>CP110209.1:1487966-2950933 GCA_026958235.1 Clonostachys rosea
CGGACCCACCCGACGATGAACACTCCCTCTTTTCCAGCTAGATAGGCAGCTTTAGAAACTTAAACTGGCCGTTTGTGTTTATTTAGCCTGAATATTAGTGTGTTCTTGCCGTCCCGTACAAAGATAAGACACAAGTGGCACAATACTAACAGATATATACCTAAATATACCTGGCTGAATCAAGTTAGATATGGCAAGAATACGCAGAAAATGTCGTAGGAGCAAACCTGCACGACGCTAGCTAGGACACGAAACTTGACTAAAAGAATCCTAGTTTATCTATGTTTATCTGATTCATTACCTTCTTCGTAGTCTGGTGGGAGGATCGTAATCTGCCACTCGTGCATTGACGCCCCACCACCGTTCTGTTGTGACAGCTCTGGGCTAAGGGTATTTCATTGGCCATGATTGCTTGGAATGCGAATTTTCGTTTACTGCTGAGATGCCACGTCTCGCTAAGTGCGGATTGCGATCTTTACCTCCCTCTTCTTGCGTGGATGTTACTTCCCACCCATGTAAAACCAGGAACCACTTTGTGATCCTCCCAACACTCTCAATGTGTAGGCGCTTGTGTATGCCAGCATAGGAGCCAATGAAACGACGTAGCGAAATCTCAACCAGAATTGTTGTTCATTTGGCTTCTGACAGCCTCGTTGGGTATAGTTGATTTTTGTGCAAGGGCAAAATATATGTCTAAAAAGAGGATGTTCTCACACATACTAACGCCCGGGAGAAGGAAAAGAGAATGAATTCCAGGAAGTCTATAGTAGTTCAAAAACTGGCTTTATCGAATGGATCGCAAGACTCTATTGGCTACAAGGGCCGGAGGAGTGGTTCCCCTGTTCTGCTAAGTTGCGTTATAGCTAGGATTGTAACTAGAGCGTCTAGACTAGCCCCGTTCAAACCGAGGCCCGGGAGCTTTGTACGTCCCGGCGGTCCCTACTATATCGTTATTGGCGGAATAGCGAGTGATGGAATATGTAACCTAGAAGGATTCAAACAAGAGGGATTCGAACAAGCGGCGGTCAAACCGAGGGCCGGAGATGCCTACTCTTGTTACAATTGGAGGAATCGCGACGATGGAAAAGAAGAAACCCAAAGCACTAATGCCATACATTACTATGTATATCACAAGTTACCAAACCAGAATATGTGGTATTGAATGAAATAAATAGCTGTAGTATGTCCCACCCGCGATTTGATCACTGTAGTTCTTTAGTCTCTATTGTCCCTATCTATTCTTGACCAAATAGCCATGTCAGTAGAGACATCATTGGCTCGACATGAGCCAAAATCTCAGGCCTCATCGCCTATTTCAGGCCAAGTAAGTGACTTGAACCAACTACCTTGCTGAATACATGCAGCATCACCAAAACTAAACTGTATTAACTTGAAGAAGACGAAGTCTAGAGGTCTTGGCTTCCATCTGTGGACACTCTTCCTCTTCACCAAGAGCGACTTCAAAACCATGACGATACCCCAGAGCGTCTTCGCCATCGCTGCCGTATACGCACCCCCGGCGGTCAAGTGCGTCAGATCCTTCGACTCCAGCACTCCCCCCGACTTGGGATACTTACTCACCCACATCCCTCGTATGCTATTCTGGCTCTGGCTCAACTGTGCTCTCCACGACATCGCCAACCAAAGCCTGCCAGACTCGGTCGTGGAGGACGCAGTCAACAAGCCGTGGCGACCCATTCCCTCGGGACGAATCTCCAGATCTCAGGCACGATCGTGGCTTCTCGCCATCATCCCGTTCTCGCTCGCGGTGTCACTCATGTTCGGAGCTCTGGTGCCGATGACGATGCTCGTGGTGTTCGTCTGGATGTACAACGACCTCGAGGGGAGCAGCGCTAGCATCTGGATGCGCAACGCCCTCAACGGCACCGGACTCATGAGCTTCGGATGCGGTGCGCTCACGGTGCTGGCTGGAGGCGAGGGTAGTCTGCTCCCAAAGGCCTACAACTGGCTCTTCCTGACTGGGCTCATCGTGTCAACTACAGTTCAGAGCCAGGATCTCCCAGACCTGGAAGGAGATAGAGCGAGAGGACGCCAGACGATCCCAATTGTATATGGGGAGAGTGTTGCCAGGTGGAGCGTGGCGAGCATGGTCCTCCTTTGGTCGATTCTGGGGCCCTGGTTCTGGGCTACTGAAACCACATCCATATATTTTTGGGCTCCTTCGATTGTGCTCGGTGTAGCGCTTGCAAGTTTGGCGTTGGTGAGATGGGGTCAGAAGTGGGATGAGGTGGTGTTGCAGCTGTGGTGTTTGTGGCTGCTTATCATCTACCTTTCACCTGCTCTCGCGTCCTGGGTGTGATTTCATTGAAATAGTCGGCATATATTTCGGATAGAGAGAGATAGAAAGATATGATAGAAGCAAATCCTGAATGTCGAGGCTCTTAATTATGTTAAATAGAGAATATGCTCCGTTACGCCTTCAACTAAACAAAATTCCATTCCCCGCCTTCTGAAACTGCGTGTAGTCGAGTTTCATCTAAAATTGGGCCTATGATCTCTAGTCTACCCAGATACCTTAGTTAAGGACGGGGAAGATCGCATCGACTTTTTGGTGGGAGAATTCAACATTAATGGACCAAAGGAGCTCTATAGATTCAACCACAGATTAAGCAAGAGGCTCAATCATTCATGCCCCAAAAGCCCTTGGAGATCTGAATGTTATAGTAAATACATCATGAACGTTGCGCGCGAAAGCCAATGTCGAGTTCATCACACGTAAGCGACGAGACCGATATGCCGGCGGCAACCACAGAACATTGCGAGAGTTGCAAGTCACCCACTTGCCGTCTAGGCTTACTCCAATATCGCAGCGCTCATCTTGCAGATCAGCAGCTGCTCCTGGCACCGACGGTGATACATAGCCTGCAAGGGTAAATGCAGCTGCACCCGTGTAAATCTTTGAACCATCTCCACTGAATTCGAGATGTAGTTCCTCTGTCCTGTAGTGGTCAATTTTCGCTACACAAGCACCAGTCGCCGTGTCCCAGAGCCTCAAAGCTTCGCCAAATGAGATTGATGCGAGCCAGGTTGAGTCCGGCGAGAATGCAAGACAGGAAATAGCATTGATTGGGCACTCGAGTGTCGCTGTGCATGCGCCTGCCATATCCCATAACTTGATAGTTTGATCTTCTGCGGCTGATGCAAGGCATTTTGAGTCCGAAGAGATTGCAATCGCCTGTATCTGTTCATGATGACCTATGAGTGTAACCATGCGGGCGCCTGTATTCTCCCACAACCTTACTCTACCACGACTTAACCCTAATGCAAGCCACCTTGAATTCGGCGAGATGCTTATAGGGGCAGCACGATCGATGTAATCTCTAACAGTTGCCAGGCAGATAGCTGTCGCTGCATCCCAGAGCTTGATAGTCATATCTCTTGAGCCTGATACAAGCCAGCTTGAATCGTGAGAGATTGCAATATGAGAAATCCTGTTGTCATGGCCCTGAAGTGTTGCTCTACAGGTCCCAGCAATATCCCATAACTTAATAGTGTTGTCATCTGAGCCTGATGCAAGCCATTTTGAGTCCTGAGAGAATTTAATACAGGAAACAGTATCTTTGTGACCCTCAAGTATGTTTATCAAGGCACCTGTCATATCCCATAACCTTATTATATTATCAGATGACAGCGTTGTAAGATATCTTGAGTCTGGAGAGATCTCCATAATAGACACGTTAACAGTGTGTTTTTCAAGCGTCTCAATATACGTGCCTCTCATATCCCAAAACTGTATAGTATTGCTAGTTGATCCTGATGCAAGCCGGTTCGAGTCAGGAGAGAAAGCGATCGCACAGGGTACACCGCCTGGGGTTTCGTATGTTGCTTTACAGGCCACCATTTCCACATCCCACAGCTTTATAGTATTGCTAGCTGATCCTGATGCAAGCCAGTTTGAGCTAGGAGAGAATGCAACGGTGCTGATATAGTTGGAATGGCTTTGGAATGTTGCGACACAGGCCCCTGTTTCTATGTCCCATAGCTTCACATTTCCGTCAGCAGAACCGGATGCAAGCCAATGTGAGTTCGGCGAGAATGCAACACAGGAAATTCGGTCACTATGTCCTTCAAATGTTGCCAGATTAGTGCCAGCTTCTATATCCCATAGTTTTATCGTTCGATCCTCCGAACCTGATGCAAGATGGCTTGAATCATATGAAAAGGACATCACTTGGACTCGTTTATGGCCCTTGAGTGACACGGTATCGTGGCTTGGGCCGATTTCCCACAACTTCAAGGTCTCGTCGCTTAGCTCCGACCATGACAGCCAACGTAAATCGGATGAGAAAGTGGCTGAATCCATGGGGGAATTGGTCTCAAATGTTGCGATGCAAGCGCCTGTTGTCGTATCCCAGAGCTTTACCGTTCCATCGTCTGACACTGATGAAATCTGACTTGAGTCTGGTGAGGATGCGACAGCGAGGATCGTTGTACTATGTCCCTTGAGTGTCGTCCTCAAGGCACCTGTTTTTGCATCCCACAACTTGACTGTGAGATCTTCTGAACTCGATGCAAGCCAGCTCGAATCTGGCGAGAATATAACAGTGTAAACACCACCGCTGTGACCCTCGAGCGTTGCTAGACATGCACCCCAGGTGGACTCTACCCGTGGTCGCGACGATATCCAGTTTGGAAATGAATGGCTGAAAGTCTCTCGGGCAATGCTTTGATGAGGTGCAAATACAGTTACTGTACAGTAGATTTGAAGTGGCCAAGAATCGACCGTTGATGCATAGCTGAATATAACGCGTTGCGTATCGCGGAGAAAGCGTTCTATTTCACTGCTATTTGAAACCTGGAAAGTTGGTCAGTTTATTTGTCAATAGAGTATCCTGCATTCGCTTACATGAAGTAGTTCCACCAAATCATTGATCATGAGCAGGCTCTCTGACATATTTCCCAAGAGACTCAAAGCTTCAAGCCAATGAAGGAGATGACAAGTTAGAAATCGGTGAACCTGGTCGTCGTCCTGTATCGTCTGCTTGCTCTCCTTCCAGTGGAACGCCCAGTAGCGGCAAGCATACTGCACTTCAGACGGCAGGCAGGCATCAATGGTTTTCTGGTCCACCTCAGTTCGAGACGTTCCAGGGTGTTTTAGGTTGCAGATATCTTGCTTGAGGGCGGTTCCCGTAGAAAGTAGCCTTAGACAGTCGAGTGCCAATTGAGAATGAGTCTGATGCTCGTCAACCCAGAACGGAAACTCTTCTGGCCTCCCACCTTTCTCAGGATCGACGAGGAAGTCGCGGAAGGATAGATGAAGCAGCTGTACTGGTTTATCTGGATCCGGGGGTATTCGTAGGACAGAGTGAAGGTAGTCTAGCTGGTCTTCGATGGTGTCTAGCGGGATATCCAGGAGCTGAGCGAGCGAACATGACGATAGAGGACTAGCAAGGATAACAATAGAGCCAGCAATTCTTTTAAATCTCCCTACTACCTCTTTCTTCTGTGACTCATTCAGCCCCGCAAGAAGCCGATCAGTGACGGGAAGATAGGTTGCGTCGAGTTTAGATTCCCGATCTCCCTGGCGCTCTAGGATTCTTTCTAGCTGGTCTCTTGGGCCACCGAGCCTTCGATCCCGAATGAAGCGGCAGACCGTGGCGGCAAAAATGAACAGAGGAATAGCCATTCCGACAAGCCTCTGGACTTGCTCTGGTGCAGGCCAGCTTGGTGGCAACGGCCGGTTCGGCCGCGCTTTGTTGTAATCCAGCCGGATACGAGCAAGTTCGTGCCCTAGGAAAACTGTGATATCATTCTTGATAATCGGTTTAGGAATCTCTTGCAAAACCAGATCCGTGTACTCGCCCGCAATGTCAATAAAACCAAGCTGGATAGGTAGCTCAGGCCTACTGGTAACAAAAGCCTTTAGGCAAATGTGTGACAAACCCTTCACTTGGGACAGTAGGTGAATAATTCTCTTCACGTCGTCAAGGTACTCGCATTCGTCAAGTGCGTCAACAACTATGACCAGAGTTTGCCGCTGGGAGGGTTTGGGGAGCTGCTGTATCGGCTTGACGATGAGGCGGTCAAACTGATCGCTGAGGGCCTTGTTATTAAGATAAGGATCAGCCTCGACCTCATTACGCACGAGGGGGGCCAATGATGGTAGCTGGTGGGCAATCTGAGTAGCTATCGTGGCGAAGAAGAATGCCGCACGGCCGCGGTCGCCCTCGCCACGCTTGAAGAAGAAGCTGGCACCGAGCTTGTTCTTGTCTGCAAGCTCCTGGGATACTGTTCTCGCGATTGTAGACTTTCCGGTGCCAGCCATGCCGTTCAGCCAGAAAATGGTCTTGCTGTTATCGAAATCAAGCCATGTGAGTACTTGGCTTATGAGATCTGTCCGAGTGCCGGGGTAGCATCTCGCGTTGTCAGCGTCGGAGTGAGCATCGAAACCTGCACGTTCTACGGTGCGCAGCTTGGTCAGGATGATTTCATGATGAACGCTAGCTAGCTGTGTTCTTGGTGATCGTTTAGTAGGATGGGCTGAAGGTCATGGTGACAAGACATACGCTTGATGGATCTGAAGATCCAGAGAGATGGATGCCCTACATCGCTCTATCTTAGTGATGATATCGGCCACTTCTCCCTTCTTGAATGGCCATTTTAGGCCCCTGACCTCCATTCCCTGCTGGAGCTTGGCAACGATGAGGGTTAACTGCAGTCGACAATCCTCAATACATTTGTGTATGTTCTGTGACGCTTCGACCTGGGGGCCATTCGGGCCATCGAGAAGGCGTTTGACCTCTCCTAGAGTAACTGCTAACCTGTCGGCTTCTTTGAGAATGGATCTAACCTCGCGTGGCGCAGCCTTGACGCCAGCACAATATTCGGAACACTGCACGCCAACTTTGATGAACAGATCAACAACAGTTGCCACATTCACAGCAAGACCAAAGAGCTCAGCCATAATGGCGAAGACGCCTTTCCAGAGTTGTCAGGATGGTAAGAGCGATGAGAGGGACCTTGGTGGTTACATGTACCAAACCCCTACCCCGCTCGACGCATGTTGGCGTTGCGCCCAGGCGCCCTTGCTCCTTGCATTCTGTTGGTTGGTTACGACTGGGTGCCACTCTATGCAGTATGTTTGAATTTCAGTGGCTGACACTGAGATGTGAGTACTTTGGACAAGTGCTCCCGGGTTTGGTTGCACGAACACTAGGTATGAAGGAAGTTTTCAGGACAGGTTGTTTTAGAGGGTTTTTTTCCCTGTAAGGCGGGGGCAGTAGTATGATTATAGAAAGAGGAGTTACAGTATGGATATGTCACCACAAGAAGCGCCGGACTTTCTTCATTACGTCAAATACAAATAAGGTACAAGAAAACTCAGCATGGGAGAAAAGGCCGTCAACGGGAGAGCGCTGTGGTATGCTACATGTAGGTATCGACTTCACATCCAGCACTCTCCCTCGTAGAGAAACACCAAGGAAAAGAGACACTACCCCACACTACTGCTTTTCCTTAGGGTATTCGGAACTCGACACCGAAAAGCCCTTCTTCTCATCCTGCCTCTGTACATCGGCAAAGCTCGGTGGAGGCACGTCATCGTCAGGTGGCGCCATCCATGACGGTGGTGAGTCGATACTTGCGGGGAGGATCGTCACCTCGTTTGACCCGCTGGCAGAGAAAGATTCGTTGGCGATCTTGCAGGTGGCCTTCCAGGACAGCTTCTGAGTGGTCGTCTTGATGTTGAAGGTGGACACGTTGGGGAGCGCCTTATCACCAAGCCGCAGACGGATGGCAGTACCGATATCCGCAGGCGGCGGCTTGTCGCCCGTTGTGCATGGAATCTCGACGACGTCGTTTCCAACTTCATCGTTGAGGAGCTCCACCTTCTCCGACGCGTAGTCTGTGTATGGGTCGCCCGAGTCTGAGCCGACGACGTCGAACTCGTACTTCAAGCTGGCTCTGAAGCTGGCAAGCTTGGCCTTCTGGGGCGCGTTCCGGATGGACTCGCTGGTATCCGTCCAATTGGGGATAACGCGCATGTATACTGGGATCGGCGAGTCGCTTAGCTGAACTACCTTTGGCACTTGAACCTGGAGGTTGAAAGCCAACACCGGCACAGACGAGGTGCCAAAGAACTTCTTCATCTTATCAGACGTGGAAAGCTCGGCGTTCTCCTTGCCCGGGACGAGGCGTTGTGAGCAGACGGTGTCCGCATGTGAGGTGACTTCAAAGTCGAAGTCGCTGATGGGCGGATTCGGGTCAACATTGATGAGTCGAATTGGTAGGACCGCCTTTTCGGTTGATGACGAGCCCTGGCCTTCGGACTTGAGGGTAGCCTCCAACAAGTACTCAATGGTGCCCTTGGCTCCGCCATTGGAAACACTGAAGGATGCTGGGAGCTCTCGCTTGCCGACTGAGTCCGAATCTAAGGGGATATAGGACAGCTTTGGGCTATACTCTCCGGGGTAGAGTCGCGCATCGATGTTAGTGGGGATCGTAAAGCTGAAAGGCCATTGCTGACGGTCCTTGCTCGGGATATGTAGAGGGCCCTGGAAGATCTGTTTTTCTTGGCGGAAGAGCGCGAACTCGCCCTTGTAGGTGTACGTCACGTCGCCAGACCTGTAGTCGATATAGGACTTGGAGCGGCCATGGAAGACGACGTCGATGGTAGCTTCGGTGCTCACAATGGTGCTCGCCCGGTAAATTACCCCACTGACGGTGTCGCCAGGGCGGTACGTCGTCCGGTCGGTCTCGATGCCGAGGTCTTTGCTGATACTTGCTTTCTTTGCTGCCATCTTGGAGGATAGTGGTCAATCGTGTGTATGTACTGGAGATGGAGGAGAGCTCGCGCAACCCCGCATGGTCAGCTCATTGTGTTCATATAAGCCCATCGTGCTGTTCACAATGGCCAAGCCAAGCCTTACTGTTTCTTAGGCCTTGTCTAAAAATAACCCGGAGAGGCATAGGAGCGAATCACAGTCTCACCGTGGTTCATGCGAAACACCGTAGTGGATCATGGTTTGCATTTCAGCCCCTGAATTACAGGGCTTATTAGTATTCTGATGACGTACGGTAGTGGGGTGAATCCCTCCAGCACACTTGAAGCTCAAGATACAGCTCTTTTCTAGCCTTCAATCACGTAAGTTGAATGTCTTGGAAGCCAAACCATGTCTCAGCCGGAACACCTCTTGCGTGTCATCGTCGTAGCAGCCTAACATGAAATCCTACCCAGCCAATTTTGCCCTATTAAGGAAGCTAGTGTTAGCTTTCGAGGATTGCCAAGGTTAGAGCTAGAGTGGCACACTTACAAAAGCACAATGAGCCCCTCACAGTATTTCGGTCCGTGAGCATACTATGTGTAAGGCTGCCTAAAATGCCGAGCCGCCACCAAACCTACCGGGCTGATGGCTCAAGGGCCAAGTTGCCAAGCTAGAGATCCTGTGGTATTGATAAAACGTGCCGAGGTTAGGCTAACACAAAGGGAACACCATGTCATAGTAATGCCACACTAGATATTGGCATATCTTACTCATCAGGGGTTCAGTCGTGTTGTTCAAATCAAACGAGGGCCAGAATATATCTATGCATAGGAGCAAGAGCGTAGGCAATATAGATGGCTATGGAACCAAGAATGTAAGTAAGAAAGGCACCCCTGGTTCTTCAATATGTAAAGTTTTATCATCAGCTCTCAACTCTGAAAAGGGTCGGCGTTTATCATTGCGATTGTCTCCCGATCAACCCCTCCCTAAACCGGCGGGGGCCCATGTCAACTCCCCTGTAGGCCTTCCCGCCTCGCCCCTGGGTTGGTGCAATGAGCCATCTGAAAATCGATCGGCATTGTTCGTGCCTCGCCGGCCACCACGGCCGGGGGTTCGGCCGAGGCCGGATCTCAGACGGACCCGAGGCGGAGGGCAAGAGATTGTGGCGTCGCAAGTGAACCGACGGTCAACTCGAATGGCCCTTATTTATGTTTAGAGCAGTCACACCGTTCAAGTTCGCGCGTTATTTTGGTCAAGCGGTAGTGGGAGGTGGCGGGCGTTTGCAGCCTGGTGGTGCAGGGTTCAATCCAGCTTTGAGTTAACATAAGGCTCTACCAGACAACGCCAAGATCTATCTAACTTAGGAATTTAATTGGAACATGCATGGGAAAAGCGTTTTCACTTAAACTAGTGGACAAAAACGATCTAAGCTGGACGGGGTCGGTAAGCGCCGGCCCTTATGCAGGCCGCAAACCAATTCGCCTGCCCATTTGGATGCTTATGGCCGGCGGCTATATCTTCATTGGGTGGCATTTGTAGATACCTCATCCAATGATTGACCAAAGTCCTTCCAAGAAGTCAGCTCGTTTCAGCTTGGGATGAAATTTATCGATCCGATCTTTTCGATGAGGGAATAGAAATATCCTGAGGCTCCTTGTCTTGACTAAAGACATGAACTACTCACAACTCACTTCTTGGCGTTTGGGATTATCTCTCCCTCGCCCCGAAACTTATCCCTCCAACGGTGAATATTCTTGACATCCGAGGAATATAAATGAGTTGGTCAAGGAACAATCGTCAATTGTCTTGGACAGACTGGTCTTTCTCCGATGTAGATGCCACTCTAACTCACAATACGCTTGGATCTACCAGCAAACCTGCATCGCACCTTCAAAATGAGCTACATCAGAAATCAGATGCCGACCATGAGCCTAGCATATCTACAACCATCACAGAATCTCAGTCAGCGGCAAAGGAACGGAGCTTGCGCCACAGCTTCATATCGTGGGCCCCCGAAATAGTTTGGTGTTTCTCGGCCATAGTGGTGTTCATCGCCCTGGTTATTCTACTACAGTTCTTTGACCATCAGCTGAGACCAGACTTACCACTTGGTTTGACGCTCAACACACTGGTCGCGCTTCTGGCCACAGCTTGCCGCTTTATGACCGCAGTGCCTATAGAAGAAGGCATCTCCCAGCTTAAGTGGAATTGGATGGCCGCTCGCCAAAGGCCTCTCCATGATCTATATAAGTTTGATCAAGCCAGCAGAGGACCTATAGGATCCATGCGATTGATCCCCGTTATGCGCGGAAAGTATGTAGTCTCTCGGTCTTTGGTCGAAGACAACCATCTCTTGTTCCGAGACATACACTAACATCCCCTTTAGATTCATCCCAGTCGTTTTGACAGCCTTGATTGTTCTTCTATCTAGCTTATTGACCTCCTTTGCAACACAATCTGCCATTTCATATCAGGATTTTCGCAGGCAGACAACATCCGGAAATTCAGACCCCCAAACTCCAGTAGCCCTTCACTACGATGTAGCAGACTCTGAGAGAAATCAAAACCGTTTAGGTATGAGTTAATCACTGCTTCCACAGTGATCAGGCTTGTTAAGAACATCATGTATAGATCACCATAGAAGAGCGAGCGAGATGGCACGGGCTGGTTACCAGGGATTGCTTCAATCGGTGCAAGCAGAATGGCCCCAGGTACAACTTCAGTGCCCATCTCAGTTTTGCGAATGGCCATCATTCAACTCCTTGGCCGTATGTAGAACCATTAACAACGTTACCGACCACCTCCGATTGAGGAACGGATCTGATTCTACGCGCCAAGGCAGCAGAACACAGTACTATGTTTCGCTTCCGGGAAAAGATAGCGCCTTGAATGTCTTTGAGTTGGATTCCTTCGGCTTGAACATGACCTCACCAGAGGACAAGCCGTATGAGAAAGGCGAGACAGAGAACTGGACTTCCTTCGCCCTCGCCGATAATGATGCCGTTCTCCGGACTGCATTCACTCGGTTCTATATACATTACACCAACTTTGCATCTTCCACAATCCCTGCGAGCTTCCGTGCCACCGAAGTCTTTTGGCACTTTTGCGTCAACACCTACAACGTTGATGTTACAAACGCCACTTCAGACACGCGGATCAGCACCACAGCGACAAGAGTCCACGAGGTGTATGGCGATCCTCAGCCAAGTCACTATAGCTCGTTTTCCATGGAGAGCGAGGACGGGAAACAGCTATTTAATGTCTCCGACCGCTTGAGATATCGCCTAAAACAACAGATCAAATACGACTTACAGGGTACTAGTAACTCTGTGCATGGTGATGAATCTGTGCTTCCTGCAGTTGTATTGGCGAATCTATACTATGGTTACCAAGGATCCTCTACAGAGAGAAAATCCGCTGGTGAAAATCCATCTGAAGAAGAGCTTGACAAGGAACTATGGAGCAACACTGAGAAGCTCACTCAGTCGCTTGCAGATGCCATGACAACTCAGTAAGTCAAATGAATCTATCCATTTCCGGTGAAGATAATCCTACTAACATGGCGGAAACAAAGTCTTCGGGCCACGGAAAAGAGCGGAACAGTTCGTGGATCGGCGTTTGAGATGCAAACCTACATCGTCGTCCGGTGGGAATGGCTCTCCTTCCTGGCAGCTCAGATACTTTTGACGATCGTGTTTCAGGTTACGGTTATTGTCCAGACAGCTAGAATGAGTGTTGACATTGTCAAAAGTTCCAACATGGCAGAGCTCTTCGCTTTCTATGGTGACGACTACGATAGCTCGTCCCAAAAATGGGCCTTAGCCGCGGCTGGTCTCAGGACCAGAGGCACTGGCACGAAGATTAACAACAGTGTAGAGGCGAAATTAGTTCCGGGAAGCCACAGTTGGAACCTTCAAATAAAATGAATCAAATATTATGAATGCCTAGATAATGACATTGTGAATTTTGATATCAAGCCCAGGACTACATTCACCCATTCGCAAGGTCTATAGTCTCCTTCTTCAAGTACCCAGGTTCCTCTTTTGTAGCTACATAAGATGGGTTCTGTCTTGGATCATGAAGTTTCATCTGCCCTCTGAGTCTTCTTTTGCCGATATAGCCATGTATTATCCGTGGGCTATCACAATCGTCACCCTACCACTGTGGCCAGGTTCTTTCTTCTCAAAGCACCAGCTTCTGTATCATGAAGAAGCGCAATTTCTTCCCATTGTTTGTGCGGATAGTCTTTGAAGTTTCGGTGCAACCAAACATTTTGCATTGGGAGAGGTAGGTATCTGATGCCGAAGGTGGAGAGCCCGACCATGAGAAGCAGTACCGACCAAAACACATTCAAATTAGTGTGTTTCTCACTCAGAACTCTGATCAAGCCACATAGAGACCGCAGTTCGCCTTCTGGTTCGGCTATGAAATCATGCGAAGTCTTGTTTCCTTCCACTCCAGCTATCGGGAAGACAGGAACAGAAGGAAAATCGGCCAAGAACCATTGCATTGACGCCAATCCAATACTGTGGAGGCTCATAATCTCCCTATGCCACTGTGGAGGCCGTAGTGCTTCTGAAAATTGATACGCTTGTTGATCATTTGCTGACAGTATTCCAGCGCCAAGTACGGACGATTGCCGAGAAATCCAGTACCAGGGCTTTTGAGAGGAGCTCCAGAGCCGCGGCCTGCTTTGGATTCAGGCCTTCCCGCCAACCCTCTCCGTTATGGAGTATCTCCATGAGACCCATCGGTGACGTGCAGCTTCCGTCCATTGTGCAAAACTCCCACTGGCGGGTGCATCCTCGTGTAGATACCACCCGATCAGCGTAGTAGTAGAGGCCCAAGGGGAAATCTGGCCTCTCAAGCCCACTTTGGTCACTCTTGCTCGTGGCCTGGAACCAAGGGTGCTCGGTGATGTTAAAATAAGTGGCGATGTTCTGCAGATATAGAACTGTGATGTCCGCATGGGGCACAATGAGGTCATCTATTGGGGAGAAGTCTGAAACCGATGTGTTATCGTGGAAGCCGGCGTAGGATGCCAGTGCTCTATTGCTCAGTTAGTATTGCATGTTTGAGCTTAAAGAATTCACTCTGTGGCTTACCTCAACTCGTACGGGGGGAAGTTCACAGATGAATCAGGGTTCAAAACCAAAGATTTGCGTACCACCCAGGTGAAATTAGTAGATTCCGTTGGCCCCAAGTAATATTCTTTGTGTGTGTCCCACGTGGGAGCTTTAAACTATGGAGTCGAATGCTTTTCCTCAGCTAATATCGGAACACATTTCGTAACTGAGCGGAAACGGAGTTGGCCATCCTTGGCAGTGTTTATACCGAGATGTTCGTTAGAGTTTATGTACTCCCGGGTGCCAATCTCAAATGCCGTAGTCTGCGCACAAATATCTTCTGAGAAGGGACACGCCACCGCGAGATCTGCGAGGCTGCGCAGAGTGTGGGCGTATCGACGTTTGCAAGGTTTCGTACAACAAGGAGTAAAGCGATACTTCTCAAACTAAGCAGAGACTCTCTTACACATTGATTTTCTCTCTTGGCGCTTCCATCTCTCTTCTGGTCAGGCACTGGCCTCATACCCAAGCAGCAATACACGTCCTGCGATGGTGTCTCAACACTTTCTGCAGGACGAGGAAACAACCGTGGAAGTTCTCTCCGAGCTCTTTCACGGTAGCCATATTTTATGCTCTCTCTTGTGAATGCACAGAAGTCAAACGTTGCCTGTATAAAAAATCAATTGGGGGCTGGGGCGACAACCACGACCACCAGCATATGAGTCCCCCAACTCTTGTCAATATACAAACTGCGGTAAGATTTTTCCGTGGATTATCGAATTTAACAACATCCTTCACTACTGGTGTCAGAAACGGTCTAGTGATTTCACAGGTTATCTACGCCCACCTTCGCCCATATAACGTTAAAGATGCTTTGCAGCAGGAACTCCTACTTAGTGGACTTGGCAACTGTTGATCAGACTCCAGTCTCCCTGCAATCTGCAGAATCGGATTCAAGACCAAAAATCAAATTGTTTGTTTGTCCATTAAGGCATGGTCATGATCAACTTTGGCTACCAACCTCTGTAGATGCTTTGGTTAGCGAACAATGACGCAATGTCTTAGCTCCTAAAGGGTTCACGTGACCTCGTGTTCAACTCGCGTTATCCCCGACCTCCGCATTCACGATCTCTCCCTCCAGGCGCCGCAACTCCAAAAGCGCAATCATACATGTGATCCCCCCAAAAAGCCATGGCCGCCGCTCCGGAGGAGGCCACGGAAGCCACCTCCCTCCCCGCCTCCGAAGCCTCAGAGCTCCTCTCCTCCTTCACATCCTTCCTCACGCTCTCCATCCACTCCCTCCTCTACTACCGCTCCCTCTACCCACAGACAACCTTCCTCACCGCGCGAGCATACAACCTCCCGGTGCACCAGTCCCGCCACCCCAAGGTCTGCAAATGGGTCCTCGACGCCGTGGCGGCCGTCAGGGTCCAGCTCATGCGCGCGACCGTGGAGAAGATCGTCTTCGTCATCCACGCGCCGGACTCGTTCTCCGTCCTCGAGAGGTGGGTCTTCGACGTGGGTTCTTTCCCGGCTTGGCAGGACCCTTCCGCCGAACCCGCCGTGGATGAGGACGACGGGCTTGGTGATGACGACGGGGTTGAGGTCGACGAGGAAGAAGAGGAAGAGGAAGAGGAGGAGCAACCAATTTATGGTTATGATGTGATCGAGGAAGAAGGGGAGGATGGTGACGAGGAGGGAGAGATTGAATTACCCGACGACGACGTGGAGGAAGAGGAACTAATCAATTGGACTGATGTCAATGAGGCGTTGAGGGGCGCCCTGAGGAATCTCTCTTATGTGGCTGAAAGGCTACCCGCCCTACCCAAGGGGTGTACTTTCACACTGGCGGTGGACATCCGTAAAAGGACGCCTGCTCCAGCCACGGTGAGTATCCTCTTACTCTTCAGCTGAGAGGATTCTCTGTAAGACAGTTCAAGAACAAGAACTAACTCTATCCCAAGCATCCCCGCCCATGGATAGCAGCACCGCCAAATCGGCAGAGGCTAAATCCCGTCCTGCAGGATAAGCAGAAACAAAACCAGCAACAGAAACAGAAGCGCCGGGTAAAAGGTAAGATCCCAGCCCGCCGCACTGAAACCATGGCTCCCGTCCGCGCCGTTCAGGCGGGGCCTATGTTCTTCGAATGCTGGGCAGAGCTGTCAAAGCCCAGACCTCCGTTCTTCAAGAAGCCGGAGAAGCCCGCGGAGAAGAAGCCCGAGGCGGAGAAGCCCGAAGCGAAGCCAAATCCCGCGGGCCCTGCGTCGGAACCCAAGGAGCTGCCCTCCATTCTGAAGAAAACGCCCGGGTCTGGGAAGCGCGTCCAATTCAAGGACGTGCCCGTCCAGGAGAGCGAGAAAAAGCCAACCCGGATCTCAAAACCCAGGACAAAATCAACGTCAAAGTCAAAGCCAAAGTCACAGTCAAGGTCAAAGTTGAAACCAAAGCCGACGCCTGTGCCTGCGCCAAAGGTCTCGTCTTCTTCGAAGACTACTCCTGCTGCATTATCACATAGGGTCAAGACAGCACCAGCACCTCAAGAAAAATAATAATCATAATCATCGTAACACATCGCATTCATCAAGTCTACCAACATCAACGTTTTTCCTTCTGTAGACATATTTTCGTGCTTGTGTACCCACACCCTATCATCTCGTCTTCCAGATCATGCCCGCAGAGCTCTCTTCCATTTGCCTAGAATACAGCAAACATGCCAACAAAGTCATAAAAATCCATTTGCTGCCCTCATGAAACCCAAACCGAATTAAAAGAAAAAAAGCCTTCCAAAACAAAGCTCCCATTAATGATGCCAGAAACGAAACCCCCTTCCTCCCGCCCCCCTCCGTTTGACCATGTTAAAAGCGGCATCATTCATCATCACGTAACCAACAACGCCCAACGGCCACCATCGCGAGCCTTGCCAGGAAGAGAATCACTTATTCGGCCGTCCCCTTCAGCGCCGCCCGCAGGCTCGCATTCTCCCTGTCGAGTCTGTTGTTGTTCTTCTTCATCTCGGCCATCTCCTTGCTCTTCTCATTGCTCTGCTCCCTGAGCTTTGCTATCATGTACTCCTTGCCCTCCTCCTTGCCCTTGCCCCTGAGGGCTTCGATAATCTTGCCCATATCTTTGTCAAACCGTTCGCGGAGAAGCTCAGCCTCGGCCTTCCTCTCCTCGTAGAGCTGGTTGATGGCGTTGACCTTGGCCTCCAAGACCTTGACCGTGTTGTCCATGTCCCGCTGGAGCGAGGACTGCTTGTCCCCGAGCTCCAGCATCCTGGCCTCCAGGGCCTTCAGGCGTCCGGGGTCCACGCCGCCGCCCCGGGAGCTAGAGAGGCTGGCATTGTTAACACGTGCCATTTCTTCTCCAATCTTTGAGAGCTCGGACTTGAGCGCTGTGTCGACCTCCTCCAGCGCCTTCTTCTCCGTCGCCAGTCGTTCGCGCAGTTTCTGTGGCGATTGCAGGCGCAGCCTCTGAGGGGAGCGTGTAGGGCTCGACGACGAGCCAAGGCGCGTGGGCGAGTCGGCTCCCGAGTTCCCTGACCTGGCCGGTCTCAGCGTAGGTATGTGGGATGTGGAGAGTGTCTTGGAGTGCCGGTGCTTGGAGGGGGACTCCCGTTTGACAGGGGACCCCGCCGAAGGAGCCACACCCTGGAAATAATCCGCCACATTCTCTTTCTGCTTTGGCGACCGGAGACTTTGGGATGCGCTGGGACTACTAATCGGAATCCTTGAAGGTGACGGTGCTTTGGGGCTTCTTGGGCTGGAGTTAAACTTTTCTGATGTTTGCTTCGTGTCTTGCAACGGTTGCGGCTGCGGCTCGGGCTCAGCTGCCTCTTGCTCTTGATCGTCAGTCAGCGTAGCCGCGGCCATCAAACTCTTGAGATCTGACAGAGAGCTCCGGCGCTTCTTCTTGGGTCGCACTGTCCCCATCTCATTATCAGGCTCGCCGATTGTGCTCAGCGAAAAGTCCAGTCGGTAGGAGCTGGGAGGGCGATTAGAGTCGTCGAAAGCCCCGGCAATGGGGGGTCGGTCGCGAGATCCCGGACGACGAAGCATCCTCTTGGATAGCGCACCATCATCCAACGTCTCAGCGCGGCCTATGGGTGTCCGGGTAAGAGTCGACGTCTCGCCAGTAGCAGGATTCCGATGCTTGCTCAATGTTCGCCAGACGGATGAACGCTCGTCCTTGCTATTCTGGCGGAGCAAGGTATCAAAACCAAACTTCCGTCGCAATGACGATGTGTTTGATGTGACGGATCCTGTGTACGACTTATTTCCTCGGATAGCTGAGTTGATAGACTCATACGCCTGGCTCCCGAGGTTAAAGCTGTGGTTTAGACCTGGCTCCTCGAAAATACGGTCACAGTCTTCAACCAGCCGGTCGAGCAAGTTGATGTAGTTGGGTGCAGTCCCATCATATACTAGAAGCTCGGAGAATGCAAGAGTCAATGCTCCTCGATCGCTGTCATTCCCGCATCCATCCAACAGATCAGCGAGGAGCTTGATCATCGAAGTAAAGGCTCTCCGATTCTGTGGCGCCATATCTCCAAACAAGAAGTTGACAAAATCAGCAAACTCTCCAGGAACCTTCTTGTTGGCACGCTCCTGGAGTGTATTCATCGACTGCATGGACATGACAGGCCCCATTTGCTCAGACCAGGCAATTCTGAGGAACTTCTCGAAGGCTACGAAGATGACCTCAGTTGAGACAAGCTCCGAAGTGGCCTCAATCTCATAAGGCATCTCGATCAACTTATTGTAAAAGTCATTGACAACGAGTTCGTCCGTCATGGCACGGTTTAGTAGTGTACGTCCGATGATGAGACCCTTGCGAGACTGCAGAGCAGCGACGTAGCCGACAAAGGTCCGCTCAAGACGGACAAGAGGATTCTCTGGACGAATCTCCTCGGTTGCAATCTTTTCGCCGTCTTTACCTCGAAGTGAACCGAGAGAGCTAAGGAATGAGTGCTGGCTGTTGTTGCGATGGATAGACAGAGGACGTCCGCTCCTGGAACCAGATGTCGACAGCTCCCCGCCGTTTTGATTCTGATTTGACCCTCCGGCCCAGAAGCTCGAGAAGATCTTGACTGGAGATGTTGCAAGGAAAGAACGAGTCTTTTCAGCGCGAGTGGCCAGAGGGAGCTGCCGAAGAGTTTTCGAGTAGTACGAGACCATCGCGGCCGTAAGCTGCATGTTGGAAACACTGAACTGGATGCTAAGGAGTTGAATAACTAGTATAAAAGTTAGTGTAGCTCAACACGATGGAGATAATACTAAAGGTAGAGCTTACTTCGCCGTGAGAGTGTTGGCAAGAAGTCCTCGATCGCAATGTCGTCCTGAAACTCCTTTCCATTCAGGCCGACAGTCGTCATCGACACCCGCTTCAGATCGTTACTCCGGACCTCGACAACAATCTCAACGCCATAATGACCCACGGGTGCCCCCTTAGTGCCCTTCTCGTTGTCAACCACCACGCGGATTGGTGCAGGTTCTCGGCGGCCTTCAACGAGCTGGTGGGCACCCTCTTGGAATACTGCAGCGTGCAGACCAAGATTGCTATCGGGCATGCGTGTCGACCGCAGCGTCCAGCATGGGTCCTCTCGCTCAGCTTCAGAGAATCGTGCCTCGACGCGGGCCTTTACAACGTCCTCTCCCCACTTAGCAGCCTTTCCCTCCATAGTCTCTGTGAGGAGGAAGCACCGGGAGGTAACAGCTTTGCTAATGCGGTGCTCACCAGCATGAGCGCCCTTCATGTCCTGGGTGGATGTCATCCAGACTAGTGATCCATCGGCGGATTCGCTAAATCGGGCATCGCCAAGATTATGCCAACCAGTGAAGACGAACTCATAGTTGGCTGGGCCGCCCGCGGCGTTGGTCATTGATATTAACAAGCCAGCTGCAGATGGCTTCTCAATTTCTCTGACCAAGTCACGTCCAGACATTGTGCCACTCACCCGCTTTAGGATAACAATACAGTCAGAGAACAAGAGGAAAATGCCTGGTTTGTCAGATGCATTCGATGCGACTTGGAATGGTGGTAGGACTTCGATGAAATCAGCGGCTAAAACCAGCCGTCCTTGGGGTTCAAGATCCATGGGCCACGATTCAACCATATTGCGTAATCGGCTGGCGATATGGGGCTTGTCCGGCAAGGGCTCGTCCATGGAGCAGATGTTCGTAATAATATCCCTGGCCTTGAGCATAGGCTGCAGCGCAGGATGTGTGATTGGGAGACACCCAACAATTTGGTCAATGAGCAGGCTGTATCTCGGGAGCCTCTGGACTGGCTCGATGAGAATCGAGCGCATGGCCTGCTCTCCTCTCTGAGCAACCCTCTGCTTGAAACTTGACTGCTGATCGAGGAACGAGTTGAGGAGAGTCGGGAAATGTTGGCTTGCCTTGATGTAGTCCTGGTAACATCCAGTAAACTTAGGGAACCACTCCAAGAACAGCCGGGCAATGGCAAGGGCGCCACTGGGGTCCCTGTGTCGCCCGCTTGCGCCCAGCTTCGAACCCAGCAAGTTGACTGTAGAGACCTCCATGTCTTTGCATGCCTCGTCTTCCGTCTCATCCATGATTCTCTTCAGCTCGTCTCTGAAACCCGAGTTCATCTGAAGAATACTATCCGCAGACCTGGGGAATAGTCTCTCAAGCTCCTCCTCTGACGGACTCAAACTCTCCGGGGCCCGTTTCTTTGCCGACTCACGAAAGTCATTGGCAATGTGCTGAACCAACTCTCCCAGTTTATGTACATAGCGGTCTTCCGTATCAACCAATTCACTCAGCTTCATTCGCAACTCGGACTTCTGATCCTTGGTGAAAGATTTGTTTCGGTTCAACGCTGTCGGTTTTGAGGGCGCTCGTCTAAGCTTGCTTGTCGGCAGAAAGACAGGGTCTCCGAATACCTTAACAAGTGGAGTGTACCCCCCATATTGACGCAGCGTGGGGTCGAAGAGCCCGTCTTCATCATCCGGCACCTCCTCCAGATCCTCGGGCTGTAGGGGAACAATTGCGCCGGGGGGTAGAACAAAGTCGATATCCACATTGTTGAGGTGCTGCGTCTGGAGTGCTTCCTGGAGGACAGAGATAACCTCGGTACCGTTCTCGCTCGTTACCATGGAGGCCACCAGATCTGCCGCATGCTGATCGCCGAATAACGCCGGTGCGCTGCCAGGCCGTCGTCCTCTGGTTGGGTATAAATTTTTCAGGTAATTTTTGACGCCATCGGGGAGCTCAGTGAAATATTTGAATAGACCAAAGGCGAGTCCTCGGTAGACCTCGTCGCCCTGGAACTCGCGGGGGAGGTAGTTGACGACGGAGTAGAATGGGGAGTTTGGTGAGATAGTAAGCCGGGGGAAAGACTGGCACCCGGCGGGAGTAAAGACATGAACCTGGACTCGAGAGCTGTTCAGGGTATAATTGGCAGTTGTTGACGGTCCGTGGAAGATGAGAATTGGCTGGTGCCCGAGAAGAGGATCCGAGGCATGGTAAAGAGTAAGGTGCTCTGCCGAGAGAAGCACCTCGTCCGTGACACGCACCATAGTCTGGTCAATGGGCCCAAGTCATGGCTCTCCGTCAACTATACACTGTCGTTCGCGGGCCGCTTCGTGGGCCGCGCTCGTTCGAAGTCGGTCGGATCGATCGTTGGTTGCCAATTGAAGCCTTTGTTTGGGTGTGGTGGGCCGCTATCAGCAAAAGGTAAACATTGGAATCGCGCGCGCGTCAGAAGGTTTGTGTGACCAACAACCACATGCAGGTCGGCGATCAAAAAGATGTGTCACACTGAACCCGACTCGACACACACACACACAGGACACACGCAAGGAGGGGGAGTGCGCAACGGCAAGCGAATGTAGGGATGCAGGAGCCCGAAGTTGTCCCTGGAGGATGGATTCGATGGCGCAAGTCCACTTCTGCCCTGGCCGTTAGGGCCGCAGTGCTAGGCGGTCAAGCGGCGCCCGATGCAATGCGCCAGGGCCTCGAGATTTCCAGTGGGGTTTCCCTTTAGGGCGCGTTGAGACGCGTCCCCATTAAGCTTTTTGATCTGGCCTATGAAACACCCCGCCGCCGACGGCCTCCATTTATTTCTTAGCAGCCTTACTGCCTATTAATATTTCCCATTGGCCGTCTCTGGACTGCCCCTCCCCCGCCCAAGTAAACAACATCTCACTAAGATAATAAAAGCACTGCCAGTCCACATAGCAACAACGTCCACCCATCTACAACCATGTCATCCAGCCAGACTAGGGGCGTCCCCCTCTTCAACCTACCCGACGACGTCGGCTACCGACTCATCGAGCTCCCTCCCGAGCTTCAAACCCTCCTTGAAAGCGACCAGGCCCCCGTGTAAATGGCTTTCCGCTCCTACATAGCCCCCACACCCTTCCCCTAGATGTCAACCATGCTAATCGCAGCTCACCTTTATGACCGGTAGTCTGACCCTCGAATCCTCCCCATCCTCAGCCCTGTTGAGAACCGCCGACAAGACCTACGCATTGCGCCAAAAGAACACATCCAATGCCCTCATCATCCTGAAGCCGCACACCCCCGATCCATCCAACCCCGAAGAGGGCATGGCGCTCATCTCCACCATAAAAGAGACGGTTGATCTTGAGGCTGTGAAAGACCCCGCGGCGGTATCGGAACCCCCAGGGCCTGCGAAGAACACTGGCAGCAAAGGCAAATGGCACGAGCGCTTTGGGAGAAACAGGTAGGAATAATAACGAACAAAACAGCTGTAAAATGCTCTTGGACCCGGGCCATCCTACGGAAGTGATGCAAATTCTGAAGATTATGATAAATTAACAATCTGAATTCCAAACCGGCTCCCCATGCGATCCCCTTAGGCCAATTTTTGTTCCAATATTTACATAAATCGTGGATTTCAATCTCGATATAACTCGTGAAAATGGAAAACGCCGATAACAACCATATCCCCCCATTCATCATACCGCCACCGATTTGAGCCAATTCGCGGCGTTGAGGCTAATCCGAAACTCTGCCCTAACGCAATACCTCCGCTTGAGCCCTGACAGCCCTCCCCTGGGCCTGTGGTTCAAGAACATTTTTTACTCGCGGATTATGCTGCGGGACTTCTCGAAGAATATGTTCTGCTCTAACTGGAGAAGCGGGAGCATTAACTTTCTGCCCGATTAAAGGGTCATGATTCTCCGCACCTCCACCTCCAGGTAGAAGATCAATGTCAGCAGGAATGTCAAACATTTTTTTTGCCGCTTGGCCATTTGGTCCAACTCTCGGGGGGGCGGGAAATGGGATATCCCCTAGCCAGTTTTCCACACGCCCTGCCGGCGCAGGGTCGTCGGGTATCAGAATTGGATTGAATGGTGCAATACCCGGGGCAGCTGGGGGAACTACCGGAGGTTGTAGCCTCTGCCAATGCCGGAAGCGTTCTCTCTGATGAAGTTGCTCATGGTATTGTGCCAGATTATGAGGCATGGCCGGCAGTGCGATTTCTCCGAGAGGCTCTTCTTCTAGTCTACGCGCTCCCCGATTATTCCCTCGACCGGAATGACTCGCTTGTTTTCGACGTTCGTCGTCTTGGAAAACGCGGCTTGACATGTCGAATTTGAGAAGACTGGGATCAACATCCGGTCGTTTCAGTGATACTGCTTCCCTTGCAGCGTCCTCGGCATTCTTAACTTCCAACTCATGCCGACTTTCTATATTTTTGTCGTATAGTGGGCAGTTTCCCTCTTGTCCTCCTCGGTGTTGGTCGTTGAAGTGTGTATAATCGCAGTTTTTGGAGCAGATATAGCATTGGACATTTCGGCATACCTGTTGCGGGCAGGTCATCTTGTTGCACCCGGCCTCTTTTACAAACGGTGTCCTGCCTGAGCTTTAATATCAGCATAATTCACGTCATTCTGAAGCTCGTTTGACTTACACTTGTTGCACTTCCGTATCAGTGCGGCAGACATGGCCTCTTCGATTTCCCTCCTAGCAGAGTACCCTTTCTCTCTAGCGGATTCATCGCAAGTCTGGGGGATATGAGTCTCTTTTTGGCAGAGCCGACAGCTCACAATCCCGCATTCAGGGTTCGCGCATCGGAATTCTCTATCCTCCTCGACGGGTGGATACTGTGCTGCGTAGTTGCAAAAGGGGCAGTGCACTAGACCCTCCAAGTTCGCCAAAAGAAGTACGGCAGCAGCTTCAATCTGGTCCAATGCTTTGGTCAATTTATCGTCCAGAAACTTACTTCGTTCCGCTTGTGAGAAGCCAGCATCGCACTGGTCCATGGAAATGCAGACAAGCTCGTACTTCGAAAGACCAATCAAGGTCTCTGCGTATTGGCGTGTGCATTGAACGCAGAAGAACTAAATAAGTGTCAGACACGCAAACAACCGGAATGATTTAGGGAAGGGTAGACGAACGTGGGCGACTTCCCCTTCACATTGCACCATCTGGTGCAAGGGGCACTCAGTAAAACAGCATTGACACTCTGTCACATCTTCACCGAGAACGACCTCTGTACCCTCTCTCGCCCTATTCTTCAATGGCTTGCCCTGACGTTGTAAATGGAGTGTATACCCCATCTTCCAACACACGGAAAGCTCCTGGAGAACTTTTTTCTTGAAACCCTTCGCGGTTCGAATAGCGGATAGCATCGTAAGGTGGTTTCGCCGGTCCAAGAACGGTTTTTGTATAGTCGACGGGTCCGACACCATCGCAAAGGGCTGCTCTGGAAGAGTGTCCCATGTATACACAAGCGTGTCCAGGGCAAGATACGCCGATCGCAGACAGTATTGGTGGTCAAGGAGGAGTTTGTCAATTTGTTCGTGCGGTACACAAGGGTATTCTTGGTGTAGAAGTTTGGAACTAGGTTAGAAGCGAAATATTAGCTTTCCAAGGGATACGAAGCCAAGAGGGTCCAAGGCGGCGGCTCCCGGAATGGTGTGATAGAGTTCATCTAAATGAAGCGAAGAAAGGGATATTGTTCGCGATACTTACAGAGCCTTACTCTCCTTAGAAGAGTTTGGGACAAATCGAGGTCCATCAAGGCCTTGTGCGGCAACATCGACCGCAAGGGGTTCTAACTCAAGAGGACAAATGTTTTCGTCGCGCTTTCGCTTCATACTGTTAGCTTGCTTTATCTGTGACCTCCGGTATGGCCTTCCATGCTCCTCTTCATCTATCAAATGGTTGATCGCAGCCTCTGTATCGTGACGAAAGCTCCCGCCAAGAGATTGAAGGAATTCGGAGGAAATGCCGGGAAAGACTGAAGATACCCTCTGAAGAAAGTCTCGGATGCTTGATCGACCTGGGATTTCCATCTCATTAATAGATAAAGCTAACCGAGAGAATAAGAACCGTGCCGCTTCCTTAACAGATGGCATGAGGGGGGGAATCAGGCGCCGTTTTACGGGGTTCGTGGTTTTGCGGGAGCTGCAAGTTCTTGATGACAAGTTCCTATGCTGATGTTAGGTTAGAGACGCGAGAAAAAGTGTCAACATGTGCCTTCATTTTTCCAACAATGCCCTCCACTTTCAGGGCCTTACTCTTTGTTCTGGCAAGAAGGTAGTGAATCACAGACGCGAAAAAGGCAGCAGTGTTTGCTAGGTAGAGACAGTAAGAAAAATAAACAAGGAATGAAATAAAAAAGCAGAAACCCGAGCGACAGGCGTACATGTGGTGAAGCGGACCTGGACATTTAAGGGAGAAAGAAGCACATTGATGGGCAACGTGAGGTGGAGCGTTCTGCCCGGAACAGCCGTGGCGAGCAGTAACACAAAGGCTACCTGCATACAGGTAAGGTACCTCTACGCAGCATGCGGCCTACTCGAACCAGCAGAATTTGTTCTTGATCTGGCTCAGCCTTCCCACCCCAATGCAAACGCATCAAGGAGTGAGCGGTACGAGTGAAGAGGTAGGCACGGCCGGGTTTGTGGCAATAAGTGGCTATTTGCTGGGCAATGTGCTAGGGCGTGCAGGCAGCTGGGGGCGTCTGGTGCTCTGCAAACAAATCAAGAGCAAGATGACCAGTTTATGAATATCTGGAAGTGAACTTACTGGGCACGATGCCGGTTGCTCTCTTCGTCACGCACAACAACCTTTGGTGAATACTTCCCCCCTCCGAGCCACGACACCTTACGACAGATCACCGCCTGACGATGACCAAAAGTCCGTCAACCGGCTGTGATACGAGCAAGAATCGAGATGAACCATGCAGGTTTCAACTGGGGCTGCTGCGAATTCACACAATAGCTGCGTGCGCATCCGTGGAGCTAAATACGTGTAGAGATTATTGCAGCCGGTTTCTCTTTTATGCGGGATCGACCCCTCTTGCCCCTCCCCAGCATCTAAGCGAAGACGCAGCACACAGAGATCGATCGCTCTTCGGATGGTAAGCAGACCTCAGCTCTGCTGATCAGTTTTCTACGTTTAGGCTGAACGAGAGACAATCGGAACCGAGATGGATAGGAAGAAGGAGGAAGGAGGAGTTGGACCAAGTGGTCTCACTATGACAATCCCCCCAAAATGCAGCTGACCATTACACTGACCTCAGTGGAAGCAGGGAGAAACATATCAATACGGCAGACCTGGGCATTTCATTTGCCAGCCATCCACCGATAGCTGACACTGCTAAGGCATGCAATGCAGCCCAGACCAAGCACAGTGATTGTTGCACACCACCGTGAGGTATGCAGACAGGGAAACCTGCATCAGGTGCCCCATTGAATCGATCTACAAGTGTGAAGATGCCCTCACGCTTGTGTCATGGATGCTCCATATCTCGGTAGTCAAAGTGGTCCTCAAGACATTTGACGGCTATAGTTGCTTTTGTCCCAGTCATTATCCCCGGTTAGGCAGATTATTGGTCCGCCTGCAGCAGACATAGCTGCAGCTGAAGGGCTCACATCACACTAAACCAACTTCTGCATATATCACACCAGTCCTTCCCAATGGGGCTTTAGTCATTGATTTCTTACAAGCTGTACTTTGATATCATATATCTCTGCGTCACCATTCTGACTCCCCTCCTATTGTTTAGTTTTCTCTCCGCTACTACTCCCCAAGTTAATCTGACTGTGGCTTCACCTTGGCGTTACCGCCCAATACGCTGCATTGACTTTCGGATCTCTACCGGAAAATCCAATCCCGGAATACGGGTTTCTTTGCCCATGCGAAATTCACTCCACCGGGCTTCACAAAGTATCAGCCAAGGTAAGAGCTGTTTCCAAGTGCCCGTGATGCACTCTCGCCAGTGGAAGTTTACAGAGTCACAGATGATCAAAAAGGATTCTCCCTCTCTCAAATCCCTTTTCTAAAGTTATTGCCCAGGATGGTCCAAGTCAGGTCATTCTAGACTTATATGGCTTGGGAATATGTGGTTGAAATAAGAATATTGCCTGTTCTCGAGGAAAGTCAAATTGAAACTACTCATGGCGCAGTAGAATTAAGCACTTAGGTAATCAAAAACATGCAGTGATTGCCACCGATACGATATAAAAGCGAGCTTATGTTCCCCTTTCTCCAATCAAACCCACCTACTTATACGACTCACTCTGATATTCCACACAGCATGTGACATTCAGATGTCTGAAACACTCCAGAAAATTTTAAACCAAGGCCACAATAATGTTCTCCGAGCAAACTTTCCTTGACGAATACGGAGAGTCCTACTTACATAGGTAGTCACCAGTCCAACACTACAGGGCATCGATCATCTCAGAAGTGAGCGAGGGCGGAAACGGGGAAATCCATGCGCATTTTTCAGCATCTGGCATCCAGAGCTTACATAAAATCATCCTCGTAAGTTAGTAAGATTAAAAAGTTACCGCTCTGATTTTAGACTTTCGAGTTACATTTGGTGCCCATGGATAAACGCATTCCAGCAATGCACGTCCTACCCTAAATCATGCGTCATGATCAATCAGTCATTTCTTAACAACTTTCAAAATACGAATGATTTTATTTCTCCGAAACCTTTCTTTAGTTTGCTGGGCTTTATGATGAAAAATCTATCTGCAAAATGACATAATTCCAGGTTCTTATTTGCAAGGGGAAATACGACAGCACGACCATCCGATTCGGTACGCTAATTATACTGCCTCTTCGACGTGGCTCTCCATTACCAAACCGTCATGCTCGCCGCCATCTTCTTCCTCAGCAGCAGTGGGGAAGAAACTGGACGCTTGGTGCGAAGATGCTTCGTCCTCGATGTCCTCCTCGTATCCTTCAGGCAGAAACCCACCAGCCATATCCTCATCCTGCCCTGACTGTGCTTCCTTCGCAGGCTGCCCCCCTTTATTGTGGCCAAATACCGAAACGCTCTCGTCGATTTCTCCGTAATCTTGCCGTATCCGCTCGACGATTCGAAGACCCATGAGGAACTTCCTCCACTTTCCAAGGGCTGCCTTCCGACGTTTTTCGTTCTCCTTTCGCTGACGCTCGATCTCGTGCTTTTCCAACTCTTCCATGAGCATCTCATGGTTCTCCTCTGCGATAACCACGCCCTGTATTACTGGTACTGCCATGCGGTGGCCGAATTCAAAGTCCACAACAGCTTCGGCATAGTCAATACCGATCTTTTTGCAGACCTTGATCGCTTCTCTAAATGGTACATGAACTGCCCCTTGCGGGCACATATGTTCAACGAAAAGATCAATGTTTCTACATCTGGTTAGCGACGAATCATGTAAACCACACGAGTATTCATCAACACGTACCCATATTCATTCTTGGGAATGATGCCATCCCTTATCGGTGGAGGTATAATGTAGTCTGTTTGTTCTTTGCTGAATAGGCCCTGTAGAACTTTCCTCCCCGTCATTGCTTCGGCTTCTTCAAGCTCTCGACGACGATTGATTGTGGCCGCCCGGTAGGGAACTCGTTTTAAAGGCAGCTCACCCGGGAGAGGCGCTCGACCTTGCTTGTGCCAAGTCTCGGCACTCTTGACGTTGATCACATCGGAACGGAGAAATACATCTTCTTCCTCCATCTTGCCTCCTTTGGCCTTGTTCTTGAATACTTTCACAGGCTTGGAGTCTGGCTTCAGAGCCTCCTCTCGCTTCAGATGGCGCTGTAGCACGAATTCCTTGGATTGTTTGTAATACTGCAAGGTCTCGGCGCCTTCCTTGACTTGTTTCTTCTCAGGTTCTGCAGGCCGCAAAGCAGTCGAATCCTCCAACTCGTCCGTTTCAGTCACGGGCGCTTGGCGGCTTCCTCGACGGTACCCCGCCATTGCCGTCTTGAACCAGTCATAATGATCATACCGCTTGACCTTTCCATGACGGTTGTAGATGGGTATCTTCTCTAGAGGCATCCTCGCCCCCTTAGTCCGACCTGGCAACACTTGGCGCTTCAGATATCGTACTGTCACATCTTTTGCGGTTCCATCCTGTGAAAATCCGACAATGTAGGCCATGACCTGCCGAGCCTTCTCAGCCTTTGCTCCGCGAGGCTCAAGCGTTTCTATCAGATCTCTGTTTGTTGCAATAATGTTCTTCACGATCGGGTCAACTGGTAAATAAGTATTCGTGACTGGAGAAAGTACCTCTGTCCAATAATGAGGATACTCAAGGTCTGAATCATATTTTTTGGAAGGTACCTTAGACGCCTTAGGCCTGATATCCAGCTCCATAACTGATTCGTCATCCGAGTCCTTGTATTCTAGATCGAGTTCATCAGAGTCGTCTATGACGATGGGGTTCGCCTGATTCTTCTTGCTTGATCGTGCTCGGGTGGTACCCCTGCCGCTCCTGGAGGCCGTAGCCTTTGATTTAGTCGGCTTGACTTTGGGAACTTTTTTGGGCGAAGAATTTTCAGTGCTGGGCCCTTCCTCGTCTTCTAATTCTGCATCTTCCAGCTTGCTCCAACCAAATCCGAGTGTCTGGAGATTGGCAACCATGCGTGCTTCAAGTCCAAGTCCTCGAAGAAGGGCAGTGAATAATTGAGACCCAACATCTCTACTCCCGCGACAGTTTCGGGCACATTCTCGGAATTCTTCGATTGACGACAGCTTTTCACCGAAGCGCTCAGGGTCAGATGAATTCTCTTTATGGGCTTTCGTCAAACGGTCTAAACGTTCAAGAGACATGTAACCCCATTTGCGAAGACCAGGAGCCGATGCGCGGAACCTTTGCCTCCACCAACTGACCAAGGTCTGCATCAACCGGAAGAGCGGATCGCCGTGGCTCATATCAACCTTTCCATCCTCCAGTCGCTCGGAAGCCGAACCCCAGTCTCGGGAGCTGCCCTCTTTAGAAGCTCTTCCCTTTGACTTTCTCTTGCCCTTCGACTTTGCGGAAATAGGTTTGACTGGTGGTGGTTTCTCAAGACCGCTATGCCTCCTCCAACGATCAACTTCCGCCCACAGTCCAGGTGGAAGATGCGAGATCATAGTAGCCTGGACTTCTTCATCGCAGACCCATGAGTTGCGAATCGCATTGTGCCAGAGCAGAAGCAAGACGTGAAGGCCGTGGGTAGCTATGCGAACCTTCTTCTCACGCTTTGTCGGCCCCTTCTTGTCCCCGTACGCATTCACGAGTGAGATGCGGGTATCTCTGTTCAGAGTTAGCTCCAAGTCACCCGAAACGACTGGGACGTCGGAGGCGGTATCTTTTGGAGCAGCCACATCTTCGAATTCGATGTCCTCTTCCTCATCTGACTCTGGTGGTGGCTTTTGGACCTTTGCAGATGGAACATCCTCGAAATCGGCATCTGAAAGCGAAGACAAAGAGCTCTCACTTTCGTCTTTCCCCTCTTCTATACCGTCTAAAAAGTTGTTTTTAGATGATTGGGGTGTGGAGGTCGCATCAAGCGCATCATACAAGGATGCTTTGCGACGGCCAGCAGAGCGTGAAGTGCCCGCATTGGGTTTCCCCCTTTTGCTGCTCTTTGTAGTTTCATCAGGCGACGATTCGCGCATGCGCTTCCGGGGCACATGAGGTGGCATTTTCCACTAGAGAACTTTTTGTTGACATCTTACATTTTCACGACTTGTACGAATGGGAGTCGGGAATTGGGATGCGACGGGATGCTAAGTTAGTGCGTGAATGGCTCCGTCATAGATGAACGCCAGAGATCACGAAAGCACGTGACTCCCGTTAAACTATGCTTGAACCTTGCGCTTCTTACAACGCCACCAGGTTAAAACTTAAAGAATCTATGGCATTAGACATTGCCATGATGCCTTTACTGCGGTGGAAGGTTTTGGGATTTGTGTCTGTTGACAATTCACCCAGCCTATGTAGGTAGACATAGGGTAAACCCAGCCAGGGTGCACTTGGATACATGTAGCTTTCGAATGCCAGGTAAGTTATTTCTCCTCTGAAGTGCTGAATAATAGCTCTATACCTAGCTATCAATGAGATCCCATAAATAAAAGTCCGTCTCCAGATCGGTATCATCAATACATCTTCTACCAACGCCTAACAATGCTTCACGCTCTTATATCATACTACATATCCCAAGATCATACGTCAATCAGATCAGCTGGCGGTCCCACGCCTCGAAGAAGAACAATGGTATTACCACTCTGCAAGGATGCGCCGACTTTCTCATTGAATTCCAGCAGTCTCCCACCTTCCACATGGAAGACCCGTAGCTTGTCGAGCTCGTTGGAGCTTTGGTTGTTGATGTTCTGGACCTGGAGGCTCCTTGCCGCAGCGTCAAGCACACGCCCGACCACCCATTCTTGATTGTAGAAGAACTCTCCCTTGGGAAACTTGGCCTTCGCTGTCTCGGCCTCTGCTTCGACAAACAGGTAAATGCGCTTCTCCGGTGCAACCTTGGCATCGCCCTTGGCCGTTTTCTTCAGGTTGTTGACAGCCACGAGTCTCGCAGCCGCAGAACTGGGCTTTGGCTTGGGCAGTGCTCGACCAGCTTGCTCTTTCTTGCTCGATCCCCAGGCTTTCAGTCTCTCAAAGGCCGACTTCGTCCTCTGGGCCACAATGTCTATTTGCACCGGCCGGGCGCCTATTGGAATTAGGTTCTTGCAGTCATGGTCCTCCTGCAGCCGGTGTTTCAGGCAGTAGTCGCGGTTACATATCGAGCAGTGTACACCGGGGGTGAGTGATGTCCCTACGGTGGTGTTGCAGGACGGAGAGGCGCAGGGCTTCTGCGACACCTTGTCCCGTAGGGTCTTGCCAGCGCCAACGGAGGGTTGTGCCAGCTGCGCAAGTCGCTTGCGCTCAGCCCACTCGCCAGCCTTGGCGCATTTGTGTGCAGTCTCGGTTCGGTGGTCGAGGCAGTATGTCTTGCGGCAGGACTGGCAGAGGAAGGGGAGGAAGTCGAGCTGGTTGCAGTAGTCGTACTCGCAGTGCTTGCCAATCAAGGTGGCGTCGTTTTTGTCGTTCATTTCGACGTAGCTCGTGTCCTGAGCGCCGGAGCTGGATGAAGATGCCATTCTGACCGTAGAAGGGCCCGAAAACGGTTCAAATACAAATACGCTGGAGGCGACAGGCAGAGAGCGCTGCGTATGCACTTGAGGTGGTGGCTAAGGCTGACTGAGCTGATAGGGAAGCGTCTGGAAACAACTAGCTCGTAACGTGTGTCGTAAGATCGGTCAAGGGCGAGAGCGGCGTCGCACGAGAGATAGGCTCTAAACCAAACGTGTATATTCTAAAATGATGGTGGATAAATTTGGCAAAATATGAGAAGCCTCGTGGCCGCTTGGCAATATGTTTTGTTGGTCCTGATTACGTGGTTCGCAGGTGAATCAGATTGGCGTGAAGGATGCCTGTTTTAAACGTAATGCCGCCAAGGGGCCGCCAAGCCACCACTCGGGTGCAGGCCATTTACCCCACGTCAGATTAAGGCTCCTACTAGCTTAATACGGCCCGCATAATAGCCAGTCTTTTGGAGGCAAGTCGCTGTGCATCAGCGGTTTCTTCATCGTTGTACCGACCCCGGAATTCGTTTGACGTGGAATCGTAATAGTGACAAGATATCTCTGTAATTATCCCTATCTGACTATATACGGCAGAGTTGTCTTCTATTTGGTTCATGTGTTTTCTTGAAGTGTGGAGTTTAGCATGATTCTGTAATCTTTCTCTCGTCTCACAGATCCCGATCAGTTGGCTTTTTGCCTAACAGATCCTCTCTCCCCATCGTTGGCGCATCTCCAACAGCCGCCTTTCCTCCGTAGGCCTCAAACCCTTTGTGAAATATCCATTCAACCGCGTTCTCCACAGGCTCGTCGAACATCCTAGGCAAGAATGGTACAACTGCAAGGCCAAGTCCGATTGGCCCCCAGGTTCTCAACGTCTTGTTCTTCAAATCCTTCATGGCTCGCCCAGAGTAGCGGACAACGCTGTGAATTGTGAAAGCCGGCAGACCCATACTAGCCACGCTTTGGAAGATGCCTCGTTGGACCATGACCGTGCGCCAATCCTCCAGAGGCGAAACAGTGCCTGCCGGTCCAGGGCTAGCGACAGCAGCTTCTAATCCGGACCACTTCTGCTGGTCGGCAGTGAGTTGTAATGCGGGGTTGAGTGTGCGCTGGTTGCTCCAGTACGCCCTATACCCCTCATGGGACACATCACCCAAGATATAGATCCATGAAATACCATAGGCACCCCGTACAAGATTTTTATGGGCAACTGGGCGGAAGGATTCTCCAATGTCGGATGTGTATGCAACGTATCGATGCGCCGAGAGCATTATAGTCCGGATCCTCGTTGCGTAGGCGGCATATCGTACGTTAGACTCTGTTGAGTCTCGGCCACTGAGCGCATTAGTATCTTGGAGTTGAATCTTGGTTGGGTTTCTGAGAGGAACGTACTATCCCTCGGCTACATCGTCGAAGTAGCTGCTGTCCTTGTCTGACTCATCCACGATCTTTTGGAGCGACCTGGGAAGCTTTCGAGCGTCGGGGAGCTTATCGGGGTTGAATGAGGCGCCATCAGTTGAATTGGCTGTCTTTTGAGCGTCTGTCGCAGTCTTCGACTCAGACGGATCTGGTGTTCGTCCCCACCAAGGCATTTTGTCTTGATATAAACGAATGCGCTTTCAATTGGGACTGGCCAAAAAACAAGGTCCGTGATACAAAGCAAAAGGGCAATGTGCTACACAAATGAGAAGAGGACAGAAGGGTGTTAAGTGCGGGAGTAGGAGATACTGTTGGATTATGCCGAAAACGCCCGTCGGCCGGTGACGTACAAGCTCCCTCTAATCTTAGGCAGCCTGGCCGGCAAGTTGGGGCATTAGTGAGATCTGTGGCAGATTGCATGCAAGCTGTCTCTAGGTACCTAGGTACCTACATAATTCCGAGGTATAGCCGTCGGTCCAGCGCGCAGCACCATTGGCCTGCATTTCCCGACACCTCGAAATTGAGATCTCTTCAGGAATTCAATCTTCAGTCGCATCAACAGCCACTAGACCCTCCGCCCCTACTCAACCACCTCAATTCCACACACCAATTCAAAATGGCTGGCGTCGCATACTACACTATTGCAGGCCGACAGGTCGGCGGCCACTACGTTCGTCAAACCTCCCGGTTGACTACGAAAGAGCTAGACTCATCATGCTAACCATTGCCGATAGCTCGCCATGGGTGTTCTGGCTTCCATCTTCGGCGGTGTCTACGCTGCTACTTCTGGTCCCAAGAAGCCTGCTGCTGCCAACAACACTCCTCCCATCAATGCCTCTAGCTCCGACGAGGCCGACTTCATCAAGTGCGCGAATTCGACCCCAACGATATCATGACAATAAGGAGAAGCTAACACACAAACACAGGAAGTTCCTTGAGGATGACAAGAAGAACTAAGCGACAGCCAGGATTTTCGTCGCCGGCGGCATGCTTGAGGGATTGTATGAATAGATGGCTTCAGAACAGCTTGCATTGAGCTACGCTTGACCGCAAATAACACATTGTTCCTACGGCATATCCGTCTTCGGCCGTATTGAAATATAAATGAAACCGAACTCATTGTCAAACTCATAAGACTGGAGAATTCCCTGCTCCCGGGCGACCCGTTTCAATGGGGTTAGAACTTCATAAGCTTCTTGCAACCTGCACCATGATCGCGTTACAATTGTACAACTTGAAGCTAGTTGCACGATGTACAGAATTTCTGCTATTATGACAACCTATTTTATCAGAGCACCCCGCATCTAGATAATCCATGCCTGGCCGTGGGAAATGCTGTTTCAATTGGGGGAATGCATCTCTCGCTGTCATCACCTCGCAACTCGGTGCAGGCGCTCTGCTTTCAATAGTGGCTACACGAAACCCCCCACCTGAGGTAAGGTAGTTACCGATGCCGATGCTGGGAACCAGAGGTAATATGGATTAAAAGGTGGTTTCACAGACCTCTGTAATGGTAATATGCATCTATGGGCGTCATAGGAGGGGGTCCGAGAACAGCCTGTATGGAGAGTGACCACGGTTATCTGTCCGCTGTTTTCGCTGCAGACACAAAAAGACAGATCTGATGTGAAATTATGTCTAGATGTATTGGGCTGGTTTCCATTCCTAGGACGTTTACTTGTGGTCTAGAAAGGTGTTCATGCGCTTAGAGTTAGGCTCTCGTGTTTTTGAAACGGGCCATATTTCATGCATTTACGCGAAATATACAAAATGAGCATATGAGTTAATGAGAACATATTGCTAGTGCTGAATTGCAATTTCTAGCCCACATGCCATTATCCCTCACACGGTTCATTGAACCTTCAACTCGAAGTCTTCGTAACAAATCCCTTTTCTTTTTTAACCTGCTGCGCATGCGAAAGGCATCGGTCCTTGGTGTATTCACTCACGATTGAACCAAAATGAAGACTAACATATGCCTTGCATCACGTGGTCTGCAAGGCCAAAAGCGAGGGTAAGGCTAGTGGTGGCCCCGCCACCCGCATTTCCCTAGTTCCCCTCTCTATTCTCCCTTTAATCGAAAGCGATTGCACACGACTTCGGATACAACGATTCAACGCATCAACCTGCACTACCATCCCGGCAGCAAGGTTGTGATCATCTCTAGGCATATGGCGGAGACCGGAACGGACCCGGCCGCTGCAGGCCCAGACACCACCGACATCACCCCCGTCCCAGACTCATCGCATCCCAAGGAACGCCATTCTCTCACGCTGGACCAGCGTCGCTCCTTGCGGAAATGGGCAAATGAGCAGCCTGTGCGCCCGTCGCACAAGGCATGCATCGACTGGTTTTTTGCTCAGTATGGCCACCAGATCAGCCAATCTACCGTGTCGCATTCTCTTTCTCCCAAGTATTCGCGGCTTGATAGTGAGAACCCCCAGCTCTCGGGTTCGCGTCTCCGCTTCGGCAATTGGCCCGACGTAGAAAAACTGGTGTTGCGATGGTACCAGCAGGTGCAAGCTTCAGGCCGCCAGCCTACAAATGAAGAGCTCGGCGAAAAGGCAAAGTCTATTTTCAATAAACTTCCGCGCTACAAGGAAGAGGTATCGCCTGAGTTTTCTCCTGGTTGGATCCATCGTTTCAAGAAGCGATATGGGTTATTGATAAGGCGCCAGCGGCGACATGGAGAAGGGGGGATCAACCCGGCCGAGGACATTGGCTATTTGGCCGACTATGTGCCACGCTTCATGACTGTCGTGCCGGACACCAGTCTCCCAGCCCTGAAGGACCAAATACTTCGGGCCGTAGGTGTCGAGGCAAGTCTCAGCACCTGTGCATTAGTCCGCGATGAAGTCCTAAGACGGATGCCCGTGCCTTCTGAGGCACCCCCTCCCCAGCTCACACCCACCGAATCACCTACTATCCCTCCTCCTCCACCAGACGCGTCAATCTATGCAGATGACGACCCTGAGGTTGTCCTTCAAAATGCATTGCGGCAGCTTCAGCAAGAAGAACAGGCCGCGGAGGAGCAGGCAGCAGCGGTGCGCGAGGAACGTGAACGACAAGAACGGGCCGGACTGGCACACACTGCAATTATGGCCACGCCTAATAGACAGACATCGTCTGACCCCAGATACGCCACTCCGGCGCAGGACATGGGCACGGATCTGACTCTCACCCCCATACATTCAGATGTGCCGATTTCTACGAACGATAAGCCAATTAGATGCCCATTCTGTGTAAACCTCCGTATGCTCCGAACCATTAAGGAGGCGGTTGAGCATATGTCCACCCATGTTGTGGTTTAGGGGTGCTCTCATGATGCCATTCTTGACTGGGATCATTTTTTATGAGGAAACGAATTTCATTTTGTTCCTTTTAGGCTATATATAGCCTACGTAGGAGTAGGGGTGGCGGATTACTTGTTTAATAAAATGCAATGGCGTTGTGAGGCGGCGGCTACTAATCTATACCTAGTCCACTATATATCATAATGAAAGATAACGTATGTCATGTGTCAACGTTCATATCATTCCAGACTTCTTCAAGGCCTTGACAATAGCCTCTTGATCTCGTTGGGCTTGCGATTTGGGAGGTTTCACATCGCCCATATCAATATAGTTCACCCAGAACTTGAGTCCCTCGAGGCCCTCTTCTCGGCATACGGCCCCGTGCTCCTCTGCCATGAGCAGCTCCTCTTCAGCCACGCCCAGACTCCAGCCAAATCTATCCGCCGTCTCTTGCGCGGTAACTCCCATGCCGAACTGTTGCCAGTCCCAGGGTACTTCTTTCTCGGGTGGAAACTCGTGTAGGTCTTTGAGCCAGGCCAGCAGAGCCTTGATGGTTGCTTGGTCAGTGCGGTCGAGGCCTTGAACGACCATCACACCGCTTCGAAAGGTCCTCAAACGCACTGGGAGTTTCAGTTCTTCCCACATCCGAGCAGCTTTCTCGAAATCCATAGGACTGACCAGCTCCACTCCGCCTCTGGCTCGGTTGAATTTGGCCCACAAGTCAACGAGAGTTATGATGCCTCCTGCCTGTTTCAAGACCCCCCTGGAGTCGTCGGTAAGGAATTCGGCTACATTGCGGGACAGTTCAGAGAGATACAGTGACTGAGAGCTTCCGCCACCCCCGACAATATCTTTCGTTGTTATAAGACCTAGCTGGCTGGCTGATTCGGCCAGTAGCTTGTTCTCCTCGGCAGACATCGCATCGGCTCCTGAACTGTTCTGCCGCGATAGCCTCTCCGCCAACGCCACAACGTCCTTGGCGGAAGCCATCAGTGCCTCGAGATCCTCAAAGGCACTTCCGATGATGAGTTCGTTGTTCTTACGCATATTCAGGCCCAGCTGCTCGAGACCAGCAATACCGGCAGCCTTTTTCCTAGATTGTCCAGGGCTGGAATTAGAAGGATCCTCGTCGGCCAGCCGGCTTCTTGTGGGTGCTGGGGGTGCGTCTTGTAGGAGCCATTTGCGTTGTGTCATCGACCCCTTTAAGCGCTCATAGAAGATCTTCTCTCCCCCCTTCCGAAACGATATCTTCACACTCTCTGAAACATTTATGTTTCCTTGTTCGGTTTTCTTTGGGTTCTCGATGACTGGGCCTGGGGACTCGCTGCGGATGTCATTCAGACTCGACCTGACATCTGGCAGGGATTGTTTGCGCGAAATTAGGGGGGCGCCACAGATCTCACAGGACAAGAGTGAGGGATGATTTGAAAATGTGCATCTGGGGCATTGGAATGTGCTCTCTTCATCGTTCTGAGGAGTCTGTGGACTGGATGCCAGATCGAGACTCAGATTTTCCGAGAGAGGTCGCGGTACCACCCCAGATTGATCCAAGGAGGGGTGGGAGCTGGCGAACGAAGGCGTATTCATTGCCCTGTTGTTCGCTCCAGATATCGCCGCCTTTAGAACATGTGCCAAGGTGGGCTTGATACCGCAGGCCAGACATGGTGGCAGCGGGGTATGGGCATTTGCAGTGACAGGGTCAAAGTTGGACGGCACTGGGTTGGAGAAGCTGCATATCGTGCAAACCCAAGTAGCAGAGGTCGCTGGCGACTGCTCAGGATTTGACCTGGGGCTGTCTGAGCGTGTGAGAGACGATCCGTTCCGCTGGTGGCTGGCCCCGGAGACCGCAGAGGGTAGAACGGATGAGCGCTTAGGGGGTTTTGGGATCAATGTGATCTTGGCTGAAGATTTGAAGAACCCTGCGTAGAACTCATATCGATCTACTTCTTTCAACTCGAGAGCCACTGAGTAGGAGCGCGGATCTTCCTTATCAACGTAGCAGATGCGGTGTGTTGTCAAGTATACCTGTCCATTTTGGTAATTGGGTAACTTGAACTTTCTGTCTTGTGTTAGAATGTCCCGCAAGCTTTGGCGTTTCAACCTAATTCATCGCGACTTACCCTTCGTAGAGGCCCACATTGTCCTGTACAAAGAGCAACACCTCATCTGGTAAGTAAAATGGCCTTAGTGCAGTCGTGAGGTCGATGTGTTTTAGAAACATTCGTCATGCCGTCGAGAGGGGGCGAGTCTAAGCGTTTGCCGTGCCTCAGGCTTGGAGGGGAATCTTGCTATATGCGAACAATGGGACAATCGATAATGAGGGATGGGTAGGATATAGATATCCGAGCTGCGGCGCTTAATGTTGTGATATTTCCTAACTTTATAACAATGCTTCACCTTGTCCAGTGCCCCGCGCCTATTGCTCAAGTGAGGACCCGTTAATGGTCGCTGCCAAAGTTCAGTGGCGGAGGATGACACATCCATCGGGCACAGTAGACTTTAGCCGACTTTTACCCACCAAGTCACGAGTTAAGCCCGCCACGAATCCTCGGTCTTGGAATGATTGTTTCTCACGCACCGACCGCTGTTCCAATTTGCTTTATTCATCTCACATCACAACCACAAACCCGTTCTCTCCTCCCTTGCTGCTGTCAGACCGTGATCTTGCCTTCAACCTCCCGAATTAATACCCTCTTCACAAACCATATTCGCATCAGGATGCAAGGGTGGACGACGACTCAGCAAGCGCCGGGCGTCGCCGCCCAACATACCTCAGCCGCTCCTCACTCCTACCCTTCTAGTAAGTCTTCCCACCCTATATACACGACGATTTGGTCGAACTAACATTTGCCAGACCCTGCTTACACTTCTGTTTCCGTTCGCCAAGGCTTTGGCCCATACACCTCAACTCCAGCATATCCCGGTTACCCGCAGCCCGCGGCGATGCACGCCCAACCGGCCACACATGAAAGCCAAGCAGCAAAACCCGACCACTCTCAAGCCAAAGTAAAATGGCCCGATTCCGTTCGCGATTATGTCCAGCGTGCCTTCCATCCTGACAATGATGACCCTTCCGTAAGCCGATCCGAGGTGGAAACTAAACTGAAATCCATCATTCGTGCTGCGACTGAGGATGGAACTCTGTACACTCTTGATTGGGCGTCTATGCCGTCCCCTCAGGTGTTGGTCAAAGCCGACCGCAGCGCAACAGGGTCACCGGCAAGCTCTCTATTTAATTCTAAGAAGCGAAAGTCTTCTGAATTTACGCCGAGCTCCGATGGACACACTCCGCCCCCTTGGGCTAATACTAACTTCCGCCTGTCTCTCGAGGATCGTATCACTTCGCCGGATAAGCGCTTAGCAACAGATGAGTCCAGGACTAAATCAAGTAAGTTCCAAAAGGACGCAAACAAGCGTAGGCGACGGTTCGAGAACGAATACAAGGCACACCGTGGAACTTCTCCCAGCCCGCCACCACCTTCATCTGGACCGATTGTGGGTACGTGCGAAACTTTGGAGAAAAAGTATTTGCGTCTCACAGCGGCTCCTATACCATCAAAGGTGCGACCTGAGGCCATTCTCAGGCAGACTCTCGATCTTCTCAAGAAGAAATGGAGAAAGGAAGGCAACTACTCGTACATTTGCGACCAACTCAAGTCTATGCGCCAGGACCTTACTGTGCAACACATTAAGAATGAATTCACCGTCTCAGTATATGAGATCCATGCCCGGATTGCCTTGGAGAAGGGGGATATTGGTGAGTATAATCAGTGCCAGACCCAACTGCGTTCACTCTACGCGTTGGGTTTGAAGGGCAACCCCATAGAATTCAAGGCATATCGTATTCTTTATTTTATTCACACTGCCAACCGGACCGGGTTGAACGACGCTATAGCAGACCTAACCTCAGCAGAAAAACAAGAGCATGCGATCAAGCATGCATTAGATGTACGCTCTGCCCTCGCCTTGGGCAACTACCATAAATTCTTCCGACTATACATGGACACTCCCAATATGGGGGCTTATCTCATGGATATGTTCATTGTTCGGGAGCGTCTGGCTGCTCTCTGCAACATCTGCAAAGCGTAAGAAATTTCCCTCCCTCAACGTTTTCTTTAAGACCTTCCACTAACCAGTCTCTAGTTACAAACCTGACTTGAAATTGCGCTTCATCACAGAGGAGCTCGGCTTCGAGTCTGATGCTGATGCTGCGGAGTTCATAATCGACTATAACGGTCAGCATCTTCTTGAAGACCGGAAGGATTACATAGCATTTTTGACAGGCAAGGCCGGCGCTCTGTTTGAGGGCGCTCGAGCTGCAGCCTTCCAAAAGGTGGATATTAAGGGACAGATATAGTCTGGCCACCACCCCTTCCCCGAGTCACTTCATCTTCTTTACGCTTCACATCCTTCTTTTCTGTCTTCACCCGACCTTCAATCCCTTCACGATGAGTCGACACAGCCCACGCGGCCATGATTATTGACGTTTTGCTACAACACGACCCTTGATGTCAGCCGTTTTGAACAACGGTAGATTCTAATCTGACTCGCTTGTTCGGATGGTGTAAATTCGACAAAGCCTCGTGTCCACCGATCTATCCTCCCGAGGGAATTTTGATTAATCGTCACTTCGCAACATACTTACTGCTTTACAAGTTATCACGTTCGGCTCAAGCGATAGATGGACTCATGGGATTTGGTTTCAAAAGTTTTCACGTTCGGCTCAAAAGCGGCAATAGCGGCCCGGCGTCTCCTCGCCCTCTGGTTTCTTCTCCTTGCCAACCAGCGTTTCATTTCACGCGGTTAGACGCCGAGTTTCCTTGCAATTATTATTACCGTTGGCAAAGGTTTATGGAGTCAAGGCGATTTGGTACCGAGGCATGGAGTCTTTTTCGGGTAGTCTTTGCATTTAACGATGGATACCTACGTAGTGCATATAGGTATATAAACACGTAAAGATTTTGCTTTAAATTACTTAAGTTCGGACTCACCGTAGATCATAAAACCTGGACATGGGTATTTTGGCAAGTAAAGTTTTAAAAGACTCATCATGGCTGAAGAAAGTGGTGTTGCATCCTCTATGGGTACAAAGTGCGACCATTCCTATCCTTCGCAGCTTGTGACAGGTCTGAGGACTTTGGTGTGTGATATGATGTGCATCTGCATCCGGGGCTGCAGATGTAATTTGAAATGATGAAATTTTGCATGGTATTCTCTTGATGCCGGGGATTTCACCATCGTCAGGGGCTGCTTCTTTCTTTTTAATTACTTGCTTCTGGAATGGCCGCGTAACGATCCCGTAACCGAGTGTTTCATCCATGCACATGGGAACAAGGGCCTGGGCTGGAGAGAGCATGGCAAAGCAACAGCCGAGAGGGTTGCTCAGTCAAAGCACCAATGAGTGCAGAGCTGTCGGAGGCCGCATTGACTTGTGGCTGCTTACTTGCCCAATCTCGGCGCACACCGGTCCCCGTGCATGCCATGATTTCGTGTGAGCGGGAATCATTTACGCACTGATCAGCTTCTGCAACCACCGCAACGATGACAGAAAACGAGACCGAAGCCTTTTTTTTTTTTTTTTTTTTTTTTTTTTTTTTGCTTGGAAGCTTCATGCTCATGCAACTCTCGAGTCACGGGATCATGTAGGCAAGGTATCGACAAAGACCCGGCATTGATCATGAGAAGCACCAGCATATCGCTTTGCACCTGTGATACCTCTGGCGGTGGAGCAGGGTTTGGGATCAGGGTTAATTGGGTAAGATTTGCCGAGACAACGCGCGGATGGTCATTCTCGAGAGGACCAATGGAGAGACTGTACCTGAGCTCTGGTGGTCCATGTAATATTATGAGATGGTTGTCCATTGATGCAGCCGGGCTGCGGGTATGTATGCCACCATGTGGCCTGGAGCCCTTGTTCCTTACCTGCCTTATACTTCATCGAGGGATGATGTCCCCAGTCCCCTGCGGGTCGGGTTGGTACTTGTAAAAGCAGGTAAGTTGAGCATGAAATACGAGTCACCAATGCGACTTCCGGGCAGATCGATCCCTGGCTCTGATTCTCATTGTCGGGAGTGGTCATGGCCCTAAGTCTCCTGATTCTAGACTGCCCGCCCACTCTTCTGCCCCTCCCCGTTTTCTCGGGCCCTGTATTTTTTAGAGCCCAAATTGGAAATGGCGGCTTCTCCAGTTCCAGTACGGCGGGAAAGCGAGAGGGAAAAAAAGCGATAATTATTGCCAGATCAAGGCAAGTCAGCAAGTGCTCCTCGTGCTTCGATAAACTTTCCGTCTGCTTGGCGCTCGTCGGAAGACCCCGTTAGCCTACGGGAGAGTCGGGCCCCATCCTTAGGCCACTTATTAGGAGGGAGAACCCTTATTTAGAGCCTTTGGTTGGTAGACTCAGCCCAAGTAGCTGAGTTGGTTGGCTGGTAGTGGAGGCAAAGACTTCGCCTTGCAGCACTTTGCATTACGTTGTTCCCGTTTTTCTCGGCTTCTGATTTCTGATTCGCCAAACAGGCTGATCCAAGGCTCGTCCAGCTCCCGTCTGATTCGGATGTGGACGACGGAGGATTAGGTAACTGTGTGTGCCTGACTTGTACTAGCGCTACCAAGAGATCGCCATGAGAGGCTGTGCGTGGTCATTGTGTAGGTGTGTGCTCAGCATCAACGGCTGCAGTGTACTTGGGTATCATTCTCGCAAGGCGTGCAGCTTGGGTTTGGTGGTTTGATCATTGCGCCAGGACTCAGCGACCTCAGAATTTGCCAATTCGGAGGCCAGGTCCGTTGGGCATCCATTGTTGAGACGGCCGAAATTGCTTCTGTCTCGTTTCTCCGCCCCTGTCTCTTACTTTTTGGTTCTTCGACGACTAGTCGCTTTGAGGAAAGCTCGTGCCAGCCAACAACAGGGACGGGAGAAGAGAGAGAACAACGGAGCAAGAGACAACCGAGAGGCCGCAGTGTAGCAATCGCTTTGTTGATGACACTCTGGCGCGGCGAGCGGTGGGGAGGATGCTGAGCCCAAGTACACGCCTGTGTTCCCAAAAGAGAGGGCTCCGTCGTCGTCTTGAGACATTGACGCCAAAGCCGATGCTGCTGGGCGCTGAGCCAGACAACCTGACCTCACCTCGCCTCACAGCGCAGCCATTTAAAAGTGCCAGCCGGGCTCCAACGCCCGTCATCTGTCTAACTCTAAACCCTGTGTATTTGGGCTAGGCGCCATATGCTCAACCTTACCGCACTCCTTTCCCCCTCCACTCCGACTCCTGGAGGGCGACGACCCCTGCAGCGGCCACAAACACCATTTATTAGGCACTGCCTGCCTACAGGCCACCACCCGACTGAGCCAGCCGCTATTCGGGACTAGGCACAGCTGACAGCCAGCCCGACCTCCAGTAGGAATTATTTAACGTGAGGTGCCAGAGGTGCAGCACTGCTACTCTCTACGAGGTAGGCGCCGACCGACCAGCCAAAGTGCCGCTGGACCTTGCCTTTCCCACCAGCAGCCCGCCCCCCCGTCCCAGTTCCCAAGCAAGTCCTAAGCGCTCCTCCAACTTTTGCTCCAGCCCACAACACCATCTTCCTCCCGCCTCTTCGAATTCGTCCCGTTACACCAGACTACAGACTCAACCGACTCGTGTTCCATTCTCGATCGACTCTCCCGGCTTCGACTTCATTCCGAACGCCCTGCGACCGAGTCATCGCAGCTGGACGCTCTCGTTACACCAAAATGAAGGTTCGTCGAAATTCGTTCGCTCGCTCCCTCGTTTGTCTGCCTGCTCGTCACTGCAACCAAGCAATTCTCATCACGCACCCGGCCACCCATCCACACTGTTCCGCCGCGCCCCCCCTCCTCTTGCCCGCTCCTTTGGCTCGCCTCCCTCTCGTCATGTCTTGTGATTATCCCCGGATCTTGCCTCTGCGACGCGGAGCTGGTGATGACGCCCATCGTCGTGATGCGACTCAGTCCCTTCGCCCCGCACATCCTGACTTTATTCTGCCCATGAGCCAGTCTCGCCGTGCCCCTCTACTTCGCATGGTTGCAGACACCAGTTTCACAACCCGTCATTTTCTTTCTTCCTACTCGTCTTATTTCATTGTTTCTGCCCTACCCGCATGGTCAAAGACCGCTGCTAACCGAAATGCGCGCTATCCAGGCTCTACGGCGCTCCATCAAGGGCGATAAGGACAAAGGCAACAATCCAAACATAGCGCACAAGTCCCCCATCGCTATTGTTCCCCCCAAAAAGGTACGTCTCAGACTGCTTTTACCTGTAACATTCCTGGCCCTGGCGCTGACCGCTTCTCGCAGGTTATCAGAGCACTTTACGACTATGAGGCCCGATCAGATAAAGAGCTGAGTTTCTCACGTGGAGACTTCTTCCATGTCATCAGCAACGAAGACGACAGCGAATGGTACGAGGCATGCAACCCCGCGCTTCCTGATGCGCGGGGCTTGGTACCCGTTGCCTTCTTCCAGGCGCTCGGCAGAACCGAGAGAGACAGCGGGCATTCGGATGGCGTGCGTGGAATCACATCACCGATCAAGCTACCTGATAATGATTCCGGGTTTAGCGAGTCTCACATCGGCGCCCCCCAGCCCATTTCCTCGCCGGCTCTGAAACGGATATCGCAGCCAGGAAAGGCAGCAGGGCCTCCGGGCCCTGTGGTGTATGGAAGGGTCATGTACGACTTCAAGGCGGAACGGGCCGACGAGTTTAATGCACAAGCTGGCGAGGCTATCATCATCATTGCTCAGAGCAATCCTGAATGGCTCGTCGCAAAGCCTATTGGCAGGCTGGGTCACCCAGGATTGATTCCCGTATCGTTTGTCGAGATCCGAGATATGGCGACTGATAAGCCTATCGAAAACCCGGAGGAGGCGATAAGGAAGGCCGGTGTTCCCAAGGTGGAGGAATGGAAACGCAGGGTCGCTGAATATAACAGCAGTGGTATTGCTCTGGGCAAGTTTGAGGGTCCTGGATCGCCCGGGTCGCCCAGCGCCGGTGGCAGCTCTCAGCAACCGCAGAGCCTTGCCAACGCCATGGACCGCATGAGTCTTCAACAGAATGGCAAAAACCCTGCTCCTCCCAATGGTGTAAGTTGCCGAGAATACTGCGGATATCTCCGTCGACTGGGGTCTTGTCTAATCCTTCTACTTGTTACAGCAGCAGAACAACCCAAATGGCCATCGAACCAACCAGGAACAGTACATTCAACAAGTCCAGCAAAACCACGGCCCCGACGGCTCCTCACAACTTCTTTGCCCCATCTCGGCTCGCATTCCCCGGTACTGTTTCGCTGAAGACAAATATTGGTTCGTGATAGAAGCAGTCCTGGAGGACGGTCGACACTGGGAACTTTCGCGGTACTACGAAGACTTTTATGACTTCCAAATCGCACTTCTCACCGAGTTCCCTGCCGAAGCCGGCAACACTGGTCAGCAGAAGCGTTCTTTGCCGTACATGCCCGGCCCAGTCAACTATGTAAATGACGCGATCACGGAGGGGCGGCTGCATAATCTGGACGCTTATGTGAAGAATCTATTGAACCAGCCTCACTACATCTCGAGATGCATGTTGGTTAAGCAGTTCTTCCATCCACGAGAGGGCGACTATGAGAGTGATCCTAACGAGATGGGCGATTACCGATTATCACAAGGGTCACAGGGATCTGCCGACAATGCTGGACATATATCCTATGGACAATCTCGCAATGTAGAGAATAATGGCGGTGGATATGGCGGTTTATCCGCTACACCACGTCACCCTGGCGGTCAGCAAGGTATGGCTATACCACTGGGCCTTCCCTTGCCTTTATTTCCCTTTGCTAACGTTTCGCAGCCGGCCAACCCCAAGCAGCCAACCAGGGCCAGTCTGGTGCTTCTATGAAAATCAAGATGTACTTCAACGACGATTTAATCGCCATCCGTGTACCGGCCGATATTCAATTCCAACAACTCTATGACAAAATCCGCGACAGACTTAAAGTACCGGCTGGAGAGCGATTGGAACTGTTCTACAAGGACGAGGCGACCGGTGACAACCCAAACCTAATGAGCGACAACGACCTAGACTTTGCTTTGCAACGAAACGAAAAGCTGCTCCTCTACGTGGAGGTAGCATAACGCGGCCGAGCACCGGACTCAACGACCCCAGGACCTCGATTTTCCTCGTCTTCTCTTTTCATCTCCGACTATGTTCTCACCCCCTCACATGGTGCACTCGAGAAGCGTTACCCCAAAATCCGCTTACGTTGGTTTCTTTGTACCTATTGAACCTTTTCTCAGACGGTTGTCATTCAGAGGCCATGAGAGCGCAACGGTGTTTGCGCATCTCTACTATCTCGTTGTGTGATCGACTTGTTCTTTCTACTTCTTCCCATTCTTATTCTTATTTCTGTCTCTGTATCTTGAGTGATTATCAGAGGACAAGCAGCTGATAAATCGTTTTGGACACATTGACTTCTTACCCCAGGGTTGTCGAAATCTTGTCGATCTGATACCCTCAATGAAAAGGCCGTCGTTGGGCGAATCGTTTGATGGCAGCTTTGTTTTTGGAGAAAGATAATCCTCTAATCCCTGGCTTTTCATGCATCTACTTTATCCTTGTTCGGTTTTTCTTTTTACATATGGCACGGGTAAGCCATGGGAGAAAGGGGGTGAAAGGGCGTTCTGGAAAGGACTGGCACATACCTTTTTGATTTTTTTTGTCCTGCTCACTTATTTGATGGAACATGAGTTTTATTTTTGGGCTTCCCGACAGGGCTGTTTTGATTTATTTTGTTTCCTGCAGAGGCAACTCGGGGTTCGTGTGGATTTTTTCGACAGTGTTGCAGATAATTCCTGCTCAGAGATGAGCTGTTTTGGTTCAGGCAGCTTGGCATCGAGACGAAGTTTGTAACACGGAGGACTTGAAGTGTTATACGTATGCGATGAGTGAAATGATAAAAAGCTAGAAAATCAAAGGCTGTTTATACTGCAAAGTGATTTGATTTCGATTATGAGAGATTCGTGTGTCCCGTAGTACAGTGTGTATCGATGGGAAGGAAACCTTCTAATTATGCCCCCTCTCGATGGTTCTATGTCCATGTCATATCCATGGAATCATGTCTTGATGTAATAGTCAGCCCTCCCCCCTTCTATCCCTGTGAAGCAAAACTGTCGAAGCCAGGCCGATTAGACCGAGTAATCGTATCCAGAAACAAAATAATCAAACGAACGCCGTGATACCAATGCAGTAAAAGAACTAGCAACTGAAAGCCTCGCCTTTTTTCCTTCCTCTCCCCGCAAAGTTGTAGTCAAGCAGATCACAAGCGTCTTTGTTACCCAACCCGAAACTTAATGAACCCCGAGAAAACTTCCCAATCTTGCCCCCCCAACTCACTCAAGCTTCACCATCATGCTCCTCCGCAACTTGGTGTTCACGACCCCACCAACACCAAAAGCAGGAACGATGCGACACACGCGCGCGGCCGCGCTGGGGAGCCACATGCGCCGTATGAGCTCCCACCTCTGGCCCCACGACGCGCCGCCTCCCGCTCCCCGCGGCGGCCTGTTGTAGACGTCGAGCCCGAGGAGGTGCAGCGGGGTGGAGAGGAGCTGTACGGCGGCGGGGGCGAGGAACTGCGCGGCCGTGGCGCCAGAGACGTGCCGGCGCAGAGAGGCAGAGAGGTGGTCGTCGAGGCGGGGGCCGAGGAGGGGCGGGAGGATGAAGCTGGCGAAGATGGTCATGGAGTCGCGGGCGGCGAAGAGGGCGTAGGAGGGGAGGGTGACGGGCCGGGGCGGGGAGCCGGGGGGGCCGAACATGCGGGCGAAGACCTGGTCCTTGTAGATGCAGAGGGCGACATTGACGGAGGAGGAGGCGGCGAATTTGGGGGTGCCGGCCGTGACGTGGGAGGCGGGTCTGTTGTGGGCGGTGGAGGAGAGGGTGTCGAGCGTGTTGGCGGAGGCGTAGGTTGCGCCGTAGAGGAGGAAGAGGAGGGCGGTCGGCTTGGTGAGGAGGATGGTGTGGGGGCGGAGGAGGAGGTTGGAGAGGGAGGTTTTGAGGGAGCTGGAGAGGGTGTTGCGGCCCGAGGTGTTCTCCATGATGGATCTGGGGGGAGTCAGTAATGGTCGTGCTGGAGGGGGGTTTGGGGTTTGTGTTTTCAGCTTCTTACCTGTCGATGATGGCTACGATGGGTGCGATGAGAGCTCCTGCGCAGCTGGCGCTGAAGAGATCGGAACCGATGCGAGCACCCAGATTCTTGGTGTTCCAGCTCCGCCGCGTCGATTCCATCGTGGTGGTTGTGTGAGAGGCGGTCGTTGAAGCACGAGGGGCTGCGATGTCACTGACGAGATCGCCAGATGAGACCGGCTCGTTCTTCATGGTCGGGCTGGCTGATTACGTCAAAGCCAGGGGGGGTTATTAATGGCATAAACCAGATCAAAGTGCAATAGAAGACATCAGAGAAGGAGTGCGGTTACATCAAAGCAAACAGGCTCGGCATTGGGTCGCAATGGCAACTCGAGGGGAAGGGTCGTAATAAGAGGAAGATCATTGGGCATAAGGCGAGGCCAGTGAGAGCGAGAGGTCAGGGAAGAACGGACAACTACGGACCACGAGCCGGAGCCGTTGTGGCCCAGCCCGGTAAAGCTAACTGCAACGACGATGTAATGAGACGTGCCGTCGAGGTGAGACCTCAGCCCAAAGTGGAGAGGTGCAGTTCGCTGGAGAATTACAGCGTGCAGTAGCCCCGAGATCGGAAGCCGCCGGGCCACCAGATCGTCGCCTATCGTCGGCGTAAGACGACCAGGGGTGACCTCGGCCCCGTCGCCGCTGCAACCGTGCGGGTGGTCAAGGAACGATATCTTAATGCTTCTGTTAATGGCGGGGGTGCTTATTTTCTGCCGGGCGAGGATTCTCCTGCTCACTGTTGTCTTGTGTTCAAGTTGTGGCGGGCGTCTCACCCCGTTACTACAATATCGCCTGTTAGGTAGGTTCCATGTAGGTACCTGTAGCGCCCCGCGAAGCACTGGCCAGCTTCTATCATCCCTGAACGCTGCAGGTAACAGCCGGAACGGGGCCTCGTGGGCGATCAATGCAGCCGACTCGGTGCGTGTGGGCAGTGGTTCGTTCACAAGTCATAACGCGGCGCATTATTCCTCCCACATGAGACAGGGCAAAACAGGGAACATGCATGATTCAGTTCAGTCTAGCCCACTCGGATTCACATTCTCGGATATTATGGCCTACCTACCCGATTGTCGCCTTCACCCACGGCTTCCAGACCGTGTCAATGCCCTCCTGGAACCTCCAGTTATCCCAATTAAAGTCAAACAGCGCCCAGGTATCGTCCACCTCCTGCTTGCCCGACCTCACGCGATAGCTCCCTGCGAGAGCCCACACGGCCCAGCTCACGTCATTCTCCGTGGTAAACTCCCGCAGGCACTGGATGTACGCGCTGCTCAGCAGACTTGCATCCTGCGCGGTGCCAAACTCAGTCATGGCAACGGGCGTCAGTCGTGATGCTGGTCGGCATGGCCCGAGCCAGTGATTCTCCAGCAGGGCGCAGTCCTCCGGAGGATCCATTCCGAGAGCATTGAAGCCTGCGCGATACAGCTGCGCCTTGATGATGCCGCAGCTTCCCATGTCGAGGTCCTCCGTCATGGTGTACAGATGCAGCTCGTAGAATACCTTGTCTCCCCACGCGTGGTCCGCCAAGTTGAACACCACTGGATCCGTTGTAGGCGCTTGTCGGTTGGATACACACATGTAGCAAGGCGAGGAGAGCAGGTTTGTCCCACTGGTAAGTGCAGAAAGATCTTCGTCAAACTGCAAGCCGGACCAAGAGATGAGCAGGTCTGGGTTTGCCTTATGGATGGCATCAGACCCAAGAGTCATGTTTCCGACCAGGGTCATCCAGTTGTATCCAAACTTGGGGTAGTTCTCGACCCAAGGCTGGCGCAGCTCATTCACCAGCGCCATTGACACGATATTGTCATGCTGGGCAGCCCAGTCGGCCACGTAGCTCAGTGCCCTTGTCCAGTTGGCCACGGAGAAATCCTCGTCGCCGAACCAGGCGCTTCCGTCAGCGTGGCCGCAGCACCAGCCCGCCTTGGCAATGTGCATATCCGGGTGCACGTAGATATGGCGCTCAGCAGCAAGCTTGACAATGTCGCTCCAGATCTCGAAGCGGCCTGTCTCGCGAGTCCACTTTGGGTTGTGCTTGATCATGTTCTCCACGACTGATGTGCCGTTCTGCTCTCCCATCGCTGCAATGATGGCCTTCTCAAGGGACACATCCTCTCCTCCTGCCTGATATATTTCATCGACCATCTGGGCAGAGTAGCCCATTCGAAGGAAGTTCATGCCCAGACCTGCGACATCGTCTAGGATGTCCGACGCAGATTTCTTCTCGAGGCCTTCAGGAATCATACTTTCACCTATGGCCAGGTTAGATTTTTGCTAAATAGCCCAATGTCAACTCTGGGGCAATACGAACCAGACATGGGCCAATTGACTCCCGCAAATTTCACCTTGTCTCCCTTCGCGTTCACGATATCTCTGCCTTCAGTTTTGAAGGGTGCGTATGGCCAGTCTCTTGGACAGTTCCCGTTGGGAGCAGCCGATCCATGGCCAAGGAATACAGCCAGCGCTGCCAGGGCCAATCCCGAGAGCCACACCATCTTGTTTCCTAGAATTGAGGTCGGAGGAGAATTAGGGGATAGTACACGTCCCGGACGAACGTCTTCTTCGCGTGCCGGCCGCTCAGCTGGCGAGACTGCATCGGAGCTGGCCATACTTATACATGCCGCATGACAGCGGTCGGTGTGCCTGAAGCTCCAACTTTCCCAGGGTCCCGGCCCAGGCTCAATTGAGTTTCCCCGCAACTCCCCCAAGGGCGAGGAGGTCATTGTGTGGAGAAGGGCGGGTAAATCAACCTTCTATGGAGCCAGCTTCTCTCGGTCCATCCCCAACAAGGCCAACTGCAAACACTTTGACAGCGGATTTTGACGTCACAGGACCCAATTGCCGGGTACTTCTATCGCGAAGGGCCGATTCTGCCTGGTCGCGATTCCACCACGCACCAGGCGCGCCAATCATGCCCGCAATTCGGGGAGAGAGGCATACGACGGGCGCCGGGTCAATGCCTGGGAGAAGACTCACCGAGAGGACATGACCTGCCTGATGAATATTAGCTCTTCGCGCCGGTTCTTGATCTTGAGGGCGCAATGAGCAGCCGGACCCTGCTTCTTTACAACTCGCAAGCGCTCGTATCAGTGGACAACTGCAGCAGCCCAGGGCAAGCTTAGCCTCGAGGCGATGTCAAAATCTCCTATATTCGATTGGAACCTATTGCTTTGGTACTTCTAACCTGGTTGGCGCCGTAGACTGATTCTCTTGCAGGGCGATGACGATCTGCGTGAGCTGGTCTATCTTCCGATGGAGCTCGCCGAGCTGCGCTTCCACGGCCGACTCGTCGCCAACCTCGTCTTCCAGCATGAGGCTGCGCTTCCTCACCCTGTCCTTCCCGGTAGACGACTCTGCATACGTGGACTGACGGCGAGCAGAACGGGGGCGTATGACCGCGTTGTTCGACCGTCCATTCTGCCCGGCATGCGAGCTGCTGTCTTTCAACCTTGCAAGCTCGCTCTCGAACACGTCGTGTCGGAAAAGCTCATATAGCTTGATCACGCCGACGAGCGGCAGGTGGGTGATCCTCAGCAGAACGATTCGACCCTTCCGAATCGCGCGTGACTTGCCGACGAGAAGGGCCCAGGGGCGGAAGATGAGCAAGGCCAGCAGGTTGAACGGGGGGTAAAAGTGCACCAGCCTGTTGCTCGTCGACGCCTCGAGGACGTACACGGAGTAGACGTAGAGGTACTCCTCGCGGGCGCGGCTCGTAACCTTCATGAAGCTGTTGGAGAGCATACCCGTCAGGGAGCCGAGGAGGAGGAAGTTGGTGAGCGTGACGAAGAGGATGACGAGGGGAGGGCCGAAGAGGGGGTCGATCTCGCTCATCATCTCGAACCCGATGTAGCTCGACCCGAAGAAGATCTTGGTCAGGATCATGGCCATCTGAGCGAAGGTGAATACCTTCCTCCCCAGCAGGGAGAAGGTGGTCAGAAACCCCATGTAGCAGATGACGACGAGGACCATGAACTTGACGAAGTCTTTCCCCATCTCCTTTAGGCATGGGATCAGGGTGCCCCAGTAGGGACTGAGGCTCAGGATGGAGCAGATGCGTGGGACCATGAAGAGGGCTTCGAGGGCGAGAATGTCGAATGCCCAGCCGCTGAGGTTCGAATCTTCGAGGCACAAGCCAGTTATCCCTAGACATTAGGGTTAGTGTGGGCTCTGAGGAATATGGCATCAACTTACTTAGCACAGCAAAGATGAACCCAATCAGGATCATAGCGACATCGAAAAGGTTCCAGAAATCTGTCGCATAGAATATGGAACCAGCATCGTACCACTCATTCAACTCGGCGGAGAAGAAGGACAGAAACCAAGCCAGCAGGGCGACTTCTGCGCCCGTCATCCGACTTGTCTTCCCGCGTATGAGAACAGCATAGTAAAGGCATAGGAAAATGGCGAAGAAGGCGACTTCGTAGTACTTCATGTACTTGGGCACTCGCAGGCGCGAAAAGGGATCGGTCGTCTGCGGGTCGTAGAAACGAGGCTGCTTGGTGGATTTGGTTGAAAGCGAATCCCAGTAGACGATATGACCGTTCCAAATACCAGTGATTATCTTCTGAACAACGTGCTGGCTCATGAACCGCTTGGCGTCTGCAATCGCCGCTATTTCAAGAGCGTTTAGTCCTTTGAAGGCCACGGCAGGGTCGTTGAAATCCACAGAGCTCTCGTCCTGGTTCCGGCTCAAAAACGAAAGCGACCCGAGGAGCTGTACTCTTTTGCCGGAGCTTCCGGGAGGCCTGTACACACCGTCTTCGCTCTCGTGGGTGCCGAACCGTGCCAATAGTGGTGAGGTCTCACCATAGTGACCAGCAGTGTCGGTTTCCGACTGAGCCATTTCGGCATCCTGGACCGCTGGGATCTCGTAGAGACAATAACTGAACACATCCCGCTCGGGCACTCTGGATAGGAAACGCCACGCGACTATTTCACATGCATGCGAGCGAGACAGGTCGACGCCTTGTTGCTCGTCTTCGGAGGCATAGTGCCACTTTAGGGCTCTGCCAAGCTGGTCAGAGGGTCTACTCATACTAAGGGACGATTCACAGCCCGAACTCACAGGAGGGCGTTTACAACTGCTGGGTTCGGGGACCGGCTGTACGCAAGGTGGTCTACTAGGACGCGGAGACAGCTTCCAGCTGAAGTTGTTCTGAGCTGCTCGTAGGTGCTTGGCAGCTCGATAGCTTCACCAAAGTAGCTATATCGCGGAAAGTGACGAATTCCATTAGCTTCGTGGTCCTTGAAATGCCAATTTATCATTCCGGGGTCAATCTAATGCATCGCTTACAGAGAAAGCTTCCTCACCACCTGGCGGAATGAATCGCCGTGTTGAATATCAGGAAGTTCGATCTCATGATCCTCAAAGGGTTGCTGAGGCAGCGACATTGTCACAGCCTGGGATGGAATGATGCGCGTAACATTAGCCGCAGTGATTGGAGGTAAGTAATAATTAAAGCACAGAAAGGTCAATGGACCAAGTACATATTATATGATGTCCTGCTCGAGCGATAGATCGATGCTTCACGCAATGGCTAGAGACGGTGAGCAGATGCAAGTGCATAGAGCATGGATCGCAAATTGGTCGCAAATTGATCGTCATACACTACTAATGTTTAGGCCTAAACAGTATTAAGTAATCAGTCTTTGGCGTTTAGGTGCGCTAGCAACTGGGTGACATTAAAACTCATACACTCGAGCAATATCCTGCTTATTGTCGCGTCTATGGCTAGAATTATCATAATATTATGAGCTACAATGAATAACCAAGAAATTAAAATCTTTAAGTTATTCATTGTCATTCTTTTTAAGTTCTTATCTCACTCTAGTAGCCACAACGAGCGCTCTGTTGTTAAGTGTCCTTCGAATTGATGTCTCATTTCTTCTGTCCCCGAACGCAAGTGGCTGACAATATATACATTAACAGCACGTTCAAAGGCGATGCTTGACACCCTGCTCTTAAGCCAGGATATAAATAATTTTTATCCAGAGCCTACGGGAATCTTCAGCAGGAATCATCTAATAAGTTTCATAGAATAAATGAGTTTAATGTGGGAGGCTGTCGTCCTCACAAGTCATCTTCATCTCATTACCACACCTTGCTTGTCTCATTACAATATGGTAAAACAAACACAATACTTGACAGCTGCTAATGCCTTCTTTCCCTAGCAATTGGTCGAGGCTGATATGCGTCTTTCTCTCCCAAACACACCACGGAAACGGGCCTCACCCCCTTAGTAGTGAACTTCTCGCCCCCGATCCTACCAATGATCTCCCATTCCAAAAAATTCGCATGCTTGATATTGTTAGTCTCGTGATCAGGGAACAGGGGAAACTCGCAAGGAACAATCATTGGGAGTCCGTTTGGCCTCTTTACGGAGGGGACTACCCTATCCGCTCCAAATCGAAGATTAACCAGCTCCCCAACGTCAATATCCTCGGGCTCTTTGGACCAGGGAATCTCAATATTTGTTTTTCCTAGTGCCCTCACCATCTCCCATATCTTAAAGTTCGATCGCTGTTCGACGTGTTTTATCATCCTATTGTGAGTTGCAGCCGTAAGGGAGACAATGTTTGCGCTGACCCACGTGAGAGTTATCTTTTGCGGCACATTGACGATTTCCTGCGAAGTTTTGGACCAGTCAGGGATGACTCGTACTTTCAAGGGGAGAGGATTGGGGCCCTCAAGTTGAATGATATCAGGCAAAGTAACCTGGATATCGAAGGCAAATGCAGGTGTCGGCGACGATTTGAACAGACTCTTCAGCTTTTTGGAGGTGGAGCGTTCAGCATCTGCCGAACCCGGCATGAGTTGTCGCGACTTGACAACATGTGCTTTGTCGAGAAGATCCGAGGTATCCAACGTTGTGAGAATGGGCGTCAGCTGGCGGATGTAAATTGGCAGAGTCGCCTCAAACTTCTTCAGGGAGCCGCTCACAGACGCCGTGAGCTCTGCGAAGAGGGCATATTCTATGAAGGCCTCGACCTTGCCCTCATCATCCTTGTGGAATACGTTAAAGCTATTGGGGAGCAGTGCCGTCAACCCAGCCGCTGACGTGTAGACTTGCGGTATGTCGATGCTGAATGGCCAACCTTGCGCCTCCTGGCTATCCTCGGGGATATGCACAGGGCCGCTGTAGATGGTCTGTTCGATCTCAATAATGTCGTCGCGATCGCAGTTCCAGACATTGACATTGACGTAAGAGACGTTGACCTTGCTTGTGATCTTCGTCTTGGCTCTGCCGCGTAGCTTTATCGTAACTTTAGCATCTGCAGAGACGAGATGCTGAATTCTCTGGACCTCGCCGAATATTGTATCCGTAGCCACGTAGCGATGCGGCGGCGAAGTGGCCAGAAAGATGTCCAGCTTAGGGCCCACATCTATCTTTGTGGTTGGCATTCTGGGTGTTTCGTCGTACTGACAAAACCAAGCTCTTATCCTCTGCTCTAAGACAGGATGAATGCTGTAGGCACAGGCTCACTGTTTATCTAGGATGACGATGTGTGTTCATAAGCTTTGAAGAAAGAAAGTACATAAAGTCGTGAGTAACCGTCTACTTAACATTAACTGGCATATCGAAATTGTTGTATAATAATGAACATTTTGGAAATCGTAAGTTCAAGGCGGCAGTGCATGGCCAGATCTGGGGATGCCAAGCCAAGGCACATTGCAACTTCGGCCCATCAACCCCTTTCGGGGAATAATTGAATGACAACCAAGTCAGCACAGAGTAGTATCACCTCGCCTCGGATTAAGAAAATAAAAATGAACATGTAACTCACGCCTTCAGCCAATTGCAGAAATCATCGTAGTAGGAGTAGGACCGTGGCTTGGTCATTGAATTGACAAGTTGTCAGTCAGCTGGCATCTACAACCCGAAATTCATTAAGGCTTTTAAGCCCATGAATTGGGCAACTCTAGGGCGGAATCCAACCTTCTATAGTACTTCGTGACTCCAAATTAAACCCTAGAATCACCTGAGCTTTCTGTTTTCTGGACTTGATTGTACCAGTTTTGAGAATTTGAGTGGTAAACCACAGCAGGACAGCGATATGCAGGAGAAGAAATGGGAACTGCCAACCATCAGTAAACAAGCTACTCAACAATCACAAAAATAAGAGCTTAACTTATCATCTTTATATCATTTGACTAAATACCTAGATTACCAAATTTTCTGAGCAATAAAATTCCGGGTGGAGCTGAATTAGCACGCAAAGAATAATCTTTCAAGAGAAGGATGCTAAAATGAAAACAGGTCGACTTTTCTAGCTCCAGAAAACTGAAACATTTATTTGTAACTTGAACCTGGATGTATAAGCTAAACTTCAAGATTAGCCAGGGAGGTAAGTATAGTATTACCAAAGACAACTTCTTCATAGGACTATGTTTTGTACACGAGGTGTATAAGTTGCACACAGCCTTGTTAAACATCAAATTTGTGTTTACAGCAGTGGCTAGGGGTTATAGGCAGATACAAGTCCATATATAGGAATTATTTGGTCGTAATAAATAGCTATTTAGTAGCCAGGTGGTATTAAGCCATCGATACTGCAGGTGACTACAGTACATAGGCAAGTGCCTATGAGCTAAAGCTACCTTATTCTATTATCAATACCTTCCAAACATGCTCTTTACTGGATGATTGCCATTTGTTCCAATAATTTATCCAACAAGTAAGCAGGTAATGCGTGGTTATGAAAGCTGATGGTCTAATGCAATGTATTCAGGGTGGTAAGGGTGGTAAGGCAGCTTGAAAGGCATCCTTACCAACCGCTCCCAAAACAGGCGCAATGCGCACATCCTCACTGAACGTTACTCCCGCGAAACCTCGCTATGTCTGCTTTAATCACATAAGCACCTCTGCCTGATAAATACATGCCTTGAGGAAAATTAACATTTTATGTGTGAAGTACGGCTGTCGTCACGTGATGTGCATTTCGATGCTCATATTGTAGCTAAGCCGTATTCGAATGCTAACGATGCATAGATTCCATGTCATCTTTCCTCATCTACATACAAAATCTTGGCTCTCATGGGCTGAAGGAAACAATCGCTTGAATTGAGGAAGGTCTCGTTGTTCCCCCTTCCTCTCGTAATGCAGCAATCCGGGCGCTCATTGAGACGCCTTCGGCGGGATACCCGGAGATGCTTCGAATGTTAGACAGCCCCCGATTCATCCAATGAGTGATACGACTGGACTATGATACTTATACTATACAGGCCGGCGGCGCAAGGTCAAGTGCCAGCTAACCACAGAAGCCGTCGATGTCTGCTCACAATGCGTCAAGACTGGCGCGACCTGCTCCCTCGAGCCTCCACAAGACCAGGCGGCAAGTCCAGAGCTGCATCACCAGAGCGATTCGACGACAGCTCTACCAGAGCATTCTATGCGGCTTGAACGTATCGAGAACATACTCCAAAGGGTTCTAGAGGTCCAGCAGCAGCTGTTGGCCGACCAAGTGCAAGAGCGGCATCAGAGCACAGCCAACCAGCCTTCATTTCTAGATATGTCACTTACTGCAGATGAAGTCCCCATCACCGGGCCTACATCGATGACTATTACCCCAGGATTATCACTCGGAGATGAATCACTGGTGTCGACAATGAATCATGCCATTGGATCAACGGGCTTCTTTAAGTACAGCCAAGCTGAGCAAGAGTTAATCAGTCTCATCCCAAGCCAGCGAGATGCGGTCTTGATCTGCACGCATACTATGGCGTGGGTCATGGATTTTGCCCAGTAAGTTTTGAACCAAATCATATCCGAATCTTCTTTCTAAATCAATGGCAGACCACCGGGTGCTTTTTGGCGGCCCAAGGAACCAATTCCGATCAGACTACCGCACACGGTGTTGGGCTCCCATATTTTGATTGTTGCACAGATGCTACTATATTTTGCCCTCTGTCTGCAACAGCTTCCTCCAGACTTTGATAGCGCCGATTTGGATATTGGAAACCCAGAGGAGACAGCCCAGTCTTACATCCAGGCAGTGACTCGTGTAGTATTGGCGAATGACGAGTTGGCTTGCTCTGTTCAAGGAGTTGAATGCCTTTCTCTGCTAGGGATGATACATATCAATGAGTTCCACATTGGAAAGGCTTGGTCAATATTCAGGCGAGCTCTCGACCTTTTGCGTCTCCTAGGATTCCATTCAAGTTACTCTCCTTCAAACCAGGATCACTCACTAGACCTTGCGACACAACAGCATCTCTGGCTTTCTGCAGTTATGGGAGACTGCTACTGCAGCATGCTTCTCGGGTTTGAAACTGCGAGCGGCGCCAAACCGTTCGCGGATATGACCTTCAGCGATTCAGCAGGGGAGGATATCATCTACCACCGGCTATGCATCCTCTCCATCCAACTCACGGGCTCCGATCGTATTGGTATCGATGGCAAGCTCCGTGATACCTCGATTCTCAACCAGGAGCTTGAAAAACTAGAAAGCTCAATGCCTTCCTCGTGGTGGAAAGCGCCAAAAATGCCTTACTCTCGATCTATTGAAGCAGCTAGAGACTATGAGCGCCTGACTTGCCAAGTGTGGTTCCTCTTGCTAAGGCTCCTAACAAATCTCCCTTTCATCAATGAGACGGATTCGAATACGAGGAAGGGCGCCTTCAAAGAGCTTGCACTAGAGGCGGCGAGGATCATTCTTCACCGACACGAGCAGCTTGTTCACCGCGCTGGGAATACCCAGCTCCATTGTCGCGTGTTGGACATAGCTAGCTTCATTGCTGCGGCTACCATTATTATAGCCCATGCCACCTCATCGGGGCCTAATAGACGGCAAGGCTCTGATATGATACTTGCCGAAGGCACTGCTGATTCGTTCACTGCAATCAGCCAAGACTGTCCTAGGGAAAAGGTCGCTAAGCAAGGCTCCGAGGCTCTCCGAGCGCTCCTGGCTGCGGGTTCCAAAGGGGGTCACGAAGAAGGCGATGCATCCTCGATCGCAAACGGTGGGCAATCAAACGAGCTGTATCCATCAACTGATAGACATGATGGTGCTCGGGAATTGCTGTCCAGATTATTTCGCAAATACTTGGCACACAGTCCAGATGCCATCGACCTCATTGACCAAGCACTCAATCAGAAGAAAGCTGAGCCGCCGTTTCCCATTGCCGAGGCCAATCTTCTCGATTTTCTCTTAAGCGACGAAGAAACGCTGACAGTGGTGACTTGATAGCCACTCGACAGGATCTATGCCCAGGCGTAGAGTCCCACCAGCTCTCTGCCCTTCTCGACGATGCGCTCGTTCATGATCACAGTGTCCGACTCCTCCCCTCCAAGTGCAAGATAGACCATGAATGCACTGAGTTCCCTGGCCCGCACACTCCAGGATCTTCCCATGGTGAGCTCCTGTAGACTTGCGGTCCATCCGTTGTCGCGAAGCACACCGCCCGGCCGTACAACATACAAATGAAACCAAGGCTTGTGCCTCTCTGCAAGCTCTATTGCACGTGTCTCATGGAGCCCCTGCCAGAATGAGGATCAGCGACTTCGTTCTTCATAGTTGTAGACAGTCTTCCAGACCTTTAGTTTCCTTGGGTTTTGCATAAAGTATAGGCTTTGGGACTGGTCCTGCACCGACAATTTCCCACTCAGATGAACATAAATAAACGGGAGTTTCTCCCCGCTGAAGGACTGCGTGCGAATATTGATAAACGCATTTTGGAAGGCAAGGGGATACTGGAGAGTGACATCTTCACTTCCTACATAATCCCCCATAGCCCTGCCATGGCCAGGACGTCAGATACATCTCGTCGGAGCGGCAGAACGGAAGCTTACCAGATCATCGCCGCAGCATCTCTATGAGGACCAAGGAGCTCTTCTGACCAAATTGAGAAATCCTTCATTATTTCGACATGTAGCTTTGGATCTGAAGTAAATTTATCGGGCAGCTTTCGTCTCGCAAATGCAACCACAGTGCTGATATCAGGATGGGCGAGGCATTGTTCTAGCACAGCACCGCCAATGCTGCCTGTGGCGCCGGTGAGAAGAACTTTGACCATTTCGGTGTCGTTTTTCAGAATAAGGATCGAGGATAAAGAAAGGAAACCCTGCACGAAAAGGAAACTTCTGTCTATTCATTTTCTCTGCAGGACTCTCGGCCGCCGTTGCGCGAATGCTGGCCGTGACGAAATGAATGTTGCCTCCTCGGCCGAGTCGGCCGACGGCGTCGCCCATATAAGCGCCAGCGAAACGACCAGCAGCAAACTAAAATCAACAAGTAGAATCGCCCAGGATCACATTGATAGTTATATTCTCCGGAATTTGATATATGTTAGCCGGTAAAATGGGTTCAACTCTCTCCCAAGTGTGGCCACCGGCGCCAAAGTTCACAGAGCGAGATGTACCTGATCAGAGTGGAAAGGTGCCAACACTTGATGCCCTCATCTGATCCCTCAATTCTCATAGCTTATATTTGATCTAGGTCTTCATCATCACAGGCGCATCCTCGGGCGTCGGCAAAGAGCTGGCTCGACTCGTTTTCGCCCTCAACGCCAAGGTCTACCTCGCCAGCCGCTCAGAATCAAAAGTACGGCAGGCAATATCAGACATCCAGACAGAGAATCGCGACTCCAAGGGGCAACTAGAATTTCTTCAGATCGATCTTGAGGACCTTGAAAGTGTGAAGCAAGCCGCCCAATCGTTCTTGCGAAAGGAAAAGAGGCTGGATATGCTTTGGAATAACGCAGGTGTGATGATACCACCGTCCGGGTCGAAGACCAAGCAGGGATACGATATGCAACTGGGTGTTAATTGTCTTGCCCCGTTTCTTTTCACTCAACTTCTAACTCCGATCATGAAAGACACGGCCAAAGGGGCAGAAACTGGCTCGGTGCGAGTTCTCTGGGTCTCGTCCTCTGCCGCGGAGCTCTTTTCTCCCACCGGAGGTGTTGATCTAGACAACCTGGACTACCAAAAGCCGCAGTCGAATCATGTTCGATATGCTGTTAGCAAAGCTGGCATGGTTCTTTTGGCACAGGAATATGCTAAACGTCACCGCGAAGATGGGATCATTAGTGTGGTAAGACCTCCCAAACCAGGCTCAGAAATTCGTGTCGACTGCTAAAACTATGTGATATGGTCCAGGCTATGAACCCAGGGAATTTGAAGTCAGAGTTGCAGCGACACGTTCCAGGGATAGTGACAAGAATCTTCCATTCAATGAGCTGGGAGCCAATCTACGGGGCCTATACGGAGCTTTACTCGGCGTTCTCTCCTGATATTACCGTTCAGAATTCCGGCTGCTGGGGTAAGCAATGTCCGTCGTCAATCTATCAGCTGCCCATATTGACAATTCATAGTTATTCCCTGGGGGCGATTGACCCCGGTACGAAAGGATATTCGAGAAGCTGGAATAGGAATATCGGAAGGCGGAACTGGCAACGGAGAAAAGTTCTGGGTTTGGTCTGTAAATGAACTTCGTGCTCACGGGGCCTAATAAATTTCTGGGACTTTATTGCTTGTGCAGAACACATTACTGTGATACTTATGTATCGTTGAATTAGAAGGCTGGGATAGATGATACCGATAACACACGCTCTCAGTTAGTCTAGAACGGACCAGTACTATCCAATTCCCCGACTCAAAGCATATGGACCCAGGGCTCAAGGTGCAAGACAGCATAATGCCCTGATCTGATGAGATGGAGAGATCGATCCATTAGTTCTGTGGGCCAGATGATCTGCTCCGGGCCCGTCTTGCATGTGAATCAAGATTGATGCCAATGAACGGGCATGTTCATGCTGAAAAGCGGTGGCTGGAGGCGGTGGGCAGATGCACTAGAAGCTTATATGAATGAGGTGGCAGTGGATACTGGGAAGGAGCTAGGCGCCATTAGGTAATCAAGATCAAGTACATCTGCTGGTACCTGAACAAGGGGCCGACATAAAACGTGGCACACCAGCGGCTTCTGATCCATGGACTATGGAGGCAGAGCTCTTTGGTTCATAGCAAATCACCATCAAATCAACAAAACATCATTCTTATTTTATGCATTGTCTTTGTGTTCTCATATTCTACATGTGTTTGTTGTTTTAATAGGTGTCGGAATATACCGTCGCCGGCCATGATGAGCTGCGCTTTATGTCATCCAATGGCCGAGGTACCTGGCGGCAACTGGAACAAAGAACAGGCATCGCACGGCCAGGAGTTAGGAGGTAATTAGACCCCTTCAACTCGCAAGATAGATCAGATGATTCACGGGTTAGGGGAACCCAGAGTAGGGGCAGAAGCTGGATTTGGACATGTCCCAGCATGTCCCAGCAAGAATTGCGTAATTATCTCATCGGCTCATCTATCTACTTGGCTGCATCTGCATGCTGTTCGCATGCCAGCTATAAGTTCCTGTAGGTACGGCTACCCGAATGCCAATATCCGCCGTCCAAACTGGGCAGTTGTTAGGTACCTAGCCCCCTGTGTCAGGTACCTAGGGCACCATTTCTTAGGGGACCCAGCCACCCGCGTCCAGTTTGCAGCGGTTGAGCGCACTACTGCAGCGAAGCGACAGGCCCCAGCACCTGACTGGCTGAAATAAGCGTCAAGGCCAATGGAGTCGAGGCAGATGGAGAGAACCAAACTGCCAGCTCCACCGAAGCTTTGCACCGTCCCTTTCATTCTTCCTTGTCATCAAGGGGCCGCCGTTGATTGCTGATCCATTCATTCTTCTTCGACTCTTTTTTCAACCCTCACCGACTCCGACGTCGCCTGGAGCGTGCGTCTTCACTCGTCACCCTGTTCCTTTCTTTGTTCTCTTCTATTCGATCCCACCGCCCCCTCTCTGAATGGTTGCGTAATCCACCGGCTGGGACTTGGGAGGCGTGCGCAAAACGGCCAACTGAGTGGCTCGCTACCATCCTTAGCTTTCGGACCTACATACATCGCCTGAGCACTACAGGGGAAACCAGGTGACCAGTCAGCTCCCAGCCATGGCGGCCAACCGAGATTCAATCGACTCGCAGCTCTACCAGACGCCTGCACGCACTCCCGCCTTTCGCCGTCACTCGTCTAGGAGATCCGTGGCCAGTCCCGTTAGCTATGGCAGTAGTTTTAGCAGTCGCGACGATGAGCGCGATGCGGATCGCTCACCGCCACCGATGCTGCCCACCCCCAGCTCTGGCTCGCGGCTGAGCTACTCGAGCTCCGTCACGCCTCTCAGGAAAGCCATGCTTCATGATGAGCACGACATCATCCCAACCTCACCCGGCAGGATTGATTTGGCTAGGCGCCTGAGCAACCTAGCGCGGGAGCTCACTCACGATGGTGAGGTTGATGAGCTTGCCCTCGAGACCCAGCTCGACCAGATGGAGAAGGTCTTGGCAAGCGGCTCCCCATCGCCATCACCATTCTCAGCGACCAAGCATCGTCGGCCGCACAGCTTAGATATGCGCAGCTTCAGCGACTTTGCCAGCTCGTTACCGAGCTCCCCGGCTTCTTCATTCATGCGCTCCCGCTTTTCTGACGTCTCGTCGTCGCTGTACAGGGTCCCGGAACCCGCTCACGAGGATGAGGAGGGGGATGAAACCAGGGAGTTGCACCAGGAAAGCCTCACCATCGCCCAAGCAAATAAAATTATCGCCGAGGCCGGCAAATTAAATGAGGAGCTCACGACCATTGTGCACAACCTCACAGCCCGTCAAGAGGAGGCCAACGTGCGTTCAATTCCATCCCGGTATCTCGTCATGTTTCTAACATTTTCACGTCTAGCATATTCAAGACCTTTTGATTGAGCGGGCTGAGCGGGCTGCCCAGCGAATTATTTTCCTTCAAAATCGCATCGGATATCTGTAAGTTGAACTCAAGCTGAGCGCTGAAATAGTGCAATACTGATGCCCACGTAGTGAGAAAGAACTCCAAGACAATGATGAAGAGCTCCAGCATCTCCGCATTTGTCTCAAAGCAGTCGAGATCCAGATGCCACCCCATCCCGACAGGGAGCTTCAGCGCTGCATCACCGCCTTCAAGGACGACTACAGGGCGCTGAAGAAGAAGCGCGCCATCAGGAGCAGCGTCTCCAGCTTCTCAAACTACGACACATCCCAGGTCGACTTCCACTCCTCGCCCAGGTAGCAGGACGAGAGGAGTCGTCATGGTGGAACACTGCGACGAAAACATGATCTCTTATAGTTTTTTTTTCACGACATGACGATATCAGACCAACAGCCTCGGCCAAGATTGCAGCGAAGGCTTGCGAATTATTAGCAAATTCCCTCTTTGTTCAAAATCTGCTCACAACGTTCATCCTTTGATTCTCTTTTTTCTTTGTTTTATTTTACCCCGCCTCCAGCCCCGGGCCTCGAGCGAGCTGCCCTCTTGCGGCTTTTTTTCCCGCGTACGAATTGTTGAAGCAATGTTATTTGACGATTGCATGGCACTAGAATAGGGGACGATGCTTAGCCCTACTAATGGTATGGAAAGTGGAAATACCCACCTGATTTTATATATATGGTCATTTCTCCTACGCACGCGCATCCCTCCGAGTTTATCTTTTGCATGGTTTAGTCCCTTTTGTATTATAATACCAGATACCAGATGCGAAAAGTTAGTAGGTCGCGGTGCTTGCGGAACATGTATTTCACTAGCTGAAAAGGCACGATTATCAAATTCAAAATAAAGGGAGAAATGACATTCTTTATAAAAATCCAGGCCGAGGAAAAAAGACAAGTACCTATCGCTACCTAATGAACCCAACCCATTAATCGCGGCCTGTACCGGACCGGACCGCGCTTCCATTTTTGTGGTCACCGGCAGTGTATACCAAACCCTTTGCAAAAGAAAAGAAAGGAAAAGAAAAGAAAAAAAAACAAAATGAAAAATGAGAACAAATCCTTATGGGCCCAGCCCCTGAAACCTTGGGTGCCTGCCTTGCCGATTAATGATCCCGTGAACCCGATGCTCCTGGGTATTATTGTTTCCCATACCCCAACCGTGTATCCCAGTGTAAACCAATTTGGCTCGAGTCCAAAGGAGAAAATGAAAAAGGAAAAAAATAAAGGAAAAAGGAAATCCTGCCCCTTCCCGTATACAAAGTGTGAAAATACAAAGGGCCTATACTAAGCTTCCTCTTGTCTCTTGGCCGGATATGTTTTTTTTTGGTGTTAGAATTGATCTGTCAGCTCTTTTTTCTATTTTTTGAGATTTTAGAGAAAAGAAAGACAGGTTGATGGATTAGTAGACGCTCACAGAAGCTTGGCGTCTACGCTCACTTCTGCGAGGTTCTTCCTCGAAGCCACTTCTTGGCGACGTCTCCGCGCTGCTGCGTCGGGATTCCCCGGGATAACGTGAAGATGACATGACGTATTCAGAGTCTCTTCTCGACTGACGAGTATCCTCGGGGGTCAGATCTCTGCTCCGCCGGCGGTGATCATCTGAGCCGCCGATGCTACTGCGCCCGCGGAAGAGAGGCATCGTCCACCTTGAGGATGGGCTGGACTGCCTAGGAGCATCATCGCCGGAGCCAGAGTGGCGGCGTGATGATATTGAAAATGGGCTGTAGGTGCGGTGGTGATGAGACGGGGATGAATCTGTCCGGCGTCGCCTTGAGCTCCGCTCGGGGCTCCGTTGCGGGCTCCGACCTGGGCTGTGGTGGTGACGGCGGCGATGGGTGGTGGTGGTGCTCTCATTGTCACCGTACTCCGACTTGCGTCGCCTGCTCTGTGCACGCCTGCTCCGATCTCTCTTTGAGCGCTCGGGGCTGTCGGGCTCCCTCATCCTCTTCTCCCGGCTGTAGCGGGGTGTAGATTCATCTCTGCGAGCACGGCGCTGACGATCATTCGCGTACACTGTGGAACGCGACGAGCGGCGCGAGGAGGAGACCAGCGAGGACTCAATCTCAGCATGGCGCATGGCGCTGCGTTGGAATGCCCTGTTGTAGGCACTGAGAACAAGAACTCGTGACTCCTCATCGTGCTTCTCAGGAAGCAGATGTCGAGACAGCTGTTTGGGGAGTCTTTCAATCTCTCCAGCAGCACCCTTGCACTGGATGGGAAGTCTCTCTACAATACTATCCAGGCGATATGCCTCTTGGTCAGGAGTGGCCAGGATGAACATTGACATCCATTTAGCGAAGCCGGCTGGGGTGAGGGCAGGGATGTCTGGGGGAGAACCTGGCTGCGATGACACCAGAAAGTGCTCACATCTCAGGGCAGTGTATACACATTGAAGATCACGGTATTCTTCAATGTCATAGCAATCAAAAAGACCTAGATGAGACCAGTCAGCATGGGAACAGGCCATGCCAGGTAGGATAGGTGGTATGGTTGTACTTACAGTCGAAGGGAAGCAGCTCCTGCTTGCAGTTGTATGACTTGTACAATCTGAGGAGCTTCTCTGGTGTGATGACAATCGAATTGACGGGCTCATATTCGGCAATCTGTATGGTTTGACGTATTAGTTACCACATCTTACCAAAGGGACCGAGCCAAGGAGATGATGTATTTCTTACCATGTAGTCGGCGACGCCGTGCAGGATGTTCTCCAGTCTCTTGGTGGGCTGGCCATGGTCATCAACCAAGCGGCCCCATTTCAGGTCAACAGGGGACAGGTCAGTCTCCTTGGGTGCACGCGGGCGGGAGCTATTTTGGCGCGCGTTGTGGTGCACCTTGGTGGTGGCGACGGTTGGGCTTGGGGCCGAGCGGTCCTGGAAGTGGACTCGGGGTACGTCTCTGGAGCGGGAAGAAGGGACCTTGTCCTTGATGACGGGATCAATGTCAGAGCGATGGGCCAAGGGCGAACTAGATCGCGGGGCATCATCGGAAGGCTGAGATTGAGGTTTCGAGCCTCTTCCGCGTGGCGACGGGGCGGCCTCAGGCGGGATGACCTCAGTCGTCGCAGAGAGTGGTGCTGACTCTGGGGCTGGTTTGGGAAAGGCGGAAGCGGATAACAACGGGGTTGAAACATCCTCGACGGTAGCCTGGAATTTTAGTTTTCGGGGTACACGCTTGGTCACAGCGCGGCCCTCCGAAGCGTCAGTGGAGCCCTGTCCCTGCTTCTCGATGCGCGACACCAGGTCGTCGTCGAGGTTGTGGGCTGGAGGGAGGATGTTAGAAAAATTAAGCACGCAAGAGGATGGGTTTTATTTGTGGGAGTCATTGGAACAGGCACGGGGAGGGAGAGGGAGCGAACGCACAAGTATAAACGGGCGACGCATCGACGTCATCGCTGGAGCGCCGGGGGGCATCCTCCATAATGGGCTTGCTCATTGTGTCATGTGAAGTGATCTCTGCAACAGCCATGATGGAACTGGCAGATAGATGGCGATGGTAGTTTCTGCTAGTCAAGTGCCAGACAAGACTTTGATTAGATTGATTTTTAAAAACAAGAAGGTCTGGGGGCAGGGAGAGGAGGAAGCTGGGTCTGATATATACCCGCTGCGCTACGTATAGCAGAGTGAGGGCGATACTGGGTGCGTGGATACCATCCGGGCGGTACTATGCGAGGAGGATAGACTAGGTAGACAGGCGACCTTGCTCGGGTGCGCCCCGTCAGCAAGGTTGCAGCACGATGCAGGGTCGGTTGCCTCCTCCTGTGGCCAAAACACCCCAAAAGAAGGGCTCTTGACCCTCAGTTCCAGACTGACAACCCTGTCGGAGGGGATGGCTGTGGGGGGTGGAGGGAGTGTAAGTGCTGGCTGTGGCTCTCGACGCCTTGTGCACGCCGAGAAGAGACGAATCACACGGCAGGGCCCGTACACAGGAGAAATGTCAATATGAGCAGTTTGTTTATTTGCATGCCGTGTTGCCATTGTCTCTTGAAAATTTTCGGTGATCGGCGACCGGTTTGCTAGCTGGACGTGACTTGCAGCATCCAAGGGCGTGTGGCTCATCCAGCTGGTGTGCTTGGGGGGGCACGACAGGCTTGGTGGTGGATGAGCAATGGGAGCTCCCTTTCGCCCACGGGGCCCCCAATCAGAGAAGTTGGAGGGGGGCCAGCAGGGAGAATTGCGTGCAGTAGCCCATGGTCTCCGGGCTATGTTACGCTGCGTACGCTGCCTATTTCGACGGAGCTGTTCAAGGCCAAGTCCAGCACTATGAGCCGGGCGAGACTCACAGGGCCTGGGAGGGAACCCGGCGGGAACGCAGCGGGCTCTGTGCCGTCGTCGCGCTGCCGTGGGCGGACGGATTTGTTGCACAATGGTTTGGATGGACAAGCCCGCTGACAGTGCGACCCTTCACACAGGGCAGCCGTCTAGCCAATTTGCGTGTTACATGTTGCTCAGTCCTTGAACGCATTGATTGAGTGCGCGCATTGGCCTGGAGCTGCTTCAGGTCGTGACTGTACCGCGGCTGGGATGGCCTTGCATCTGTGTAATCGGCGTGCGCTGGACTCGTCTGTGGGTGTTATCGTAGCAGCCAGATTGGTCAATTGTGGATCCTTCAACCCCATAAATTGCACCCACTATCCGTCATTCCAGCCTGGACTACGTAAGCAAACAACACATTTCACATTGCCCTATTGCCCAACCAGGACAGATCTAACAGATTAGGTACCCTATAGATATGCCAAACAATGATCGGCATATGCGTTGCTTTAACTTGGCAATTGGAGGTCTGCTTGAAACAAGGATGATGCTGGATCACAGCCTCACTTTCTGAACACTCTCGCTGGCTGCTGATTTGTTTCCTTCTCATTGCACGGCCAGACCCTGTGGGACATGCACCTCATACGTCGTTCCTTGGTAATCAGGTTGTCATCAGGCTGCGACGGACCGACGAACTAACATACAACCAGCCTTGTTCCCACGCCAACAGTCCATGGCTTGCAGTTGTGTTTAGCCCAGCTGGAGAGGGCATGCGTGCTGTGACACTTGCTGTGGGAATACACAATTGCGCAGCCATCCAGCGATCTAGCCCGGAAACGGATCTCATCCCCCCTCTTTCTTATTCCCAGCTACGGCTAAAACCTGCTCGTGATGGCTGGAGGATTCCCATTTACGTTGGGCGTCAACGGAGAACCTGCCGTGCTCTAGCACGGCTACATTTTGGGTGTCACAAAGGCAACTATCACTCCATCATCCTCACGCCAGTTGGGCGATGATCAAAACGAGAGTTTGTGCCTCTCGCCAGCTGATCCTTGATTGGGGAGCCAAGATGGAGGGGAGAATCAGGCAGACGAACGCGAGGAGAGGTGGGGAGCCGGAAAGGGTGGTGGCGCGAGGGGGCAGCGAGTGGGGAGCTGCGATGAGCAGCGCCATGATCGGGGAGGGGAGCACAGCTTCGGAGGCTTGCTCGGTAAGCCAACTGCGGCTGTCTTGTCCTGCCTGAAAGCATGAGGAATGGTGTGTGTGGGATGCCTCGATGCGGTGAGAGGAGAAAAGAGCAACTGAGCGGAGTCTGGAAAGAGGCGATTGATGCCTCAGCTGCGAGGACAACTCGAACAATCATCGTACACACCGTCGATATGCAGTGTGCAGACACGGCATGGTCCTTTCGACTGCAGAGATACGTGATTCAGTCTCTTTGCGGTCACTCGGTGGATGGCAGCTCCAGTATTCTCTGCAAGCCCAGACACACTTGGTACAGTATATTACAGTATAGCCTCTCATTGCAATGCAGCATATACTCACAGTTGCATATTGACGCAGACAATCCGCCCAGCCCGATCCTATCGACTTGCCACGTCTCCGTATAAGCGTCGATACGGAGAGAGATCATCCCGAGCGGGAACTGGGAGCGGAAGCTGATTGCGTGTCCGTAGAGCACATCTGTGCACAACCCGGTATATCTCTCGTGTTGGATGGGCGATGCACTTCTGGCGGAACGCATTGGCAAATGGAAATACCTCGCACATGCGTGCGCGCGCCATGGTGGACTAGAGCAAGCAAGTAAGATCAAGCCTTTCTAAACTGGGCATCAATTTTGGATCATGATAGATGACTCTGCTCACCTCCCTGTGGCATTCATGCACGATGGTAGCTTGTTTTTCCGGGCCACCCCGGCTTGCTCCAGCAGATATGACTTGCTTCCATGCACGTCGACTGCAACGAATAGCTTACAGGCAACCCCCCCCTGGCGGAATCAATCTTGATCCCCTTCCCGATTTTACCCACACAAATCACCTGTCGGTTTGCCCATTGACGTTGCATTGCAGTCTCTCCACCCCTGAGCCAGGTAATATGGGTATTTCCAGCAATGCTGATGGGAGGGGAACATGATTAGGTTTGGTTCCGTCTCGGATCGTAAACCAGCACCCGCTCAAGGACCCTGCGCGATTGATTTCATCGGGGGGTGGCCCCCTTTTCTTGCCGTAGCGAAATCACTCTACCTAATTAAAGCAACGAACGACGGGTCCCTTCTAGTCCTGGGCCTGGGGGTCCTCCACAGCGCTGAAACGCAGAAATGGTTTGCCTTAGTCTCCAGACCCAAAGGCCCGTCCCGAAGAAGTGGAGGCAGCCTTTTTCCCAGTCTCACGTCCTCCCAGCCCAAGCAAAGCCAGCGACACACATACACACCACACCCCCGACAGTCCTCGCTGCAACTCCACAGCTGCAGGCTGTCGCAGCGATCCACCAACCGCATGCGAGCACTCTATATTAAAACATGGACTCAGCGCGGGTGGCGAACATGGCCTCCCCCTCAGTCAACACAGGCAGGGGAGGGTCCGTCGCCTGCAGCTAATTGAGGGGTGTGTAGCCAGGCCTTTACATCATCACGATTAAGCAGTGTCCATGTAGATGTTTAATTTAATCCAAGGAGGCCTCTTGGGGCTTAGCCACGAGCCTCTGTTTTGGAGTGAATCCGACCTCTGCGCGTAAAGAACACGCGGCATGAATTGGAAGTGTTCCGGCGGCTCCGTCTCGCTCCACGTTGGAGACCGCAGGGCCGACCTAATGCAACCCATGAAGACAAAGCATGGTGCCGGTTGCACTCGGTTGGTCAGGATTCGACTGTGAAAGACTACTCTAGAGACAACCCCACTCCACTCCTCCCCTCGACTATCACGGAGCCCAAATGTAAGACCCATAGCTCTTAAGCATAATGGCGGCTATATTCTACTCAGCCTCCGAGATGACAAGACTCCAGCTGCAAGCGGCGTTGGTTGCGATAGATGGGTAGCAGTGATCGATTAGCCAGGGAATCGCCGTGTCTATCACCGGGAGGTCCGAGTCGACACCAGAATATCACGACGAGTCATTATGCCTTGATGCATCGGGATACTCCCCTGGGTGCAGTTCTATTCTGAGTAATGTGCATCTCACGCACCAGTGACAAATGCTAGTTTGTACAGCATGAATCAATTTGAGACCTGCTTTGATAAAATGGAAACTTGTGAGACCGTGTTGTAGGCAACTAAGAGACAACGACGCCTGCCACGACAAACACCAAATACGAAAACGACAAACCAATCATGACTCGGGAGATATTCTCGAAAGTAATATCCCATCTGAGCAATCTCAGAGCCAATCGCCGCCGGTTCGTGTATGAGATACAGCTATAGGGTACCCACCCTCCCCAACCAAAGACGCTCCCGTAAGACTATCTACCAACTCAACGCGGATAATTCCTGAAGAGACCAAATGCTGGCATCTTCAGATATGGTAACGCCGTTCAACAGCTCCAGAAACAACCCAGTTTCCAAAAGAACCCCCCTAGCTCGGACGAATCAAGAACGCCCTCGGCCCCAATCTCGATGCCACCGCTCGGCGACCGGCATCTTGCCATGAATTCCTCTCGCTGGCCTTGCATATGCACGCAGCAGACCACCACCAACATGAATGACTGCAGCAGGCCGAATCGCGGGGTAGCACGAACCGCTTTTCCTCCACGCCCGTCTGGATGGAGAACTCCGAAAAGGTGTGGGTTTCCATCGAGTCAAAGAAAAAAAGTTCGAAAGTCGAAAGGTTCCTGAGCCCATCATGCGTTTCTATGTTCTATCACCCCTCATCCATTGAGTTTGAGAAACCCCAATCTCCAACTTGACTGGCTTCTCAGAACAAGTGGCGAGAAAAGCACCTTGAGATAAACAGGCCACCCTCTATAGCAAGCCACACCCAGACCGATCCTTCGATTAGACAAAAATCCGCCTGGCTCTAGAACCAAAGTTCCTGGGCATATCGAGCCACACCATCCCGGCTGAGGAGATGACATCAGATACATCGAGCTAGGACGGTTTTGTGAAAACTGCAACGAAGAATAAAAAGCGGTCAAACCCCAGCGCGGGGAGTTGAGGGCGGGGTTCAATTCTCACGGACGCGTCCGCCTGGCAGCTGGGTGAGGGGTCAATCGGATGAGTCCGTCGAAGCGCACGGCAGAGCTGGGCTGGGTTTATGGTGGGCACAAGAGGGAGGGAGGGAGGGAGGGGCGTGTGCTGGGTTTGTGGCACAGCATCGCCGTTGCATGTGTTGTGTTCGGCTTAGGAGAAATGTGCGCTGAGTACTAGACACGAGGGAGGGCAACACGGGGAGGGGGATGGGGAGGTTGAGGCTGTAACAAGGTATCGTTCTGTGTGAGTTGGCGTTGATGGATCATCTGTCGCAGGAGTATTTGAATGCAGGTGGGAGGGGAGTGGTTAGAAATCAACAAGCTAATTAGCACAGCAGTGAGTCGAGGCGTAAAAGTCTCATGGGGAGGTATGTAAGTATGTATGTATGGTATGGATTCTCCCAATTTACAACCATTTGAATCGCTTAAACTGTTTCATCAAAGAACTTAAGAACCCGACGGCTCCTCGTCTTGCTATATGAGAATGAGTGAAGATGGAAAATCAATAGGGGGGAGGAGGGGCATTATCCCATGCGCTTGTCTTGTTCAACGCCCAGCCCTTCTCTCCTACTTTGCAGCCGTGTTTCCTGTATCATGCTTGTGACGTGGTGGTGCTTAACGATAACTATAAAATAAAATGTAGTACGCGGAAAAATGGATTGACGTATGATTTTGACCCAGGTGAAACAACGATTAAGCAGACAAGGCGATGAGGAGCTGAAGGGTGTGCAGAGCTGACACCATACGGCGTCCTTGTACCACCTTAGTTGTTAGGCTTATGCCTTGTACAGGATGTCCAAGAAACCGTTGGCTAGGTCCACAACAACGCTTTTGTTTGGCAATGAACCTGCAACGCCGTACAGAGCCGCAGAATCACCCATGGCCTTGCCCTTGGGCCCCTTGCCCTCTACAAGGCGGACGCGCTCCTTCTCCCTCTCGGCCTCGACGACACTCTCCAGGTCCGACACCAGCTTCTCCCAGACCTTGACAATGGGCATGGTAACTGCGACGTGGATCGCCGGTGGGTTCTGCAGAGCGTTCAAGTGCCAGCCCTTGTTTGTCATGGCATCCGCGATGTCGTAGATGTTGAGGTTTCTAGCGGTGAAGGACACGACGGACACGAGGGGCTTGCCAACAATCTCCAGCTCGCTGCCCAACGCCGGTGTGTCGCGGATAGCGTCGGCAATCTTCTTGGCGGTCCCGACGATTTTGACACAGGCGTCCATGTAACCAGCCTCGCCGACCGACATGAGACTTGCCCAGCAACCGGCGATAAGAGCACCGGGTCGCGAACCAGCAATTCCGGGAGAGGCGTAGACACCGCCTGACCAGTCTGGTGACACGAAATACTGGTACGTCCTGAGCTGCGAGGTGCGATACAGAACTGTCGAGTTGCCCTTGGGAGCGAATCCATACTTGTGGGTGTCGCAGCTGATGCTCGTGACCCCCTTCAGGCGGAAGTCGAACGATTCCGACTCAAAGCCGGCTTTTTCAAGGAAGGGGACGAGGAAAGAGCCAAGGCAGCAGTCCACGTGCAGGCAGAGCTTCTTCCTCAGCGCAAGCCTGGAGAGGCCGGAGATGTCGTCGATGATGCCGTGGGGGAAGTTGGGCGCCGACCCAACGAGCAGGACTGTGTTGCTGTTGATTAGGCTCGAGACAGCTCGGACGTCGACTTGGTAGGCTGGCGCTGGGCACGCAACCAGATGCAGCTTGATCTTGAAGTACTCGCTGGCTTTGTGGAACGCCGTGTGCGCAGTCTCAGGGATAATCCTAGAAAAAAAAATCATATGGATCAGCATATGTTGATGAACAGTATCAACGCTCGTGTCATGGCAGCGTCATGTGTCAGTTAACTCTTACATCTCTGGCTCCGTCACTCCCCGCTCCACGTACGCCTTCTGTCGAGCTGCCAGGCAGGCCATGAGAATACTCTCGGTGCCTCCTGATGTTGACACACCCGCCGCTCCCGGGGGCGCATGGAACAGGTTGAGAACCATGCTGACGACCTCGGCCTCCATCTTGCGCACGCCCGGGAAGACATCCGGGTGGATCGGGTTGGCAACTGTGAACTTGCCGTACGCCTCCGTCTGCAACTTCAGCAGCTCGTCCTCGCCGTGGTAGACGGCACCCGAGACGTATCCGTCCTCCCATCTCGTGTGGTCCATGTCGGCCATCGCCTGCAGTTCGACGCGGATCACGTCCTGGGGGATGCCCTCCTTGGGGAGGACCAGGTGCCGCGTCGTGTCCACCTTGATGAGCTTGTCGGAGAGCTTGTCGAGCGACTCCTTGACTTGCTTCTGTACCTTTCCGCGCACACCGGGGGCGCGGAGGAAGATGCCGTATGCGATGCGTTGGGTGTTATAGTACAATTCGAGGATGGCGCCAATGATGCCACGGCCCTTGAGCTTCCAGTAGCCCTTTCGGATCCATCGCAGGGCGAAGTAGATGAACACAACGTTGCGCAGCCTGCGACGATTGCTGTGGTTAGCTATGGCTGCATCAATGCATCATCGATAGGGACCGCCTGCAGCTCCATGTAGCGAACGCAAGCGGCGACGGCATTGGATACTCACAGGTCCAAATTGATCATATCCAGGGTCAGCTTGGGCTTCCTCTTCTTCACCGACTCCAAGCTGGCCCGCAAGCTGATGGGCATCCGCGAGCTGCCCGGCATGGTTGCGTGGTTGCGTGAAGCTCTCGTGCTTGTCGGTTGCAAGCCTGCGGTGACAAGGCAGGATCTCAGTGCTGGTATTTAGGTGGTGGGGGACCGCCTCTAGTTGGAGATTTGGGCTGTTCCAGCAGCGTGTGTCAGTGGAGCCTGCAATCGGCGACCTCGATGCTGCTTGACGTCGGTACATGCAGACAACTATTGATTATTGCCGGGTCTAATACCAAAAAAGCAGTGACTCGGGACAAATCAATTATTTACGGTACGGAGTCCGAGCCATCAACACACATCACATGCGAGCATCCGGCCGCCTGCCAATTGAAGGGGAGCCGAGGATTGGCCACCTACCCCAGTCAGTAGCCAGACGGGGGCTCCTGACGACTCGTATTTGGCAAATCATCTTAAGTTTGATTGACACACTCAATTGCCCATCTCGCTGGATAGGATGAGACTGGTTACATATTCCAAAAGGTCCTAGCCCTCACCTGGCTCTGAATAGCCAGCCAATGTCAACCGCGAAGGAGCCAGGCGCATGATCCCCATGAAACGTTATCTGGGGAAGCCTGGACAAAGACAACAGAGCAGACCAGGGGAAACCGTTCAATCGCGATTTGTGAGGCATTAAACAATCTGATATTCAAAGGCCTATCCACACCAACAAAGCTCAACCACATATAGTCATCATACATTTGTTTGTATCTCGCAAAAGCCACCACCACCTCACCGTCAACTCGATCTATGGAGCAAACGCCAGTTTCTAATACAGAGCCCGCGAATAGTCCGTATTAGGAAATCCACCTAAAAACGGTAAGTGGCCGGGGGTATAGCTACTGACACCTTGTGGGTGGTTCAAGATTCCCGATGAAATGCCAAAGCTCCGCTTCTGTAGTGGTCCCTTTTTCATCATATCATCACGCTTCGCACCCGCCTAATGGGTCGATCCGCATCTATTACACGCAACCAGTAGGGTGTTATCAACCAACACCAATCAAACGCCAGTCCAGGGGAGAAAGAACCAAGTAAGAAATAAGGAACCCGTTTCCATCTTTTGTTTTTCGAATATCGTAGTCAAGTATCCGGATCCGCCGAAAATGATCATGATGCCTGGAATGCCGTTTGCCACTTCTGCCGGTACAGCTGTGATTCACTGTCGCAACTTCGCTCGCCGTCTACCGTACATCCGTAGAACATGACGACAAAGTCGCCTTCCCTATATTCAGCGCCGAGATTGGCTCGTGTATACGATGCAATAAGTCGTTGTGGGATAAGAGCAATCTTGGATAGAATCGTCGGGTGCCACTGAACCATATGTTCCTTCATGGCAATTCACTTAGTTTTCCGCTCCAGAGTGCGTAATGGGGAGAGGCGAGCGACCTACCAGTGCGTGCCTTTCGGCCTTTTGGAAATTATACGACCTATAGAGGGGATCCAGCCAGGTCTCGGTCAAGAACTTGGCCCAGTCGCCATTTCGGAGGAAAATGCTGTTTGATACTAAGCCATCCCTGTCCTGGCTAACAACCAGACGAGCGTCATCGCTCTTGAGGTGAGCGAACGACTTGATTATGCTATCGGGTGGCACAATGGGATAGTCCTTGATCATCAGGCCCCCAAGGGTCTTGCTGTCCAGCAGGTCGCTTGTCAGAGACTTGGTTGGGTCCATGATGTACGCATCCTGGTCTAGATACCAGATGAACTTGCAATCGGGGTATTTGGTCAACGCATGACGCATTGCCATAATCTTGGACCATGATTTGTGATGGCTAACCAAGTCATAATCATCGACGTTTGGAATATGAGTCTCGTAACCTGGATTGTATGTCAGCATTACAGCCCAGGAGCAATCCGCGTTCGCATTTTCGTACCATGCTTCCTGGCGTATTGTTCTCGATTCTCCTTTATGGACTTTATGTATGATCCACTGAATTTCGAGGGATCAACCACCGTCACAATGACCACTGGTGGGTTTCCCGTCGGTTCATGCTCATGATAAGGGTCTGGTCCGCCTCCACGCCGCGATAAGAGGAATATGCCGAAGAGAAACGTGAATAATACAATTATAACCGTGCGTAGTCGGGGTCGCCGTCGTAGCGGCAGATTCGACGGCCGTAGTCTGAAGGGAGGGGGATTCGAGCTTTTGCGAGGGGGGTAGGCGAAATGCATCTTGCTGGACCGCTAGGGCAATCAGCGCCGTCTCGAAGACAATACTGGTCGCTAAGTATTCTCTGCCTAATAGTCTTCGATTGTCCGTATGCGACGAGGATGCGACGAAAGGCGCTGCGCGGACGAGGGTGCAGGTTTCGGCGGGTTGTCTGGGGAGAGTCGCACCAAGTTGCCCTTGATACCAGCTGGCAATAAGCGATCCCAATGAGTTGAACAAAGTTCGTGCCTTCCAGAGAGCAAGCAATTATGTGATGAAACCCCCACACAGAACAGTTTCACCGGCCGTCCCCAAGACCTGAAGCTGGAAAGGAGAAAGCTAACAGTGTCGCTTCCATATAATGATGTACAATGATGAGCTCAGCACCAAAAGCGTCCAATGCAACACTTTGGCAGCACCTATAGTGGGTCTTGGCCCTTTTATTTTGGCGGCTCTTGATGGGTGGAGATAGAGATCCTTCCGGTCGGTACCTGGTTCGGCACCACAGTTTTGGTGTATTTGTAAGTACCCATTCTGGTGTCTGGCGCTCCGAACAACACATTCTTCAGTGCTGAGTAGCGAGAAATGTCTTGGGCAAATATTAACAAGAGAATTAGCTGAGACTAGGATTCCTAATGCGATTTATAATTCTGTATTGCTTGATTTATACATATGTCTACAAGAGTTTATAGGTGTTATGTATCAGCGAATAAGACAGCTGCCTGCTCATCAAAATGGCTTCGGGAGCACTGAGAAGAAGCAAAGAAAACACAGCACGTCAGAAAGACAAGCCGGTCAAATACATTACTGACAACCTCGTGCTCTTCCAGCGAACAACCGACCAAAACGGTCGGAGTTCAAGGCATGAGCAGAGTTTTGATATATGCACACAGACTAGTTAGCTCGACACGGAAGAGCGAGTTCGAGACAACTTAAGAGTGTGCAAGGCAAACAAAGCACGCATCCGAAGAAAACTCAACCAAAAGGACTATAGCATGTATGGTTCGAATTGAGCCGTTACTCTGTCTTGTCCCCCTGATGGTCATTGGCGACGGGCTCCTCGTCCTCACCATCGTCATCATCACTATTAATATCAAGAACCTTGTCACTGAAATTTTTGAGTACTCGAGCACTCAGCAGCTTCACAAACTTCCAAATGCCCATGAGGAATGTAATGGCTCCGACGAGAATGAGAAACCAACTCATGTTCTCAACTCGACCTCGGCCTGTGCCCTGACGTCGCCCCGTGCCCCCCAACACTCCGGTATTGCGGAGGTTAAACCATTGCCATGGTGTCATGGCGAACATGGTCTTGAAGAAGCCCACCAGACCAAGCGAGAAGAAGCCCTTCGCAAAATGCTCGCCCCAAGTGACGGGCGGCTCCCAGGCCGGCTCATTCCGAGCTTCGATGTCGTTTATGACGCCGGCAACAGTGTCCGTGAGGGTGCCAAAAGGATCATACCACAAATCGAAAAGAGGATCAGCAATGAATCCTAGAATGAAGATGCTCACAACCAGAATGAACAGTGTGAGGGCAATCTGGGCCACCCTGCTACTCAATATCGCGGCCCAGTGTAAACGGGACATGCGGTACGTAAATTTGCACGTGGGGCATTGCCAGTAGTTGCGTGTAGCGGTTGGATTTGCCAATCGCCAGGCATTGAGGCATCCTTCGTGAACATACTTCTGCGAGCCCTTGCACTTGCAAGGGGAAAGGAGTCTTCCTAACTCGGGGTCATCAGAGACATATGTTGGACGAGACGAAGTTGGCGAGATGCCAAATGTAGTCGTAGTATCCGTTGGAAACTTTGGCTGTTCCGTGTCTAGACATATGCGACATGAACGTGGGCCATATCTTCGCGCATTGGGGTTGTCGCGAGGCTGTTGAGAGGATTGGCTTTGTGAATCCGATGGTCCGGTCTGGTTCGCGCTTTCAGCACCAGAATCGGTACCTGACGTCCATGCGGTAGCCCTATCTCGAAGCGAGGACCAGTCCCAAGTGGGTTGTTCGTCCATAATGGAAGAGGCTGGAAGCTCAACGTTGTCGAGCACGCGCGTGTCTAGGCTTGCTTGGGATGGTAAAATCTGATGGGCTGGTGGAAGCCGGCGGCTTCTGGGGAATCCTAAAGTGATGAAACCTCGCCTACATGGGCCCAGTAGATAGGCACTACATCGTATGCACGAAAGTGCCGGGGGAGATCGCCTACAGATAAGAGTACCTTGAGATGTAGAGGTTAGAAAAGGACACCGTGGGAGCCAAGCGATGTGTCCGAACAGGGCTAATCGGGTAATGGCGAGGAAGCTTCGAGTACCTAGGTAGCCAAGGAAAGTTGGGGGTAGAAAGCTTGGTGAGATGTGGGACTGACATGAAGGTGCGGGCTTCGGATAATCTATATACCGCGCCGACCGACCGCCCTCTGGTCTGTGACGCGAAGCTCCAAGGGTGCCTGCCCAGTGAAGTGCGGCAGGTATTACTACAGCTCGAGCTGTTGGCGAAACTCCAGAGACGGAAGCTAGCTCGACCATCTGCGAAACCGCCCAACCCTCCCAAGCAACCTCAACCAGAACGCTCGAATCACAGGGCCCAACATGGCGGACCGCTATTCTTTCTCCCTGACTACTTTCTCGCCCAGGTAAGCAGCTTGTTCCTTCGGGTGTAGATGAAGTTCAAACGCTAATGATATCACAGTGGTAAACTGGTGCAAATTGGTAGGGATTCCTCTTACTTCTCGGCGCTCGAGTCTAGCGGTTGTTTTTAAGCATCATCATTTAACACGCTGCTTTACAGAATATGCTTTGAATGCAGTCAATCAGGGTATCACAGCTCTGGGTATCAAAGGTAAGGCGGCCCATGCAGCCCCGCGATCTGCCCTCCAAGCTAACATCGTCAAGCTACCAACGGCATCGTGCTCGCCACAGAGAAGAAGTCATCCTCCCCTCTAGCCGACCAAAAGACAGTGTCGAAGATTAGCAGCATCACGCCCAACATCGGCATGGTCTACTCTGGCATGGGCCCTGACTATCGAGTATTGGTTGACCGCGCACGCAAAGTCTCCCACACCGGCTACAAGCGAATCTACAACGAGTACCCTCCCACCCGCATATTGGTCCAGGATGTAGCCAAGGTCATGCAGGAGGCCACCCAATCTGCGGGTGTTCGACCATACGGTGTCAGTCTATTGGTTGCTGGCTGGGATGAGGGTATTGAGCCCGATGTTGAGGGCGAGGTCCAAGATACTGAGGATTCCGGAACAAAGAAGTCCAGCAAGACTGGTGGTATTCACAAGGGAGGCCCTATGTTGTACCAGGTTGATCCATCAGGAAGCTACTATCCTTGGAAGGCTACTGCTATTGGCAAGAGCGCTACCAAGGCTAAGACTTTCCTGGAGAAGAGATACTCGGAAGAGTTGGAGCTTGAGGATGCCATTCACATCGCTCTTCTCACTCTGAAGGACAACATTGAGGGTGAGATGAACGGCGATTCGATCGAAATCGGTATGTTGTCCAACCACCACCTCCCACCTTTCTATCTGATCTGAGCAGTGCTAATCTTCTATCTGCAGGTATCGTGGGCGCTCCTGCCGACCATCTTCTGGGAATTGAGGGTGTTGAAGGGGCTCAGGGACCCCGGTTCAGAAAGCTGACGCCTCAGGAAATTGAGGACTACCTAACGAGTCTATGATTTGATGGATGAATGGGAACCCACTGGTAATTAGTTAGCAAACCGTCATCTTGTAAAATAGAGGGTGATAAACGACTCAATGGGCCAACTTTGACAACTCAAACTCATTTTTCTTGTGGCAAGCTCTCCCGCCTGCTTTGATCGCTCATTACGACGAAGGATGATCTTGGCCCAGCAGCCACGCCGACTGGATAATAGAGATCAGGGGAACTAAAGTGAAGTCTCGTCCACGACTGTACGCAAGCTGCGTCATCCATGCCTAAACCAAGTTGCCCATTCCTATTGTCACCCATGACAAATAATCTTGCATCACCCGTCAATACAATTGCGTGAGATGTGCCAACGGCAACATCTTCGATGTCGGCGTCACCATCCACTTCAACGTAGTTTGGGATACCACATATGTCAGGGATGGCTCGGGACTGATTTTGGTCTCCGACAGATGCCATACCCCAGACATATAGTCCTCCGGAGGTGGTTAATGCAGTCACCATGTACCCACCAGCTGCAACCTTCCGGACTGGCTCGCCGAGATCATTCAGTTCAGAAACACCGCAAGGTGCGTCAGCGGGACTAGTACCCGGTCAGCACTTCCAACAACAACATCAAGGGACAACCTTCCGACTAAATTATTGGGCACTAACTTTTCGTCATCCACCTCGCGGCCTAGACAATCTTCATATCGTGGGTCTCCAAGTGTTGCAACCGAGCCATCGGCGTATAGAATGACAAATCCGACATCAAATGCAGCTACTTGCTTCACAGGCTGCCGGCATGGCCAAGACTGGACAGGGTCGTGAGCCTTACAGGCCTCCAGGGACCGGTACTTGACAAGGCTAAACCTGGAGCTCTCGGTGTGATCTTCCTTGTCATTATTATGACTTGGCTCGGCCCTAAGGATCTCGCCTATACCGTTAACCGCCGTGGTGTAGACGAGTCCAATATCTTCTGCAGTGTTGGGCAACCCGTGTCCGGCTACAACAAAATGGCCATCAGTCCGTACTGACACACAAAATCAGTTATTTGTTTACACAATCCAATCAACGTGATGCAATCTGTGCTCTTTGGTGCTGGGCCTCTGTTACGAACCAATTGTGTATGTTAACCGGCTCACCGGAGTTTCGATAACATTCCCTTCAATAATCTCTTTAAATGTGTAAATGTCTTCTGGCTCCGCTGTATTGGGTTCCCTTTCGAGTTCCAGCTGGTTCCATGCGTTGAAGCCAGCTGCGTAAACTTTCATTCTTCCTCTACTTGTAAGCCGGGCGGCGGTCCCGGGGCTTTGCACTCTTCTCTCTTCAGGTGCCTAAATGTGGGGAAGGAGTGTTGGCGAGTTTTGATGCAAGAGATGTGGTGAATTCTCCGTCATCTGTCACCCAACAGCAATCAACGATTTTTATCGGATGTTGCCAAAGACAAGGCTGTTGAATGAGTGCAAGGTTAATACGCGCCAAAGGTCCCCTACCCTGAACCTAACCAGTTCTTGCTTTCCACTAAATCAAGTTTTACCAAGCAAGGTGGTACTTTGGCTTTTGTTGGATTATGTTTATTGGACTATCTATAGAGTTATTTCCTAGTTTACTCATTTCTAGGTTCCATTTTCTCACTCATGGTTGTCAAGCGCTGTGGTTGCCTCCAAATAATTCTTGTGTGCCTATTACTCACCAAACTATCAGTGTGGTTTACCCCCTACAGGTGCCGTGCATACACTAAAATCTAGCGACGCCCTCCTGCAGGTTGCATCGGTGTAATGTATCTTACGCACATGCAGCTCTCGAGACCCCCATAAAACCATGGCTACGGGTATTGGAGCCTTCCACGCAAGTGTTGACAAGTTCTTCGTCAATTGACCACTTGTCCCGGTGAAATGCACGCTTTCCTCCTTCCACTAGTGTTTGGTACTTTGCGGTCCAAGCCTTGTGGTCGGACCGGCCAATATTGAATGCTGGCAAGCCTTGCCCGCCCACAAACAAGGATTTCGACGATCGCATGCAGTCAATTTCGGTGTGTACGTGCGTACGTCAAGAAGATGGCGCCTGACTCAGACGACACGCCATCGCTATCCACCTCTCGGACTGCTCAAATGGCTCTCCCAAAGTACAGTCCGAGCACCTCGGCCGGCTCAGACGAGGGCTCTTTAAATGATGATTCCTCGGACCGGAGCTTCGACAATGGAGCTCTGCTTGAGGTCAGCCCAGAGCCAGAAGGCGACGCCGAGGAGGATACGACCGAGAATATGGACTCCAGAGCGTACCAGTTAGAAATGTTCCAGAGGAGTTTGAAAGAGAATGTCATTGTTGCTGTAAGTGTTGCCCATGGCGGTATATTTTGGAGCCTTGCTAACATGATATAGATGGATACAGGAAGCGGGAAAACACAGGTGTAAGATTGACCTCTTGACGGTTTTATACCCCAAGTAGAACCTGGCTGACATTATTCTATTGGCAGGGCTTTACTAAGGATTAATGCCGAATTAGAAAGAGGGCCTCAGAAAAAAGTAGCACTGAGAGTAACAACTTGAAGGGACGTTTAAGCTGACAGTGTTCTAGCTTATATGGTTTCTGGCCCCTACTGTTTTGCTCTGCGGGCAGCAATGCGACATAATTCGACTCCGGTTTCCCTCTTATCCAACGAAAATGTTGACAAGCCAGGATAATGTAGACGCATGGTCTCCCAAGATCTGGAAAAGCGTCTTGAAAAGTTTCCGGGTCGTTGTATCAACTCCGCAGATCCTCTACGACGCTCTCTCGCACGCCTATCTTGATATCAGCAGGCTTTCTCTGATTATTTTTGACGAAGGTTGGTATCAGGTCTTGTTCCAGATATTATGCAGTCAAGATAACCGGCTAACCACTTTTTCAGCACACAATTGCTCAGGTAATAGTGCGGGTGGGAAGATCATGAAAGACTTCTACCACCCTCAAAAAGACAAAAAGAAATCCATACCGTCAATTCTCGGGCTTACAGCAAGCCCTGCTGTCTCGAAAAAGACAAAAGGCTTTGAACTTCTTGAGGAGACGCTGGACTCTCGATGTGTCACCCCAACAATCCATCGAGAAGAGCTTCTAAAATGGGTAAACAGGCCAAAGATTTCTCATATCGAGTATACTTTGCCTGTTGAGGAAGTGTACACGTCCGCAATAGCCTCTTTGATGGATGTGTACGCCCAAATGAATATCAAAGAGGACCCTCGGGTTAGAATGCTGGCTGCAAACCCTACTGACAGGAACCGTCGGTTGCTCGAAGACGCCGTGATGAAAAACAACACCAATTCCCAAACTCAGTTCAGGAGACTGTTGGCCAGGAGCTTGGAAATTGCTCTTCAGCTTGGGCCCTGGGCAGCCGACCACTACCTTTCCAGAGTCATCGCAGAGTACACAGTTAAGGCCAAGGAATCTCATGATTACTTCGACGACTGGCTCCAAGAAGAAAAAAAATACATCACGGAACTACTTGGTAAAGTCCAAGTAGCACCTCCTAGTGAACAACCGAGACCAGAAGATATTTCGGTCAAGGTCAAGAAGCTCGTAAAGGAACTTCTTTCAATAGAGGAATCGCCTGTGGGCATTATTTTTGTGAAGGAAAGAGCGACTGTTTCCATTCTTTGCGACTTACTCGGAACCTATGCAGATATTACGCACAAATATCGCATAGGAACTGTGGTTGGAACTTCCAGTTACCAGAATAAAAAGCGAACCATCTACGATTTCTTCAGCGAGATTGACCTTTCAGTTCTTCAAAAGTTTCGTTCGGGGAAAATCAATCTTCTTATCGCAACAAGCGTCTTAGAAGAAGGCATCGACGTGCCAGCCTGCAACCTAGTCATCTGTTTCGACCAACTGGACACAATAAAATCCTTTATACAACGTCGAGGACGAGCAAGGATGCGAGAGTCTCGCCTGACTCTCTTTCTTGAAAAGTCGAGCAAAGTGGTGACTAAATGGGAGGATGCGGAGGAAGAAATGAAGCGCCAATGCCAGGATGAGGAAAGACAAGTCAAGAGAGTGAAGACGATTGAATCGCAAGAAGAGTCGAATAAAGGGTGTTTCATCGTTAAGTCGACCAATGCACGACTCGATTTCGACAATGCGAAGCAGCACTTGGAGCACTTCTGCCGAAACCTATCGAGAGGCGAGTTCGTTGATGCGCGGCCTGATTACATCGTGCACCGCAGCTCCGAGGAGTTGGGATGCGACCTCACCGCCACGGTTTTACTTCCACCGTTCCTTCCTGCAGATTTACGAACTGCTCATAGCAAGAACGCTTGGAAGTCCGAGAAGAACGCTACAAAAGACGCAGCTTTTGAAGCGTACCTGGCTATATACAAGGCTGGTCTTCTAAGCGAACATCTGTTGCCCTTTAGCCGAGAGCAGATTCCTGGTGTTGAGACAAGGGCCGCGCATGCGGATGTTGAATCCTCCTTCACCCCATGGAAGGAAGTTGCTCGCGCCTGGGAGGCATGTGGGGGAAAGTGGGCGTATACCTTCACATGTGTCACAGACAAGGGCGACTCCCTTGGAGAATACGATATCATCCTGCCAGTCCAGCTCAGTCAAATCAGACCGATCCGAATTTATCGCGCCTATAATGCAATTTGGACGATTCATTCCAGGCCCGGGAGATTCATCTCAGACGAGGAAGCGGCCTCGATGCCGGATCATACGACAACCTTGTTGAGCCTCAACTTTGCACATCGTTGGGAAGTTAGAGATGAACCAAATGTGATCAAGACAGTAGTCAAAGAGATGGACATCAAACTCGACCAGATTGGGTCCGAAAACCTTGAGGACCATTGGAAGGCCATCAAGGACCATGAGTTCTTGATCCGAGATCCCGGAGGCATGCCGTTTTTTTACCTTTCTACTCTTCCCTCGAAACCGCCCACAGAGGAAGTCCAACATAGATTTAAGGGATTCGAAGAGGCCGAGACCGATGTGCCATATTTGGTTCTCGACCGCTGGACAAAGCGAGCGGATTTCCTTCACCCCTTACTGTCGGACGCCCCTGAACCCACGAAACCCTACCCTTGGGTTCTTCCATACCCCAGCGCGACGGTAGACTCCATACCGGTAAAATATGCGACATTCGGCATGCTTTTGCCCACCATCATTCATGAGATTGAAGTTCAATTGACAACCAAGCATTTGGCCGCCACACTGCTTAAACCATTAGCTTTTTCAAACCTTGACTTGATCAGAGAAGCCATCAGCTCGAAGGCGGCTCTTGAACCCCTTCATTATGAACGTCTGGAATTCCTCGGGGATTCGATTCTAAAATACTGTGCAGCGGTCCAGGTCTCCGCACTTCGTAAGTGGAAACGAATTGTACTCCAAGTCACGAACCAACTAACCGCCAGTCATCTAGATCCCGACTGGCCAGAAGGTTATCTTTCCGCTTTCAAAGACCGACTGGTGTCTAACTCAAGGCTGTCCAAAGCCGCACTTCAAAAAGGTCTCCCGAAATTCGTCCTAACGGAGTCGTTCACCGGGCAAAAATGGCGCCCGTTGTATCGTTCCGACTTCCTCCAGGACGAAGTCGCGAATCAAAGCCAAGGACGAACTCTGTCTACCAAAGTCCTGGCAGATGTCGTTGAAGCATTGATGGGTGCATCATACCATGACGGCGGTATCGACAAGGCCTGCCAGTGCATATGCCTTTTTATCGACGAGAAGTGGCCTGCCGTTGATGTTGCGCGCAGATCGCTGTATGAAAGCCAGCCCAACATAGTGAAGGAAATACCAGCCTTCGCCACGCTGGAAGAGATACTGGGCTACTCTTTCCAAAAGAAATCGTTGTTAGTCGAGGCAATGACCCATGCCTCCTACGTTATAGCTAATGGCTCGAGATCCTTGGAAAGACTTGAATTCCTCGGGGATGCTGTTTTAGACAAGATCGTCGTTACGAAGTTATTTTCGCTAGATCCTCCCCTGCCGCATGACCGAATGCACACACTCAAAACGACACTCGTCAACGGAGACTTCCTCGCTTTTATCGCCATGGAGAACGGTATCCGCCAGGAGGAAACCGTGGTTACTGAGGATCTAGAGCTTGTTCCCGAGGAGGGAATTACACCTCTGTGGAATTTCATGAGACACTCATCGACAGTTATCGGACTAGAGCAGGCGGCCGTGGCCCAGAGGCACCGAGACTCCAGGGAGGAGATTATCCAGCTTTTCAAAACTGCAGATCGCTATCCCTGGGCCGAGCTTGCCAGGGTTCAACCTCGAAAGTTCTTTTCTGATATTTTAGAGGCTCTTATTGGTGCCGTCTGGGTTGATTCTGGGTCTATCGAGGTCTGTACCGCGGTCGTGGAGCGGCTGGGAATCTTGACCTACCTTGAACGCTTCCTGAGAGACAACGTTGAGGTTATGCACCCCAAAGAGTTGATTGGCAAGCTTGCTGGAACGGAAAAGGTCAAATACGAGGCCGCGTTTAAAGAAAACAAAGACGGCGATAATGTGTATTCTTGCAAGCTGTATGTTGGCGGGCGGCTTGTGGCGGAAGTTGATGGGTCGGTGAGCAGGGAGCACAGTAAGACTGCCGCTGCTACGGAGGCTGTCAAGGCTTGGCCTCATGACGAGGATACGATTATGACTGAAGCCGGAGCGATAGCGTAATCTGGGGGAGCGGACCGTCTTTGAAGGTCTATGTTGGGTTGTGGTGGGGAAAAGGAGTGTAGGGTTTGCAGCTGGGAGCTGGCATTTCGGTCCATCTGCGATATTCTACCTGGAAGAAAAGTGAACGATTTATGAATAAATAATCCGCTCTGCTAGATTAGTTTCTCGAGCTCCTTTAGAATCGTGTCGACCGCCCACTCCAGTGTCTTGCCCATGTCTCCATCCACTCCAGCCTCCGTAGGTACCTTGATACCCTCCTTGGAGATGATATCTAGGCGGTAATCCCCTTCAACATTACCATCCTTGAACATCCAAGCGTGTTCCTCGACGTAGTTGGGCCACACGATGTCATCAACGTAACCAGGAGGATCAGCCCAGAAGCCCTCGATGGTCACATAGCCATCCCGAGCTTCTCGACGAGCCTTGGCCTTTGCGTATTCAGTGCGCAAGAAGAGCTTCACGTCAAGAAAAGGCTTGATGGGTGCCATGGATGGGGGATAGAGCAGAAATCCATCTAAGAGACATAGCTGAAGTGCTTTGGTGTTGAGGGGATGGGTTGAGGGTAGGTGGGATTCGACTCTGGACTTGAGCTCAGCAACCTGAGAGTCAGGGACAGGGCATTTCCCCACGGAGTTCTGGTCTTCCTTGGAATCTAGAGTAGGCTGGAATTGACAATGATGTAAGCGAGGAGGATTTTCGGAAAGATAAAATAAGGAAGGCACAATTGAAGTCTTTCATACGGGAAAAGCTGCATGTTGTCGGATATAGGCCAGGGAGTCTGCCATGGCTGGGATATCTATCGCCCCTGCGCAGTCCCAGTCTAGAAGGCCATTCTTGGAAGGGAGTCTATAGAGTATCACGTATTAGTTAAACGATCAGCGGGGTAGTGCTAGGGAGGTTTTTGTCGTACTCATTCTCAGGGCGGTAGAAATCATCCTCGTGTAAGATGAAGGTGCCGGGCAAGATGTCACGGAGAAGTCGTGCGAGGGTTGTCTTGCCGCTGGAAGAGCACCCTGAGATACTGACAATCAGAGCCTTGGGTGCGGCCATGACGAGAATATCCACCGATTACGTGGAATCGGAATAAATTAAAACCAACAGGACGAGAAGAGAGGTTTCTTCTCATCAAATAATCAACACATTCTAGAGTTCTAGGCCTATCGGTTCATAAGCGATGCCCTCCTCCGCTAACGTGCCCTGAGCCCCTCCACAAGTCCGCTGGGCTCTGACGCAAGCGCGGCATCTAACTGCCTAGAGCGCCAACGTAGATCTAATTTTTATGATGAATCAGCAGCTTCACCAACCTCAGACCTAGCTTTGAGCACACATAGCATTTCACTCTCGAGCCGCCTTTACCACTCTCCTCGTTCTAGCCTGTATCCCTCCAATTCAACTCTTGGACACCTCTCCTTGCCTTCTCCGCCGCCCACACACCGCCGCCATGTCTTCCGACGACGGCAAGCAGTTCGCCATCGTCCTCACAACGTCCCTGGTGACATTCGCCACGGGCTTCCTCTTCGGTGTCTGGACCATCCAGGGCTACCTCATCCCTCCTAGCTTCGCCGCCGAGCGCCGCGCCTACCACAACGACCCAGTCGAAAGCGAAGAGAGCGACGTCGACGAGGCCGACACCATCCTCGACCACGCACCCAACTGGGCCAATGGCCTCAACGCAGACCGCAGGCAGGGCCTGAGCACCGCCCCCTCCGGAGAGAAATCGATATACGACTCCAAGGAGGAGTGCAAGCTCGTCCTGGTTGTGCGGACAGATCTCGGGATGACCAAAGGTAAGGCTTCCCCAATTGCTGATAAAAAAAAACCACTTCTCGTAGCTAATCTCCCATCCTTTTCTTTCATTAGGTAAAATCGCCGCGCAGTGCTCCCACGCCACACTCGCCTGCTACAAGAACCTGGTCGGTGCCCCCGCCGACTCACCCAAGCGCAAGGCCCTCGCCCGCTGGGAGCGGTACGGCCAGACCAAGATCGCCGTGCAGATCAAGTCGCAGGACGATCTCCTCGAGCTGCGTCGCACGGCGCGGAACATGGGCGTCACCGCCGAGGTGATCCAGGACGCGGGGCGGACGCAGATCGAGGCCGGGAGCATGACCGTGCTTGGTGTCGGGCCGGCGCCCAGGAGCGTTGTCGACAAGATTACGGGGCATCTTAAACTGCTATAGACACACTTGGGGTGAGGGTTACATGAAGGCATTTACAGGTTGCGTTTACGTTGATCGCAGCATTGATCTGAGAACGGGTTAGACAGGAACGGCGCAAATTGAATGGGATACAAGGGTTTCATATCCAAAACGCAGGACTATAAAATACAGTACATTTTTTTCGTGTAAGGAAAAGAAAGAAACCAACGCCGTTATAATGAGGATTGGCTCTATGGGTATTCTCATTAATGCTAGATCACTTGCTGCTATTCTCTTTTGGCAAATCTCGACAACGCCGGTCCCAGATCCTCTTCCTGCTCCTCTCGCTTCTTGTTGTTCATCTTTTGCCGCTCCTTCCAGATCTCGTCGATCTTGAGCCTCTTCTCGTCGATGATGTTCTTCCTCCTCTGCTTTCTCAGGTACTTCTTCAGCGCGCCGTTCTTGCCTCTTGCCCGGTTTCGGATTTCTTCCTCGATATCCGGCGCGGCCGCGTCCAGGTCCTTCTCTGCTCTCCTCTCCTTGTCGGACCTCAAGTCCAGGTTTCCGATGAAGTTGGGGTCTAGAGCAATCATCTCGGGCTGGAGCTTGTTGAGCAGCCCCTTCACTTCGGCTTCCTGTCTCTGCTTGGTGTTCTCGAATGGGTTGATTTCCAGAGCATCGAAGTTGGCCTCTCCGGCACCAGGAACGATGATCGAGGAGAAGCCGGTTTCGTGACCGATACCTAGGACATCTTCGAACGGACACCATCTCACGCGCTCCATGCGGTTTCCTTCACCGCCCCAGGACATGTAGGGGCTCTGCACCTTCTGCTGGACCGGGGCGTTCTTGTCGAACAGGCCCTTCCATATAGATGTTTGAGTGCCCCATCCAACAGCTGTTAGCCCGCTATCTGAAATGGCTACAGATGTAGCAGGTTGGCGTGTGAAGTAGCTGTTGACCTCCTTGAACATCCGGATATCCCAGACGGCCATCTTCATATCTTGTCCTGTAGAAACCATGTATCGTCCTTCTCTGTCCATCGCTAACGACCTAACAGGGCCCCTGTGAGCTAACAGCTTTACCAGGGGCTCTTGAGAGTTTGGCGACCAAAGAGTGACGGCTCCGTTCTGGTGACCAACGTTGAGAATGGCGTTGTATGGATTCTGTCCGAGGGAGACGGGCTGACCAAGCTTTGTAGGCACTTCGGCCACAAGCTGACCTGTCGATACATCTTGGTATTTAAGAACTCCGGTGGTACCCTAGAAATGTTAGTTGGAGGTGTCCTCCTGTCGCGAAAGACACAAGAAACTTACAATGGTACCCAATAGGAAGTGATAGGGTAGGAATTCCATGTGTGTGACTTCCTGGTGTCTCTTCAAGCAATGCAGCTCAACACCATTGCGATCATAGATGTACACGTTCTTCTTCTGAGAAGCCGCAAAGTACTGGTTGTTGTGTAGCCACTTGACGTCCCGAACTGTTTCTCCGAGTTGTACCTCACAGGTCAACTTTCCTTCTCTCCAATCCATAGCGGCAACATGGCCTTTGCGACCTCCCAACAGCAACTCTCGTCCATTCCTCGAGTAATCGAAGACGTAGGGGCCCAGCGCATCCAACTTCAGCTCGAATCGCTTCTTCGCGGTCTCGAGGGCTATGTCGTTTACGATTTCATCTTGGCGGACCTTGTATGTGCGCTCGAGCTCGTGCTCGGGTTCGAGGAATCCTCCGGTATTCTCAAGCAGGATCTCGGCATCCTTGGCTTTGAGAATGGCGTTCTCGTTCTTAGAATTGAGGGTCTTCAGGTTCCGCCGCAGCTTCTTGTCCTTGATGTCTTTGGTGTTGACCCTCCTCCCGCGCCCATAAGACTTATTCGCCTCTCTCAGACGACGGACTCTCTCACGCTCCTGCTTGTTCGAGGCGAGATCGGTGCGAGACGCGACCACAACGGCGCCATTGTTTGTAGCGCTGTCGTTGTTGAAAATGCGAGAAATGCCCGAGGGCTTTTCTAATGTTTTGACATCCATGGTGCCTTTTCGTGAGTTCCCAATCCAGGTCTTGCGCTCTGCGCAATGGTGGAATGCGCCTTGGTGAAGCCGGTAGGGTCGTTATGAGAACTTGATCTGCGTCCAGCCTGCCGACAAAATTTCCAAGCCATGCAAATGACGGTCTTATCGAGCGACGCTGAGTGGCTGTTGAAAGAATCCACTTTCGTTATCGATAGCGCTCGCACACAAAAATTTGTAGATAACCATAACCCCACCATCACCGCTTTGGCTATCACACACCAGGCCACCCTCTTTCTCAAGTGTTTGTCGAAAGAGAGAATTTTTTGGTTCAAAAATACAGATCTAGGGAAAGACTACGTCGCCTCTGTTTCTGGCTTTTTCTCGAACAAAACTGGCTTCTCTACCTTTCCGTTTCAAAGCTGGAGGTGAAGGCAAAATGCCTGCCGTCGTAGCTCACTCGCATAGGCCCACGACCAAGGTCACCCATAAGCCTTTCAAGTCCAAGGCGGCTTCCAAGCATGAGCTGCGCGACCGTGCTAAAGGTTGGTCGGCAAAGGCTTCTTTGGTACCAATCAATGAAAAAAAAAATTCTAATTGAATATGTGCATATTAGGTCGAGTCCCCAACGAGCGTGGTCTACGAAAAACCCCCCACCAACAAGTCATGTCCAAACTCGATCGCCGCAACCAGGCCAAGCAGGCCCGCCTCACCAAGCACAAGGACCATTTGAAAGAAACCCAGATCTTCACAGGACGCGACGGCGCACCCAGAATTGTGGCCGTTCTGCCTCTCTGCTCCAACAGCGACGCAAAGGCTGTTGCCAAGCAATTGAACGCCAGTGTGGACATCGAGGCCGATGTTCAGGACAACAACTTCCGAGTCACAGTCGATCGCTTCAAGCAGAAGATTCAATATGTTCCCCTTCAGAGAGACCTGAGCGCCTGCCTGGATGCTGCGAGAGTTGCCGACTTCGTCCTCGTTGTGCTGTCAGCCACCGTCGAGGTCGATCAATTGGGTGAACTGATCCTGCGAGGCGTGGAGAGCCAGGGAATGTCCACTCTCTTCACTGTCGTCCAGGATCTCGATAAGGTCCAGCCCGCCAAGCAGAGGCCGGGAGTCCTGGGTTCTCTCAAGTCCTTCATCACTCATTTTCACCCTGAGCAGGAGAAGCTCTACAGTCTCGACAACCGACAGGAATGCGCCAACCTCATGCGATCCCTGTGCAGCACTACCCCCAAGGGTGTAAGGTGGAGGGATGAGCGAAGTTGGATGTTGGCGGAGTCTGTTCAGTTTGCACACGGCGTTTCAGACCCCACCATCATCACCGGTGTGGTGAGGGGTAGAGGCCTCAAGGCGGACCGGCTGGTCCAAGTTGGTGATTGGGGCGCTTTCCAGATTGAGAAGATCGTGGCAGCTCCCCTGCCAAAGCAGGGAAAGAAGAAGGGAGATGACAGTGCCGAGGCTGATACTGAGGAGAAGGTCCTCGAGCAGCCTACCGAGGACTTGGATGACCTGAACGAACTTGCCCCAGAGGACGTCATGATGGACGCCGAGGATGATGATGCTATGTCGACCATGACTTCTCAGAAGAAGGGAGTGTTGTTAGACGACCACCACTACTTTTCAGAGGGCGAGGAAGAGGAGCAACGGGTCAAGAAGCGTGTGCCAAAGGGAACTTCCAAGTACCAGTCTGCCTGGTACCTTGAGGACCTTTCAGACTCCGGCTCAGACCTGGAAGACTTGGAAATGAAGGACGACGAGGAAGAGGAGGATGAAGCGGCTCCTGAAGACGGCATCGAGGGGTTCGCTGGCCCAGAGCCCACGGAAGCTGGTCCTTCCGAGTACCCCCAATCTGAGATGATGGAAGAACTTGATGATGAGGCCAATGCCGAGCAGCTCCTCCAGTTCCGTTCAAGGAAGCGGGATGAGGCAGAAGATGACAAGGAATTCCCCGACGAGATCGAGCTTCACCCCAACGTTCTTGCCAGAGAGCGGTTGGCCCGGTACAGAGGACTGAAAAGTCTGCGAACGAGTGAATGGCAGGAGGATGAGGACCGTGCTCACGAGCCCGAAGACTGGAGGAAGCTGCTACAGATCCCCGACTACTCTTCCTCCCGCTCAAGAGCGACGAGAGAAGCCCTCGTCGGTGGCGTCGAGCCTGGAACCCGAGTTCACATCTACATCAGGGGCATCGGTCCTGAGCTCGAGAAGACTTACAAGCCCAGCTCACCCGTCACCCTGTTTTCCTTGTTACGGCACGAGCAGAAGAAGACCTCTGTCAACTATCTCATCAACTTGAGCAGCGACTACTCCAAGTCCATCAAGGCCAAGGAGGATCTGATCGTCCAATGCGGTCCCCGCCGCATGGTTGTGAAGCCCCTTTTCTCCCAGCCGGGCAACACGCCCAACGATGTGCACAAGTACTGCAGGTACCTGCACCCGGGCCAATCCGCCATCGCTACTTTCCTGGGACCTGTGACCTGGGGCCCAGTCCCCGTACTCTTCTTCAAGAAGACATCTCCCGAAGAGGCTGCTGCCTCCACCGAGCAAGAGGAAGCCAACATTGGTCTCACTCTGGTCGGTACGGGAACTGCCCTGCCAGCTTCAACATCAAGGGTTGTCGCCAAGCGCATCATCCTCACGGGCCACCCCTACCACATCCACAAGAGGATCGTCACGATACGATACATGTTCTTCAACCGAGAGGACGTGGAGTGGTTCAAGGCCCTACCCCTCTGGACCAAGCGCGGCAGGAGCGGATTCGTCAAGGAGCCCCTGGGAACCCACGGATACTTCAAGGCCACATTCGACGGACACATCAACCCTCAAGATTCCGTGGGTGTGAGCATGTACAAGAGGGTCTGGCCTCGAAATGCGACCCCAGTACGGGGGCCGTTATTAGAAATCGAGGACAACGGGCAACAGAACCAAGATGGAGATACGATGATGGATGGGTAAAAAAAAAAAAAAAAAAAAAGACGATTTGTTACGACGCGATACAGGATCATGACTCTCATTTTCATATACAATCATATGACACGAACGTCCCGGCGAGATAGGCTTATAGGCTGGGCAGAACAATTGAATATATTCCCTTTTTAGTACCTATTTGTTTTCTTTAACCCGCGCGCCAGTTTTATGAACTTGTCGTACTATCTTTTCCTTTTTCATCGCTCACAGGTTCTCAATCCCCTCGGTGGGCTTGGGCCCTCCCTGGGTCTTCCTCTCCTCTTCCGCACCGCTCGCCTTCCAGGCGCTCGTAATAAGATTCACAATGTGGTCCACACCCACACCCTTCTTCACCTGTGCAAACACTGTCGGGCCACCCTCACGCATCTTTCTCGCATCCCGCTCCATGACCTTCAGATCAGCTCCCACAGCCTCAGCGAGATCGGTCTTGTTGACAACGAGCAAGTCGCTCTGTGTGATTCCCGGCCCACCCTTCCGGGGGACCTTGTCGCCGCCACTGACATCAATGACATAGATGATGAAGTCCGCGAGCTCGCGGCTATAGTTGGCGGCCAGGTTGTCGCCGCCGGACTCGATGAGGAGCAGGTCGGTGCCGAACTCGCGGTGCAGGTCCTCGAGGGCGGCCAGGTTGGCGGAGATGTCCTCGCGCACGGCGGCGTGGGGGCAGCCGCCCGTCTCGATGGCGCGGATGCGGTTCGGGGGCAGGGCCCGGTTGCGGGTGAGGAACTCGGCGTCCTCGCGGGTGAAGATGTCGTTGGTCACCGCGGCGAGGTTGTACTTGGAGCGGAGGGCTAGGCAGAGAGCGAGCATGAGAGCCGTCTTGCCGGAACCGACGGGTCTATACAGGATTTGACTGTTAGGTTTACTGGTTCTACTTTGGCTAGCTTGGGGAAACGAACCCGCCAATTCCAATGGTGAATGCTCGGTCTGACCAGGTGCGGCCTTCGATGATGGGCATCTCGCGGCCCAGGTAGGTGCCGGGGCCGTCGAGGATCTCGTGTGAGTGGCCATGTTCCTGGGCGTTGAAGCCACTGCTATCATGGGAGTGCGAGGCGCCGCCCTCGTGAGAATGGGAATGAGACATTGCAAATATGAGTTGAGCCCAATGGGTATTTTCTGAGTTGGAGGGTATTATTCAGATGCTGTTTGACTACAATGAAGCTCTGGAGCTTGCCGGAGATCAAGTGATGCCTGTCGGTGAAGGAGAGTGCGGGGAGTCAAAGGAGGGGCACGCTGACGAAAAGGAAGCTAAGACACACGCAAGGAGAGACATCTTTTTTTTTGCGTGGGAAGGAGGATCTACCGGTAGTAGGCACGCACATATCTCACCTTATCTATCGCAAAATAGCTGAGAAAATGTGACGTACTGAGAATCAAAAGCATTAGGCGTGATAGGTCCCTTGGCAGTTCCCCACGATTAGATTAGATAGAGGGACCAAAGCTGCTAGAAAACAACCGACACAACCGGCATGCTTGTGGATCCTTCCCTTCCAGCTGCCGTGTTGGTTAAGCGGCATCGAGGATAGCGTTGCCCAAGTCTTGAAGCTATCCATCCTCTTATTGTACTTTTCCTCTCGAATCAACCTTCCAGATCTCCTCGATGACGCCCTTGCGGTGGGCGTAGTAGACATCGTGCAGGTTGATCGTGGGGTCGATGTGGCTCGGGATCATCTCAACCCGATCGCCGACCTTCAATGACGGAGTGCCCTCCTCCCAATTGAGAGAACCGTGCTCGTCACCGAGGACCCCGTATGTGTATCGCGGGTCCTTGCACTCTGCCAACCCGCTGTCCGTCGTCAACGACTTGAGCCCGCTGTCGATCGTGACCTGCTGCTCGCCCTGCTTGCTCACCACCGTCGACAGGATCGTCAGGCTGTTGGAGTAGAATGTGCCCACGGCATTCCGGTAGTCCGTGTCCATGAAGATGAACGACCCCGGCTGCAGCTCCGTCACCCCCGGGACCGTCGCACAGAACTCGGCCGTGCCCGTGCCGCCCGTTGTGACGACCTGGATGTCGAACCCGGCCTGCCGGAACGCATCTGCCGTGTCCGTCAACGTCTTCATCGACTCCAGGCACTGCTTCTTTCGGTCCTCCCGATCGTGGAGGTGCTGCAGGTGGCCCTCGTATCCCTGCACACCGATCAGGCGCAGGCTCTTCAGACTGCCAATGTGCCGTGCCAATGCCAGCGCAGGCTCGCCGGGGGCGACGCCTGTGCGGTGCAGTCCGACGTCCAGGTCCACCAGCACGTCGATGGGGTCATTGGCAAGATCAGGCTCCTGTGACAGTGCTTCATGAATGGCTGTGGCACCCTCGTGGCTGTCAATGACAATCCTGATGTTCCTGTGCTTCTTGTACAGCTGCACCAGCCGCTTCACCTTGGGGGCTCCAATGATCTCGCATGTGATGAGGAGGTCTTCGAACCCGGCTTGCGTGATGGCTTCGGCTTCGCTGAGCTTGGCCACGCAGCCGCCCTTGGCACCGGCGGCGTTGAGCCTGTGAGCCAGAACGGCACTTTTGGTGGTCTTGAGGTGGGGTCGGATGTTGCGTCCCGTCGGAAGGAGCTTGTCCATGAGTTTTTTAATGTTTTCCTCCATGAGATCCAGATCGACGATCATGGAGGGTGTATCCAAGCTTTCAAGCCGGTCACCGACCTGGGGAGAATACGACCAGGCCATGGCTGCTGTAGTATGGGGAGTAGTTGCAATTCCCCTTGTAAACCAAGACCAGATGGTAGGTAAGATGGGAAGCAAGAGCAGAGACAGAGGTAGATAACTTTTTAAGCCTCTGAATTAGAGGGGGAGTGAGTAGATGTTGACGGATGCACCTCGTTTATGAAAATGTATCAAAAGCAACGGCGCCCACATCTGGTTACATGCCGAGCTCGGGAGCGCTTCTGCGCCCTTTCACACGCCAAAAGCTCCGAGCTGTGTGTAGTGGGCTGAGACGAGCTCCATCTTGGTTTCCACTCGGTCGGGGCAGATTCGCCCAGTGCTGATCATTCCCTTATCTTCGCTTTTCTCCTCTTGAAGCCGACCAGCGGACCTCCAATCATGGGATGCCGAGTTAGGCAGGCAGGCTGTCGCTGCTGCGGGGGTGAGACGGCGGCCGGGACATGCGACATTGGATGCCACACTGACAGCTCGAGCTAGGGATAATGCGCTTGACGGCTCGCTTTCTACAAGAGGAGAAGGTAAGGTAACGTAGCAGTCCGCACAGTGCGTACTAACTCGTCCCTGCCCGCGCGCTTGAGAAAGGCGAGCAACAAGATACGAGGATGGGCTGCCTATTATTTTGGATGCGGGGAATGCCCTGCGTTGTTGGATGGCTAAATTGCTAATACATGGGTTTCTGTTTTCCCGAGAACTGACCCCTGGAGATGTGTCATGAATATCATCGTCTTAGACGAGATGAATCGAATTGGGAAACCCGGTTGCCCTTCCCCAGCCCTGCTGTGCATGGCTTTTCCAGCGGTAAGAGATGTCTCCTCGCTAATGCTTCTACTTAGTTTCTCGGTGAGTAATTCTATGACAGAGTCCCCCTCGGAAAACCAGCGTCAAACTGTGCTCCTCGTTGCGAGTCCCATGATGGATGCTACCGGGGCTCCATAACTCATACCAGGTACACGTATTATTACACGTATTATCACTTCATCATACAATTACTCCACATAGATAAACGAAAATGACTCGCTTTATTACCAACAACTCCTGTTGGTCTAAAAGATATGCAGTGAAAGAAATGAACTTCTCTCGAGGCAATGGTTGTCGGACTCCAGATTATATATGCGTATCCCCACATAACGAGATAACCTCCTGAGCTCGTGCCATCTCCACCAACCTACAAGAACCACCGAAACTCGGGGGCACTGGGTCCCTCCCTCAACCGGTGCGTCGGCACATCGGCAGCAGTCGTCTTCTTCCCATCCCTGCGGTTCCTCCGATAGTTGTCGAAGACCATGTAGGCCCCCAGGCAACCTGCGATCAGGCACCCCGCCGCCCCAAAGGAGGCCGTCGTGATGAGGGCCGTCTCGTACTTGGGCTTCTCCTTCTCGCGGAAGATGTTGCTGGAGACGAGGCCCATGACGTTGGCGAGGGGCACGCCGACGGACGTGAGGACGACGCGGCGGCCCTCGTGCGCGACGTTGTTGTTGTACCATGTCGACAGGATGACGGAGGGCGCCGAGGTGCCCCAGACCATCATGAAGCAGGCGTAGTAGGCGAGCTGGAGCTGCGCGTGGACGTCCTGGATGGCGGCGTAGATGATGAAGCCGATGAAGGTGAGGGTGAAGCCGAGCATGATGAAGGGGAAGCGCAGGCGGAGGAAGTCGGAGCTGAAGGCGAGGATGAGGAGCATCACGGCGCCGCCGACGTTGGGCGCCACGGTGTACAGGTTCGTCTTGACGACGCTGTAGCCCAGGCGTGAGATGATCTGGGGCATGAAGAGTGCCACGGACTGGATGGGGACACCGAGGCAGATTTCGATCATCAGGAACCCGTATGTGGATGGGTAGGTGAAGATTTTTAGCGAGTCCCGTAGGTTGAAGTCTTCAGACACGACGGATGAGGAATCGACCTGGATACGGTGGAAGGCGAGCGCCTTCTCCTCATCATTGAGGAACTTGGCCTCTGAGGCGCTGAGGGGGAGGTACCAGTATGTGAAGAACGAGAAGAGGACTGAGCAGGCACCCTCGATGATGAAGAGGTACCGCCATGGGAGAAGGCTGGACTTGATCTGGAAAACGCCGAAGGACAAGAGACCACTCTGCACTATTGTTAACCCTGATGCGACAGATGCAAAAAATTAAAGTTATTATTCGTCTGCTGACTTACAAAAGCGTTGGCAATATTGGAGGCTGCGTAGAACAGTGCAAGCCGGCGAGCCAATTCTCCTCGACGATAAAACGTCGTCAGATAGTAGATGACCAGTGGAAAGAATCCGGACTCGGCCGCGCCCAGGAAGAAGCGCAGAGCGAAGAGGCCCCCGAAGTTGTTGGCTGCTGCGGATAAGAGAGTCATGGATCCGAAAATGAACATGAGGATTGGCAGCACGCGAGCAGGGCCGAAGCGTTTGCCCAGGATGGCGACCGGCGGAGCGAAGACAACATATGGCACGAAGAAAATCGAGATCAGCAAGTTGTACTGGTTCGGTGCGAAGTTGAGATCTTCGGAAATGTCAGCGTGTCTAAGAGAAACATTAGGCGGAGGCGGTCCAACATACTTTTGCTCAGGCCTGCTGATTCCGCATTGCCCAAGTTGCCTTTGTCGAGGGCATTGAAGAGATCTGTGATAATCGTGAGCACATGAGGTGCAGAATGACCTTTCCATCAGCGACTTACACATGATTGCCAGGACCGGCATCAACCGCACGTCAAACTTTCGACATAGCTTTCTCTCTGCGACATGATCTACCACTCGGGCTGTTTCTTCAGAACCACCCAATTCGGTGTCCTTGATAACAGGAAGATTCCTCTCGTCCTTTGAGTCCATCGTAGACGATCTGATCCAAAGATAGTGCCGTCGGCAAAGTAGAATAAAACAGCGACGAAGAACCCCCCACCGTACGAAGGGGCACCTATGCTTTTGTAGTGATCGCCCTCAAAGGAGGGGAACCTCTCCCTTTTGTCCTCATTGGCAGGAAAAGCTAATGGGCCATCTGATCCATGATTCTCGCATCCCTGAAGGTTTCTCCAAACACCTCTCTGCTAGTTCTGTTATCCTGCACTGTGTGGAATGATAAGAAGAATCACAGTGTTACATGGCATGGGTTGGCTTGGGGATGGCGCCGAGAAAGAAGGCGTGTAAGACCCCAAGATCGGCGTTCGGTGCGAGTAGGCAGAGGCCCATTGGCCGTACCACGTTTCACCCCACGGGAAAGGCCCCCGCCACCGGATATCTTTCTCGAAGTGCTGCTGCGATGTAGACCTGGGCGCGTCGACAGGCCCGGTGAGTCTCTTCTTTGACTGCCAGCTTCGGCCTACCTATTCTGGCAGTAGATATCGCTCACCTGCGGCCTGCCCTGACAATACTGCAAGTTCATAGACCGACATGCTGCCGACTCACCTTAAACACCCAACCACCCTGTAGTCGAATGGGTCAATGTTGGTTGGTTCGATGCCGAATATGCAGAGTACGACAACAAGCATGATTTGATAAGAAACAAGCTCATCCGCAGTCAATTGAGGTATCTAGAAAGCAGTGGTATCTTTATTCCCGGTCCCAGACCAACCTACTACACCACTACCCGGTCCAAGAGTAAGGCTAGACATATGACCAAGCTCAACTGTACCCGCCTTTCGGGTTGAAGACCGGCGGTAGGCTGCCCCGTATGTCTACTACCATATCGGGGGTAGGAGCTCGATATACCAGTAATGCATCTACCTCTCCCGGGGTAGGCAGAGTTGTATCACCCAGCTACTAACCTGTCAACAAACTGTAAAACAAACTACCACTTCTCTTCCCCTCCTCGTATACTTGCCGAGGACTCAAATTGGCTCCAGAGAACCCATTCCCCGGATCTGTCTACGATCCTTCGGTCGTCAAAAAAAGGGAAGAGCCTGCGTGACCTATCCACGGCCAGGATGGGCAATCCGATACCCATCACCCACACTTCCAAACCCCAGACCAGGCCCCCAGCTACCCTGAGTGTCCGCACCTTTCCCCATGCTACCTCAGGCGCCCCTCAGCCAAACTTACCACCTCATTGGGAATATATTGCTGACGCTTATTAAACGTGGCAGTAGGAGGCTCATCGGAGCCTACCACCGTGTGTCAGCGAGCGGTTGATCGAGGCTCACCTAAGTTCTCACCCTGGCCTTCTCTCTTTGCTTAGCATGGGTAATCTAGGCGGTGTTCAGCAATTTGTCATGGACGGAAGACCAATATACCCTGTCTTTTTCAGCCCCCAGAATGCTGTGTTATCGTAATCACCACTTGCCCAAGGTGGAACTTCAAGCGCACCGCAACGCAAACCCTGGTGCTGGAAAGCGAATATCCATGTTCCCCCTGGCTTGTGAGCTGGATGTGCTCCGCTGCTTGTGAAGAGCTCGGAGGGAAAAGAGCAAAGTGAGAGATGTCGGAAATTCACCGTTGTGGACTCGTGCTGGAGGTAGGTCAGGATCTGCTGTATTGTTCTGCTACGTCCTACACAAGACCGCACAGGTTTCAGTAATAAGTCAGGTCTCTTGCACGTATTTCTGTACTGTGTCGTAATCAAACGTAATTGCTTCATATCCACGTCCATTAGCTGCCCTCATGAAGATGACAAACGATATGTCCAAAATAAAGTGCGTTTCTCGGGCACCCATTCTATGTATGATGTACACTATTGCACATATGCTAATATTACATTTTAGCTCTTCACTATACGATATCTGCTTCATCCAAGCATCACCCTAGGTCCTACACCAGATACACTATGGGGTGGATTAAGGAGCATCAACGGTCTTCTCTGGAGTCTTCTCTGCTGACTCGGTAGGAAGTGGGGTGATGCCAGCATCTTCTAAAGACGTGGCCTTGGTCTTGGCAATGATCTCACCCAGCTTCGTCAACATGTGTTCAGAAAGCTCAGGCTCGCCTCGGGCCTCCTTGAGTTCTCTCTGCTTCTCGTGGAACTCCTCCAGAGGGGTCTGCATAGACTTGAGAACAGCCGGGTTGCCCTTCTTCATTCGTTCTTGCAACTCCTTCATCGCAATGTACTCTGGGTCGTGGCGAGTTCGGAACTTGGAGTACTTGTTTCGGAGCTCGTCGATGATTACGTTGGGCATTGGAGGTGAGAGTAGGTTGTAAAAGAATGTTCGGGCCTCGACCTTGTCTCGAGTTGTGTCTATGTCGTATGTGTCGAACTTGGGGGCCTGGATCTCTGGCCAGGGGATAGAGACGTTGATGCCGAGCACAAGACGATCCCACTTGTTTCCATACTCCCAACGATCCAGCGACATGCTGTCCGACTCCATGTTTGCGGGAATTGGTTTGATTTCGTTGATTATCGTGTCCTTGGTAACTCCGGTCTTGGGATTGGTGATTGGGTATACCAGGCGAATGGAACCAACTGATATTGGCATTGCCTGGGCATGATGCTTGCCGTCAAGCCAGGTTTGAAAGAGGGCCTAGAAGAAGTCAGCAAGAGCTCCATACCTGCAGTTCATTCTGCGTATCGGCTCACCTTGTGGTGGTTTTCTAACGTCACGGAACCGTTCAGCTTGTTAACACTCTGAATGCGGTCCACCTTGCCCTTGTCGGGGCCCTCCAGAATGACCACACGATCTTGAGGAGCGAGACAGAGTTGCTTCACGCCTCCAGCCCAAGCACAGCGCTGCTCCAGAACCTTGGGGTCGATGGGATTCATGCCGTTGTTGGTCCAGTCCTGCCGCAAGTTCTCCCTGAACGTTCCATAGCCATTGAAGCCGAGGTCTCGTTTCGGGGCCAGGGGACCCATCTCCCAGTCTTCTTTCCTCGCCCGGCGCGAATCTTTCAGGTTCTGTCGGATCTCGTCGTTGGCCATCTTCAGGTACTGGTTGTTTCGTCTTCTCGTATCGAATTCATCTCTCCTGTTTATCTTCTTGGCCCGGCGCCCTGCCTGGCGCTGGGCCTGAGCCGTCCTCTTGAGAAGCTTCTGCATCGTCGGGTCCGAATTGAAAACCAATTGAGACCGATTGACCTCGCTATCCCGGACGCAAGGCTGTGGCAGTCGCACCAATGACTGGTTGGTTTGAGGGTCGTTGCGGTGACGGTTTGGGATATTCCACATCCAATTTTCCCTACTCAAAATTCTCCACGCGGAACATGCCGCACGATCGTTGGTGGTGCAGTGAATAGTGTGGAAACGATTCCGATACTGTCCTGACGCACTGTGTGGCTGCCACACTCCACATCCCGTCTAAAACGTCTACGTACATTGCAGGACAAACACGGCTCTCAAAGACGGGTGTATGCGTGCGTCATTGGGGCTTATCAGTAGGGCCTTGGCTGTGATATTCCTATTTAATTATGGGGAGAAGCCGAGGACTAGGGAGATACGAGAGCGAGATCAGACTACTCTAAGAGGACGCGTACCTGCACTGACCTGAGATTTGACGGCAACGTGTTTCCGTATCGCCCTGGGAGGTAAGGTGCCTTGAATAACAGGCAGGACGTGCAAGATACTTCGGCAAATATCGAAGGTCGACATTATGCGAAGCCAGGTTGTTGCAATTCTGACAAAGAAATCATTTCGACCACGTGTAAGCCCCTAATGATGATCTGTAGTTACACACGTACCTGCTAGGCCGGTGCATGGGTCTTCTTGAGTTGCTGATGCTCGTATCCGTTGATTGTTGTTGGCGTTGTCGCTGGGTGCGCATTAGCCACGGCCAGGCGTACGTAATCCGACCAAGTCCTAGACCACCGCCACCTTGTACAAAAGTCCTACCCGCCAAAGCATAGGGACGTCACAAATCACAGTACATTCGACAGGACAGGGACGCATAACCGCAGCGTGCAAGCCTGAGAGTTGTCCAATGAAACGAGCCGATTGCATACGGTCGTGTGACCTGTATGATCTCGGTCACAAACATGTCGCATCTAAGGCCAAAAGGGAATTCAGCGTAACCGTGCAGCCACGCCCTCAATTGCCGTGTCTTTGTTTCTTCCTGGCCATATCTTGGCACCGCTCGCATTGACGGTTTGTCGGGAGCCAGACCTCAGCTCAGGCACTTGAAGTCGGAGGAGAGACACTTCGGAACTAAGGTAGGACTTTCGACGGGGACTTCCGGGCCATGGGAGGATAAATAGTGAGGGCGTGACGGGATTGGTTTACGGTGCTTGTGCAGAACTAATCAACTGGCAATCCTTCATTCATATGGTAATTACCTGGGCGGTGGCATAATCCAGCGGCAACCTCTCGTTCCGGACAGACATGGTTGTCATTGGGAGGGGGACAACAGTACGGATGCAACCGTAGTGACTGGTGAACGGCGATAAAACGCACTGGACAAGGAGGAGCTGAAACAGTGGTGGCTTGTGCAAGGTTTGTGTAGTTGGTTGATGGCCATAACTTGCTGGCCTTGGTCGTGCATTGAGAGCAATGGCTGATAAGCTACCTGCGCCGCCTTCAGTGGCCATGGGGCCCCGGCGCCGTGGGGAACCAAGCTGCAAGTCCCTATTCCTACCGTCTTATTCGTGCACATGGAGAGGACTGGTTTCGTCCGCGGAAGCCTGTAATTCGGCGTAATAGTCACACACGGGAATGCCCATAGGACTGGGAGGAAGCTTGCGATCATGCCTGGCGCCGGAGGCCTAGAGCAGATGCCAGCGGCCAGGGGCGTACAAACCCCCCCACATGACAACATTAGCCAGGAGGCCAGGCGGGCAAAGGAAAAAACACACTAGGACCCACGGATGGCGCTGGGGCGAAGTAAAGGTACCCCCTTGGTGGTGGTGACATAGCAGCGGTACCTGCCTGCGCTGTCATCATCGGTTCATCTTACCCTGCCTCCAGCGTGTTCCCCAGCACTGCAGCGGAGGCCAGCAGCGAGCCTTTGGGCGAGTGGTTGCCGAGCCTCAGTGGAGGCAGAAGGCCATTTCAGGCCGCCATCCACCAACCAAACACCATCCCCCCTCTACGGGCGACCCAGCAACTCAGCTCTCAGCCTGCGCCAGGCTCTTCCTCAAAACCCCCTTCTGAGCCAAACCCTCCTCCATTCATTCCCCGTCCCGTCATCACCACTGCCGCTGCATTCGGTCTCCAGATCTCAACAACTGCATCTCCACCGTCTCTCAACTGCCATCCGCTTGTCAAATCCTTTTCCAATCCATCACACACACACAGACACCATGGCCGAGATCCGCCGGAAGCTTGTCATTGTTGGCGACGGTGCCTGCGGCAAAACCTGCTTGTTGATGTGAGTGAAGCTGTCCTGTTTTGCTATCCAACCCGCCTCACCAGCCATCCGTTCATCCAACCATTCATCCATCAATCCATCTTCACCACTCCCGCTCGATCTCCAGAATCCATCTCGCATGCAGAATACAGTTTGCTAACATTTTTCCAAGTGTCTTCTCCAAGGGAACCTTCCCTGAGGTAAGCTCCGCTGAACTCTCCCTTTTCAGGCCACGCACTTGCGACCGACTCCTATCCCCATCTGCACCGCCTATTCTCCCGTGCCACGACACAACGTGAACACCACGCCGATTTGATGGCAAAAATTGCACCACCTCCAGCTTCATGATTGCCGCTGGCATCAGATTCCATCAATTCCGCCTTTCACATGCCCACCGACTTTGTCACGCTGGGAGCCTTTTGCTTACAATCGATCACAGGTCTACGTCCCCACCGTCTTTGAGAACTATGTAGCCGATGTCGAGGTTGATGGCAAGCACGTCGAGCTGGCCCTATGGGATACGGCTGGTCAGGAAGATTACGACCGTCTCCGCCCTCTGTCCTACCCCGATTCTCACGTTATCCTGATCTGCTTCGCTGTTGATTCCCCTGACTCTCTCGACAACGTTCAGGAGAAGGTACGTCCACCGCGCGCCACTGGCTGGCAAGCCTCGGAAACGCACTCTTGACTGACCATGATTGAATTCCACAGTGGATCTCTGAGGTTCTGCACTTCTGCCAGGGCCTGCCCATCATCCTCGTCGGCTGCAAGAAGGATTTGCGATACGACCAGAAGACCATTGAGGAGCTCCGCAAGACCAGCCAAAAGCCCGTCTCCCCCGAGGAGGTAAGTTCCAATCCCACTTGAGTCACAGACCCGATGCAGCATCCATCCAGGTCATGGGACGGACCATGCATCGTCTACGCGTACCAGCCGGTCACTAACGGTGTTTTCTGTCCAGGGTGAGGAGGTCCGTAAGAAGATCATGGCCTACAAGTACCTCGAGTGCTCTGCCAAGAGCAACGATGGTGTCCGCGAAGTCTTCGAGCACGCCACCCGTGCCGCTCTCATGGCACGTGGCGGTAAGCCCGGCAAGAGCCACAAGAAGTGCCTTGTTCTCTAAATGCACCATCAGCCATCTTGAGCAGCCGCGCCGCCTGTTAATACCCGGCTCGACCTAGCTTCTCTGATCCGTTATCTTGTATCTCAACGTCGAATTGGGCCACAACTGTTCAGATAATACACGGGTCCAGTTACGGCCTCACTCGCGCGAGCTGCTGTTTACATAGGGTTCTGGAACTTCGGGTCGGACACCGCTTCGCACATGTCAAGCTTCTTCTTATTTCTGGTTGACAGGGCGATTTGCTACCTAATCGACGGCTCCTACGAGGGTCGTCATCTACATATCATTTTGGGGTTCGGGACTGGGAGCTCTAGTGCTAGCCTGCGGCTTCTTGACAAGTTCAACAAGCAAGCGGGTCTTGTTTTTTAAAGTATCTGCGATGTGCGTAAGGGGGAGAACGAGGGAGGGCCTGCTTTCTAGGACAAATTGCTGCTCTTCGTGCGAGGGTGGAACGGATCAGGGGAGATTGGTGAAGTTTTGAGGTCGTGTCATGACCACACTTGAGGTTGGCCTGACTTGAGAGATCGGGGTCGGCTCCGTGATAAATTTTTCTCGTGTTGTTATTTTTTCAAGTGCTCTCGCAGTCTGGACTTGTCATTTCGTCGATTTAAGTTTCTTCGTATTCTTTTTAAGTAGACCATGGAGAGGGCACATATTGTGTGGGGTTTTCTTATCTAGCTAACTCTCATTATTTTTTTGACAACGGCCTTGTCTCGTCCCATCCCGTCACGATGGAACGGCAACTGTAAATCCCAGCCCGTGTCATAGATGAGTAGACAGTAGACTCAATGTACCAGCGTTGCGGTGTGAGTGTCATCACACATGGCTCGCATGTGCCAGTCGGCCTGATCGGCGTCCAGCATTGACTACCTACAGCCGGAATAGGCATACAGCGTGCAACATGGGCTGGATACGCGAGAACCCATGCCACACCTCAGGAGAAACGGCGAGGCGGATAGGCGCCTTTCCCCCCCCCAAGTGACAGGCCGTGCTTTCCCCCTCGGGACCCAAGAAAGTCTATCTGTTGATAGGACTGCATATTCCCCGAACGAGGCGCCCATAATCACCTAGGACCTAGCACCAGTGATAGATAGCCATGTGACTTGGTGGCCCTGCCCAGCTGCTAGTTCGCTGGCCAACCGCGGCTCTCGCCATATTCCGCTTCTGAGTCAGGCTACGTCATCGACGAGACGGGGATCGACCTCTGCTTTTGGTTCCAGGTAATAACCAACCCCTACGAACTTCTTTCACGCAGGGCGGTAGGATAGACAGAGGAGCAGTAACAGAAATGAGCTGCTAATGTCACTTTGATAAGGGGAGAGGGGGGGGACGGATTCAACATGGCTTGGATTATCCTCATTCCAACCGCGTAGCTGATTTGCAACGCCGTCCCCGAAAACTACTAAGCCTAGACGTCTAGAACGTGACTAACACGCCGAACCGACACCTGCACGAAACGCTATCCCGATGCTTTCCACTCCGTCCAAGTACCATGCTCTCTCCCTCTCCGTTTCCGTCAAATCAGATCCCCGCTCTGCCCATCTTCCTTATTCCCCCAAGACCAAAGGGTGTTGGGATGCGTGTAGATGCATCTTAGTTGGGGCAGGTCTATACGGCACGAAACAGCCACATCAGGTCAGTAACCAGTGTAATCTCGCATGAAGAGAGAAGACGGGAAGCGGCAAAACCATCCTCTCAGAAGCGGACGGGGCTGGAGAAAGGTGCAGGTTGAGGGGAGGGGAGGGGCAGAAAAGAGGGGTGGTGGGAGGTGGGAGGTATGTATGTATGTATGTATGTAGGTTCTAACTCACAGCGCCGCAGCTGCCGCAGGTCTTCTCCTCGCCGGCGATGGCGGAGCTGCACTTGGGGCAAGTAGAGTGACCCATTATTTTGGATGTGTTTTGGTTTTTGGGGTTGTGGAGGAGGAAGGCTTTCTGTTTTGTAAGATGTTGATTTGTAAAATGAGAGATGGGATTGGGTTTTGGAAAGGAGAGTTGCCAGAGAAGAGGGGGGAAGGAGGGACAAATATAGACAAAATCAGGGTCCTCTTAAAGCGGGGGCTTAGCAGGTCATCCCCCGAATGCCCCTCCCCTCGTGAGTGGTGAAGTTTTGGTTTTCCCACCAGGGGAGCAACATCAGGCGGGCGCGGGTGTTCCTTGCCTCACGGCCGACGGTGTGGAAGGTCTCCAGCAGGTACCGGGCCGGGAGTCGTCGGTTTCATGGCAGCCCTACGAGTAGTCTTGCGAGACGTGTCTCTGGGTAGCCACCCGTCTGCATGACCTCTGTCATGATCAGGCTGACAGTGGGAGGGGGAGGGGGACGTGGAGTGATGGGCGTGGAGTGACCTACTGACCAACCTGCCGCCCTCGTGGGTTACATTCCGGCTGGAGCCTCGAGCGCCAGGGAGGGCAGCTCGTCTCATTGGTCTTGCACGTCGTCATGTCCGCCGATGCCCATGATCTTCTGCGGTGTCCCACGCCGCTTGAGGTTGTTGACTGTCGGTATGTATGATGCCAGGCGCAACTGGCCAATCACAAGGTTCTCGCGCTTCAGAAGTTCGGAGTCTTGAGGCCTATCCAGGTAAGTAAGTGGAATAGTTGTGGGTAGTGGGCAAAGGCGGAGCAGGGTTTGAGGAAGCCAAAAGGCAGAGCCAGCTCTAGCAACCGAGTGATAAGTGGTCTGCTTGTCTCCGACACTGATAGGTTTATATCACTCGTACTTGGACTCCAGATAGCAGCTGCAAGTAACGTATATAATATATATCTTAGTATATATGGTACTACTCTGTCAGTAATAGAAAACATTAACGCCTTTTCATATGCCCTCGGCTCCAAGTACAGCCAGACCAATTAGGTAGGTTTTGTGAGCTGCAAAACGCCGGCCAGTCTAAGCAGATATCATACAACATGTATCCAAGATGGAAGATGTGAGCCAGCAACTCTCTGTAGGATAAGCAAGAAATAGCAGTAAAGTACGGCCGCGAAAGATTGCAAGTGTGAGTCGTTTGGCGAACGACGGATATTGCCAACATAAAACAGATGGCCATTAACGCATTAGCTTGGGCACTTTGCCGCATGATGGTGACCTAAGAGGGAGGTGTGAATACGACTATCCTATTTCTCAAAGCGAAGGGCTGGGCGGGTAGCTTACCATCGAACATTTTGTGCACCGCCTGGATGATGCTGATCACCATCACGGCTATTCCAAAAACAAGAACGCCATACGATAAATATGTCTTCCAGCTCCTCTGAGTGAGCTTGATATAACACATGGGAGGCATCACGTACGCCATGGCCACAGCGCTCGTTGCGCCAACTAATTCAAACACAGCTCCAAGGTCACAAGTCAATAAGCTGAAGAAAGTGGCGGATGCCACGAGACCAGTGCTGAAAACAACATGCCGAGTGAGGCTGAAAGGCGCATTTGGGTAGAAATACGTCTCCATAACCTCACGGCACACGAAAGCCTCGAGCGGGAGGGTCGTCAACATGTTGAGTCCAAAGCACAGTCGCGCAACGTTGACCATTGTGTTGTCTGACGGGAAATTGTTCAACACGTTTCCTTGCGTCTTGTCACCGAACACGAGGAATCCTGACAGTGCTAATACGAGGCACATGAGTGTCGAGATGCCGACCGAGTAGTGGGTTACTCGAGAGAATCTATCGATCGTAGGGGTTTTGAGGGAGCCGTAGATCAGGAGCGAGTTATGGTGGCATACGAATGCTATCAACAGGGGGAGCAGCGTCAGTACTAGCTATGCACAGGCAAGGCAATTATAGGGATAACCAACCAAAGGAAATAACGCCGATAGCCTGGAAGATGCCACCATTGATAGTCAGGTCAGGGAGAGTGAATTTTCCACGTTCTGAGCTGGGTGTCAGTATCCCTTGAACGAGGACAGTCACGACAATGGTGAGCATGCCAATGAGAGCAAGTGTGCTCGCTTTCGCCAACTACGCCAGCCGGTCAGCCATGAAATGCCCTTCGCGCCGGAGAACCCAAGCCAATTGCCAAATATAGCACATAAAACCCAGGACCCTTCTCTTACCTTGGAAATATCCCGATAGAGGGTCAGCGGGAAGCTGATGCCCATACAGAACACAGTGATGGCGACTTTCCGGTTCGCCAGCAGACCAAGCACTGGGATGCTCGGCAGGTTCGGCCAGATGGCAAGCAGAACATGCGGAATCGTGTCGCCAACAATGACGCCAAAAGCCACCATGCCGCCAAAGGCGAAGACCCACTGGGCGACACTGATGGCGATGAGTCCAGGCTTCCCGAAACAGTACTCGACCGTGCCCTGGAAGTTGCTCGTACCGCTGAGCTTGCTGTTGATGACGATCAGGCAGATGGTCCAGTCAATCAGCACCGAGAGGCCGATGAGCAGCAGCGTGCCGGAAAGCAGACCGGCCTGGCGCATGGCGTAAGGCTGGCCGATGATGCCAGCCCCAATGATGGAGTTGGCCATGTTCATGAAGGCCGACGGCAGGGAGGATTTGGGGCGCCGCATCTCGTCTTGCAACTCGTCCGTGTCCGGGTCTCCGCGCAGCGAGTTCGCAACCGTGACGCTGGGCGCCTCCATCTCGCCCAGCAGCGGCACGCGGTGATGCGAGTCGCTGCTCAGCCGCTCGGAATCGTCGTCCATGCTGAAGCGCTCCCGCTCCGAGGACATGGACAGCCTGCCGCTGGAGTCATTGCTGTAGCCCACAACCTCCGGGGTCAAATCGAAGCGCACTCGGTTGGCTGATCTCGGGGTAGGTAGCGGCTCGTCGGCGTTGGGCGCCTTGTCTTCGTGGTGCGTTCCGAGATCATCGTAGTCGTCATCGCCGGCCAAAAGGCCCCTGCCTTCGCCATGGGAGTTCGCCTCGCCATCCATTCGGACCTGGGTCATTGTGGTTGAGAGTGAGATGAAGAGCAGAGCATTTTCGAAAGCCTGGGTCTCCCGTATCCACCCAGGCGTCAAAAGGGGCGATGCGTTGCGTGGTAGTGAGAGATGTGGTGATACGGGGGTAAGCGCGGGAGACGAACAGCTGTGATGTTCGAAGTTCTGAAGCAATGGTGGAGATGCCCTGAAATGCATCCATCCATTACATTACATGCACGTAGGGGACAGGTACAGCAGTCTCTTTAGTGGACAGCGCGCCAGCGGGTCACGGCCCATTGCCGGCACATATCTTTCCTGCTCCCTAGATGCCTCCTATTCTCGAGTCTCCCGCTAATTTAATCACATCATGTATTTACGTCAGGTGCATTTGCCTCGAGGTGAAACCTAACTTAATTTCTGCTTGCGAGGAGATGCCTTGGTACATCCATCGACAATGAAGTAAGATGCCACAAGAAGTACTTTCGCTACAGCTGTAAGCCTCGGGCGGCTAGTGGCGGCACCATTTCATAGTATGATCCATGAATATTACCTCCCGCGACTACGATGTCCGTGCTCCAGCATCGTAATACAGTTGGCCCCCAAAAATAAGGACAACATACCCCTTCTTCCTGGTGGATATTAAAGATTTTTATTCTGATCCTTCACCATGTTGGAACTGAGCCAATCATATTCTCATCGGCAAGCAGTAAATCCCCGAGAACTCGCATGCATGAGGTAATCAACCAACACTGAAGGGAGCCACATCCCACAGTTGATCATGGTTCGTATTCTCCAGGAGGGGGAAGATGAGTTATGCAACGGACTTTTAGCTATATTAGATGACGAAAAGGTACTAGACATCAGATTGAAGGCTTCTCAAAAAGATATATCGTGGCAATAGCCAAAACACTAAAAAGATACTACTCATAGACCTATCGTGGTGCAAGTTTTAGTTTCAGGCTTACCGGTCATCGAAACATATATCATGGACAACTCTCAAGAAACTGCAGGCTTTTTTGTGAGAAACTTCATGCCGCCCTCTTGGGCGTCTATCATGTATTACTATCTAAACTAAATAAATGCGGTTTATTTCGCATATGAATTGTTGCTCGATGTTATTTATCAAGCAAGCGGGTATCATTTCCGTCGTATTCCGTCCTCCACTCCCACTAACAGCTAATACAATGAGTAGCAACATCTCTCGTTGCTATTCTGTGAAACACCTTCGACCTAGGATGTCTAGACCAACAAAGTGAACAAAGTCACGGCACTGACAGCCAATGTAAGCCCAGCGTTGCTGAAAAATCGAGACGATGAGCCTGGTTGGTCTGCTGCGCTGTCCGCATCAGCACCCTTTGTGCTGGATGCTTCAGATCCTGAGCTGGTCTGCGTTGCAGTTGAGACGGTGGTGGCCTGGCTGTTGCCGTTGTTTGTGGCTGTTGCCGTAGCCGAGGATGATGTAGCGGTAGAAGTCACTGATAGACTACCAGACTTCTCCGAAGATTTTTTAGCCAAACCTGCAACTTTGTCAGTAAAACGCCTTCTTTCTGTCAAAGGATGTGTACATACCAATTTGTCCTTTCTCGGCATCAAATACAACATAGACGTTCTTTATGAATGATGCACCGAGCAGGAAGGCCCCCTTGACAACCTCTTGGCCATAGAGGTTGCTCGTGCATTTTCCAGCATTGTTTCGAGGGGATACCCAATCCTTGGCAGAGACGGTATAGTCGACACCCGAAAAGGTAAACGACAAGTCCTTGCTGTCGCAGGGAACTCTGAATGACGTTCCATCAGAGGACTCGGACCCGGGAATCGTATCGTGAAGCTTCTTGACCACGTCCTTTGGACCAAACATATAAGTGGTTCCGGTATCGATGTAAGCAGGAATTCCACCAACGCCGGCCTTCTTCCCATCATAAGACATAGCATCGATCTGAATAGCCCAGTCGGTTTTTCCTTGGACCGTCGAGGTATATGTGATGTCACCAGTGTACTTGTCACTGTCAGGCCCTCCAAAGCTGATTTCGCCCTCGTTGTCTCCGTCGGACGCGCGGTGAAGAGAAACCCCAAAGATTGATTCCTTAATCTGTCCAGACGTCTTGATTGCGCTGAGAAAGTTTTGATTGGCACCGTTGTTCCTGGAGAGACCCAGGATTCCGTCGAAGGCAAAGTTGACAAAGTCGTCGGATGTTTCTGAGGCAATGCCAAACTCATAGGTCAAGTTCATCCTCGCCACGCTAATCTTGTCGGTTACGATCTTTCCCTTGACTTTTCCGGAACCATAGGTTATCGAAAAGTCCTTGCCGCTATCCGTGAGAGAGCTAGAGTCTTTGGAACCAAAGGAGTTGTGTAGGGCGCACGCCTTTGAGGTACAATCGGTTCCCATAACCCAACTTGAACCAGCCCCGGTATCGAGGAGCAAGTACAGCTCCTTGCCGCCTGATCCGAAGTTTGCGCCTATGAAGTAAGAGTAGTCCGTACCATCTTGGTCGATCCCCGTGGTCATGTCCTTCCCGGATTCTTTGGCGACCATAACGTTATAGTTGTTTGTTCTCAAGGCCAAGGAGGCCTCGTCCATGCCATCGGCCTGCCGACCAGCATATTTCTCTGCTAAGCGAGTTACTTCTCGGGATAATCTTTCGGGTGTTGGGCTGGTAATCTGCAAGAAATTAGTTCCTGGATGAGGTCGAGCACGACTTTTCAATATGAATAAACATACCTCATTTCCACGTTGCTTTATGCCAAACTTCCTTAAGCTGCTTACACCATTGGGTCTTGAGTCATCAAGGCCTCTCTTGCTCTCCAATTCCGCGAGCCATTTCGGCATCCATGGATAGAAAGCTAATGCTGGCGAGGCGCATAATGCCAGCTGGGTGAGGACGATTGTTGGGCGCATGATGGGCTGAGCAGAGTCGAGTACCTAATATTGTCGGGTACCGCGCTCTTATTAAATATTAGATATTAGGAAAATGAAACGAGCATCTCTGGGCACAGCCGATGATGAGATTGGATGTTGCGATTGATGACAGAAAAATCACACAAATGCTGGATGGGACAATTGTCGAAAACACACAAGACAGACGCAGGGGAATATATAAGACAACGATCGCGATGAGGCGCCACTGGCGAAGAATAAACGAAATAAACAAGCAGACAGACAGACTCGGCATACACGAGACGAATTGGGATTGGATCTCAGCTTCTATCCCGGGCAAATCAAAAATGGATCGAGAGAAGCACTTGCAACAAAGAAAGCAAGAACTGAACTGAACCAGACGGCAAGGCGGCAGATGATATTAAGCCGACAAGAGGAGAGGGAGGGGAAGGGAGGAAAAGGGAGGCTAGAATAGGTAGGTGAGCGAGGAGGGTGTAGCGAGGTGGCGGAAATGTACATTTGTATGTAAGTCATCCCCACAGCCTGGAGGATGTCGACCGATGATCCAATACCCACAATTGGGATTCGGAGCAGGTACGAGCTTTGTTGGGCCTCCCTCGACAGCCGACTGGACAAATTAGTCCCGGGCAAGAGCAAATTTGCCAAGCGCAGCCGCCCGCTGAGCAGCAGAACGTGATGAGCCTGCCTATCTGAGGCACCACCACGGACGCTGTAGCTGCTGCTAGCCCCCATTCCCCAGGCTTCACAGCTGCAGCTACAGCGGCGCCAGCGACCAGGACCCTGCCGCGCCAGACCAGCCTGGGCCACGCTCCACTGATCATGACTGTTGCTGCAGGCAATTGGGCGCACGAGGCCGTGGTAGCGCGCCGTTTAGGGGGCCGAGCTGCAAGGTCTAGGAGGGGAAGCTCCAGGGCCCATACCAGCTATCTGCATATTAATCTTACAAGGTGCATACTCTCGCCCGATATGATGCCGGCGATGCCAGTCCTGGACGGCCGTGTGCCAGAACATGACTGCTTGTGGCCTGCCCGCCATCGCCCGCAGCGAGCACAACCCTGGACCGACACCTGCTTCTGCCGCACAGGCCATGCTTACTTACCGTTGTCACCGGACCACCTGCTCGAGTGCGACCACACGCACACAGGCCTTGGCTGCGGATCGAAATTGCCGTGCACATCATATACGCCAGCGGCGGTATATCGAACTCGGCCGCTAGCCGTCCTCATTACCGTGGCGACTTGAGCCTCCATCATGCCGTGGCTTGCTCATCTCTCCTAGTGTCGAAACATAAATTGAGATCTTACAGATCAGTCATGGTACGTTTTCGTTCCAAGGCCCTAGCGCCAACGCGCAACATGGCGAAGAAGAACCATTCCGTGCACCCCTGCGCGTCAGGGCAGCTGCCATTGGCCCTAATGGGAAAGTAGGATCATGGGGAATGCTCGCAAAGGGCCTTAGTCTAGCTCCATGGATTTCAGCCCCTGGATAGCACGGACGTCTGCCTCCAACCTTCTTCCGAATCGCCAATCAAGAACGCCATCTGCAACGCCGTTTATCTGGGCGCTCACGGGTCAGAACGGTGGCAATTTGGAGAAGATCGTCGTTGGCCAATTCTGTATCAGAATCAGTTCGCCCGTACATTCTGACAACCCTCATATTTCTTCTCCCGTCTGTGGAAGGGCTGCTGCGAGACCATCTCGGCATGCGCGGAGCTACGTAGATCAGTATCCGAGTACCACAATTCGAAAATATGCGCATACTGAAAATGCGGTGATCACGTTTCAGACCGTTTTTGGCGCGGTTAATCACATTACTTATCTTAATTGCAGGCTCAGAACTCCAAAGCGAGTCGAACCCAAAAAGTAACTACCACCACCAAGTGGAGCTACTAATTGGGTGTTAGTCTGCAGATCACACTTCATCCTCTGGAGCTAGGACATAAATTTCGCGCTTGATTCAGGAACAATCTTGAGCCTCCAGGGGTCATATCGATCGTCGTGAGACATTTATCAGTTACTCCAGCTCGTAGATATGCTAATTCAGGGGGGCAAAGACAGTGTTGGAATTGAGGAGTCGGGTAAGGTCCGGAAGGGCTACGTTTTAACGCACCGTCATTCCATCTTATCAAAACCCGTCCCTTGATGGTCAGATTGACTCGGCCATGGCAAATTATACTACAGAATGCACCAGAGTACGCAAGAGAATCGCACATAGAACACCAAAATTTTTAATATATCCTACCCATGATCCCAAGATAAGCCCCAGTATAACTTCGAAAACACAGTTGAGGATACCAGACACTGATCGATTTTGACTAACACCAGCGATATAAGCTGTTGGTTCTTGTCTGGTTGAACCGGAGAGACAAGGTGTTGGTGCTGTTTTAGTTTCCAATGTCTTCTGCCACCAGTCGACATCTCAAATCGAGAAACAAAACCGGTGCCGCTATGCCCCTGCCATTCGTTGTAGATTCGGAGTAATCATTCTTTCGCTCCATATGCTTGTAGCCACCACAAAGCTTGTTCCAAGCTTTTCCCCTTGTCACCATCTCGTTGGCTTGCCTTAAGTCCGGTGGCTGCGTGTGAGACCACTTGCTGGGTGATGTCTGCTGGCACCAACGTAGCTACACCACGGAGAAAGCACCATACGGACTCATTCCTCCATTGGAATGACTGCGTCAACTTCAGGGTCTTGTCCACAGTCTTCGGAGCAAGCTCTGGGCATTTCGCCAGTAGGAAATGCAGAAATGCCCAACCGGAGATGTCGTCGTGGTGGCTGAAACACCATGACTCGGCTGCTGTCACCAGTCTGGAGAGCAGATCTCTATCAGGAGTTCCGATATCAACCAAAAGCCGGGCATGACACCACGCGTAATAATTTCGTGGATGTCTAACGCCTGATACAAACACAACACCCTTGAGGTCCTGCTCAATATCCCCGGGTAGGCCTATGCTGTTGGCCTGGTCGATGATCCATCGTCTGTGGTTCCAAAGGGTTGGAGACTTGGTGTGTCTATGTAGGCGGCTTGTAAGAAGACTGTCAACGAAGTACTTCTCAGCCTTCAGTAAACTTTGAACTTCTTCCGTGTTGGTGCTGATCTCATTCTCGAGCACCTTCTTCCTGAGGTTGGCTGCGGTGAGATGTTCGGGGTCTAGAAGCAGTGTCACCGCTGTACAGTCTCGTATTGTCTGGAAATTCTCTGGTTTGACGATCCCGATGCCTCCATTCAGTGTTGCCCGAGCCACGATAAATGCCTGCACGAGGCATAACTTCGGAATGGCGATTGCATTTTCGTCTTGCAGGTATGAGATGCCAGGCTCCAATGGGTGACTCTGACCCAGCACCTCAAATTCAAGAAAGCTCTCAAAGCGCTGATTCACAGCAGAGATAATATCTCGAAAGACCTTACCATGATCAGCATGCTTCAAGGCCTCCTTTACGTTGCTATCCAATGCTCTGGACATTGGAGTTGAGTAAAATAAATTTAGGTTGATGGAGCTGTCAAGGTCTAGGGTAACCACGTACAAGGGACACAGTTTAGGCTCCGCTGGCATGATGACATCGCCCGCACAGATCTGTTGCAACTCCATGCTCTTCTAGATTACCATCATAGGTGTTACAGAACGGCAACGCTCTTCCTCGCCAGGACCTCCCGCCACCATGCCATCCCCCTTGCTTCTCGTCGTCTTCGTTGTCGAGGCGGCGGTTCGCCTCATCAATGCCATCGGAGCCGCAAGGATCAACGAATTCGTACGTGCATTTGCCAATCTGTCTACTAGGTCTACTAGGAAACCTTACTCACAGGACACCAGCTCTGGACGGCGATAAACTACCTCCCGGTTCCCACCTCCAAGGCCGCGGCCGAGCAACGGAAACTACAAGCCGACTACCTCAAAGTACGATCCGAGCTGAACGCAACCAGCAGCCAGGATCAGTTTGCGAAATGGGCCAAGCTCCGTCGACAGCACGACAAGTTGCTCGAGCAGCTTGAGGCCAAGAGTACGTGGCAGGCAAAATTCGAAGACGGACCAAACGACATCATACTGACTATATAATTTTGCAGAGAAGAGCCTGGAGGGCTCCCGATCCAAGTTCGACAACGTCTTCAGCGCTCTTCGGCTGGTCTTGACAAAGGCGCCACAGTTCATCATTCCGTTCTGGTATGCCACGGAGCCCATGTTCTGGCTTCCTCATGGCTGGTTCCCATACTACGCCGAATGGATCATCTCGTTCCCTCGCGCGCCCCTCGGGAGTGTCAGCATCGCCTCGTGGCAGCTTGCCTGCACCGGCCTACTGACCCTCATCAGCGACCTGATTACGGGCATCTATGGCCTCGTGTACAGCACAAGTGCTGCACAGGCAGCCCCGACGACCAAGGAAAAGTCGGGTGCAAAGAAGGAAAAGCCTGTCGAGAGCCAGAAGGAGAAATAGAGGTTGCATAGGGGAATGATTATGCCTTTACGAAGTTCCCAATAGATCATACGTGTAGTGTAAAGAAAAAAAATCGAAAAATCACATTTTACGTTGACGTTGAGATGTATCTCTTAGAATTTTGACGCAAAGTTCCTCATTGCTCACGCTGAGACTTTGTAACACGACAGAGAATGACCCTTGGCAGGGTACTTGGGGATCGTTCTAGGCAGGCTTATTGACTTTGACGACCATCGAGAAAAAGATCGCCAAAGCTTCGAAAGCGCCAATTGGAAGCATTGGACATCACGGTTGAGTAAGGGGGCTGTAATGCGAAGAAGGAAGCAGACAGTGTATTCATAATGTGCTATCAAGAGCCTCATGGCTACAGGAGTGCAACTCCGGTTGTGGAAAGAAGGGATGAGTGTGAAGATATTTTTGAGGAAGAAAGGCAAATGTGAAAGGAATTTTTTGGCTCCTTGAAATAGACGCCGTTACTTTCCCCACACTGAGTGTCCAGGGCGGGACCCACCTTGCTGTGCACCATTCCGTCATTCGCAGCCTTGCCCAGCAGACGCCACCTTGCACCCTCCAGTGCTTCAGCCTTGACGAGGGCGAACACTTGACTCTCCCTTGGATTGAATGAGAATATCTTGAGTTTCGCATCTCGTGTCCTTTCCACGAGCAACGCCAAACTCTACAATATTCGGCATCATGGGTCTCTCGTGGGAAAAGTAAGTACTGTGCCCTGATCATAGCTCTGACTGGAGGACACCCATTAACAAGTTGGGCTTTAGTATCCGTTCGCTACTCATCTTCTTCGGTCCCATCTTGCTACCCAAGGCCTACAGCTGGTATCGATCATTCCAAAGTTCTCGCCGTGGCGGAGCTTCGATACAGCGTGTCCCCCAACCCGTCCAGATTGCCTTGGCCGTCTTGTTCGGCCTCTGTTGCACGTACATCATCAAGACGCTGCCCTACTTCGCACCCGAGAACCTCTTCGCCAAAACCGAGAGCCGCATCCAGATCCCCGTCGACGTGCTGTTCAACCGCATCGCCGCCACCCGCCCCAACAATGCCCTGACAGAGGAGGACCTCGCCCTGAGGGGCAAGTTCGTCAACCTGGAGAGCCGCCTGCTCTACCTACAGTTCGGCCCCCGCGTCCTGGCCGAGTGCCCGTTCTGCACCTCGGACGAGCCCAAGAGCTACTTCTACTACGCCATCCCCGACATCCTCTGGCCTCACCTCGCCAACCTCGTCGCCATCGCCGTCGTCACGAGCCCCACCTGGACAGGCAAATACGGCATCCAGTGGCGCACCCTGGCCACCATCGCCGCCGCCCTGCTCGCTGTTGTCGAGATCTCCATCGTCAGCTCGTACAACTACCAGGGGAACGCCCGGGCCCTCCGGCTTGGGGACTTGGACATGTTCTTCTGGACCCTGAGGAACTACCGGCTCGTCTTCCTCGCTCTCCTGGACGGGATCCTGGGCTGGGTGCTCTACCTGTCCGCTACGAACCGTGCGTTCACGCAACCCCCCTCGCCTGCTGAGCGAGTCGAGAAGGTCAACCGGACCTTGCTCTCTGCGAAGAGTAAGATGAATGCTCTTGGGATCATGAGGAACACAGCGCTACGGGACGAGGATCTACGGTCCCGCAGCCATGCCTACTGGAGCCACGAGGTTCGTCTTATGAACGAGGTGATGGAGGATAGGGACGTCATCGATGGCGTGAACGACGCACTGTCCAACAGGATCAACATACAGGAGATTTCCAGGGACGCCGAGTCCTACGCGGAGAATGTTCTGCAGCCGCTGGAGGCTGAGTTATGAGCGGTCGATGAATGGTAGAATCAGATATACTAGGTCTCTGAATCCCTAATACAAATACAGGGTTCAACTTCCCCCCCAAAAAAACTTTCTAGATTTAGGGCCCGTCCCCATTTCCTATTCAAAAAAACTCCTGGTGTGATCAAGTTTGTTGTTGTTACAATGGTCTGGACCCTCACTTGATATTCATTTAGTATAGTATGGGAAAGCCTCTCGTGTTAAACGCAACACCCTTCCTCCCGATTTAGACAAATCTCCTTTTTGTATGCCCTACTTCTTTCCCGCCCTGGAATCAGGTCGTGAGAAGCCGAAGTGACCAATGCCCATGTTTGGACTTGCAATACTGCCAATATTTGGGCTCGCAATGCTACCAATGTTTGGGCTGGCAATGCTGCCCATTTTTGGACTGGCGATGTTGCCAATGTGTGGACTGCTGAGACTGCCAATGGCCGGGCTGCTCATAGCGTCCCTCCCTTCCAGGGCACTGCGTTCGAGGAAACTGGCCCACAGCTCCGCTAGGGTTTCCTTGTCTCTGGAGCCTGAGGGTTCGGAGAACACCTCTGCAGATAGTGAAGGGGAGCTGGGTGTTCTGTGGAAGGGTGACATCGGAAGGCGGAGGCTGCCGCTCGAGGCTCCTGGCCTGGCGAGACCGGCCTGCTCTCGCTGCTCGTCAGTCCAGTTGAGGTAGCCTGCCATGACCTGGAGCACTTGGAAGCGCTTCGGATCCCCGCGATCCAGCGTGAGGAAATGGAGGAGATGGTTGGTGACAATTTGCCTGGGGGACCTCTCGTTAGCTGATACCACGACGGGTTGGATGCATGATTTGAAGTTCAAATACGTACCTGTCGACGTTGTCCTCGGGCTTTGTCTTTTTTAGGTAGCGAAGTGCCTTGGTTAAGTGATCATTTAGGACGATCGCTTCGTGCCTCAACTTCCCAATCAGAAGGTTCTTCTCCTTAACCTCCTTCTCGTAAGGAGCAGTTCGTTCCAATTCCGCGGTAAGCTTCTCCTTCTCCTGTACGGCTTCAGCAGCACGTGTCTCGGCCTCTTGCAGCAGCTTCTTCTGTGCCCCAAGCTGTTGATCCGTTGACTCGATGACGTCTCGCAACTCGGCCTTTCTTGCGTCTTGGATTTCACGCAGGGCATTCTGAAGATTGGTTACCAGGGTTGATTGGCTCTCGCGCTCCTCCGCAGTGCTTTCATAGTTGGTGCGGAGAACCACGACCTGCTCCTCGAGATCGGCCATCTTATCTTGCAGACTCTCCTTCACTGAGCGCTCCTCCATGGCGATGACTTCCCACTCTCCCATGGCGTTCGACGTCGTGTCCAGCTCCTGTTTCAGGCTCTGGACAGTCTTGACCATCTCGTCCCGCTCTTTTTGCCAGTTTTGCGATGAGAGGTTGTTGCGGCTCCTCAGTGTCGTAAGCTCTCGCGTCGCATCAGCCAGTTCTTCCTTCAGCTTGGTGACGTTGCCGTCCGTTGACTCTGCCGACCCCCGGAGCTCTTCGTTTTGTGCTTCTAGTTCCTCTATCCGCTCTTTTGCCTCCTCTAGTTCCTCCCTGTCCCGCTTCAGCCTGCCACTCAGCGTCTCCTTGATCTGTCCCACGCGGCCCAGCAGGTTCTGATACTGCTCCTCGGCCGTCTCCTTGGCGGCGTTGCTTTCCTCCACCTCCGTGCGGAGTTCTGAGATCTCCGTGGCGTGGTGTTCTTGTATTCTCTCCAGCTGCTTGCGCAGCTGCTCCACCTCAGCCCTCAGGGCTTCTCGCTCCTTGCCCATTACCTCCAACTTGGCTGTCGTATCCGAGCCGCCTCGATCGCCGTCTGTCGTGGTGGATGGGGGGACCACGTGCCCATTGCTCGGAGAGGCATTGTCTGCGTTGTCTTGAGAGTCGGCCTGCCCTTCTTGTGATGTCTGCCAGATGATCTGTGAATAAAGCTCCCCTGAAATAAATTGGGTAGTATCGGGAACCTACGTCCTGCGTTGGTGTCTCTGGTTCGTCATCGCCATCCTCGACCTCCTTCTTGGCGTCATCGTTTCCTGTCAGGTCCTTGTTTTTGTTTGCGCCCTTCTTCTTCTTATTGTTCTTCTTCTTCGAGGCTGCGCAATCGACCAGCCGTCAGCATCTTGAAACATTAATCTTTACACGAAAGACCAAAGGCCGGACTCACCAGAGTTGGATGCCTGAGTCGCATCTGCCGCAGCTGTGGAACTCATCGTGAATATCGAACAAGGACTCCAGATGCATCTGAATGGCTGTGTTTCGTGAAGCCAATGGACTCGGTGGTGGGTGGTGTCGCGGCAGATTCAACCCACCAACCGCAGCGGACAATGTTCGTGGCCAGGGCAGCTATTGACGGGTTTTGGCGTGAGTACGCATCCATCCGATACCTCATCTAAGTAAGGCCCGCTACTAACCAGTAAGGCCAGGTTGTCCAGCGCCAACGCAGGGAGCCAGGGACTGTGGCCGCAGCGGGGATCTCATTGGTTGGCGTCTTGAGACTCCCGGGTCCGGTGTGTGCTAACGTCCTCGGCTCTGACAGGTAGAATCGTGGCACGAAACTCTGATGTTTTACAAAAGACAGCGAGGTTAAATTTAGACACTCAGATTAATGATCACACATTTCTCAAAATGTCTCATTAACGCAACTCTGTTTTGCACTCTCTGTAGTTTCCATCCAACGGCCGGAGGCAGGTAGCAAAGAACGGCCTGTGTTAGTCAGCAGCCCCATGGACCCAAGGCACCACTAGTATTAATTCTACCCGGACCTGGCGCCGAAATCTTGGTTTCTCTTCTCTTCATCTTACAATCATCTTCGCCATACAAACTATTGAATGAGAACCTATCACAGTGGCTTTTTCACAAACTTGCGCGAAGTAGATGATTTCGCCTTTCATAATCCCGCTGCTTGCTCTCTTCTGTGGGTGCTGTGGGTTCGCTTATGTGCGTACATTTAATCACAACAATAATTCTTCGTAGCTATCGAAAATCATGTACCATTTTGCCATTAACCCAACGCGCCAACTATCTACCTAACGGGCCGCGCTTCATGCCTTGACCTTCTTTCCTTTTGCTGCCTTCTTTGCCTTTGGTTTGGTGACCTTGGTCTTGGGAGCAGATATCGACTTAGGCTTCTCCTCTTCTGAGGCGTCCTCGACAATCTTCTCTGCGGCGGGTGCTTCGGCCTCCTCTGGCGCAGCCTCAATGGCCTTGCTCTCGGCGTTCTCAAGCTCCTTGGGCGCAGGGGGTGGGATGGCCTGGATCGCTGGTGCCTCGAACGTGTAGCCAATCTTCTTGAGCGCCTCTGCGGACTTGTTGCGCTTGTTCTGCTCCTTGGTGACCTTCTTCTTCCACGAGGCCTCGCTCAACGGCTTCTCCAGGTTCTTGCCGGCAATCTTGTTCCAGGGCACCTTCTTGAACCTCTTGTTCGCTCCCTTGAAAATGTCGTCGTGGGCTTGCTCCTTGGGGAGAACCTTGCACTTGAGTATGTGCCCAAACAGGAGGTAGTTGTCCATTGTCTTGGCCACGATCTCGGCCGTGCTGGCCTCCGCGAACTCAATGAAGGCGAAGTGCTTGCTAGCGCCTGTCTTCTTGTTTCTCGACAGTCTGATCTGAGTGACAGTTCCGAACTGGGAGAAATATTGCTTCATCTCGTGCTCGTAGAAACCGTGGGGGATGCGGCCAACGTAGATAATACCAGCCTCCCCGTCACTGGCGGCCTTGGCGGCCTTCTGCACAGCCTGGGAAACATCAGGAATCTTTCCTACAGGCTGCCCGGGCTTGTAAAGACCGGCATCAGTGGTGGCCCCCTCGTCCTCGGGATCAAGCTCGGCGGCAAGAGCTTCAACTTCCTCCTCCTCCTCAACATCGCTACCGGTAGACTCCTCGATTTCCTCGGGAAGATAAGCTGAAGGCCTGGTCTTCCTCCAATTTCCCTCGGGCGAAGGCTCCTTCTTGGGCTCCTTTGCAGGGCTCTTCTTGGTCGACTTTTGCAGCTTTCGGGGAATGGGAGACTCGGGCTGGGCCTCGGTAGCTTTTCTCTTGCCCTTCGCGACCGGCTTCTCAGCTGCCTTGGCTGGCTTGCCCTCGGGTTTTTGGCTCTCAACGGCCGCTATGAAGAAATTGATTAGTGGAAGCAAGTAACGATATCAATTGCGACTCACTTTTTCGGGGTCTCAGTTCTCGCGCCATCTTTGATGATAATGATTGGATCAGTGCTTTGTTTTTTTCACTGAATCCGTCTCACGTAGACCAATATGGCCAAAAATTTCTGGATTCTGCCGTAGTTGTGAGCGGTGAGGCGCCTCTAGAGTTTCTTATCGCCTATCGCGTGGGAACTGTAGTGGGGCAAAGTCGCTGTGGTTGGTGTAAGCTGCTTCTACCATTGGCTTGGTGTTTCGCTGCTCTAGTGAAGCTACGCTCATGCCAAAAGGAGCTTGGGAGTATCTTCCAGGATATTTTGGTATCTTATTTCGCAGGTTAGAAACGAGGTTGGATTGAACAAAAGATTCAATTCGAAAATGGCACAAGCTTCATCAGGCTTAACTCACGACGAGATTTGGGACGATTCTGCACTCATCGAATCCTGGAATGATGCCTTGGCCGAGTACAAGGTAAACTGCCTTTTCCATTTGGACATTTTGGTTCGACTGGAATAAGCTGACCTGAAATTTTTCTAGAAATATCATAGCATTCATGCTAAGGGAGGAACTCTTGAGGATTTAGAGCGTGCTATTGAGGCTGGGTATGGGCGGCTATCTACACTTCTTTGGCATTCCTCTACTAATCTTTGTGTGCTAATAGTACTGGTAGCGCTCCTATCCCGGAAGAGACTCTGGAAGTAAATGACGAGCAACAATCAGAATCCAAGGTTAATGAATCTGCTGGAACCGACAAAAGCGAACTCAAGCCTCAAGTGGCTGGATTACCGGCACCTTCTCCCCATGCCCTTCTCGGTACAGGTTAGTTTTGACAATCTACCCTATATGTGTGTTCCCATTGCTCCCACCATCCACTAACATGGCTCCCCATAGTGAAAGATGAAAATATGAAGAGACTCCTAATGTCTTGGTATTACGCTGGATACTACACTGGGCTCTACGAAGGCCAACAACAGGCCAAGTCTGGGAGCTAGAGAGTTATGTGTTACAAATGATGGTTAACGGACAAGTAATATGACTGAATGAGTCTGCCAGATTGGGATTCATGGCATCTTGCATATAATTCCACTGATACTGAAATGGTATGTGCATGTTATCATGTGGCAAGATGTTAGTTCGGTTTCTGATTCTGGTAGTTCTTTTGCTGGTCGAAGAACACATCAAGACTTAAGACAGATTTAGTCAATTTCCCTGATAATTGTAGATACACTGGAGGTTGTTTTTTTGACCGGCATCGTTCAACGACAGGAGTCAAGTGATTTCCGTTTTCCCGGATCTGTCTTCTTTATACATGTATTGCACAGATGTGACAAGTTACCGGATAATGGAAGAATGTATTCGCAGAGATAGTCGCTGGTAGTCGTGGTGTTCCCAGGAAACCTGGTCCACCAGGAGAACATGTTTGCCACATGGCCACGACATCACGCAGTCTCACGATGCCAAGACTGGAGCTACGATGAGGGCTATGATTGGGTTGTCGAAGCACGAGAGAATCGCACAGCGCCTGGGAGCCGAGAAGGCCCGAAACACATCAACAGCATGGGTAAAGAGAGCCGGGCTCAGGGCGAGCGAGTTGTTGGGACATGCAGCAGGGAATGCATACGAATAGGCCGCAAGGTTGCATTTTGACTAAATTTCAGCCCAAAGATAGACTCCTGATGCGCCTCGATCCCAGCACAACCTTATTCGCTCGCTCTTGCGCCTGTACCATGGTGCCATGCCGCATTGTTTCGTGTCGGACCGGTGGACCCGGCCGCTCTGTATCTCGCTGGCACGTTCGTTTATTTGGCGGCTGCCTCACCGGACTTCTTAGCCTCAGCTGAAGGGTTGATGGTACATTAGCACATGTCACTCCGGAGGGCGGCACTGGTCAGTATGTCGGAGGGGGGTGGACGCACCGGCAGCTTGCTTCTTTCGCATAATCTCGGCGGCATCTTCCTTGGCCTTCTGCATCTGGGTGCCGCTCATGGTGTTTCCCTTTTTCTATAGCCGCCGGATATCAGCGCTTATGGCCTCTGCGGACCTGGGGCTTGGTCGCTTACCTGGGCGGCCTGCTTCTTCAGGTTGGCCTCGCGGGCCTTGTCGCGCTGGTTTCCACGAGCCATGGCTGTGTCGGTTTCGGGAGAGATGAGTGGTGGTCGTATGTTGTGTGCGGTGAGCAGGCGCGTAAGCGTTGAGGTTTGGGATAGGAAAGAGAGGCACGGCGAGAGCGAAAGGCTTATACAAGGGCTGTGCAGCAATGGGCGAATCATTTTTAGCCTCTACTGTGGTGGGGCTGATTCATCGCGGTTTCTGTTTCTGGGAGTAGATTGGCACTGAAATACGGCAGGGGTCGCTTTGGGGACTGTGAATTGAAGGGCAGCGAACATTGAAATCGCCCTTTCACAAAGGGTTGCTCTATGATATTGAATTCCATGACAGTGACGGCTTGACTCAGTACATTTGATCAAGCTGTGGTGCGAGGCGAGAGGTCTCTGATCTGGGTGTGCTTGCATTCCAATTCATGCGATAAGGGCACTGTACAGGGACCATGCAACTACACCGACTCACGTACCAAAGCAGGTTGAAATGGTCTGGATCGGAGGCGGGCACGTTTAAAACCGTGGCATTTGTGTATGTGTATAGGACCAGAGTGGCAATTGAGATATAATTACTACAATTTGCTCGAGCAGACATCAAGCACCTTTGCCGCATGCATTGACATGTGGTTCGCTTATGCGCGTAAGTGGTACTGGGCTAATTGCTACTAGTCGGAAGTACGTTAGTGGGTGAATGACAGCTGGATTGGCATTGCATGTCTGTATGTGCTGTATACCTATGTGTCTCGACATAGGTACCTAGTGCACATATATTGAAGCAAGTGACCTAATAATAGGTTTCATACGACTTACCGCCGCTAGAGCCTGGGAGTGCTTTCACCCCGCGGGAAAGCAGGTTGTAGAGCTCTGCCAAGAGTGCCTGTGGTTACCTGCCGTCCTGTCGAGAATGATTTGCTTGTTGCACCATTTTGGACTCCCCGATGCAGTATGACTGGCTTCCCGATGCCACCCACTTATTAGCCGCGCTACATGGGTGCACTCTTTGCTAAACTCCTGTGAAACGCTTTCTAGTCTTCCACATCCAATCAACCCTTGGGATCATCTCAACCGTGCGATTTGCGTAGCGTCCATGCAACCGAACGGCATCTCTGAACCAAGGATCCCAAGCACTGCCCCCTGTTCGCTTCGCATCCATGCCGTGCCTGTGTAGCCCTGGTTTCGGCCCAACGTCCACCACCCACATGTAGCATGAAGCCGCCCACAAGGCCCGGCCTCTGCAGCCATGAAACCGGATGGACTGGACGGTGGAGGTCTGGGCGATGAAAAATTCTGGGCCGTCTGGATGGACAGCTGAAACGTCGAATCATAGGCAGCGGCATCGAGAACGCATGGTTGTGGTGGAACTGCGAACTAGCCAAGCGCTCTCGTTGGATCCAGAGCATGTGCCCTGAATTTCCCCTGAGCCGCGCACCGTGTTTGCAGACCTCATTCTGCCCGTCATGCTTGGGGGTTAGCTTCTATTCCAATCACTGATGCTTGTGGGTGTGGGAGGCGGGTGCCTCGCTCATGGTTCTCTATTAAAGAACAATGCGCCTCTCCATCCCACCAACAACCTGCTCCTATTGTCAACTCCACACAATCGTGATTGTAGCTCGTCTTTGAGTGTTTTCTTTTGTCCTATCTGAGCTTTCCTTCTGTTTCTTCATCACTTTACTTTTCTACATGACAGCTGGCTGCCATTTCTTCCCGAACATCTACATCTGCCATCTCGCCTGCGAACCAGTATTACAACCATCGCGCGAACTCTTTCCCAGTCACATTTGACCTTCCCGCCCGAAAACCTACGAACTCAGGATCTTATTGACCGGGCGATCTCTTCGATTTTGCCTCCAAAACTTTAACATCACCCTGGTCGAAGCGTAAGACGCAGTTGATAAAAGGTCGTCCACCCCTGCTTGTAAGTAATTCCTCCCGTCTTCTCTTCATCCGACATTCATACCTGTTCATCTCTAATCTGATCCCAAAGATATCCTCACGGAAAAAACAAAACCCTGCTTCGTTCAACAAAATGTTTGGATCCTTCGACATGTCGTCCTTCCGAGGAGTTGGCATGATTATTCTCCAGATCCTCCGGGTCTTCACTATCATCGGACTCCTGGCCGCCGAGACTGCTTGTGCGGTCTTGATTGCCAAGGTCAATACCGGAAACCCATACTGCGTCTTCGAAGCAACCTCTATGGTCTTCACATGTGGTATTGCCCTCTTCCTCATCGTCTCTGAGATTGGTGTCTTCCAGAGATTCTTCCGCAAGAACTGGCCTGCCTTCTCTGACCAGCATGGTCTTGGGTGGCTTGGCTTTGCCATCATCATCGTCGCCTGCAACATTCTCGGCAAGCTCAACAACTCCAACTCATCGGCTGAATCCCTTGGGAGCATGTCCTTCTGGCAACTCACCCTTGCTGCGGGTATCCTCAACCTGACTTTCGGCGTCCTGAATGTGATCGCCAGCTTCGTCTTTTCAGACCGCAAGAACGGAGTCAATGCTCGCGATGTCCGCACTCATGGCTCTCTCGCCGGCGACGGCAATGAGGTTGCATCCCTTCACTACCCCCCAAGCTCTACCCCCTCCACTGTTGGACAGGAGAAGGGAGCCAGCAAATTCGCCTCCATGTTCTGGAAGCGAAACAAGAACAACACCAACGAGACCGTGCGGGAGGCTCCCAGGCCCAACATCAGCGCCCCGATGCCCGCTCACCGTGACGTTGAGCATGATGCAGGTGCCGAGCAGATCAAGCCTCGGTCGCCCATCAACCCATCTGTTGCGCGCCCTGACTCGATCTACCACCCCATCCACAACCTGCGGGCAAGCAGCCACTACTCCGAGGCGCACATCTCCCGCTTCTAAGTGGGAGGATAATGGAAAGCAACGTGAAAACTTTAACTTGATACCATGGATTACTTGAATTTCGGCGTTTTAGGGGAATGGGGGAACGGAGAGCAGAACTTGATACATTATATGGATGACTCTACTTGCTTTAATTTGCTATCTTAGATCACAAGCGAAAGACACTTGATAGTTCGGTACTTTTTTTCAATTTGAACAGTTATTGAATTTTTTTTTTTTTTTTTTTTTTGGCATTGTGAGATCTTAGCAACAGTATATAACTTGTAGAAACTTAGCAGTACCTAGGTAGTAAAAGGCTGATGAAATCCATTAGAGCCAAAGGAGTCTGTTTGTGAGCAAGATGGTATAGGCGCCACTTCTCAATAAAATTTGTGCTGCTTCGCTTTCTTTGACGGAGTAATTAAGGGAACTTTATTGTGTCATATTGACGATTGTTCATAATATTCACAAGGAATAGGAGAATTGAGAATTATTGGCCATTGTTGAATGCTAGAACAATCGTAGAGGCGAATACTTGAATAGAGTGATCAAAGCCTTCGGTACACCTATTTTCGGCTGTATCAAGGTACCCCTACCCACCAATCTTATTGTTCGTCATTGACTTGTGTGTGACATGGGGCGCATGACTGGTACCTAGTACACACTGATGAGGTACCTGTCTTTATCTGAGTGGTGGAAGAAAAGCTTCAATAAAAGTGGACCGGCTACATTGTTCGAAGGCACATCACGTGACTGTCGACTATTGGCCAGAGGAGGCAGGGTTTAGCTTCAAGCCTCGCCTGCCATTCTTCCAACTTTGTTTTCCCATTCTCACCCTCACCCATTGACTGGAGGGCTAAGCTCTATCGACTTGGTAGATATCCTTTCAAAATTCTTGGCCCTTTGTTCTGTACCATATAGCAGTGTGCTTGACGACTTGCGATTCCTCTCCGCGACCGGCATATAACGACCCTGCCTAATCTCGATCGAGGGCAATTTTGCGACATTCTTACCTTCGCAACATCTGACGTAGACTGATACACTCGATTTCTTTGTCGACACATCCCCAGGCATACACATTGCATCCAAGGCCATTTAGATGATGTCGGTTCAGGCATGATCAAGGATTCCATTGATACTGCTACTGGGTGGACTCATAGAAAAGCCTGGTGAACACGACAAAGGCTCTTGGGAATATATTTCTGCGCGTTAAACGTGTCATTCGTGGTCGCTCGTGGTTCATCTTTGCCTTAGTTATTGCTGCCGCTGAGAACGATATTCTTTCCTTTCCCTCTGGTGGCCCTCTGCCCTTTTACCCTTGCCCTTTCAGATTAGAGGCACCACTCTTCCTGCCATATCTAGCCCTACTTCTTCTATCTCTCTCCGAGAACTCGTGTTCTTCTTGTCCTTGTCTCGCCAAATCAATAGTCCAATCAAAATGTCTGCAGAAGCCGCAGAGGTAGCCGAGGACTACCGCCTGGCACTGGAGGATCTGAGCGCCAACACACGATTTGAGATCAGCAACTTGACAGTGATTGCTCGAGAAAATACAGATCATGCCTTGGTCATCTCCGAGGTTCTAGAGAAACACATCCTCAAGGTAAGGCTCACACAAGACGTGCTATTATCGGACCATTGCACGTATGTATTTGTCGAACGGCTAATGTGCTAACGTACTTGTAGACTGCGCCAAGCAAGAAGCTTCCTGCGCTGTACGTGCTTGACTCGATCGTCAAGAATGTCGGAACCCCATACACATTATATCTTGGTCGGAACATCTTCAAGACATTCATGGAGGCATACACCGTTGTTGATAATGCGACGCGGAAGCGAATGGAAGAGATGCTGAAGACTTGGAAGCAGCCTGTTGCTGGATCCATGGATACTCGACCTGTCTTTTCCGCTGATCTCGTCCGCCCCATCGAGAACGCATTGATGAAGGCCAAAGCCGCCATGATGCCGCAGGCCCAGATTCCTGGACGACCAAGGCCAGGTGTCACGCCCCATCGAGAGACACCAACGCCACCTGGGATGAGGAGCGCGACTGGTACTCCTGGGAACTACAATGGGCAGATGCCTTACCCCAACGGCGCCCACCCGCCCCCAGGCTATCCTGGGCATCCAGGCCAGCCTCAGGTGAGATTCAGCAGACGGCCTTATCGTTCTGAATGCAAGACTAACCGACTGCAGGCTGCTCCTTATCCTCCACACTCTGCACCACAGGGGTTTGGCTCTAACGTTATGCCTTTTCAGCCACCGGCTGATGCATATGGGGCTGCTGGGACTACCCAGCCAGTTGGAGTAAACATAGACACATTGAAAAATGATATTCAGAACCTGATTGTCGCAATGAGGGCAGAGTTTGCACAGAATCCTCAGGATGCTAGTGTCCAAACCAGGTTAAAGGCGCTTCTGGACCTCCAGCACATAGTGCAGAGCACGAGTCTACCACCAGATCAGTTGGGGCTCATTAAGAATCAAGTAACTGAACTTGCTACTGTGACGTTGAAGAAGGCCACATCGGCCCAGAACACCCCTTCTCACACGCCAATCCCACCACAACATGTACCAAATCAACAGCCTTCACAATTCCCCGTAGCTCCCTCACCAGTACCCCCAGCTCCCGCGGCATCTGCTAAGCCGTCTGTGACGTTGGATTCTCTACTGGGCCCGGGGGCAATGGCGGCCTTGATGGCCAGGCAGTCTTCCCAGTCATCTACTCCTAATCCTCCTTTTTCAAGTGCAGCCATCCGCTCGCCGCCGCCTGCTCAGGCTGAACCGGTGAGGCCAGCATCTGTACCGATAGTACCAAATATGCCTGCTCCGGCACAGAGCCAGGCACCCAAACCAAGTCCATCTTCTCTAATGGACCAACTGAGAGCTGCTGGCTTACTCCCACCTGCGGCTGCACCTACACCCGCCAACCCTCCCGCACCCGCAGCGCCTGTTATCCCCTTGAACATTGCCAGCTTACTAGCTGCCCATAGGCCTTCATCTGGATGGGCGCCGGCGAATAGTAGACCTGGCATTAATTCAGCATCGCTGAAGCAACAGTAAGTGAAGCTGATATGCCCCTGCGGATCGAACACGCTCTAACAGACTGCTTAGGTTCCGTCCAGAAAACGTTTCCCGGCTATACGATGAGCTGGGCCCTCCCTGCTCTCAGTGTGGACGACGATTCAAAACGGATGAAGAGGGAAAGAAGAAGAAGATGGCACACATGGATTGGCACTTCCAGGTGCATCGACGCAGCACAGAAGCCGAGAAGAGGGGAACTCACCGGAGTTGGTATGAGGATAAACACAACTGGGTCAAGTCTCGGGAGGTTGTGGACGTGGATCACATTGTTGCGCCCCAGGACAGCAGTACCCAGGCCTCAAAGGCTGCCGCTGAGGCTGCCAAACCCAAGTATATCCCTGTTCCGGATGCAAGCAAGGGTATTAACAACGTCTGCCCCATCTGCCAGGACAAGTTCGAGAACAAGTGGCTTGATACAGCACAAGAGTGGGTGTGGCTCGACACAGTCCTGGTGGGCAACCGCGCCTACCACGCCTCGTGCCATGCGGAAGCTACCAAAGATCGGGATGATCCACCGAGACGGAGCCCGGAGCCGATTCTGGGGAAGAGGAAAGCCGAGACTGGGCTCGCCTCTCCCAAAGTGCGGTCACTGAAGACATCTGCTTAGGGTTGCGAATCGTCAGGGAACAACACGCGGGATCTGGCATATTGCCTTTGCCATGGATAATCGGCATGGCCACGTTGGAGGATTGGAGGATATGGTGGGGGCATTTTTACGAGGGAAGCATCGGAACGGAGTTTAGGAAGCATGGGGACAGCGTCGTCGCAGTTTGCATCCTTTTCGACAGCATTTATCATTTTGTTCAAGGCAAGTCCTCTTTGAAGGGGGATCGGGGTTAGAAGGGATACACGCCAGTATAAGGACGTGAGGCACCGGATAATAGGTGTAGTTAGCTTAGATGGGCCAGTAGCTCTAAGAGCATGAAGCGAGCCATCTCTATCAATCTATATAAGTGATCAAACTATCGGTGTCTCTGATGCCCAAGGGGCTTGTGGATGGATTCGAGTCACGAAGATGGATAATAGGAACGGGAATACTGAGTAGGAAAGGATGGGTTTATTAGAAACAGTGCTAGTATTTGTGAATTGATGGTATTACGAGCATCTTGAGAACTTGATTCCAATTGAATTGAACTGTGTGACTGGCTGGGAATGGGCTAAAGATGCACCGATGAGCGCTAACGCTTGCTTGATACGGGTCCCCCGCGAATGCTACAGCGCGTCATCGCAGCTCTTATTAATTAAACACACTAAAAATTTATGGTCTAAACGCGTCTCCCAATCGATGGTTAATTCGAGTCCTGCGTATGCCAACCTGCCTGCCTGCCTCTCTCAACGAAAAGCATGCGTTTTGATTTACTGTCGACGATACCCCGCCTCCGCTGATTCTTTTCGAACCGATTTGCTTTCAACAATAGCTTGCTTTTAGGTCATATCTTACTTCGAGTATGGAGGTCGACTGCCCGATCTGCAACAAACCAGTCAAGCAGCAGGACATCAACAGCCATCTGGACTCCGACTGCACGAAATTCGTCGTCGAGAAGGGGTCGTCGCCCCCGGAGCACTCGCAGAACAGCTCCTCGCAGCCAGCGCAGAAACGGAAACCGTCGTCGTTTTTCTCGACGCCTGCGCCGAAGCGACAAAATGCAGACGGCAAGGCCTTGACCCCATTGGTGAACGGGACGATTCAGGCCTTCACCTCCAAGAAGAGGACCTACGACGAGGGCCCCGGGTCTACTTCTCCCACGCCAGCTGCAGCACCTGGGGCTAAGAACCAGGCTCCGGTCGAGGATGGGGATGAAACTACCCCTCGAGTGAAGGAGGAGGAGAGGACGACGAAGAAATCGAGGACACACAAGGCTGCCCCGCTGGCGGAGAGGATGAGGCCACAGTCATTAGACGAGGTGTGCGGACAGGAGCTCGTTGGACCGAACGGCGTATTGCGATCGCTCATCGAGTCGAATAACGTACCGTCGATGATTCTCTGGGGCGGCTCGGGGACTGGGAAGACAACCATCGCACGCTGTATTGCCCATGTGGTTGGAAGCCGCTTTGTCGAGCTGAATGCCACGAGTACGGGCGTATCCGAGTGCAAGAAGATATTCTCCGAGGCTGCCAACGATTTGGTGCTCACGGGTCGCAAAACGATTGTCTTCTGCGACGAGATTCACCGATTCAACAAGAGCCAGCAAGATGTATTTCTAAAGCCTGTTGAAGCTGGAACGGTCACTCTTATCGGCGCCACAACCGAGAACCCTTCGTTCAAAGTCGCAAACGCGCTTCTATCGCGCTGTAGGACGTTTACTCTCAAGTCCTTAGACACGGAAGATATTGTACGGATATTGCAACGGGCGATCAAGATGGAAGAGGACTCGTATCCCCCTACTCCTCTGATAGACGAAGAGATGGTCAGGTACTTGGCCAGGTTCAGCGACGGGGACGCTCGCACAGCACTCAACCTCCTCGAGCTCGCTCTCTCCTTGACGAAATCACGGCAAGACATCACCAAGGAAAACATCAAAGCCTCCCTAACCAAGACCCTCGTCTACGACCGCGGCGGCGACCAGCACTACGACAACATCTCTGCCTTCCACAAGTCCGTCCGTGGCTCCGACGCCGACGCCGCGCTCTACTACCTCGCCCGTATGCTCCAGTCCGGCGAGGACCCCCTCTTCATCGCCCGCCGCATGGTCGTCATCGCCTCCGAGGACGTCGGCCTCGCGGACAACACCCTTCTGCCCCTCGCCACGGCGGCGTACACGGCCACCCAGCAGATCGGCATGCCCGAGGCCCGCATCCCCCTCGCCCACTGCGCCATCGCCCTCTGCGCCGCCCCCAAGAGCACCAGGGCCTACCGCGCCCTCAACAACGCCTTCTCCGCCCTCCGCGAGCCGGGAGTCGCCAGCCTGCCCGTGCCCCTCCACCTGCGCAACGCGCCCACGCGGCTGATGCGCGAGATGGGCTGCGGCGCCGAGTACAAGTACCCGCCCAACTATCTGGACGGGAAAGTCAGCCAGACGTACCTCCCTGACGAGCTCCTGGGCAGGAAGTTCATCGAGGAGCGGGATCTGGGGTTGGAGGTTGACCCGGACCTGAAGATGGAGGATGCGTGAAAAATCGCCATTAATTCCTTCCTTCCTGTTGGATAGAGTGAAAAGGATTACAAAAATGAAAAATGTATAATAGATTGTCTCGAGTCAACGGGGCATCGTTGCTCGGTTGCACATTTGGCTGGGGCGCTGGGGAAAAGACTGGATACCTTAGGGAACTACTATTAGATATGCGTCCTGGATCTTGGGGCGCCGATTCGGAAAATAATGATATCAGGATACTACCGACTCTATACGCTCGCTGTAGCATTGTGAACACTCATGACGGGGAATGGACTCGTAGTATTGATTGGTGTTAACAGCACACCCAAGTTAGGGTTCAGTCGATTGAGATTTGAGGTGTATTTTATTATTATATGGTTGTCTATTTCCTATACAATCTTGCTTAACTTTGTCCGACACCCACTTACTTTTAGAAGAGCAAAGAGAATAATTGCAAGCTCTAGATTTTGTTGTACAGTAATTATTGAGGGTATCATATCCTATTCATATCATCATGCACCCATCAAGAGCATAGTCCTCCAGTTTCCAACCGAGGATCGTCAATCTTCTTGTGTCAAATCCACAATGGACACGCTGCTGTGCCTCGCCACCTTAGGGGTCACGCCTCTGCCACTGGAATAACTCGTCTTTTGAGGCTCAACCTCGTCCCAGTCACTATCATCGAGCTCAAGATCTTTCCAAAACTTTGTAGCACCCGTAACAGACGCGAAAGGCTTATCCGTGCCTTTGGATTGGCTGTCCCAAAGGGTATCCTCCATTGCAGAACTCTTAGGACTCCCCATCTGTATGTCTGGAGATCTCGTCGTCTTTAGTTGTTGAGGAGGCATGGCCATCAATGACGCCAGTGTTGGGAAATCATTCTCAAGAAGCCACGACTCATCCCCATCCGAAGAAGCTAGCTTGGTAGCGTCCTGTACGGAGACGCCTGGTGAGTTGCCGCTTTTCAGTTGGCCTTTCTTTGTCGCCACCTGCTGAGTTGTATGCATCGTCATTGATGACTGTTTCAGAGAGGTAGGTTTTGTGAGAGCAGTCGAATTTTGTGACTGTTTAGTACGCTTGGTCTTTGTCGCCTCTGCTGGGATTTTCACCCTTTGCGAAACCGGATTGTTGGTAATACCCGAGCATATTGGATTAGATACTTGCGTATGGCCAACGGGACGTGCCCAAGAGCCTGTGGTTGGAGAGGCACGGGGCGAAGGCTCTGTGGGGATTGGACTGGACAATAGGTCAATCGTCTCCGGAAACGTTTTGAATTTGGGAGTCCTAGTGGGCGTAAGCTGTGAACGGGTGACTTTTCGGTTGTCGGCCGTAGAGCTTGTCTTCGTCAACGAGGGTTGCTTACTTGGCGCTGAGAGAGGAGATGGCTTTTGACGAAGGTCGCGAACTGGTGGAAGACGTGTTGCCGGCTCCAGATCTGCGACTGGCTCTGGCGTATGTTCCATATCAGGAGTTGATTTCTTCGATACCACAGTACCAGGGGCCTGCCTCTTGACCTGAACAAATTTGTCGAGAGCTCCTTGAGGCATTCCTCCGCCCTTCGTGCGTTTGGGTTTTGCTGATTTCTTCGTCTTGGAAGCTTTGCGAGCAGCTTTGGCTTCTTCAGCGTCCTGCCAGGCCTTTACAGCTGTAGGTACGGCCCGACTAGTAAACTCTTCCAAGACCCAGGCAAGTTCGGGCTTTTGAACATCATATACATTTAGCGCTGCCGCTTGAGCGGTCATCTCAGCACCCGTAGGAGCCTCGAACTCATCATCACTATTCGTCGCGAGCCCATCCCTGGAATATGAAATAATCTCATCCACTTCGGCCGAGAGATTGATAGGAACTACCTCTGCGGGAACATACGCAACCCTGAGTTCGGGCTCTGCATCGGCGCTGAAATGCGTTCTGCGGCCGCTGACCTTCTTCACCAGGTCTTGAGCCCCTGGTTGCTTGTTCTGCAGCTTGTGAACAAGGAGAGCATTCCCCAAGACACGGATGAATTTCAGGGCCCCAATGCGAAAGTCCCAACCGAACTCGTCTCGAGTGAACTCTCTGAGTTCTTCTAGATGAAAATCTCCTGGCTCCGCTAGTTTTCTTTTCACCTTTTCCAAGCCAGCGGCTGGAGAGACGACAGGGTGTGTGTAGTATCCTAAAACTTCTAGGTTGGGGAAATCATCTGGGATCGAGAGGGCTTTATGCTTAGTCCGGAAATGTTTGCTGTCGTTGGTCTTTAGTTCATGGATGAGCTCCTCCCTCCAGACCTGTATCGCCTCTGTGTCGGATGCCTTCAACCGGCATATACTCGCCCCAAATCCAGCCTTGGCCGCCTCACAAGCCACCTTGACACCACAGCCCGGAATACCGTCAGGTAGGTAATCTCCGCCGCTCATCAGAGCCACCAAGACCATGCCTTCCCGGTTCAGGCCGAGGTCGGCCAGTTTCATATCATGAACGTCGTAGAGCGTAACGTGAGTCGGTGCCGTGGTCCCCTTGCTCTCTCCCGACCAATTGCGCAACGTCCTTGTACACCCAAACATGATTGTGTCGACATCTTCACTCAACACAGCATCTACGATGCCGCGTTTTTGGAGCAGGGCGCATTCTGCTTCGGCTTCCCCAGGGGCATCATGCGTAGCAAAGCCAAAGAGACGCATCAGCTTCTTGGCCTGGGCTGTGGCAACACCGTATCCCCTCCCAGAACGCTTATTTCTTTTGAATCTAGGTTTCTCAGGCCCATCGAAGACGAAGACTGGATTGATGGTGGTGGCCTTGAGTCTGACAAGCCGATAAAATAGGGTTCGGATCGCTGGGTTGTGGCCACCTTGGGCGGCCTGTGTTTGATATTGCCATATCGCAAAATCGATGGCGAGTCTCAAGGGTCGATCCGACTCTCGGTAGGATTCAGCTGCAAGCTTTGCGAGGGCGACACGATCTGCCTGGCCAAGCTGGGCGTATATGCTGTGTGATGCTGTTAGACATTTATACCGTGAATTGCAGCAGTGAAATCTTACCCTTTGATCCCCATGGCGGCGCTGGTGGTTCGCCACGGGAGACAATACTCTTCCCCTTGATGATGAAGGATGATTGGCAGAGGATTGGCTCTAAATCATCCCTATTAATGCCATTGAGTGTAGCTTCCGTATGTCCAGCATTGGACGAATTGGCAGTTCTTGAATGACGGTCGACGGCAGGTGGGGCTGTCGCTGCGGTTACGGGGCACTGTTGACTTTGGTCGGCGGATCGGCGTTCCAACACACCGATCGAGGCCCAGGTTAGCGGGAGCAGCCACTGAAAGCGGGCACTAGCCACACTGCCGCCTCTGTATCTGCATCGCTGGCCCTCAATGCAATCAAATCCATCAATCCATGCAGCAATTGTTCCGCTGGGGGAGCACACGAGCCAGGTCTGGCATTGAAATGCGGCACAAATAAACTCACCAGCCACAACACAACTCAAATGAACAACCTGCTACGGTAGCACTTGGAGGAAAGCAAGAAAAAGATTCAGGCATGGCTTCCGGTGCGGGCCCGACGACTCTACCGCACAGGAGCGTGGCCAACATCCGCTCAGGGCCTTCACAGGGGCCGCCTGGGCCATCCAGCCCCCATACGCCTCCGCGGAACATCGCCTCGGTATACGGCTCACCGTCCACTGTCAGAGCCGACGACGAGATTATTGTCGTTGAGATAGGCTCGCGGTTCATTCGAGCTGGCTTTGCGGGCGACTCACTACCTAAGGCGACGGTGCAGTGTGGCCCTGAGCAGCAGAGGCGAGTAGGCGACTTCAGGGCATGGCAGACTCTGGCGCGGAAGCCGGGGCAGGCATGGGCTGCAGAGCATGAGATCTGGCGATATGACCTGAGGGAGGTGGACATTGGTCTCGTTAGAGATAAGCTTGACCGGCTACTGAGAGACGCATTCACCAAGTATGCACGCCGAGAGTTCAACTCATGATACGTATGCTGATATCCTTTGTTTCTAGGCACCTTCTTCTTGATTCAAGGCCAAGGAGGACGGCACTGGTTTTGGATTCTGACCTACCACTCCCCCTGGTTTCAGCGGTGCTTGACACGGTATTTGACAGATTTCAGACACCAATGGTGTCTTTACTGTCCTCAGCCACGATGTCTACCGTGGCGGCAGGCACGCGTTCAGCTCTCATTATCAACATGGGTTGGTCAGAGACAGTCATTACTAGTGTGTATGAGTACCGTGAAGTCAAAACTACGCGTACTGTTCGTGGAGGGAGGCATCTGTTGGATGAGCTCTACAGCAAGCTCCTACTTCCCCTCGTCACGGACGAACCCCAGCAAGACAATGCAGACCGTGTTATCAGTTTCGAAGAAGCCGAAGACATCATGTGCCGACTGATATGGTGTCGGCCCTCTGCGTCTAGGCTCTCTCAGAGGGATTCAGCTCAGCTAGAGACGGTGGAGGAACAAGACGAGTCTGATGTGGAAACACCAACCAACGCCACGCCGTTCACTGGCACTACCCAAGTCCCATTCAACTCAACGGTCCCCCCTCGAACTGTGGATGTGGCCTTTGAGAGCCTGGGCAACGTATGCGACGATGCTTTCCTTGACCCCTCAGCTCCGGCCGCGAGCTTCGACGACCATGAACTTCCGGTCCACCTCCTAGTGTACCAACATCTTCTCCAGCTTCCCATAGATGTGAGGGCCATTTGCATGTCCCGAATCATCTTCACGGGCGGGTGTTCAGCCATTTTGGGGCTGAAAGAGAGGATCGTGGATGAGGTCTCAAGCATGATCGACCGAAGAGGATGGGAGCCTGTGTCCGGTAAAGGGGCTGAGAAGCACAACCAGAAGCTTCAAGGGCGAGGTGCAAAGGATTCCTCACCTGGCGAGACCTCCCCGCCTGATCTAGCTAGCCGGGTTGAGTTCGCTCTCAACCCAGCAAATGCCGAGCCTGAGTACGATTCCGTCGAGGCCAAAATTGATCGGTATCGCTACCATTCTCAGCCGGTTAAAGGAAAGCTTCGGGCGCTCCATTCATTGGGTCCATGGGCGGGAGCAAGCCTCATGTGCCAGTTGAAGGTATCTGCCATGGCAACCATTGACCGCGAACTCTGGCAGCAACAAGGGTCTCTCGGTGCCTCCAAGCCAAACGAAGTAGATTTCAAGGCCCAGCAACGACAGAGTATGGGGGCAGGAGGGTTGATCAGGGGTAGTGGAGGGCATCACATGAATTGGACGCTGGGAGCTTGGGGGGCGGTCTGAGATTGGTATTTTGTATTTAGAGCGAGAGTATATATGTCCAAGATACCCTGTTCAACTACTTGCTTGCACTTCCAGAATGTGAATGAGGCGACTGCCATATGCTTCAGATATATGTTACAATAGCAGCACCAAAAGCGTCCACTAACAGCGTTGTAATTAAGGACTGTTACTGCGAGTCCGCTAAGGCCGAGTTCGGCTAAATCCACTGGTCAATCAAGCTTTCCGGCTCCACCCACTAATTAATCCTGAAGCAGACGTCTCCCATCCACTCGTTTTACCATGAGCTCTCTCTGCTGCCCAGTTGTTTAACACTGAGAAAAAGCTGGTCCGGGCCATCTGGCCGCCTCTTACGCACATTACTAGGCGCATCGTCATCATCACGGCCGTCATGAGGAGGACAGCTATCCAATGCCTGCGCTGTCGCGGCACCAAGCTCAACGTCCAATCCGTCCTCAAGAGAGGATATGCGGTGGAGGCCACAAGTAACACCACCACCACCACACATGCTTCGAAGCGGCCTACATCGGCCCCCAAACCCATCATTGACATCCGCCACATCCGGCAGAATCCAGAGCTGTACGAGACCACATGCTTGGAGCGCAACTACAAGCGCCAGGCTGGCAACGCCTCGCGCATTGTAGAGCTCCATGAGCAGTGGCAGAACCTCACGCGCAGCAGCCGTACCAATCGTGAGAGGTCCAACCTATTGCGCAAGCAGATGGCCAATCCAGCTACTAGCAATAACGATGAAGATCTCCAGGCGGTCAAGAAGATGACCCGTGAGGAGATCCAGGAGGAGGCGCGGAAACTCAAAAGTGAGCTTGCTGGCATCTCCGAGCAGGAGGAGCAGATTCTGGCCACAATCGAGGAGCTGGCCCTCGAAATTCCCAATCTGACGAGTGAAGACACTCCCAGGGGGACGGAGCCGGCCCTGCTGAGCTACATCAATTACTCACCCCCTGAGAATGGCGACTTGGACGTTGCCACACCAATCAGGGACGGCCCGTCGCACGTCCAGATCGGCACTGACCTGGGCATACTAGACTTTGCTTCCGCAGCTACTGCTTCTGGCTGGGGATGGTACTATCTTGTAGGTGAGGCAGCACAGCTGGAACAGGCGCTGGTCCAGTACGCCCTCGCCGTGGTGTCTCGCCACGGCTGGCTCCAGGTGTCGCCTCCCAGCATTGTCTACAGCCACATCGGGGCCGCATGTGGCTTCCAGCCAAGAGACCAAAACGGCGAGCAGCAGGTCTACACCATCGCCCAGGCCCAAAGCGACGCGGAGAGGGACGTCCCTGAACTCTGTCTCACGGGCACCTCTGAGATTTCGCTCGCTGGTATGAAGGCCGCGTCCACTATTCAAACCGACGAGCTCCCTATGAAGCGAGTCGCCGTGTCTCGCTGCTACCGTGCCGAGGCTGGCGCTCGTGGTGCCGACACCAAGGGTCTCTACCGTGTCCATGAGTTTACAAAGGTTGAGATGTTTGCCTGGACGGCCCCTGACGAGGATCTGGCCACCGATGTGTTCGAGGAGATGCTCGATATGCAGACAGAGATCATCCAGTCCCTCGGCTTGCCCGCTCGCATTCTGTCCATGCCCGCAACTGACCTCGGCGCCTCTGCTACCCGCAAGGTCGATATGGAGGCGTGGTTCCCTAGCCGTGTATCGAAGTTGGGCGGCTGGGGCGAGGTCACCTCCGCAAGTCTCTGCACGGACTATCAGTCTAGACGACTCGCCACACGAACCCGTATTGAGGGCGGAAAGATGGGATTTCCCTACACTGCCAATGGCACTGCCCTTGCCGTCCCCAGAGTGATTGCTGCCATCTTGGAGAATGGGTGGGATGAAGAGACTATGACTGTCACGATTCCCGAGTGTCTGCGCCCCTGGATGGATGGCAAGGAGGCCATCAAGGGCCACATTGTTCGAAGAAATAAAAAGGTCGATGGAGTATAATTAATACGGGTCATGTTACAACCACGATTGCGATGTATACACACTATGTACTTTTATATTAGATACATTGGTTTACACCATAATATTGTCAATACATTCCACCCAGCATCTGCCATCTCTCTCAAACCCAGAAACATAGAGGACTCGATTTTTGGACAATCGCAAGGCAGACTGGCCCATCTTATCTGTTTGAGGATATACAAGACTTCGAGGCGGTTGAAGAGTCATTAGTTCTACCCCTTGGATTTCAAAAAACAACCACGGTAGGTTAATACTCATTAGGCACCGAATTAAATCAATTGATATGGAAAGAAGAATCAACTTGAGAAGCAAAAGATAGAACCTAAAACGAGAGAAAGGAAACAGGACACCAGCCATCTAATGTCACATATCAATCAAACTTTGTGGTCTCATCAAGAAGAAATCCGTCCAGAGACAACATCTGATACCGCCCAACCTCATCATCCTGAATAGGCACAGGCCCAGTGCCGTTCTCTAGGCAGCCAGTGAACCCTTCGGCGAGAAGCAGCCCCATGATTCTCGCAAGCTTAATCGTCTGCAAGGTTTCCTCGGGCAAACCCCCAACCTCCTTCCGGAAGACGGACCAGAACGTCTCTTGCAAGTCGTCGTAGTCGTCGTACCGAGACCACCCATTCTCATAGTGAAGTTTGCCCCTTAGCTGCTGTAGGGAATGGAGATTTGAACCGAAGGGACAGATTACGGCCTCGGCCCAGTCTACGGCGCCAACGAAGTGGCATGATTCCTCGTTGACCATTATGTGAAATGTACCAAAATCCTTGTGTAAGAGGACCATTGGTAGAGACATGATGGACTCCATGGCATCTCTGCAGGATTGAATTGCGGGATGGAATCGATCTGGTAGAGTCTTGTGCAGAAGTTCCAGCTGTGAGGAATATCTGTCTTTCAGTTCGTCTCGGTATTCACGGTCGACGACCTGAGGAGTATTCCACGAAAGACCGTGAAACCTAGATTATGTTTAGTTTCGAGGCTCTCCTAAATAAGACTGTCAAATACACGTACTTGGCAACGCCCGTCATGAGATTTTTGCGGGCAGCAAACGCAGCTAGAGAGTTCTCGTGATTTTTACTCGCCAATATATAGTCCAGGTAAGAGACGCCCTTGATCCGGTTCATGACATAGATGTACAACGGTTCTTTCTCAGGAGCCTCATCTCCAATCTGCCCCTTAAAGGCGACGGTAGGCGCAAGAGTGCCGTAGATCCTGCTCGCCAGGTCTGAAGTCGTGGTTTTGAGCTCAAGCGACTTCAGTCGAAACTGAACGACATATTCCAGCTCAGGGCCAGCATAGACCGTGTAACTGGAGTCACCTTGTATGGTGACCGGGATTACCTTGCCGCCGGTTAGCTCAGCTGCTCGAGCTTCGCATTCGCCACGAGTTGCGGATGCTTTGAGGAAGAAGTTGTTGATGGTGGTTTCAGCGCAATACACCACTGCGATTGCCATACTGAACTAGCGATGTGAAGATGTGAAGAATGCAAGATAAGAATGATGTGGTAGCGATGAATCTGTCTTTAGTTTCAATGACATTTTGAGCTCAAGCTGAGATTGATGATGGCTCTTATACCAATAATCCAGACATACATCTGCCAACGAGCCTGCTGCCTAGACATTCTCGGAAATTATTCCAAAACATAACCAATCATTTGCTTTCCTATCGGTGGTTTTCTTCGTCCACGGCGAACAACACACCCCAATCATCTATGTTCCTATCCACGGCTTTGGCATATCGAATCTCAGCCGCCTGTCTCCCCTCCATCGATAATAGCCGCTCGCCTTCTTGACCGCGCCTCCCCAGCCGAGCTCGCCTCTCTTCCACGCCTTGACCCCGTCCTCATCCCGCACCACGCAGACATTCTCGTCTTCTTTCTCGTCATCTCCTCCCCACCACAAGAGATCCCCGTCCGCAAAGGCGCCCCCAGTCTCCATCACGCCGTCGGCCGCGATCTCGAACCACACCCGCAGCCTCCTCAGTCGCTCGACGTAGATGACTAGAATGGCCGCCACCGAGGCTATGACGCTCACCACCCAGAACACCCAGAACTTGTCGCCCTCCGGCCCGTAGGAGCCCTCGATGGCCAGCACGCTCGAGACCACCGTCACGGGGAGGAGGAGCCCACCTATGTAGGCGATGCGATCCAGAGCTCGCTCGTTGATGTCCTTGTCGGGCTGCTCCAAGCGAAGTTGCTGCTGCTGCGGCGAGGCCTGCGGCTGCTGAAGCAGGTACAGCCGATGCTGGGTCCGGGAAATCAAGTCTTTCCAGTCGTCGGGCGAGGGTAGGGTGCTCTCGCTCGGGTGGCCAGAGGAGATGGGGGATCCGGGCGGGGTCTCGATCCGCAGCGCGGTGCTCTTCGAGTCGTCCAGGTTCCGCTCCAGGCTCTTGAGGGCGTCCCAGAGGAGCCAGCTCTCCCTCCTGTTCGAGCTGGGGCCCACGGTCTCGAGGAATCTCAGCCAGTGCGAGTATGCCAGCTCCCCGAGCGTCTCTTCCAAGAACGAGTCCTGGCCCATGGAGTTCCACAGCTCCCTTTCCAGAGTTCCTGCGCCAGGGCCGTTCTCCAAACCTCCTCCATCATCGTGCGAGGGAGGTGATCGTAGATTAGACATGGTCGTGGCCGCGTCCTGGTGTTTCAGCCGTGGAGGCGTACGATTCGCCATCTGCCGTCTCCCATCACCCTCCATCGCCGGCCCATCCAAAAGCACAATCGAGAGCGCAGTAGTGACCCAAAGCGAAACCCTACAGAACGACACCTCCTGAGAGCCCCCAGCTACTACTGATGCTCCTCCAGTCCCTGCCATCCTGCTATTATATGCCACCACCCGTCCCAGCCCCATCTCTGGGTACTCCCACGACCACCACCGCCCCCTTATCTCCCGTCCACGTCTCCTCCCACCCCTCTCCGTACCATGATTATAACCCCTCGCCCCAAGATGGCTCTCCAGCAGATGCTTCCCGATCCCCGCCAGCTCATTCAGCGTCTGAAAAACCTGCTGCCTCTGCCCCTCCAGCCCCCTCACGACGATCAACCGCTCCCCCACCCCGCTCGTCCTCACAATCTCTGTCCGCAGCGCCCTCCCGTCCTCCAGCCCCCGCCGCCGGCACGTATACCCGTTCCACTCCAGCACGTACCCGGGACTCTCCGTCGTCGTCGTCGTCGCCGCCGTCGCAGCCCGTCCCTCCTCCTCCTCCTCCGCGAGGCTGCCGCGGAACCCGGTCGGGTGGAAACTGCGCCCCGTGGTGTCTAGGCCGTGCACGGGTGCCTTGCTAGCCTTCGTCTGCTTAGCCATGGTAATGATTTAAAAATAAGACATAAAACCAGGTTGGACACACAAGACAAACCCGTCCAGAGCTGCCCCCAGCTAGCCATGCTTCTTATAGCCGTAGGGGGGTATTGTGTCGCATAGCGACAGCGATAGGGGCGGGCTCATGATGCCTTCTTGCTTGATCATGCCCCGAAGCGGGACAAGGCATCCGCCAGCCGAGCAGATCATATGAAGAATGTTAAGCATACATACCACACCCAGCGACCACACCCAGATATTATTGGGGTGGGTGTGATGGCAAGCCAAGCACGGCTCGTGCAACGCTAGACATCAGCACATGACTGCCAATGTGGACGCCTGTTGTCATGTGGATGGCGCGACTGCTTCATTTCACCAGCGCACATGAGAGCGTTAGTCGGGAAATAATACCAGAGAATATCCTTGTTCTATTTGTAGATCAGACCCTTTATCCGTAAAAGCAAGTGTGGTGTTTGGAGTGAATGTCAGTCACCGCGAATGGGGTGTGTGTGTGTAAGTAAATAAAGTAAGCTTTACATAAGACATTGATCGCACTCTCTCTTCCCTTTGGCCACTCTCTCTAAAACGCCAGACCCTGTGTACGACGCCATGTTTTAAATAATGTACGAACGAGGCAAATACCGCAACAAACATTCAGGCTCTGCAAATGGCGAAGTGTCAGCTTCCGTCTTGTGGATACACAAGACTTCTTTTTTTCGAAAGAAAACGCAAAAGAAGGCCATGGGTATGTTCTTTGGCCTCTCACACTCCAATTCTTGTAAGCAGAATAACAAGACAAAAACAACAATCAAAATGCAAAGGCATATCTCATCGCATCCCTGCTTCCTGTGCGAGCGGCCATGCAGTTTAGCCTAATATCGGAGTAGCTCTAAGCGGCGATAGGTATGCTATCCATGAACGCTGGGGTTATGATGTTGGTAGTTGGCTTCATCGTCTCCGTCATGATGTAAGGTGACGCTGTTGAACTCGAGGAAAGGATCCGCAATTTCGCCGCCAGGAGTAGCCAGCCCGCTATCGAGAGGAACGCCAGGGGTCTGTTTTGACCCGCTAATATCGACACTTTCGCTCTCCTTGACGTTGCGGAAATTAGGCGTCTCGTTGCCTCGGGGTGGTTGAGGAACGATGGGAGGCTTCATGTGACGGATGAGGGCCCACTGCGTTGTGCGGAAGAACGGGTGCGCTTTGATATCGGATGCTCCCGCACGAGCACCTAATCTCCTGTTCTCGTCCTTGATCAGTAGTTTCCTGATCAGGGATTTACAGAGACTAAAGCAGGGTTAGCGTCAAGGATGAAAAGAACGACTGATGATTATGGGCCAAAGAACCCGAGTGCAAAACTACTCACTTTGATATCTGGGGCGCGCCAGAGTGGTCAGGGAAAGGGATATCCTCCCTAAGGATATTGGCAAAAGTGGCGTTGCGATTCTTCCCCTTGAAGGGGGTGGTGCCGTAAAGCATTTCATATATCAAAATGCCCAGAGTCCACCAGTCTACTGCGCTGGTGTGGCCACTGCCCTTGATGACCTCGGGAGCGATGTATTCCTCGGTACCAACAAACGAGTTGGTACGGAAGTTTGCGATACACGATCTGGTGTCAATTGTAGGCAGCGAGTCTGTTCTCGCGCCGTTCTTGCCAACAATCATGGTCGGCTTGCCACCGGGATCGGACTGCTTCGAAAGATCAAAGTCAGACAACATGATGTGTCCAGACTGGTGGAGGAGGATGTCTATAATATCACCGGTTAGCAGCCATTTCGCCCTAAACAGAAAGGGAGAGGAGTCTCGTACTCTCTGGCTTCAAATCACGGTAAATGAAGCCCATAAGATGCAGATACTCCAATGCCGCCGTCACCTCAGCAGCGTAAAAGCGGGCGTCATCCTCAGGAATACACTTTCCGGGTCGCGTTTGCAGGGCACGGAAGAACTCCCCGCCACTGCAGTACTCCATACACAGGTACAGATAGTCCTCAGACTGGAACGAGTGATATAAGGTCACAATGAATGGATGGTTGCTCGTCGCTAGAATTTCCTGTTCGGCAAGGGCTCGCTTGATCTTGTTTCGCTTGATCATCTCTTTCTTACTTAGCACTAAAATGGCACGGTTAGTATCCTATCACTGCAACAGATGACTGGAATCTCCGCCAGAAACTCACCCTTCATCGCATAGAGGCGGTTGCTCTTCTTCTCTCGGACAAGGTACACCTTTCCGACATCGCCCTTGCCGATAAGCTTCACCTTATCAAAGCTCGAGGGGCTAACTTCGACTGTTCTGACTTTAATTGAGTTTGAGCTATAGGTGCGACGGAAAGCCAATCCCTGGTTAGGGAGCGGTAGGGCGGATAGCACATCGTCCTCGGTAGGTAGGCCGAGCGTGTTGCTCTTGTCAGCCTGGGATTTCGCGTCGACCATTGCCAATGCGCCTGGGTTGTTAGGGTCCTGAATCAAAGGGTCCTTGCCAAGTTCCGCCGTGGCTGGCCGTTGGTCATTGTCCTGGTCAGCGGCGGCCCCAGCCTTCTTGCTGTTGCCACTGGCAAACAGACCCTGGGCGTTGGGGGCACTTGCGACCCTTCTTAGTCTCCGTGCAAGTTGCTCCTTTGTCTCTGCGGTTGCAGTCTTGCCGTTCGGTGCACCATCGGGACCCGAGATCTTCAGCGTCGGTGTGTCAGGGGGACTTGGGGGGACTGATCCGGTGTTGTGATGGCGGAGCCCAGGCATGCCCTGGTGAGCAAAGTACGGATTGGCATGGGCGGTAGGACTGAGAGCTTCCTGCTGGGTGCCGTCACTGGTGGCGGTGTGTGATCGCAGACGGCCAACTGTGCTACTGAAGAACTTGGCGGGACGGAATGGCCTCGTGGGGCCGGAGCCGGAGTTGTTGTCACCATCAGTACTCCTGTCTTTGTCCTTGTCTTTATCCTTCTCGTTCCCCTTATCCTTGTCGCCAGCATTATTACTGTTATTGCTGCTATTTATCCTGAAGAAGTTGCGCAGACGATGGCTGACCTGACCACCGCCAGAATTGCCGTTGGAATGCTTGGAACCCATGGTGGAGGACGGATGGACGACGTCGGTGCGGTTGGTTGAAGTATCGGAGGAGTGATCACGCAGCCGATGCCATGTTCGGCGCAGGAAGTTGGCGCTAGGTCTTCGACTGGGAGATGCGCTGGCGTATGGGGACGGGAGATTGCTGTTGGAATACGGTGATGACGGCGACGTTGAGACAGAATTAGGAGTGGTGGTGGAAGTAGCGTCAGTCGTGTCCACTGTGCCGCTGGTGTTCGACGAGTCGTGGTCGTGGGAAGCTGGAGACGGCGACTGGAGGAGCTGCTGAGAAAGCAGGTGGGGCGAGTTGCTGAGAGGCAGCGGGTCCTCCTTACGGGGTGGTGCCTGAGGCATGATTCCTGCGGCTTCTCTGCCACGGCTGAGATGTAGCGCAGCCGGCGGGGCTGGGGGCTGGGGCTGGGGGCCGCTGGGGCTAGTCTCAGTGATTCTGGTGGGTGCTGGTGAGGGTGGAGGGAGCCTGTGGTGGTGCGACGCCCCCTAATACCGACCTGAGCTAGGTGCTGACTGAGGGCACTAACACCAACTGGAGGCTGCTGGGCCAAGGCGAGGTAAGCATTGGCTGGCGGTCGCGTACCGGCACCGAAGCAAGGGAGCACCTACAATTCACTTCAACCAGCCTCGTATAATCTCTGGTTGGAACCAAGGGGGGCAACAGGCTGGTCGTGGACGGTCCTATATCCGTCCAGCCTGCCCGACCGCTTCTCTCCCGCGCACGTGCGATAGCCTGATCCCACTGCTTCGGCGGTGGGAAACGTGCCCTTTTCGAGGACTCGGACGTTTCAAGCGATCGCTGTGCGGACTTGGGTGGTCCAACACATGGGTCCAATTGCGGTACTCCTCGCCCAGTCAGACCGACAGGATGGGTCGCCTATTCTTCACACACGCGGAGACTAAAATACCTGCCCTTCCAAGCCTTCGCGCCGCCTGACCTTTTGATGACCGCTGTAGAAATTGCTGACCTGAGGGGTTGCGTGGTTTGAGCGGTGTCGGTTGGGTGCTGAACGATGCGAATTAAACTCGATGTGTTGGTTGATGAAAACACAACAACGCACGCTTGGGTCGAGGCCAGCGAACTGACCAGGGTTTTCTTCTACTTCTTGAAACGTTGGGGACGTTGGGGGCGGCATTCCTCAGACGGCAGGAAGTCGTATGGTTGCCGTCCATGCCCTTTGTCTTATATCTGCCTGCTCAACTGCAGCCACTGGTTCATGGTACTTTCTCTCTACGGACGGTCATTTGTATATCATTCCTGGCCCGGAGTGGGTTCGCCCACTTCCCATTGCCCACAGATTCTGTAAGTGCCCTCTGTGTGCTGCCTGCGGTATGCGGTTAAGTCTGGCTATTCCAATTAGTATTCGGCTCAAATAGCCAGGGCTCCTCGATCCGAACCCGATGGCATCGACAGTCTTGGTCCCCATATGACGTTATTGAGGAGGCCTTGCTTGCATATGGGGACCCATCCTCTCCGGAGCGAGTACGATATGCACAGTGATGCTGCCAAACTGAGTTAACGCAGCCCTTGTTCCCTGTTGGGGTCCATGCCGTAAATGTCTGCCTGCGCAGCTGCTGAAACAGCACAAAGCTGTGCCAGCATCACCATGCTCCCAGCTCGCTCCCTCGTCTTGGTACAATCCCGATTACTATAGCAGCCCGGCGAGTTCGGATGGGGAGGCTGAGCCCACCCACATCTGGATTTGAAATCAAAACATCCCTGTCAGGCTTGGCCTCACTTCGTTCTCGGTTTCAACCAGGCTTCTCTCTATACCTCCCCTTAGCTTCAGATCTCGACTGCACTGATATCGCCGAGGACCTCTTTAATTACGCGTCAATGCCCATCCTGTCGTAGACCCGTATGCATGAAGATGCAGGACGGTCACATAGCCGGCGCAACTGCCCTACGATTATCATCTCATAGCTGATGTCCTCGATCCATCCATTGAGGTCCACCTCGTCCCATCATGCCACTGATAAATTACCCTTTGCCAACTCCAGTCTATAGCCCCACCAATTTATCAGATCCAAATCCCGATATAGCTCCAGATAACGTGTTTTCTACGGATAATTTCAACGAACTATTGGGACGTTTACATTTATCTCAATAGGCATGGAAATTTGTCGAGTTGATTCACTTCGATCTCGGTAGGAAATTGGCAGTATCAAAAAGGGTTAACGCCCAAGTCCAGCCCTTTGTCTCATGTAGTCTTACACAGCGATTGACATCTAGGCAGGGTCTCTGAGATTCTCACATACCTACTATGATATCTCGGGTAGTTCAGCCCCTTTGTCTCGGTTGTAGAATCGTCGGGGCAATGCCAGCGTTGCAACAACTTAACAGCCAGGCCCATACCTTGAATTCACATCACGGGCCGAGGGACATACATTTACCTCGTATTGATTAGCGATCGTATCAAAAGCTAGACCTGCTCCTGCAGGCAATAGGTAGTTCTTCTGATCTTATGTAGTATCAATATCCGCCAACCAGTGGCATTGTGCCAACCAATGGCATTGTAGCTCGGAGCACAAAACAAACAGGCAAGCAGCTATAGGATCAGCACGGAAACTTTAAATAAAAGGCATCCACCACTTTTCAAGCAGACTCGCGGGGATATCATGTCTAAAGCAACCCCCTAAAAAAAATCAGAAAAACAAAATGCCGTTCCTTGCCTGAACGATAAACGCCGGTGCCATGTGCTTCTTCCTACCTGCGCTGATTCTTGGAAAACGTATATGTATGCAAAATCGAAAGTTCAGTTCACTCCTCTCGTGCCCCATCCGACAAATCAGACTCCTCAGATGGGAGGTTCTCCTCTCTTTTCAGGAGCAGCTCCCTTAGCCTCTGTCTGTTGGCCCTCCACGTGAGGTAGTCCTCGACCTGTTGGTCCTTGATGGATGGAGTAACTTGGTTCCCCTGTACATCCTTGAGATACCCGGGTATCTCCTCCTCCGTGGCATCCGCGCAGGCGAACGCGGCCGCGCCACTGCGGTTACGAGGCCCGTCCCCTACGTGCCACCCAAACGGCACCAGGTGTCTCTCCCCGATGTGCATCCTCAGCTCCGTAACGCTGTCAAAGGACTCCCTCTCCACCCCCTCCACCTTGACAGCATCACCGCACCTCCCCCACTGGCACAGCCCCCGGACGCTTCCTCCCACTTGCCGCTGCGGCCTAACGTGCACCACCTCGACGTGTTTCCGTAGCGTCTCGAGGTTGTGAAGTTCGGCTTTGCACCCTTTCCACTCGCATAGGAACGCGATAAAGGCCACGTTCAGTTCATGATACACCGCTCTGGGTGGCGGGGAGGGCTGCTTGGGCGGTCTTCCCCTACGCTTGATGACTCCAAAGCCAGGATCCGGCCTGGACTGGCGCGTAGCTCCTCGCCTTGCTGTAGCAGTGACTCCTTCAGGTATTTTGTCGCCTCGCATTGATGCATACGACATGCCAGGCCTCCAACCTTTGGGCCGTCCGCGGCCTCGGGGTGTCACCACAGGTGGCTCTACCGCGCTCTCAGTCGCCGCACCATCTGACGAATCAGGCCTTGACGGTAATAGGATCTGGATTTTCTGGGTAGGTGGAAGTGGTGAAGCTTTCGATGTCGGCGGTGCCATCCCGGGAACCACGGGCAACGGTACTGGAGACTCTTTGAACGATTTCCTTGCCCCGACATCCTTCTCAGCCTTAATGATTGGTTGTTGCGGCGGCAATGGCTGCACTGGTGGTACAACAGCAGTTTGGACCCTGTGTATGTCGCGACTCAGATTCGGCGACGCGCCTACTATCCCAGCCGGCTTCGGCTTCTCTCGTGACACCACCTCAAGCGGGCGGCATGGCGGCATCGTTGCTCCAGAGGCTGGGATTGCGGCAGCCTGGTTGCGATGCGGTCCACGTTGCTCCCAAAACAAATCATATATTGGATCGCGCGCAACTCGCTTTTTTAGGAGAGATGCGCCAGGGGGTAGTGTGTTGGCACTGGGTGAAGGTGCGGGTGGCTGCATTTGTACCGCGGAACGGAAAAAGTGAGGGCCTTCTGACGTCCCAACTTTGTGTAACACTTGAGCCTCTAATATACGTAGTAATAGTGAGCTGTCGGTGAAGGCTGAGCTCACTTGAGTCCAATGTTCATGTGTGGTGAAAATACTGCGTTCATGGAGGAGCTGCCACAGTGGACCGGGCCGCTAGAATTTAGTTACTCCCAGCCAAGTGGGTGTCAGATATATAGGGACAGCAAAGATGTTTGCGCATCTCAACTTGACACGATATCGAGAGACAATAACTTGAAATGTTAATAATAAATTACTGTGATTGATTAAAATTATCAACTGTTTTCCTTCTACCTGTATATTACCAAATGGGAAGCATTTTTGTCTGGCTATTCCACAGTTATTTGCTGTCTCAGTATCTTTGTGACGCCCGTTTTTGACAGCCTCTCGCCAGCACCTGATGGTTTCAACTCTAACAATACTCGAAGCATCAGCCCTTAAAAATATTATGAAATGATCATGATCCTACTTGATCGCATTTAGGTCTTTGTTACAGATGATCGAATTTTACAAGAAATCCCTCGTACGTGGTATTATGAACACCAGCCCGCCTTATTCTCGGCTGGCCCAGGGTAAGAAGGATGTCCAGGTCTGGCATCGACCCTTTCTTTGCATCCAAATTTTGATACAGGCGTCTCAAAGAAGTTCGCTCTGGCTCCTCGGTAACCATGTTGGGGCTTCTAAGGAAGCTTGTACCGTGGGAAGGAAATATGTAGTGATGTACATCGAGGCATCATGCTAAGAACTATCGAAGTTGGTATGATTGATCATCGTCCACTAAGATTCGTCCACGTTCCGAACCTTGGGAATCGCAGGATGGGATATCAGACTATGCTTGGTACTCCAATGTTGCCTACCATTTGTTTAGTCTCACATACCCTGGGAGAATGAAAGGGTTGCTCATCAGCAGCATGGCGACTTACACTGAGTTATGAACTGAAGCCGCAATCACATATTCTAAGCTTCCTGGATTCGGGCTCGAACTGCGATTTTCAAACATTGCAATAGAGGCAAACATCCGAGATGTACGGAGATCCCAAGTTGCAAATTGGAAGCCTTCTTTCTGTGATGGTCGATGTAATCGGGAAGCATCCAGGTATCAACTAAAAAAAACTCCTCTACAACCTAAGGACTCTATTCTAGTCAATCCAACACTAACGAAAAATCATACTGACTTCCTCAGTATCGAGCATTCCGTAACGTGCAACGGGTGTGTCTAGTCGCTTAAACACTACGATGCCAAGGGCGACTCCCAATATGTATTCGTATCTTATCCCCCCCGAGAGCAATAAGTGGAAGAGTTTTCGAGAGAACAAAACGATGCCTGAGAACTTCACCATTTGGAAACGAATGGAAGATAGGATGGCCACTTGGAATGAACAAACAATCATCAACCCCCCTATATCCCCCTCCAGAAGACTCAGATCTGGGAATTGGATTATGCACATACTATCTGAAATGCCCAGATATGTCCGAAGAAGGGTTAAATGTTCTCATTTTGTCAGAGTGCCATCACATCGCTAGCTAGGATTGGTTGATCATTCTGAGTTATGCGATCCGGCCCGGCTCTTAAGGTAAAATTGTAGGGATATAGGTCCTAGGAGCCCGGAGAAAAAAGAACGGACGCATCTGTATTGTTTTGAGGTCTCTCACTTACAACACTCTCCATCGCTGTGAGGGTGATTTTCCATACTTCAACAACGCTGGTACAGTGACCAAAATCATCGCGAATCAGGGCGCCGACGCTTTGAATGACCAAGATTGAGTTGCATCTATTGACACAACCTCGATGTGTCCGTAGACTCAAGCATGATCGTGCGCTAGCACTCATCCAAGTAGCTGAAATAAAACATGGTATACCAGAGCTCTTTTCATATAAGCCGGAGACCTTATTCTGTTATTAACAATATTTCAAATAATAACAGTAGGATAATATATTGTTATATATTATTTAGCTTGATATTGTATTAATAACAGAATAAGGTCTCCGGCTTATATGAAAAGAGCTCTGGTATACCATATTTTATTTCAGCTACTTGCTATTCTAGATTTCCGGGATTGAGCGATACCAATCTGGACTACGAGACTGCTACAGGCTAGGATATTGCCCTTTTTTCAACCTGAAATACTTTATACCAATGCTAGGTATTCTGCAGGTGCTCCAACCTTGAATAGCGAAGGGTCGAAGTTCAACTTTGCAAGTGTCGGCGCCGTTTTTTGCGTATCTTGCCCAAATGATGGAACCGGCAGCTTTGCCTATTGCAGGTATACGTGCAACGTCAGAGACGAGATACTGGACTAGAAGAAAGATTAGGACTACGGAAGCAAGATCTTGTTAGGTGCCCAGTGGAAGCGAAAATGAGAATATAGCCATACTCCAGAAATCAAACAATATGCAGTTGAGCGGATTAGGGTTTTAGCACCTTATACAGCAGAAGATCATCAATCGCTGAAAGCTCATCGTTAATGCATTTTAATACACTTTTTCATCCAAAGAGAACTCCTGTGCCACAAAGATTACACCGACTCCACGAGAGAAAGAGGGGTGGCCTTATTATTAGACTTTCGTGTAATGAGAAGTGTCATTGCGATGAGCTGAGAGCGGGCATTCTCGCGATTGGTTGCAGTTGGAATGTCGAGATTCTTTCTAAGGAAAGGCCATAGCTTTAGCCCAATTGAAGGACACATACCTCGGCAAGGAAGAGACTTTGTGAGCTGTTAGATTAAGGCTTGGGCATGTTTAGGCGTCAGGCAATGGTCAGAGCTGAGCCCGCCCAATCTCCAAGTCTTTTTCCCAAGACTGAAGACGTGGGTGTTTCAAGTGCAAGCACATGCTGATTTGTTTTATTCGTGGTACCGAGACCTGATTTCGGGACATCGCATACATGTGCTAACAGACATCAAAGTCTTGGTGACCAATTGTGCCTAAACCTGATACCTGTAGCACTCCAAAAATGGCATTCGTCGTCATGGGACATGACACTGCAACCATGGCTATAGTTGTATCCATTATTGAGCACACGTAGATGACACTCTAGGTGTATCAGTAATATAAACATACAGTGCCGTTGGCCTATAAACCTCCTGGTAGTGAGCAGCTAATAAGTATGGTGATTCGACTACCGTAGTCGGAATTGTGATCTTGAACCTGCGTTAGTGAATGGTGATGTTCATCATCTGCACTCAATTCCACATGTTGCTCCACGGCATCTTGTATCGATAACCAGAAATCGCACCATGATTCCTTATCTACACAGACACCCACTTACTATTCTATCAATTGTCTCCATTTCCAAGATTTTCGCCGCTAATGTTGCTAATAATCCATGAGGGTAATGGGGATCGGGTCTAGGGTGCTCCGATCGCTGCTACCCTAACGCCCGGATCCCAGCCTCACAGGCCAAGGCCAGGAAGGTCCGGCGGGCGCAGGGATGGGCTGGAAAGCTACGCGACGAGGCAGGAAGCAGAGCAGCGTCGGAGCAGTGTGGACACAGCAATTAAGGTCGTGTGTGCGTGGGTGTTCCCTGGTGGGTGGGTGGAGGTGGAGAGCGATCACAACCAAGTCGAGATCGTGATTGTCCCCCAACTAAACAGCCACTACGTCATCGAACCCAAAGCTTGATATCATCAAGCCGCGCTTCCACCAAAACCGGCACCCGTAAGAGCACTCACTCAATCATGCTAGGCATCAAGTTAGTACAAGAACGCATGCGCCTGTCCCTCAGGCCCTCTCGGCTCCTGCTCTCCCCAACTCCCCCATTGACCCTGCACCTTCAAGCTCCTCGCTCATGGGGATGAAGGCAGTTGTGTATTATATGTAATCGTCATCTTACCTCCTCCTGTAAACCGTCATTTGTTTCCCTGACCATCCCGTACCTTACCATGGAGTTCGACCAGCATGTCGCGCCTTCGGGCGGGCAGCACTACAGTGCCCTTAACAAGGTCCCCAACATCCAGCAGTTTATGGCACAGCTGGATTCGGAGAAGAAGCAGCGGGACGAGGAAATAGATGCTCAATTGAAGAAGAACAAGAAGAGCTCGCCAGAGGTGACGCCTCACACCAATGAGGCTCGACCCAAAAAGGAGCACGGTCGCACTGTTCGCGATCCAGTGACTGGCAAAGATGTGGAAATCCGCGATGTCAAGCTTGATTTCAAGGAGGCTGTCGAAAACCCGCAAGTAAGTAGCAGCCCATGGCCCGGTCGCAGAAGCGAGGCTAATCCGGCAATAGATGTCTGTTCCCAACGAGAACTTGGGAAAACCAACCACTGTCAAGGTATCGTCAGACCAGTCTGGGGAAGAATACCGATATGCCCAGGATATCACGGCGCCGCCTGATCCCGTGCAGGAAGGGTCGACGTCTGACGTCCCCATCCGCAGTGAAAAGACATCAATCCTGTTTTACAAGACACCCTCAGTCAGCTACGAACCCATGTTTGCCCACCTTGAGCAGAGAGGGAACATTCTGGCTGTTGGTATTTTTGCCGCCATCATCTTCTTTGGCAAATTCTTCGGTGGATCGCTCTGGGGATTGATTCCCTTGGCCTTCTGTGTCTCATCTGGCGTATTCCTATGGGTCAAAGATTTGATCCGCCAGGGTAGGGATAACGAGTGGGCAAGTGAGCAAGACCGTGGAGAGACGGCTACTGTGAATCTGATCCCCGAATCGGTTGAGTGGTTGAATACTGCTCTTGGCGTTGTCTGGGGACTGATTAATCCTGAAATGTTTGCTGGCGTGGCTGATACGTGAGTTCTTCCTCCCCATGGGGTTCAAAACCTTATTGAACTGTTGCTGACTGAAACAGCTTGGAGGATGTCATGGCCGCCTCTGTCCCTGGTGTTGTCGAGAATATCCGAGTTGCCGACATCTCACAGGGCAGCAACCCCCTTCGCATCCTGAACATGAGAGCTCTCCCGGACTCCCATGTCCAGGACATCAAGGACGAAATTCACAAACAGAACGAAGCTATCATGGATGCCGATGAGCTTGCTGCTGTTGAGCAGGCTGGCTCATTTTACAACCTGGAAGTATCAGTCGCCTATCATGCCAAACCTTCCGGTCAAGATATTGCTTCCAAGGCTCGGAACATGGGTATGCAGCTGGTTTTCTATCTGGGCGTCAAAGGCTTGTTCGGAGTTCCTCTACCGATCTGGGTCGAGCTCATTGGACTTGTCGCCACGGCTCGCGTCCGACTCCAACTGACCCCTGACCCGCCGTTTCTGAAGACTGCTACTATTACACTTATGGGAGTCCCCAAGGTGCAGGCAGGCTGCACCCCCATGATTGAGAAAGGTGTAAACATTTTGAACCTGCCACTCATCTCCAATTTTGTCAACTGGGCTATTGCAGCAGCGGCGTCAATGTACGTGGCGCCCAAGAGCTTGACTTTGGATATCAGCAAGATGCTCCAGGGAGATGACATCAAGAAGGAGACACTTGCTCTCGGCGTCATTTTCATCCGTATCCACAAGGCAGTCGGTCTCAGCAAGCAAGATCAGCGAGGCAGCAAAGGAGGTGGTTCCGACCCATACATCACCGTCACCTGGAGCAAGTTTTCCAAGCCCCAGTTCTGTACCCGTGTCATCCAAGATAATCTGAACCCCATCTTCGAAGAGAGCTGCGGCCTCTTGGTGACGAGTGATCTTATCAAGGCAGATGAACAACTCTCAATGGAGTTGTGGGACAGCGACCGCTCCTCGGCTGACGATGTGGTCGGCAAGGTCGAATTGAGCATCCAGAAGCTGATCCAGCACCCTGGCAAGATGTTCCCTCAGACCTCCAAGCTTCAGGGCCTCACTGCTGAAAGCAGCATGCCTGGAGAGCTCCACTGGGAGGTTGGATTTTTCGGAAAGACTCAGTTCCGTAAGGCTCTTCGAACATCTGGCAGGGACGTTAACTTGCCCAAGGAGCTTGCCGACAAGCCAGAGCTGCAAGATGAGAGGGGGGCGGTTGAGACTCAAGAGGAGGATGCTGTCACTCACACCCCTCCCGATCCACTGTGGCCGTCTGGTATTCTCAGCGTCGTTGTCCACCAGATTGTGGGACTAGAGCTTGCCAATGTCAAAGGCTCACAAGGAAAGAGGAAAGGAAAGGAGTACGAGCCAGCCCGACCCGAAGCAGGAGAAGTCAAAGAGGAGCAGGGCAAGTCTCTCCCGAGCTCTTATGCCACCATCCTCATCAACGACGATCTTGTCTACAAGACACGTACCAAGGTGGTGTCCTCCCAGCCAATTTTCAATGCGGGAACTGAGAAGTTCATCCGAGATTGGCGATCGGCTATTGTCACAGTTGCCGTGCGAGATTCACGGAACAGGCAGCATGACCCCCTTATTGGAGTCGTTCCTCTTAAGATTTCAGATATCCTGCAGACGGCCAGTGAGGTGACTCGTTGGTACCCACTGGATGGCGGAATCGGATTCGGCAGGATCCGTATCTCGCTGCTGTTCCGATCTGTAGATCTTCGTCTCCCACCGCCTCAGCTTGGCTGGGACATTGGCACCTTTGAGTTCTTGTCGGACAAGATCACAATTACCAACTACAATCGCAATGCACGCCTCCGTCTACGTACGGGAGGATCCTCTGCTGACATCAAGAAATCCTCGATGCAGTCTGAGGAAGGAGGCATTTCATTCAAACTCGAGGGCGGGAACGAGGAAACCGGCCAAAAGGTCCGGTTACCTGTCCGTCACCGATACCGATCGCCCATCTTCTTTGAGCTTCATCCTAGTAGTACCAAGAGAGGAGCTGATGCTGTGGCAGCTCTGTGGCTCCTGGAGCTGACTGATGGGGAAGAGAAGGATTTTGACATTCCCCTGGTCAAGTGTAGCAACAACGTACGATACTCGCAAAACTACATTACATCTGAGACGTACAAAGATATTCCAGATACCGAGATTGAGGAAATTGGGCGGATTAAGTTTCGTGGCCGGTTCTCTCCAGGAACAGACACGGACCATATTCGATTTGTCAGTGGCAACGATACACGAGAGACAATCGAGACCTGGGAGGCATGCTACGCTGAGGGTGTGCGGCAGCAAGAGGTCCTCACGGAGGTCCCGCCAGCCATCCAGAAACTCCACGACGAGTCCTTGACCCAGGGTCGGGACGTGCTGGCGCAAGCAGATGAGAAGGAGAAGGAAAAGTGGCTGGCCAAGGATGGAACTGACTGGAGTGGAGCTTTCGGCCAAGATCCAAGTAAATTGGCGGCCAGAAAAGAAAGCACAGCCGATACCGAGGAGGACGACCAGTTTGACGAGGAGGAGTACGATGATGATGACAGCGACGAACCTGACCTAGGGTTGAAGGATGCTGAGACCCACGGTTCTCGAGACTCGGCGGACAACAACTCCAACGATCGAGCATCTCTGGCCAGCCATGGCACCGATGCGACCAGCTCCTCCAAGAAGAGCTCCAAGAACCCCATCGCCATGTACAAGGACTACAAGGAGCGGAGCCGGGACTTGCACCGAAAGCACCGTGGCCTGATGCAATGGAGACCGTTGCGGAACGCCCAGTTTGCCAAGAACGAAGCCAAATTCGCCGTCAGGAAGGTCAAGACCTGGGGGGCGTTGGATGGTAGGGAGCCTGATGTGGAGACAGAGGTGTGAAGAGGTCACTGGAACCTAATATGACATCTCTTTTCTCTCTTTCCTATCTGAATTTGCTTGAACGCGGATTATCCTACAGTCCCTTCCTATTTTCTACGTCTACTTACCTAAGTATGGAATGCCGAGCTGGGAGAATGAGCATGAATCACGACTTTGACGAGAGTAGTCTTAGCTTAATTCCTATAGTCAATTGGATCAAATTGCCTATGCTTATTTACCATGCCTCAGCTGTAGAAGCTTCATTCTTTGCATTCTACGCCAGATAGATCGGTGTGAGGGGCCATGAGCTTCACCCCATCCATCACTTTGTACTTCAATGAATGCAAGTCGATATCGTTGATGGTTCGAGCCTGAGAAATGCGGTAGGTCATGTTATTCTCAACGAAGACCGGTAACTAGCTTCCCCAAACCTCGGATATGAGAAACAGGGGAAACTCACACTGATGCCGTACTTTTGCGGCGTGGCGTTCTTGAAGTCGATGCCGATGCTCGCACCGCACTTGGGACAGAACAGCTGATCCTTGGTCTTGGTGTTAAACTAGGCACCATCAACGTCAGCTAGTATTCAAAATGATAAAAAAAAGTGACATAAACTATTAGAGTACGCACTTGATAAACGGAGCAGCGCTCCTTGGAGCCCTTGTGCCAGGTCAAGTTCTCATACGTCGGGTCTAACACACGCCCACGGGTCAGAAACTCAATGCAATGATCTCTCTCGCCCTTGCTGGAGATGAAAAAACGCACAGACGAGCAGGTATCCGGCCCTGCGGCAGATGGAGCAGCCGCAGTTCATGACCTCGTACTCCGGGAGCGGGGGCGACAGCGTGAAGGAGAAGCTGACGTTGCCGCAGTGGCATCCGGCGTCGTAGGTGGCGGAGGGGGGCTTTTCTTGCTCGGTCATGGCGGGTTGTACCTCTTCAGCTTTTGGTATAGAGTTGGTTGGGGTATGTTGCCTGATGGGATTTGGTGGATCGAAAGACTTATGTGATGTGTGATGCCTGTCTTGTAGCTAAGAACAACCCTTGGCAATGCCACCCTGGTGTCGGAAGGGTTCCTGAGCAGCGCCGCTTTTAGGGTGAGCGTCGCCCTATTAAGCCTGATCTTCCACTTTCCACTTTCTTTATTCTTTATTCCTTTCAGATATATAAAAAGAGAGGCAAGTGAGGTATTAGAGTGAGTTTGGCAAGGGAGTTATGCCGTTGTAAAAGCCATGATGCTGGGAAAATCCTTTACTTGTATGCATATTGAGTTTTGCTAGCTATTGCTTACTCTATTGTTAGGCAATAAGCGTAGCCCTTATTATTGAATATGCCGTGGATGAGCCTTTGACCTCTCTATGAACTATATTGAGATGCTGGGGATGGTATTAAATTGTATGTATTGCTGTGCTGGGTTGAACCCTTTTTTTAAAGGGAAATTAACCAGTTTACAGTATCTGGTCCTCAATGCCTCCTAACTCTTCTGCCGGTGCATAGGTTACGTCGAACATTTTTGGTTGCGTCCTGGGCTGGCTTCGCAGACTGGGGCTCGGGTGAGGGAGTTTTGGGTTTTGAACAGACAGTGAGGATCAGCCGGATTCACGTTGAAGTTATGATTGCAACCTCTTGGCTCTTTGCACTGAGATATATCGTAGCAAATTAGTGGTGGAGAGTCCCAAGGCTTGTTCTGTGTGAATTGATTGCTTACTGGGCCGTCTGCATCACAAGTCATTGAACAAGGACCTCGGTCCCAACGTTGGGCCCTTGAACCACTCGCCACGCGCGTTCCACCCTTTATATAACAGTCCTGGATAATACATTTGTTCCTTGCCAGGTCACAGACCTATACAACGCGATTAATCAGCGAGCTCTATAATGCATCACGCACTATGGACTAGACAAGCGCCACCGATGAGAAGACACAATTAGCCTTTAGTGAGACACTAATATGTCTTACACCCTCTTTAATACCGGTACCGATTTTGGGATCGGTTGCTGATACAAAGGCTGCGGCCCTACTAACAAGCCTGAGGCCCGTGGCAAGAATAGCGATGCTAAGCTTCATTTCTAGGAAAAGAGAGAGGATGTTCTTCCGGAATTTGCGTCGTTATTGTGGCTGTTGCTGTTGCTGTTGCTGTTGTTAGGTGAAACAACATAAGAGTGCTATGAACGATGGCAAGAATAAGTGCTTTAGACATCTTCTTCCTGTGACTTTTCGGTAATTTTATCTCAACTTGGATTTCTGCAGCCATGTTTTTAACCAACAGTAGATTAGCTATCCCAACAACAAGTGGAAAGCGGAAGGATGAAGGCCCATACAGTTATCAGTAGCTAGACCTATAACTCAAGCCCCAAAATGAGGCTTGGTAAAAATAACTATGCGGGGCCATCGGACGCTGTTGGTCGAGACTGGGCTGACAACAATGTATTCGCCACCAACAACCACCACCAGATTATGCGAGCCAAAGGGGCAGTGCACTTGTGTAGGTCTTATTTAAGATGGTCACCCCCAGCTGTAAACAGACAGTTTCTGGATATTCAACCAAGTACTTCAGGCATCAGTTGTCAATCTCATCTCAACTATTTTCACTCTAAATCCAATGATGGATTCTCCTCAAGCATGGTCCGACTTTCGCAAAGCCTAGATTGATGATATCATCCAACAGGGCCAATAGGACACCCTATGTAGGACTATTAACTCTCAACTTAAAACGATCAATATACAATATATACTCAACAGCCGACTAAAAGAGTTCTATAAATCCGCGCTTCGTAATATTTAGTATACTCTTATCCAAGCAGGCAAGAATATTACTACATATCAGCTTTACTAAGATGGTATTATCTACGAGTATTATCAAGATAGCATTATACGTGACCTTGTCACTTTCAGAGCCCTTGGGACCCTACAGCGTTCAGTACAATCCAGTAACCAAGATGATGATTCAAAGGGTACTGGTATCATTACCTTCTCGGATGGCTATACACTTTGGTCCGGTCTGCCCCTTCTCTCTACATGTCTTATTGATGAATTCACCGAGTGTTATTATCAGAAAGACTATAGCATGGAGCAACGAGAGAACATGGCAGGTCTCCTGGCACGGCTCCTAGCTGCTGGCTTTTACGATGGCCCTGCTCTATGTGCAGTATTACTATTCCAGAAGACCTTGGAGATACCACGACCGCTTGTTACAGATTCAGAAACCTCCGAGATGCTATTATCACTTGAGGGTCTACTTGATGCTCTTATGGGCTTGTGCCAGAATTCTGGATATGGCCTTGCTATCTTAAGTAGCAGCCAAGCATCAGCAGCTAGCTTGACCAAGACTAATGCTGCTGACTACCCATACTTGTCTGATCTTGGTGAATTGGCCCTTCAAGCTGGTACTACTGCCTCGCCCCTGACTGGGTACAGTCCGCAGCGTTGGAATTTCTGGGTTCAGCGACTTATTGAACTAAGGCAGTGCGGGATTGAGAATATAGAGCTTGGAGCCAAGTCTTGTCTGTCATCAATGTATCAGGCAGGAGAGCAGACCAATCTCCTCCCGGGGCTAATTAGCCAGGAGCTCATTATATATGAGGAATAAGGTAGTATAAGCTGGCTCGCACCTTGGCAGGTCATAAGAGAGCAGGGCTGGATAAGTAAGGGAATCAGAATGTCATATTGTTAGACCTGAACCTGGCAAAGCATATTGTTTGACCTTGTGGCTCTTTTCAAGAAGGTGGGCCGACCACACCCTGAAATGGTTTGGCATGGTGCCTATACTAAATTTCCACCGGAACGCTTTGTGGCCAAGCTCAAAGGCCAATTATCGCTTGACAGTCATGGGTAAAGTAGCCTTAGTAAATGACTTTTCGTGTGGTTAGACCAACCTAAGCACACTGGTTATCACGAGTTGAATCATGTGGTCAGAGCGGTCATGACTTGTGTGACCGCTCTGAACTTGGATATCCAACCGGTCATGGTGGTCATACTAGATAGATAGATAGCTTCTTCAATACATCACGTTTACGAACCCGTTTCCTTACATGTAAGGTCAAGCCCTTCCAAAATTTGGGCTGAACTCTTCAACATTCCGCTATACGATGGGTGCGTACCCACCCCGGTAGGGATTGATAGTGGTAAGCAGTGCCATTGAACCCTGCCTCGGCTGGCTTTGCGTGCGCTCAGACTGTACAGCCCTGCGCACGATTCACCTTGTGGGTAATCAGACGGGCCGTATACGGAACCTGGGGGTTGAGGTGTTTAGTGCTTACAGTCCTTGCTCTCAGTGGGAAACTGCCAAGGACTGATGATCAGTAAATAGTATGTTTCGTTCCACGTCACCCAGTGATAGTGTTGCGAGCCGGCTTGGATGTGTGACATATTAGATTACTATCAAGGTAGGTATGTATGTAGCTATCTGGTCCAGTTGAACCGTCTTTTCGTCGTAATATAAGGAAAAAGAAAACAAGAAAATTTTGAGGTATCAATGAACAATGAACAAACAGGCATCGCTAATCCCCCCAGGCATTGAAATCCGATATATTGCTGCCGCCCATGACCAATACGAACACCCAGATTATGCAAGAAGACATTCAAAACACTTGATTTCCGGATATTCATCGTGTCGCTTTTATTTGTGTTGTGTCTGTTGTTCAGTTTTGTATCCACAATACGTGGATGAAGTAGGGGAGAAGATCTATGCTGTCTCCTTGGTCGTCGACCCGTTCTCCTTTCGGGGGGCGCAAGCTGCCGCGGCATGGTGCGCACCCTCCTTCTCCGGTGTGCTGTCTTCCTCCTCTTCAGCAGCGGGGGCGGGAGGGACGAAAAAGTCGGTGGGCGCGATCTTGCTCTTCTTTCGGATGGCGGCACCATACTTGTAGAAGATGAAAGGAATGGGGGCGAGAACGACTGCTACGCAACCCAGGAGCGTGGCGGCAAACTGGATACCCATGCCATCGAACATCTGACGGGCAAACAATGGGAAGACAGCTCCGCACAGAGATCGCAAAAAGGTGTTTCCGGCGATGGCGGAGGCGGCGAACATGAGGTATGCGTCGACAAGGTAGTTGAGTGCCTGGAGGAAGATGGACATGAGACCGAAGCCTGTGCAGAGACCACTGAGAGCGGGAGCAATCCAGTGGATATCTTTCTTGTAACCGGTCCTACGAATGCTTGTTAGTATAGAGCTGGTTTGAGAAGACCTGGAAAACACTTACCATCCGAACCAGAAAATGCCAATGGCAAAGGACACTCCACCTGCCATGACACTGGGGAGACGCCACTCAGGCACAGGAATACCGTTGTTCGCGTTCAGCTTGCGCGTGTACCAGGGCTGCTGGGCAAGGACGAATGCGCCTGCAATCAGCTGGCCGAGAATCATGCCGAAAAAGGTCAGACCAGACTGTCCCGAGCTGAAACCATGCACACCCATGAAGACAAGAGGGTAGGCGGTAAGGAAGAGATAGAGAAGGCCATAGATGAAACTCATGTAGATGGACAGGAGGAGGATAATAGGCTCGGTGAAGAGAAGACGGAGAGGACGCGAAAAGTTCTTCTGGACCAGCTCCTTGAAGTCGATTTCGATTTCCTCCTGCTTGGCGTGGATGCCCCAGTTCTTGGTGCGACGACGGAGGTCAGCAGCCTTGGAGACAAGAATGACGGGAGGATACGTCTCCTCGAGGAAGAAGAAGTCGAGAAGGAACGCGACAGCACCCATAATGGAGGGCAGATATTCGGTCCATCGCCAGCCAAGGTGAGATTCGACGATAAACCCTCCAATAAAGGGGGCAAGCAGAGGACCGGTGAAAACGGCCATGGAGAACAGAGTGATTGCTATTCCTCGCGTCTGATTGTTAAACATATCGGAGAACACGGCGGCGACAACAGCAAGTGGGCAGGCGCCAAAGAAACCACTGAAGAATCGGCAAATCAGAATCGTTTGAATATCCTTGGCGGTACCGCATGCGATCGAGAAGATGGTGAAACCGAACATGGCCAGAACGAGGGGCAGTCGTCGTCCCTTCAACTCGGACAGCGGCGCCCAGAGGGTTGGACCGGTTGCGAAACCCAGCACGTAGAATGAGGTTCCGAGCAAACCAACCTCGGAACTGACACCGTACTGGACCGCGACAGCTGCGGTGGCGCTAGAGAAGATGGAGGATGTAAATGCCGAGGTCATGGTGGTGTATCCTAGCATGGCCGCCGTCAAGACCTTCTTCCTCAGGGGCCAGTTCTGTGCGTGGAGGGGGTCATCAGGTCCGTCAAACTCGACAACGTACTCCTCCTGCTCTGGCAACGGAGGAGGAAAGGGCTTGCCTGCGCCGAAGTTGGGCAAGGGCTTCCTGGAGGCGCGCGTGCTGGTTCGGCTGTGCAGACCGGCACCGACGGTCGAATGGTGCTGGCTGCGGCCAGTCTGGATGCGACTCAGCGCTGTTGGATGGCGCTCGAGGTCATTCTGCGTTGAGACTCGGCTCATGTTGTTGCGGCGCATGGCGGCATTGGCGTGCGAGGAGGCGGAAGTTGAGACAGACGATGTCGTTAATACACGCTCGATCTCATCGCTGCGTCGGGGGAACCGCTGGGGGGAAGCATTGCGCTCGGCTTCTATGATCTCACGATCTGCCTCGTCTATAGCCATGATGGGCAACGAGGTATTGGTCTGAAGTATGCTTGATCCAATTACTGAGTAGGATATATACACGGGTGTATAAGCTGGCCTGTATGACGGCTCAATGTGGGCACCAGCTGGATTGGACTAGCAATAGGTGAGATCCAGGGGAGAATTGTGCAAAGAGAGAGTTGTAGGGCTTGGTGTTTTTAATAAGAAGAGCTGGAGCAGGAGGATGGAAGGTGGGTGGGGAGCAAGGTTTGGAGCTATGACTCGTTGGGAGCAGCAGCGAATCCCGGCCGTAAACAAGAACTAACTACCAGAGGCTAGAAGTAGGCCCCGGGGAATTGATGAAGACTTTTTTGCCTGGCAATTGCAAATAACTGAATGGATCTGGTGGGGCGAGGAGATGGGTTACACGATATTCTCAGGAGCTGGTAATAACCATTGATACCCAAGGCCGGTGCAAGTGAAGGTTGCTTGGTTTCAAACTTCGGGGAGTCAGGGATGCCGCCAATATTTAATGTCCTTTGAGTCATGAAGGTGTAGAATTCTTCCACATTCTGTACATAGCTCCGGTTGCCCCCATGTAGACGTCCTTACAAATTACCTGGCCCCGAGCTGGCCCTGTTGCGGATCCCAGCCGGGTTTCGGTGGCAATTGAGGATTAACTCCAGGCGCCGAGAGGCATCTGCGCAGCAATGGGCAGATCTTTGCAATGCAGGGAGGATCTGTGCGTGGCATCTGGAGGGCTACGCCGGCCGTGATGCGACAATAGCCGCGGGCGCAATTGAGTTGATGAAGCCGTCATAGGGCGGTTCGAGGGGCGACGCGAAATGCCGAGTTTGCGCAGCTGGTCGGGCGCCCCGGTCCTGTTTGATAAGAGCCTATCTCCCCGGCAGACAGCGGCGGGGCGCTGACGCACTGCTGGACAAAGGGTAGCAGTTGGTCACTGGACAGAAAATTCTACACGAGCAAGCGGGCAGGGATAACGGTTCATCCTTGCAAACGGGCCCGGCAAGACGGCAACTGCGCATCGTCCAGGCCGCTAGGGGTGAACTGTCCACTCAGATCATGCCAGTGGGTCCTTTCGGCTTTTGGCCTGTGGAAATACGGCCTAGAGCAGCTGCGTCGGAATTTAATCTTCTGCATTCCGAGGCGCGGGAAAAGAAGGTTACCGTCGGCCAGGTATCGCGGCGTGAAGAAAAAAAAAAGATCTGATCAAGATCGAGTGGTCACGGCCCTGTCTGCACAGAAGCTCTCATTAGCTGACTTGTAGGATTCCTAGGTTGGCAGCTCTCCGCCGGCGCGGATGCAAGCGATTCGGATTGATCAATTAGGGAGTGATTAGTGACCCAGCGGCCGGAACCGATTCTGCAGTGATGTTACCTAGGTAATCCGGCATGACGTCAGGCCACAGCTTCCCACGTTGTTCGCTGCTTTCGCGTCTCGTCACAAAAACGAAACGGATTTCGAATCCGGCCACAACCCGTTCGGCTTTAAAAACATCCCGCCACAACATGCAGGCCAAGGCACCAACACAGCAATCCGCCCACAATGCACGGAATAAAGGCCACGCGGATCTAAGCCCCCCATTACTAATTTGAACCATGTTTGCTAATCCCTTGGAAGCATTATTAATTAATTCCCGAGCGACTAATGACGCCCTCGTCCCTGGCGTTCCTGGCCAGCGTCACGGGGGTGCTAATTGCTTAATTCGCTGGACAAGCTCTAAGTTTATTTCGATACCAGGTAAAGTTCCAGGCACAGTCTATTCTACTCTACTACCTAACGCCCCAGCCGTGCTCCAGCAGCGCTGTTGCCGCCTCCAAGCTCAGTCCCGCCGTTTCGGGGTAGATCCGCCATATCATCACGTACCCGGCGACGCAGACGACGGCGTACAGGACAAACGTCCAGCTCGGCGACAGCAGATCCATCAGCGGGAGGAACGTCAGCCCGACGACGAAGTTGGCGCCCCAGTTGGTCGCTGTTGCGAGGCCGCTGCCCTTCGACCGCACCGATAGGGGGAACAGCTCGCTCTGCATCCAAGGGACGTTTCCGAGGCCAACAGCGTACGATGCGACGTACAGCATGATGCTGGTTAGGATTATCGTGGCGGCGATGCCTCCGTGACCGGCGGATCCCGTCCCTTCGGCTCGTTGGGTGGTGGTTGATGCGCTGAGATCGATGAACGAGAACCCGAATGCCGACAAGAGCAACCCCACTGTCATGACTGGGATGGTGTATAAGAGGATGCGCCGCCGTCCAATGCGATCGATGAGGCCGAGGGCAACTATCGTAAAGATGAAGTTGGTTACGGCAACTGTAAGTGAAGTCAATGTAGGGCTGCTGAAGCCAACGATTGTGAAGATGGTAGCAGAGAAGTACATCAGTGAGTTCTAGAAACACGCTACTAGTCAGTATGAAAGGGTTCGAAAGGCAATGATCGTAGTAGTAAGGTGGGCGGGACAAGACATACAAAACCGCACAGCTGCTGGAGCCCCTGTAGACCACATGCAATTGCGAGGGCACGGCGATGCTTCCCCTCGCTGAACAAGAGCTTCCACCCTGCCAGGAATGATCTGTCACCCGGACGGGAGTTTTGGGCAAGCTCCTCTTCACGGGCCTCGAGTTCAATCTCCCTCATCACCTCATCAATGTCGAAAGAGGACGACGAGCCATTGACTTTCTGAATGACATGTCTCGCGTCGTTCATCCTCCCCTCCTTAATCAGCCATCTTGGGGTTTCGGGCATGAACAAGACTACGGCAAACTGGATGGCGGCAGGGACGCCACCTAGACCGACCATCCACCTCCATCCTGTCGCTTTGGAACCAAAGGCCGAGAATAGCCAGCCGACGACGTAGGCAACTACTTGCCCACCTGTGATGAAGACAGAGTTCAGCGTCACAAGCCTTCCGCGGTGCGACGCAGGTGCCAATTCGGCGATGTACAATGGCACAACGAAGCTTGCAGCCCCTACCGCGGATCCGACAATGCATCGCCCGATGGTCATGACGAGGACAGACTTGGACATGGCCTGGATGAGGGCGCCGCCAAGGAAGAGGATATCCGCGTATATCATCACTCGTTTGCGGCCCAGCTTGTCGGCGAGAACGGAAGAGAACGGAGATATGAGCAGGGCGAAGAGGGACGTCGAAGATGTGATGATCGACTTGTCCAGGGACGTCAGGTTGCGGTCGGAGAGCGATGTACCGACGGAAACGAGGGTCGCGGAAATCACACCGGTGTCATCTGATCAGGAACATTAGCATTCTCTGCTGCAAGAGGCATTCAGATCACTAGGTAGGCATACATCCAAAGAGGAGCCCGCTGATGCCGGCTGCGAATGTGAGAGCAAGCACGAATATCCCCGGCCGGTCGCTCTTTGGCTGTGCGATGCCGATCTCGCTCGCGAGATCCTCATCCTCGAACTCGCCCTCGCTGTCCCGGCGGTTATTGGAGATCAGAGGCGCCTGGGAATTGTCCATCCTGAGGCTGGAGCGATAATTCGCATGCTATTCTAATTTCATGCTGTCAGATCAAGGTCAAGTATGTAGGTCGCGTGGCTATGTTCATATGTATGCTAATCTGTCTCCGACTTACTAAGCTATCTACGGGGCCCCGGTTTAGCCTCTATTTGGAGACTGTCCTGAGACATCATAGTATCCGCCTGACCCAGTTCAAGGCTGTGGAGCTGCATCACATAAATAGCATAGTGAAGATATTGTTGTAAATCTGAATATGTTCTTGTGCAAAGATGTGCATCATATGACTTGAGTTACAAGGTTCTTCTTGCTTTTGAAAACAGGACTCAAAAAGACAACTCAAACCATCCTAAGAAAAAAAAAAGACAACATAACTCAATTATGAAACAAGATTCACATGAAGTTATTGATGAGACTGGGACTCGAACCCAGGAGGATTGCTCCACCAGGAATGAATGCTAAGGTAGCCTTAACCTGACGCCATAACCAACTCGGCCATCTCACCAGATGTGATGTCACGATGCCCCATTGCAGTCACATAAGCATAATGGTGGGGAGTGAACGGGGCAGTCACTTTGCCAGAACCATCAAGATCTAAACTCTGGACGCCAGAAAGAAACGCCGGTGCGCCGTGTGCGAAACGCCTGTCAACCCCTCATTTGACAAGATGTCTGAGAAAGAAGTATGAGGAGAGGCCCATGAGGCTGAGTGGATGGAAAATGGCAGGCAGATGGTAGTTGATATGCCTACTCAATGCCCGGGCTATTACTGATCTCGGAGCACCGGGCGTGAACAGCCAATCCTTACAGAGGTTGTCGGAGAGTTGCTGTACTTTCTTGGCCCGGACGAACATGTTGTTCTCAAATAGGCGGACCTCTTCGTCGAGCGTGTTCGAGCCGTTGGAAGCGTTGACGATTGCCTTTGCTAGCAGCATCGCGTCCTCCAGAGCTAGGTTGACGCCCTCGCCCGCGTAAGGTGTCATGAGATGGGCTGCATCCCCTATGAGTGTCAACCCGTCAACATGCTCCCAATGCGTTCCGATCGGGAGAATGTGATGAGATCGTGGTACGCAGGGACCCTCGGCACTGCTTATCGCATCTTTAAGCTCAGGGCACCACCCACTGAAATCTTTTTGCAGAAGCTCCTTCTTGACTTGTTCGAGATTTGTCGAATCGATCCCGCACTTTTCTTCCCTCATCCAATCCGGGTCATCTCGACGGAAGGTGACGTGGACATCCAGACTTCCATCGCCCATCTGCTGGACCGTAAGTCGCTGTCCTTCACTGTGAGCAAAGAGGCTGCCTCGATTTACTAGTTTGCAGGTTTCGGGCGCAGTCTCTTGGGCGTCGGGGATGGTGAGGTGATACATGCCGACACCAACGTATTGAGGTTGTAAGTTGGGATCCACGGCCTGGCGAGTCTTACTCCAGGCCCCATCAGCACCAACAATCAGATCGAATCCCGTCTCTGTCGAATCCTCAAAGATGAGCGTGTTGCCTTCCACCTTCTTCAGCCGGCGTCCCCAACGGATCATTCCCTCAGGAACGGATTCGGTCAGTATCTGACGGAGCCTGGACCGGTCAATCTCGGGACTCTCGCCCGCGATCTCTTTCCCGTTGCCCGGATGGCGCACAAACAAGTGGTCCAGGTCTTTGTCGACGATTGCCAGATACTGCCCGTCATAGCGAGCATACTTTAGAAACTCGTCCCAGAGCTGGGCGGCTTTCATGGCAGCCAGGCCAGTATCGGTGTGGAGATCAAGGGTCCCGCCCTGACTCCGGTAGTTGGGAGCCGCTTCTCCCTCAAAGACTGTAGCATCGATCCCTTCCAAGTGCAGGAGTCTAGCCAGCATGCATCCTATGCGGTGGGTTTGGGGTCAGTATGGAATGCGCATGCATGAAGGACGAGACACGGAAGAGAGGAGTGTGGCTTGCCTGCTGGTCCACCTCCAACCACTGCAACCTTGAGATTGCTTTTGGACATCACAATGCGAGCTACAAATAGGAACTTGACAGGATGGTGGCATTCGGAGAGTCAGCATACACTGGATGTATTGATCAGCCGAGAGAAAGCTGATCATGAAGGAGCGAGAGGAAGGAATGTCGTTGAAATACGACGGCCCCTTCCCACATGCTTGGGCTCCTACGTGCCTTATGACAATGGCTAAGCAGGGTGGGATCCGATCTATGCTAGAATGCTTACTGGTAATACGTATTCGCATTCCGAGAGACCCGGCTTGTGGCTAGGTATCATAGCTCCCTGGGGTCGGGCCCAGTTAGAGTTCAATGGGCAGAATGGCTGTCATGCTCCATGAGGCTGAAAAGCCACGCGTCGACCGATTCCCGCCGATGGTGGTCTGCAAGCATCGGGTTATGTTGACATATCTCTTGGTTGCAACAACGAAAGGGAGGAACGCCTAAGTGGCTGCACTATTGACACAGCTGCCATTTAAACTCAGCCCTATCTGATGGGACGCAGCTTAGCCTATAATTGCTCCTGGGTGGGCACATATAGACTCAGCTGCCATTGAATATTTATAGACGGATCTGTCCAGTCAGAGTCAGCCAGCCTTTGCAATGGCTCGTATAGTGCGCTGTGGCGGTGGGTTCTTTTGCATGACAGCAAATCAGGGACAGGCAATACGAGCCAACTCAGAGTCTCAGTTGCTGTATCACATGTGCACCAGACAACTGATCGATGGCTTGTGACGTGAGAAGACGGCAAAGGCCGGGTCCAGCGTCAATGCTGCTTCTCTAGAGCCTGCTTGGGGAAAGCCAGGCATAAGCGTGGCTGCTCCTGTCTCAGAAGATGCAGCAGGAAGACATCGCGGACAAAGCAAGCCAGGTGGGCAATGCGGAGGATCCAACGTCAACCGGACTCACGGGTGGGCGAACTCGACCCTTGTGTCTTGGAGCACCAGTCAGGGGAGGTTGGAGGTTATTTGGTCGCACAAACCAAAAATTAAATATCCATCCCCTATCCCAGTGCATCAATCCTTCCGTTGTACCATGTCGGTGGTGACGGTGTGGTGGTGGGAGCAGTGTCAGCATGCTCTGGCCTTTGGGGCTGAGGGCGCTGTAAATAGGGATGTTCCAGGCACCCGCAGATGGATGATAGTGGATGATAGTGGATGGATCCTTTGCCCCATAATCCAAGTGGGTGGACCCGACTATCTAAACCGCTTGTGACTGTCGCTGCCCAATGACCTTCCGCTTCAGCCACCTGTGGCTCCTCTCTGCAACCAGCCAGTCGAAATGTTGCGATCGGTCGTCTGAGTGGCACCTCTCATCCAACCTCAACGACGGCCTCGTCACCCATCATCCATCCAGCCAGCTACACACACCTTCATTCCGGCGTTTGTTCTCTGCACTTTGTTTGCGCTCCTTGTTGGCCGTGATATTCGACACCGCTCATTCTACTAGCTGAATGTTTAGACCATGCCTGTCCTTTGACTGTAGCAGCTGAACACGGGGAGCCGACTAATTTCTAATTGCGACTTGACTCCTTTCTGCCACTTAGCCCGACCGCGACCCAACCCGACGTCGCATACGCCTGCCCGCCGGGCTGCCGACTCAACACAGACAAATCATTATTATTATTATCAACCTGAGGCGCTTCGTCTCGTGTCTTCGCCGCGATGCAGCCTCAAACCGTGGTGCGCGGATTCCAGCGCCGATCCCCCGGCGCTGAGCCTGGTCCGCCACCAAATATACCCGTTCGTTCTATCTCGCCAAACATTCAAGGAGGGAGGATCTCCAGGTCAGGACAATCGGGTAGCGCAAAGCGGGTGAACAGAGAGGTGCGTTTAATCACAGAGCTTGGGTTTGGCTGAGGCCGGTGGGCGATAGTTCCCAGCCTCAGCCGCGTCGTGGGGAACCCGTGCTCCCCCTCTCAAGCCCTCATCGCATCTGGCGTAGGATGGCCTTCTGACTTTGCTTGACTATATTTAGGGCTCTGGAAGCGGATCGAACATGCCGTTGTCACAAATAGAGAAGAGCGTCACCCACTTACTAGTTGCTACGAAACAGCTTCTCGAAACCCTGACCCAGTGGTCTCGCGGGCAAGCAACCGATACCGAAGTCTCTGATGTTTACGTGCGATTGGGATATGAATTTAATATGGCATGCCGTGCCTTCACGGCCATTAATGTCGATGTTTCCGACTTGGGAAACGTCCCGGACCTCCTCCGCCACATACTCGAGACGACACTGAGCCAGGAAGCAAGCTCTGAGAACCTGGAGAAATATCTGCCGAGGATACGAGACATCATCATCAACTTACTACACGGACTCAAGCGAAAGCAACACAAACTTCGACAAAAACAGATGAGAGATCGTGAGAGTACTGGTTCCGCCGCTATCCCCGAGAGGACCACGAGCGTCAGCACCGTGGCAAGTGGCGCAAGTGGATTGACCAACTTGCTCGAGGAGGGAATAGAAAATGGATACAAGCCAGAGCCTCGAAGCGAATCTATGCCTCCAATCCGGAACACATCGCCTGCACGTCGATTCAACTCAGTGCGAGATCCGTCTCAGGAAACAGTAGCTTCAGAGCAGTCGTCGTTGTCGAGCAACACAATGCAAAATATCCCGGTGTTGCCCCCATATCCCACAGATTCATCAACAATCCCAACGTTTCCAGTCAAGACCGATGTTAATGTCGATTCATTTCCGCCGCCGCCGCCCACCCCTCCGGATAATACATCCAGTGCTCTGGCAGCGCTGCAAAAGGGGGGAGATCTTGAGCGACGTGCATCGCGACGATATTCCCAGTATCAAATATCAAAACACTTGGGAGGATCGACTGGGATGCCCATGCTCCCATCGCAGAATGGCCCCGTCCCCAATCGAGGCCAGAGAGAAGCTGCCAGGGAGTCCTTGCGTGCAGTTCAATCCAGACACTCGATTCGACACAGTCGCAATCCATCAGCGCAGCCAAGAAACGGGATTGCGCAAGAAGTCTCTCCAGTCAGAGTTCCCAGCCAAGTATCAGAGGAGCAATCCCCCCAGCTTCCTCCACCAGCCGAGAGTCCGGCGCCGGCTGAGAGCCCCCAAGATAAGCATATGTCGACCGCCACCTTATCAGGCCCATTAACCGACCCACCCTTCTTCGAACCTGATACCCCTGAGGAAGCAAAAGTTGAACCGGAAATACCCAAGAAGAAGGAGGAGACAATCCAGACCCCGCAACGAGAAACGAAGCCCAGCGAGTCCTATTTCCAGGTCTCTCCCCCGCCGACGCCTACTCGTGAACTGACCCTCTTCCTTCAGTACAAGTCAAAAGTAAAGAAGTTCGTCTTGCCAGAAGGCCGCGAAGAGCTCTCCCTTGGTCGCCTGCAACTCGCATTTATTGAGAAGTTTTCATGGAGCACGCAACAGAATGGTGCAGACTTGCCTGAGATTTACATCCAGGACCCCGTATCTGGCGTGCGGCACGAGCTGGAAGACTTGGCGGACATCAAGGATCGCACAGTCCTTGTTCTAAACGTTGAACAGTTGGATGAGGTTAAACGACACTTTGATGATGGGATATCAGCGTTGACAAAGATTGTTCGTGAAGTTAAGCAGAACGTGGATGACCAAGGAACTGCACTCCAACGAGTTTCCGACATCCAGCAAGAGACGTCCAAGGAGTTGGCGAGAATGGCATCCGCCCCGCCCGTCGTCTCCAGCGGCCTCGACGGCATGCGCTCGCCTCTGGGCTTGGGCAAGAGACTCCCAGCTGGCCAGCAAGGCGAATTGCAGAGCCTCCGCCGGGATCTCGCTGTTATCCGCCAAACTTATGCCAATTTCCAATCAGAGGTCCAGACCTCCATGTCGGCGCTTCGACAGAAGGCTGCGAATGTCAAGGAAGTGGCTGCCAAAGCCGTTATTCCCGACATGGAAGGCGATGCTGGATACTCATACGTCGCAAGTGGCCGGAAGCAACTCAACTCCGACTCGGACCGCCTGGTTGGCAAGGTCGATGATCTCCAGGACTTGGTCGAGGATCTACGGAAGGATGTTGTGCACCGCGGCGTGCGGCCACTGCCCAGGCAGCTGGAAGGTGTCTCCAAGGAAATTGGCGGCCTGACCAAGGAGCTCAAGAAGATGGAGGACTACATGATCCAAGAGAAGCCCATCTGGACTAAGATCTGGGAGAAGGAGCTTGAGGATGTCTGCCAGGGCCGAGATGAGCTCCGCCTTATGGAGGACCTGCTGGTGGATCTGCGCGACGATCTCGAGAAGGCCTCCGAGACCTTTGTGCTTGTTGAGCAAGCGACGAAGGAGCAGATGAAGGACAACGGCACCAACGCCAGCGCCGGCTCGGCGCGCCAGTTCTCCAGAGGTCTCAACAGCCTCGGCAACAGCCTAGACCAAAACGCTGCGAAGGAGGGTGTCCTCGGCGAGGTCCGCGCTCTCCAGCCAAACCACGAGGACAGGCTCGAGGCCATTGAGCGCGCCGAGAAGCTTCGACAGAAGGAGCTGGCGAGCCGAAAGGGCAATCCGCTCCACCGTGAAATTAAAGATTTCGTGAAGGAGGGCAAGCTGAAGAAGTCGGGCGGCTTTGAAGAGGTGGAAAGACAGAGATTACTCAAGGACGAGAGGATACGCCGCGAGGTATGGGAGCGCCAGAATGGCTACATCCCGGAGGAGGGAGAAGAATATGAGGAGTACGAGGAGTATGAAGAGGAGGAAGACGGGGCACAACAGGCAGAAGGCGGGGGCGAAGAGCCGCCGGCGGCTGGGACGCCCGATGGGACGGCAGCGCAGGAAGCGAAATAGGAACGGCGGTAACGGTTGTTTATTTTTTTGACATGATATATTACCCTGGTTAAGACATGCTTGTATGTATATGAGACGGACACTGATTATACATGGCCCTTGGCTCCATCGTGGGGGGCGCACATATTCGTTTTTACAAAGCGCGGGGGACGGGAAACTTAGCTAGGTTATTGCTTGGAATGGGAAACACTTTATATATTCGGCCCCCTGACTATCAGGGGGGAGATATATCTAGGCTTATTTTTTAAAAGACTTGATCTAAATAAGCGAGCAACCACTGAAACCTACGACCCAAGTAGCGATAACTTCTTCATGGCCGTCACGAGAGGCGGCTGCTGCAGCTTGGCCTGGCTCTGCACAAACTCCTGCAGCACGGCCGCCCCGCCCGTAGTCTTCCAGTCGGCACCGGGGAACCCGCTCCCCTCTCCCTGCTGATCGGGCGTCTCCTGCTGCTCGCCGCTGCCAGGGGGTGGCTTGGGGAACACCTCGTCCACGGACCGCTCGCACGCCGCGATCACTTCCGACAGGAGGGCCTCGGCGGCGCGGGCGCGCTCCGCCATCCCTCTCCGGACGAGGGCGAAGACGAGGCGCTCGACCTCGGGCTTGGCGGCCATGACGCGCTCGACCAGCCGCCTCACGCTGTTGACTAGGTACTCCTCCTCGTAGACGGTGCCCTTGCGGCCGCGGGCGCGCTTCTTCTCCTCCCGGCGGCGGTTCTTGCTCGTCGCGCGGCTGACGCCCGTACCCGCGGTGCCCACGCTCCCGGCCTTGCCGGTGTACCGCGTGAACAGGCTGGCGCTCGTGCTCACGCGGGAGCTCGCGGCGATGGAGACGTCGTCGGGGATGTCTGCGCCGCCGGCGCGCTCACCCTCGTAGAAGGCTAAGGGGTCCTCGGCGGCCTTGCGGCGCAGCTCGGCGATGCGGGGCACCTGGGCGTTGAGCTGGGCCTTGCAGTCGGCGAGGAACTCGGTGGTGCTGCCGAGGGCTTCGGCGATGCCGGTGTCGACGGCGGTGGTGAGGAGCTCCGGGCGGGACTTTTGGAGGACAAGGCGGATGGCCTCGGCGAAGTGGTAGCCCTTGCAGAGGCACCGGATGGCCTGCTCCAGCGAGGAGAGGTAGTCTAGGTGGATGCTGGCTGCGGCGGCGTAGTTCTTGTCTTCCCAGAGGGCGTCGGCCAGGGCGGTGGCGGTCTCGGCCAGGGCGTCCTCGGACATGGGCGGTGTCTGCAGCTGCGCGCTGACCAGGCACTCCTGCCAGCATGTTGCGCCGGCCGCGCGGTAGCAGCTTGTGGCTTTTGCGTAGTTTTGAAGCGACTCGTAAGCGAGGCCGGCTTCTCTGAAAGCGGATGTGGATTCGAGGTGGGCGGCGTAGAGGGTGGTGATTTGATTTAGACGATCTTGGTCGTAGCGGTAGAGCTTCAGGGCATCCTGGTACAGGATGTGTTTGACTGTGTAATTGCTTAGTTCTTCAAAGACATCCAGGGCGTGGAGGTGGCTGAGCGCCTTTGTACGGCGGGAGAGGTGGTCGTCGATGATAAATTTGCGGCGCAAGTCGGATTGTTTATGGAGATCCTGGATAAATGGAAGATACTCTCTTGGGTCACGCTGTGACTGTTGCGCGACCAGAAGTGCAAGTTCAAGATTATAGAGACCTAGGGCGTTGTCATAGACGCGGTTGACGTCGACAATGAAGCAAACATGTTCGACGGCGCGCTCGGCAGGCTTCTCTCCCTCTTCCATCAGCCCAGCCACCAAGCGCAGGGCATCTTCCAGGGCGGGAGGGTCTTTGCAGACGTGGGCGGTAATAGTGTTCTGAATGCTGGTTGGCGTTTGGGTCTGAAGACCCTTGAGGATAGCGTCACAGACTGTGTTTACCTTCGAGGTCGTTGGTGCTAGCTCGGAAGAGGGTTGGGGCTCGGGGTTCAAGAATGTTCTCTCCTGAATCTTGCCACGTTTGGTGTCAGGATACATTGTTTCCGTAACGTCTTCCTGGCTGCAAGACGATGTTAGTCTTGGATTTGTTTAGGTGATATGACTTTCTACACTTACCGAAGCGAGGACAAGAAGAGGTCAATGTACGAGGCCTCCCTAAGTTGATCTAAGAACACGCCCACATTGGCAAGAAACTGTTCAGGTTTATGATCATATAGAATATTCATGTCCACTCGCTGAGTACGACAGTATGTAAATGCTTCCGCGTACTTCAGCTGATCAATGAGATTGCGAATACCAGCAACCACCATAGCTCGAGGGTAAATGGTTTCCAGGTTGCCTCTGGGCATCTGAAGAACGATGCTCATGGTAGTGGGAATGGCTGTGACAAGTCGGGAGCCGCGCTCTACGTTACGACACCGCTCATCCTTTTCAGGATCATCTCCACAAACTTCTAGTTCTATAAAGTCGTTAACAACATGCGGCGAATCCAATTTAGCTTCGGGAAACACCAACCCTCGACATCTTCAGCCAAGTGAACAAATTTGACTAAATGATTATTGGTAGTAAAGATAAGGTGGTCGGGTGTGACAACAAAAGAGGTACAGTTCTTGGCTAGGAGGCGTGAATTCGCGTAAAGATGGCCACCTCTTGACAGGCCAAATGCAATAATGGAGTCGCTGACCTTGGCAACTTCGAACCAAGGTAGCTGGGTTTGGAACTGGACGGGTAGGAGCTCGCTTCCGGTCGACAGAAGACGGTGGATCTTCCCTGTGCGGTCCTGACCATAACCTTCGATAGAGGAATCGTCCTCGTAAGTCGTTGTACTCACAAATAGCTGATCTTCATTGAGGAAATCGAGGTGTGCATCTTCAGCATCGGCCTTGACACTAAGCTGCAGATTCCCTAGATCATCCTGGTAGCTCATCAGTTTGAACCGTCCCTCCGAGGAACAGCAAATTCGCAGGCCGACATTGTCTTCTGGGATGTTTGCTGGACCAAATGGAACCTTGACTTTAAGTTGCGGCTTGATCCATCGTCCATCCGATTCGGGCCAGTCGTAAACATCTACACCTTTTCGATGTAAGATGGCAAAACTCTGATTTCTTCGCCCAAATGCCACATCCACTGCAGCAGACTCAACCTTCAATTCATAAAGAGCCATAGGGGGCGGTACATTCGCTCCTCTGAGAGGTGTCAACTTGATAGTCTCACCATCAATGACTGCAACAGCTCCGTTATCAAATGGCGGACAGGACGAGCCCCGGGCCGTATAGAATATCTTTTCGACGATGCTCAAGTTCTCGGTAGTCACAATAGCGAAACGCAGGGCTTTCTCTGAATGCCAAACTACAGAGGCAGTAGAGGGCTCCGTTGGAATCTCCTGCTTCAAATACCAGTGATAATTCCCCGTGGTCCAGAGTTGGACTAAGCCGTCCAACATCGCAGCTAGCGCAGTTGAGTCGGAGTTCCACTCAAGACGGATGGCTGAGCTGGATACTACTGGCTTTTCGGGAGAGCGAAGGCGAAACTGGCCATGGCGAAGGCCATTTCTCTCAAAGAAAACAACATCGATATGGTCATCAAACCGCTGGATACCTGCGATGAGATTCCCAGACGGTCTCCAGCTCAAAGTGCTCTCCAACCCATCCATCGGCTCACTGGCGCTGTCAAGCTCGCCCTCGCGAGAATAAACCCTGATTACTCGACGCTTGCTGTCCTCACTTTCTTGGATTGCGTTGATGGCAACAAAAGCTCCGTCGCCCCTCCAGCTGATGTTGATGGCGCCATCGTCATTCGGGCTTAAAACTCCACTGTCAACCTTTTCGGGGATCGTAGGGTCGCGCATCGCTTTGGCTCCTCGGCCCTGGAACTGGGTTTCCTTCTTACCCCATCCAACTGATACGTGCCTTGAAGCCTTGAGATCCTCGACGGTCATGGCAACTTCGGCGACCGGGTCAAAAGTCGAGCCCATGAAAAGCAGAGCGTTCGCCTTGGTGACGATGGCCAATAACTCCTCATCCGGAGACCATTTTGCGGCCGCGATGCCAGCATCGATGGAGCCTACAATTTCGATATGAGGACCATTTGAAGAGAACTGATCTTCCTGGACCGTAATGATATCGCCTCCTTCTAGAACGAGGCATGTAGTCGCTGTCCCACTCAGATACTGGAGGCTGATCACCCTGTCGACCAGCAGGTCTGGGTTTGGGCTCGGCGCCTCCCAGCTTGCAACGGTCTGGTGAGAACTTTGGGTCGATCGTCAGCACATATTTCATAGGTCATCAAAAAGCGAAGCTAACAAAGGATCTAACGCTGATTTTCGTACACATCTTGCTTATCCGAGACTCTCAGGAGCTCAATAGTCGAGCTGTGCTCTGTCGGCCCAACGGTACATAGGAGCTCGTCCTTCTCAGGGTCCCAGCAAGCCGACGTGATGTCGGGATGCCTCCAGCGGCCGAACTGAAGATTGCGAAGGTTGCGCATCGTTGGTTGGCTGACTGCGAGTTTGAGAAAAGACAAGGTAGATCCAGGTGACAAGGGTGTTTTCTTCTTCCCAGATGCCCCGTCGGGTTATTCTCCCACAGGCACCGTTGCCCGCTCAGTCATATGCTGGATGGAATGGATTCCCGCTTTGGTCGTTCCAGGATGGCTGTGGCATGTGCAACCAGTGGCCTGACCGGTGAGTCTTTCTTGTCTCTCAGCCGAAGTGATGTTGGGTTACATGGAGCCTAAGGATTTTTTCTTTTTTTCTCTCGGCGGGCAGAATGCGTGGAGATACTTGAGGGCCAGGGTTCGTCGAAGTAGCTTTTGCGGGGCACTTCACGATAAACCCGTGGAAGACCAGGTTGAGGGAACCTCGAGCCTGCCTGGGGCCAAGTACTTTCAAAACCTGATGCACACGGTTCAGTCGTCGGCCAACGCCACATACTCACTAAAAGGCAGTGGATAGAGGGGCTAGAGGTTGCAACCAATGTGGGTGCTGAAGGGGTTTAGTGCCAGTGCCGCTGTAAAGCTCACTGAACACCAAATTCAGACTCTTCCAGCGTTGACGTTTCAGAGCGAACAGCTTCAATTTCAAAGAGAGAATCTACAGCGCAGGACGAGTTGAGCCCGCGAAATTATTGTAGGCTTATACACTCCTAAGATGTCACTCATTCACCATATCCGTCCCTTGCGCTCTCCTGTTCCCTACCAGCATTCGTCTGTTTCAGATGACCCTCAGCCTCTATCCACTGGCAGCCAGTCGGACACAGCGATTAGAGGTAACGGGCCGTCTAACCACCCTTTCACCTCATCCTCATCTACATAGATACAAGGGTGGCGATAATGAGACCTGCAGAAGAAACGGCGTACTCGGCGCGGCGCGGCATCCATAACTGCGACACCTCGGAGCCGGCCGGAGGATCACCCACGGTGGAGTTGCTCATAGGGGTCCAAAACTTGGCTTGGGAAATGGTCAAACTTGACTTTGTCTCAGTCTATCTCTACTAGACTGGGTGGATTGTCTGTAGGTATCAGCTGGGTGAGAGTGGCCATTGTCTCAATGTTCATAATGGTTCTCCCCTCTGTTCATGAAAGGTAGGATGATATCACCATTCTGCAGTAATCACATGAAAGAACCTGTTTCAAATACCGGGAGCTGCATATCGGCACAGCCATCGGGTACGAACTGCATGGGCGAAACCGGATTGTTTCGTCGGCCCGTTCTGCAGCCAAAAACTTTCCCAGATTGTATTGAATTCCGTCACAAGCACCTTGAACTCAGGTGCTTTTCGCGGCGGTCGCCTCATACGAAAAGTGGCGCCTGGACGGCTAAGTGGTGACAAGGTTACGCCAAGGGTAGAATTTTACTGTTCCTTCTTTTCCCTCCTGGATCACACTTTACTTTCCGACTGCAACCTTTCCCGGCGACCGGTTGCTGCAGGTCATACCACCGAGGAAAAAAGCGGCCACGCTTTCTACCCAGTTACCGCGATGGAGGCAATGTCGATCCTCAGCTCAGCGTCCCGAGGCCAAACAAAAAGTGGGGTAGCGTCGCTGTCATGCAGCTGCTAACCGATTCTGGTTCATCGTCCTCTCTTCGTTTGATTCCGGGGTCGAGACGGTCGACACGGCCTCTCCGCCATTCAATTCCAATCAACTGTATATAGAAAGCGCCGTCATCCGCATCTCATCGCCAGCGTCCTCCATCCATCCTGGCCGAACTCGATCTCGAATCATTACAGTTGGATTGAGCCCACATAGAGAACATAGCAAACAACTACAGCACAATGGATCTCGCCTACGACCCTCACGCCGAACGCGCCCGTCGCAAGGCCTCCTCGACCTCCCTCAACCGCCTCACACTCGCCCCGTTGACTACGAAGCTGCCCCTGGATCACGATGACCAAGCTCTCGTGGACTCCCAGGCCGCCTTTACCACCATGTCGCGAAGAACGTCCTACATCCAGGGCAAGTCGGCGCCTACCACTCCTCGCCTTCTCTCCCGCTCCCCTGCCACACCTCGCTCCCGCTCACAGCAACGAACCCCGTCCGAGCCAAGCAAGGCCTTCTCGAAGAGTAAATCTACTACGCATCTCGGATCAGCCCAGGGTCGAAGGTCTTCCCGTGGCCACGGCTCGGCCACACCCCGTCGGAGAAGGGGAGGTCACGAGGACACGAATGGCCGCACTGACAGCGACTGGTTACTCCGGACGGGAGCCCTCATGACCTCCGAGTCGCGTGAGTTCAAGGGCCAGTCCTGGCTTGTGTCCAGGCAGAGTTCCACGAGCCTCCAGGGCGCACAGGATGATGACGATGATGCCTTTGACCAAGAATTGGTCATGGAGCGTAGCAACCACCATCTTGGAAGCAGACGTCCCAGTGTCGGGATCTTAGAAGACGATGCCTCCCCTTATGGAAGCCGTTTCCACAGCCGCCATGGAAGCAGGTCGCACAGCATCGTGGATTTCCGGGACAGTTATATTACGCCGTTAGAGCACGTCGAAGGCGATTCGTACTTTGCAGCTCGCGGGGGTGTAGACATGGTAGAACCTGACTTTGTCAATCTCGACGAGAAACTGGAGGAGCTGGAGCAAGACACCGTGCAAGACGACGAGGCTGCTGTCAGAAGATTAGTTCGACATGGCCAGTCTGGAACGGGCTCATGGATCAGCAATATGATTGGATGGTCTCTCTTCTCTGTAGAGGAGAATGATGAAGATTCCGAAGACGAGGAGGATGACTATGGGTCACTGGAGGACCTATCGCCTGCGCCTGGGCACTCAGGGTGGTCAGCTCGCCACTTCGAGGGCATCTCAAATGTTCCAGAGGAAAAGATCCCACCACCCGTCACGGATCAGGGGCCCTGGCAAGATGCCGCTTGGTTGCTCAGCGTAGCCACCAAAGTCATGTTTTAGCCCCGCCTTGTTTTCATATCCAATTTCTCTTTTCTGACTGTCGTCTTTGTTCTCAACCTGGGTTTTGGTAACGTAATCACATCACCTCATCCATGTGAGCGGTTTGCCATCAGGATGGCTACAGACTCAATGGGAAAATACAACGTGGGAATGGTAAATATTGAGCTCATAAATCTCACCTAATGAACGTCGTATCTCATCCTTCGGGGATGCAGAGCAATGAAGTGATCCGTAATTCCTACATGAGGTTCGTCCGATGTTCCTCTGCTCACGAGACATCTGAAAGCCAAGCATTCGCTGCTACGTCCGACGGCTATAACGGATCGCCCCGTCTTATACCAGAGAAACAGGCCATACATTTCCCGTTCAGGTCACGGTGAAGGCTGAGTTCCACAAAACCCCCCCCCTTTATCTGGTTACAGCTATCCGACCTATCATTTTGCATTCATCCATTTCATAGATAGCGTAATGGGGTCAAAGTTCCGTATGCCATGAGCCCATATTTTAGTCCTGGGGTGCCTGGTTAGAGTTGCAAACTTTGAGATGTCCCCGGAGCTGTAGATCAGCTTAAGGCCAAGTGTGACGTGATAATAATATCATTATTATGAGAGAGCTCTGCGCAGCCCGCCGTTGCGGCACTTTTACCTTGAGTTTTGGATACTCCGCACGTAGAACGATGGTCTGGCAGGGGCGTTCATGAAATCCTCGCCTCAGTAAATACTAGCGATATAGCCCAGCTGTCAATTAATATAGCGCCTTTCGGGAAGCTCCGATGTCTGAAGGCGGAAAAATATCGATTCGAGCGATTCGTTGCTTTTGGCATTAAAATACGAAGTACAAAGTCACATACATGGTATGTTTGACCCCGGAGAATTCATATACATCTACCTATGGAGAGACCCCTTATCAAGAAGTAGCGTCTATTGAGACTGGTACCGCCGATCATCACTAGACTTAGCAGACCGGCGCGACTCTCAAGAGTCTCGACTGATATAAACGAACGGCAATGGCAACAATACTTAGGCGGTTGCTTGACGCCTCGGCGGTGGGGGGGGAAATCAGCTGGGGGCTTGCAGCGACGGTGCATTGAGATGACCGACCGCCGTTCATCTTAGGTTGCTCAAGCTAGAGCACTCCTAGATATCGGCCCCTGTCGTCAGTGAATAGCCGGCCGGTCTAAGACGGTGCAGCTATCAGCACGCGTGGAGTTGCTTATGCACTCATAGTTTTACACGGTAATACACGCGAGATGGGCAAGGGCTCTGTACGGGAAACCCTAGAGAGAAGATTTCACCAAGTTGGATTGTAAGCGGTTATCGCTCATCTCCTTTCGGCCGCACCTACCTGCCGCAGTTGGACTTCAGTTGGTTGAGCGGCAGGTACAGTACATACATGGCGGCGCTTGCCCAGCGGCCATTGGGAGCAACCTGGAGCGGCAGGTGCGGACAAGAAGGAGGGGTGGGGTGCTTCCAATGGAGGGGCTGCAATGATGCAACCGCCTGCTCGAACTACCTGGCCCGTGTGTCCAACTTGCAGCACAACGACGTAATGGCTGGGGACAACAAGCCTAGTCGTAACCTCACAGGCACACCGGCCAACCAACTCGCACCAACAACCCACCCGACCTCAGCCCTGGCGGAAGAAAAGCACCTAGCTACGGATGACCTACCAGGGCTCTCATTAGGCCTTTTGGGAGCAGTATCTGATGGTTTCTCAATTGTTCCACGCATTCATCCCCACCGCCGGCCACACTGCTCCCCACTGGCATTCCCACTAGCTCCTGCTTGGCACGAAGGTCGTAAGTTCTGCGTGCGAGCCTGCATCAGCCGCTGGCTTGCCCACATTTTGCGAGCCACGTAATTAGGAGCTTCCTCAGGATTCTACACCTCCTCCTCCTCAAGCGAACCGCGACCCCGGGAACAACTTCCGCCGACGACTGCGTCCACCACGAAAGTCTGCTCAGGCATTGCCGCGTGGGCCCCTGGTAGAGACCGGCTGGGCCAACAACATGCTCTTGATGGGTTCTCTCTTCCAGTCCGGCTGGCAGCAGGATAGGTAGACGCCACTGGGTCTCATGACCCGTTGCTGTCCATTCCTACCTCTGGCTAAAGTACAATCCTTCTGCTTCCCCGTGGATGCCGTGGGAGATCATCCCGCCCCAGGGCCTGTTGTTGTTATCACGTCCAGCTCCAGGCAGGCTAGCCATACCAAGAAAGCTTTTCTTTTCCCTCCACCCTGTATCATAGCCCTAGTTGCTAGTTCCCACAGACTAATAATGTAAGTACTTCTCGAGCCTTGGACCTAATAGTACCTGCAGCGCGAAATGACAAGCAAATGAATATTACCAACCTACCTAAACGACGCTGGCGACTTGAGGCTTGCTGAGGTTGGCTAGCATTCCATTATTGGCCCCCTCTACCCTGCCTACCACGTCCCCAGCGCGCCCCCTTTTTTCCAACCCTAGCTCTTTATTACGGATCTGCCTCCAGCAAGTTGGCCACGCAGGTTTCCCTTCTCACGAGGATGGAGTCCAGGCTCAAAGATACCTGTTGGATTCCTCTCTGGACGCAACTTGCTTGTCACACTCTCATGCAGTCACCCTCGACATGCCAGTCTTTTCCCACATCTGTCTTAGCTCTGTCTGCACATACCCTCCGAAAGTTCACTCACCTCGGGAGACCCAACCACGTTAGAAACCACCGGGACCCCACCTCGGAGCTGCTTTGGGCGTTTCTAACCACAGTCAGTATCTTTAGCGACACATCTCATCATATTAGATCCGTCGTGGCTGAATGCAATGATGTAAAGTCAAGCCCTGCCCCCAGACTACCGTTAGTCCCTTGCCATGGCTTGTTCGTAGATGGACCGTCAGCATATCCCACGTCCTGACAGAGATGCGCACAACGGATGGGTGGTTGGATGAATCGTAGATTAGAAATGGTGAGCTATACATGCTGGTGTTATGAGTCCACTTCCGAGGTGATTGGCCAGGTCATGCTCCAGGATTGGACATATTACCCCACCGCCTTCTCTTGGCCTTTGCAACTATCCTTCTATCTTGCAACAACCAGGACATGCAAGTTGTTGCTTATTCCTGGCGGAACCTGGTAGGTTCAGCTTGGATTACATGCATGGATTATCAGAGACTTGGTAACTTTGCTTCATTCCGTTTTCCTAGTTGGCCGCTGCACCGTTTTGCTTACGGAGGCAGCTAACTGGTTGCTAACAGATGCTGGTCGGATATAAGGCCCTTTTTCCATGCATTTCTTTTCTTTTTCTTTCTGGCTGCCAACCTGGCGCTAACAGTTCCCTGCCTCCACAAAAGGTTAATCAGTGATTTCATACGGCACGCGGGAGATGAAGCGGCTTACACAGCATGATCACCAACCAATTTATCCCAGCCTCGATAATCAGCGCACAGCACTTAGGATCTCCGGTAGCACAACGCCGCAGATCCTGCCGCTATGCCAATATGAATGGACCCGTGTCGCAATGTAGATAGCCAGGTAGCATAGTAGTATTTCGCCTCAGTCACCTACCGACGTTTGTAAGTACTGTACCGTACTGTACTGTACTAGTCGCCTAGCTCGCGGCTGGGTTAGTAAGTACGGTACGTGGGTGCTTCAAAGGCCGTTCCTCTTCACATCAATCGCCCAACAATACCCCACTATACGTCAGTGTTTAGGGCCACAGGTGGGATCAGTCGATAGGTACCTGAGTAACCTGAGTTACGTGCGGGATTGCAAATGCAGCAGGTATCCCAACCGAAAGGACGGAGGTCTGCATGGATCGATGACCCCGGGAAGCCCAGCATTGGCCCCGACGGCTTTCCATCAGGTGGTTGCTCTTCTCGGCAGGCACTCCACATCGCACCCCAAAAGGGCGACTGATCTTGAGCTTGCCGTTCTCCATTCACTGCTGGTTAAGGTACCTAAAGTATTCACACACCCCTCCCCTCCCTTCTCCCAGAGACCTAAAGAGAGACGTCGCGGGCTGCCCTCTTATTTTTCTTATCCTTGCTTCTTCTGGACTCGAGGCCCCAGTTTATTACTGTGTCCCCTTGACGGCGTCCTTCATCGGTGGGATTACCTCATTACCCATCCCGCACCCTCAGTGCCCACCGGCGACCCCTCGGCTTTGTACGTACGTACTGGCCTCGATTTCGAGCTCTTTTCACCGCATTAAACCAACCCCTCCACGCCGTTTCCATCGTGACAGCTTCACATTTGCAAGCTCGCACTGCTACCATGGCGCCTGTTGAAGACCAGGTTGGTATATGACTGCCCTTCCCTGCCCTGCTTCCCCTCTCCAGCCCATTTCCCCATCCTTCCATCCCTCCACCAGCCTGCAAGCCTCGGCGCCTGGCTTCTACTCTCCCCTCCGCGTACCAAATTAATGAAGCTGACCAAAATGCAATCTACTAGCCCGAGGATGTTCTGGACAGCAGTCTTGTGGACTTGAACACCTTCAACCAGATTCTGGAGATGGACGAGCCAGACGACCATGAGTTTAGCACCTCCATTGTTTTCGGCTTCTTTGACCAAGCCGAGGAAACTTTCGCTGCCATGGATACCGCGCTGTGAGTAATCGTTCAGCTTCATGCCAGTGCCGCCCCATCACACCACAACATTGAAAGTTGCCCACCCTCCATAGCTTCCTTTTTATAAAAGACGGCCACCATGCGTTTTCAAGGACAGCTGGCGATGGTTGAGAACAACGATGCCATTATCAAGACGGGGATAATTATCTAACATGTTCCATTCCCGGACATCTAGTGCCGAGAAGAACCTTGAGGAGCTGTCTTCCTTGGGACACTTCTTGAAAGGCTCATCCGCAACTATCGGCCTGACAAAGGTACGAGATGGCTGCGAACATATCCAAAGATATGGAAAGCTAGAGAATATCGACGGATCATCGGAGCCCGACGAGGATCTATGCCTGGAGCGTCTAACCAAGGCGATTCAAACTGTCAAGGAAGATTACAAGGAAGTGGAAACGGTCCTCAGGAAGTACTATGAGCAATTCGACTCGTAACAAGGCAGCGCCTTTTATTGGGCGATACCGAGTGCCCTGGGATTACGCCTCCCGTTTTACCTGGATGAGCCGAGCCCGCAAGCCAACGAGGAAATGGCCCACGCAACACGGTCAAGGAGGGAACGACAGCGGAAGGTCGTGTATCCTACACATCCATCTCCAGCCATCACCGTTCCAACTCTCGAGGCCGGGTTTCAGGAGCCTTTCCACCCAACCCAACCCAACCCCGTTTGAACATATCTGGCCACGACACATGTCGCATAACCAACGATTTATTTAATCTTCTTTTCTTCTTTTTCGCCGTCTCAGCTTGGAGAGGAAGGCTAGGGTAGGGAAATAACGGCCACGGCAGGGTTAAAGCCATGGAGTATTGGAATTCAAAAAGCTAAGATGCGCGCATGCGCTCTGCTCGCGGAATCGCAGCATGCAACCGACCACGTCGGATTTTGTTTTTCTGTGTTCATTTTGTTTTTTTGCTGCATACCCTGCAAGCCCCAAGGGAAGGAGAGCGGGAGTGTAGTACCAATCAGTCCTTTTCCAAAGACAAATATAAGACATAGATTCATAAGGGCAGCGGTGAATGTGAATGCGACGACGCGTGATGTTATGCGAGATGCTCTAAGATGTGACCAACTTCCCGGGCTTCAACCAGGGGCAGGCATGGGTATGACGCAATCACGAATTCTATTCTTAACTCGAGTTTATCTTAAATCAAAGCCATAATACGAGAACAGCACGATGGGCTCAGCCATATCCCCGAGCCACCATCAAGAAGAAGGTTGATGGAGAACTGGTCTGGATAACAGCGCCCATCGCATCTACCAACTTACCAGCAGAGAAGCTGGCCTGGGTGGGGTCCAAGCTGCGTTGGCGAGCTGACACTGATGTCAAACTCCCGTCCCGTCCCTCGAAATAGACAAGAATGTCCACCTATCAATGTCCCGCCCCCAAAAACCTCCAATCCGGAACTGGTTGCATCATAATTACGAAACACGCCGCCAGTTGTAGTCTGTTTGCTCAGGCGTTACAATCACGTGAGCCTCCATCAACACGAGCTCTCGCCCATCCAACTTTGTTGCCTTGATGTAGGTAGATTTACCTTTGCTAGATCCCAAGCCCCTCGTTGTTGCATGGCTTTGTCGCTTTTTGCCTCCGTTTGTAGGTGCGATGTTACGTGGTTTCCTTTTTGGATGCTCGCGTGGCCCAGATGACGATGCTTTCTGCACGTTGCTTTCGAGGCTCGTGAAGCGATGGACGTTGTAGCATTGTTTTGTGTCCGGGATGTAGTTACATTTGCATCTTTTCAGCTGCTAACTCGAGGGTTATAGAGGGACTCGCACCAGGATCTTAGGAGAAGGTAGAATACAACGGAACACACAGGTTATCATTCAAGATAGTCCCCCTTGGTCTTGGCCGAGCGGACAACTACTCAATCCCTCGATACCCTAGGCCTATTAACTCGGCTGGGCCATCTCGTTATCATTGGACCCTAAACTTGGTCAGTGCCCTATCAGAAAAGAGATGCCGCCCCGGCCAGCCCCGACGCACTTCGTGTGCATCCCGCTGTCGGGCCCGCAGCTGGCGCGCACCCTGTCGTCCTTCCGAGCGGACGTGACGGACCCCAACAGCTTCAACGTGCACCCGCAGGCCGTCCGGCCGCTGGGGACTATGCACCTCACCCTCGGGGTCATGACGCTCAAGGGCGACGAGGCGCTCGGGCGGGCGGCGGACCTTCTCAGGGGGCTCAGGCTCAGGGAGATCCTGGACCAGGCGCGGGCGGCGGCGGCGTCGTCGAGCGTTAACAGCAACAACACGGCCAGGACGACGACGGGACAGGAGGCGGAGAGCGGCCCGGGGCTGACGGTCACGCTCCAGGGGCTCGGGGCGATGCAGTCCCCGTCGAGGACGTCGGTGGTGTACGCGCCGCCGCTGGACCCGGGCGGCCTGCTGCGGCGGTTCTGCGAGCTCGTGAGGGGCCGGTTCCAGGAGGCCGGGGTGATGGCCCAGGAGGAGAGGCCGCTGCTGCTGCATGCGACGGTGGTGAACACGATCTACATCGGGGACAGGAGGTTGAAGAGGGTGGCTATGGACGCGAGGGACCTGATGGCCAAGTATGACGGGCACACCTGGGTGGAGGACATGCCGGTGGAGAGGGTCACGCTGTGCAAGATGGGGGCGAAGAAGGTTGAGGGGGAGCTGGGGGAGGCGTATGAGGTTGAGGCTGAGGTTGAGTTTTAGACTTGGTTAAGAGGTGGGTGTAAATATATGGTGGTTTGTTGATGTTGGTATCTTCCCCGTTCGGAGATCTGTATAACTTGGCATATCTGAAGCTGTACCAGACCGTTCGCAAACTCAATTTATGAAACGAGCACGTATCTCTCGAATGTAGAGTATAATAATGAAAAGCACAAGTCGAATGCATATTTAGAACAACTCTGCTTCATGAACGAAATGCATTAATCCATAGTATTATCAAGCAGCCTCCAAATATAAGATAGTATCGTCATGGACTTTTACATTCCCTTTGGTTTTCTTCGAATAAATGATCACAAAATATATCTATCCAATGGAGCTAAAACTGTTTCGTACGTTAGATCACAAAAGGAGCATTCCAAAAGACATCTGAAACCACATCCCGCCTTGGGGTGTAGGAGAGGCAGGCAAAAGTCAGCAAGCTTTGGAACCTGCTATACTGTCGGCAATTTCATATTTCGTGAACTACAAGTAAATCATATGAACCATTTCAGGCTTACACGTATTCCAATTGTACAATCTCGATCTAGATGGTGGATTCTGGGTACATGTGAGCACAGGGATGAGGTGGTCTGAGACTGAGAGCCACCACAGCTACCAATGAACAAGGTCGTGCGAGTCCAACAAGCAAAGGTATCCAATTAACTACCTACATATTCACTCTCACTCTTTTACATCAGCCTTAATAATGCCTTCTGTTGAGGAAGTCCATGCTGAACTCAAGGCCGGCTTAGGAGCGGCGAGGTGGGTGAGGGGCAGTAGCTAGACCAGGTAGGAAATTATCCCGGGGCTTATCAGGTCCATTTGCGATGCATCCATGTTGCATACGGCCAATTGCCCTTGCAGATCTGACTGGACCTCGACTCTAGGCAGCAGCAAAAGGCTCTGCGGAATCCCGTCTTTCCACATGATGATAGTTGCACCTCGCGTGTGCTCTCCACGGCCTTAGTCCCAATCAGCTGACCTCGATACGGGCTGCATGAGCTACCTGAGTTGAGGTGACCTGCGTGAGACGAGAGCCCCGCCCGGCCGCGAGCACAACACCAACCGCAACAACGACTACGACGCACACGGGTGGAGTTGGAGATCAGAGGGACCGGCCCAGGGACCCAGGGAGAGAGAATCAACAGCGTGTTCCAGGCAGGCAGAGGCTCGCTGCCCCTTCACCACCACGTCCATCGCCACCAGCAACCGAGCACAGAGGACAGTACGAGCTTCCCGTCCCTCTCGCCCACGGCCACCGCATTGCAGACCGCAGCCACCATGCCGAGCCGTCATCATCTACGGCTTCTCCCCGCCTTCATCTCGACCTGACCCGGATGAACAGCCTCCCAGACCGAACCCAGAACCCACTACGATAGTCGACCTGCTCAGCCGCAGTCACTGCCCCGATATCGAACCCCACATCAAACCACCTCCTCCAACAACCCGACAGTGGACGGCGGATAATCCCCCAACCTCGAAGGTCACTCAATGAACCCGCCTGACAGGCGGCGTGGAGGCGGCGCCCACGTACTGCGTGCTGGTCCTCACTCGCATCACACAACGCGGCAGCGCGCCGGCTCAAAGGACAAGGACAAGGACAAGGACAAGGACGCCAGCATGAAGGATGGCACCTCCGCGACCAGCAACAGCATGCCCACCGTGCCGCCCCGAGCCGCCGTCATCAGCCCGCCCTCGCCCAGCCACGACGACTCCCTCGACGGCAGCGGGGGCGTCACGCTGTCGGACCGCAAGGAGAAGGACAAGGAGGCCAAGGACAAGGACGGCGGCGCCGCCAGCGGGAGCAGCCCGACGCTGGGCAGCGGCAGCAGCAACCCCAACCGGCGGAGCATGACCCTGAAGGGCAAGCAGCCGCAGCAGCAGCTCCGAGACCACCGCGATGCGGCGTCGGCGGCGGCCCTCAAGGAGAAGGACGAGCGCATCGCCCACCTGGAGAAGGAGATGGGCATCATGGAGCACGAGTTCCAGAAGGAGCTCGACAAGCTGAGCCAGAACGAGAGCGAGATGACGACCTTCTGGCAGGCCAAGTACAGCGCGCTGAACCAGCAGTTCCTGCGCACCGACACCGAGCTGAGGCTCCTGCGCACCGAGGCCGAGGTCCGCGAGCTGGAGCGCGAGGAGCTGCGCAAGGGCTGGGAGGTGCTGCGCCGCGAGCTCAAGCAGCGCGACGACGAGATCCGGGGCCTGCGCGGCCAGGTGCGCGGCCTCAAGGAGTTTGTGAGCACCAGCACCCGGACGGACGATCAGACGAGCGACGAGGTGTTCGGGGAGGGCATGACCAAGCTGGGCAACGGGCTGCAGAATTGGGTCATTGTGAATTTTCGAAAAGCCAAGATGGGTAAGTATCTTCCATTGGCATTGGGAAATTATATCCTTCAGCATGGGAGGCTAAATGCTGAACGAAAAATCAGATTTAGGCAAAGCCGACGAGGCAACAATGACGGAGCTTGGCGACCTCGTGCCCATGTTCGAGGAACTCGTCCATACGTCCAAGGTGCACCTCCTCCAGTCAATAGTTTCTAGCATCCTCGTCGAGATGGTATTTGATACATACTACGTTGGCATGTCCAAGGAGCAACGGAATAGCTTCCGTGAGATGGAGCAGCTCCTTTTATCATTCAGTAAGTCCCACCCACACCAAAGAACGGCACACTCACCGTCCACGAGAAACCCTCATGCTGACAAGCACTCTCAACCAGCTGCGGCCGATGAAGCTGTAAACCAATGGCGAGCCTCTACTCTCTCTCTCATACGCCGCGAGGCTCCCCACCGTCTCTCCGAAGAGACTTCCGCATGCGTTGAGCAAGTCATCTCCCGCATCAACCGTCTCCTCGACGCCATAACCACCCAGACATCTTCGTCATCATCATCCTCCTCTAGCACCACCACATCAGAGAACCGCGACAACGCACTCCGCGTCCTCGTCAACAACTCCATCGAGCTGGCCCGCCTCCTCGCCGTCCAAAAGGCCATCCTGCGCGTCCACACCCCGACCATCGTGCCCCACCAGCGCACCCTCTTCGAGCCCAGCACCATGGAGGACATTGGCGGCGAGGACGAGGACACCCTCGCGGAGAGGGACATCTCCTGCGTCGCGTTCCCGGGTCTGATCAAGCAGGGCGACGAGAGCGGCGGCCACCTGCAGTACCGAAACGTCATCACCAAAGCTCGGGTTCTTTGCAGCCCGGAAGAATGAAGGGGATGGTGGAACCATAAACTCATATATTCAAGGGCCCATTTCAGGCCATAGAAAACATTACCCGTGTTTTGCAATCAGTCGAAAGGGTAAAGCCCACGATTCATTCGCAGGAATAATAGCTTGGGGAGCACCGTTTTGGCTGGCGTCCTCATACAGCCTCAAGCACTGGCCGTTTTAACCCAACCGGTATAAGTAATCTCAGGTTGAGAAACAAACATCACCTTGTCCAGCAAGCCAAACCAAGGTCCGGCACAATCACACCAGCCTCTCGGGACTGATTCTCCCACCCAGTCTTGAACAACAGAAGAAGATATAACATCACATGATAGAAAGGCCCTCAGAATACCATAGAGCAGGTAGAGAATTTGAATTTTAATTCATGATCTAGGCACACTATTGTTTCAGGTTGGCCAAAGGATAGGAACACCAAAGTGCTTAAACATTATTTAACGGCAGGTCTTGATACGTCACCATGCGCCTAGATAGACTCACCTCTTGAGCTCGCATGCCTACCTTGACTGTACACGCAATACAGATACTTACTCATCACATGTAATCCGTGAGCCTGTTACAGTTGAGCCCACGGCAGTGCGAGCCGGATAAATCATGCTGTCAGCGAATTCAACCCAGCCACTAGGCTTTGCAGGCAGCAGCCCCCATGATGTCTTAGTGGGGGTTTCTGTCGTTTTTACACTTCGATCTATAATTATTCGTACAGCCAACAGAGCATTTGAGCAGCAGGGGTCCTCACCACGAGCATGGTTCTAAGCTGTTTAAACTGTTAGCAAAGACCCCTCCCTGATGTGTTAAAGTGGGGGAATAGAAAGGTATCTCAGCTTGACAGGGTTCCTGTCTGTAAATCGTCCTTTCCCCCTCTCTGTTGGCGCCGTGAATTGTTCCTCGTTGTCGCTCGACGCGGGCCGAAGCGTCACCAGGCAGTACCGGTGGCGGCTCGCACGAATGTGTCCACCAGAATCTGACGCTTTTCCGCTCTGGTTAGGAACAGGAAAGTGCTTCGTAGTCGCTCCAGTTCTCGTATTTTTTTCAACTTCAATCCATCGCCTGCGTATACGATGGAATACCCCAACTCGTATGCCGTCATAATGCCTTTGGGGTTTCATTCGGGATCGGTAATGTGTATGTAAGTCTAAAAGGCGAGCGGCAAGGGAGACAGCGGTCGTCGATCCCCATGCAGTGCATTTCACCACATTTTTTATCTTTAGGAGGCCGATGTGTGAGCTGATGCATGTCAGCGGGGTACCTATATACAGCGATTAGACACCCCTCCCCAATTCTGAAAGAAAATAAAACGACCCAAGAAGAATTGTCATGATACCCTTCTATTCTTCAAGCGCCCAATAGAGAAGAGTCGCGTGCTGGGTACCCGAAATAATCGCCCGGTGACGTTGTACTCTGGATCTTTCCCGCCCTTCCTGTTCTTCCTGGGACGATAGCCACGGTCGCCGCCGTCGATCGTGCCACTGGGCGTGCGTGTCGTAGCCATTAAGCCAACCAGGATCAAAGCGGCCGCATGTCGTGCGGCCCAAGGGGACAGCTCCCGCTACTTTACAGTGAACGCTGTTCACGCCCCTCAAAAGCTCCCCATCGCTCTTTCCAGTGTGACTGAAGAGATTCAACACTCACTCAAGAGTATATCTGGACGAACATCAGCTCCTTCACATTCTGAGTAGGTCGAAGCCTGGAGCTTAGATAACCAACCCAAACCCCACGGGGAAGTCTCAAACCAGGTCCAGAGGAACCTGTAAGTTTGCCATGCCACCGTCTCCGCCTAATCGTTACTGTTCCTTCACGAGACTGACGAAAAAAGTCGGAGACGTAGCACGCACAGCCGAATCCCAACTCCCGCCCAACGGACTATTCCAACTCAACATCACAACAATCCTATCCCCTCCAACATCGTACCAAACCCCCTGAGCCGAATATTCGTATATAACACCATCATAAGTCCGGCCGCGTCCTTGAGTGCTACCCGAAAGAGTCGTGACTCGAGACAGGCACCTAGTTTCCACCATGGTGTCTCAGTCGGCAGCCTCGACTCCAACGGCGCCGCAGCAGGGATTCGTAGATCCGGCAGGCATCTACAGCCTTATCAATTTGATTCCGGATCGGCAGCAATTAGGATCTCACGCCGTAGATCCAACCACCCCTCGCCCTGTTTCCCCTGAACCGATGCCCTATTGCCCTTCAGACGATTCGTCATCCACAAGCACAGCTGAAGAAAAGTCTGTATTCAGCGAAAATACATCTGCATTCACACAAGCCACGTCTTCTTCGGGTTGGGAAGACGGCGCCTCTGTTTCAGTCGGCGCTCAGGCTCTGGCCATGACCTTTGCTCAAACTTCCGCCCAAAGCCTACCAACCGAAACCGATCACGGCTCGCGGTATGAAGAGACAGATGGAGTACAACCCCTTGCGGATACAGCGCGGCTCCCATGCGAGTTGGGGAAATATTCCGAAAAGCACTGGAAATGCGACGAAACGTTTGCTCTTAATGATATCGAAGGGTGGGTTGATCATATAGCGGAAGTACATTTCAAGTATGACTATCCCCCGAAATCGACCTGCTGGTTCTGCGATGGCAAGGGGGTCGAATTCTTCACCAAGTCAGTAACCCAAGAAGATCGGAGAAGAAACTTCCAGCGCCGCATGGAGCACATTGCACAGCACTACCAGGGGGCGAACTGGGAGAGGCTTCGTCGAAGACCTGACTTCTATGTAATCAACTTTCTTCTAGAGAAAGGGCTGATCAACAAGTCCATGAAGACAGAGTCCGAAGGGTGGAGCGAAATCGAGAAGCCGAGATGGTGGCGGGACGAACTCCCAAAGACGTCTCACGTCGAGCGCCGGGAGGGAGGGGTAGCCATCACCAGCCAAACCTGCAGAGGGCGAAGGGAACGAAGGGTGGTGTATCATAATTGAAGTTGATGGCATACACACACCCAAGTGAAGAGCTGCTCCCTCAAGTGTGACACCGGGTGGTGGTGGTGAGGTGAGACAGGGTTTTCTTTTCCTCTCTGTTTTTCTTAACGATGATACGTTGCCGTTGTTTTGATGTGACGTCTCCTGCTGTTCGCTGCATTCCACGGAGAACACCTTGCCCCGGTGCACAAGACGCGAAAAATGCAGGTGACCTGTTTGTTTTTTGATCGGGACAGGAAATATAGTTGGTTTGATATGGCTCGATACCAGGGTTGATGGTCGTTCACGGTGGTTCCTTTCAGCTATACCCCAATACGTTTTCAAAAAAAGGTAATACCAGCATACCAATCCCCAGAACAGAGAGAGGTCGATTTTTTCTGCAGAGGTGATTCCGCTTTGCTTTCTCTTCTTCTTCCTCTGTTTTTGGAGAGTCGGATAGTGGTGGAGGAGGAAGTGCGGCCCATTGAGAATGTTGAGGTCGGACATGGGCGAGGGAAAGGCAGGCACGACCGTGAACGCCGATACGAACACTTTGAAGGAGCGGACCCAGCGCGTGGGCCGCTGCAGTGGTACCGCGTTTCTGTTTGCCTTTGGCTCCGGTTTTATTTCATCCATCTCTTCTTTTTTTCGCCCTTGTTGACCAAGGCAGAGTTTTCTTTGTTATTTATTTCCTGTTCCAGAAAGGAGGGCGGTTGGAAGTTGGCCCCAGATTGGGTGGCTGGCACATGATATCGGACACTTCAGACTGTAAGACGAGGGGAAAATTGGATAAGAATCTCATCTCATTTTGTCATTGGGCCCTTTACCCTGGTTTATTAAATCGCGAGACCGAGAGAGGGCATGTGATGCTCATCGTCCAGGATGTAGTTGTGCACAAGGAAGACAACGCTGACCAGTGACCATTGTAAGACCTATAAGGAGTCAGGGCTCATCAAATCAGAAAGTCTCTCCCTTTTTTTTAGGGGGCTGGTTTTTGAGTGGCCACCGAATCTTTGCCAGCTGAAAAATATCCCGGTTTGGGTGAATTTGCTACGAGTCACGTATGCAGTTTGGTGTGGCTGAGCCCTCCAGTGGCAAGACACATACGAGGGAAAATTCTCGCTCGTTGATCGGGCGAGCCCGCAAGCAGAAATGATTCATGCTGCTGACGAATTGGTGGTACATTATTCATCCAAACAATCCGTGAAGCAGACCAGCTTTTGGCTCGGCGAGTTCCACGGTGTGTGGCGACGCCAGCCTCAGTCGGCGTCCGCCTTGTTTTTCTAGTCATTGATATGCAGCTACTGATCGAGGGGTGCACTTGCAACCGCCTCACCGGCCGTGATACTATACAGACCCCTAAGCTACCTCAGATGGCCCTCCGCCTTCATAGCTTGCAGTAGGCTCATCCTTAAATCTCGGATTTTTCTGGCTGATGCCCACCCGGGCCTGCCGCCTTTTGTTTCGCACTCGCCTCGACTGAGAGCAGGTGGGTTGAAACCCAACGAGCCTTTTCTTTGCTCCCCGCCGTCTACGCCCCAATAGAGACAGATCTATTTTCTTATAGCTTACTTCATACTTGAGCCACTTTTTCGAGCCGGGAAGATGGATGTTGAGAGTTGGCAGAGCGACCAACGTGAGCTTCTTGACGGGTGCATGGGGGAATTTCCCTTCCATCTCCGCCATGTAGATCCCCGGTAGTGTAAATCGCACCTTTCCGGGCGCATAATGTTTTAGAATGGCCTCCAGTCTCTCCCGCTGGTCCGGCGTCAGAGCGGCACGGAAAGGTTTGGCATGCTCGGGAACGAACGGCCTTATGTAGAATCTGTCAGGCAATAGGCTCTGGATTTGTATCCAATATCGGCCATCCCATAGCCTTGCAGTAGGAAATCTTCGCCATCCCGACCAATTCGGGTCCTTTTCGAACCTCCTGGTGGCAGTGATACCCTCTCTCCAATCTATCCATTCCTCAGGAACAGGTTGCTTGGACGGATAAGGGGCACGTGAGAGAAACCATTTGGCGGGTGACGACCCTTTGATTGGGTCAAAGAGCACACCGCCAAGAGAGAATGATGTCGGCGGATAAGCGGTTCGCGCAGGGCCAAGCTCGGGGAAGAGAAGGAGAACGACGTTGTCAAGGTTCCCGATCGGAGGCAAATTCTCGTTTGGTGTAATGAAATCAATCATCTTCCGGATCGCCAATGCGGCAATGAGTTTCTGCCGCGGCTTTCTTGCCTCAGCCCGGGCGCGATCATACAGCCTGTTCCGCGGCCGTCTCTTTCGGTCCAACGTAGGTGGTTGAATAATTAGAGTGCCGGAACAAGGATCGAACTCGCGTATTATGGCCTCTCGTATCAGTAACCGATTAGCCTCCGAGTCTTCTAGATCTACTCGGCGTTTTGCACTTCTGGCTAAGGATAAGATAGCCGGTTTCTGCAGGGCGGTTGGCAATGTGTGATGTTGCACCATATGTCTGACAGCATTGCGCATGGTCAAGGTCTTGTCGGAATTTGTCTTATCCTCAAACCATGAGACATCGTTCGCTTCGCATGTCGCGATGAGCCTATCCTTGCCAAACTCGAGAAGGGGTCGGTAGACAGTAACGCCGCCATCTTCACACTGCAACGGGGTCAAGTATGGAACACCGGGCTCTCTTTCGTGAGGAATGTAGCCGTGAAAATGCATAGAATCGATCGATTTCCAGGCGATAGGTACTTGATCTTCCTCGCCCCTCTTATCATCTTTCAGACGGTGTCGGAGCGAACGCAACACCTTTACTGATGGCTTGAAGCTGAGATAAGGATGGGGAGACTTTTGGTCGTCGAGCAAACCGCTTTTGTGGGTATTGTGCATGCCGTAGCATTCTGGTATGTCATTTGCTTCTCTCATTCCCTGCAAGCCCCGATATCCGTGTCCTGACAACAGGCGCATCAGTACTGTTTCATACTGGTCATCGCGATGGTGAGCTAGGAAGATGCTGGAGACGAAACGCTGTCGGCAGGTCATTCCTAACTGTTGGTATCGTCTGGTACGTGCCTCGCTCTCGATATTGGACAAGTCATGGGGTTCCATGCCAGCCTCGCGCACGTCCTTCCACTTCAAAACATTGCGTATGCCATTAAGGCCCAGCCTGTTAAGCTGACGGAGGACTTTCAAGGACTCTAAGTCGCTCCCTTCTCGCAAGCCATGGTCAACCACGATAGCATGAGCACGGCTCGACGGGTAGTCGGCAATCGTGTAATTGGGAAACATCTTTTGGAACTTGGAAAAGAGGAACGCGAGCGCCATAGAGTCGACGCCGCCACTAATTGCTAGGGCTACAGTCCTGTTAGCCATGAGGGTAATCAGTATCACGACCGACATCACATGGACGCACCAGGCCAGCGAGTCCGGCCCCAGACAGCCGCAGGGAATCTGGGGCGACATATCGCGTCGAGAGCATCCTTGAATTCGATTATGGACACAGGCTTGGGGACGCTGTGGAAGACCTGGGCGATCTGGGCCGGCGTTCCCATTCCCTGGAGAGGTGCCTAGACTACAGGCACCGTGATCGTGAAGCCATACAATCGGCGAGACAGGCTACTCGGTGCGGAAGGTTGCCTTTCCCAGCTAAGAGAGCTTGGTGGAGGACCGAGCTCGGTGTGCCGGTGCCAGCCGCGAAAATTTACTGGAGAGCTAAGCTCCAGCTGTGGCGGGGATGAGGTCATTAGTGGCTGTGGCAGGTCGCTGTAGGGGCTTGAAGGAGCTGTTGGTGGCGCTTGAGTGCCTAATTGCCGGTACCTACTATTAACCGACGTTATCATTATCACCTTCCTTCAATGAGTCGTGGTATGGCGTATGGCCAACAAAGAAAGATTGGCAATGGCTGTCCTAACATTTATTCCTGTAATCTGCTCTTCTCCCATATGTAGTTCCTTGATTATCACCCTTACCAGAAGCTTTCATCCGGCGCTTCAATCTCCGTGTCACTCACCTGGCACTCGGGTACGTAACCAGCTAAAACACCCGGAGCCACCCACAAGACCCTTGCTCAGGGCCACAGACAGCACGAGGCTTCACCCACGAATGGATTCAATTGCCACCAGCCAGAGTCCTGGTCCTTGAAAACGAACAACCATCAGGATCGGTGCCCCCATCAGGGGACGATCCTTTCCGTCTCTCTACCCAGCGCCGTTGTACCTCCTGACCTATCAATCGTTATCTCCAGCCAGACACCAAACACCTCCAATTGACAGATCCGGCGTTCTCTGCGTTCGTACGGCCCTGGCCTGTTGCGAATTTATAGCCAATATTCTCCATCATCTGCGTGCCTGCGTCTGAAGCCTGTTTCACCAGTTCACGGGAGCATGCGCGGTTTGTCCCGGGCGTCTCAGAGCCGGAAGGGAGCAACGCACACACTCTAAGTCTCTAACATCACAGGGCTCCTCGCCTGTCTTGGCTCCAAGGGTCCAAACGTTAGACATCCAGTCACCTGCCCCCGAGACAGCGGAACCCGGCGAGCTCAACGTCTCAGCGCCCCTCCTTCTCCGCCAACCAATCTGCCGCCGCCGCCATGCAAGTCGCTTGGAGCCGCCGACATGTGATGGCCAGTCGTTGGCCAGGGTCTGCCCGTCCCCATGGATCTAAAAACCTGCACAGCACTTGCGGCAAAACTTGGGCTCGCAAGGCAGATTTCCAGATTTCCAGCGTAGCTTAGTGCAGCACCTAAGCCTATCGATCGTAGTGTGCCTAGCTATGGTGATCCCACACCAATCCGGCGGAGCTTGACAAGCTGCCACTGAAGCAAGAACCAACAGAATGGAAGGCATGTAGAGCCGGGCTGTCTACAGTGACAGAGGCGGAAAATTCCCCGGCTGCTATTCTAGGTCAGTCACGCACCCCCCAGGGGCGCAAGGTCCTGCGAGACAATTGGTAAGATACCTCTCGTGTGGGCTACCAGCTCATAGACTGCTGGCAAGATCATAGGACAAGCACGCACTCTCACGCTGGACAGGGGTCGTTGGAGATATGGAGGTCCTTTGTCTTCATTCACTGGGGTGTGATTTGTCCGTGGCCAGCCGAGCTTCGGACGTCACGTTGCCCATCCCAGATGCCGGATCTTTCTTCCATCTCTAATCTTTCCTGGATATTCCTCTTGTGCGCGCGTGTCTTGTCTCGACCTTGCTGCACCGCATAGCCTTGCCTGCGCGACGTGTCTGTCCAATTGCATAACTCATTAATACAGTTTGCCCACACCTGTGTCCCAGACTCGAGAACGAACCAGGCTGCCTTGTTTACTTTCCCCACCACAACCCAGTTGTTGCCCCCCAATCCGCAAGACCGCAAACGCACCTCATCCATCATTCATGCCCGCTTTACTCACCTATTAGATTGCGCGAGCCAGCCCACGACATTTCGCTGCCGCAACCACCTCTCCCTCTTCTGATGTAGTGGACCTCAGACTTGTTGCGCCAAATGGTCTCCCAGCCAGAAACTTCGAGCTCAGTCTCCTACCGTGGTCCGTCGTCCGTCGTCTCCCGCCCGTCCCTTTCACGCACGAAACGATACAACCGTTCCCACGTCGGCGGCGCCTCCTATATTCCTCAAAATGAGTTCCCGGTCTTCTCTCAGAGCGGCGACGTGGAGATTGTCATTCGGGTGACGGGCGGTTCGGTCGAGAACAGATATCTGCTGCACCGCCATACTCTGACCAGGTGCAGTGGTTTCTTCGAGGCCAGCACCTCCGAGCAATGGTCCAAGGCACGTCCACTGCTTGCTGGGGGCAATGAGCTGGCAAGGATAGGAGAGCACGACACCCCCACCGGTTCTCTCATCGACAGCGACACGGAGAGGGGAGATAGCAAGCGCACGCCAAGGAAGCGGTGGAAGTATGTCCTGGACATGGGTAAAGACGACAACGATATCCCCATGCTGGTGCAGCAAGACGAATCGAGAGATGCGCCCAGAACAAAGGTTCCCTCTATATTTGGACCCGGGGACGATACAATGCGGCCATCGAGCCGCGCCATGTCAAGATCAAAGGGAAGCCATTCACAGTCGGCGTCAGTATCATCAAACCGAGACTTTTTCCGCTCAGTCGCAAATCTGGGGTCTAGTACGAACGGCCACCATAATTCCTCATCATCATCCTCGTCCGGCCTCGTAACCAAGGCTGAACAAGATCTCATGCGCGATTACGACAACCTCTTCCGCACCATGTACAATTATCCGCCTGTCCTAGACGGCATCAACGTAGCCGATGCGTACGTTCAATGCAAAAGCCTCCTGAATCTAGCCGACCAATACGACGCGCTTGGGGTTGTTGGCCCCAGAGTCGATCACCATCTTCTCCAATTCCAGTCAAGGCTATGGAGGCAAATAGCTAAATATCCCATCTCATACTTGCGGCTTGGGTACTTGGCGAAGAGCAAGGTCATATTTCAAGAAGCCCTGATCCATGTCGTCGGCCAATGGCCAGCTGGTGAGCGGAGCTTACGCACAGCGCTGCCGGAAGTCGTGCTGGATATTATCGAGGACAAAGTCGACGAGCTTGAAGAAACCGTAAGCCGAGTCGAAGGTCGGCTCTTCCGTCTCGGCCTCACAACAGGACGGGGCGAGCGAGTCACCCCACAAACGAATTATTTAGACTGGCTCGCCGTCAGTCTATTCCGCCAATGGATTGCAGATAACACCGCACCTCAACCTCCTCCTCCCGACCGTCGGCCGTCCCGAGATGGCCGTGCGCCTCTCCCCCCTTCTATTCCTCCTCTTACATCCATCGGACGTGCCTATCGCACCTTGGGTTCTTCACAGCCAGTCACATATTTGAACCACGATGAGTGCAAGAAATTCCTGAAACTCACACCAGAAATGTACACTCGAGACAACCTTCGGCGTTTCGAGAAACGCATAGAAGAGCTCAAGTCCATGGCCCGAGACATTGTTCGTCCGCTGATGAATAGCGGGCTTGAGCTGGAGCTGAGTGGCTCAAGCAAGGCGGCAGAGATCTCCTACCTGACGTGCACAGAAGTCGGAAACAGGGATCTCCCGTGGGCCATTGAGAATTAACAAAACTCCCAAATTGGGATATTTGTATTTCTCCTTTTTTACTCTTTTTATTTTTTTACCAGTTAGCTCTTCATGAGGCTAATCCAGGGACGGAGTCAGTGCGTATATGAACGGCAAGGGGCGATATACCAACGATGCATGACTACTAATGACCTTTTTTTGTTTATTTACTTTTTTAAGATATGATTGGATGGATACCCTCTGAGCATTTTTGTTCTCTTCGGCGGTCTTGTATGGGATGGAAGAACCTGATGTACTGAGTCGAGGAAACCCCCGGTACAAACACGAGACAAGCGGTCCGGTGTTTTTCTTTGCGGAGGCCAATTTGCAACTTCGTGGCGATTTCTGTATTGCGATGGGGGAATATAGCATGAATACTAAGCGAATGTATGTATGTACAATTCATCGTGACGTTTACTGTTTATAAAAGCTTCCAAAAAGAAATACTGGACAAGAAAAAGAAAACACCACTTGATAACAGTGAACAAACGCCTTCTCCCCCCCCTTTCCAAAATATTATGCGGTTTAATTCGTAGCCTAGCAGCGAAGAAAAGGAGGTCCAGTTTCCCCCAGCGTGCCGTATGGCTTGTAAGCTCGTATCATTCATCATTTCTCATCGTCTTTGCCCCCCTTCAAGACTTCTCCTTTATCATTTACTTTCCGCCTATCCTTTTCACGCCCTCAGAAGACAAGGCAGCAAAGTATCCCAAAGGGAACCTCAGTTCTCGCCCACCACGAAATCCTGGTTGCCCGAGATGCTCTCGACGCGGAGGTCGGAGTGGCCGTCGCGGCCCCTGTAGCCCTCGAGGATGACCATGGGCAGCTTCCCCCTGCGGGTGACCTCGAGCCCCTCGCCGTGGAAGCGCTGGTTCCCCGACACGGTCTGGGCCTTGAGGTAGCCCTCCCAGGCGGAGGGGTAGCGCAGGTGGATGTCGCCGGAGACGGAGCTGTGCGAGGAGTAGAGCGTCAGGGGCCGGGCGCTGTGGGTGCCGGAGGCCTGATTGGAGTCCGGGTCGGAGTCACCCTCCTCCTCGTCGGAAGAGGGTCCGCCGATGAGGGGCGGGTAGCCTATCCAGGAGGGCGAGGATGGGTAGACGGGCAGCCTGGCGGCGGAACCCGTGGCGGCCCAGTGGGGTTCGTGGAGGTCGAGGGTCGTGTCGCCACCCTTTGTGTCCGTGGCGACCTCGGGCCCGATGATGGTGGACTGCTGGGCGTCGTGGAGGAGGGGCCAGAGGTCGACGTTGAGGTTGCCCGAGATGGAGTAGAAGCGGCCGTACGAGGTGAAGGCGAGGTCGGCGGTGACGTCTCCGGACTTTGTCTCGACGGCCACGGAGTAGTCGCGGGAGGGGAAGTTGCCCGAGTCGGGCGATGCGAGGGCCGCCTTGATCGGTTCCTTGACGACGAGGTTGCCTGACATGGTTGAGACTGATAGCTCGGCCGGCTTGGGGTCCTTGGGGTCGATCGGCTTGGGCTCGACCTTGATGGAGACATCACCCGACACGCTCTCGACCTTGAGCTTGTCATATAGGGGGTACGATCCATCGATGTTGCCGCTCATGGTGCTGACGTATATTTCGCGGGAGTTGAGCTGGTACGATGGCTTTGTCAACTCGTCCTTCTCTTCGGTCGTGGGCGTTCTGATGTTCCCCGCTATCGTCTTGAGCCGCGTGTCCCCAGCAACATTCAGCTTCAGTCCCTCGAGGATGTTCAAGTCCAGATGCGTAAGGGAAACATCTGCTGCTGCGACAGACGAGCCGCCCGGTATCCTGATAGTGATCCGGATCTGGATACAAGGTGGACGGTCCAGACCATCTCGCTTGACCTTCCTTGGGGTCACCATTTCCACCCTGCCGGTGTTTCGCTCGGCGTCGGCAAAAATGGGGAGCCCTTGGTGGTTTGTCAGAACTTCGATGTCCACCTCGCCCTTGTAAGGGAACTCGATGGGTTTGATCACAACCTCCCCAGTCACATGGGGCGACCAATCATCAGACCCATAATTTTCCACGTCTTCCGATCTCTGGATAATCACCAGCTTCTGATTCGGGTCGAATTCAAACTCGGTGCCAAAGGAAACAAAGCGGTACGGCTTATTATAACACTCCTTGCTTGGCTGCCATCTCAAATCGTCGTCTATAGGGGGCTTAATATTACCGTCATCAGGCCTTGAGGGATCTATACCAGGTCTTTTCTATGTGGAAAGTCAATTCGTTAGCATTGAGCCTCAAAGAATGAAGGGTTGTTATAAGAATGAGTAGAGCTTACTCGATTACCAGAGTCAACCGCACTCAAAATAACAAGAAGAATGGCCAAGATGACGAGAAATCCAAGAAGTCCCGTAACCACTTTCCGTACATCTCTGGATTGTCTATGTCTCCATGCTTCTCTCGCCCTCGACCACCAAGACTGTCGCCAGCCGCCCCCGGTTGGTCCCCCCATGGACTCCGGGTCACGATGGAGGAGGGAAGCGTGCTCTTCAGTTGGATTGCCCATTGTGTCGGCAGGCTGGAACGCTGTCCCAAACGTTTGATATCCGCCGGCTGTATGTGGTGATGTCGGACTTGACGGTGAGTATGCTGGAGGGGCTTCGCCGTGATGAATCAGAGGGGTATGAGTTTGGTGTCTAGAGTGTGATGCGGACGAGGGGGAGTATATGTGCCCACTTCCCGGGTTCGAAGTATTATACTGCTCTTCTACAGATTGTCTGTGACGATGAATTGGCAAGGAGGGATATCCTCTGGACGGCTGAGAGGGAGATGGGGCGCTCGCCACATGGGGAGAGCTCTGGTGAGAGGCGGACGGATTTAACCTGCGTTCTTCTGCTGCTTCACGTGCCTTGGCGTCCGGGTCCTGCTCGCGCAGAGTGGGATCCTCGACCATAACATTAGGGACTATGGGGACATTGAGGTGCCCCGGTTGGTAATCTGCGGTGGCCGTCTGAGGCGGTGACGCTACGTCAAACGGCGAGGACGCGTGGAAGTAGCCATCGGTAGGAGAGAGCTCAGTGTGGTTGTGGTCCGCGTCACTCAAGTCATCATCTGCCGAATAGAGGTTGTCCGAGTATGGCACAGGCATTATTGTGGCACTCGACGCTGTTGACCGTATGTGCGTCCGCCACCTGTACCCGTCGTCGTCTGATTGGTCCCGAATCTACCAGCCCAAGTAGTCCTCAGGTTGGGTATCTTGAGCAGAGAGCCCCGGGTCGTGGTCCCGAAGAGGGTCTGTTACCGCGTCCAAGACTCAATTAACCAACCAGGACTATAATGCGAGGGAGTCCGTTCACAAGACCCAGTTACTCTGAAACACCTCTTCTGTCCGCGGTGTGAAAACCACAGGATCAATTAGCCTGAACTAGATCACAGCGAACAAGAAGAAAGGCAATCGATCAAGACTACGGCAAGAGAGGAGGATGAGGAGAGGAGAAGGATGGACTGCGGCATGTGGTGGAGGAAAAGTCGTCAAGCTGGATCCTCCGTTCGTTTATCGGCCGTTGTCGCTATCGCCCCGCACCTGTGCATCTGTTCGGTGACCGAACCCTGTCGGTTCAGCCTTCCAGGTTGCATGGCCTCGAGGCGTCGTCAATGGGTTGCGGTCTGGGTGCTCCAGGATGCAAAGGGTGGGATGGGGTGAGGGGGAGGGACGTTGGCGGTTGACCAACCATGTGGGACAGACCCTCGTCCGTTCTGGAAGATAAAAGTCACCCATGCCGATTACAGCGTAAATGGCCTAAAAGGTGGGCGACAAAAGTGCCTGGAGAGCGATCTTGCGCAACGGCCAGCCCAGCACGGGTTTCCAGTAATGAACAAGAGTGAGGGACCGAGAAACTGGCCCCGAAAACGGTCTGGCAACGGCGCAGACGATGGCGCTAAATGCCAGGATGATGCTGGACCTCTTCCCCAACAGGGAATGTGGCAGGGAATAACATTCTGGAGATGCAGAACAAGCACCGATTTGCATGGAGAGGGTACCCGTCGTCGTCAGCGCCATGATGACTCTGTGCCCTCATATGCGCTATAGATGACGACTTGGCCCCAGCCAGAGTGCATCGGAGCGATTATCTGCATGTCATGTCACACCTCCAAAGCGTAAAGAAACATTCCGTGAGTCATCACAGCCCTATGAATGATTGGATTCTTGAGACCTACTACTCTCGACAGTCATTACAGCAGTCATCACCAGTGTCAGTCAACTTCTGACTTTGCTCGGCTGCCCATGTCATGATCTTTCTATTCCAGTACAATTACATCTAATCCCCCGCTCCTCCCTGAGGTATGTATTTTCGCATCTATATAGGTAGGTAGATGCTTTGAGTTCCGCAGAACATATTCCCAATGACCGACCGACCGATCAATTCGCTAAAAATTTAAAGCACATGTGACCCCATCGGAACTTTGATATGCAGGTGAATCTGCATCCTGTTCCTTCTTCTAACGGTCCTCTAACGGTATGCCATTGTCTCTCGGCAGCTCACCATGGTATATCCTTCCTCTATCATGTATTGTGTATCCTAGTGATGCTGGTTGGTTTAGCTCAATCCAAGAGCCTTTTTCGTATTCTCATACACAACCCAGGTTATGCTCAGCGCCGGCGCAACCTTGAGAAGGTTTGGTGTCAGACCTTTGTACAGCCCACGGTAGCCTTCACGCTGAATTGTCTTCCGGGTCACGTCCCATATGCCTGTATATGTTGCTGAGTGCATCGCAGTTCCCTGCGTCTGTAATCGTGTCCGAACCACGTTGAGTGGATACACAAGCGAGGCGCCAATGGCGCCTGAAGTCGCGCCTATCATGCCCATGGCGATATTTCCAGGTGCCGCATCATCCTCGTGACATCCTGTGTATTTCGCATACGTGGTGCGGTATGTGTTCTTCAGAAACTCGAACATTCCCATGTCGATAGCGCTGTATGGGAACATGCCGACAAGGCCCATAGTCACGCCCCGATAGCACGCACGAAGGCCGCCATCCCTATACATCTTGACTGCTGTTTGCCGCACTAATGCGCTGCCAGTGAGGCCATCCTTGACGGTTTCGCACTGCAGACGAAATTTCAGGGTATCCAAGGGGTAAACGCAGAACCTGTTGACGGTCAGTCTGGGTACAATGAAGGCTTGAATCATACTTGGATTTAGACGTACTGTGCGATCATTCCGGCCACCCCCCCAGCGCTAAACTTGGAAACTGAGCTTAGTCTCTTGGGGTCGCCATGGCCCTCAAGGTTGGCCAGCGTGCGCTTGGCCGCCTCATAGGAGCCAAACTTGATGGCGGTTTCGGGCATAATCTTAATTACATTCAATCCATTTCCTAACACACCAAGCCGTCAGATTTATTTTCCAGACGAAAGGAAGCACATTGAGTATTCGCTCATCGCTCACCTGCGAAGAACCCCTTAATCCCCCCAGAGCGGAATAGGTCGCGGATAGCATCACTAAAGGGTCGAAGCGCATTCTTCACCAAACCAAGTGGTCGACCTGATGCGACACTGTTGATGGCTTTGGCAGCATTGGCGCTCCCGGTCCCAGTATTCACAAGGAGGTATACCTTGAGTCGGTCGAGAGGAGCAGTGGCTGTGCGAGAAACGCCACCGGCGACCGCACCCGCAAGGAAGTAACCTGGATCGGGGATAAACTCTGTCAGTTCAAACTTTCTCCTAGTTTTGACAGCTGAGGCGGTGGATGATGACTCTTGATGAGTGGCCTGGGTGTCATCGCTGACGATGCGCTCTCCCACTGCCTCCCGCTCATGCTGCTTCTGCCCGACTGGGGCGGCACCAGCGCCAGGTGCGACGTGTCTTCTCCCATCAATAGCCTTCGTCTCATTCCCTAACAAGGATGATGCAGCCAACTCTGAGTTTGCTACTCCTGTTGCTGCGGGTCTTGAAGCTGGCTCCTGTGGGCTCGGCGTGTATCCACCGGGGAAGGCAACGCGAAGAATGGAGCCAAGAATAGAATGAAGGAGAGAGCGCGAGGAACATGGAGGACCTGCCGTACCTAAGCCTTCTAGCGTCTCCTCGCTCACCACCGAGTCACCTTCAGGTGTAACAAATGTCACCGAGTTATAGAAAGAAAGCATGGCATCAAGGTGGGAATCATGCTCTTGCGCCGGCATGAACAGTAAGAAGTGCCTATTAGCCCCGCGTCAGCTGAGGTTCGACACATGATGTTGAGTGAATTCCATGATAGACAATCGAGTTCTTGTAGGCTGAATGTCATAAGGCTGCATCATGCTCCAAGTTGAAGATCTCGGGGCACATGATATCGCGATCTCCAACCCATGTCCATTCTGTACGCACATACGTCACAGCTGACTGTGCGACCGCAAAAATGAAGGACCAAGGGAAAAATGAAACAGACTGGTGAAAAGATAGAAATGGACTTACCGCCATTCGTCAAACGAGACAAACCCATCATCGTTGTCGTCCATGTGCTTGAAGAATTCGGCCAGGCGGCGATTCGAGACTGTGAGCCCCGCGCCGCGAAAAGCTGTCTGTAGCTCCTTTTCGTCCAACTTCCCATTGCCATCTTTATCAATCGATCTGAAGAGCTTGTACAATTGACGATCGGCGCGATCAACAAATGTATGAAACTCTATCGAGATGCCTTGGTGTCAGAAACCATCCGTTCCAAGATGAAGACATCGTGTGCGACGGGCGAGGGTGACACATACCTTCGTACTGGATTCTCCCATCTCCATTGGTATCAACCTCAGCCAGAATCTTCTTCAGCATCTGGTCTGCATTTTTCAGTGCTACATGGCGGTTCGCATTTTAGCTTTCTGTACCCAGATACCGCGACCTTTGAGGGTGAGTGGGAGGGCGCCGTACGATGATCAATCCTGCGGAAGCCCTCTCGAAGAGCCTTGAAATCCAGCTCGCCGGTCCTTCCAGGGTCGAGCCGGAACCACAGCTCCTCAATTCGAGCATCCCGCTGATTCTGCGACTCCTCTAGGCCACGGCCCAGTTCGGAGACCACACTGGTTGGGCTCATAGCTTTCGCATTTCTCGAGGGTGCCGTAGCTGCTGGTGGACGGGACGGAAGAGTCGGCGAGAGCTAGAGCTATTGTTGTAACATCGTCGACATGGGTCGAAGTACCTTTTGTCGGGTCGCCGGGGGCTCGATTCGTGTTTCGGGCGGTTCCTTGGTTCTGCTTCGCTTGCTTCGCGAGATTTTTGGGTGTTGGAGGGGAGGGGGCAGCTCAGAGCTTGATGATGTGCAATGTCGTAACTTGACCGAGGCCAAGGCCGGGCAGTCAGTGAGGTGTGGCACCTGGATGAAGTTTGTTAGCGGCTGTGGCTGCCGATTCCAGAGCAATCAGAGCCCGCTGATAGGCAATCACCCGTCCCCTGCTCTATGCCCCCGCAGCTTTGCCCCTTCTGGGATTTACCCAGATCTGCCTCAGCCACAGCGGAAAAGGGCTGGAATGTTATGCCACAGCTACCCGCCTCAACCTCCGTCGCCTCCTGAATGCGCACGCATCTATAACCGCGAGAAGCGACATTGAACAACGCTGCGCGCAGGTCGCCCGCTCGTCTCCGGCCTCCAGCCCGCCTTTGCAATTGGGGAACGCCTGCATCCACCGATGTAGGATTTTTCAGCCCTGCCGCACGCTTCCAGCCGACTCGTCGACTTCATGTCCAGACATCGCATCGCTCTCTCCAACGCCCTCGTGCTGGGCTTGTGCCTGGTGCGCTAAGCAGCCATGTCGGCCAACTATTGGGAATCAACTCAGAGACGTCACTGGCAATTCACCAAGGAGCAGCTGGAGTCGACTCGCCAGAAACTGGAAGAGGAAAATGCCGAACTCGTTCGCATGTTCCCCTTGCCCCAGATCAGGCACCTCTATATCTACTTCAATCAACGTACGTTCTGTACCCCGTCCCATTTCACCCATCCAAGCAATTAACCCCTCGAGGATAGAGATCATCAAACTCAGCAAGAAGATATCGGTCCGGCAACAATGCATCGCAACTGCCCAAGTCTACCTCAAGCGCTTCTACACCAAGGTCGAGATCCGCCGGACAAACCCATACCTCGTTGTCACGACAGCCGTCTACCTCGCCTGTAAGATGGAAGAAGCACCACAACACATCCGAATGATTGTCACCGAGGCGCGAGCATTATGGTCTGAATTCATCAGTCTCGACACCTCCAAGGTCGGCGAGTGCGAATTCTTTCTCATCAGCGAAATGAGCTCCCAGCTACTCATCCACCAACCATATCGTACCCTGACATCTCTCAGGAGCGAGTTGTCCATGACGGATGAAGATGCGACATTGGCGAAGTCTGTCATCAACGACTCCTACATGACCGACCTACCCCTTACGACAAGTCCACACATTATTGGCCTCGTCGCAATCCTCCTGGCACTGGTGCTGCGTCCCAGCCCAGGCATGCCTGGACAGAATAATGGTGCTGCCGTAGGGTTGGCAGCTGCCCAGGCCGCGCTCAGCCAAGCGCAAGCCCGAGTCAATTTTGCTGCCGGCTCAGCTGGTTCTATTCCTACCAGTTCTGAGATCCCTAAGGACAAGCCCCAGGACACCCGGATTTCCCGGCTGCAGCAGTTCGCCTCCTGGTTGTCAGACAGCCGGGTAAACATCACAGCCATGGTGGACGCAACGCAAGAGATCATATCTTTCTACGAATGCCATGAACATTATCAAGATAAGTTGACTAAGGAGCAAATTAATCGGTTTGTCAAGGCTCGTGGCCTGGACAAATGATAGGGCGACGAAACGTCCCCCTTCTGATATGTTCTGGCTTTGGTTTATTTCAATTTATTTCCTTGATTCCTGCATCATCATACTGGGGCATATACAGATTTATGAATCACGTGGGGTCTGTTCGGTGTTGCATAGACTCATTATCTAGGCGTTGGGAAGGTGACTTATCTATTCACGGCGATATTGCCAGTGTGCAATTGCCTGATCACACACAATAACATCCACTATTCGTTCCTCTCAAATTTAAATTATATCTATTCTTCTAATTGCAGTGAATGGCGGCGCGCAACTCGACCGTCACTGAGGCCACGATATCATCGCAACATCCGCAACCTCCCTGCCCTTGGTGATGGCGATCTCATGGCCCCCGGGGAGGATTTGAATGTCAACGCCTTCTTCTCCCAAAACTTTCCGAGAATCCTCAAGCCACTCGTCCATGACGACAACTGGATCCCTGGTGGCGAGGACCAGACACACCTTTCCACCCGGCAAGCCGCTTGGGCGACCTGTTTCTACCCTTCTCTCGGCTAACCGTTGAGCCAGACGCTTCCACACCCCCTCGTGATGGCCATAGATGGGTGCGTTATTCAACGTGCTTATATATGCGCCCACAAACGCGTCGTTCCTCTCCATCTGCCACCACATGACATCTCCGACCCTGGCACCGCTCCCGCCGTGAGCCTGCGAGAGTGGCACCTCGTCAAAATCTATATCCGCATCATTGTCCACATCCACAGGTACATCAGCGCTCGGTCCGTGGTGACGTGGCTCCAGCCTCCACCGGGCAAGGTAATGAGACAGCCACGTGGGCAGCAGGCCCTCCGAGTATATGAGCTTGCTCTTCCAGCTGACGTGGGAGGGACGGATCAGCCCGCCAGGGCAGACGAGGGTGGCGGACCGCAGCATGTGGGGGAAGTAGGCGGCGAAGGCGGCGGACAGGGCGGCGCCAAGGGAATAGCCTACGAGATGGAAACTCTCCGTTCCGGTCCATGAGAGGGGGGATGATGCCAGTGCGAGGAGGATCTGGGATGTGTACAGGCGGTCATCATAGGGGAGATCCCCGGGAGCGTCCGAATAACCTCTTCCAAACAAGTCTGTCGAGAGAAAAGCTTAGAAAATGCTGTTTGGGCAAGTTCAATCAAAGCAACTCACCGAAGAGGAGGACCCTACATCCCTTTGCGACGAATTGCTTGGCCATGTCGCCCAGAGCAATACAGGGCGTGCCAATCCCATGGACAAGGACCACCTTTTCGCCGCTCTCCGGCCCCCATTCAAATACTTGTATGGTTCCATATGGCGTCTCAACCTCTCGTCCTCCCGGGAACACATCCTGGGGGTACGGCTCCGGCTCCAGCTCATGTCTCCCCGTCGCCAGGCTCCTCCGCCGGGTCTTGGCTAAGATGGTAGCGGCGGTCTTGTTCTCGTGCCGAAGCGCAGGCCGGACATATAGACAGTAGACGGAGAGGCAGCAGGCCGTGGCGAGCGTGGCCACGGTTCCCAGGGACCTGCTTGCGCCGACCTGAAAGTGGAAACTGTACACAGTCATGGCCGATGTCCTCCTTTGCGTCCCTATCGCAAGTTAAGACGAGCCAGGCGAAGGATGTTGCCGCAACGCACTAATATCCCGCCCGCTTCTCCCGGGCCGGGGACCTCGGGACTCCATTCCAGCCACGGGTGCATATCTCCAAGCTAATGCACCGACATCGCAGCGATGGCGTGGAGTTCACTAAAGCTGGGGTCGAAATGCAACCACATCAATCACTGATAAAGACGATGGACATCAACACACAAGGGAATCAAATTCTATATCGCTATTCGTAGTCTATAGCAAAGGAAAAATCAAACGACAGTTACGCGGCTCCTCCACCGCCGCCGCCGTCTCCTCCTCCACCACCACCACCATCTCCACCACCTCCGTCACCTCCGGAACACCCACAACCACTGTCATCGCCTCCACCAAAGTCCATGTCGTACCGATCGTCGTAGTGTTTATGCTTCGTCTTCTTGTTTTTCTTCTTGTTCCGGTTGTTGTAGCTGCTCTTGTAAGGCGCCGACTGCCCCTGGGAGTAGTACCCGTTCTGGTAGTAGTAGTTGTGGTGATATCCCGTGCCGGGCTGGACAGGTCGGGGCCCGTATTGTTGGCGCATGGCCTTTTCTTTCTCGGCCTGCTTCTTCTTCTTGTGCCTTCGGCAAAGGCAGCAGCAGAGTGTGCGAATACACATTGTGGCTTTTTTTTTGTGTCTGGAGAAGCTCTTTCAGATGCGCACTGAAGGAGGCCGTGTATACTTTACTTGCGCAAAATGTCAAAATGAATTTAAAGAATTGATGAACGTAGGATATTGATTCTCATTGAATCGACAGCTTCCATCTCGAAGACAAACACCAGATATTTAAAATAATTCGCATCCTAAGGTCTTCGCGCGATTACCCCCCAAAACGGCAATAGCACAATCATCCAAAACGACCCCCAATCTACGTCACGCCGTTCATCATCACGGGCAACCCTCAGCCTCGGGCACTGCCAACGAGACGTCTGACCACACACTGAACTAAAGTACGGTAGTTTTATGAGAGTTGAGCGTCCATAGGCCGGCTCGCTACAATCCTGGTTCTCAGCCCGCCGATCTCTGCCTGGCAACGTCACTGGTGAAATCGCTTGGCCCAGCCCCCTTCTAGAAGACTTCGCGCGGTTCCTTCGCTTTTCGGCAGGGCACAGCCACCTAATCTTTCGAGGTGCTTTTGTCCAAGATTAGGCCACACACGTGCCTTCATCATAGATCTTTTTTTAAACATGTCTATACCCAAACCTTCCACGCTAAGAAGGTCAAAAACTTTAACACACGTCGCCTGGCAAGTGAGTGGCATTAAAATCGCGACACTCAAACATCAAGCTGTTTATTCTCGAGTTTGCAACTAGTATTATTAGATTATTGAGTACCAATAATACACACTTAAGAGATAATACAGCAAATATTGTTACTTGATTTCATTATATACTACTGAATTTCTTGATCTATCTTAGATAGTAGAACCACTCTTCCATTGGGTGTCTCATTTCTCCTGTCGCCCACTTGCCTGGCACGGCACAGGCATCAACATCACAGGAAAAGTCTACTTTTTGTTTATTTCATCGCCATAAGCAAAGGGTGTATCACAAGATCAAGCCACACATCAACATGGCTTTACTACACACTTTTCTTAGCCGAAATTACATCTGGTCTATACCCAAACCTTCAACACTGTAAAAACTTAAATAATCGCACACACAGCCTAGGCGCAGGCAGCAGCATCCCCAAAAACTCTAACAAGGGCTGGCCAGAGGTATATAAACTGGCCATATGGCCCCTCAGACGGGATGCCCATCATCACCAACCACATCCACCTCTCCAAACAATAATGTCAGTGTCTGGCGTTGTGACCCCAACCAGCGAGGGCCTGATCAGAGCAAATGACCAGGTCCTTGAAGGCATGAAGATAGCCATCAGAGAAGACCCAAAGCAGATCCAAACCGGCTATATCAAGTATTCAAACCTCTAATTAATCCGAGGGCTCCTCGCGGTAACCACGCCGCTTGCATCACAGCAGATTCAGCAGCTACACCTGCGGGGTCTATCCCTCTATTGCAAAGAGGGCCAGGTCCTGGATGAAGCACTTCAATTCTTGGGGACAAGGAATGATCATCTAGCACCTGGTCATCTTCGCAATACAGGGTCAGACCCAGCAGATGCAGCTGCGGAATATGCTGTGATGTAAGCGGCGCAATGGCCCAGGGATAAATTCAATGATTAATTAACTCCGGGAACTCGGTTGTGATTTTAGTAGCTAAATACCACGCAATCTCAATGATTATCTGGGGATACAGATACTCAGCAATTAGCCAGTTCTCGCGCTACGGTCTCTTCTCACCGTTGGTTGAAGATTCCATCTGCTCCCAAATAGTCATTGAGCCACCATGTAGGTTCTTTTACGACGACGACGACAACGGATCATGAGCCAGATATTCCGAGCTAACACCTAGAGCACAGTAATGACCATCTCATAATGTGACGATCCAGCATAGGATCCTCTGAACATTTTGCAGTTCGTAAGAACCCCTACAGGAATCTATGCATTGGCATCATTTTGGGGGCCTCTTTCTGATGAACTTGGGCCGGAGGCTCGATCCAAGACATCGCTTGGCGGTTAGCCAAGATACAGGTTTTCCTTTATCGTTCCACTAGCTAACTCATGAACTTGAAAATGAACTGCTGAACTATCATCAGACTAGGGTTTATTCTACGTTGGTCGAGGCTCGGAACCATAGTATGAAGCATTCATGTTACATGGCCAATAGAGTATGAGCGCCAGAAACTTCATACTGTAAATTCCTCAACAATGCGCTACCTAGCGGCTTGATTGCTATAGAACAATTGGAACTTTTCGACAACCTCAATGCTTGAATATACTCTTAGGAAACAGACCGTCCTTTCGCTGCGTCACAGTATGGGACCAACTCGTCCGAAGAGATGATTATACTGACGCTTTAGCCGGTAGTTACCAATAAGCTCCTCGATAACCAGACAACGAGCGTCAAGGAAGCCAGGGAAATCGCTCAGGTGGCGTATTCAAGGCATTATACGGTCCCTCGTTGCTTTGGGGGAGATACATCGATACTTTGCCGCTCGAGTCTACATAGTCCCTTTGGTGGTTGGACAGTCAAACTCACCATACCCACGTAACGCATCCGTGCCGCTGATAAGCATGGATATGGGGTCATAAAGAAGGTGTGCAGTGGAACGTAATACATCCATACCGAATGCCGATCGCCAGTGGCAAAAGACCCCGATCTTCGAAATACATCGCCCTCATGGAACCCATAGAGTATCTTTGGCAACTTTGGTGCACCCCAACGATGTTAGTCCAAGCTCTGGGCAGATCAGTTCAGTGGCCAGATAAGCACAGTGCATGAAAAACGCACGATAAGTGGTTGGGTGTATCTAGCGTCAGCACAGCCAACAATCAATGGCATTGGGCACGACCAAAGGAGCACTAGATCAGGCAATAAGCGGTGAGACCCGCCCTTTATCTGGGTGTGGGGAAAAGGACGCAACCAAGCGACGACTGGAGAGACAATGTGCCACAGTGCGTAAGCAACGGTACATCAATGGCACATCTTGGGTGTGTATTGGATGGGAGGGCTCCCTGAATGTTGCTTAGTTGCAGGTCACGACGAAGTGATGAGCAGACTAGACCACGTTGACTGCCCAGAATAGATTTCCCTGCCAACAGCAGCGACTATCTTTACACCTGTTCAGAACTGATGGTTCTCGACCTATCGTCCCTAGGGGCTGATGGCGGGAAACTCTCGGATGGGCTGGGGACCACCGTGAGCCATAGGGTAAGGTAGGGATTACATGCAGGCAGGACCGTTTCACTTCCCGCGGGACTCGGAGGTCTAGATGCTGTGAGCGCCCTGGCATGGACTCGCTGCCGAAGGATTCTGGAGACCGTTGCCAGGGCCTCCGAGTTTGTTGAAGAGAGAGTGACACACTGTGTCGCATGCGAGCGAGCGCTGCCTGGAATGTGAGCGAATTCAGAGTTGGCACCCAGACCCCGACAGTGGTTTCCGAGAACAGCAGCTTGCGCATAAGGCTTTCCGGAGTGGCACGACGCAAGGCGACCGAAGGGATGGAGCCGGGTCGGTTTCGCCCGGATCATGGCTGTGAATCTCAAGGGCGAGGGGCGAGGCTTGCGCAGGGCAAAACACTCAGTCCACCACCTGCGAGCGATGACGATAGAGGGCGGGGCGGATGGTCTGCTCCCACCTGAGAACGAAGTGTGACCCTGGGGACCCCGAAATGGAGCAAGCGAAAGGCAATCACTGTGTGGATCAGGAGGGCGGGCGAGACGCCTGACGCCCTGCCCTGGGGGCTGCATTGATCGCCCAGAACCTGCTGGCCTTTCATGTTGTGATGATGCCGGCCTTGCAGGAAATGAGCGGACGGGCTCTGATCCTTCGACGGCACGTACGAGGTAGCATTCGGCTGCCAGCACGATATGGCACACCTGCCGAACCAAGAGGTCAATCGGTGGGCTTCCGGTCGCCATGCAGCCCTCAACTCTGTCTGGCCCTGGTGCTCGCCAGCCATCCGCAGCCCACCCACCATCGCCAGCAGTGACCCTCGCCATGGCGCTATTGGATCCCCAACGCCTCCCTCTCTGGTATTATCTCTCGGGGAGGTCAGCAATGCCCCTCCACCCCACATTTTGGTAGTACCTAGTGGAAGTATCCTGGAACCATCAAGGTCGATACCTTGCCTTGGCGCACTCGAACAATCCCTCGATATGCGCATATCCAGAAAATGCAGATAGCGGAGCTGTTTGCCTAAGCTCATATTCCTTGCTACCCACAGCCTGTGCTCTTATTGGCCGGGTCTCATACAGCAACCAACAACCGACAACTAACAGCCCACAACCAAAGGGTGAGGGGCTGTTGTAGTAATATTTGTTTTTCATAGCCATTGCATTGGGTGAAAACTTTTCGTAGACAAGTAAAAAACCAGGAGAATCAAAGCCCCAAGCCACATCAAGAACAGCATGTACCACATTGTCCAGCCGGATCCCCACCATGGCTATGGCCCGGAGAGGATAGACACAGGGTTGAATACTTGGTACTTTACAATCGACGATCACTGCGTTGACAGCGAATGGGTTCCGGACTTCTCTGCCGCGATTAGCAAGGGCCAATGGATAAAAAATGAGGCTCCAAGCCTTCTGCCACACCTCCAGGGGGAGCAATTGACCAAGGCCAAGGACGACGAGGATGAGGACGACGAGGAAGAAGACGAGGAAGAAGAAGAAGATGTGGAAGATGATGAGGCGGCAGATGACGAGGACGAGGCTGAAGACTCTTGTAATTACCCTCCTCTGTCTTGCCATTGGGCTTTGTAAAACTGACCATATGTAATCGGTAGATGATGACTTCGAGTGGGCTGAAGTAACGCTCAAGTCGCAGGAGCAACTCGACAAAGAATTCGACGGCGAGGAAACAGCCTGGAAGCTCGAGGAGTGGCGCTTGAATCTGTAAGTCCTCTGGAACTACCTTGTTACCTAAGAGTTCGAGATATCAGAGATTGACCTGGGACAAATAATAGTGTTGCTCAGCAGAGACATTTCCCCAAACATAAGGCTGGGGATGAGAATGACGAGTACGCGAAGTTGCTGAAGAAGATGTTGAGAATGTGCAATGTCAAAATCAAACAGAGGGAGTAATGCCCACAAGGTTTAAAAAGCTAGTTCGTGGTTGTTGCTGTCGAGCTTCGCAGAGTTACGAGCACAACTCATAGTGGATTCTCAACGTCTCAGTTTGGAGCTAGGTCATATTCTGTCGCCCTCATAGACTTTTACATGTCAATGTTACCGAAAAATAGACAGTCTCTTCACAACACTTGATATGTACTGAGCTACTTATATATGAACAGAAACTTCCTCCAATCGCCTATATACAAACAAACTACTACTGGGATTCAACCACCCTTCATCCCCAAAATTCACTTCAACCAAACTCAAGGAGGGCTTCCAATATACACAGTCAGGGTCTTGGGGCTGCCATGAGCCACAGTCCCCGACGCATTCTCAGTACCAGTGGGGTTAACATCGTCATAGGCAAAGGCGTATCCCTTCCCATCAACCTCCTTTGTGTGCACAACGCGGCTGTAGTGGTTAGTCGGGCTCACAGTGTAGTAGTTGGCCTGTCCGAGGCTGGGCTGGACGTTGCCACCCGAGAGCAGCAGGGTCGACCGGACAAAGGCGGCGCAGAGGCGCGGGATGACGGCGAGGTGGACGGCGTTGTCGCCCGCCTGCTTGCCGAAGGGCCCGCTGTTGCAGCCCCAGATGTCGCGGGCGGTGGGCTTGCTGTAGCCGCGGTTGTCGCCGGCGCACGTCAGGGTGCTGCCGGAAACCCTGCAGTTGACCTTGCCGGCCGAGTTCTGGGTGTCGATGACGAGGTTGGTGGAGGTGTACTTGGACCAGACTTGGCTGATGTACGAGTCCCAGTAGGTCTGAAAGCTTGAGGAGTCGAGGTCGGTGTATAGAGTGGGGGAGAGGACACGGACGGGCCCCTTTGAGTTGGCCTGGCAGAGCGCGGTCCATGGACGGCCGTCCTTTGCCTTCTGGGTGGCCAAGTCGTTGCAGACGCTGGTGACGGCACCGGCGGCAACTCCATAAGCTGTCTGGGTGTCGCCTCCGTTGACAGTAAGCTTCATACCCAAGGGCAGCCCCAGGAAGTCAACATAGCTAATGTTGGCATAGAGTACCCCAGCACTTGTCAGGGTAAGTTCAACAAAGCCCCAGTTGATAGCAGCACTGGGGTCCGAGGGGTTGTTAGGTGCTGGCTGAACAAGGCCATCGCCATTACCGGTGCTGACGATGCCAAAGTAAAGTTCACCAACAGAGTAGTAGATTCTACCAGATGTGAGGGAAATGGGAAGGGTCATGCTGAGCGTCTTGCCTGCGGCGACTGGGATCTTGATGTTCTGGGTGATCTTCACAGGGACACCGGAACCGCCAGAGCTGGGGTAGATCAAGCTACCATCCGCGGCAACAAATACAACAGCCCCCTTGGAGTCCAATCCTGAGATGTACGCGTTGACGGCACTGCCAAAATTATTGACGAACTGTAGAGGGAGTGTGGGGGCGACAGTTTTTGCCTGTGCCAAGGGTACGACGAGAGTATCTCCCGTGCGAGTGCCATTCAGTGTGTTCTGATCGGTGACAACCAGGTCCTTGAAGCTTCCGGGGTTCACCGCGGTGAAGCCGTCATCGCGAAAGACACTGGTGTTTGGGATCATCGTCGCCGAAGCAGTGATGGCTGACCCTAGAAGGCCAAGAGTAAATGAGAGAAACCGCATATTGATATGCGTTAAGAATATGTCAAAGCTAGATGTCTTCGATACAGACCATAAAAGAGAGAACTATCTGGAGACAACTCGGCAGGGTAACATATACATGGCAAGTTCATTTCGTTCCCCTTATATAGGAGAAGTTCATTTTCATCATGATCCTCGCGGCTTGTTGAGTATACCTGAGTTATGTAAAATCTGGGTCGGTAAACGTAAGAAATTTCAATAAAAAGCAGTGTCTTGAAGCGGACACCTGCCTTTTTTGTCCTCTGAACATGCATTTGAGTATACCAAATGATCAGTATACGGTGTTGTGATGCTCTCAGATTGCTCAAGGAAACCTGTGATTTTCCCCATACGGATCTTTGAATCGGACGATAGGTTAGTGATGGAGAGTTTGGATGCTGGAGGCAAGTCGATCATTATCTGATTCCCGTGACTGCCAAGCATGATGATATGTATAGCACACTATGACGATGCAAAGGACCGAATCTGCCCAAGACATTTGATACTTTGAAGTCATGGGGGCTCCATCCTATCCTGACAGATGAGTCAAAACAATGGAGTGCGTTTGGTGACATATTCAGCTCATTGCCCTTGCATACAATGTACTCATTGTTCTGTCTCAGCCCTGTCTTAGATGGTAGGACCCGTGAGAATGGGTCATGAATAGATAGAATGCAATAGCATTTCAGTGCTGTGTACAGTAAACGGCGAAGGTGTGGTCAGCCGTTTCCTATAGTAAGGGTAAGTCATACATTAAAGATGCAGATGATGCGCCAAGTACCAGTAAACTCAATTCGATGTGACATGCTTGCTTGGGAGGGAATTTCAAGTGAGCAACCATGACGTGCATTCACATCTGGGGTCAGGTCAGATGGGATGAATGTCAGGATCAGCAGATCTGGAATGCCCCTGGCATATAGCATATCAGACCAGATGAAAGTGGCTGTCCTTCTGATATTGTCGCAAATGGGGGAAATAGAAAAGGGAGTAACCAGTTTAATGATGATGGCCGAAGAAACGGCAATTAGTTACTATGAGTTGCGAGCGACCGCTCAATGCAGTGCAGAAAGAAGACACTGGCAGAACATGCATATCTACCGAGATCAAATCTCACCCAGGCACAGGGACGGGGCCATGCATGAATATGCAAAGCGGCCCGCCACAGCCTTCATTTGAATGTCCGCATGTGGAAATCACACTGAAAGATGAGATAGATTAACGCACCAGGACCAGGCCATTTGTAAATTCAAGCGGAAAGGGCTGGGCTTCATGAAGCAGGGAACGTATCCAAAGGCCAGGTGATGATATCTGTTGGAGAAATTGCCTTGGACATGTGGTGTGGGGACATATTTGTCAGCCGTCTACTGCACAAGTTAGGCAAGTACTACAGTCACTTGTGCCTGCCCGTGAGAGCGTGATACCTACATTACCTCGAGCACATAAAGCCTTTCGCTAGGCGGCAGCAGGAAGAAGAGGACACGACGCCTCATCATTATGACCGTACGATGAAACGCCTCCGCCTCGGTCAACCTGTTGGGTTGTTGAGCACCCAATTACATGTGTAGAATGGGCGGGAGTAATGCTCAGATCTGCTCTCGGGGCCGTTATATAAGTGCTCCGATGGTACATTTCTGTGGCTTAGTCAGTCCCCAGCACAAGACAACTCGAAGCGAGGCGCGAGGTGTGGCTGCTCTCATTACCCCCAACTGACTCCCTACTTATCGGGAAAGCCAGGCAAAGCGACGTGAGCAGCCTGCCAAGCCGTTTGATGAATTGTAGAATTGCTAGCTGCCTGCACGGACTGGGCGGAAAGCTGTTCTTGTTGACCAGTTGACCCTGTTTTCCTGGAACTGACTGGGACTGGCTAACGATCCCGTCTACGGGAGCAAGTCATATCTAAATACATACAACCACACAATTCGGCTGTCCGGTCCAGTTCTGGTTCTCCTCCTTCAAGTATTGGTTCTGGCCGAAGCATAACTGCCTACAGTCCGGGATCCTTGGCGCGTACCAGGCTCAGGACTTGTCACCATGGCCCCCCCACCACGAACTCCAAAGCCGCGAGGTGCCCGCAGAAAGGCTACCGCAGATGCTGCTGACCCCGACGAGATCACTGCCATGGTACGTTCCATTCCATGTTGCCCTTACGTAGCAGACATCTCATGGGAGATCCCTCACCGACCAACTGCTTACCTTATCAGCAGACGCGGCGGCAGAAGAATCGTGAGGCACAGAATGCATTTCGCAGGAGGAAGCAGGTAGCTGAACAGGCGCAACAACACCGCTTGCGCCGCCTAGAACAGGTCATTGAAGAGATGAGCTGTGTCTTTATGGGTGTCTTTGACCAGATGCTGCAGACAGAGTCTATTGTTGTGCAGCATCCCGGACTGGTAGCCAACCTTCGCGAGTCCATCACTAAAGTCCTCCAATTGGCCAAAGAAGTAGTGGATATCGACCAAGACTCAATCATGACGGGGAACCCTCTGAAAGCAATTGACGAAGGCGACTCGGCTTCAGTGGCCGAGGAACCGGCCCCTCCTGACGAGTCGTCTTCTGCTGTCAGCCTACCAACAACTCACACGCATACCGAAAGCTCCTTGATAGCTTTTAGCAACCATACCCCCCCGACTCTCTTAGATTCAGACATGTCCTCGGTGGAACATAGTCCCGGGTTTCTATTCTCCATCCAACCAGCCAGTGAATCCTTCTCACCGCCCACATCCACCTACTCGAGCAGCTCCCCCTCTCTCCCACCCCAGATCTTTGGCAATGGCTGGGACACCTCGACGACCCCTCCTTTGCACATTCAAGATCCCTTCAGGCTTCCCTCAATAGAGACCCAAAATCTTCTTCAGGCACTTGGCGGATTCCCTCTCCGACTTATTGAGACGACTCTCTCCTATGGATACTTCATTCTCAAGCACTCCCCACAGGATGAAGTCAATAGAGGCTTCAAGAACACTTTCCGTTACAGAACTAAAGAACAACACATGGCTGGCTTCCGCTGGCTTCTCGGGCCTGGGAGACCATACATGTACCGAGCGTCGGGTGTCAACTGGGGGACGCGCGATGGCAAGGAAGCAGCCTTCCCCTATCATCTCATGAACCCGCCCTCCTCTTCACCAGAGCTGCTTCCGACTTGGGAGGAATCTGGGAATGAATCTTTCCCACCAGATTACCTGACAGTGCTTGGTGTTACCGACCTGTTGCATAATCTCGGTGCCCAAATACTCGACAGTGACACCATAGAGGTTCGGATTGAAAGCTCGCAGGTAAACCCAAACATGTATAATGTTAATCTAGCCCCCGCACCGATATACCCAGTTACCCCAGAGTCGCTCAGCTTCATCGACTTTTTCGCCGCGCGGACATATCAGCGAGAGCCTTTGGTCTTGCGACTGAGTATCCCCCTCCTAACACTAAATCTTGCACGTGTTTCTGTATGCTTTATAAAGGGGCCCGGATTCCCACGAGTCGAGTTACGAAAAGTACTAGAGGCATCTGTCACGGGTGCTACTGGTGGTTAGGGCGTGTAGGGATAATAAGTCTCCATACATATCTTCTTGTCTTTTAGCCAGCCATATTCACAATTCCCAAGGGGCAGCAAGCTCGGGTTTCGCTGTTTTCCTCACGACGCTCGGGAACTAGATTTAGTGGGCGTCGTTGTATGTATGTATGTAATAATGAAGGAAATCACCACAGGGGGTTTATCCAGGGATCGGGCAAGTTTGTCATTTTAATATTATGAATCAAATACCGTGATATGAGCCACCTCTCCAATCGAATGATGTATATCATTTTCGAGTTGTGAATGCATTTTCGTTGATTGAGATTCCCGCTAAGAATGGTGCAAAGTTTCAAAGAATTCATTGATCAGTGACTCTTCTCATATTCGTCAGCACTGAGGTGCTTGTCATCTTTCGCGCTTCGCGTCGCGAGCTCCAGCGACGGGGAGCTTGACATAATGAGTCCGGTCAATGATACACCACCATATTACGCTTAACGAGAGCCGCACTGGTAAGTGGAGAATTAAACAAATAAAAGAGATGTTCGCTCCCAGAACTGTACGATGGAAATAAAATAAATTCATTGCGTTATTCAATTCGAGTTGGGTTGGCATATACTCACATTCCAGTGTTGGACCATGGACACTCGAGACAGCGACATGACCCCGACTGGGTCGGTTACGGCGAATGAAGAGTCGCCGGATATTCAACCTTCCTTGAAGGAAGCGAATGAGGGGGTTCCCGAGGCTGTGGGAGTTCTCAATATGGGCGAGGAGGAGTGGATGAAGGATCCCCATAACCCATGGAACTGGCCTGCAAGCAAGAAGGTCCTGCATATTTCCAGCCTTTCATTGGCAGCTCTTCTAGCGTAAGATTGCAATCACCAGAACACTCTCCGGGTTCTGTTTTCTTTTCCCTGCTATGGTTATAGCGAGTTCTAATCAGTGCTTGGGCCCAGTTCCATATCGACGTCCATTAGCAGTCCAGCTCGCACACAACTCATGGAAGAATTCAACGTCTCTAGCACGGTTGCCATCCTCCCGCTGACACTCTACGTCGTTGCCCTTGGATTCGGCCCTGTTGTAGGCGGTCCTCTCTCCGAAACGTGGGGGAGACATCCCGTCTATCTGGGCTCGGTGCCTCTAGGTGGTGTATTCGCATTGGGTGCCGGCTTCACGGACAACTTTGGGGCACTGTGCTTCCTACGCTTCATGTCTGGGTTCTGCTGGGCTCCTGTCTTGGCCACGGCTGCCGGGTCCCTATCCGACATCTTCCCTCCACGAACTCGCGGCCCGGCCTCCGCTGTATTCATCCTGATGCCCTTCCTAGGGCCTGGATTAGGGTATGAAAGAAGTGAACACTTACCTACTTTGTTATCACCTTTGCTGATCATCCTGTTACTAGCCCAGTCATTGGTTCCTTCGCTGTGACAAGAAAGAGTTGGAGATGGACGCAATGGACACAGCTCTTCCTCGCCGTCCTCTGCATCGCCATCACACTGACCACCCAGGAGACATACCACCCAATCCTCAAACGACGCCTGGCGAAGAAAAGGGGCGAGCCGGTCCCCAAATCCCCAGCCCTGGGCGACCGCCTCAAGATGTTCGTCCTCATCGCCCTCATCCGCCCCGTCCGCATGCTCCTCCTCGAGCCCATCGTCGGCTTTATCGCCCTCTACGTCTCCGCCGAGTTCGGCACCCTCTTCAGCTTCTTCGCCGCCGTCCCCTACACCTTCGGGCGGGTGTACCGCTTCTCCCTCGAGCAGTCTGGCCTCGTCTTCCTCTCCATCGTCATCGGCTGCGTCCTCGGCCTCATCACCGTCATCCTCTGCGACGCCCTCATCTACCGGAAGCAATCATCCAAATATCCGCCGCACCAGGTGCCGCCCGAGCACCGCCTGTACCCGGCCATGATCGGCAGCGTCGGACTACCCCTCGGCCTGTTCTGGTTCGCCTGGACCGCCCGCGAGGACATCTCGTGGGCCAGCCCCGCCGCGGCCATCATCCCCTTCGCGTGGGGGAACCTGTGCGTCTTCGTCAGCACCATACAGTACACCTCCGACACCTACCACGGGAGCGTCGTCGCCAGCGCCGCGAGCGCCAACACGCTGGCGAGGTATGGGTTTGCCGGGGTGTTCCCACTGTTCACGATCCAGAGTACGTTTCCCGCTTGACCTTCTCACACAAAGTCCCTGATTCGAGATATGTGAGACAATGGCGTGCTAACCGAGGGCCTCCCTTCGAGCAGTGTACCAGCGGCTCGGAATTAGCTGGGCGACGAGCCTGCTGGGTTTCATCGCCCTCGCCCTCCTCCCTGTGCCCTGGGTCCTCTTCAAGTTTGGGGCTCGGATCCGGGCCAAGAGCCAGTATGAGACAGTCAAGACTGGTTAAAGCCGAGTTTCACTTGATGCCAGAGGAGAAGCCGGTTCGGGGGCTTCATCAGTGAAAGGGCATTCCTAGTAACATTCTAAAGTAAACAGATAATAGAGAATTGCATTTTTGGGGGCGAGAGTGATATGGGGTAAAGCCATAATGGGCTTCAGGGCTGCGACCTCAAGGAGTCGTGGTTGACAGATGGGACGGTAGACAGCGCTACATAAAATTTGATATTAGACGTACAATATGCAACACAAAATCAATCATGCAAATATCACACAAGAGTGCCTCGAGTACGGTTTAGTATTCGCTCAATGTAATTTTTTTCCTTCTTTTTGAAGGGGCAGTAGAAACAAACCAAACCTACCCAAGTGTACTTGTACGATGGCCCATCCCCGTGAAAGGGTGTCACATCAATCTTTCGTCCTCACGCCTTTTTTTGTCACTTCTGTTTGAGACTAAGATGTCTTAACGACATCTTCTATCTTCTTACCGGTCAGGCGCTCAAACACCTCCTGGTACTTGGCGCCAGTGGTCTCAGCAATATCGGCGGGCATGGCCACGCCCTCCTTGCCTTTGAGACCCTCCTTGGTCAGCCAGTTCCTCAAGAACTGCTTGTCGAAGCTGTCCTGGTCCCGCCCGGTCTGGTAGGCGTCGGCGGGCCAGAACCGAGACGAGTCCGGTGTCAGGATCTCGTCCACAAGCACAACCTCGTCCGTCTCCTCGTCCAACCCAAACTCAAACTTGGTGTCGGCGATGATGATGCCCCGCTCCAGTGCGTACTCGGCGCCAGCCTTGTACACGGTCAGGGCGAGCTCCTCTATGCGGCTCGCGTACTCGCCCAGCACGGCGGCGGCCTGCTCTGGCGAGATGTTCTCGTCGTGCTCGCCCTGCTCAGCCTTGGTGCTGGGTGTGTAGATAGGGCCTCCAGGGAAGGCAGAGCACTGTTCCAGGCCGGCGGGCTGGGGAATGCCGTGGACCGTGCCGGATTTCTGGTATTCCTTCCAAGCCGAGCCAGTAATGTAGCCACCTGGGACGATTAGTTAGCCGGCTTACATGCACAGTAGGTGAAGCTCGAAGTCAGCTTATTATCCCGACTCGAAGCCTGGTGCGGTGGGTTGGCCAACGACACATGAGCCGCATATGCCGACCTAAATGCCGAGTAATAGAGGGGGAACCAACGTACGGATGATGACCTCGATGGGGAAGATCTTGAGCTTGCGGACCTGCATGCTACGGCCGCGTACCTTGTCGGCATCGGCCGGGGTCAGGCCGTTGGGCGGCTCGAGGCTAAGCAGGTGCGTCTTGAGGGACGGCAGCTTATCGGTAAGCACGGAGATCCAATGGGCCGTGAGCTGGGTGAGGATGAAGCCCTTGTTGGGCACGCCGTTCTTCAGGATGACATCGTACGCCGAGATGCGGTCCGTGCTGGAGAAGAGCAGCGTTGACTCGTCGATCTTGTAGAGCTCCCGGACCTTGCCCACCGAGAGCAAGGGCAGGGAGGTGAGGCCGATTGAGGTGACCACTGTGCCAGACATGGTTGTGCTAGTGTTGTTGCTTCCCTCTTAGAAGAAATCGATGAGATGTGGTTGAAAAGCGACTCTCAGTTAGTCATTGGTGAGCTACATTTTTTGCGGGCGATTTCATTTTTTAGGTGCTCCATCTTTACACTTTCGGGCAGGAACGTTGGAGGCAGCAGGACAAAAAAGAGAAGAAAAAAAAGGCACTAATCTTCCCCATCCCAAAGCACAATTACTGCATAGTCCCGGTGCATTCCAGATGCATTGATTCATTAATTATCGACTGACACTCTCACCAAGTCTGACCGTCGTGCGGTGCCGGCAGCAGGCTACTAACCCTCAGGGATCTGAAATGTGGGAAGTGACTGCACGACACAACCTCTTATTGCGGGTAGTTAGTCAAAGGTATCATATATCACTCCAGATTGCCCAGTTTACCGCGTACTATCGCTGCGGCAAATTGATTCATCTCACCAAAGACTATATTTCCTCGACTATCGGCCAGCGGCAGAGCCACCTACCAATCCGGGGAGCCCTGCCTCAGGAGACGACCGCCCCGATACCGATGCGAAATACCGCTTGAGAAATATGCTTGTAAGCGGGCAGTGCGGAGCCCCGCCAGGCAGGTGACCTGGGTACCTTCGCGGGTGATAGCTCACACCACCACACCACACCCGTCCACAGTGCAATGCGATCACAGCCTACCTCGATGCAGGCCGGGCTTGCCTGGTCCCCCCAGCGGCCAGCCCTGAGCCCAATCACAGCAGATAGCCGCCCTCCTTCTCGCCCCAGCCCACCCACTGAGCCACTGGCGAGAGGCGGGCTAAAATTTACGCGCCTTGTTGGTGGCTCTCCCTTCTGCATGGGTGCCAGGGAACCACATAGTGCGTGGTGAACCATCCAATACCCTCCAAATCCAATTCGAGTAGAGGGGAGCGCTGCAGAACCCGCGGGCGCACAGGTACCTCCCGAAGTACCTGCTCGAAGTAATGGATTGCATGACCCAAGAGATTACCAAGGCCCAGGAGTCTACCACCTGAACGACAGATGGGACAGTGTATGTTTCTTTCTGCACGATGCTCCACAACAGGGGCCGCCCACAGTGAGAGTCAACAAAGTCAACAAATCAGACATGGGCAAATGATTCACGGTACGGTGTGACTTATGGAATGTGAGGGGAGAGAGTGGAAGATTCCTGGGGCAAAGCAAAGCCAGAGGTCGAGCAGCTTCTCGGTCCTGCCCATGGGCTATTTCCCGCGCTATCGGCCATCGCGGAAGTCTTGGAACAACCGCCCTTGGCCTGATGCGAGTTCGTGCCTTTTGCAGAACATTGGAGAACAACGAGAGATCACCACAGGGCAAGCGCCGGACTCGCCTGGTGGCAGGAGTGGAATGTCAAACAATGGGTGCATGATCAACTACTTTCTGTGTACAGGTGGAGATGCGTTCGGGTCATGTGCGACAAGGAGATTGGCCGCACCATGGGGGGGGCGACCCCGTTCTTGGCCAAACATCGAGTCTCGTATGTACACTTGTACTCCCCTGAGGGAGGTGGGAGCGCTTCATTCCAACCACCTTATTGCCTGACCTGCTTGGATGGTTCCCCAAGGACGCTGCCCAACCACGACGCACGGAAGCGAACAGGTTCGATGCTACTATTTTGAACGACGACCTGCAGCCAAGTGAGGGGCCGGATGGGCAAGAGAAGCTTACTTCCATTGCCTTCGGAGACGGATCAATTTTTAGGAGGGGGTCTTCTAATTTGAGCACTGGTTCCGCGCTGGACGGAGGACAGACCAGAGGGCGCTGACAGGACGGTCTGCACCCATGGCGCTGTTTGTTGACTGTCTTGCCCTGTTTCCGTCTGTCTTGTCCCTCCTGGACGAAGCCAGCTGGTTCTGGCCCGGTTTGGCTTGGTCCCGGCCAGGGTAGCCTGTAGCCTGGGTGCGGCACTGTCCTTTTATGCGCTGCTTACACTGTGCGGCAGCCCATCAGGTACACACTACATATGCGTAAACACACCCAAAAATTGCTCCGTGGCGCCTCTAGGACGTTCCTGGGGCCGAATGCAGTCTAGCGCTCAGCGAGTTAGACCAGTAACCCGGCGGTGGCGAAGGAAGTGGGCCCCCCGTTTGCGGCACCCCATTCGCCAGCGGTGTGCCCATCTCCCAGGGCCCCAACCAACAAAACCCGCTGCCTGTCATCCCCCGAATTCAAGTCCTCTCCCGCCCGTCCACATTAGACACCTCCTCTTCCTTCCCAGCTCCTGCTTCTTTACATACGCCTCCTACCTACCTCTTTGAACCCACCCACCCACGCACAACTCTCTCGTCTCGCACACATACAAACACCTCCCACCAACACCGCTCTTCCTTCTCGCATCAGCATCTTAAACGACCATTGCAACTCTTCCAGACCAACGAATCTCCTTTGGATCCTTCTTGCTCTCTCTCGCCTTCGCTTCGCTTCCTAGACCGGCCTTTTTTGTTTTTGTTTGTTTGCTGTAATATCCCGCACAGCAACAACGGCGCAGACCAACGGCGAACTCAACACAAAGCAACTACTCCAACACCAGCCAAAGCACTCCCGTGTTTTGGTTTAATTGCGCATACACATCACACAATTAGACCATGTCGTACTATAGCATGCACAATGCGCACTCTGCGCACCCCGGAGCTCCCACTCACAACCACGGAGGCCGCAATCGTCGAGCTCCTCGTCTCTCCATGACCCAGAACACCCAAAGGCAATTCCGAGGTGTGCGCAGCATGAAGGAGCTCAACGACTCCGCCGCTCTCTCAGCCTTCCGCATGAAGTTCGAGACCAGCCGCTCGTTCGATCTCGAAGACGATATGGAGTTCTGCCCTGGTCTCCTGACCGAGGTTGACGTGAGTACTCCCTTCGGTTCGCCCTGCAGCTCTAGATCAGCGTCTAACAGGTCATCGCCTCAGTTGGTCTCTATCTCGAGTTCCTCTGAGCGATCTTCGCTGGCGAGCAACTCTCCTCAATCCTCTCCCACGCAACAACCCCAGAGTGTTGCTCCCGGCTTCTTGCTCAACTCGGCCTCCCCTCCCTTTGTTCCTCCCCCCACCTACAGCCAGCCCAGCCTGAAGCTCCACCAGCCTGCAGCCACCCGCGGCCGCAATGCCATTCCCATCATCAACCCGGCCACGGGCATCACCATGTCAAGCCCTCCTTCGTCGGTGTCTCCCGCCAAGATGCAGCAGTCCATGGGCCGACGATGGTAAAACCGTCGTGTGCTCTCCGAATCTTCCATGGTCATCGATGCAATCTCCGCACCCATGACCCTGTAAGATGACCCGTCTGCAGCTGTCGTCTTGGCGGTCACCAACCCCTAAAGGTTGAACATGGCATTCTGGCAACGATCTTCTCGGCGGGCTGGTACTCCTCATGAAATTTTTTTAAATTTTAATCTTCTTTGGTCCATCTGCTTGAAGCAGGTGGACCTTCTGTTGGCTCATTGCACAATTTTTATGAAAACAACCTATCTGTACAACAACTAATTCGACAATACCCCTGTTTACCGACAAAGGATTTTTATACGAGGATACAACTGGCGCGTCACAAGACAGATCGATACCATTTTCGTTCTCGTTCTACAAAAAACATATTCTTTTGGGAATTGGTGTCCGCTCCTAAAGACGAAGCTGGACGACCACCTTTGGGCGTTTTAATTACGGTTCTTGCACTTTTTTATAAAGTTATTGATGTTTTTTTGCGTCGGTGTCACCTGGGCGGTCTGGGGAAATTCGGAATAACAGCCATGACTTATTATTATCACGGAAATGAGTGGCGACGTTTGCTTACCGGGAAAAAACTACCAAAATATCTTCTCTTTATTTTGCATCATGGCTTCATGAAATCATCAAAGAGAGAAAGAACACAACATAGAAGGAGTGCTTTTTTTATTGGGTTGGTCAACGGATAACCTGTTGTGTCATTTCTGGGAAAGAGCTTGGGGCAGTGGTGAGCGTTGTCTTGATTGCGCATACTTGGGAGCTGGAGCCTGGTTTATTTGGGATCATCTGGAGTTGGTCGAATTTTGAGAGGTTCTGCGCCCTTCCCCTTGGCAAAATGAGGTGAGCGACTGGTGGAAGCCAATCTCTCGCCTCACTTTGTACCATATTCCAAGGGTGATGGGCCACCACCAGCACATATTTGTCCTCCGTTTATTATTCTCTTTGCGTATTATTTTTTACTTTTTTCATTTTTCAGGATTCCCCTCGGGCAGTTATGAGAGGGATTGGTTTGTCTCGTCTGGGGAAGATATTCTCTGCTACAAGCATACGGAGTGGGCGGTTTTTGGGAAATGACACATGATCTTGGGAGACGTGGGACGGTTGCATTGGGAAATATCGCGGGCCTTTGGTTGCCCTGGTGTTTTTGCACATTGTTGCAGGAAGCGGAATTACAGGTCATGTATGATGTTTTTTAGGCGCTTGTATTTGGCCTCTGGAATACCCAGGGTTTGCCAGACGAGAATAACACGATTTGTTCAAGCATTTCTTGGTTCCATTGAATGAGCTCTGTCGCATTGCATGTCTCTCAATAGTTTGCCATGTACAGGTGATGTGGTGTGATAGCCAGCATGGCTCTGTGATGAGACCTCGCTAGGGAAACCTTCGTTGTGCGGGGATCTCGATGGAACTCTGTTAACTTTCCCACTCTTAGGGTAGGTAGTCAATGTGCTTAGCAATGCTGTTGCAAATGGGTCTCTTATAAATGGATCTCGCCGAGGTAAAACTGGGTAGTGTCCTTAACGTATATGGAAGCCATCGCCATCGCCATCGCTCCTGGGGCGATGACCAGTGGTGACGTCAAGAAGACATGGACCGATATATGGCTCTTCAGCAGCAACCCGCCTCTGATTCCACACGGCGTCATCCTCCTCTTCACCCTTTGAACCGATATCTTCTCCTATATATACCGATTGATTGGATTGACCCTGGCCAATTGTCGTCAACATCAACCGTCTGTGGCTAAGAATACGACAACTCACCCAATTCACCATGTCAGCCCGAGCAATCATCACCAGCCAGTCCCTCCGCAGCGCGGTAATGGGACCTGTCGCCGTGGGCCGAAACTTTTCCTTCACGACGAGTAGCTACCTCGGTCTGAAGGAGTCAGCCAACGGTAAGTCCAGTTCAATCCGACACTCTTTGCCATCAATTGGAGGCGACCGTACAAGAATCTTCCATTGATTGCTAACCTACTTGACTCCAGGCGCCGACTACGATAAGCACAAGGCCGACTCGCTCGCCAAGCAGAAGCAGGGCAAGGGCCACTGGAAGCCAGAGCTGGCGTCGGACAGCGAGGAGGCCATCCGGGCGGACCGCGACCACACGCCGTCCAGCCCCGGCGAGACTGCGAAGCTGCAGGAACAGACCAAGCGCGCTGCAGAGGAGACGGCCAAGGCGGGGACTAGCATGCGGGATAGTATGTGAAGCAGGCCCGTGGGAATGGGGCATGCTGACCCCTGCTGTGTTGTACATCTTATTTTACGTACCTAGTAATTTCTATAATTGTTCGTTGGTCATTTGAGTTGTGGTTATCCTGTGTCGAGTGTGGTGATGCTTGCCTTCCAATTGAGTTGAAATGCACCAAACAGCTCATATCCCCACAACAGCAAGTACTCACCGAAAACCCAGATTAACAAACACTAGAAGCTATATAGACTCGAAGAATACACATTAGATCTACCAAAACATATTTAAAAGTTGTCGGATGGACAAGATTGTGCGCCAACACGATGGTATATAGGGTAGGACATCGTACAGAGCTCCGAGAGAGCTCGGGGTCCGACCTTCGGAGACCACCCGCTTATCGATAACCATTACCACAGCTCGGCCCCAAAATTTCATTATGCCCTCACGCGACCTGAGCAACCAGAGCTCCAAGCTATCGCGGCCTCTGGCCCAACCCCTCCCATCCGCAACCGCTCGATCAACCTCTCCTCCGTGCCAAAGCTCCGAAGAATCACCCAATTGCAATCTCCATGCTCAATTAACACGCCGAAGCCCGACAAACCCTCCCCAATCGAAAGCGAAGGCGTCCCCTCCGCCGCTCCCCCGCGCGCAGCCATGCCCTCCACAGAACCGTCCTTCCAAACCGCCCTCCTCGCGGGCGGCCTCGCAGGCACGACAGTCGACCTCTCCCTCTTCCCCCTCGACACCCTCAAGACCCGCCTCCAGTCCTCGGCCGGCTTCTTCCCCTCCGGCGGCTTCTCCGGAATCTACCGCGGCATCGGCTCCGCCGTCGTGGGCTCCGCGCCCGGAGCAGCCTTCTTCTTCTGCACCTACGAGTCCGTCAAGGCCCTCCTCGTCCGCCGCACACCACTAAGCGCGGACAGCCCCCTCGTGCACATGCTCGCGGGCAGCGCGGGAGAGGTCGCCGCCTGCGCCGTCCGCGTGCCCACCGAGGTCGTCAAGCAGCGCGCCCAGGCGGGTCTGCACGGCGGCTCGAGCCGGCGAGCCCTCGCCGCCATCCTGGGCAAGTACCACTCCAGCGGGGGGCTGGTCGCCGTCTGGCGCGAGATGTACCGCGGCTGGGGGATCACCGTCTTCCGCGAGGTGCCCTTCACCATGATCCAGTTCCCGCTGTGGGAGGCCATGAAGGCGTGGGGGAGGAGGCGGCGGCAGCAGGGTGAGGGAAGTGGTCGAGGGCTCACAGACGTCCCGGCGCTCGAGAGCGCGCTGTACGGGAGCATCGCGGGGGGTATATCGGCCGCGTTGACGACGCCGCTGGACGTCCTCAAGACGCGGGTCATGCTCTCCGAGCAGCGTGTGTCGGTCTCCCAGGTCTTCTCGCAGATTGCTCGGACCGAGGGGGTGCGGCCGTTCTTCGCGGGCGTGGTGCCCCGAGTAACCTGGATTTCGATCGGTGGCGCCATCTTCCTGGGAAGTTATCAATGGGTCATTAATACCATGACGGCTGTGTTATGAAAGCATCATGAGGTGTGTGAAGGCACGAACTCCCGGCAAGGATACGACATGCTTCGCCAAAGCAATTGAGGAACGACCCGTTATGGCTTTACAGTCCACTGTACTAATCACGCCTTTTATTCATTCCGCTTGTTGCTACTACTATTTATCAGGTGTAATATATAAACTTAGACAGACAACCACGCTATATACAGCCAGCTAGAAAGAGGCTGCTACGGTTCATATGTACATTATTGACAAGAAACGCCACGAAAGGGGAAGGCGGGCTATCCCCATCTCATAAAATAGATACCAACGACCGGTATTCAGCCTCAGGCTGTCGATTGGTTGGGGGTTGTATCATCGTTCTCGCTACCTGTTGGTGCATCCTGTGCCGTTGTTTCAGTTCCCTCAGCTGGCTCTTCCGGTTGTGGAGGCGCAATCTGAATCTCCTTGCGGCCGTTTGATTTGTAGTGTAGCACAATGTCATTGCCGCCTTTCCATACGTGGGTTCGCAAAGTTGCTAGGCTCATCAACGGGTCAAGCACCTATAGTTTAGAGGGTTAGCGACAGTCTCATTCGCACCTTGGAGGAAGGGAGATCTTACCTGGTCGTTACAGTACAGTTCCAGATATTCCTCAGGCTTAAGAGCATCCGGCTCCGGCTCCTCTGGAAGTTTCTCAATTCGCTCAGCCACATATGCCAGAATCTTCTTGACTCTCAGCATTCTGTTTGCATTTAGTCTATTGTTGCCATCCGCAGTTGCAATTGCGGGCAGGTCTCCCAGAGGATGCAGTACAAATGAGACTTTCACAGGATCCTTGTATGGGACCTGGTTTTGTAGAAGTAAATGCCCAAGCCACATGGGAGCTTTCTGCTCAATAGTTTCCGCATCATTCCCAACAGTTTCGACTGTGCCTTGATATATATTCGCACTTCCACCAGAAGTTTCCTCCTGGATGATGACCTTGGTGTTGGGAGGCAGCTTGAGTACAGGAGTATCGCCCGGTAGGCTGGGGGTTACGCCCGTTTCGACTGGCTTGTCTGGCTGCTCGGTTGCTTGTCTGTCGTAGTCATTGCGTATCTTCTGGATGACGCCATAGAAGCTGTCGTCTACTTCCTTTTCGTGGTTTGATGAAGACTCTGACTCTTCGGCCTTCTCGTCCACGATTGCAGGTTTCTCCGGCGCCGTTTGCGAGGCTGATCTGTTGAGCTTCTTCGACCCAAACATCCGGAATTTCCCAAATGGAGTGCTTTTGCCGTTCTCCACTGCTTTATCCTTCCCTTTCGGACCTTCTGCAGGAGTCTTAGGATCGGGTGTCTCCGCGGCCGGTGTGGCAGCTGGTGTAGTAACAGCGGGCTTTGCTCCTCCATCAGCAGGCCCAATTGTGCTTGTGAAATAGTCATTGTCTGTCGACTGGCGGCTTGCGTGGGATTGGCGCTTTTCCAATGGACTCAAGGGGGTTGAGACTACACCCTCTGGAACGTTTGGAAGGCTTGTAAGCGGAGCAGGGGTAGCAAGACCTATTGCAAGCCCTGGCGTAGTCGGTACAAGGTGCGCTCCCGTGGCTCGGGGAGTCGATACTTTGTCAGATGTATCGAGTTGTAGATTGGGTCGGGGTATTTCAATTGAGGTTGGTGCGTTTGCTCGAGCAGCTACGCGTTTCGTCTCATTGCCCTCATCCAGTGCCCGCCTATACTCTTCGTCTTGTTTGATTTCAGCATCAATGAGATTGGCGAATAGGTAGCGAAGGATCCACTTCCCGAGACTGACTGCAAAGATGGTTAGTATGCTTCAGCGTCGGAAGAGGCGACAGTGGTATGAATCCTACTTCTCTGGTCTTCTCTGAACTCGACGGGCTCCTCGAGCTCTAGCTCATCGGCATATACCTCGGCGTCAAAGCAATTGTACGGCTCCAGGACTACTGAAAGATTTCCGGAACTTGAATCGACAGAGCACCAGGGCGCTACAGCCTCACGAGTATTGACAACTCTTTCCACATCTTCGAGAGGCTGCTTCCCAAAGCTCTGGATCGGTACACACTGCAAAACATTGTTAACAAACCTTCTCCCGCCCGGATACAACACCAACTCACCTTTATTAGATCCCACATCATGACTTCGCCTGCGGTATCTAGAGTAAGGACTCTCCTTCTGTCGTTTAGTAGCTTGTGCTTAAGCAGGCCAAATTGACCTTCAATTGTTTCGGTGGGCACGGAATGAATCGGCTTCGGCTCAAAGTCTGGCTGTTCAATGACGATCTCGGACATTTTCCTTGTAATATTCTCCCCATTGGCATTTGAATCAACGCCAACTGCTGGCCGCATGGGGAACGAGGCCGTGTTTGAAATCCTGAGAATGGACTGAGATGGCGCTGTCTCCGTTTTGGGGCTTGGTTCAGCGGCAGAGGAAATAGAGGACTCTCGTGGCCTCTTGGACGCAGCCGAGGTAGCGCGATCACGTTTGAAGGCATCCGAGAACTGTGTCTTGTCGCTTGTATCAACATCAGCCCATCGGTGGATAGATGAGTGTTCAGTGCCTGTCCAAATGTGTCCACCAGCGGCAACAACCTTGAAAACCGATGAATGCTCCTGGATAACCGCAAGACTTAGCCCGTCATCCATATCGTCCCAGCTACCTCGCACATCGGTCTTGGCTACAAGACCCGAGCGATCGGCGCTGTAGAAAACGCCGAGGCGCGGGTCGTCAGAATACAAGGACCAAACACTATCCTCATGCATTGTGTATGTGTAAATGCAACGGCCATTCTTTACACTCCACAACTTGATCGTCTTGTCAGAGCTGGCACTCAGAATGGTGTCACCGGCGTCGTCAATCAGAATGGCACGGATATTGTCAAGGTGGCCGACGAGTTTGGAGACCTTCTCACCCGATCTTGGGTCATATAAGCGCACGGTTTTCTCGGGGCCACCGCACGCAATGATGTTACGGCCGACACTCAGAGAGTATACGGAACCCTTGGCCGGAATCTCTTCTCCTTGTACATCAATCTCGAGCGTCTGACCCTTGCCGTTCAAGTCCCAGAGACATATTTTGCGATCAAGGCCACCGGATGCTACCCAATTGGCATTCATGTCGGCTGGAGGGGTAGCAAGGCGCATGACATAGTCGGCATGCGCACCTATGGGTTGCGCTTCGGTAGTCTCAGCCGAATGTGGTCTCCAAACTTTGACAGTAAGATCAGACGACGCCGTTACCAAGGCCGAGCCGTTCTGGGCCCAGACAATGTCGTTGATCCAGCCCATGTGCGCCTGGGTTTGCGCTCGGAGCTTGGAGGAGGTCTTTTCCTTGTTCGCATCGGCATCGTCGGTCGATTTACTCGGGGGATTGTTGAGATCAAGGTTGAGGTCCCAAGCGCACACTATGCCGTCTCGACCACCAGAGAAGCTGCACAGTTAAAGCGATCGGTTAGCGTATATCGGGTATGGCTTGCGCTGGGTGTGGTGCCGAGAGCTCACAGGATGTTGTTGTCGCGATCGACCGCGAGGCCATTGACACCCAGACGGTGGCCGCCCGCCGAGCTCTTGGCGCTCTCGAGAACTTCCCACGCATGTTAGTAAATGGACTGCTGGTGTTACAATATGCAAGAAGCCCCCTCCTGGGCATGTTGAATGCTTGCATGTAGCGAGGGAAAGCCGGAGCTCGTGTCCCATGCGGGGCATGCTCTGGGCCACGCGAGATACTACATCAGCGGGATAATCGCCAGGCAGTAGGCAGGCAGGCAATTGGCGTGTAGGAGTCTGTCTCACCATAGCTAATTCGTTGACGAGCTTTCTTCGCCATGGCGGACCGGGCGCCTGTGATATCCCACAACAGGCGAGTGCAGGCGGGGGAGAAGGTTGGCGCAGGACGATCAGGAAGCTAGAAGTGCAGGTATGGACGTCTGCAATTGATGTATGTGCGCCGTATGTACGATGGGCTGTTGGGTGGGAAAGTGGAGAGAGATTGTGTACTGGCTGGTGGAAAAGGATGGAGGTAACGTTGGGATCCATCCATCGTCATCCTTGGCCTGAACCTCCAATGGATGCCCTCCGACCCCAGTAGCTTGCAGGCACCTGCATCCCTGTAGGACCGCTGGTGGTTCGGTAGCTCTGCCTGCGCAGGTACTATTTGGCGGGGAAGGCGCGCTAAGTCAATGGGGACCTCTGGAACATGGAAGGTCCATTGGCTCGGGGCGGTCAATCAGTGCTGGGAGCCACACGCATCTAATCCCCCAACCCCATGCCACTTTGCTTACATTTCGGATAATGGTAGAAATACGTCAATATAGGCATTCTTTCATGCGGAGAAGGGCTCATCATGCAATAGTGTGCTGTGTAAATCTCGAGATAACAAGCTTATGAGGAAATTAGAGTCTTAAGTCGCCAGGCCGGTGCTGTTGTTACGCAGGAAGGGCATCCAAATAATCTGGTGGAGAGAATCAAGGCAAATAAGTTCTTTAAGCTAATTTGAGACGAACTGAATGTGATACTATAAGTAGGTAGAGCTCTATATGGGCGCAGCAGTGAGATTGTGGAGATATACTGCGGGCTTGGAGGATCTGTTAGCATGAAAGACTCTTGCGCCATATGATCCATCAAAGAGTCTACAGCTCAACTCGCGGTCCAAGAACTAGACGAAGCTCCCACAGCTGATGTTCATAAGATGATGTGCACACTGCGCTCTCTATTACAAGGCCTGAGTATCCAATCACGGCCCCTGAGGGCGAAGTGGATTTGCGCATTTCGGAGTGGACGTGTTCGAAATTGTTCCTTTCTTTGGTAGCCGTAGATTCTACCGTCATGGGGAGAGTTTGGGATTCAATTTTAAGCGCGCAAAGGCCATTAAGCAGACCTAAGGTAATCGAGAACACGGACACAGCGCCGTGTCTAAGCTTGACTCTGCAAATATGTGAATGTTGCAGTGTATTAATGGCAATAGTCTCGGAATACATCAATGTAAGTGTTGTCGAGGAAAGTGTATGAAATGTATGGAGATTATTTAAGCGTGTAGTCCATGTGTTGTTCTGTGACATGCAAGATTTGTTACGATGCTGGCTTGCCTGGCCTTTCCACTACCCACCTGTGCAGACAAGTAGGATAATGAGTCTTAAACTCGGGTAGAAGTGAAAAGCATCAGGACATTGGAATGGGCAGTCGTCAGGGGACAGGCCTGTTAATAAAATGTCAAGAATAGATGAGGATATGACCTTGGATTTTCACACACACTCCTCTACACTTGACAGGATCTTTGGCTGACGATACTTTTTCTCAGGCCTGGCGTCCGTTGATAGCGTTTTGGACATACATGCTCTCGTTCGTACAACTTCGCTCAGTAGGTAGCTCAGGAGAATGTGGCACAAGAAGTTAAAACAAAGAAAAGAAAAATCAAAGAATTCCCATTTGCCGTTCCCTCTAAAATCAAAGGCCGCCCACCATATTCGCCTACCCAAAAACCCAAGATTGCTGCAGTTTCATTTTCATTTTTTCTTTCTTTCTTGACATCATTTGGCCGTATTGGCATACAAAGACCTCGCCGTTGTCCATGGATAAAATCGTCGCACGTGGATCGCTTCAAGGATAGGGATAGGTGAGCCATAGCCGCGGATTGGTAGATAAGCGGACAGGCAGTTCGTCGTTTGGCGTCCCTCGTTCACGCTGCCAAAGAGGCTCTCCAGCCTTTCAATTGATGTTCCTCCACCCAAACTGAACGGATGCTCACTGCCCACGACTGGGGATCAGGTCGACACCCTTAGGCGCGATGCGACCCTCATATGTTACCCCGGAGTGATCCCAGCTAGGCCTTGTTGGGTCAAAGCTTTCGCCAGCCCCTGCCTCTCGCCTTTCATGACAGAACCAGCCCACCACGGGTCTGATCGTTTTACATTACTGTACAGCGTCCGCGGCAGCAGTTGCAGCAGCCCATGGGGCACCTAGTCAATCGACCGACGTTAGCTACTCCCCTTGTGCGGTGGCCAGAAGGTGAATCCATCATTCAATCCCATTCGAACCTACCATCTTGCAGAGCGCACCGCGACGTGGAGCTCGCATTGGGGGCAATCGTCGACGCGCGTGATCACCTCCTCCCTCTTACCAGGGCAATCATCGCGATAGCATCGTGTGCTGCCCCTAGGGACGCGGTGCTTGCATTTGTATTCGAGGACCGTGTGAGTGCACATTGAGGCTCGATTGAACGGGACGGCGCAAGTTGAGTAGTTGAGGGGATGTATGTGTTGTGTATTGGGGTTCGAAACGATTGTCGCAACCAACAAGCGAAGGAGTGGCTGAGTGTCTGTGTACGTATGAATGCTGGTTGGTTGGTAGGTACGAATTGGACGGAAGTGATGGTCTTGAAGTCTAGCGAGTGCGCTTATACGAGAAGCATGAGGTTGTGAATCATGGCATAGGGTGCAAGTCCCGCGAGGCGGCGAGGGCAAACAAAGGCGATGGCTAAGGAAAAAAGTCAAGGGCGAAAGCAAGACGTTCTAGCCGTACGATTATTGTCAGTCCGTCGGGATCGGAGGTTACGGATCAATGATGGCAGTGCAGGTCTACTCCAGTTAGGAAGGGATTGATTGGGCAGGTGGCCGCGTAATATTTAATAGTCCAATAATTCCCATCCCGCAGCTCAACTCGGGCTAGACGAGCGATCCGACCAACCCGTTCGTGTCAGTCTGTCTGCAAAAATATGTACTATGAGGCAAAGCGCTGCAGGTGGTGTCTGGGCATTGTAAATACGAACACGCGTGTCGTGGCAGGCATGTGTATGGCGTTAAGTACCTCCACGGCCACCCATTGGACTTGCCGCCTGTTGTTTGTGAGAGCAGCGTGCAGGAGGCTATTGGATCTGGCGACAATATACCATCTGCTCTCATTATAGATTATAAGTCTAGATTAATGCTTCTTTCAACACTCCATGCCAGCGAAGACATGCAGGCACTGTCCAACCTGCCTCGCTGCATCATGTCATGCGATGCCCACCTGACATCAGCAGCGGCGCAGGTACCCTTCTCCAGGGCTCCAGGGCCAGGGCTCCTCGTATTATAGGGCAGCATGTGCTGCCACCCCACCTTCCGGTGCGCAACCGTGAGCTAAATCCCCTGACGGCGGCTTCCTACAAGGGCCCGAGGTAGTGCTACAGGGCCCACCACCTACATCGCCGCGTGTCTCAGGTGCTTGCCGTCCACATACCCTTTCGCCGTGTCAACAAAGAGCTTCCTCCCCTTGACTAGATTGACCATCCATCCGAACAGTCTCCACCCTCCAATCTGTCCGCTTGCGAATCGCCGTCCCAATGAGACGAAGATCATTGTCTTCTCCATCGGTTTGTACTCAGCCACCTTGCCAGATCCCGCCAGCGCAGCATCCAGCGCCCCGGCGAGATACACGATCTGGTTGTCCGTTACCGTGAGCTGCTTCGGTTCCAGATCGCCAACGTCGCCGATTCCCCACACGTTTTTGGCTCCCGAGGCGCGCATGTATGAATCGAGTTTCAGATTGCCAGATTCATCGAGAAGGGAGTGCGGCAGGAACGATGTGTTGGGGACAGAACCATGCAGAGGTAGGTAAAGATCGACCGAACTCGTCTGGTTATTGGAGAGCGACACTTCTGTCTGCTTTCCATCGCTCGAGGTCGTTGTGTTGGCGACACGGGCGTTGCGGATAAGCTTCACCCCCAGCTTTTGTAAGTCTTTGTCTACAATGTCCTGGACCGATGTGATTGCGCTTGTCACCGGTTTGCTGCCGCTCAATACCAGCGTGATGTCTTTCTCCTTGTAACGAGCAGCAAGCTCCCCAGCAACCTCCACACCAGTTGGGCCACCTCCCGAGATGAGAATGGATCTTGCATTAGCGACCTTTTCCTGGAGGGCCTTCCAGTCTGCGGCCATCTGATCTTGTGCCCCCACGTGTTTAAGTGGTATTCCACCTCGCATGCTGGATCCGGAGGCGACGACTACCTCGTCGTAGGCGATATCTCTATGGCTGCCATCCTCAGTCATACAAACAGCCACTTTGCTGCCTTCAATATCAAGCCCCTCCGCTTTACCAAGCACCAGCTCGAAGTTATCCTGACTGTAGCTGGCGAAAGCAGGCGCAATAGGAAGAAAAAGCTCCTCATTAGAAATTTCTCCAGGGATCATTCCTCTCGTAGCGGCGACATTCCAGAAGAAATGAGAATTTGGCGTGACAAGGATGACTTTCAATTGAGACAGCTTGGGAACGGTGTACTTGAGAAGTTTGTGGGCGAGCGGAAGGCCAGCCCAACCGGCCCCGAGGATGACGACTGTTTTAGACATTGTGATCGGTTTTGAATGAGATAGACGTTAGAATTGAGATTGTTCGATGATCCAGGTTTTGTGGCACGCCATGGTCGTGCGGAATGCCATTTAAATAGGATTCGAGGTCGGGATCGGTCGTTTCGGCCATGATGTTCGCTCTCAGTGGTTTTGGATGCAAAGTCAGTGAAGGCGAGGACATAGCCTGGCATTCACCCATCAAACAAAGAGTGCTCTTCGGCCGAACTTATATCAATTCAGCCCATTCACGGTTTTGAGCAACTCGAGACTATGCAGCCCGGCCATCACGCCCGGGCGTCCCACTATCTTCCGAAAGGGGTAGTAAGGGCGACGTCCGAGACCGAGCCTCCAACTGCCGAGTCTAGAGTCGAGGCTCTCGAGCATACAGCGAGGTCCGAAGTGACGTCTGTCAATGGAAATTACTAAATCCTTTCACGGCCAAGCATCGCCTGCGAACTTCTCTGTCTGAGAGATAAAGCCAAGCAAACAAGCACGGGAATCGCCCATCTCGGCCCTGGACTGATCCCGGATCACCTAGTCGCCCCTCACACGATGGAGTCCGAGGGCCCAGAGGGCCTCCTGGCCCGAGACGCCGCTGGTCTCCGTATCTGGTCCTGCGTGACGTGCCGCAGGCGCAAAGTCCGCTGCGACCGCGTTGACCCAACTTGCAAGAATTGTATGCGGAACGGGATTGAGTGCCATTACCCAGTCACCGGCCGGCTCCCCCGGCGCAGACCCGCCAAGGACGACAGCGGCAACCGCGCCCAGAGGCAGGATGAGCTGATCAGCAGGCTGAGGCGGCTGGAGGCCGTCGTGACCGAGATGTCTGCCCAAGTCGAGGAGGGAGCCAGGGAGCAGGGGCTTGGGGAAAACTTTTCCTTCCAAGTGACGCCCAGGTCAAGCTCCGCGTCAGCAACAGCCTCTACGCCGCCGTCGACTGGCGAGGCCTGGCCGGCCCCGGTTGACGGCCTCCAGGCTATCTCAGAAGATGATCTGGGCGAGGATTTCGGACGCCTGGTTGTCGCCAAGGACGGAGCGCTTCATATCGGCCGTCGTTTCTGGACGGTCTTTTGCGACGAAGTTGACAACATCTTTCGCGCTGTTGAGGATGTTGAGGAGGGCAATGATGAAGCGGGGGCTTTGTATGGAGGAACAGGAAGCCGAGCATCTTCTAGTCCGCAAACCTCGTTGGGATTCGCCTCTATATCCTCACCTGTGGACGACGTCTATCCTTCAACCTCTCAGATGCCACTCATATGGGACACTTATATCCGCAAGGTGGACCCGTTTACAAAGATACTTCACCTCCCAGATGTCAATACTCTATTCCAGTCTCTCCAGCGAAGACCGGTGAATACGCTCAGTTCGGCGAATCAGGCACTGGTTGCTGCTATCTCTTTCGGGGCCATGGCATCGATGGACTCTGACCAGGTGGAAGCCCACTTTGGCCGCCCGAAATCTGAGATGCTCCCTGAGTTCAAAAAGACCGCCGAGCAAGCTCTCATGCGTGCAAACTATATGATGACCAAGGATATTACTGTATTGAGAGCATTGGTGCTTTACGTCGCCATCCTCCCGCACATTGGCTGTGCTGAGCTGGCCTGGCCAATTACTGGGCTGGTCCTCCGGCTCGCGATATCAATGAAGCTCCACAAGGACGGGTCCCACGACGAGAAGATGTCGTTGTTCGAGGCCGAGATGCGCCGTCGACTGTGGTGGCACATCTGCTTCACGGACTCTTGCTCGCGGGACCCGGACATCCCTCCTGATCTGTTCGTCACGGAGGCCCTGTTCGACACGAAGATGCCGTTGCCGATAGACAGCACCGATCTGGTTCTGATGGATGCGCCGACGCAGCCTGTGGAGTTCAAGTCAGGGGAGGTGACCTTGTGCCTGATTCGATGCGAGATCTGGCGTGCGATGCGCAAGCTCGAACCTGCGCCGGACAAGCCGCTTCAACTACGTCTCGATATCATCAATACCTTCCGCACTAGGATTGAAACCCAGTATCTCCAGAAACTAAGGCCTGATGTCCCATTCGATACTTATATTCGGACACTGGTCACACTGGTGTTTTCCAAGATCGAAGTCGTCATCTTGCTTGAGGGCCTTCGAGACCGAAGACTGGCGGGGGAAAAGGCCGGCACAGTCTCAGACATCATTCTCCAGAGCCAGATCTTTGCAGCATCGCTCAGCGTGGTTGAATCAGTGCTGACACTCAAAACAGGGAGGGACTACGAGGACTGGAGGTGGCATGTTCACGGCCACGTCCCCTGGCACACAATGGGCATCATCCTCCGTCATCTGTACCGCCAGCCGTGGGGGCCGGTGCCCGAGAGGGCTTGGATCGCCACCAAGGCCGTGTTCGACATACTGCCAAAGGAGGCGTCGGCAGACCCTCTGTGGAAGCCCCTGAATGACTTGATCACGAAGACTGCCCTCTACCGCCAGCAGTGCTCCTCGAGCATCTCGCGCTGCGGTGCCGAGGAGGCGTCGTTGTATGACCCCACGACGTCCAAGATACTTCAGGAGGTGGCGGTTCAGCATCAATGGGAGGCTCCGGTGCAGCTCCACCACCAGGCTATGAATGACTTCACGGCTGACTCTGCTCAGTCGGCTGGTGAGATGATGGTCGATCCTGCCATTCTCGACGCTGAAGGCTGGCAGTCCTGGGCTGGGATGATTGGCGTTGGATCGATATTTTGAACTTTGCACGTCTTGGGACACTTGTATTACTATTAACGAAAGGGGGGATTTGCCCTCTGTTGTATGAATCTTTGCTGTATGAATCTTGAATAATGAAAACACACTTTATACCCCTCTATTTAGTTTCGGCCTGGTTCTAACGAGGAACACATGAAGCTGTTATGGCTCTTGCCTCTCGAACCCCCTCCCAGCATTCTTCCCTCTTCTTGAGGGAGGGAGGCTTGGCAGGGCACGTGGGATTAAAGAGCGGGCGGAACCGCGTTTCTTGCTATAGAAATTTATTGGCGATTGTCCTTCCCGGTTTTGATTTCTCTTACTTAATGTCCCGAAGTGCCCAGTCAGTCAGCCGACAACGGAAGGGTCAGAATGTCACGCAGACCCTCCTTCTTGCCCTCCTCAGCTGTAGGGGCAAGGCAGCCTTGCTTGGTACATTATCAGATCCAACATCAAGGGACGTGGGTCTGGCAGGACCGGGTTCTGGAAGCTATAGAAGCCGGGCGAGTCGAGAGCGTGCCCGGGGCCAACGAACCGGCATGGGTACGTGTACATATATAGTCAATACTACGGCTTTCATGCACTTGTAGGTAGTATTGCATGATGGGGAAACGGAGATTGGCAGATTTGCTTCCACCGGATGCCTTCGTAGTTAACCGACCAGTATCATAAAGTTCAGCTTTTGACGGACGGTCCGAGTGCCGAAGAGTTGTCCTGGAAGGTTTGTGAGCTTGTGGTATGTTGTTAATATTGAGACAGTGCATATACTGTTAGTAGGAAGGTAGGAGTAAACAAATTGGCTTTCTCTTTATCCATATATATGAACCTTATTCTGTTGGACTGGATAACATGCCGTTTGAGGGGTTGGGTAGCAAGTTCACAGATGTGACAGACACGGCAAAGGAGGCCCGGGAGAAAGACGGGCATACGGGACACGTGCAAGCAATACTCGCGCCATCGTGTCAGCGGATGGCCTTGCCTTGATGATGCCTTCGGGCGAGGTTCCGAAACTCAGGGTCTCTTTCGCAATTGCGCAGGGACCCGGCAGTTGGTTTCTATGACTGATGGAAACTGTTATGCTAGGGTGAAAAAAGGCATCGGTGGCCGAGTCCACCAAGTTAGCCAAGTGGGAATTTGCTGGTCAATACCCTTTTTGAGGCTGGTAGAGCATGATGACAATTTATTTGTGGATTCAATTTGTTTGAAATGAACATGAGGCGGGAGAATCGGAGGCTCCTTCGGGCAGTTTCGAGCGTAGAGGTGAGGCTAAGTCAGCTTAAGGCAGCGGGACCACCTTGCCTGAACAGGAAAAATCGTATCCATGACATGCAGGAGAAAAGAAAAAAATTGTCACCTTCTTTGGCCTGGGATCTGCTTTTCGGGCGACGAACCCCACCTGTAGCACCGCGTTACGGTAGCATGGAGGCGTCTGTCCTGTGGTGGGTGGTGTGTAGCGCGTGCTGCCCAGGCTGCTCGGTTGGGTCCTGTTGCGCCTGCTACAGCGGGTAGGGTCGGTAGGCCGATTCGTGGTGGTGAGGTACGTACCGGCCGCCGTCCAATCCAATCCAACGATCCACGAAACGGGTCTAATAAAAAGCAGGGACCTCTTCTCTCTCCCTCACGTAAATTATCCATCCAAGGCGCCCCAGTGCTGTTTGTGCGACGGAATCTGCACACCTAGGCAGGAAAAAAAAAAAAGGGACTCAAGGCCTGACTTTCTTATAACCATTCGCGAGCACCGTTCCTCCTGTGTTGTTTTCCTTGCGCATTTCCACGACTCGTTCTCTGAGGTCCGCAGACTGACGGTCTTGCCTTCCATCGCGCCGGTCGAGCGCTGCTGCCATCCATCAGCGAAAATCAGCGAAATTTTGGTACATAGATTGTGTCATTATTGTCATCTCCCATCCAACAAGGAATCGCGTTGCCGGGCCTCTTCCCTTCCTCCCCTTCCACCTTGCCACGGTCGCTTAATTTACTCCTTGATTAATTCCTCTACTGCCCACGATCCTGTGCATTTGCCGACCCTCTGAAGTTTGCGCGACCTGCTCTCCTCACCGACTGTCGGCCGTCGCTCGTTGCCAGACTCCAAACATCAGCAGCCCTTGGACGTGGTCCTTCCTTTCTCATACTATTACGTGAACATGGACGCGGATCCAAGCAAGATTCAGAGCATTCTCGCGGCCCTTGGTAAGTTTCGTGACGACCCTGATGGTTCGGGTTCGCCTGACCGAATTTTTTTAATGGCCAACTGACCAATCCTTTGCCTCAGCCCAGCAAAGACCCCCAGCTGGGGCGACGCCGACGCAGACTCCTCCAAATGTTGCCAATGCCCCATACCCTCCTCCCTCTTCATCGACACAGCCTGGCCTGTACCAAGCGCCGCCGCCACCGGGTGCTCCTGGATATGGACATCCTGGCCTTGGTCTCCCGGCGCCAGCCTCGAGCGGGAACCTAGATCTCAGTGCCATTCGACCTGTAAATTCGGGCACCATGAACTTCAACGATGCACTGTCCAAGATTCGAGCCTCTGCCGCAGAGAAGGGCGCTACCCCGTACGACCGTCCGATTGTCTATAATGCCGATGCCAGAAATACAGAGCGACCCTATGGCAGGTCAAGATCGCGATCCCCTCATCGAGGTGACCATGGCGACAATATGTACCGAGATGATCGCCGAGGGGGACATGGCCGAGAATACGCCCGCGAACGCTCTTACTCTCCTGGACCCAGGGGCGGTCGACCCTTTTCGCCCCGAGGCAGCGGTCGTGAGCGATCGCCTATTCGGGGTGGGGATGACCAGTCAGAAACAATTCAGATCGAATCCAGCCTGGTTGGTTTGATTATCGGCCGTCAGGGAGAGAACCTTAGGCGTATCGAGGGTGACACCAACTGCCGTGTCCAGTTCCTTCCGGCAAGCGACAATGGACCCTTCCGGCAGTGCAAAATTACCGGCCCGAGACATGCTCGTGCCGAAGTCAAGACAGCGATCAACCGTATCATCGAGGATAGCGGTATGGGACCCCTCAACCGCGCCCACGAGAAGCCCCGCGATCCGAGTAAGGGCGGCGCGGCCGCCCTCCGTGACGGTGAAGACCATATGCAGATCATGGTACCGGATCGTACCGTTGGCCTCATTATCGGCCGAGGAGGCGAAACTATTCGTGATCTCCAAGAGCGATCTGGATGCCACATTAACATTGTCGGGGAATCGAAGAGCGTCAACGGCTTGAGGCCTGTCAACCTTATCGGAACTCGAGAGGCTGCCGCCAAGGCCAAGGACTTCATCCTGGAGATTGTGGACAGTGATAGCCGAGGAGAAGCACCACCAAGTGTCAAGCCCGCGCCGGGGAGCCGCAATGACACACCCCGCCGAGATGGGCCCGGGATGGGTGCTACTAATGGACCTGACAAGATTAACGATGCCATCTACGTGCCGTCCGAGGCCGTGGGCATGATTATAGGTAAAGGAGGTGAAACGATTCGGGAGATGCAGAGCGCGACTGGCTGTAAAATCAACGTGGCTCAGTCGTCTGGTCCGGACGAGGTTCAGAGGGAGATTGCTCTTATCGGTACCCGCGATAGTATTGCGCGTGCCAAGCAGGCCATCGACGAGAAGGTTGAGGCAGTGGTAAGTCTCACCGAAGCTCTTGTTTACAGTTATGGTCCATGTCCAGCTAACGACCCTCATAGAAGCAGAAATCAAGCTCCGGCGGCGGCCGTGGCCCTCGCCAGGACCATGACCGAAGGGACAACTCTTCTCGACAAGCTCCCAGCCATTCTACTAACCCACCATCCCAAGCCCCCTCCGGTGATGGCGCTGACCCCTACGCCCAATGTGAGACTTTGACGTGAAATCTTTCTTCCACCGTTTGGTATACTAACACTTTGGCAGATGGCGGATACCAGAACTATGTGGCACTCTGGTACCAGTCTCTAATGTACCAGCAGCAACAACAAGGCGGCCAGGGAGCGCCTGCTGGAGCGCCCGCCCCTGGATCTTAGTGATGTCTCATGATGACGATCTTGTGCTCTCTCATTATTGGGTAACCCTGATCGAGTTTCTAATCCACCTTCCAGTGGAAGCCGAAGCACCATTCGAGATGCCTGATTTGACTGATGCTACTTCGCTTGATTTGAAAAAAAAAGCACGACCTTGGCAGCGCCCGGCGCCTTGTCACAATTCCAACATCGTACCATCGTCTCCATTTCTCCTCTCGCCGAAGCGCATGGCGTTGTCTTTTCTTTTTTTTCTGTCACTGATGACCGTATACTTACTCTATACCGACTTCTCTCGGTGCATTTTTCGGCGTTATCGCTAGGTTCCTCACATGGATACCAGGCTGTTGACAGACGCGTACTCCGTCATTTGAATCTCGTCCTTTGGATGCCCAGGGTTGCTGAGTGACCTGAGAGGTGCTCACAAGCGGCGTTCGCCACGAAACGGAAAGCCTGCTCAAGGAAGCAGTTGTGTGCGTTCGCCTGTGTGTGTGATATGGAGATTCACCATCGCCCACTAACCTCCAACCTGCCTGCCTGCGTCTGGCGTAGGCTTGACCCCCACTCGCTTCTTGGTGGTGTCGTGAATCCAGGCCTCTGGTCCTCTTGAACTATGTTTGCATGTTGAAGCTTTGCATTTTTGCCTGAAGGCGAAACGATCTACAAACATTCTCAATTGACACCTGCCGAACGACTCTTGTCCATACCTACTCATTACTTCATCCGATGGGTTTAGTCTCTGAGCTCTTTACGGAGTGTGCAGCTTCAAAAGGGCTGGTTGAAAGGGGCTGTGAAGCGTATTCATTTCTCCATGTTCATCTTCCGAAGGCTAGCTGATTTCCTACTTATTTTCCAAATTGCAAACGAGAATTGCGAGGTGTTTGGTGGAAGCTGGGTTTGGAAAGGAGTTCTAGGAGGGTAAAGGGGAAGCATTTTTAGTGCATAGTAGGCATCCCCTATACTTCACGTAGCAAATAATCACAAATCTAATTTTACGGCATGAAAGAAGTGAATCGTATCATATCATTTGACTCTGCTATTCACACGTTTTTGACAGTATCCGGAACAAGCTCGTGCTAATTATCCAACGCAGCAAGAGAGAAAATCCAAGAAAATACCACAACGCTGTCCGCCGATAAGATATATTGAAACATAATAAGTCAAGCACGCTTTGAGAGGTTGGACTGTAAAGCCCTTCACCCTTCGCTGGTCTCACGATCTCGTCAGTATCTGCAAGGCGTCCGAAACGCAATAGTAGCAACGCCATGCAGAGACGAAACTATCCTGCCTCTCCGACAGGAACCACGTATCGCAGGCCCAGTTGCTCTGGTTATACTTGCACCCATCGCACGGGTTCCGGGAGACTCCCTTCCCCAGGTATCGCCTGCAGTCCTCGCAGTGGACGTTGAACGTCTCGACGACGCACCGGTAGGTGCCCGCCAGCGATTCCTCGTCGTCGTACATATTTGTGTCGGCGGCGGCTGCTCGTCTTCTGCGGGACGAGGGGCCGTGGCGCCAGACGGCCCGGTTGGCGGACATGTTTTGTGTGTGCCGGTAGCTGGGTGTTTTTTTTTTATGAATGAGCGTTGGGGGATTAATATGTCAAGACCAAAGAGTGACTTGGGAGAGGTTAATAGATGTTTTTATGGTGGTAATGGCTTGGTAGGATACTCCTTTGACTGCGGTAACCTGGGGTCTTTGTTGATAACAATGCGGTTGTCTTCAGAGGTTTTGTCTGAAAAAGGGGGATGGGTTGGGAAGAAGATTATGGACGCAAGGGGACGGAGAGGGACATGTTTATCAACCTTTCAAGAAGGTTTTCATACCCATTTCTTAAGTTTTGAGGCTGTTGGTAAACATTTTCTTGGATGGGCTGTGAGAAACCTTGGGATGTAGGCGAGGATGCCGCATCCGTGCCTTTTTTTCTGAATATAACATCGTTCTTCTTCTTTTGGATTATCCACGGCCGAGGAAACTGCCATGGGCGCTTGAATAAGATCATGTATGATTGGAATATCTTGTAGATTGTACGGGGGTGGGAAGTGTTCAAGTTGTCAGTGCCTCCTGCCACGGAGGCTTTGCAACGCGGAACCAGCCCAGAGGCTGGATCAGACAACAGAAGGCAGGTTTAGCTTTGAGGAGGCAACAAAGGAGCCGGAAATAGGACGCGGCTTGCATCGGGAACCATTCATAGTGCCTTTGTTGTGGCTATGTGATTTATTGATCTGAGCTATGGCCATGCTTTAACTTTCGATCTGGGTTGCGGTGTGGGAGGTCAAGTTGCCCGAAGGCTTACGGATGCTTTTCACGTGGGATTTAATATTTTACTCAAAGTTCATCATCTACTCGGTGTGGTCGGTGCGAGTTGGGTCTCAGTTGGTCTCCCTACTGGGCCATTCTCTTGAGGACGCAAGGGCCGATTAACTGGGACACAAAGCGAGCTAAGGGGATGGTTGAAGGAGTTGAGTGGGGGACTGTGTAGAGAGATAACAAGGAAATCCGACGACTTGCTTCTTTCCAAGGAGAATAATGGCACGGTAGCAGGGACGATACAAATCAATACCCAATCGCCTTTCAATAGAACCATGCTGGGACCTGTAGAGATGGTCTCGGAGCAGCTTACTCCTTTAGTACTACCTTACGTAGATGTGTAGATATTTTCTTTTTCCATGGGGCGCATTGAGACATTCGCCGACGTTATTCCTCTCACATGATTGCATGGGCGGGCTACCTCCCCAGAAAACTTTCTTTTGTCTGCATGGGAAGGTGAGATTGGGATGAGATATGATGGGAATGGATCATGAAGCGGCGGAGGAACGTGTGCCCACTTCTTTTCTCAGCTCGACATGGATATCACTGTCTTGCCACGACCCGAAACGTACATATCTTTAGGTAGTTAGTAGTATACAGTGTGGTTTACTAGAGGCAGATTGGAATCGCGAATAGGGTGCGAGGAAAGCAAGGAATATATCAAGGAAGGATGGATGGATTTCAAGACTGGTAGGACGCCCTGGCTCGGGTCTGGCTATCCCCTGAATGGTCAATTTCAATCGCTAGCCGCCGTGGCACTACGTTGGATGCAGGATGCCGCTGGGTCGGGCCTCGTAAAGCGTCCACTGTTTTCCAATTAGCTGCGGAGGCGGCCCGTTCGCTTCTGGTAGGATCCCACATGCCAGGCCAATTGAGTCTGACTGGGCCGGATTGCGAGAGAGACATGGGCGAGGTTTTGGGGGGAAGATGCGGTCGCCAGCAGTGCATGGGTCGCGTAGTTTGGCCGAGGGGAGAGTCGCCGCTAGCCTGGGCGATGATGCTATCCTGAGTCGTTCTCAAGCCAAGGTTGTGGTGCTCGAGGTTGTTGGGTGATGCGCTGGTGGGTGGATGCGGGATGGGACGAGATGAAAGTACCCGGCTTTAGCACTTACCCAGGTTAGTACTTTGGCTTCGATTAGCAGGTTGTGCTGCTATTAATCAATCGCCGGCAGTTGTCTCTTGACGCACCACGATGTTCCCCCCTGCTAGCGCTGCTCTCAGGCTATCTATCCATGATCGAGCTCACGTCCATCTAGTATGCGGACTTACTTCTCTCCTCGAAGCCCCGGAGGAGAAAACTATCTATAATGTATACGACATACGATACAATGCAGCAGGCCGAGTGTGGGTGTACGTGGGCGGGTCCAGTGACTGCGCCATTGCATCTCATGTCTGCAGGGTGCGACAAGCTGGTACATTCTGTGCGGCGGAATGTGATAACTGACGGCCTCGCAGGCTGGAGCCAACGACTTGTTGATATCCATAGCATTGTGCTGCCTGCTAGGCGGGGCGGGACGAAAGCATATCGCTCGCCCGGCCATCCTGGCCCAGGCGAATTGAATTTTGCTGCTCGCCGTGGCGTGCCAATCATGTCTCCAACCCACTGCTGGAGCATGGCAAAAGCAAAGGGAAACGAAGGGCAGGGCATGGCATTGGGCGCCGCAGACGCGACAGGCAGGGTAAATTATGTAGGTAGCAATTACAGGCAAGGTAACCATCATCTGATTCACTTGGATCGTAGTGTCATGCAGGCGGGTGCTGGCCCAGTGTCCGGCGCCTTTGTACCTTCTACCTGCTGCCTTTTCTTGCTGGAAGCGAGAGACATCCCTCCCACTTTCTCGCAGTGTCTCTGCAGTGCATACAGAATTTCCCTCTTCTCCATCTCCAGCGCCATCCATCCATCCATCCATCCACCCACCCATCCATTGTCCATCTGGAACGAGGATCGGGGGTTGTCTTCTCTCCCTCCTGGATATTGTCGCCGTCGACCATAAGCCGCCTCAGACGCTGCTTACCACCCGCCGCGCCGGCTGCTACCAGATTGGAAGCGCCGAACAAGTACCCCGGATCCTGATAGAGTGCGTCAAAGTCAAAGTCAAGGCTGCGCGGATCTGGGCGGAGTCTCCGACGACCAGTGATATTGATGCGCCGCAACGCACGACCAGAGTGCGCAAGGGTCAATCGCTCAAATCGGAAGCGTGCACTCTCTCCTCCTTTTACAGTCGAGCACGGCGAAATAAGAGAATGAATGAATTGGATCGGCCGGCTTTGTGTTGGTTTGTTGCGTGAGGTCAAGTCTACGACTAACATCTGGTAAGACAAGATAGGACTCGCGCTCTGGCGGCTGACCATCCTCCACACGTTGCCCCTTTACATCCTGCCCTTCCTCTTGCATGGAAACTATTCTCGTCCTGAATCGAGCCTCATTCTGACTTGGATAGCGAAAGATTACCAATCTTCTATACAGAGACGTAAATCGAGGCTCATTTTAAGTCTGCATTTACGCATTCACGCTTTTACGATTAACTTTATTTTTCAATCTTGTTTCCGTCAACCCTTACGACTTTGTATTATCAGCCTGCTGCTTTAGACGAATGAGTAGCCATTCGTCCGTGGTGCTCAGAGACACCAACTACTTAAATTTCCTCTTGCCTGGTTCTACCCCGAGTCGAAACAAAGGTTCCCAGCAGCCTCTCGAAGTAAAAGATTCGAGCCACCGAAGCACCCAGAACGACCTTCACTCTTTGGTACACGACGACAACTTGACATTTTGCTTCTGTCTGACGGACGGACACTCTACGTTGTCTGAGAATGTGCCGGAAACTTATTTTCGTAGGCCATTGCAGCGAGTGTCAAGAGAAGAAGGAGCCATGGGATGATCTCACACAGGAGCTATCTTGCCTTCAAGCTAAGAACGCAGGCAGATTCGGTGCATGTGAGCGTGGCGTGTACACAGAGGACCATCCCTTCATCGGTGTGTGTGACGAATGTGACGGAAAGGATGAGGGAGTTGGTATATTGGAGGTCGATGACAATATCTTTGATACAGCAGCACCCGATATCAATTTCCTGCTCAATCCCCATGGCGCTACCGAACGCGCCGAGAAGCCACAAGACGACAAGCAGGGCAACAAGAGAGGGGCGCCGGAGGCGGACTACACAGACGACGAGGATCAAGATGATGGAACGGACAGTGCAGAAGTTGCTCAGAAAAAGAAGCAAAAGACATAATGGTTCGGCAGCCTAGGTTTGAGACCTAGTGATGGACAAACGACATTTCTGGGGGCGCGGGCGCTCAACTTGATGACGGACTGTATTCCTCCCTGGACGACGAAAGCGAGTATATATCTGTTTAAAGAAGCGTTGCAGGGGCATGGCACTGGCGTTTAAAGGCAATCCCACGACACTTCTCTCTGATACAATGGTATCTTATTTCCAATTATCGCCCGCAAAGGCGTATGAAGATAGGCGCTTGCACGCCGACGACATACTAATATTTGAATCATTTTGAAATTTGAGTCCTCCACCATCGATTAAACGCAGCCAGAGTTTATCTGCTATCCCAAGGCTTATCCGGATCGGTTCAGAATCTCTCGCCATTGTTACAGATGCGGGTGATGCGGCCTCATCTACGAAATACACCTCTGCGACCTCGGCTTTTTTTCATTCTCAGGGCACCCGAATCTCATCAATGTGCTGCCTACGTGTATTTCAGTGCAGACGCTTACGAAGGAATTTTTTTGATCGACCGCGATGTCACCATTGCTGTTCCTAGGACCCTGCTGGGTGTCGCCTTGCTTCGACTTTGTTATGGCGGTACATCTGGCAGACTAGGAGCAGAGAAGGGACAGAGTGGGTGGCACTACAATATGCGAGAAGATGTGGCCAGGAGAAGATTGGAGAAAAGGCGCTGAGGAGAGGGAACCGAATGTGGCGTTGAGCGATGGGTTCGACTACATGAGCATGGGCTGGGTATGGCGATGAGCGAGAGAGAAAGAAGGGTTGGCCGAAGGGAAACGAGACACGAAATTCCAATTTAATTCATGATTCGATGATAGTTAAATATTGGATGTGTAAATACTGATGAAGAAATGACTTTATACTTGCTAAAGTGATTGCCAATGCCAGCCGTACTCATTGTGAAGGAGAATGTCGGTGCCTAAGAAAATACTTTGATGGGTTGAGAACCTGATAACATGCCTTGATAGAGAGGAACTGACATCCTATCTTACCGTCATTGGGATGATCTGTTGGTGCATAGACGTTTAATGTAAGATCGATCCCGGATCTGGCCGTGAAAGCCTGCGTCATACTAGTCAGAATATAGCAAACATCTTGAGAGGATGGTTTTCGATGGCCCCCAGAAGTCAGGCATGGGGGAGGACAAGCCCCGGGAGAGCATTCGAGAAAGACTGACAGACGAGGGCATGGTTGGTAATAAGAGACCTCGAGTGGCCCGATCCCTTCGCCGAGGACGACGAAAACGGTAAAAATTGAACGACTTGGAGCAAAAAAAATCCTCAAATTAGTGAGGAGGTGGTCGAGAGATGGACCTGGAAAGGCCGAGATTGGAATAGGGGGGGGGGATTCAGATCTTGTATGATATAGCGGAACTGGAAATGCCTGTGGCCAAGGTTCTAAGTAACCAAAGGCGATTTTCAGTCCTCAGGAATTGTAGAGATCTGCTCCTTGTTCTCGAGCAAAATGATGAGTAGAAGGGCCGAGTCCGAATATCCCGTGTTCTAGGCGTGTATTTTTGCCGGATTGTCCCATGGCCATGGGGTTCCCAACTTGGCTTCATGGGCAAACCTGGATCGAGGTAATAGTGCATCATCTGTACCCTACTTCCCCCGAGTCGCGGATCCGCCCATCGCGATCTAATTTCTAGATAGACTGCCGTCGACGGGTGAGATGGTTACATCCGTTTCGGCAAGCTGGCCGGTTGTTTGCGTGGTGTAGAAGGTGTGACAAGGAAGCCGGGCTTAAGGAAATCGCCGTGTCTTTGAAGTTGCCATCTGTGACATGTTGAATTATTATTATGGTGATTATGATACCTCGGAGAATTTTTGGTTGGTTACAAAGCAGGGGAAAAGATTGAGGCAAGAAGGAATAGGAAGGGAGGAAGTAAGCCTGGAGGAGCAAATGAGAGTTGCATTACTGGCGATCATCTGTTGATAGGTCGAATTGTTTGTTGTGAACCGACTGGATATGATCCGAGCGGCATGGAGGCATGGATGGAAGAGGAATAGAGAGGTGTTGGTTGTTCAGACATATGGAGATTCGGACCAGTTATCTAGACTCCAGCCGCATTTTGCAAGTTGGTCTTGGATCGGAGATGTTTAAGGCTTGTGTAAGGATCAGTTGCATTGGATTCTGAGATGGGATGTCTTCCATCGGCAATCAGTTGTCGGGCTCGCTTATCAGTGGTAACAGCTGCGAGACTGTGCGGTTTCGTGTGTTCGGCGGCCGCTCACTTTCCCTTCAGCTCTCACCTTTGGCGGTTCTCTTCCTTTCTTCCTGTCTCCCCACCCGTCGACCTAGCCGGTAGAAATACCTTTCGTGTGCCGAATTGTCTCCAACTTTCGTCCGACAAGTGATTTACCTTCTAATAGGATAAAGGCTTCCAGCTCCATCAAAGTGAAGCCATGGGACTCAAGCGCGTCCTCGTGGGCGTGGCCATCGCTCTGAGCCTGGTGACCACCGCCTTGGCAGCCGTGGTGGCCAATTCGGGCTGGGACATTTCGATGCCCATGAATGGGTTTTCTTTCAAGCAAGTGTCCAAGGATCCTATCCTGGTGCCCGATAAACCGACCTCCAAGGTGTCTCGACTTCGCCGCGTCAAAGGTACTGACGAGGAACGCTCAGCCGTCTCCCTCATCCGGCGCGCTTCTCTCGAAGCACGGTCGAGAGTGGGCGAGCCCGACTCAAACATAACTGCAGTTGGGGGATTCTCTACTCAATATGCCATCGAATGCAAGTGGGACGACACGCCCGTCTGGTTGATCTTCGACACCGGGAGCTCGGATACCTGGAATGCCCAGAGCGGTTTTGTGTGCCAGGATCGATCTGGCAAGACCCACGACCAGTCTTCCTGCGGGCTTAGAAAGCCGCACATCGAGAGGTTCCGCCACGGCGCCATCGAGGAGCTCCATTTCTATCTTCACTACGGATCCGGGGAGAAAGTATACGGACCCATGGGCTACAGCGACATCTCCTGTGGCGGGGTGACGGTCACTAGGCAGCAGGTCGGGCTTGCAAATCACACGTACTGGCACGGCAACAATGTGACCTCTGGCATCCTGGGCCTGGCATACTCTGCGTTGACGAGTGCATACTACGGCAAGATTGGCGACGAGGGGGCTTGGAACATCATGACCTACCCGCCCTTCTTGACCACAGCAGCAGCTGAGGGGGAACTCGAACCGCTGTTTAGTGTGGCCATTATGCGAAACTCGTCTGACGGGGTGTTGGCATGGGGAGGACTTCCTCCAATCCACTATGACGAGAACGTAACTGCGTCCGCGGATATCATCATTGTAAGGATCAACATATTCTGCCATGCTGCTATACCGTCCAGAAACTGACAGTTGGGGAATGAAACAGGCCAAGCTGAGCGAAAGAGAGGGTGCGGCATGGAGCCGCTCATTCTACACCATAATCCCTGACGGACTTAAATGGGGCACAACGACGGACGAAGCCAAGTATCCGTACATCATTGACACGGGAACGACAATGATGCACCTCCCACCTCGTGAGTAAGACCCTGGAGCGTTTAGTGGTTTGCGATTTGAGAAAACTGACACAACGGGAACTAGCCCTGGCGGAGACGATCGCTGCGGCATTTGAGCCCAAGGCAGTCTACTTGTACCAATAGGACTCGTACTATGTCGACTGCAACGCTGTGCCGCCCTCGCTCGCGGTGGTGATCGACGGAGTCGAGTTCTGGATCAACCCGGCAGACCTGATCTACAAGCACCTCGTGGACCCGTTGACGGGGTACTGCGCGATTGGGATCACGGGCGGGGGATCTGGGCCGTATATCCTGGGGGATGTCTTTCTCCAGAACGTGCTTGCCGTCTTCGACATCCGGGGCGGCGAGATGAGGTTCTATTCGAGGAACTGACCCACATGATGGGATCACGAACGAGACTAATGTTGATGACTCGTTCAAGTATCTGAGTGGAAAGACGTATTGGAATGGTGATGAAAAGTTTTTGGTGGCTGTTATGCCAAGTTCTAATGATCTTTTTGGGAGCTTTGAGACAGACTTCTGTCTGTGGTCCACGATAGTAGTTAGGCCCTTTTAAGGCGCCTACCTACTTAGGTGCCGTGGGCACCGCACAACGAACCCAGACCGGCTGTCTTTGGCGGCAAACGAATGAGAGGCGCTTAAATAGCACATGGGCTAATAGGTAGACCATAGGTAGAACCACCTGAGGTAATTACAAAAGATTGGCCTGCACTCACGACGTCTGCGGCGGGATGAAGCGCCGATTGATAAGACGTATACATAAGACGTGCGTGCTCCAGTCTTATCGTCGGAGGCTTATCGCCCTCAACAGCCCATCCTAGCGACAACTCAGGCCCAACCGTGAGAACAGCTTGACCTAAGACTTACAACATCACCAGAAAAGAGCAGCGGGCCTGTTGCATCTTGCAAGAATCTAGCGACCGGCTCTCTGCGCCCGTATCCCAGCTCATACCGCCCCCTCTGCCTCTGTCTGCAGAGCAAGGTGGACGAATACGCAAGCCACCGACTGCCCCTCGCTGCGGCAGACTAGGGTCCGCGAAATCTGGCATTGATCAGATCTAGCCCCTACCTCCAGCTCTCTTACTTGGCGTTGCTGTCAGCGAGCACCATTTTGGAGAACCGACCCCAAATATACTGAGACTTATTACCAGCTGCTGCTGGTGAGCGCGGCCATGAGAGGTGTTGTAGCGGGAGCGCCCTCGGCTCCGCAAGGCCGTGTGCGCGCAAACACCTACAGCTTTGGCAAGGTGAGTGAGTGCGAAGCCATCATATGATGGACGTCTCTTTTTTTGCTTCTTGCTTGTTGCGTGCTTTTACTCCGTACGAAAATGCGATTTTTCCCTTTTAACCCCCCACCCTGACATCAGCTCCTTGCTCCGATAAGCCAGTTTATTTCTCCCGCGAGCTTCACAGCTCCATGATTGGCTCTGCAAATATGCTGTGCCTGCATGAACGGCGGGGAGGTATAATTGGTGAGAGGGACGGTCCTTTGAATAACCGGGCTGGGCCGCAAGAGCGGTGTGAAGCCATTTATGATTCGAGGAGGTCAAGTGACCAGCGGAAAACTTGCCATGGCACTAGAGGGATTGGTACCAAACGGGAAGTTTTCCCCTGTGCCGTATCTGGGGGAAAGGGCGAATCAAGTGATTATTTTGGGGAACTGGGGGGGGAGGGGAAGCAATGAAACAGCACAGGATATGCTCAGTGGCATCGTCTCGAGAGCTGTTTTGTCGCGTCAGGTGCAAGCGGGAAAGGGAATGATTGTGGCGACCGCAACTCCAAACCCAAGAATTTCTCGTGTGTCGGACAGACTCGGAGGAGTCTGCTGCGTTTCTGCATGCTTGCTGAGCCTGTGCTACAGTATGCAATGCAAGGCAATAACTGGGGATGGAGCCGGGCTATGGGGCAGAGCTTCTCGGCTTACGATGCGGCGCTGGCTCTGGAGAGGGACCAGCTGTCTCACAACGGGGCCGTTTTTTTTCCACAGCAAAATGTGAGGAATGACGAGGAAGAGGACAAGAAGGGAGAAGAAGAAAAAGGCAAAAAAGAAGAGAAGAACGCTGTGTATTGGCCTCACGAAACAGCACCTACGCAAAGCTTGACGTACGGTCGCTACTACGTCGCATCTGCCGCGGATCGACAGGACTGCAGCTCCCCCGACCGACTCTTTGGATCAGGGCAAATCCAGCTCTGAGAATCGGTCACGGGAGGAATCGGGGATTGCCGGCCGGAAGGCCGCTTGGTGTCGTAACCCCACAAAACCGCCCTCTTTGACTTGTCTCGCTCCGCTGGCCACCTCCACCTCGGCAAAGAGGAAGACGAGTTTGAGCGAGGGGAGGAGGTGAGCTGGGGAATCGCTGGCACACAAGCGGATGGAATGCTGGCCTGGGCTGGACCGGGCTGGCACAGAGCCAAGTTGCGCACCAGTCAGTCCCCTCTCAGCAGCCAGCCATGCATGTGGTTGTAGTGCTACTGCTATGGCTGGTCTGATGAATCCTTACCTCGCCAGCCCGGTACCAATCAACCCGACTCCTCGTTCCCCGGAACCTGGCCTGGGGGCGTGGCGTGGCGTGTGTTTTTAGTAAGAACAGCGTGCTCTTCACATAAGGCCCCCGGCTCAGATTATTTATGCCGTGGACGTGGGCTGTAGAAAAAAATCTCGACGCATCTCGTGATCAGACGCGCGGGCGGTCGAGTTGGCTATCGTGGGAGGGATAGGGCCATGGCTGGCGTCTGAGTTGCCCCTTACTAGTGGGATATCGGGGCCTTCAAATCCATCTTATTTGGTGGTTCCTGACTCCGGGTTTTCCCCTCTGGCTCTCCCGTTGCTTTCAAACCTTGGTGTGCCGCCGCTCTGGTTCATATCTGACCTTGGCTATCCATCCCACCAGCTCGGCACAGCTTCAGCGCAGCGCAGCACCACAGCACAGCGCCCAGGCCACCTGGAGCTAGAGCCCAACCCAGCACAAGCCAGTGGCTATCACTCGCACTCTCTCGGCAGCACCTATACACACACACATTTCTTATATTACACACCCGCTGCCGCCAGCATTGCATCATCCGTCCGTTGGCATTGGCCCTCGTCCCGAACAAGCGGCGTTTGCTGGTGCTCCATCGTCATTCTGTCGTACTGGCCTGAGCCTGAGCCTGACCCCGTCGCATCGCATCGCAGCTTCAGCCGGTGCCCCTCTCCGGAGTGAAAGCCGTTAACTCAACCTCGAATTCCTCAATCTAGCCATTTCCTGCCGTCTCCAGCTTTTCCCCACAGCCGCACCAAATCTACTCCTGTGCACATCCAGACGACTGCTTCTTCTGCCTGCACGCATTGCATTGCATCGCATCGTGTATCTGCGCGGTTGTTTGCCAGTTGGACTCATCTCGTCAGCTGGCGGATAGCGCTTGGTGTCTGCAGCTCATGCATGCTGCTCGTCCATAGCCGGCCATTCATATGCACCCATCAGCCTGCGTTTGACGGTTTTGGCACCCTCGACCCCAGACCCCAAACACCCTTCAGCCCGGCCAGCTTCCTCGCCAACCCGAACTTCTCCTGCCCCTCCACTTCGCTGCGTGTAGCCGGCAAGTGCAACATACGCACACCCCCGTTCAGACGACGCTGGGCGAATCAGGCTGCATCTGTCGATCCGTGTGCTTGCTCTACCTGCTGCTGCTTCCCTGGCCGTGGCATGCAACTCGACGCCTCCCAGCGGTGACAGCCAGCAGCTCACGCGACCACGTCCTGGCATCAACCGCCCATCCGTGCATCTACTTCTACTTCTCTCCCACAACCTACGGAACCGCCTCGCTCGGCCCATTCCATTATTTTCTTCTTCCCGTCGCTCTCGCCATCTGGAATTCATTGCCACTGGGCCTCGGTCTTGTCCAATTGATAGCCTTGTGACGGACAGGCTGCCCATCCCGTGACGGATTGATTGATTGATTTAATTTGTTTTGCATTTCACACAAACACCCAGCTCTTCACAGTGTCCGTGAGGCACGCATTTTAGCCGTCGCAATGCCGTCGAGAACTAACGGAGTCGGGGTTCAGGTGGAAGAGACCAAAATATGTGTCGTCATGGTAGGCCTGCCAGCCCGCGGCAAAAGCTTCATCGCACAAAAAGGTATGTACCCGGCCAACATATTAAACGGCCCGTTAATGGGTTCTTGAAACGACCGGCCGTAGCTGACCAAGTCCCATTTGATTAAAGCCCAACGGTATCTTCAATGGCTCTCCATCCGGGCGCAGGTGTTCAACGTCGGTAACTACCGTCGCAATGACGCACCCCACCCCACCGCTGATTTCTTTGACATGAACAATGAGGAGGGTGAGCGGAAACGTCGTGTGGCCGCCGAGTCCGCCATCGCCGATATGCTGGCGTGGTTCCGGTCTGGCGGTGTCGTTGGGATCCTGGACGCGACCAATTCGACCAAGGAGCGCAGGAGATGGGTTATGGACACATGCTCTAGCAACGGTATCGAGGTGCTCTTCGTGGAGAGCAAGTGCGACGATGAGGATCTTATCATGGCCAACATTCGCGATGTCAAATCCACCAGCCCAGACTACCGCGGCCAGGACCCAGAGCAGGCCGCCTCGGATTTCCGCAACCGTATCAAGATGTACGAGAAGGTCTACCAGACTATTGATGAGGGCAACGGCGAGGATGAGTACACCTACCTGAAGCTCATGGACGTCAGCAAGCAGGTCATCATCAACCGCATCCAAGACTATCTCCAGAGCCGCATCGTTTACTACCTAATGAACCTACATATCAGGCCGCGCTCCATTTGGCTATCCAGAGTAAGAATCATCACTCACCTAATCTGATTGTTGCTTCTTGCGTTCTAACAAAATTCTTAGCATGGAGAGTCTCTTTACAACCTTGATGGCCGAATCGGCGGCGATGCTCTCATTTCCTCACGAGGTGAAGCGTATGCTCGGAAGCTTCCCGAGCTAGTCCGACAGTCTGTAGGGGTAGGGGCATCATCATTCTCTTCATCGATTGATCCATTGCTAACCTGGGCTCCAGGATGACCGCCCACTCACTGTGTGGACGTCCACCCTCAAGCGAACCATCGCGACAGCTCGCTTCCTCCCGTCGCATTATAACCAACTGCAATGGAAGGCCTTGGACGAACTGGACTCTGGCGTCTGCGATGGCTTGACGTACCAAGAAATCAAGGACCGATACCCCGAGGACTTTGCTGCCCGTGACGAGGACAAGTACAACTACCGTTACAGGGGTGGTGAATCCTATCGCGACGTTGTCATCCGCCTGGAGCCCGTTATTATGGAGCTCGAGCGGAGCGAAGACATTCTCATTGTTACCCACCAGGCCGTTCTCCGATGTGTTTATGCCTACTTCATGAAGAAGGACCAAGCTAAGAGCCCATGGATGAACGTGCCCCTCCACACGCTGATCAAGCTTACGCCGAGGGCATACGGCACCGAGGAGGAGCGGTACGAGGCCAAGATTCCCGCCGTGAGCACATGGCGCGGCAAGGGAAGCACGGCCAAGCACGAAAACCCCACACCGGAGTCGCTGTAAAAACACTAATAGATATCATCTCACGATCCTTGTCTAATTATCCGTTTGCCTGCCTACCGCATTTCACCGAATCCTGATAATGGGAACAGGAACACAATCGAGAAGGGGAGGAGGAAGCCCAACTGAAAACCACAATACATCACGATTATGCATGAATGAATTAACAGACGTATCAGACAATGACATCTTCATCACATTTGAATATCTGGGCAGGGTACTGGGCACCAAGAACGGTGGCCCGCAAAGCTCAAAATTGGCCGATGTTGAATAAATAGTTGCCAGCCAGAATGAGAGTCATACTCCATCAAAAAGGCTGAATAGCAAGCTACATAACCAACAATCAAATAAAAATGATCAAGTACCCAAGGCAATGCGTCGCTCCCATTGTTCACTTTCTTGACCCTTATTGACGCAAGTGTTTTTGGCCAGAAGAACAATGGCTGAGCCGATGCTGAATAAAATCTCAGATTTCCTCTCACCTTGGACTGTTTCTGTCTGAAGCCCTCAGGGCGTCTTTAAAAGGGCACCTTTCTCTTCTGCCGGAGCTTGATCTTCTCAACCTCTTCCATCCATCCATCTCCAGCAAAGAACTTATCAAATCCATCCTTCCAAAACTTCAGCGTTAGTTCAAGAACTCTCCAACCCAAACCAAACCAAACCAAGCCTCAAGCAAACCTTACTGACCTTCACGATGGGCTCTCTGTTCACCGTCGACCCTGACCAGCCTTACGCCGTCTGGGCCACCCCGGGCAAGCCCAAGTACTTTGGCACCCCGGACCCAAGTGTCCCTCCTCCTGCCGACCTCGAGTTCCGCCTGCTCATCGCTAACCCGGCCGGCAGCCCTCACTGGTTCGAAGGCCCCAACATCCTCCACGTGCCCCTCACCATGGGTCTTATTGCCCTGGTCGAGCGCCTCCGCGAGTTCCTGCCCAAGGACCCGGCCCCGGAGCCTTCTTCTTCCAGCCATCACCACAGCAAGCTGATGAACCTCATCCACCGCGGCTCTCGCAGCAACCCCAAGTGTCCCCGCCTCATCCACGCGCGCCTCTACCTCACGCGCAACTCTGACGGCGCCGTCGTCCCCATGGACCGGGCCTCGCGCCGCAACCGGCCCAACGAGGAGCTCGATTACGGCTGGGACTTCAGCCACTGCTTCGGCTACGTCGACCTCGTGCCCCGGCTGGAGCAGGACTGGCGAATGGTCCGCGAGCTCATCGTCGCTGCTCGGGGGCAGTACAAGGTGTTTATTGCCATCAAGGGCGATAACGCTTAGGTTTCATCAAAACCAAGGAAGTTTCTTACCCATCTGCCATTGCCATTGCTCAACTACGGGGAAACTAGGACAACGACTTACAGAGTTTGAAGATCGACTTGACATTGCGAAACTACTTGAGCGGAATCTGAGAAATGGAGGATACGATCCGGACTTTGAACGACAGGTCGATCATGGCCTAGGACATCACGCATCAAAGGAGGACAGTAACACCAGAAATCCCGGGTGATTATTCAAGTCAGAATCGTCATGGACTAATCTTATGATTAAGAAACAAACAGAAAACAAAAAGAAATCGACAAAAAAAATTACAAAACGACTTTAAAAACTTGACAAAAAAAATCAACAACGGAAAACAGTCACCAACGACCAGTGATGCATTTCGCCTCTCCGGTTTCAGAACAAGTCAGTATAGAAGCAGACAAACCTCTTTGCTAACAGAGATGCTTCGAAAGCAAACAGACAGCTCCTACTTGAGGGGGGTTCGAAGGAAATTAGCTAGGACAGAACAGAGCAGAGAGATATTCTTTGGAGCGCGAATTGACAAAACCCATGGCAATGGCAATAAGCTGTCCTTCCTTTCCGTGCTCTTAAGTGATGTGATGATGAAACACTGAGATGAATTTGATGAAAATGGAAATGGAAAAAGTAGATGATGATTAACTCAAGAAAGCTGCAAATGAAACATTTCTGCGCCGAGTTGGTTTTCCTTGGTGTACCAATTGCCCTCCTCCCCCTCCCCCTCCTCATTTCCTCACTTCCTTCTCACCCTTTTGTCTCGAAGGTGAGTGGTTTGCCCCCCTATTCTCGCGATCCTCCTCGTCCGCAGCCATGCAGTGACAACCAAAAGGGGGTTAGGGGGAAGGGTATCATGGTGAAAACCGCCCATTTGAATGCATCTGTAGTAGCTTCGCTCTAATAACCCTTCCCATGTATGAAGAGTTTCAACTGACTTGAATAAAGAATCAAAAACAAAACAAGGATTCCGCGGGAAAAAGCACACACACACACAGCCTTCTTTCTTCCAGCCCCGTGGGGTTTTCCATCTCGCAAACCGCACTTCCCACTTCTCCAACAGACGCTAATCGTACACGAACAATTGTATCATGTTTTCCCCCCACACCAGGTTTGCTCGGATTAAGGAACATGGGGGGAAAATAGAATGCCTGCTCCGCCCCCTGGGCTGCAACGCCGCGATTCTCTGCGGCTAAAACCGAAACATGGCCGTGGCGACATGAAGCAAAGATCTAGGCAGCCAGAGAATGTTTTTAGAGACGAACACAACAAAAAATATGGGGGAAACAAGAGAAAAAACACACAGGGATGTGGAACAAGATGGGAAAAGATAAAGTAAGAATAAGGAGAAACAGGAAAACAACCAGCAAAAATTCCCAAATTCCAAAGAACTCAATGATTTTCGACCCCGGCCTTGTTTTGTTTCATTGAGCGCATGCAATCCGTCAATCTTTTCAATCAAGCCCGTCGTCACTACCATTGTGCCGCCATGCCAAAAGAGGAGGCGAGGTTAATGCCTGATTCGATATTCCGTCCATTAAACACCAGGCCCGCACATGCTTCAACTCCCAGTAATGAAGTGTCCAAAAAACAAACAAGACCCCATAGAAAAAGATGAAGAGTCCAAAGAAAATCCAGTCTAACAAGAATGGCTATAGGCGCCGGTGTTTTCCTGAGACCGGTGTGGTATCGAAAGGGGTATTTATCGGCTGCCCCAACCACGACAGTGGCACAGCTCTCTAGGGATTGCCCTTAACTCTCTTAGTCATGCGCGGTGTCGCGGGTTTCCGCTGAATGCCGTTCACTTGGGCTCCGGGGGTAGGGGCGCTGGACCCATCATCCTCGGCCTTAACGCCAGATGGTCGTCGTCGCTTGTTTGATTGCGGTGAGGTGTTTGCACTCGGGCCGCTGGAGCTGGTTCCCTGTTGGCTAGCTTGGAGCTGCATGGCGGGGGACTGCATGTGACCTGGGGCCGGGCTGCCGGCAACGATATGAGGCGAGCCTGGCAGGTTCATATGGGCTGGGTTGGGACTGGCGCCCATCTGGAACTGTCCAAAACTCGGAGTCCTGGCGTTGACAGGCACCGGCTGGCCGTTCATGCCTGGCACGTTGATGTTCTGTGCTACGTATTGCTCGAGTGCTGCATATGGTCCCATGCCAACGGTTGCTTGACAGAAGCCAAACAGGGGGTTCATCTGTCCCATGACCTCAACAATCTATATAACGGTACAGTCAGAATCGAAACAGAACACACGAATTTTATATGGCCTTAAGGGCCTCATACCTCAAGAAACTGATGAACGGCATCAGTTACTCCCTTGCTGTTGACCGCAGACTCCGGTAAGTCCGGCAATAACTCAGGAGGATGTGATTGGGGTGACCTCAGCGAGCGGCCCTTGCCCTTCTTGCTTAGCTCGGGGGATCCCTTCGTCTCAGCATTCACCGTCCTCCACTCCTTCATCCAGTTATGAACGGGCTTAGCAGCATCGATAACCTGTTTCCGGGAGATATACTCTTCATGACCAGTCGTTACAAACTCGAACAGGTCGATTTTCTGCTCCGCGTCAAATTGCGCGCGAAGGGTACCGCTGGCGACGAGCTGTGGGAAGGGGTCAGTGGTTTAACGAGACGTGAGAAGAAAGAAAACAACGTACATGTGACCCCGTCTCAAACCAATAAACGAGACTCGCTCTAGGATTCTCGATACAGTAACAGTCGCCCGGTAAAGCACGATCCTGAGTACCCTTATCCATGATCAACTGCATATTCTTGACTCCACTGTTGAAGTTCGTGTGGAAGTAGCGGGCGATCGCAGGGAAGGCGATCTCGTACTGCTTGTCGGTGGTCTCATCAGAATCGGTGATGTGGAGCGAATGTCTGAACACTCCATTCTGCGAGAAGAATCGGGCGACGAATGCGTTCCAGTATGATAGGTCGTCCTTTGTCCGCTGGGGCTGGGGGAGGAATGATCAGTACACCGTGGTTGGGGATGGGCTGAGCGACGGAAAACTTACAGGGATGCCACTCAGGTACTCGCTGAACTGCATGAGCTTCGTCATGCACGATGCCCTGATGGCTTCTCTCCGCTGCTGGAACATCTGGTTTTGCAGGGCCATCTGCTGTGCTGCTGCTACTGGATTCATCTGCGGCTGACCCATCTGTTGCTGAGCTTGAGGCTGAGCTTGGGGTTGATGCTGCTGAGGTTGCTGTGTCTGTGGGGGTTGGTTTGGCGGTTGGGCCGGGGTAGATCCAGGGGTTTGCGCGGGGGTTTGCGCTCCGGTTGGGGCAGGGGTACCGGCCTGAGAAGGCTGCGGTGTGTGGTGCTGCTGGCCTGGCTGCTGAGGCTGCGGCTGAGGTTGCGCCTGTGCCTGGGCTTGCTGCTGCTGTGCCTGCTGTCCTTGCTGGCCCTGCTGGCCCTGCCCAGGCATTTGGTTCTGGCCACCACCCATTTGGTTCTGCTGCATGCTCTGCATGTTCTGTGCATTCATCGGGTTGGGCTGGCCTCCTGGTTGGCCTTGCTGCGGCTGAGGGCCTTGCTGCTGGGCGTGCTGTGCCTGCTGTTGTTGGGCCTGGGCCTGCTGAGCATGGGCTTGTTGAGCCTGCTGAGCTTGTTGCTGCTGGGCCTGCTGAGCCTGAGCCGCCTGCTGCTGTTGTTGTTGAGCAGCCTGCGCTTGTGCCTGGGCCTGTGCTTGCGCCTGAGCCGCCTGCTGCTGCTGTTGGTGCATGGCGTATTGTTGAGCCATAAGGGCCTGCGTTTGCGGGTGTTGGGCCTAAATGTACAGTCAATAAATATTTTCTTTTTTATGCCTACGCAGATCCGTGTTTATGTGCTTACCGGAAGTCTACCTTGCGCTCTTAGCTGATGCAGCTGCTGATTAAACTGCATGCCCATCGGCATCGCGCCTGCCCCAGGTCCCATATGTTGCATCTGCTGAGCCATCATTTGCCGCGCCTGCTGTTGTTGTAATAGTTGTTGATGTTGCCGCATGGCAGCCATGGTGGTAGAATTATGGTTAACTAGTGAGATGTGTGTTAGCATGATGAATCATGGCGGGTTTGGGGGTAACGCGTCCCGGAAGAGGATCGTGCGTTGACATACATTGTTGCTGGAACTGTTGCTGCTGGAGCATCTGCTGCTGCTGCGGGCTCATGTGTTGGAGAGGATGGCCGTTGGGGTTACCTGGCGGCATCGCGCCCATCAAGGCCGGGTTTACCTGGCCGCCGGGCGTCGCTACTCCCAAGTGCCCTCCGGCGAACTGGTGAGGCATGCCACCGGGGGCCTGCTGTGCGGCGTTGTGAGGCATGCCGGGGGCCATAGAATGGCCAGCAACTGCTGGGTGTCCCATTCCCGCAGGGTGTCCGCCCCCGAAGTTGGGTCCCCCCATACTGCTGGCAGCCATCATCGCTGATGTTACCTGGTCGGCTTGGCCGGCTATCCACTCGGTGGACGTCGACGAGCGCCGCTGCTCCTATTGCATGCGCTTCTTATGCGAAGGGCCAACGAGTTTCCCGCTGTACTCTATCGTGGAAAGACTTGGCCGGATGTCTGTTGGGTCGCGACAAAGAAAGAGCGAGGCAAGCGGGTGGGCACGCTGAGGAGGAAGTTGAAAAGATGAGAAAGCAACCGTGTACGGTGCGTATCGGACGGAAGAGTCAGGTGGTTATGAGTGGCGGCAGCGCATGAGTCGTATAAGCGTTGTGTGGTTGAGTGCGGCTTCGTGATACCAAGATGATGGCGTGATGGAACAAGAGCCGAGACGGGAGAGAGAGAGAGGGCTCGTTGAAGCCGGAGCCAAGTGACGAGACGACGAGATAATCAAGAAAAGCGCGATGCAAGACGACACAATTGATTGTGTGCAGGCCGCGGGGACGAAATGGTGGAAAGCAAAGGCTGTGGGTGGAAGTGCGACGAAAGTTTGGGGGGTGGAATCTTGGACCAACTCCCGCGCACCGCTGGTGAGTCCCGAGCCTCGACAGCACTAAGACAGAGGGCGGCCCAAGGAGTCCGCCGGAGGCAGGCAGCCGGTCAGGATGTGGATGTGTAAAGAGCAAAACTCAATTGTACGGGAGTCGCCGTCGATCGCACAGCCGCGAGGAACGGGTTGGCTGCCGTGGGTGGTGATGGTCGCGACTGTTGCGGTGCAAAACGCCAACCCTACCTGATCTGCCTTGGGGAGACAGACAGGACAAGACAACTTGGGAGATCGATCAGTGCGTTGGGTGGACTCGGCCAAGTCAGACAGGCGCTGGGTGGGAAACTCGATGGGACGGGACTGGGCAGACCAGATAGCAGCGCGGACAGGGGGCACGCCTTTGCCCAGGAGAAGAGCCGGATATAGCGATGTCGCCAGCCAACGAGGGGCGATTTGCCGCATCAACCTCGGATTGAAGAATGCTGCCAAGGCTCGGGTAGACGCATAATTCCCAAATTAAACGCGCAGTCGCGCTGCTTTTTAAGCAGCCGGCCACGGGGCCAGTCGTGTCAGGCAAAGTTTGGTGGCTGGGAGGCGGCGCCTACCGCTCTATCGGGGCCGCGACGCCAGCGCATTCGATTTCCGGGAAATCAGCAATATGCAACAATTTCTGTCTGGGCCCGCCCGTCACCGCCGGCACACTGCATAGGGCGCTGGTCTCGACTGTCGCGGACGGCATCCAGCCCATCGGCCGCCGAATCTCGCCTCGACGTCTTTTCCGTTATTTTTTCCCGCTTCTTCCCATCGCTTTTTTCTCCCCGTCGGCTCCTCCCCCTATCGCTGCGTATTCATCTATCAGGGGCAGCTAATGACGCACGGTCCCGTTTCGGGCACATTTCGTTGATGCGCTGCACTAGTCTGGGTTCCTTCGGACGCTAATGTGGGATTCTGCCAAAGATTTGGTAAGTCACGTGAGATAAGCACCGTGCGGATCACGCAGAAAAGTTTTGTACGCACTGCCTAGCAATATCTTCATCCGCGAAACTTTTCCAACCCAAACTTTCTTCATCATCCTCTCAACAGCTTTTTCACCCCAGCGAGGGCCTTCCACCCTCACAGTCGGGCGCATCGCACGGCGCAGCCTCTGCTCTCTCATCCGAGTGAGTGTTGCCGGTTCAATTTAATCGTTCAGCCTGCGCGCAGCACCGACGAGAGTCCAGATGGTTCACCAAGCTGGGTGCGGAAGCTGGTGAGGGATGCTTTTATTTTGGTAAGTTTGCTATCCTCAGTCTCCTCACAGCCCTTTCTCCCTTCCCAAATGATGAAATCATGAAACATTGTCTTCTTTTCCCGTCAGAATCGACCATGAAGAAAATTGCCGGGCCTCAGTCGCATGAGGCCTGTTACTTGCCAGTATCATTCTCTGATCACAACACGCAAACATCACATTTTTTACCCTCCAACCATCGAAGCATTCAATAACTAACATGCATCTGGAAGATATCCTAGTGCTACACTCGATCTCGAACAACTGACCACCGCAGGGCTTGCCCTCCCTCATGACTGACTTGATGTAAGTCTATTTCCGATTATTTTCACACGCAATACCACCCTTTCATGATGAAATTTCCATCACTATTCGCAGTTTCCACTCGAGTCCCATAGAGCCAAAACTTGGGACAGATGACGGCATACACTTCCTTGGATGTCTGATCACTTGGTCCATCAATTCATTTTATCTGAATTATTTTCTCGTGAATTTGAAGCTAACCAATATAAAGTCTAGGTACAACAGAGTAAGACCTCGTTGCCATAGATCATCCATTTAATGACAATTTAATGATAAATTTTCCTCTTGATATCCCATCTATTCAATCGTGCTCTTTAATTTTGTGCTTGCCATTCTTTTGCTATGTCCAAAAAAAATCTTACGACTGAGGCTATCCCGTTAATCCTGTTGAGATGATGCTAAGCCACCCGCAACTCTTCCCGAGTCCCCTCTCTCCTCACCCTCCCTCCAACAATTCCCATCCTGTTCCGACCCGTCCTTCCCCTACCCAGCCAGTTGAGCTTGAGCATCTTGCACAGCTCGACAATCTTCCTATTCCTCTCGTCGTCTGCGTCGCCCACTCCCCCCAAGCTCGACAGCACGCTCATGCACTGCAGCATGCGCCCCACCATGTCGGTCACCTGCTTCGAGTCCTCCACGTTCTGCTCCCGCACGCTGCCCAGCACCTGCGCGCTCGACGGCGTGAAGGGCCGCATGAGGCCATCGCTCCCGTGGCTCCCATAGCTCACGTTGCTGATGGCTCTGCTGCGCCCACCGGCCGAGCCACCGGAACCCTCGCCCAGGAGGGTGGTGCTGGTCGAGTTGTATGAGCCCTGTGAAGGGTCGAGCGACATGGCGGTGCCTGGGCGAGCCATGGAGAAGAACGAGTCCGACGGGGAGGTTGAGAGGAACGCCTCCGGGTTGGAGGAGGAGAGTGCCATGCTCCCAAATGACGAGGGGAGGAATTCCAGCGATAGCCGAGAAAAGATGGTCTTGAGGGTGTCGTAGCGTGGAAGGATGATGATGTCACGGTAAGCAGTGAGGACGAGACGTCTGACATCCAGCACCGTGGATGCAGGGCTTAGTCTGGCTGATCCGTCCGTCTTGACGCCTCCCCAGAAATCCCGGGCCTGCTCAGGGGTCATGATGGTCCCGCAACCTGACACCTCCAGATCTAATGGTAGGAACACCGCCTGGATATATGGAAGAATAGATGTAAAAGTGAAGAGCCATAGCTCGACAAGGGTAGGGATGAAGCGATCTTCGGAAGTCTTCCGCAGGGTTCGATCCAGAGATGAGAATCCTATAGCTAAGAGCTCTCGGAGGTCCTCCAACATGTCGTTGGGGGTACGCCTGCGGATGCAGAACTGAATGTGCATCTGCACCACTCGATTAAAGTCCTCAACAGGGAGACGGAGATCCTCCCCTTCAAATATCATCAGGAGCTTCGCCTTGAGGTATGGCCAAGCATCATCTAGTGACATGTGATTCTGTAAACCGAGCTTTCCAGGATCAACTGGGTCGTACATGGTTGACTGTTGCGACATGTTGGGCAAGCTGCTGGGTCCTGGCCACTCGCTCTGGCCAGGGAAGCTTGAATCCTCTCCCATGCGACTCTCTGACCTCTCGGCATGCTTCTTGTCTTTTTTAGTCTTGGTGAAGCTGGTGGAGCTTGGGCCCGGGCTCGGAGGGACATTGAAGTTATACAGGCTGTTTGGCGCGTTGGGGTCTGTTGGCCGGGAGTTGCTGGCGGCCGACGAAAGGGGCAGGTTGAACTCTTCCTTGAGCTTGTTCTTCTGCCGCGTGAGGAAGTGGTGCTTCTTCTCCTTCTCCTTGCCCCCGCCTTCCAATGACATGTCGCCCGGTCTGATCGTCGCCGCGGAGGAGTTGTTATGGAAGTACAGAGACTGACTCCCTGGATCGACGAGGCTGGTTGTACTGAAATTACCACGCTGAAGAGCGGACAGTGCGGAGCCGATCTTGCCAGGGCTTGGCAGGGGTTTCTCCTTGGTTTCACCCTTGGTGCTAATCTTCCCGGGTCGAGAGAAGAGCTTGGCCTTTGCTTTCTCGGACTTGCTCAGCTTCTCCGGAGGCGGCGGCGGTGGGGGAGGAGGCATCGATGGTGCCGCGGGGAACTGGTGTGTGTAGCCAGGAGGATGGTTTGGCGAGGTATGGCCAGAGCGAGGGAAGACGATATTAGCGGCGGCTGTGGCAGCAGCAGAAGAGGCGTGCGAGGAATTGGCGAGTCTGTCGCTCTGATGAGGATGTCCACCTACTCCCCCAAAGCCAGTATCTCGCGGTGCGCTGGCCTCTGTCAGACTCAACATAGGAGGGTTGGCCGGGCCCTTGCTACCGCTTCCCCTTCTAGACCCATCATTAGATTCGCCGGGAAAGGGAACGGTCTGAGACCGGTGCCGTACATGCTGCAGTTGCAGTTGGTGATGCTGTTGTTGCTGTTGTTGCTGCTGCTGCTGCTGCTGTTGCTGGCTGTTCTGGTGCGATATCACAGCCGCCTGGGCCGCAATCTGGCTCGCAGAGAGCGCCGTCGTAGAACTCGAGTTCTGGCTCAGGCCCACCTGCGACAGGTTCGAGGTGCTCGTAGATGGCAGCGAGGGCTCGAACAGGCCCGGGTGTGCCGAGTACTTCCTCGCGTTGTTCTTCATGGCGGACGATGGTGCGGCGGAGCCGTGGTGGGTGGCTACCCTCACACCAGTCGGGCGGGAGAAGCTGTGGACGCTCGACGTGCTCGCGTTGGACTGGGAGGTGGTGAACTGGGCGTATATCGGGGCGGCGGCGGCGGCCCCGACCTGAGCCTCTGCTTGTGCCTGCGCCTGTGCCTGTAGGCGGGTCTTGGCGACGGCTATCGAGGGCGCATCCAAGAAGTCATCGATGTCGGGGGTCTCGAGCTGGCGATGGGGGGACTTGGCTGGCAGGAGTGGAGGCCCGCCGTCGTCGTCGCTGTCGTCGCTGTCGTGGCGGTTGCTGCTGTCGTTTGTGCTGGACAAGGAAGCACCCGGGAATGGGGAGAAGCTGCCTGGGGCGTGGGATGGATGAGGTCGTGACATGGTTGTCGTCTATGCCCGGCCGACAGGGGGGGCCAAGTTACATATTGGGGCGATTGGTGAGCGATTCTCGGGGCATTGCAGCGGGAAGGGCTCGTAATTCGTGTGCGACGCGCAATGCCGGCTGCGAGCAGATGTCCGGTCTGGATGCGCACCAGCAGAGCAAGGGAGGATGTTGGCGGTGGAAATCGCGACAACCCTGGACTACCCACGAGGAGCTTGGTGCCTCGAACGGCGTGTCAGGCTAATTAATCGATACTGGACGCCCGCTGACGTCTCAAAGTGGTGGTTAAGCTGATAGCAGTCCCTACTATTATTTTAGGTGCATTGATCTGTTGCAACCCCGCCAAAATCCTCCCATCCAGATCCATCCACCCCTCCAAAATCAATTCCAACTTTCCATTCCAACCCTCGCTCACCCGCATTCTCCAACTCTCTCCCGTTTCCGTCTGTCTACCTGCCCAGTAAATCTCTCGCCATGGCTCAAGAAAAGAAGTCCGAATTCACCGTCTCCTACAGCTCCCCCTCCAACGAGCCCTTCGCCATCACGAACAGCGTCCCGGCACCCTCCACATCCTCAGTCCAGGACAAGACCACCTACCTGAGTGCTCTGCGCGAGGCCGTCATCTCCGCCCAGGACCAGATCAACAAGGAGCTCACGGATCGAATGGAGCAAGACAAGTCACGAGCGACCGACGGCAACCCAGCCGCCGCCAAGGGCGTCGACGAAGCACTAGAGGAGGAAAATTACGGCGAGGAGGTCCAGGGCGAGGACTGAGCTGCGAGATACCAAAGCGGAGGAGAGCATATGCGCACCTCGTTTACTCCATTCATCGCCTTTATACGTTCTACCGAACACTATATACCGGGTATTAGAAGAGAGAAACAAAAGTCAAGCCAACCAACATAAAACTGTCACCAACACAAATAACCCCGACCGATGCATATGCTAGAAAACAAAACCACGTCGAGGAAAACGGCCAGAAGAAGAAGAAGGGCCGGATAGTTTTAGAAACCCCGTCCCCAGCTGGGTGCTTGCACCCGCTCCGTCCTCTGGCCAGTCGCCTTGCTCAAACAACCATAATGCACAACCGTGTTGTCGGGCAGCACGGCGACGACGCTCCCGCCCGTCCGCATGCCACCGCCAAACCTCCTGTGACACACGACGCAGAGCTTCTCGTCGGTAATGACGACATGTCTATGGCGGCCCCCCTGGCCGTCCTCTATCTCGTCACCGAGATAGAGCCGCGCTGCAATTGAAATACCCTCTGCCTCTCGCAATTTAGCAACAATCCGTGACTCGTTGACAAGACTGTTGGCTGCTCGCATTCGCCCTCTGAAGTATGACTCGAGTTCGCCCACTGGCAAATCGTCGGGGATCAGACCTAGCGTTGACGCTGCGGGGAGGCGAGACCCATGCTTCGAGAGCAGGGCTAGGGCCGGTGCGAGCTTGGGTTTCTGTGGAGGAGCTGGTTTGAGATATATCGATAATAGTGTATGATAAATAGAGAGCTCATCATCGTTCGACGACGAGCCGTCAACCCCATCTTCAACAGCCGCTGCTTCCTGTGACAGATGAATCCGATTACAGTAACTGTTTGTGTCAGCTTCAGGGAACCTGGCCATTGTAAAAGGGGCTTTGGGTCTTACTCTTCTGCTTTAGCGTAGTCTTGCATGCTATCAACATATATCTCAAGTGCTTGCTTGTGCTGTCCCATGTTACTAAGAACAATGGCTCGCGCCTCGTAAAATGCCGGGTCTGGAATTGGTTAGCTCTAATGGATTCATCAACATCGATTTCAGAGCCCTTACCATCTCTTGGGATCAATCCAAACGCCTTCGTCAAGCTGTATACCTGCCTCGACTCTCGGAGGAACTTCATGAATCTCTCCATCTCCTTATCCCAATCCTCGCCTCGCTCCTTCTTAGCCAGGTTTTGAACGTACAGCTCCACCAGTCTGTTGTGGAAGTCCGGGGTCATATCCCCCATTTCCTCAATAACGTGAGCGAGGTACTGGGCCTCGAGCTGAGGTCCCTGCTCGCGCAGAAACGCGAGCACCTTGTCTCGTGGCAGCGTCTCCGCGTTCTCCGTGTCTCCTGTAAAGATCTCCATGGCATACTCTGGATTCTCTTTAAGCACCCACTTGGCATGCTCGAGGATAAGATCGATCTCCGACGGCGGGAGGCCCTCTAGATACCATATTGCGCGATCCGGGCCATGCAGCGTCGGTGCGGCCGGGTCTGGCTTAGTTGCAGTACCGAACTTCTTGAGGAGGTCCAAGGCCTCTTTGTGGAGCTTCTTGCCCTTGAAGAAATCAATAAGCTCGTTGTAGCGGCTGTGCTCCAGAAGCTTCTCGTTGACGACATCAGGGTCGCAGAAGTTGGGAAGACGGAATAATGAGCCCGCGAGCGTAGGTGATGAGAACATGTAAGCACGGAACAGGGCTGTGTCGACGATGCGGAATGTCTTCTGGAGCTCTGCTTCCTGCTTCTTCTCGTCGTCCGTCTGAGAAAGTCGTAGAAACTCCTCGACGTCAATCTCGGTCCCGGTGCTTGTTTTGGACGCAGGCTTCAGCTTCCCTGTTGCCGGGTCTATCAGCCTCTGCAGGCGAGCTCGGGTTCCGGCCAGGTAGCTATTCAAAGCCTTCACGGCATTGGTCAAGTCCTTCCCTTGGAGAGGCCCATCCTCAGTCTTGACTGAGTTGTTTGCGTCGTCGGTGTCCTCGGCGTCCTTCGACTCCCTCCTTGAAGAGGCAATCGAGGCGGCATCAGCCGGAATCCCCCTACGGCTCCCAAACAGCTTGGCAAACCCGCCGACAGCCTGAGGCGACGATGGGTCAGGAGATTCCGCGGCAGGGCTATCCCCATTGGTTTTCTCCGGCGCCGCGTTCTCTGTCTCTCCACTCTCCTCTTCCTCTTCCTGGCTGTGGCCGTACCATACAGACAACTCCCCAGAGATCTCGGGTGGGTATAATTTCAGAACTCGCTCAGGCGGTGCGTGCACATCATCTTCATTGAATAAGTCGAGACTCTTTTCGTACTTCTTGTCCTTGAACAGTCTCTCCGCCTTCATCATCTTGACTTCTCGGAGCGTCCCTGCCTTATCTTGAAGAAGAGCATCCTCCAACATGTTGAGCAAGCTGATGGCTTCGTCGAACAGGGAACCACTGACCAGCTCCTGGACCTGGGTGTCATAGTCTGTAGCACCCAGTTTCCAAACGCATCGCTCACTCGATATGTGGAACCCCTTTGCGTGAGCTAAGCTCACCGTTGGGGGCAGGAAATGGAGTTGAGCTGCGCCAGGAAGAGAAATGGTCTGAAGTAGTGAGAGGGTATCGGGATTCCGAACCTCGAGAAAACCCTTAGACGGCGGCTGAAGGGCGAGGATGTATGGGTACGAATATCCGACAGACTCGGGAGCAGCCTGCCAGGGAACCTGCTTTTTCTTCTCGATGGGCTGGCCCTTATCATCAATAAACATGGAGTTGATGTCCTTGGCCAGGAGCATCTCTCCATCGGCCAGCTTGGCAGCCAGTGGTCTCGGCATGTAACCACCAAGACCCATATAGCCCATCCCCGCGCTGCTGACAGCGCCAAACCGGCTGCCTTGGCCGTTGGCGGCCAGCGTACCCGGACTGATGATATCCTCCACCTCCCGCGTCAGGACGTCAACCATCACGTAGCCGCTGTTCATACCGCAGACCAGCTTGGTTGCGTTCGCCCAGGTCACCGATCGGATGGTGTCGGACAGGGTGACCTCTCCCACGTGGTCGCTCAGCTCGCTCTCATGCCAGCTCCAGAGGAGCAGCCGCCTCTTCACAGCAACGGCCAGGCGGCTGATAATCTCGGGGATCCCAGTATCGGGGTCTTTGACAATGTTAGACGTGACGGCGAAACACGAGGCATTCTTCGTCCGGCCGAGCGTCTCGATGAGCTCGTACGTCTGGAGATCGTGGAAGGAGATGTGGTAGTTGGAGAGTGAGATGATGATGTTGGCCTCCTTTATGATGGCAAGCTGCTCTATCGCCCGACTGGAGAACTTCTCGACCTCGCGCAAGAGGTCGGTGGGCTTCACGGGCGCACTCGAGTGTGGCTCGCCGCCATTCTGAGAGCCACCGCCGGCGTCGCCGTCGTTCGCGGGCGGGTGGGAGCCATTCGTGGTCGGGGGCGGCTCGTTGAGCCGGTATATTCGAAGCGTGCCGCTATTCAGACCGACGAGCACGCGGTCACCTAGCACAATTCACAAACCAGCTGTCAGCAGAGTGCTCCCGGGAAATCAAGAGGGTGAGGCTCGGGGGGGTTACCGTTGGCAAGGATCGTCTCGATCTTGGACTTGTCCCGCTGCCGGAGCTCGATGATGGGGCGCGCGGTAAATGCTGAAAGCATTGCGCCGGCCAGCTTGGAGCTGATGCAACTACGCGGACATCAGATGCATCAGAAGGTTTCCGGTACGAGGGCTGGAGGGCCGGGAGGGAGGCGCGGGAGAATTGGGTGCGTGTGCTTGAGGGCGTGTTTGCGGCGATGGCGAGAGAGGCTGTTGCTCCAGGCCTTTGGCATGCCAGCTGAAGACGTCACACGGTCGGGAGATGGAGCAAAGGCGCCGCAGCCGCTCTGCACTGGCGGTGGCATGTACCCGGTACCTGGCAGCCTAGTCCGTCTCCCGTCCCACCGCTGCAGCCTTTGCTGTCACCTCTCATCTCAGGCCGCCGACACCGTTCCTCGGCTGAAGCTGCGAATGGTTGGCTGCGAATGCTGATCTGTATAAGCCCCGCTGACTACCGATTAACCAATTCCAATCGACATTCCCGGAGGTGTGTTTGCCTGTCTCAGGTCGGTCAGACCCAGATGCACCTTCAAGATCACCACTAGCCTGTAGCTTCCACAATATAGAGGCTTAAATCCTAGGTGCCTAATAATATGAGAACAATCCAAGTAGTTATATGCATTTACTGTGAATGAATAGATCTTGTCTACATTTAACCATATCGACAGATGTGACCTTGAAGTAAGATTTACCATGTTCAGCTGGTCCCCAAAGTCGAGGTAGATACTAGCTACCCTAGACAACACTCTAATCATATCCTCATCTCTATTCTCCAAGTCCACTACCTACTAGATAAAGCAAACAGGTGATAATATTCACTTATTTTGCTATGCAATTACGCACTTCACGAGATATCATAGATTTGACACTACTCTGTGGGAGACAAAAAGCAACAAACATCATTTCTAGAGGAGTTGCAGGACTACCTACATGCTGGTTAAACTTACCGCCATATATGCCCAAGTACCAGTGACCAACCCATTAGGCGACCACAAAGGACATTTTAAGTTAACTGACCCATCTCCAAGCCCAATTGCCGGCAGGGGCTTACATGCAGGGCTCGTCACGTTGACACCTAAATGGTGGGCCGCATACGTTGATACCTGATGGCAGTTTCCTTTTGGTTGATCTAGTCTACCATGTAGCATGCAAACAAACCCACACCATATCTTGATAGACATATTAAAGCTTCTAATAACAAATATGAATTTCCAGGCCATACACATATTTCTATTCATGTGAACAAAGGTGCCATTCTCGATGCGCGCAATATATTCGTGTCCAAACTCGTTAGTTTGAGACCGTCCATTCTAGACAAGCTATAATTCAAAGGGCAACTGGTTCCGGGGGAACCAATGCCGCTCCATACATGGTTTAATCAATACCGGCAAGTTGCATAATTCCATAGCCAAGGGATACAACAACGGCCAGGGTGATGAAACTGCTGGGCACACCTCTGCTGATGAAGTGCTTGACCTGCAGGTATCTGTGCCCGGCTGGATCCTCCTTCATGATAGCGGCTGCATTTCACGGTTAGCATCGTGCTCTTGGACGGTGGATGGCAGGGGAAAGGGGTAGACATACTCATGTTGGGGAAACCACTGGTGGGGAGACCCATGGCAGCGCTGCACATGAGCACACCAGCCATGACCAAGAGGTTGGGATGTGGGAGTTCCATAGCCGCACCCACGTCGTAGACGAGGGGGAGGAAGATGACAGCTGCGACAGTGTGGCTGATGAAGGTGGCAATGACCAAGATCAGGGTCGAGAAGACCACGAGGACACCGTATAGGCTCATGCCCTCGACTTTGGCTGTGACAATACCTGCGACGGTGTGCAGCAAGCCGGAAGATCGGACGGCCTTACCAAGAGACAGACCTCCAGCAGCCAGGATGATAATGGTCCACGGAAAGTTGTTGAAGTCCTCCTTGGTGAGAATGCCGATGCCAAAGAAGAGAACAATCGGAATGATGGCGATGACGCCCATGTCGCCGAAGACGGCCTCCAACTGGTGGCTCGCACACCACAGAGCGATTGTTGCAAAGGTGACAAAGGAGACAAACCATTGAACACCAGTGAACTGCTCCTTCACGGCCCGGATGGGTGCAATGGAGATGCCGCGTCCAGGCCGGAACGTGATGAGCAGTAACAGCCAGATAAGGACAAGGGAAATGGCACCGACTGGGATGACGATGAAGAACCATTGGATCCAGGTCGGAGGAGGCTGCATGATGCCCATGGCGATCACGTTCTGTGGCGATGCAATGGGAGAGAGCATACCGCCGACATTCGATGCAAGGGCAATTCCAATAATGAGTGCCTTGGTCATGTCGGAATCAGATGGCAAGGTACGTAGCATGGGCTATAGCTTGCGTTAGAACCAGAAACTTACGCCTAACTCTGATAAAACAGAAGAGTAGAACGAAGTTGTGCACTCACCTCAATGATAGAGTAGCAAAGCACAGGGGCTGCCACGTTGCTGATCAACATGGAAGCAAAAGCAGCCACAAACATGTTGGCAATCAGGACCGTGCGAGGCTGTGTTCCTGCCTTGCTCAAGATGAGAGTGGCGAGTCGCTTGTCAATCTTACACTTCGACAGAGCAGCTGCCAGGGTGAAGCCACCAAGGAGAAGCATGATGACGGGCGTCCACATGGCGGCAAAGATGGCAGTTGTGGCGTCCTTGGAGTTGAGACGGTGATGGTGCTTACCATTACCCTCATCGCGTACCACATTGAGAAGGACGGAGAGGAAGGGGATGAGAAGTGATGTGACGAAAAGCGGAATTGTCTGCACATAGAATTAGTTAAGAACACTGGAAGGGCGTATAGACAAACGTACTTCAGTTGCCCAGAGCAAGGATACGAAGACTAGAAGAGCGAGGCAGTTCTGTTGTTCGGGTTTCTGCATGATCGGTACGTATAGTAGTGCAAAGAATATCCCAACGCAGATGAAGAGCGTGAGCATTGAAGTATTGGCCAGCCAAGCCGGTAGGTTGAAACGCCCCTTGTGTGATATCTCGTGGAGATCATCGCCTTGGAGTCTCGTCCGGGTCGCATTGGGGTCGTGGCCAAGGAGAGACTGTCCTAACCTGGCAGCCTCTCCCCTACGCTCAATACCAATCAGGTCTCTCCAGACCGTGTTTCGCTCCCAGACGACGTGCTCTCGCAGGTGTGATCGCAAATCCTTCTTGGCAAGCTCCCGATCACCCCCAGTGACGACATCTGTGTACGCCGTCTCCATCTTGGCGATGTTCTCCTCCAAGACCCGGCGGGTTTCCTCCTTGAACGGGTAAGCAGTATCGACATTGGCGTGCATATAGTTGGTCTTGAGCTCCTTATCCAGAATCTTGTCGAACTTTTTCAAGACCTTCCTGAATCCGGTGTTGTTAAGCTGGGTGAACGACTTGAGTTCGCAAAGCTGGACATAGAGACTGATGATGCGCTTCTTGATCACAATGGCGGACGAGTAGAGCTCTGACGAGAAGTACACCGACTGCTCGTTTTCGTCAAATGTGGTGCTCTGTCTCCGGGCGGATCGCCCAAACTCAGACGAGGCCGCCATGTCGCCAAGGCTATGGGCACTGCTGCCCATATTCGGCCGTCGGCCCACGCTGCCCTTCCTCGCCCTCGTCAGCCCTGTTCTCTCATCATCCTCGCTCGCGCTGTCCTCCTCGATCTCGTCTTCGGATATGCCAAATGAGCTACTGGGGCGCCCAGGTTCGCGTTGCCCTTCGTTAGAAGTGAAGGGCCGTAGAGGTGCTAGCCCATCCGCTGCGCCAGAGTTGCTGATATCCCGCAGGAGCTGGTTGACCTCTTCGAGGAGCTCTCCCTCCTTGCTCACGTAAAACGAGCATATCTTCTCTAGCTCGATGCCCAGGGCCTTGCTGAAGATCTCCTCCGGGTCTTCGCTTGGTATTAAAGGTCGCGATTCGCCATCGCCCGACCGGGTATGATGGTAAGACTTCTCAAGTTGGTAGATTCTAGGTGATGTCAGCATTCAACTTGGCCATCTCTAGGAGGGCGGTAGGTGACGATAATTCCCCGGTGACTTACAGCTTCTTGAGGTTGCTATATGCTATGTAATGGCTGCTCCAGTCCGGAACAGCATTGAACTGGATACTGTGGGAGAACTTCATCTCGTCCCGTTCTTCGAGCCAAGCCCGTTTCCGCGCGCGCTTCTCCTCTTGTCGCTCCCTGCGCTTCTCGTCGGCCTGGCGAGCCGCGATGTCGCTGTAATCGGCAAGCTCGAACTGCTCGGCGTCGCCGTCGAGGGCTACGAGAGGGGGGTCGTCGATTGACCGTTGCTTTCGATCCCCTCCTCGTTCGCAGTGGCCGTGGATGGTGGCGGTACCAGGGTCCGGGTCAGGAACAGAGGAGGGATTCCCAGGGCCAGCCAGAGGCGGAATGGTGAAGCTATGAAGAGGTAAGAAGAGAAAGAAAGAATCGATTGGCAATCGGAATTCCCGCGTGTGTGCGAATCCAAGTGGGTTCCGAAAGAGTTTCGCGGTACGGCCGATGACCGCTGGTTTCTGCTCTGAATACAGTTTCTCAGGGTCAGTCAAAGCCAGTGAACTCACCTAGTGGTACCTAATTTAGCCACAGATGCACCTTAGCCACCAATGACGACGTTTCGTCCTGGCTTTAGGCGGCCGAGTGGGTGGGCAGCGCCAAAAGTGGCCACCTCCAGGCTCTCAGCTAATGAGGTGCAGGCAGTTACAGGCTGCTGCGGGCCGCCAGCCCCTTGTTCCAGCGTGCCACTGCATGTGACCTGATCGGAGCAATCTCCAGCTTGCCTGCATACACCATCCAGCCCTCCGGGACGCAGCCATGTCTCACCTGTCCAGATCACGAGCCCTTGCGGCAGCCTTCCTGTTCGCCAATCGAGAGCTCTATTTCGAGCACGTTTTTCTCTTTTCGAAGCAGACAGTCGTCGTTGTTGATGGCTCTGCAACTTCCGATATCAACATTATCAACACGTGAGGCTTCTTCATTATGGTCAGCTGTCTTTGCATTCTTATCTGTGGTATCATTGTTGCTCTCTATGTGACCTGATCCCTGCTATTATTACACCATGCATTACTGCTACCGGATGCCTAGTCCCCCAGCATCTGTTGCAAGGCATTTACTCTATACGTCTCGCTTGTAGCCACCAATTCCTCATGCCGCCCCTTCTCGACCACCTGGCCACCCTCCACCACGAAAATGACGTCGGCCTTGCGGACGGTGTGCAGTCTGTGAGTGATGGCAATGGTTGTGATGCCTCGAGCAGCTCGCTCTAAGCCTTCCTGCAGAGCCCTCTCACTCTCAGCATCGAGTGCGCTCGTGCTTTCGTCCAGGAGCAGAAGTCGAGGCTTGCGGACCAGGGCACGCGCAATGGCCAGACGTTGACGCTGACCACCGGATAAGCGAGACCCGTTGGGACCGCACTCGGTATCGTATTGGTCGGGGAGTGCCATGATCGTGTCGTGGATGTTGGCCAGGCGGCAGGCTTCGTGGATCTCTTCTTCTGTAGCTTCTTGATTGGACCTGGCACCTAAGCCAACATTGAACCGGATCGTGCCCTCAAACAGGGCGCAGTCCTGTGGCACGACGGCAATGTCGTCTCTGAACTCAGTTCCTTCCCGTCCGGTGATGTCCATGCCGTTGATTTCGACAGTTCCACTCGAGGGCGTGTACATGCGCTGCACGAGAGACATGATTGTCGACTTGCCAGCTCCCGAGGGTCCCACAAGGCCACAGAACTGGCCGCTCTGGATAGTAAAAGACATACCCTTGAGAATAGGGATGTGAGGCCGAGCTGGGTAGGAGAAGCCCACATCCTTGAAGGTAATGGTAGTTCCTCTCTGTCCCGGCGTGGCCTTCTTCGACGACTCCGCCGCAGCTTCGATATCCTTCTCACCTTGGTGGGCTGTTGAGCCAGGAACAGCCAGTGCCTCCTTGGGAGAGAGATCGTGAGCGGAGCTGAGGTCGATCAAGCTGAGGATCCGCGATGCGGCTGCGCGAGCTCGTGATACCTCGGGCGCAAGACTGAACATCTGGCCCCAGAGCTGAGCACTGACAAGCATGCAAATGAGGATGATGAAGAAGTCAGTCTGTGTAGCGTCACCGGCAGTGATCCTCTTTGAACCCCACCAGTAGGCGAGTGCGTAGACGAGTCCGCCGGCGCTGTTTGAGATGGCGAGCCACAGGTTGGTGTACGCACTGGCCAGTGCTACCTCCTTTCTTGGTGCCTTGAGTGCGCGACGGTAGCAGCCCATGAGCTCATCCTCGAGTGAAAGCGATGACACAGTCTTGAAGGAGTTTACAGCCTCGACTGAAATCCCCACCGCGTTGGAGAAAGCATTCGCGTGCCTTCGCTCAAAGCTTGCCAGCGACCGCATCTGCATGATTCCAGAGCCAAGGAGAACCGGCATTGTGACAAGGCAGACGAGTGCAATCTTCCAGTTCAGAATGTGCGAGAGGACGACAGCAATGACGAAATTGATGGAAATCGAAAACATGGTTCCCATGATGGAGCCACTGAAAGCTCCGACAGCGGCAGCATCTGTGGTGATGACGGAAAGAAGCGAGGTCGCGGTGCGGCCTCCGGACTGATGCCATTCAAGTCCTTGCTCATACAATGATCGGAAGGATAGAACGCGGATCAAGTACAAAAGTTTCTCAGCGACATAGCCAAAACCAGACCAGCTCAGGGTATAGGCAAACACCTCTACCACGGCAAGCATGAAGAACATGCCGCCGAATAGCTTGCCAGCCCAGCGAATCTCGCTTTCAGGCTTGCAGGGGCTCACATGGTTGACGGTGTTTCCGAAGATGAGACCGGATGCTGTAAACGTGGCGCCGACGATGAGCGCAGCGCACATGGCGATGATGATCCAGAAAAGATCGGGCCGAGCCATGCGGCCGACGCTCTTGGTAACGAACCAGGCAGATTTCTCAGAGTCAAGATCAGCCACGTCGGCGGGTTTGGCTTCGCCTGCGTTGGAACCAGACTCTGGAGATTCTTCCTTCTTCTCGTCTTCCTTGTCTGTGTCTTCGAGAATGGCCTTGGGTTTTGCTTCTAGGATGGAATCCTTCTCATCGACATCGCCCCTGGCAGTGCTGGTGAGCGACGGCGTATCGTCGTTCTTCTTTGCCTCGATGTTTTGGAGTCGAACCATGCTGGCATATGCGCCATTCAAAGCCATGAGCTCCAAGTGAGTTCCCTGTTCAACGATCAGACCACTGTTCATGACAATGATGTTGTCAGCGTTTTTGATGGTCGAAAGTCGGTGGGCGATGGAAATGAGGGTCCTGTCCTTGGCAATCGACTCGACTGCCATTTGAATGCGGTGCTCACTTGCAGAGTCGAGGGATGCGGTAGCTTCGTCAAGTATGAGGATTTGCGGGTCGCGGATGAGTGCTCTAGCCAGGGCGATTCTCTGCCTTTGACCGCCGCTCACAAGCTTACCCCCAGTGCCAACGAGAGTACCATATCCGTATTCGAGTCTGTCTATGAAACCAGAAGCATCTGCGAGAGAGGCAGCGTGGCGTACAAGCTTGACCAGCTCCGCAACACCCTCACCATGGGACTGGGCGACTTCGTCAATGTCCTTGCCCTCTCGAAGTTTGGCTGCAATCTCAGCCAGGTCGGACCCGAGGATGATGGGCTGGAATTTCTGGTGGTCGGATTGGGGAGAATTGACGATTCCTAGGGCAATATTCTCGAGGATGGAACGATCAAGCAAAGACGGTTCCTGCTGAACTAGGCTCATGAAACTCCTCAGGTTCTTGACATTGAGGGTTCGGAGGTCGTGGCCATCGAGGAAGACGGTTCCTTCTGTCGGATCGTACAATCTGGCTGCAAGTCCGGCGATTGTTGATTTTCCACTTCCAGAGAGACCAACGAGAGCAGTGTGCTTGCCCGCAGGACACTCAAAAGACACGTTCTTCAGCACTGGTCGGTCAGGTCGAGAAACATAGGCAAATGTGATGCCTTGGAATGAAAGGTGACCGGGAATGGGGACCTGCAACTTCTCGCCTTCGTCGGAGCTGGAATCAATGGCGGCGCGGCTGTCGATATCCTGCCTCAGCTTGTAAAAGGAGGCGCCGGCTGAGCCAAGGATGGGGAGAATAGGTGCAATGGAGCCGAGGATGATGCAAGCATCGACGAGTAGGAAGATGACAGTGTAGATCTTGCCCACGGAGACGCCAGAATCGTCATCGTGAGCAGCTGCAGCAATCTGGACACTTCCTTGCCAGAAAGCCAGAGCATTGGCCGAATACGCAATGAAGTAGAGCATGCCAGCCTGGGCGCCAGCGACGAGAGCCTTCCTGATTCCCCATTTCCGGGCATCCAGCATGCGCGAAGCAAACTTGGTCTCAAGCCGGGGTCCAGCGCTGAAAGCTTGGACAACGGCGATATGGGAGAGGGACTCCTGAGCGATTGAGGATGCCGAGGCAATGGCATCGGCCATGAGTGTCGAATACTTTTGGGTGAAGAAGCTGCCGATACCTGCGAGAATCAAGAAGGCCGGGATGAGGGAGAGGAGCATGCAGGCGAGCTTCCAGTTTTGAGTGAAGGCGACAATGTACGACGTCAGGAAGAAGGAAGTGCATGCGAGGACGACACCGACCTTCTCCGAGGTGCCGGACTGGACAGCCTGAATGTCAGCGTTGAGCCTGGAGGCGAGCTCACCAGCTTGTCTCGAGTCGTAAAAGGTGGCGTCCTGGCGGAGGAGCATGTGGAAATAGCGATCGCGCAATCGCGTCTCCAGGCGACGGCTAAAAATGCTCCATGTCACCGTGTAGATGTAGATCAGGGCGAAGTTGGCAATGCCGACATATGTCAGGATAAGGACCTTGGAGTCGACTGAAGCCTGGACCTCCTTGGGATCGACGCTGCTGCTTGATCCCTCCACCGCGCAGGTTGCGGTGTTGAGCTCATCGACAAGCTGACCGAAGATGATACCCATGAGGGGGAAAGGCACGCCAGACCCGATGGCGCTCAGTGTGCCGACAAGCAAAAGAACGTAGTCGATCCATTTCGGATTCGCATAGACTAGAAGTTGAAAGTAGGTAAAGAAGGATTGGGATGCTGGCTGTGTGTGTGAACAGATGGTAAGTGGAACTGCAGACATTGGATGGCTCAGAGAGATGTCTAGCGACGTACCTCGGCCTTTGAGACGGACTTGGCATCATCCTGGGAGGAAACCTCAACAGCAGCTGTCTCCTTTGAGGACTGCTCTGTCGCTCCAGAGCTTTGCTCCGGCGGTGCAGGTGTGGGTTGCTCCGAAGAAGCCATGATGGAAACGGCGCGACTTGTCTTTTGGCCGTGCCTGAGGTTTCAACACATTCCTAGAGCAAGGAGGGAGAGAGTAAGAACCCGAGATGAATCTGGGCAGAGGCGTCTACTGAATAGGTATCTGAAATTTTTGGGCGATCCGTTGGTTTATCCCTTCACCAGCTACGGGCTCCATCGAGCTGGAACTCGGCACGCGCCATCACTGACGACGGTCCGGAGGCTAGCGAGTAGGCTTGCATGGTAACCTGGTTGAGCCCTCTAGCTGGAATGAGCTAACCTGGGGCCAGCTTGGATGGAGATGCTACTGTCATCACGGTGGGAACTGCCTACTCGGATCGGGGTGTGTGGTGTGGAAATTGCTCCCTCGGCCAGTGCACATGCGTGACAGACCATGATGCCGTGGGTGGATCGTCTCAGCAGGGGAAGCTGGTGGCTGCTCCACGCGCCCAGTGCCGGCACCCACATGCATGCGAGCAGCAATTGGCGTGAAAAGGTTCCTGCAACAGACCAGATGAGCGGTGCCAGGTCGACAGAGCTGCGGTGGTGCATGCGGAGCAGGGCAGAGATGGACCCTCACGGGCAGGTCTTTTGGCCGGTGGAAGGCGAGATGATCGCCAAGATGTAGCGGTACCTGAGCGGTATGGCTGACCTAATTAGGAAGAGGAAGAGAAGGCACGTTCTTATTAGGGCCAGAGAGAGCTTGCTGGGGTCTGGGCGGTACGACGAGAGCCGAGTTTCCTGCGCTGTGCGAGCGGCGGCGATGTGGCTTCGGCTTCATCGAGGGGTCGGGCGAGTGGGCCGATGACGGCGCTTGGCGACTGAGTTTTCGGATCAGATAATTCTGCTTGGACAGGAGGCAAAAGAAACTCCATGTACTTGCCAAGGCCGGTTAGTGCAGTCTCGCGATGCTCATTTGCTGTCTTACGTAGTACGAACACGGAGATGGAGGGGCATTGGACCACTCAGGGCCTGCAATCTGGCAGTAAACACCTGTGCTATAGGGATGGATGGCCTGGGTAGGCAACAGCTGCTGGCTCACTAAGCGGCGGACCCAGCTTCATTATCAATCAACAGCCAGAGCTCAAGCAGCGTTGGACTATGCCTGCGGAGTCTTGGGTTTCCGTGTTCCGTGTGGAACAGCTGCTCCACCCACCTAACAAATTTGAGAAATGGCGAAAGAGAATGAGAAAAAAGGAGCCCCCGAAAATGGCTCAAGCCCTCCCTGGGTCGTAAGTGGGTTGGCTTCCCCAACAGCTTGCTTTCTATCCTGCGACCTCTCCCTGTCCCATCTCGCCTCGTTCCCTGATCGGATCGATACGAGTCAGACTTCTAAAAGGGATGCACGAGAAGGGGTTGTTTCGGCCTCAGCTTTCCTTTCCTTGCTTTTTGCACCGAGACATCCGGATCTGATAACACCAGCTCCGAGCCGCCATCCACCCCACCACTGTCGGATCAGATAACTTGTTTGATCTGATAACTCTAAAGCGCGGCGTTGGTCTTGGCTTGGATCCCTTGTACCTGTACCAGCCGCACTCACCCAGCACTGCCCCCTCGGCGATTACCTGGAAGTTTTTCCTCATATACCAAGACCCAATTTCCCATCAAGGATCCTGATGTCTTGGCCGTCCTCGTGACCGACTTTTTCTTCACACGTAATTATTGTGCAGGGCGCACCGGTATAGAAAAAAAACTCGAGTGAGGGGCAGTTCGCGTATGATCGGAAACCGAACTCATGAAACTGATTGCCCCTCGTGGACCAAATAGTGCTGGGCGGCATCCATGCTAGTGATTTCCGCTGTCTATCAGGTATGTATTTGGTTAGCTACGTAATACCGGTAGCAGATAGTATTATTTAACACTCAAGATTGTAAATCTCCCACCCGGCAATAGCAGCCCAAATCCTGCTCCATGTACAACGACTTTCCTGCCTGGCACAAGCCTGCGAGACAACCTACTACGTTCCCACCCACCCCCTTCTTGTCCCTGCTGCCTCATGCCGCCATTTTCAACAACTCTCCCGCGGTTGTTGTCCTCCTACTCCCGGCTGCCGTCATTGCTGTCCTCGACGGTGGGGCTCTATCTTGCTCTCCCCCACCGCATCTCACCCGCCTCATCTACTGGCTCCGCCGACAGACTTCTTAACTGCTTCCCTTCCCCTTCCTTTTCGCCCTCCTGGCCTGCCTCTTCTATTGTTTCTCGTGCCACCTTCCCTAGCCGGTCCTTTGCCTCAATCTCAAACCCACGCTCAGCCCTGACCATGCCTGCCCTGACACAGACCCCCCCGACCGTCAAGGTCTTCATCGCCGGAGGCTGCTATGCCGGCTTGTCGGCTGCCCTCAACCTGTGTGATCTCGGCCAGGGCCGTTCCCCACGCATGTCGGGAGTCGAGTACCCCCATCACCCAGACCTGCCCGAGGTTAACTTTGACATCACTATTGTCGACGAGAGAGATGGTTACTGTAAGCCTTGTCTTGAACTTCCCTTCTAGTCATCTCCACCCAGTGTGATCGAACCTCGCCCACTTACTCGGGGATTTTTCTTTGATTTAGATCACCTGATCGGATCTCCTTTGGCCTTTGCCGATTCGGACTATGCCAAGAAGGCCTGGGTCCGCTATCAGGACATCCCAGCTCTCCAGCACTACACCAACATCAAGGTTCTCCAGGGCAGCGTGTCGTCCGTGGACCCGGAGAACAAGACTGCCACCATCGTTGACAACGCCACCAAGCTGCCCAGCTCTCACAGCTACGACTACTTCGTTGCCGCCACCGGTCTCCGCCGTGTCTTCCCCGTGGTCCCCCAGTCCCTCACAAGGAAGCAGTATCTCCTGGAGGCGGAGGAGCAGATCTACTCCGTCCAGAACGCCAAGGATGGAGTCGTCGTCGTCGGTGGCGGAGCTGTCGGCATCGAGATGGCGGCAGAGCTGAAGATGATCAAGCCTGACGTCAAGGTCACACTGGTCCACTCCAGGGCGAAGCTGCTCTCGGCAGAGGCTCTGTCCGACGAGTGCAAGGACAAGGCTCTCGAGCTAGTTCTCGAGGCCGGTGTTGAGACCCTCCTGGAGCACCGCCTCGCCTCTTCCAACAAGGTCGAGAACCCAGACGGTACGAGCAAGTATGAGATTGAGTTCACCAACGGCCACAAGATGGTTGCTAGCCAGGTCGTCATGGCCATCTCCAAGAGTGTGCCTGCGACCGGCTACCTGCCAGCTTCGGCCCTCAACTCTGAAGGATATGTCAAGATTGAGGCCAAGTAAGTTCTTATGTCTACTCCATTCAGGACAGGAGCAGTAAACCCCTTCTTGGATAACCAAACTAACAAATTCTAGCCTCCGCTTGGCCTCGGACACTCCAAATGCCAAGTTCCACTTCTGCGGTGGTGATGCAGTTCAATGGTCCGGCATCAAGCGATGCGGTGGAGCCATGCACATGGGCCACTACATTGCACACAACATCCACCAATCCGTCATCCAGGAGCGTGGTCTCAAGGAGGCCAAGTTTCAGGAGCTTGGAGAAATCCCTGCTATGATTGGTCTTGCCGTTGGCAAGAAGGCTGTGGCCTCCGGTCCTGAGGGCACAGTCTCTGGCGAGGATGTCATGCAGGCCTACTTCCGTGACGATCTCGGCTGGACAAGTAAGTCATCATTATTCGTGACCTAATTCAAGACCATGCTAACCCGGATTTTCTAGTTTGCTGGGACTACATGCAGCTGGGCGGAAAAAAAGAGGAAAAAAAGGAGGAGAACTAAGTGCGAGACTATGAGTTCATGAGTACAGCATATGATCGACCGGCGTTTTTGTTATAAGGGTTCAGTAGCAACTGCATTGCCCCCTTTCGGACTATTTTCTTGGATATAATAATTGTCTTGCATCAGACCAGTCTAGAGGTCATAAGATTTGATTTTAGTCTCTTAATTTATCAATAAAATATTTCAACTCACATCCTCTCCCTTAATTGGGTTGCTTAGTGAGGAAGGTTTTGGCAAGTGATGCCATTAGAGAGAAGGATAGTTACTAAAAGCGATGGTGGAAATTTCTGGATTGGAAGAGTCTATAGCTCTGCTACTAATGTGTTGTCAATGGGACTAGTTTGGGTAAGGTAACCACGTAACCTCTTCTCCGGAATCTACCAAGGATCCGATAGCCTGGATATCCTAAGAACAAGATCCATCTTTGATCTACATTAGATTGCTATAGTACCATCAACTCCGCATTCTCTTTCTCAAATACTAATAAGTTGACGTAACACAAATACCCAAGGAAGCAACAGGGCAAACCTTACTGTGATTATGCTACTTGTTCATTTTCTGTCGTTTGAAGGTCAAAGATTCTGTAACAAACAAAAATAAGTTGTTTCTGGGTAATAAGACAGGACCATACGGTTTAGATATCACTAGCAGCTTTGATTTATGAGACACCAGCCTGGGTCTATCACTATCATTATGATAATCAGTCTCTCACTTTATTAAGTTTAATTCTTCATCTTGTCTTCTAGAACGCCTTCTAGACTCTTTGATCTCACATTCAGCTCTATCATCTACGAGAGGAGACCCAAATTAAATGACAAGACCCTTGACTTGCTTCTTCTCCTTGACATCAATGTCCCTCCACATCGCCACGGCACCAAGCCCGACGACCAAGATGCACGTCGCCCCGATCAACATGTAGCGCTGCCCCTCGGCGTACGAGTCCTGGATGGCGATCCGCGCAGGCGTCCCCTCGAGGTACGACAGCTGCCGCGTCAGGTTGCCATAAATAAGCAGCAGGTTGGGCTGCTCGTCCTCGGGCAGGTGCTTCGCCAGCGCCCTGGGAAACACGTTCTGCCAGATGGCGGAGGAGACGGTGGACCCGATGGCCCCGCCCACGTTGGAGAACATGGACTCGACGGCAATAACAACGGCGATGTGCTGGTGGCTGGCGGCGGCCATGGCGGCGACCTGCTGGGTGATGACGGTGGTGCCCCCCGCGAAGGCGATGAAGATCTGGCACATGACGACGTAGCCGATGTTGACGTCGGGCTGGCGGAAGCGGATCATGAGCCCGGCCCCCAGCATCATGAGGGGCACGCCGACGTAGAGGGCGAGCCACTTGAAGCGGCCCGTGTAGCGGATGGCGAGGCCGACGACGACGCCCCAGAAGCAGGAGCCGATGCTGTAGATGCTCGCCACGTAGGAGGACTGGGTTATGGTGAGGCCGTTGACGACCTGGAGGAAGGAGGTGAAGTACGAGTTCCAGATGTAGAAGCTGACGAAGGTGGTGCTCGCGAGGATGCAGGCGCCGAGGACGGTGCGGTCCGTGAGGAGGGAGTAGGGGATGAAGGTGACGGGGGCGAACCACTTCTCCCACACGGCGAAGGCGATGATGAGCAGGCCGCCCAGGACGATGAAGGCGATGACGATGGGGGCCTTCCACCCCAGGGGCTGGAGGGTGTAGATGTTGAAGGAGAGGAGGAAGAGGGAGAGGCCGGCGGTGATGAGCAGGAGGCCGAGGGCGTCGAATTCGCGGCAGTAGTGCCAGATGGACTGGAGAGCAGTGCGGCCGCTATTTCTCTCGGGGAGGAGGCCTTGCTTTCTGGCCACCTTGAGGTAGTGGACGAAGAGGACCCAGAGTGGCAGAGTGATGACAGGAGTGATGATGCAGAAAACGCCGAATGCCCATCGGAAGCCAGGGCCGCTCAGGAAAACAGTTGAGATGGGGCCAGAGAGCCACATGGTGATGATGTCTGTCAGAGAGGAGAGTGTCAGTCACGGAGAGATGTTGCGTACAAAGGGGAGAGGGCTTCTTACATGGAGAGTTGGCGTAGGCAAACATCAGACCTCGATTCCGGAGGGAAGAGGTATCGGCGATGAAGATAGTGAGGCAGTAGCCGATCCCATTATATCCGACCCAATAGAAGACTTGCGCCGCTGCGTACATCTCGACATCCCGACAGGCGGCCATCATAATCAGACCCAAGGTTGTGAGGATAACGCAGATCAAATATCCAGTAGGGCGGCCCAAGACGTCGAGAATCTTAGCCAGGGTCAACCTGGAAACACCACCAATGATGCCACTGATAATGCCAACGGTGGGAGTGAGCGAATGGCTTGAGAAGGCAGAAGTGACGTATGGCGTAAGAGCACCAGTTGTGCCTTGCTGCATACTATCCACGAAGTCTAAGTTGACCTTATTAGTATACACGTCTCGTCTACTTCTTCTTCCTCTCCCTCTTCTCTTTCGACAGGGACTTAGACTCACAGATAATCCAGATCCAGACATAGGCGAAGATCAGAGCTCCCTTGGTCCAGACATTAGTAGTGGCCTCGATTTGCTGGACACCCGCCTGAGCATCCGCAGTGATGGGCTCATCGCTGTCCCAACCTCCCTGAGCATCTGCTTCTGTCTTTGTCACTGTTGCTTCTTCCTTTCTGATGGCGGCGGTGTGGAAGTCATCGTTTGACCTGTTGGCTTGCGCCAATTCGGGCGATTCACGACCCATGATGAAGGCTCTCCTTGGTGCTGACTTGAATTAATTAAAGATTAAGTGTATATGTATTTGCAAAAGAGTAAGATCCTGGAACAAGTCCCAGTTGCACAGAGAACGAAACAAAGCCAAGCCTGTGGAACGGAGGATGTATGCGTGTTCTTATACCCAGGTTGCCTTCAAAAATAGATTCCCACGCGACGAGCCCGAAAAGCTTGGCTGTATGTCAGAAAAAGATGCTGGGTTCTAGACTGGGTGGAAAAGATGGCCTTGCTTGTAGTGTCACCTTCTCGCATCTAATCTTATCCCCCTCCCCCTCCTCACCTTATCCCATGGATGCTCTTAAACTACCCTGCTTTCGTCTCTCAGGTCGCTAGAGACCCTGCGGTATGCCCATGAGAAGCCTGGGGCGCATTCCTTTCGTTTCTCAGTGCAAGCTGCAGCCAGGTGAGACTTAACCGATTAATGGCGTCTGCATGGAACGAGCCAGGGAATGTTCCTCGAGGACCCGGTGATTTGATTGGCACCCCGGCCAGTGGTATTCTCCGGCGAACTACTGCATGTTTCTCGCTGGGAGCCTTGGCTGGCTTACGGGACTGATTGGTACCATTGAAACTGTATCAACGCCAAGATAGAAGATTTACACTGCTGGTTGGACAACAAGACCGCGAGTAACCAGAAAATACTGCTATCAAAGCCAAGCAAATAAAACTTTTTCTGGTAGAAGACCAACATTAGATGGATCCCTCGTGGGAACAGGTGGAGGATTTCAGATAGATGAAAAGGTAATTTGGGTTAGGCTCTTGGCTTATTCCTCCAAAGGACTCATTTCTGCTGCTTCATAGGCTGCCAGCTGGGCGAGACCCTGCTGGTTCGCGTGAGAGAACCCCTGCTCGCCCAGGTGAGGTGATTTTTCTTTATGCTTATTAGGTCCGACCCCAAACTATTGGTTTTCCCCAAACCAGAGACACAGTATTTTGGGTAGCAAAATTTCCGGGGGCCCTGGAGAAGCTGCTGCCTGGACTGGGCACCAGCCCATCCATTCATGGCCTTCTGACCTGCAATTGTCGGGGTGGCCGTGGTCGAAAGCTGCGTGCCACTGATAATGATAATTAGTGGCTCGTAGGACGGGAGTGCTGTGATTGGGCAAGGCGTTGCAGAGAGCAGCATTTTTAACCAGAAGCTAAGTGAACGGAGTAGAGCGATGGATTATTATGGAACGGTTCATGGCCGGCTGTGGATATCTAGCATCCTAATGACCAGACGAAAAAGCTTGTGTTGTGAGAATGTTTGGCAGGTCGGATGACTTCTTGGAGGCCGCTTAGGGTATCATCTTATCCTCTAATCTGTCTGGCCACATCACAGTTAGAGGATGGATAGTCTTGGAGGTGAGACGTGCGCTGCATCTTTAATCCGCGGAGGAGACTATGAACCAACGAATGGCCCGGCAATCTGGGGAGAGCAAAAGCAGCTTTCAGACGTCCTTTGCAGGAGATGATAGAATGCGATCGGCATGACTTCTCTAGGTACTTTAAAATCGTGGTGGAGCATGGCAACATACGATCAACGATCTGTCTGAAAACGAAAGTTGCTGGGAAACAATGGGGGGGTCGCATCACACCATCATCCCATTGCTTTGGTTTAAAAGAACGAACGACCCGCGGAGTGCGAAGCGAGGCAGATGGCCATGATTTGGACTTGGGGTGGGGAAGAAAGCAAGAGAGGAGAAACAGGATTGCGTATGTACCAGCTACGACCGGCAATTGATTGATTGATTAATTAGCGCCAGCCTCCACCATAAAATTTTTATCAGATCCGGCGCCACGCTAGAAAATCACGGCGCCGGTGGTCGGAGCGCGACAGAGAGCCAGTTAGCCCAGGCGCTACGCTGAACCTCGGCCTGAGGCACTAAGCAGCCCCTAGAGTGATCTGATAAGGGTTAGGTTATCAGATCCGCACAGTCTTACCTAATCCTGGTCGTTTCACGACTCTTTGGGATTAGTGCATGGTGACTCGTACTGGTACTTGCTCGCCTGCTGAGGGCAAATTAGCAGGGTTTTGGCTCTGTAATTGACAGAAGGGGAGACTGCTTTGCTCTATGACAGGGCTTGCCCTGGTCTATATACGCGACGCGATACGATGAGGACGTGAGGGATTATTCCCCCTCCCTGTGAGCACCTATGCCCAGGAGAGAAAGTAGTTGTTGAGCGGGTGCATATGGTGGATGGTGGATGGAGGGCTGGTGGGTTGATCCATGCCCGTCGTCTGTGGCCAGACTCTCTCGGCGAGTACTGGTACTTGAGAAGGCGTCATGGATCTTCTGGGGCCGGGCTTCGCTTCTAACTCGAGTTGCTTGGCAGTCACCTGGACGGCCTTCCCTTCCGAGACGGGCCACTTGTTCGCCGCCGTCCTCCTCCTGCTCAAGCTCGGAGTACAGGAACATCGACTTTCGGGGTGGATGACCCAGAAGGGGGGTGTCCATATACGCCGTCGTGGATGACTGGATATCCTGATCTTTACCGGCACTTGTTCCAAGCTAGTCGCCCCTCTTTGGCTCCATGATGTGTACCAACACAGCAGGATGCTGTCGATACCTGTATGGCCGGCGCCGCTGGCTGCTCATTGCCGTTGCTGGTTTGGCTGGTGTGCATTGCAGTAGCTCTAGCAGCTGGAGTTGGAGCTGAGGTGCCACTTTAGTCCAGATTGATAAGCCGACAGCTGTGGGAGGGCATGCATGCCGTGGCAAGGCTGTTCCGAGAGAAGCTCGTCATGCGCTGCGTGCTCCCGTAGTTTTATTTCTTTCTTTGTTTACTTACTTACTTACTTCTTTTCTTACCTCCTTCCTGCTACCTTGTAATAGAGATCTGGGACTCACGAAACGGCCCGGTCCTCCCCACGTTTTAAGATCAGATTCTGGCCCCCAAATAATTATCAATTAGCTCAGCTCTGAACAAATACACTCATCATGTCGCTTATTTCACTGAGCTCCGTCTCTCCAGATGAGACAATCATCAAGCTCCCCCACCCGTATCTCACCGAGTATGCTGTGAAGAAGGTTCCGGCACCATCAGGCAATGATGCTCAGTTCTTCCAGCTCGCCTTGAGACCAAGCACGAGATCTCACAACAAGCAGCCATCGTTCGAGCTTCATAATTCCAACCTTCGATTCACCGAGCCCACCGATCTCAAGTCCAGCGAAGCCCCTCCCCCATCCAACAACGGAGCATGGGGACGAGCAAGAAGGTCGCCAGCTGTTGCCGTCAACTGGGAGAGCAGCTCGGCCCCTACACTTGCTCAGGCTTGGCTGCTTCTATATCTTCTCTTTACAGTTCGCCCATCAATGGAGTCAGTCCGCCTTGAGCTCAAAGGTCGCGATGCGAACCGCCTTGGCCAGCAGCTTCAGGATGTTCTCCTGGCCATTGACCACCCCGCGCCCCCAAAGACAGTCTCTGCCCCTTCGCCCTCGACCACAAACCCCGATGAGAAGGTTGTTCTAGCATTGCGAAGCACCTTCTGGCAAGGTGCCGGCTCCCCCTTCGGTCCCCGCCCTGTTTGGTGCCCCGACGAGTCTCCTTCCTCGCTGCCCAAGTCCACCCCATTGGCCTCATACCCTCTCACGCCGGTTCAGCATACAATTTCCGTCGCCTCGGCCGGTGATCCTCAAGATCCAGACCGCTACCAGCAAGCGTGGCATCCTGTCCGCCCGGCTAAGCCCGCTCCCGGTGCCACCATCTACAGCCGCTACATCCCCCACCTCAAGGAAACCTTTTCCATGGTCTCCCTTGACTGGGAGGACGCGGAGCACCTTCGCCTCTTCCACGAGTGGCAGAATGACCCCCGTGTCTCCCAGGGCTGGAACGAGACGGGCACTCTCGAGCAGCACCGCGAGTACCTGCGCAAGATCCACGTCGATCCCCACCAGGTCGCCGTGCTTGCCAAGTGGGACGACACCTACTTCGCGTACTTTGAGATCTACTGGGCCAAGGAGGACCGCCTGGGCGGCTACTTCGATGCCGGCGATTTCGACCGCGGTCGACACTCTCTCGTCGGCGATGTGCGCTTCCGCGGACCGCACCGCGTGTCGGCCTGGTGGAGCAGCTTGATGCACTACCTCTTCCTCGATGACCCGCGCACGACGTACGTCGTCGGCGAGCCCAAGGATACCAACTCGACTGTCGTCATGTACGATCTCATCCACGGGTTCGGGCTTGACAAGTTTGTCGATCTGCCTCATAAGCGCAGCGCTTTCGTGCGCTGCTCCCGCGAGAGGTTCTTCCAGCTTTGCCCGTTGCATGAGAGCGAGAAGGCTGTGGGTGGAATGAGGATTGGACTGGTCCCCAAGCTGTAGAACATTACATCGTCATGGATTGATTTGCACACTTGGTGCCATTGGCTAAAAAAAGAGTCATTGAAGATGATACCGTTAATTTCCTAGTAGAATTATGAAAATTATAAGAAAAAGCAAATTAAGAAATAAAACCGGGCTCTGCTTATCTATTCGCTATAATTTGTTGGTCCTGTTCTCCTCGCTTTGACACCCGTAAGACCGTAACTTTTCCACTCTACATGTATCTGATCTATCACGCCTCTTCTATTGATCGACATCACATCTAACTCCCTTCTCAGAACATAATGGTATCTTTTTTTTTCCCTTCACAGCTTGGAGGTAGCAGTCTGCTTGCGCAATAGCTCATCTCCCAGCTTCGCCATCTCGAACTTGCGCACCTTTCCACTCCCCGTCAGCGGCACCGTGGACGGCACGCCCCCCTGCCCCAGCCAGAAGACGTGCGCGGGAGCCTTGTGCTTGCCGAGCTGGTTCCGCACCCAGTCCCTCAGCTCCGCGTCGGTGGGCTGGGCCGAACTCTCGCCCAGCTCGACGAAGGCGCCGACGACCTCGCCGTAGTGCTTGTTCTTGAGGCCGACGACGATGGCGCGGGAGAGCGCGGGGTGAGCCATGAGGCGCTCCTCGATCTCGAGCGGGTAGATGTTCTCGCCGCCGCGGATGATGATGTCCTTGAAGCGGCCCGTGATGCTGCAGTAGCCGTCCTCGTCGAAGACGGCCTCGTCGCCCGTGTGCAGCCACAGGACCCCCGCGGCGTCCCGGATCATGGTCTCGTTGGTCTTCTCCGAGTTGTTCCAGTAGCCCGCCTGGAGCTGGTAGCCCGCGATGCACAGCTCCCCCCGCTCCCCGATGGGCAGGATGTTGCCCTCGCGGTCGACGATCTTGGCCTGGGCGTGGGGCATCAGGGTGCCCACGGTGGTGAGCCTCCTGTGCATGGCGTCGTCCGTGAAGGCGTTGAAGCAGGTCGGAGAGGCTTCGGTCAAGCCGTAGCTGCTGGTGAACTCGGTCATACCGAAGCGATTGACCAGGAGCTCCATCAGATACCGGGGCACTGGCGCACCGGCGATGATGCCGGTTCGGAGGTTGTCGCACTGGAAGCCCTCGGGGAGCTTGGCCTGGAAGAGGGAGTCGAACATGGCGGGGACGCCATGGACGGCGGTGCAGTTCTCGTCGGAGATGGCCTGCAGTGTCGAGGGGATGTCGAAAACTTCGGCGGGATACACGATCTTGCCTCCGTGTGTGACGATGGCGAGGAGGCCAAGCACGAGGCCAAAGCAGTGGAACAGTGGCGGTGGGCAGCAGAGAATATCTGCCGAGGTCAGTCTCATTCTGTCGCCGATGAACCGGGAATTGTTGACCAGGTTGCTATATACGGTGTTAGTGGCTGACTGGCCGCGTCTATCTCGCTTCTTTACACTCACTGGTGGGTGAGCATAGCTGCTTTGGGCAAGCCGGTCGTGCCGCTTGTGAACTGCAGGTTGACAACCTGATGTGGGAGGACCTTGCTCATGGCTCGGTACAGTGCCTCGTGGCCCTTCCGCTGCCGGGAGTTGATCAAGTCCTGGTACGAGGTGTACCCCTCCGAATCACCTCGCAGAATTACCACCTTGCGGCTGATGCCCTCCTCGTTGGCCACCTCGCTCAGAAGCCTGCTGTTGTCGACTCGGTCACCAATCTTCTTGGTGGTGAAGAAGACCTTGCAGTCGGAGAAGGTCAGGCCGTACATGGCCTCGGTCGGCGTGTAAGTGTTGTTCAGAATGACGAGTATGGCTCCAATCTTGGCCACGGCGAAGAAGACTGTGGCGTACTGTTCGCAGTTTCCAGCCATGATACCGACGCGGTCACCCACGCCGATGCCCATGTCGAGGAGGGCTTCGGCCAGGGACGAGCTCTGCTGGTTGAGATCATTGTACGTCCAGCGAGCGCCAGTCCAGGGAATAACGAGACATTCCTTGGTACCGTACTGGTATGTTTGGAGCTCTAGCAGCTCGCCGAGGGTCAAGTCGACGAGCGGAGGGTCGTTTGAGCCGTGTAAGAGCGAGAGCTTCGACTTGGTCGGCACGACGCCCGACTGGATTGTGGTGGGCTCGACTGCCATTGCGTTCTAATTCACCTTTGCTTTTCTTCTCAAGTGTTTCTCTTCCTCCGGTTTTCGGGAGCTATCAATCCTGAGAGATTACTTGCGCGTGTGATGTCTTTTGAGGAAAGGAAAAAGCAATTAAGAAGCGTCTACTACATCAATTCCGGGAATTCAGGAGTGCGGTTGACGCGCTTGCAAATCACTTCTGCATCGAGCCGAAAATGATGAACACAGCTGGCGTCAGTAGGGCCCTCACAGATCCCCACTGGCTATATGTCCTAATGACGTGCAATGCAGGGCTGGATACCTCATTGAAAGAAGAAAGGTGCGAGGAAAATAGCTCGCCTTGACGGCCTGCCTGCTTACCCTCCTTGGTGCAGCCGGTGCTCGCTCGACAGTCAACTACGAAACTACTAGAAACTGGGGCCATCATGCCTGCTATTATCTCGGGTGTCTCCGTGATCCATTGATGCATTCAATGCCGAGCAACTTAATCGAGGGCAGCTCCGATATTGGCCGAGGCGAGGAAAAAATCTTGGTCGAATCAGCCCCTTACGCAAGATGCACGGCACCGTTCTTGGGTCCGATCCAAGTGAGGAAGCCCGGAGTCGAGTCCAACCCCGTCGAGAGTGGGATTTGCGAAGCCAGAGGCAAATATGGGCAGCATGTAGGTACCTAGTTTCTTGTCCAGCAGCAGCGGTTGATGTTTTTCAGACAGGGGTGAGGGGCGTCAATCTAATCTGATCATCAGATAAGATCCAATCAGTCAAGTATCTCTACATTGCCCATTAGCGGGTCTTTAGTCTCTCAGCTTCGGCTTGACCATTTCGACTCACCCCCTTATCCACATCCACGCCCTCCCCCCTGTCTGTGTGTCTGCAGCTCTTCTTTTTTCTTCTCTCTTGCCATCCACTCAAGCATCTCGTTCTGGCTGTTCACTTGCTCATCCACCCTCTAATATCACCTACCCATCTCAACAAAGGACCAAGTGGAGAGAGCTAGAGGGGGCAAAACAAGGCCATGAGGGCCTACCTGCCTTGTTGCACGCGTTGCTATCCACTAACCCATTGGACAAGACCAAATTAGCCTCACTGAAGGCATGAGGCATTTCTTCCTCGACTGAGATGAGAAGAGGCCATCGCTACTGCTACCCTTCTTGGCTGGCTGTCTCCTACCTATCCTTCCCTCTAGCTTACCGAATGGAACGTTCGGTGAATCTGCCCTTCCCTGGCAGCATTCCTCTCTTCCTTGATCAACTTTGTTGTTGCAACCCCTGATCGACCTCTTTTCAGTGACCAGCCTTTCCCCCTGCGCAAGCTGCATGCCGTGCTATATTCACTCTATGTATATGTGCCGTGTTCCTGACGGAGCCTATGGGCCAGCTGGACCCTGACGTGAGCCGGCAGATTTCTGGGGACGAGGAGGGGCGCGAGGGGCGCCCTCCCTTGTCGGCATTCCTAGACCCGAAAGGCTCAGGGCTGGCAGACAGGTCTTGGAAGGCTAGACAAGCCATTAAGCCACCAGGGGAAACGATCGTGCCGCGCCGTCCCCTTGCTCAAGCTCAGCTCGGCTGCAGAAACGACAGCATGTGATTTCCAACGCCGCTACTTCGCGCGCCAACTACCGCTATTGTCACAACTTATACGAAACGGAAATACCGTACAGGATTAAGAGTCCAAGGCTTTCCTCCTTGGTCCTAGTAAAAGCTAGGATGCTGCTCATATGCGGTTTGAGGAAGCCGGATCTCGCTCTGGGCTGACCCATGTCGTCATGTGGATGGACCGCGGCCTTGTTTTCTTTTGCCTGAGTTTTACCCAATCTGTTTACTCCTGCTGCTAATGAATCGAACGTTGCAGAGACTTCACAGTCACAAGGCAACGCAAAGAGTAGGTCGAGAGCCCGCCTCGTTGCGTGAAATACCACCTCCCTGTCTATTCGTCACACCATGGACCTATAGCCAAGCCATGGCATCTTTTGAATAATGTGGTGCAGTCTCGGCCTGAGTGACTAATTCGAACTAGGGCGAACCGCAACACCCAACGGCTGAGGTCATCAAAACGAGATGTCATATGTCTTCAACGACCCCCGCCCTGGGGGCTGGCCTGACCCCTAGCTCGAGCGTGATCGGCACACTTTCGCCTGGTGTGATCCGATCACTGTCTGTATCAGGCCTGCTGCACCATCCTAACTCTTAACTAACGCTCACTTACACAGGTGGCTTTGCCCACCAATGTCACCTGGTGGAGAAGGTTGAGAGGAAATCTTTCTCGCCCCCCCCTCCCTTGTAAGTGGCCTTCCGTTGTCCGGACTCGGCAGGTGTTCGTCTAGCTTAACGGCTACCTACATGCCAAGAGCGTACCGTGAAAGGCGAGGACAACTGTGTATAGTGGGTGAGATGGGGGGCTTCTTGCCTCTTCGAGCCGGTGGCAGCAGGGGACAAGCATGGCGTTGCGAATATCCGCATTGCCATTACGAATAAGTCCGACCATGGGCTCATCTCATCGCGAAGCTCTCGTTCCGAGGTTCTCATGTAAAGTCTCTCACGCTTCATCTTGAATAAGCCTGCCGTGATCATTATCGGTGTCTCTGTCTCCTTTCCTTCGTACATTCTTTTTTCTGAGAGTTCCATAGGAGGCAGCCATCTTTGCTCTCCTACACAGTCATCGCTTTGTCCCAAACATGAGGATCGTAGATATCCACGGGAGTGGGGGCTCCGCGGAGAGGGCTTTCCAGGAGCCAGCGGCGAAACAGCAGCAGACTATACAGGCTGCCCCTCAAGTGCAGGCACAAGAAAAGGAAGACGAGGCGGCGTCCGAAAAGTCTTCAACCTCAGTCACAACCAAGGATCTGGAGCAAATATGGCAGTGGAACGAGAACGTCCCTCCTCTGCTGCAGCGATGTATGCACAGCATTATAACTGAACAAGCCGCAAAACAACCTGATGCCGTGGCCGTCCAGTCATGGGACGGCTCCCTCACCTACGCCGAGTTGAACCAGCTCTCCACCCGGCTGGCGGGCCATCTCGTCCAGAACAAGGGTGTCACAGTCGGCACCAGAATACCGCTGTGCTTTGAGAAGTCCATGTGGGCGCTCGTCGGCCTCCTTGGTGTCATGAAGGCCGGCGCCACCTTCTGCCTCACAGATCCCAGCCAGCCCGAGGCGAGGTTGCAGACGATCGTAGAGCAGACGGGCGCCAGGATCGTCGTTACCTCCAAGCTCCAGAGCGAGCTCGGTAGCAAGATTGCTGGAGAGGGCGAGGTCATCGCCGTCTCCAGGGAGTTCCTGAATATTCTCGAACAGGACCAGTCATTAGAGGCGGTAGCTTTACCGTTCGTCCCTCCTTCCTCGCCAATGTACGTCATCTTCACCTCAGGAAGTACGGGCAAACCAAAGGGTGTGGTGATCTCGCACGAGAACTATACGAGCGGCGCCATTCCCAGAGCGGAGGCGGTGGGATACCAGGGCAGCACACGCTGCTTCGATTTCCCCTCGTATGCCTTTGATGTCAGTATCGACTGCATGCTCTGCACGCTGGCCTTGGGTGGGAGAGTATGTGTGCCATCCGAGGAGGAGAGGATGAACGATCTAAGCGGTGCCATCCGAAGGAGCAAGGCAAACATGGTTCACATGACCCCCTCGGTAGCGAGAGTCCTGGACTCAGACATCATCCCTTCCCTGGACTATCTTGGTTTGGGAGGTGAAGCTGTTTCGTCCAGTGATGCGGCAGCGTGGGGCCAGCACACGAATCTCGTTATTGCATATGGCCCCTCGGAATGTACCGTCGGCTGCACCATTAACAACAAGGTCCTGGTATCGACCGGTATCGGTTGGGGAGTTGGAGGTGTTACTTGGATTGTGGACCCGGAAGACCACAACCGCCTCACGCCGGTGGGAGAGGTCGGTGAGCTTATCATTGAGGGCCCCGTCGTGGGTATCGGATATCTCGACGAGCCGGAGAAGACAGCGGAGGTATTCATCGAGAATCCAACGTGGCTCCTGGAGGGCTACGGCAACATTTCGGGACGCCACGGCCGTCTCTATAAGACCGGTGACCTTGTCAAATATGAGGATAACGGCTCCGGCCTGATCGAGTTTGTAGGTCGGAAGGATCAGCAAGTGAAGCTGAGGGGCCAGCGAGTTGAACTCGCAGAAGTTGAACATCACCTTCAGCTCTCTCTCCCTGCCGGCGTCAAGGTCGCTGCTGAAGTTATCAAGCCCGAGAATGGCGCTCCGTCACTCATCGCCTTCTTGTCAGAGCGCTCTGGCTCATCTACTCCGCCCGCCTCGGAGGAGATTTTTACCGAACCTTCACCAGAGCTCGAGGCCGCTATTTCGAATATCGACTCAACCATGGGCGCTCGGGTTCCTAGGTATATGGTCCCGGCGGCCTTTATCACACTGGTTGAGATGCCTGTCTTGGTATCCCGTAAAATAGACCGTAAGAAGCTTCGCCAGATCGGTGCTTCTATCCCGCGAGAGAAGCTGAACCGTATGCAAACATCCGATGTTGAGGAGGAGGAGCCTGAAACGCCAGAGGAGAAACAGTTACAAGCCGCTTGGGTCAAGGTGCTCGGAAGCAACACGAAGGCGTACAGGCAGAGTAACTTTTTCCACTTGGGAGGTGACTCTCTCAGAGCCATGAGGCTCATTGCCGCGGCTCGCGAGGAAGGAATATTGCTTACTGTCGCTGACGTCTTCACTAATCCACTATTGAGTGACATGGCTCAGAAGACGAGCAAGATTTCCCAGACAGAGTCTAACGAGATTCCACCATTCTCCCTCCTCGAGAAGGATTGGAGTGTCGAAGCAGCGAAGAAGGAAGTGGCAGATCTCTGCAACATTGATCCCGAGGTTGTAGAGGATGTTTACCCCTGTACCCCCTTACAAGAAGCATTGATGGCCCTCTCAGCCAAGGTCAAGGAGGCATATGTGGCCCAGCGGGTGGTGAACTTGGATAGCCAGGCCACAGCTGACAAACTCATCTCGGCTTTCGATGTTGCCCAGAATGACTGCACAATCCTGAGGACGAGAATTGTCCAAGTACCTGGACGGGGCTTGATGCAGGTCGTGGTCAAGGGTAAACTCAACTGGTTTGCTGGTACTCAACTCAACGACTATCTCGTCTCCGATAGAGACGAGGCAATGGATCTTGGAAAGCCTCTGGTGCGCTATGCTGTCATTAACGAGCAGTCAGAGCGCCAAGTGAGCTTCGTTCTCACTATGCACCATGCTCTCTATGACGGGTGGTCAATGCCAATCGTCGTTGACCGAATCAACAAGGCATATCAGGGAGAAAAAGTGAGCCGCCCCGCAGAGTTCAAGCACTTCATCCAATACCTGTTGAACCAGGACCGCTCTTTATCTGAAAAGTACTGGAAAGAGCTCCTCGAGGGCGCAAACGGACCTCAGTTTCCCTCACTGCCCTTCAAGGGATATCAGACCCAAGCCGACTCGCTCTTGGAGGTCTATGTTCCCCTGGAGCATCAAACTGCGTCTAGCACGACAACGGCCACAATCATCAGGGGTGCCTGGGCATTTGTTGCTTCCAAGTACATCAACACTCCTGACGTTATATTCGGAGAGACTCTAACAGGACGAAATGCTCCCATTATCGGAGCGGAAGAGATTGAGGGCCCCATGATTACCACAATCCCCGTCCGTGTCCAGGTATACGGCGACAGCACTGTCGCAGAATATCTCCAGGAGATCCAGGAGCAGACTGTGTCCAAGATTCCTCATGAGCATTTCGGCCTGCAACACATCCGCCGCCTGAGCCCCGATGCTCTGGAAGCTTGCGAGCTCAGGACCGGCCTGGTTCTTCACCCAAGCGCTGGAGACGAGCCACCCTTGGCTGTTGACCTCCCTGCCAACAGGCTCGTCCCCGCAGGCGATGACGAGGCCGCCCAGGAGGCGCTCAAGTTCAACACTTATGCTCTCATGCTTGTGTGCTCGATAGACCCCAAGGGATTCCTCGTCATGGCGAGCTTTGATTCCAAGACTATCTCTAAACCTATCATGGAGCGAGCACTGCAGCAGCTAAAGCAGGTATCTCAACAGCTGTGTGAAAAATCTAAAGAGCGTTTAGAAAACATCACATATCTTGTAGCGAAGGACGAGGAGGAGATCCGAGGATTGAGCCAGAGCACCGTCTTTATTGATGCACCGGAAGGGTTCCCTTCGGCCAAATCGGCTTACATCGTCAATCCCAAGAACTCAAATGTCCTTACCCCTGTTGGCGGTATTGGAGAGGTCATCTTGTGCTCTCCCAGTGAGTTGGAACTGAAGGAGATCCAAGCGCCTTCGTGGGCTGCAGGCCAATCCCAGGGCACTCGATTCTACAGAACAGAGAAGCTGGCCAAATCTGATCTCGAAGGCAAGATCACCTTTGCCAATGAGTCGCAACACAAATCCGATACTGTTGTTGACTCTCGTGGCCCTCGCAAGTACTTGTCAGCGACTTCAAGGAAACAGAGAAAACTAAGGAGCATCTGGAGCCGTGTCTTGCGTGTCCCAGAGGATGACATCGGTCTGAACGATAGCTTCTTTCACATTGGAGGTGACTCGATCGCTGCCATGAAGCTAGTCTCCGAGGCTAGAGTGGAAGGAATCGTTCTCACGGTCGTTCAAGTCTTTAACAAGCGGACCTTGTACGATATGGCCAATGTGATGGAGGAGCATGGTGATGCTATCCCCACGCTGGAAACGGTTCCTGAGTTCTCTCTCCTGGGAGTTGAGAACACGGATGACTTTGTTGAAAAGATTGTACGGCCACAGCTATCCAACCCTGCCGGAAAGATTGTCAACGTGCTGCCATCCCGCCCGCTCCAGGAGATTGCCGTCAAGGGAACCGTCCAGATTCCTCGCTTTTCCGCGCGATACGAGCTCATGTACTTTGATGGGATCGTCGACCGCCAGCGTATCATGAAGAGCTGCCGAGATCTTGTTGCCAGGAACGAAATTCTCCGAACGGTGTTTGTACAGCATGAGGGGGAGAGTTACGCTGCTGTTTTGGAGGAGCTCGAGGCCGAGTTTGTAGAGTACGAGATTGACAGTGAGGTAGAGGACTTTGCCAAGAAGGTTTGCCAGTTGGATGTTCTGACCAAGATGCCTCTTGGCTCAGCCTTTGTCAAGTGGTACCTCATCAAGGGAGGGGATGGCAAGCAGTCCTGCCTGATCTTCCGAATCTCGCATGCCCAGTACGATGAGATCTGCCTCCCTATCCTTCTCCGCCAGCTGTCCGCCCTATATGAAGGCCAGCCTGTGAAGGATACTATCCCCTTCTCTGCCTACGTCGGGCACGTCCTCCGCAAGAGCATCCCCAACAGCGTTCCGTACTGGAAAGATCTTCTTCAGGGCTCCTCGATCACCATATTGAAACCCGACACTCCGGCTGTTCATAAGAAGCACTTTGCCATTGAAAGATCCCTGGATATCTCAACACGCCCACGAGAAATCACCGCGGCTACCCTCCCCACGGCCGCGTGGGCACTCTGCCTCGCCAAACGCCTCTCCCTCCGCGACGTCACCTTTGGCGAGGTCGTGAGCGGCCGCAACATCGACTTCCCCAACGCCGACACCGTCGTCGGCCCCTGCTGGCAGTACATACCTGTGCGCGTCAAGTTCGACCCCTCCTGGACGGGGCTCGACCTCCTCGACTACGTCCAGCACCAGCACATCGCAAGCTCCGCGCACGAGTCCCTGGGCCTGAAAGAAATCGTCAAAAAGTGCACGGACTGGCCTTCGACGACGGACTGGTTCGACACCGTCGTGCACCAGGACGTCGAGCACGTGGAGAGCCTCGGTCTTACGGGAACCGCCAGCCGCATGGAGACGGTTTATCTTCATGAGGAGCCGCTCAAGGAGTGGAAGATCCAGGCCTTCTTCCAGGGCGACAAGCTGACCCTTGAGATTGTCACCATTGACAGTTGGTCAGAGTACGCACATTCACTGCTGGATGATCTCGTTGGTGTAATGCAACAGCTGGTCCAGCAGGCCCATGCGCCTCTTTTTGAGTAGATTGGAAGGAGTGTGTTCTTCCACGATTTGCTTAGGTATATAATTTTGCGTTGTGTTTTTTGTTTTTGGAGGAGGCAATACCCTAGTTCCGGGGGGGGGTTAATATTTGATATTCAGGTATAAAGATACATACATGGAGTAGTCACCTCCATGGATCATTTTCAATCATTACTAGCGAACCCTCATATGTGTGATAGTCGTGTCTACTTTAGGAAGCGAATGCTGTAGGAATCCTGCGAGAAATACTTAGGCGGGAGTTGCTGCTGGAAGATCTAGACCTCAGTTTTCATCTAGTCTACGCCTTGGTCTCACGAATAGTTCACTCATGTATCAGACTCAGGTATCAAATAAAGGAAAATCATACAGCAGGAAGAGACATGAAGAAAATGGAATGACGTTATCTTAGTTGAGGCGTGAAACAGAGATTAACTATCTAATACTTTGCGTCATAAGGAAGTGGTTGAGTCATTTCAGATCTCAGTTCCTCTTTCTAAGGGAGTATCTTTATCATGATGGCGAGTTTGTTGTTTCCCTTGTCTTTGGCGATGAGACCTCTACAGCCACTTCGAGTATTGTGGCTCTGGCTAGACTCGTCCTGCAAGGGTCAACTGGAACAACTTACCCGACTAGACCTCGACCTCCGGCCCTCGATCATGGGGGTGATTGCGGATACAAGAAATGGCCGATCCGATTGCCAAGGTAGGCTAGGCATGTTACCGGAGACCAGGTAGACGCTTCGGGCCGCGAGCGGCATCAATCTCCTGACTATTGCTGCCATACTCACCTTTCCCAGTAGTCGACTCTATCCTTATCTGGAGGGCTAGGCCAGCGAGCAAGTGAGCTGTGCGGCTGATAACACGATAGAGCTTACAGAGGGCGTCGAATCAGCGGGGACGTAGATTGCATGAAGTATAGTGATGCAGCTTGCAGCTGATCACTTTTATCGGGATGCCCAAGCCAGCTCAGCATGGCTTGGCGTTTCCGCCCCTGCCTCTGCCTCTGCCCATCATGCTACTCCCTCGACTAAAGGGTGCCTGATTTACAATCACCGAGGTGGTATCAGTGAGCTACTGCAGAGCCAGTGAATGTATATCGTATAGTTGCTCGCTTGACTACGTTAAGTGTTCAGCAACAATAGAAGAGACATGCATGATCGTATGCATCATACTACTAACAGCGTTGTATAATAATCAAGAGAGGCAAGATGATCGTAGCAAGTCCCACACCGTCTCGCCCCTCTTCAGTGCGATATGACCAAAAGCCCTGATCCGCGGGTTCACGAGCGAGCATGAGTTGAGCGGATATGACACAAGCCAGACCAGATCAGCGAATGTTTGATCTTTTAATATCAACCGTGGCTCGGCCGTCAACTCTCCCCCCTCGGCCAACCCCAGGAAAACTAAATAAACCTTGGGAGCCAGCCACCGTCTAGGCACATGTGCTCTGCCTGCATGGGCATGACATTGCCCTCCTCACGCACGGGAGACAGTCCGCTTGCCAAGGCCCCATGTGAAACATGCGACGCAGCTCCAACTACCACCCCCTCCTTCTCCGAGCTGTGTCAACGTTCGAGTTGTTGCTTTGCCCCTCACCCCTTCCCTGCAGCAAGGCGACAGCTCCCCCCCTCCCTCCAATAGGGCACCGGGCGCTGCAGAGCGCCGAATCTGGACGAGGATCTGGCAGGTCTGTCTTAACAGGGGGGACACTAGAGAGGGGGACCCGGAGTACGACGATGTAACCTGGGGGCCAGCTCGATCTCCCGGGGAGGGTCTCCCTCCGGGTCCCCTGCTCGAAGGGATGTTTTGGCTAAAAGAGTATGACGAAGAAGAAGGTCGGGTTGCCCAAAATCACCACCATGAGCTGATGGGATTGGAAGGGAGTCCTGCCGGCCACATGTAAGTCATTCGCCAAACCTGTCGGCTCTTGCATTCAGGCCGGAGGGGAGATGGGTGAGCAGAAATGGCGGTGAGGGGCCGTTCGAGGCCGCCTTCGAGGCCGCGTCGGGATGATGCTGCATTGCGAGCAGAGTGTAGACATGAAGCAAGTGTGTGTGAGTGGGAGTGGGAGTGGGTGCTCGAGTTGAAATGTGGAGGATGCGAGATGAAGCAGTCGTGATGGGCTTCTTTGGTGTCACTCCCCTTCCGCAAGCACAGGCGCGCGTCCGCAGTGGCGTGCATTGTTCGTGGCGTCCTTGCCCATCTACCACATGTGTATATCCTTGCTAGCATGGCCCGAGGGATTGGTCCCAGGCGCGTGTAACTGGCCTGGGGGAGGACTGCATCTGAATCTCCCTGGTTCAGAGTCTAATATTGGCACTCAAGGCAACGCATGTAAGTGAGCACGGGGCCGCCCTGGGAGCGCAGTTCGATTTGTACATGTCCATCCATGTACACACTCTACCCACAGGGTATTGCACACGGAGGAGCTCATATTGGATCCGATTTTCTAAAGTGGCGATTTTGGCATGCTGCGACTTTCATGTCATAGGCCGATGACTGCCCATCAGGCAGGGACTACAACTTGCACTATTAGATGTACTCCGCGGATGGCTTGCGCGTACACCGTTTAGTACTGAGAGGGAGGAAAGTCAACAAATCGACTGGTCTCAATGATCCCCGAGTACTTTCGGGCAACCCGAGTTTCTGATCAGCCACGGACATCACCATGTTACCTGGGGATAGAGGGCAGATGCCGAGTTGGCAGCGCCCCTAAGTCTAGACTGTGCAATCCAGGGACTAAGGGGAAGGCCGAGTGTGTTGGTGGCTTGAATTAACCGACGGGTCTGGCAACAAAGCGACTCCGGTACTGCCGGCTGAGGCTGAAAGGAGGAGGGTGGTTGGGTTTGGGGCTGGCAAGGAACAGACTCTCGCCACTGGCAGTCCTGGTGGCTAGTGTGTGCCTACTAATCTGTTCCGGCGTGGCATCTCAAACCAGTCCCTTGGATCTGCTCTCAGTGCGAAAAGAGAGTTTTGGTTGCATACCCTCTGATGATGACGCCTCTGATCTGGATGAGATTAGGCCATCTGACCATCAGAATGAGCGCACAGGGACATGTTTCAATGCCGTAAGAGTTACATGTGCATAGACGGCACAAACAGACAGAAGCTCTCTTTTTTGCAGCTACTGTCATATGCCGGCTTGTGCTCAATATTGCGCCTCACCAGTGTACACTGCGCATACACAGGCATATGAGCCTCTCCAAGTGCTACCTTGGGCCATATTGATACTACTTACGGAGCTCGGAAGGATATACGGTAGCTCTGGCATGTAAGTCAGAAAGATGGATGACGGGGGCCTAAGCAGGGCAGGGCAAGCAGGGTGAAACCGCATATGGTTGGAGAGTGAGAGACAGGCACCACGTGCCACCTGGGCTTCTTACATACCTACGTGCCTGGGCGTACTCGCAGTGAATCATATTGGATCTTTTTGACACGGCTGGACAATAATCGGTTTCATCCGGCGTACCTACCAGCTGACGGATCCTCTGACAGGTACCAAGTTTCGCCCTGCTTGTTAGCCAGCCTTCTTCTTTTCCCGGCCGCCTTTATCGAGAGCGAAGGCAGGATTTAGCTCTCTTATCGAGGGAAAATTCAATAGGTAGTTGTTAGCCTCCCCGCCTTTGTCTAAACGCTGCGGATCCGAAGGCGCTCTGGCCCTGGATGTGCCTGCGACGGCCCACAGCAGCATCAGGTTGAGAGTGCATGAAGACGAGGGCACCGCCAGTTGTTGGGACGTTGACCGATGTTAGTAGGTACGATGCCGTTGATTCATGTTTGCTTTTTCCTCTCACGTAACCACGTGCGAGGCAAGGCTCCTGGCATGACACGGCCAAGCAGGGGTCTCAGCACATACATAAGTGCGTATGTACGTGTGCGCATCTGGGCGAGGGGTCGGTAAGAGAGAGGAATTCGATCCATTCTCAGGTACCTGCCAGCCAACGCTAAGGCAAACATACCGGTCTTCCCTGTAGCTCGGGCCCTGGTCCTGGAGGCTCGAGCCCCGCCACCAAGTCAGCAGGTGAACCAGTGGACAGGGCCCGTGTGAGGGTGTGGATCGATTCGAAAAGGCACTCTCTCGAGCCTCCCTTGGTACTTGGGGATCAGGCCCCTCCTTGCCTCAAGGTACGGCCAGGTACTTAAGGTACAGCACCAGGCCCCAGGGGTTATACGGTTAGTGGGTAATCACGGGCGCGAATCGTGAAAATAATAGACAATAGACTATAGCATCCATCGGATGGCCATGCTTGCTAGCGCCCTGATCACAGATCCTCATCAGGGCAATGGACACGGTCACTCACCGGTGAGCGCACACACATGCCCGCTTCGAAATATCTCGACATCTCCAATGTGCGAAACACCTCCCTTAGTGCGCGGGATGCGATGTACTTCCCAGGGCCTGTCGTACCTTATTAGTCTTCCAGCTGCCGAGTGATGCAATGGCCGTTTGCAGATCAGTCCTAGTTCCAAAATCTTGTGTTCGAGGACATCAGCCTGACAGGTAGATTTTCAGGTGTGCGAGGGGCTAAATTCCGGAAGTGCCATGGTGGCCCAAAGTTCAAACCTCACCAAGACCAACAGAGTCTGTTTTCCCAGGGCGATCCATTAATACTACATGTCGCAGCCAATGCCAGAGGCACCGGCGTCATCGCAGACATGGGGTTGGCTGTATAAGCCCGCTTGCCCCAACCAGGTCAGATGGAGGATGGAGATGGGTCAGGCACAGGTTGGCTGTTTGTTCACCGCCGCGAGCGAGCTGAATGGACTCACGCACATACGAACAGCATACGGGAAAGACAGAAGTCGGTGTTGGCCGAGTGGGCCGCCCGCTCGGGTGGGTGTAGCTGAATAGATTCAATCGGGTGCTCTTGTGGGTAGTCGGGAGACAATCAACGGGCACAATACCATACCACTGCGGCCACGGGAAGCTCTTGCACGCTGGTCCATCTCGAAGATGGTGAATGAGTCAGTGCAGGCATTCTTATTCAGCAGGGAGCGCTTTGCTCGGGTTGCATGCGTCATGTGCCATCCTGTGCTCTGACCTCAACCTTCACGTTCACCGAACTAGCAGCGGCTGGAGGGGTGTCCACAGAGGCACCGGCCAGCGCCATGGCCCAGCCCAGGTGTCTGCTAACGCAGGTGTGTACTCTCCGTAGCGGTAGCAGTGGCAGCAGAGGGGTCCAGCAATGGGGATGGAGGCATCCATCCCAGCCCCTCACATGAGTCGCATGAGAGCGAAGCTGCAAGATACCAGTAGCTAGGTACTTAAGATAGATACTGCAGCTAGCCGCTTGACCAGGAGGTATGTAGGTACGCTTTTAGTGCACCATCCAATTCATGTCTGTGAATCGAATCCATCGAGACACATGAACGAACCCTGGCCACGCACGCACAGAGCCCCAGTCTGGGTTTAGGGACCGTCGTCATCTGGCAGGTGAGTACCCCTCTTTGAGCCTTCTCTGAGCCCTCCAGGCGCTGGACTCGTAGCCAGGGCCCGCCCACACTGGCGCTAGGCTAGCGATAAATCATGGAGGTGGCCTGTACCTTACTTGCGTCTCCATTACAGTGGGCTGCGATGCCCTCTGCTTCCCTTTCCCTTTTCGCCCCTTGCGCCGCTCGTCAAGAGACTTTGACGGTGCGCGCACATCTATGGATCCTGTCTGAGTCCGCTCATCGGTCGGGTGGTGTGGTCGGCGACTCTTCCCGCCACATCTGTCCAGACGGCCATCGCAGAGAGTCATGCCGGCCTCGTACCAGTAAGACCTCACCCTAACCACGAGCGGAGGAGGCTTTCTAAATATACATGCCGACCAAACCTCTAGAGCTGATCTTCTGGCCAACGAGTCTGGCTGCCGGGATGCCCACAGCCTTTCGGAGGATAAGCTTGCCCAGATGCCCCTGCAACGTGTCCGGCGACTCAGCCGTCCCGTATTGCCTATCGTCATGGCCGCATTTGCGTGATGTGTCTGGACGGGATGCATGAATGTTGATAAACACCATCCTCGTTGACAGTAATCCGTGTTGTCATACCATAATCAACGCCCTGTCCGACCAGTAAAGGCCCTGTCAGTCACACCTCGCTAGGAGGCAAAGCAGCAAAAGCGGGCGACTAAAAAGAGAATGGATGCCTTTACGGAAGCATGTGCCAAGTCATGCCCCATCACGACTCCGCCCGTCCAGCACCAACATCCACACACATCATCCACAGCATCATCCATACCATCCACAACTTTGCTCAACCACCACACTTGCAATACCGACCGACAGATATACAGCGGGCCAGCGAGCTAGGACGTAGGTTAGCAGCTAGCCAGCGATCTAGCTACCAGCTTGCTTGCCTGCCTCCCTACCTTTACATTCTACGCGGAGGCCACCGCCGCCAGCCTCTACGTTTTCTACAAGTCCAGTCCCGGCCAAGTTACGTAGCATGTAGCAGCTTGCCCTGCTGCAACTGACACTCCTACCACCAGCCAGATTCCGTATCCCAAACAGTTTGCTGGCCGGCCCTTCTCCCCACCCCCCATCCCCATCCCGAAGGGTCCGTGTCGGTCCCTGTCTCGCTTTTTTTCTCACCCACGCCCTTGCTGCTGTGTGTCGCCGGCCCTCGATTTAGCAAGGGCTGTCTTACCCATCCCGCCCAGGCATTCGCCACGCTGCGAGATAAAGACGACGTACCTACCTACTGCACCGCAGGCCGAGCGATCGCAGCGCGCGGTGCAGCATCTTGCTTCGGCCTTGTGGTGCTAATGGCCGCCTCGATCCGAGATGGGCCATGTATACCTGCTTGTAAGTAGATAAGGGTCACTTGGATGGAGGCAATATTGGATGTAGGCTAGCAGATCTGGTACCTTAGTATGGAACCTAAGCTACATGCATCAAGGCAAGCTCCTGGCCACTAGTACCTAAGTTAGCACGAATAGCTGAGCAAGTGGATGGATTGCTACATGCTCCCCAAGATTGGTCCGTCACACACCTTACACGCATATTCAGGTTCGCCCCAAAGGTGGTTGGTTGACGCTCAGATGCTCCGGATCCGGACCCCGCCAGCAGGACCAGGGCTGACCAGGGCTTCGATCCCAAAGGGCCAATTGCTGCCCTCGCCGCCTTCATCCACTCATGGCAACGTTGTCCCTGCCTTGGGCCTGCGGGCGGGCTCGTCGCTCTGATCTCCGTGTCTCGCTCTCCCGGCTGCCTGATTTGGCTCGAGACTGCTGGCATCCAGAATAACGTCAGAACATAGGCGCTGTGCCCCGCCAAACGCCTAGTGTCATTCCCGTCCTTAGTCCTGGCTCCTTAGTGTGCGAGTCTTGCGTCTTGCGTTGCGTCTTGGCCCGTCGTGAGCCCCGCCTCCCTCCAACGGACCTGCGCTGCCCTGGACTGAGAGGCGTCCAGTCTCATGCGCACTGCAGCAAGCACCTTCTCTTTTGCCCTTCCCTGGATGCCACCACCCCAGGGTTAGCGAACGACTGTGCTGTACCCAGTTGTACCTTACATCAAGAGCCCTTTGAAACCGATACAAGCCTGCATCCATACCCACCCCTACCTGGGCCGGTAGTACCTTGATTCTGATCTTTCTTCCCTAGCTACCACCTCGGGTTAGGTTAATACGTCGCCTGCGACATAACAGCCAGCGCTTTTGGCCGCCGGATCCTTTGAACCTCCTCTCCACCTCTCCGACCTCTCGATATTTCTCTTCCACAAAAGAGCCATCTTACGAATACCGCGCACACTTCCCACGGCTCTGGTGCTGTCCGGCGTTTCAAGGAGCCAGCCCCGCATCCTGCTGCATCTTTCCCCTACCCTATTGTCCGAGACGTCTCACCATCCTGCACATTGGCTTGGTGCTCTCTCGACTCGCTCAGCCTCACTACCAGCGGGCGCAGCGCATCCGGGAGCGCTCGCATCCTGCGACCATTCAAGACCAGCAGCGGTCCTCTCCTCTCCCTGCCTGTTCAGGTCCCACCTTCTAAATCTTTTTCTGCTGCCATCATCCCATCGCCGAGGGTCATCGTCGCTGGACCATCGTTTCCCCTCGCTGCTTCCCCGTCGTCATGGCCGCGGCCTTTCGACCAGTAAATGAATCCGCCGTTGCCACAGAGGACGTCATGACGCCATCAACCCCAACACCACGCCCCAGTACGGCACCGCACTCGCACTCGGCCAACGAGTACCTTGACGGTTCGACGACGCCGACTCGATCGACATTTAGTCCCTCCGTCGCCGGCCAGAAGCCGCTCCCAACAGCCCGCTTCCCGCACCTCTCCCACGCAGCAACCGGGCCGGCCGGTCGGCCCAAGAGCGAGGTTCCTCGCCAACCACACATGCCTCCGCAGCGACGAGACTCGATGGATATCGACATGGATGGTTCGGATGGAGAGACTGGGGTGGGCGACGATGGTTTAGGCTCCGACGACGAGAGTGTGAATGCCGACGGTACACGATCCGGCAAGAAGAAGAAGTCCCAACGGTTCTACTGTACTGATTATCCTCCCTGTAACCTGAGCTTTACCCGGAGTGAGCATTTGGCGAGGCACATCAGGTTCGTTGCAGAGCAGTCTGCTGCATCCTTTTCATCTGTGGCCTTTGGGCGACTGACATACCGGATAGAAAACACACCGGGGAGCGACCTTTCCAATGCCACTGCTCGAGACGCTTTTCACGCCTGGACAACCTGCGACAGCACGCTCAAACCGTCCATGTCAACGAGGATATCCCCATTGATTCCCTGGCCGCTACTGGTTCCAGGTTCCAGAGACAGATCCGGACCGATCGTGTGAGGCAGGCTGGGAACCGAGCCAGGGCTTCCACTGGTGGGAGTGCTGGTGGCCCGCAGAGAGGACATTCCAAGTCGCTATCGACCTCGAGCATCAATAGCATCAGCTCTGTTGGATCTGTGTTGAGTACGTCCGCTGACTTTCGACGGCGTCCTCCCCCACTCGTCATGGCCGACCCTCGAATGAGACCTACTGACGGCTTCTCTTACTATCCAGCATCCCCCAGTGATTTTAGCACTCCAATGTCGGCGACCTTCTCAACCGGACGTTCAAGCCCTCGCTGGGGTTCTGGAATAGCATCACCCACAGGTGGCCATTCACGTTCGCAGAGCCTGTACAAACCCGAGACCCGCCCCCAAGGCCGCCGTCTAAGTGTACCGTCCGCAGCAAATCCTTTCCAGCCGTCGAGTGTTTCTGCCATGGGACGGCCCTTATTTGGAGGTCCAGGACCAATGAACAGTTCCAACGTCGGCGCTTTTTCGCCAACGCCAAGCAATCTGGCCACTTCTCCATCAAACCCAGGCACTGGATGGGGTGGGCGAAGAGATTCGACTTCAAGCAATGCAGAGGAGGCGTGGAGGAGGCGCACATGGCATCCCGATAGCTACAACTACGCTCAAAACCCTACGCAGCTGAACAATGTTGCCAACCAGTCTACCATCGGCCCGCGCCCGCCTCCCCCTATTGCGAACCCATCCAACACGAAATCCTCTCTCCAACTACCGGGCATTGAGTCTTTCGACAATCCGGCTGCTCGTATGCCGTCAACTCCACCTCGACCACAGCCATCGTCCATGATGGTCGATGTACAGCCTCCCCCACCCGGCCCTCCAAGCTTACGAACGGTTGGCCGTGATATGAACGACGATCGACGAAACCTCAATGTCTACGACGCCAGTCTGCAGCGTGGCCTCAACCGCCTAGACATCAACCACTCCACCCCACCTCGAGAGACAATCGGGTCTTGGGCGTCGGAAGCCAACAAGGCGGCTGCCCAAGCTGAATACGAGCGTGTCAGCCAACCCACGGTTCGCTTCGAGGCACAGCCCGTCCCTCTCACGCCTTATCAGAATGGCCCTCCACATGGCTCATTGCATCACCACACCATGTCTGCTCCTTCATTTACCACGTCCAGGGAGAGCAAGCGTCGTGGTTGGTACAATGGACCGATGGCCACTCATCACGAAGGTGTGCAGCGGCCTCCACAGGACCCCCGCGTGGCCCACGTCGATCGCATGGTTCATCCGAATTTCAACGGTTTTAGTGGGTTTCCGGCCCGCGAACAACGGCCTGCGATGCCACAGCCCCCGCAGCAGCAATCGGCACAGGGTGACGATGCCCTCCGACGCCTTGATGTCCTCGTAGCTGTTGCTACTGGAAAGGGATCCACTGCCACGGCGTATTGATCGTGTTTCCCTTTGCCGCCATGGCACACACATATATAGCTGTCATTCTTGGGAGCTCCTCATCTATCACCATATCAATCACTATATCATCACCATTTAAACACCATTTACGTTTACATATTTCACTTTCACACAAACGATAACGATCTGACTCCCCTCAACTATCTCTGAACGATACATGACTGTCGCTTATGATATACCAATTTTTTCTTCGCATGCTGCAAGCATTGTTTCGCTTTGTTACTTCTCTCTTTACATTTAAAGACACGACTTTATCATCCTTGATATTCTTTCACGTTTCAAATTAGCCTGTTTTTATCGTCATTTTACCGGATTGCGTTGGCATTGGGGCGTCTTTTGCACTACTCCAGTACTTTTTAGGTGCTGATTTCATTTTCGACTCTTACGATTCTTGGGTTTAGATGGATGCGTCTCACGGTTACCTGGGTTCGGTTATTTGTTTCACTTCCCTGTTCATTCCTAACCTTTTATTTCCCCTTTTCTCTTGCATCCTGTTTTTCTCTCTTTTTGAATTATGACTTGATGAACCGTTTTACCCTTCAGTTTGAATCGGGTGAGATTTTTAACGACGTTATATGAGATACCTACTCACTCGATGTGGATAAGTCGGGAGTGCGAATCCTAATGGCAGCAAGTGTTCGGCAGGACATTGAATGTTCTATTCTGTGCATATATCGGAAATGCATGGGATGGCGTCGGATCTTTCTGGAGAGATATGCTTCACAGGGGCCTCGGATTGGATTATTGGAACCCCGAGTTGCGGGTCTTTGGATGTGATACCCTTAGCCTTTTGTGTTTGTGTGTGTTTGGTCTGGGACTTGCTTGTTGGCAAACAGGATTTTCAGTTCTTTTATTAGAAAAGGTGTACTATCGAATAGCGGTAGTAGCTTCAGCGATGGAATCTGAGTACGTAGTGGGTAGCTACAAGAAACAACATTTCCCCCATAAGAGTTCCGTGTGTGAATTGGCCTGGGCCTGGGCTCGGACTTGGACTTGGACTTGAAATTTTGAACTTGGAGCTGGCCCTGGCCTCTCCTTCGGCCTCCCCCTCTCAAGGCTACACAATGTCACTACTGACCGGTCACTGTGCTCAATCTCGCGTAGCTAGGGGGCCTTTGTCCGACAATACCATGACGTGACACGGCATGCTGCAGCATTACATTGACGTTCATCCAGATTGGAGCGAGGATGCGTTAGCCTCCACTGACCGTCTACCGAGTGGATTTACCCCGACTTTTACGTCAAATACCGGGGTTGAAGGGGTAGGAACTGGAGCAATCTTATGCGATGGTAAGATGCAGTCGGCCTGCCGCCTGCAACCGTTTCAACCTCCCCAAGCAGTGTACATGCAGGCAACATGTGAAAGTCGGGGTGTGCTGCGGGACTACATCGATGGCTCGAACACTATATGCACGCTGGAGCGACAGACTCCCCGGAGAAGCATCACCAAGAGGGGGGGGGGATGAGGAGGGGGAAGTGGCCCACTGGACCCAATCAGAGGAGGGAATTGGTGCCCCAGACAGATCCCTGGCGAGACGTGGGCCCTGGGCTGGGGGGGGCGAGCAGACCTTCTCAGAGGAGGGTGTGAGACCTTGTGTGAGGCGAGCCGTGCATGCCTGTCACACGACCCTTTTTTTGTGGATAGCCCACCTGGCCGCGGTGACACTCTCTCGCTCCAGAGGTATGCAGGTGTGTGATTTCTGTCAATGCTAGGCCCCAGGGGTATCCATTCGACACCAGATTTTGTCTGGGAGCGCAGGGCAGAAATGGTGTTCAGTTCAAGCCTGATCGGCTGGCGGGAACGAGGCGGAGGCCAGGCGAGGAGCTGCATTTCGGGTGCAGCTGGAATGAGCTAGGCCAGTCCACCCCCGGTGCTGCTAAACACGGCAAAGGGAACACGCATGGTAGGCGAGTTGAGTGGGAGGCCCATTTCACCCTCGGCACTAGCCCCGTCGTGCAGCAGGCAAGCATGGAGAGGCACGCTGCAGACCGGACTGGCGCTTAGGCCTGCACCTCAGCTGTGAGCTGGGCTAGCGAGCGAACAAGCGGGGGGCTCCGCGAAGGAAGCAACCGACCTGATACTACGGCGTACCTAGTGCACAATGTACAGTCATTATTATAGTAGTGACTGGTGAAGGCTGGGAGATCGTGCGGGATCAACCCCCATCGATATCCTTCCCAGGACGGGATTGCCGATGGATCGGGTGACGAAATGCCACCCGGATGCAATCGACTATCGCGTCGAGTTTCCTTTGCCTGCCCAGCTTCCCTCCCCTGCGCCTCATCTAGATGGACATTCGACGCAGGAAACGGCGAGACAGCAATCGTGTGAGCATGCCGGCTCGCTAGCTTTTGAGCAGCGAATGACTAGCGGTAGGACCAGTTGTGGCCACAAGCGCGGAGGCTGAACCTGGAAGTGGGACGCAGCGGATGCTACACAAACCTTGGTTCTCGAGCGACCAAGCCCTTGTCCCCTTAGGGCGGTCGGGGAATCGTACATATTTACATCATGCCCAGATGTCAGGCGAGTTCCAAGGCAAATCTATTTGCGAATATCCCGCCCTCCAAAGCAGACGATCCCGGCTGGACCCAGTCTAGTACAGAGCACCCTGTCAGGACTCGACTTGGCTTTGTACCCGGGGAGAAAATAGACATAAAGGACCCCTTGCCTTGACCTCTGGAGTGTGCGCACGGCAATCAAAGTGACGTGTTTCGTTTCGTTCTTGTCTGCTGCCCGTCTCCGTCGACGTCTCACCCGCAACAGACCGCATTTTGTTTTCCGGCGTCCCCCATTGTCTCTCGTCTCTCCTGTGAACTGCACGCGACCTGGACTCAATTGGGGAGGGCCCAGCCCATGATGTGATTGCGGCAAGAGTCTTACCAGGAGCGAATCAACCCGTCCATCGGCCGCACAACCCACTCCCACTCCGGCGCTGCAGCATTCCGATCCTCGCCCGAAGCGTCAACCCTCTCTGCCTGTGTCAATAGCGACTCGCTGCGCAACCAACCCGCGGCCGCAATTGGGCTGCAAAATTCGAGCAAAGTTCGGGACTTTGGTCTTTGACAGCCCATACCAGCACCCAGTTCCCAGTATCGTATCCCAGTCCCAAGCCCGGGCCGGCCCTAACAGCTGCTGCACCTACCGTCTTCGCAGCAGGCCCGCACAATCGCGTGCAGCACCGGATTTACCACCGCCTACCTGCTGAACCTAGCGCCACCAGCCACCCACTACGGAGTCCGTCCTCCAGCACCCAAAGACCCATATTCCGTCTGGCCAGGGGCGTTACCTTACTTACAATTCAATTGCCTCGACCTTCCGATCGTCGCCCCCCTCGACAAGACGAGTCAAGATCCCTCTGGTCCACTTCGCTTTCCCCTTTGGATCACCAGACCTTGGGCCTGGTCACGCAGCTGCTCAAATCTCGTCGCAGCAACCTAACGCTCGACCTGATCGTCCCCTTTAACAATTAAACCTTCCCCCCCCATATCTGCCTTCTCCCGCATAACTGTCTCACTCTCCCTCCTGCGAAAACGCGCCCGGCACTAGCATTATAAGCTTGGGCTTGTCTTGATTGTCTTCAGCGGAGCCCATTGTGTCGCATCGCTTGCGGCTCGATTCCGAATCGCCCCAGTTTAGCGTTCAGGTCCTTTGAGTATTGGCGACCGAAGATATACTCAACTGTGCCGCTTTTTCAATTCCCCCAATTACTGCTCTAACCGATTAACTCGACCGATTGATTGTTTGACTGTTGGGTTCGCTTACGGTTGATGCAACCTGCGCCGCCGCAAGACCCGACGTCATGATCTTTTCCGACTTCTACAAGGGTCCGCGCTCGCCGCTGGCGAAGCTGCGCCCACACCTCCACTTAGCACCACCACAAAATAATACCCAGCCGCCTCCCGTGGTCCTCTCGCCGAGCACCATGGACGCGACCGCCCCCGAATGGACGCGCGAGGAGTACTCGGACCTCCTGAGCAAGGACAAGACCAAGGTGAAGGAGGCCGTCAAGCGGTATCTGGCCGACCAGGTCCGCACCGACTGGGATTTCACGTGGCCGCCGTCGCCTGAGCCCGCCAATATCGATGAGATCGTGAAGCCCTTGTCGCCCCCTGCGTCTGAGAAATCAGGGGCTGCGGACCACGAGGTTGCGGACGAAAAACCAGACGTCAAGGGGCTCGATGGCGCGAATGACGTGCCGGATGAGGTCGACGACGATGCAGGATACCAGGCTGATGATGGTGACGAGGATGATGATATACGGGCCGCCCCTCACGTTGACGATGGGGCGTCGATCTACAGCTTCGTGTCTGAGGACCCTTTACATTACAAGACTCTCGAGGAGTGGGACTCGGATGCCCCCAACGACGAGTTCTCGCCTTTGGAGGAAGTCAGCCCTGAGCGTCTGGCCCACGAACAAAATATGACGGAAGCTGAGAGGCAAGCCGAGAAGCGACGAGCTTTGCGGCAAGAGATGGAGTGGAACGAGGGTCTCGCTTGCTTCGAAGCGAGACGCAATGCTTGGACAGAGGCCAGAACCGTGCGGTTACGACGAAAACCCGGTGTCGTTTCGCCCGTCAGCCCGACTCGCTCCCCTCGCCGCTTCTTTTTCCGCAGGTCCATGTCGAGCACCCCATCTACACCATCGCAGAGTGTCCCGCCTGTGAGCGCAATTTCTGTGTCTCCGTCCGAGGTGACTCCAGAAGTGGATGGGTCACAAAAGTCGCCAGATAGGGATTCGACCTCAAACATTTCGCAAGAATCGGGTGTTTCGTCATATCCGGTGGCGACCATTGTGCCACTTGCGTCGCCAATCCTGCCCCCTGGCAACACTCTGCGGGCCTCGATCCATCCCAGCCATTATCTACAGCTTTACGATAAGCTCATTCTCAGCAGCCTGACCCCCTCCTGCCCTGTCAACCTCTCGGATATGATAAGAGCCTGCGTGGCTGGCTGGAAACGAGACGGCGAGTGGCCTCCGAGACCAACCATCCCTCTTGAGCCTACGTTTGCCCCCGTGATGGCGACGAAGAAGAAGAGAGCTTCTTTCGTCGGGCAAAACGATAGCGGGTTTGCCGGGCGTCGTATGAGTTTCACTGGGCTGCTGTCCCGCGACAAGGACGGCGAGTCTCGGAACGGGAAGGGCGTGCGACAAAGTATCCAGAGGGCGCTTGGCATCCATCCCTCTCTTCCACATGACGCACCCGTGACAGTTGAAAAGGCCCAATAGTTGGTGGGGTCTCGTTTGTAATTCCAACATCACACAGAAAGCGAAGCGAGTGTATATGAACTCTTACGAGATATGATATAAGTTGGGAGCAATATGAAATTAACCGGTTTTAAGGGGTGGCGTCTATATTTCTAGATGAGGCAACATTTAGCATGAATACCCTTTCCTGCTCATCTTGGTGCGTTGTTGTTGTTGTTGCTGTCGTTTTATTGTCATCGAGGGGAAACTAGGCTTTATATTCGAATCATTGCATTGCTGGGTAACAAGTTCAGATATGGGGCAGGCTTTATACGGAGAGGAAATTTAGTTCTTACGCTGATACCCCCCTTTCCTTGATTGGTTTGCCGTCCTCGTTGGTTTGTTTTTTTCTGGGCTAAGTTCCTCTGTTGTTTGGGATCATTTATCATCGTCGGTGGCGTTTTTCTTTTCTATCTTGGCACCTGTTATCATTTAGGTATCATGATGAAGTATTAGCATGGAGCAGAACGAATGGAGATAATATTTCGAAGTCATCGGCCTTGCATTGTGTGACGCGATAGAGGTGGGAGTTACATGAGAGTGGTGGCTAAGACATCCTTTAATGTCACTAGGTATCTTTCCCTGAATTTTGTATTTTATCATGGTGATAGTAAGATGCCACAACCGAACTCAAGACTAACTTTGTTTCTTTTTCCACTGATTATTCTAGATTACTTTCTGTCTTAATGGGTGCAATTCCACGGCCCTCAATGCCCTTCTAGTGCTCTGAGAAAAGACCTGCTCTCGTTCCCTTGGACGACCTTGGCCAGGGGGATCGTGTACGCGCCGGGCTGCGAGCTCTGGATGTGCTGGATGTACGACCTCGCCACGTTGAGCCAGCTGGCCCTCTCGGCGCGGCTGGCGCGCTGACCCTCCCAGACCCAGATTGCCGACCCGGCGTCGTCGACGAGGAAGACGTCGTTGCCGTCCAGGTCGTCCGCCGACAGGGAGGGGCCCTGCCTGACGACCTCGAAGGAGAGGGCGCCCGAGGCGTCGCTGAGGCGGAAGAGCTTCTTGTCCTGGCCTGCTGCTGACGACGGCGGCGACCTGCGGGAGACGGGGCGGGAGTGTCTCAGGCCGGATTTAGGTGCCTCGTCGTCGTCGCTGCCGAGCAGGCTGAGGACGCGGCTGGCCCTGGACTCGGTCTGGGAGACGACCTCGACGTCGGCGTGCTTGGCCTGCGTCATGTCGTGGGCGACCTGGGACGCCTTGGCCTTCTCGAAGGGGCTGGAGTCCTTGCCCTGCCAGACCCAGATCTTGTCGCCGGCGTCGAGGACGAAGACGTCGCCGTCGTCGAGGCTGCGCCAGGTGGGCTCCACCTCGTGGACGATTACGCCGTCGGCGCCGCCGGAGGGGTTGCTGAACACGCGGAGGAGGGTCTTGGTCTCTGCTTTCTTGGATCCTTCCTCCTCGTCCTCGACGTGTCGGAAGCCGGTGCTGACGCCCCCTGAGAGGATGGAGATGCGGGGGAACAGGGCGAGGAAGTCGTCCGAGGGCGAGCGCTGGAGCTCGCGGTGCTGGGTGGCGGCACCCCGGAGGAACTCGTCCAGCTCGACGGTCTTGTAGGCGGCGGTGCCGGCCTCGTCCTGGGTGGTGTGGGCGCCGAGCCAGAAGAAGATATCGTGGACGAGCTTCTCCTGGGTGCTGCCGACCTTGACGGAATGCAGGACGATGTAGCTGTCGCCGGAGTGGAACCTGCCGTGCTTCTCCCGGGGCCAGGGGACGACCTGGAAGTCCTCGATGCGCCAGACGTAGAGGCCCGGGGACCGGCCGACCTGGCCGTCGTTCCAGGCCGGCTCGGTGGCGGCCGAGTTGTACTTGACGCGGTGGTCGATGTCGGAGCCGATGAGCTCGACGTTGCTGTCCTCGATGTCGTACTCTTTGAGGTGGACTAAGCCAGCGTTTGGAGCCATTGGTGCGGGAGGATGCCTTGATTGAGGGGTGTAGATGATGGGGGATTGTATTGTAGCGTTCGCTTGGGATGTTCTGGGTGCTGTGATGAGTTGCGCTCAAACCAATTCGACTGTGAGGGAGGTGATCATCGAGGCTTACGCCATGCCGCAGCTTGGGTGGGGCATATGGCGGCACCTCAAACAATGGCTGTTGTGTTAGTCGTGAACCAGTTGCAAGACTCGGTGAATGGCTGATACGCGAGAGAGCATTGGACAATCATTCACCCCTTCACATGAGTAAAACGAACAGGGAAAGAGAAGATACAGTCTGTTTGATTGATGAATGCGGGGTTCGTGATTCATTTCTCGTGGCATTGGTATTAGATATCTCATGTCATCTACCAATGCTATTAACGACGCTTGCCACCATGACAGCGACCTCCCGGTCCAGGTTCACCTGCGTCTTCTCCTTGTCCTTGATCGTAGAGAGAGCGGGTGGTGTCAGGCAGCCCTTGATGACTGCATGCCGGATGTGCTCACCCAAATTGACCTTGTTGCTTTTCAGGTTCCTGGCCACCACACCGCCGCGGTTCATGATCTCTTGAACCCGCCCGCTTAAGCTGCTCGCCATTGTCCGCCAGTAATAGGAGGGTAGCGAGCCTGTCTCGAGATGGGAGAGCAAGGACTGGAGAAGGGATGGCTGTTTTGACTCCAACGTCTTGGGTAGTAGGGGATGGGCGGGTGCTTTGGTTGCCTCGAGGATGATCTCGAGCGCTACAATGTTCTGGCACTTGGCGGAGACCTCGACCAGGGACTTTTCTAGGGTGGGGAGCTGCCCTAACGACCTTGCCAGAGTCGCCGTGCCCGTTTGGAGGGCAAGGCGGATGTAGGCCTCGAGCGCTTGGAGGAGGAAGCGCGGCTTCCACTTTTCAAGGTCGATGCCGACAGTAGGGGAGAGTAGATACAGCGTGATCATGGCGCAGACCATGCGCGAGCGAGCTTCGTCGCCCTGGGCAAAGGTCATGGAGGTGGGCATGGAGAATTCGCGAATCGTTCGCTCGGCCGACTCGCGGACATTGCGCTCAGCGGGGGCAATAACCGTGTCTTGCAGGCTGCGGATCGCATCCACACGGGACAGGCCGTGGCCTTCTTCGCCAGGAGCCTTCTTGTCCAGGACCTCCCTCAGCTGGATGATGGTGTGGGAGCATCGCACCATGGCTGTGCAGTCGGCGTCTTTGCCGGATCTCCCAAGCTCCGAGTATTGGACCTCGAGCTGCCTGCCGAGCTGAAGGCACCTACCCACGGCCCTCCCTAGTCGGAGGGTCTCCCAGAGACGGAGGGCCACCTGACGCACCTCATCGGCCTCAGCATGCTTGTCAATGACTTCCTTCTCGAGCTGCCTGTAGCTGTCGTTGAGGCTCTTGATCTGGTTGTCGAGCTCAGAGAGGATCCGGCGACTGGAATTCGTCTGTTCCTGTGTATATTTCAACAGAGGGACGGCCGACCGCGAGGTGAGGAGGTCGATGCGGGAGTCGACCTCTTGTGCATCGAAGAGGACTCTGGACAACGGTGTGGACAGATCGAGGGGAGAATCGTTTGGATTGTTGGTCGAGACGACGAGGGTATTCGCAAACGCCGCAGCATTGAAGTCGGGAGCAATGAAGGTCTCGTAGTCGATGTAGGACGACGACTCCTCGTCCTGGTGGTCCGCCATGGTGTCGCGGCAGTATGAGGAGCTATGTCGAGCAGGCGATTTAATTTAGGCCACGCACCAGATGCCCACCTGCACTTGCACCCTGCAGCTCGTGGGACCGGGATTTGGCTGCGTGTAGGGTAGGCCGGTCGGACGCGGTACACGGTGCTATCTCGCCTTTCTCGCTTTAGTGGCGACTCGGGCGAGCGAGGAAAACGGGCCAACAGCGGCGTTGCTGGAATTGCACCTCTGCGATTGGCTGCGAACCCCGGGTCCCACTAAAGGCATTGGAGGTCACTACCAAATGCCAATGCGCCGGATGCGCGATTTGGGAGCGATAATTTGCACTAATATCTCGTCGCCCCAGAATTCCGGGCCACACACAGCCAATCAAGACGGCAATGGATCAGTCTGTGCCGCTACGTCAGAGGAAATCTCCCCAGCAATGGGCGACCGGCATGACTTGCAGGCAGGTACTCCAGACCCTCTTCACGGAAATCCCGGATGTTTTTGGGCCTGGGATTGCGCTTTTGAAAGCCGATGTCCAGATAATAAACCGCAGCCCTCAGCTCGGTTCCCACCCTCTTCTTTCCTCTGCAACACAGTTTCCCTCTTGTCAAGTGTCTGCAGGGAATCTGGGTTCCGTTCGCCATCAGCATTGGCTTTTGTTTTGCTGGACTTCTTCTTGGCTTCTTCAGCCTGCTCGTCGCAACCGATCGAGAGCACTCGCCAATGTTTTCTCGAGGTCCTGAAGAGTTAATCGAGTCGACTTAAGCCCTTCGACTTCTCGTTTTCGCGGCAGATTTCCATATCGCATACATTCGGTACAGCGACTGGCTTGAAAACGCCCTCCGACAGAAATCCATCAAAAACAAATCGTCCATCCATCATGGCGGCGTTTCTATTTGGACGATCAACCGATCTCCCCTGGCCCCAGGGTGACAGTGGCAACAGCTCCGACACGATCCTCAGCGGTGTTCATTTTAACCTCTCGACCCTTCAATTCTTCAACTATACGCTTTACGGCAATGAAACGCTCTCCAATGGCTCCAGCTGTTATATGAATACCCCAAAACTCATCGCCGACTACCTCTACGAAAACGGTTCCTTCGTCAATTCGACGACATGTTACAAGGCTATCGATCCGATCGGGACACGCGGTATTACGGGTATCGCGATGTGCGCTGCCTTTGGTGTCGCTCTCGTTCTCTCCCTTACGACTCTAGCTAAGCATGGCAAACTGTATATTCCCAAGGACTCAAGGTTTTACCCTATTGGTAGGAGATGGCAATGGTATTGGGCCTTCTTCGTATGCGGTTGCGCTTTTGCTGGTCTCATTCTCAATGTTGACGTGGACCGCTACCGTGTTCAGGAATTGCCCATTATCGTCACCACCTTCTTCTACTACCTGATGTCCCTCGGAACTGTCTGTGTGGTCTGGGAAGCTGTTCGTCACTGGGGAAGTTGGTTGGAGCGGCAATACGTGGATCCCAACCCATTCATTCTCCCTGATGACGACCGACGCTCCAAAATCGAGTTTTATCTGCCGCTCTGGTTTTACTTGATTGCCTGGATGGTACGTTCCCGATGCCTCTTCTCTAGACTGTTGATTGTTGACTTTACTGACCTTGCCGTTCTAGAATTTCTTCATGGTCATACCCCGAAACTGGACATTTGCGTACAAGCAAAATGACCCTGAGCAGATGGCAACCGAGGCTGAGCCTGCCGCTACTGGCCCCCGATTCAAGGCCGCCGCCTTTTTACTCTTCGTCTGCTGGCTTACCACCTGTTTCTCCATGTGGCACTCCATCAAGCACTACAAGCCCCGCAACCGTGGATTCTTCAACCGATCTATTGGGCTTGTTCGGGCTATTCCTCTCCGTTTCCTGTTGATCCTCCCACTCTGCTTGGGTGTTGTTGGATATCAAGCCTTAATCTCTTTCCAGTTCCAATACTCAGTGGTCAAGGCCGATGGACCCGTGCCCATTATCTACGGCTGGGGTTATGGCTGCCCGCTATTGATTCTATTTATCCAAATTCTTTACGGCTGGGCCAGTCCTAACGAGGACAAGGAGCTGATCAGGCTGCGCAGAGAGCGCGGACAAGCTTCTGACCGTGAATTGGGCATTACAAGAAAGCCTGCTTGGTGGAGTCGCGTCCGAGGCGATCACATTGTGGGATCCTTCCGTGATAGACTTCTCAAGAACGTCCAGGAAATTGGACCCACCCAAGGAACTGGCCGCAGAGAAGAGGGGGAGATGGAGAGGCACATCCGAGAAAACATGCGGGACGAAGCTAGGGATGAAGATGGTGACATTGAGCTGCCCAATCTTCGCAAGAATGAATACAACCCCCGCGAGGACAGGGCGGGCGTTAGCAACATTAGGCGAAAATCTGCCGTTGGTCCTGATGGCGAAGAGCGATTGGACCGCGCGACGACCGATCGCGTAATCAACCTTGCGTCCAACATCCTTTTCCCAAATCCCGAGGAAGTCGAAAAGAGAGACCGCGAGGCTGAGCTCGAGCGAGCCCGTCGTATTGCCTACCTCCAGGAGGACGGCCCTGCGCCACCATCATACTCGGAGCAGCAGAGATCAAGGAGGACAAGCAACGGAACGCTCAACTCCGTTAACGCTCCTCCAACCCAGGTCCGAAGCATGTTGGATCTCTAGAGAAACTTCACCTGAGGACGTGTTGAGTGTGTACGCATGTATGTGATGCGCCAGGACAAATGAGACATGATTATCACGCATCCTGGGACTGTTAGTTTCTTGGCGGTTGTACTTGGTTCATGCACTTAGAGAGAGTAAGACTTGGAAAATCCAGTTCCTCGGTCACTTTTGGGTTGGTAACGGCGCGGAAGACAACGTTTTGTATACGATCAATCATTTTCGGTTAAGTGTGCAATATTTCGGTATAACTTCATAATAGCTATAGACCTTTGCATTTGCTTGCTTCTGATTTTCGACATGTGTAAAAGTGACATCGTCTTTCGGTTGTGCACTCTTTATTTACAAACCACCACCAGCTAAGTCACTGCGGACAGAGCTTTCATTCATGATATTGATACTTTGTCAACTCAATTGCATGTTTATTCGTTACTTAAATAGGTACTTGTGATGTTCATATACAATTGCCTTAAAACCGACCTCTGCGCAAGAACTTGTTGGGGATATCTATATACTTTGCGCGGAGATACTCGCAAACATTCTTCCCCAAGGTATCATACTCGCTTGTAGAGTTGAATCCACGGTCAAGGTGGTCCCGGAGGAGGAAGTGCACAGCTCGGATACCCGGGATCTCGAACCGCTCGATCTTCTTCCCCTTGTTGCTGCCTTCCAGCAGCTGGTTGATCTTGTCGATGGTGAGGACGCTTCGAAGCCAGTCCCACTCGTCGTCGTGGCGCACGTAGAAACCCACGTTGGCGTCAGACGCCTTGTCGCCAGATCGACCACCGACGACCCAGCCGAGAGGTCCGCGGGTGGTGGGACCGAAGGTTGCGAGGTCGACGGGGTCTTTGGTCTCGTACGACTTCTGGTCGCGGGGGTAGTCGGGGCGGACGTTCTTCTGGACGGGGATGTCGATGGATTTCCCGAGGAACGGCAGCTCGACCTGGTGCTTGACCTCGGCCTGGGGGAGGAGGGTCACGTAGTACTCGTAGAAGGGCTTGCCCTCGCTCTGGCGCTGGTCGTTGCCGAGCGATGCGCCGGGGCAGCTCTGGAGGAAGTTCTCCATGCACCAGCGGTTGAATCCGGGCACGTCGAGTGTGAACTTGTCGACGAGCGCCTTCTTCTTGGTCTGGACGAAGATTCGGAAGTCCACGGTAGATACTTCCTGGTTTCGGGGGTTTTCTGGGCTGTATCCGTTGAGGGTGAATTTGAGGCAGGTGAGGTCTTTGATGGCGTCGCCGATGGAGTGTCGGATCTGCCTCTCTGTCCACTCAGCCTTCTCTTCCAGGTCTAATCCGACCAGGTAGTAATGGAATTCGGCCTGGTAACCTCCGAAAGCTGTGAGACCGACCTTGGTCGTTGATGGGGCAGGGTGACCCTTGACACCGCTCACCCGTACTCGGTCTTTGCCAATGTCCTCCATAACAATTCCTTCCAGGTTGGCAGTGACATCAGAGCCGTAGTATAATGGGCCTTGAATCTCATATAGAAGCTGGGAGGACACTGTTCCAACTGACACCTCTCCACCAGTGTTTGCTTCCTTGGTAATGACGCTCGTCCCATCGCATTCAACTTCAGCAATGGGGAAACCGATGTTTGCGCAACTGTCCATCAATCTCTTGAATCCAGAGTAATAGCCACCGCAGACATAGGAAGAGCATTCGATAAGATGACCGGTGACCAATGCACCTGCAATCTGGTCGAGGTCCGTCTCACGGTCCCATCCGTGCCACCACATAGCCGCGCCGATTGTAGGAGCAGCGTCAGCCACTCTGCCAGCGATGACGATATCGCAACCCTGGCGAAGAGCCTCGGCGATGCCAGCACCACCAAGATAGCATCTACAAACTCGTTAGCTATCTGCTCGTTGTGTTTCAAAGGCTGCTTTTGGGGCAACTTACTGAGCGCAAATAATTTCATGGCCCCATTCCTTGAGAGGCTTGCCGTTCATCAAGCTAGGGAACACTTCGCCATTATCGAAGAGCCTCTTGACGATATCCGTCACCTCGTCTCCGCTTACCCAGCCAACCTTAAGATCGAGCCCTTGCTTCTTAACCTCTTCCTCAACAAGCTTGGCTAATAACTCTGTGTCGCTGGCTCCAGCGTTCACTGCCACCTTGATGCTCTTGGACTTGAGATATGGGAGGGCAGGAGCGAGGTTGTCCATGAAGGTTGGGTCGAAGAGGCCTATGGGCTCTTCTTTCAGAGCTCCCGACCGCTTGAGAGTTTCATTCTCGGCCTTTTGGGCACCATGCAAGGTCATTGTGCATTCCGAGAGCCAGTCTCCGATGATGCAGTCAATGTCGCAGTTCTTCGCCAAGTCACCAATGGCTCGCTGGCGGTCGGAGAAACCACCAGACGATCCGGCGATCCGGATTGGGCGTTTTGCTGAAGTCATTGTGATTGTGTGAGGATGTGTGTGGTGATGTGGAAGGGAGGGAGAGTGGTAGAGCGGCTAGAGCAACACCTTGATACTGAGATGGGAACTTCGAATCTCCAATCCTTCCAAGCCAGAGGCCTAGTTTATATACACGGCCATCAATTGGATCTACAGACTCCGGAAAGCCATCATCCGGAGGCACTGGCTACAAACTCACATCTAACCTCCCAAGCGATGCCGCAGGACACACCGGCAACCCCGGTTCTCCACCCGTCCCCAAAGCAGTGCGGGGAGATTCATGGAGCGCGAGATCATTCCCATACGAAATGTGGTGGGACACGATTCCGGCGTCTCGGGAGAGGAAAGCCCAGAAGCTTCAGGTTTCCAGTGTTAGGGGCGGATAATCATAGCCAAAGGACTCATGACCGGTTGCTAGTCAGAAACGGAGGGCGTCCGGGAGTTCATTTTCCTGGTGGGGGCGTGAGGCTCACTCTAACGGCCTTTGTTTTGGGGTAATCAGTAGGAGATGACAAATTCACCAGGATTCGTCTCTTTTCGATCTTTGGGATGTGTCAAGCTGAAAATTGCCGCTCACTAAGATCATGGGAAACCTTTTTGCAGGTCATAGTATGTGTGATCCTAGAAGTTGTGGTAAGCAGGCTCTGTTCCCCACCACTGGTTTACAAGATAAGATGATTATCATTTCTATATGCCAGGCCAGGAATTAGCAATAAGCTCGTTTAGGGACCATAATTCCGAATCTCATTTTTATTCTTCTCCCTCAGCCCAAACAGTTCAACACTTTCAATCTTGCCTGTTCTAATCAGCGACGCAGGCCGTACCTTGGGTACCATAACCGCCGCAATGATGTACATCTCCCAATGGTTTAGCCTCAACACTTATCACCAGATGCCCCTGACCTAAAATTTATTGAGAACGACCCCCTCGAAATGTAAACGGTTACCTGACTGAATGATATTTGAAAGAGTGCCTGGTTTCGAACATCGTAGCTAACCTCTAGGGTAGGTGAGGATAGAGCGCCTTGATGCCTAGACATGATGACGTCAGCATCCGAACTACCAGACGGCCGCTTTTGCCTCCATCGACGGAGTCCGTTGACACGATTTAATCAACAGAAGCTCTCCGTCCAATTGCTGCTTGGCTCAAACCTGTAACAATATGTCTACGAACAACAGCCAAGCATCGCAGGCTCTTGGGGCGAGAGCCCTCGTTTCGCCGGCCAATTGGACTCAGTTTCGCCTTGTCAACTACCTTCATAGAGCTGGTGTGGCGGCCTCATATCCAATTCGGGGAATCTGGTACTTTTCGCGCAGCAGAGAGTTCTGGCCGCTTTTCTTCGGACGACTGTTGCCCCTCTCTGTGATTTCCTTTCTTGTATACTTTATTCTCTTCGCCTTTGCTTTTCTGCCACAGTTTGCGTTTCTGGCAATTTTCCACGGATGGGGTGCCTGGGTCAGCGCAGTGGTGCTGGTTTTGGGAGAGGGACTGGTCATTATCCAAGGCCTTTTTGAAGGATTCTTTGTGGACGAGTGCCGTGTGGATGTATTCGATGTAAGGCTAATTTCCCTGACGGTTTCTCGCGAGAGAACGCAAGCTCACTGCTTCTTTAGGCCACCCTCATTAAACTTGGTTGGATAAATTTACTACGCCCACATCGATTACTATTTGATGACGCTCCAACAGCCGTCAAGATGCTGGGAAAGCCCACGAGCTCTGCAATCTACACGCCATGGAGTGTGATTCAGATCGTCGAGCTGATCGTTTTCCTCCCCCTCAACCTAGTCCCATGGGTCGGCACTCCCGCCTTCATTATTATTACAGGGACAAGGCTCGGAAAGCTGGCGCATTATCGCTGGTTCCAGCTCAAGGGGTTTTCTAAGCAAGAGGCCAAGAGGGAAGCTAGGACCGTGCTGTGGGAGGACGTTTGGTTTGGAACAGTGGCTATGATCTTGGAGCTGATTCCCATCCTCTCCTTCTTCTTTCTTCTCACTACGACGACAGGCGCAGCCATTTGGACAGCCGAGATGGAAAAGAAAAGAGAAGCCGCGAGCGCTGGCCCTACACAACCGGAAGCTATAGACGAGGATCATCCACCCGCGTATTCTGACATCGTATGAGAACAATTGGGTGCTACGGAGGAGGCACAAGGTGCCTTGCATACTTTCCCTGCTTAAGTAGCACGCGGCCTAGAGCCTCTTGAATGTGAATACAAGATGGATTCGAGAATCTGGCAACATAGCATGCCTTTCTCATTCGTTTGAGTTCAACTGCTGCATTTCGTGCCGTTCTACCACCAGCCGCACCTCTTCTCCCTGCCCACCTACCTACCAGACCTCCTACCTAGGTAGATACCTACCCACGACGTACACCCTGATGGTTTTCCTCACATAGGTAGCATACCTACGCCACGGAAGGTGGGCGCCTGGGTACTTGCGTACATTGTTCACCACGGGGGACCTAGAAGGGCACCTCTCTGTGAGAGTTGCTCCTGCCTCGTCCTCGAGCCGGACCGAATCTAAGCCACGAAGACCCGCTTGGGTTTCTCCACGGACGAAAATCAGACCATTCTTGAGTGCCGGCTACGTCCGAATACAGAGAGGCTTGCGATCTTGGTAGGTGAGGAAGGTACGCACCGGTTCTCCAGCTACGTGTAGTGGAGTCTGCCGAGGACTCTGGACTCTGCAACGAGTCTCTCAGCAGCTCGGTTTAGGTACGAGTTTGGTTCAAAAACGGGTTAACCAATTCAGAGAGTCAATACAGTACTTGTGACGGGCATTCACTACTACAGGTAGTTTGTTATGGCTACTAGGGGCTTGGTAACCCAACATTAGCTGCATCGTGATATCACCTTCTCTCGCAGGAAACAGATAGGCGCAAGAGGATGCTGACCTCCGTTTTCTATCACACTCGCGGGACCCAATCTCTACCTAGCTCGCTTCTACTCTCGCACTCAAGGAAATTGAGTGATCTGCAGCTCCTGCAATTCTCTTGGCCGCCCAAGACGCACAGAGATGCACTGGGGGCGCACCTTCCCAGTCACGATAGATGCCTGAGGATGGCCTTGCGTGGCGACTCTCGGCTCCCAATCAATCGAGAGGTCCGCCTCACTTTTGGAATTTGTGAAAGATGGGAAGGAACGACGAGCTCGTGGGCGGAGCAAAGTGATGGCAGCCACTGGGAATAAAACACTGGCCTGGGTTGTCGACCAGATTCCTCTTCTTCCTCCACCCTCATCCTCCACAATCTTTTCGCATTTCTTGCACTTCATCCTGTCTCTCACGCCTTTTTACCCTCATCTTTCTTTAAATTCCATCAGACATCTACATACTCTCGTTCAGCCACTGCACAACACCGCCTTTGGAGTCTATGGTCACTTTCTTCCATAGTACTCAGCACAACATGCGCTCCAAATCCTCGATCGGGGCCTTTGTTGCCGCCAGTTTCTTGGGTCAATCCTTTGCCCAAGCTCCCGAATATGGGTAAGTAAAAGTTGCTCTACTCTCTCTGGTGTTCGATGATGCTAATAATCTCCTAGAGACAGTGGTGGCAGTCCCGCCCAGGGCTCAGAGCTTAATACATACGGTGGCTCATCAGCTACTTCAACTTGTGGCGCTGAGAAAACTACCACTGTTTTCGTCACAGTTCCTACTGGTTCTGGAAACCCTTCAGAGAGCCAGAGCGGTGATCAAAACCCTGGTCATTCAGAGCACACCGTGACGCGAATTCTTCAATCTACTGTATTCGTATCTGATGGAATCCCTCATTCGAGTTCTGGTCCCTTTCTCTCTGCCGGTCCCCCTTCTCAATCTACCCTCTCATCTGCACCCAGCATAAGCGGCTCTGGTATCAAACCCTTCACTACTATTACCATTGACATCTGGGGCACCGGGTCTGATCCTGCGCATGGCTCTAATACGCCTGGCACCGGGTCTGCCACTGATTTTCAACCCACTGCTTCCACACAAGGGGACTCCGTTACTTCTCCTTCTCCTGGGTCGACATCACAAACTGATTCTGTCACCAACCCCTGGTCCACGGTAACTGTCGTTGGTAGCGGAGCTACTCACCGGACTTCACTCTCTACACAAGCTAGTGAAGGCGTTTCGACTCTCTCAAACACAGATGCAGCACAGACTTCTGTCCCCACAGCCTATGACAGTTCTTATACTGGAACTGAGAATCCTGCACCCACCGTGGTTACTGATACAGACGTGTATTGGACAATTGGTGCAGATGGACCGACCCAGGTTACCGTACTCTCCTCATACACTCTCACTACTGATGAACCTTCCATCTCAGCACCAGAGGCCTCCACAACCGGTGATGCTCTACCAGGAGGAGGGGTCACTGTCACTGGCGCTGACGGAAAGCCTACTGTGATAATTAATGCGAGCACCATTTCTAAAGGTGATGGCCCTGAACCAACAGCCACGGAGAGCTCCATTCCGCTACCGGGTAACACTCTCCCTGGAGCAAAGACCACCGTCACTGGTGCTGATGGAAAGCCTACTGTGATCATCAATGTCAGCGCCATTTCTGAAGGCAACGGCCCAGAGCCAACGGCCGCCGAAAGCTCCCTTCCGCTACCTGGTAACACTCTCCCTGGAGGAAAGATCACGGTCACTGGTTCCGATGGAAAGCCTACAGTGATCATCAATGGAGGCGACACCTCTGGAGCTGGCCCAACACAAACAGCCGCCCAACCCTCTTCTATCCTTGACAACAACCTTCCAGGAGGAAGAATCACTGTAACTGGTGCTGACGGAAAGCCTACTGTCATCATCCATGGAGGCGATTCTGGAGCTGTGGGCCCAACACCAACAGCCACTCAATCCTCTGACAACAACTTCCCAGGAGGAAGGATCACTGTAACTGGTGCTGATGGAGAGCCTACCGTGATCATCAATGGAGGTGGTATCTCTGGTGGTGTTGAACCAGAACCTACACCCGCCCAAACTTTAACGGTGCCTGGAAACGCTCTACCAGGAGGATGGGCCACTGTCACTGGCACCGATGGTAACCCCACGGTCATCATCAATGGAGGTAGCATCTCTGGGGATGGCGCTGCAACCCAAACAGCCCCGCAGAGCTCGATCTTGACCCCAGGTAACAATCTTCCAGGCGGAAGAGTCACCATCACTGGAACCGATGGGAAGCCTACTGTAGTGATCGATGCAGGCCACATCTCTGGAGGAGATGGAACTCCGCCAACAGCCTCACAAAGCGCTCCTACAATTCCTTCATCTCAAGTTTATGGCTCTGGTGACTCTGGATACTCTTACCCATTCCCAGGAGGTCCCTCCTCGGCTGTGATCACCGGAAGCATCCCCAAAATCACGTTCACTGTCATCGGAACAGATGGTCTGCCTACCGTTGTTGAAACCACTTTGGCAACCCCAGGTAATGCCCCGTCAACTGGTATCTTGCCCTTCCCTACCAATCCTCCTTTACCTGGTTCGGCCTCTGGAATTAGTGGTGGGATCCCCACCTATTTCCCTTCCTCAGCCATTGGCAATGGAGACATCCCTCAGACTACATTCACTGTCATCGGCACAGATGGCCTTCCTACCATCGTCACATCACCTTTTGATGTTCCAGGAACAGGCTCTTTGCCTTACCCAACTAATGCCCCCATTCCCGGATGGCCAGCATCTGGATTTCCTGGGTGGCCTTCTGCAAATTTGCCTCCCGCTGGTCCTCAAAGTGGAATCACAACGCAGTTCACCTTTACCTACATTGGCGGAAATGGGCTGCCGACTCAGGTCGAGTCTACCGTTGTTCTCTCTCCAACGGACCAAGCTTCCAATGGCGCAATTCCAACCATCCCGGTTCCGCGACCAGGATCGTCAGATGGCTTCCCTAGCAGCGGAGGCGTGACAACTTGTTATAGTTACACCGTACTCGGACCCAATGGGTTGCCTACTGTTGTTGAATCGACGGTCGTAATTCCTACTGCGGTCCCGGTGACGACTCCGCCACTTGGATTCCCGACTCAATTGCCATCTGGCCAAGGGGCTCCTCAGGGCTTCCCCACGGTTGGTGAAATCACCTCTACTTTCAGTTACACGTTCACAGGAATTGATGGACGCCCCACCGTGCTGGAAACCACTATCGTTGCAACACCAACCAACCCAGTACCGGGATTTCCTGGTGGTGTGCCAGGGCCCGTGATCACCCAAGGGGCATTTGACAGCGATATTCCAGGATCTCCTTCAACCACCTGTACCACATTCACTTTTATCGGACCTGACGGGATTCCAACAGTAACAGAATCAACATGGACGATTGCTGCTCCAATCCAAACCACCTCTGCTGTAGGTGGCGCTCCTGGAGCCCCAGGCCCTCTCTCAACTCTTGGCTGGCCTTGGCCAGCAACTGGAGCTTTGCCATCTGCACTTCCTTCTGGCTTCCCTTCAGGTTTCCCCTCAGGATACCCCTCAGGATACCCTTCAGGCTTCCCCACTGGGTTGCCATCAGGCTTCCCCTCCGGTTTCCCCTCAGGATACCCTTCAGGTTATCCCTCAGGTTACCCCTCAGGTTATCCCTCAGGTTACCCCTCAGGTTTTCCCACTAGTTTGCCATCAGGTTTCCCCTCGGGTTACCCTTCAGGTTTCCCCTCTGGTTTGCCATCGGGTTATCCTTCCGGTTTCCCTTCTATTCCCAACGGCCAAGGAGCTCCTAGCACCACTTGCACTAGTTACACCGTCTTGGGACCTGATGGGCTCCCTACGGTTGTCGAAACAACTTGGACGGCACCTGCTGGCTTCCCTCAAGCAACAGGCAATTCTCCCAATCCTTTCCCATGGAATGTGCCTGTTATCACACCTGGCGCTCCCGGAAACCCTCAACAAACTGGCCCTTTTGGTGTGCAGCCCACTCTTGCTAGCACAACATACACCCAGCTTGGTGCTGATGGACGGCCCACGGTCGTTGAGACAACTTGGACGGAGCTTGGCCCTCTTGGCGTGCAGCCTACTCTTGCTAGCACAACATACACTCAGCTTGGTGCCGATGGACGGCCCACTGTCGTTGAGACAACCTGGACGGAGCTTGGCCCTATTGCCACTGGTATTCCTCAAGGCCCGGGCGGCTCTGGAGCCCCCTTCCCATGGAATTTACCTGGTACTCCTGGTGCTCCTGGATACCCCCAGCAGACTGGACCGTTTGGTACAGGGGCTTCTACCACTTGCACGACATTCACCCAGCTAGGTGCTGACGGCTTGCCAACTGTTCTCGATGTGACCTGGACTGTTCCAGCCCCTGCACAAACTACTATCGGAGCACCTTCTGTTGTCTCATCAGTTGCTGGCCTTCCCCAGGGCACATCTCCACCCGGGCCTGAGATCTCAGCAGTCACAACTTCGTTTACCGTTGTAAACATTGGTCCGAATGGTCTACCGACTCCTGTTGTTCAAACTGTTGTACTCACACCTGCTCCTGTTCCCACGGCTACTGGTGCTGGAATTCCCTTTCCTCTGCCCTCCGGTCCAGTCATTGATACAGCGCAAATCCAAACGCCTAGTTTAAGCGCTTATGGGCCAGAGCTTTCGGGATTTCCCACTATTGGTGTACCCTTCCCACCAAACTTACCCTCTATCTTCAGCAACGGCCTTCCCCCTCTCATCACGGGCCCTTTGAGTGGCATTTTGACTGGCCCAGGTGCAGGAACTCCCACACCTGTTTCCAATCCTTTCGATCAGTCATCGAATCTTGGAATTCCAGGATTCCCACTCACTCCTGGAGCTACCCCTCCGGCATACGGAAGTGATCTGAATGATGGTGCTGTTCGTCCCGGCCCATCAGGTCCTTTGCCCACGGATGCAACTCTTTGGCCCTCTGCAGTTGCCTATAACACCCCATCTGCGGCCGCCCCAGCTCTCAGTCTGCCATGCACAACCTTAAAAACCAGTACTTGGGTTAATGTTATCCCGGAGCAGACGACAACGTATACGCTCAACTATCCATTCACAACACTGGCTGCTGTTACTTCTCCAGTTAAACTTAGGGGTTTCAGAAACATTGTTCGACGACAACTGAGGTAAGTTGATTTTTCTGTTGCAGACTGTAGATCTCAAGCTCATCACCGAACAGTTCCGCAGGAATTGATTCCCAATGGTCTAATTCAACCACACCAATCTCAACGCCGTCTGCAACATCTCCAGTGTTACAGAGCCCAACACTATGCTCCTCCGGGGGGAATATTGGCAACTATACTCTTGATGTAAGTTTGTTCGCAGCTGAGGAGAAGGCGATTCATAAACTAATTTCTCCTAGTTTGATGACATCGAAGCCGGTCCATTGTACAATCCTGCGGGCGACTTCTGGTTCTCCCAGGGATTTTCCGTCGTCCCCCCTTCTTCCCAGACGGGCGCTTACTCTCCTTCTTCTGGTGGTCAGCTCATCGAATTCGTCCCTCCTTCGTCATTGGGATCAATTGGCAGTGGATCCAGCGATACAGCCGAGATTGGTGTTGGCCCCAACTTTGCAATCCCTTGTTACAAATTCAACATTTACGGTCTTAATCTAGGATGTGCAGCTCAGAGTAATGAGCAATGGTGCGAATTTGAGATCGCCGCATACGCATATGATGAAAATTCCAGAAGCGAACAATCCTTGTCATGGTCGGAGACTAAACGCGTCCCAGCTTGCCCCAACTATCCAACTGGTGTCTGCAGTTTGACATCTGTCGATTTAGATGGGTATTCGAACGTCACATCTGTTTTGATCAGTCTTCGAGTTGGGTTGGAGTCACGCACCTGGTGGGCTGACGATCTTCGTGTTGGCTGGACAGACAATAGCTGCGAAGCTGCCAGCTGTCGCGCTGATTCTTCATTTGTTGCCCAAAAGAGATCTACCCAGAACTCTCTTCGTCGCAGACTCTGGGAACTTGCGTCTCCAAGGCACAGGCGTTCTCTTGGCAGATTCGGTGGGAATGCTACGCATTGATGGTGTCGGAACTGAAAAGATCAACGGGTGAATGGACTTTATGGGCTTATGTGCTCATTTACAATTGTCGTGGGAGTTGAATTTGTTTTCGATTGACAAATATCTGATCTTGATTTCTTGGGAGCCGAGGTAATAGTTGATGAACGGGAACTGGGCGTAATACTAGATGAGTTATGAACTACGTCTGTCACATAGCCAGAGAGGCTGCATAATTATTTGCGAATAAACGCCATGGGTTGAATGCGCTTTCTTTCTGACTGATGATATTGGTGATTTAAATGATGGCAACTAAGCTTATCGTAGCTATTTGCAATTGAAACTTTGAGGTTTGTAGTTGCGGAAGGGTTTCACCTAACCCCGTCTCCAGATGGGCTGGATGCTCAGCTTCATCAGATATGGATCAGGGCAAAGCAGGGCCCGAGATCGCATCGCGACATTGATCATGTGTCAATGGCTTCACCAACAGCCAGAAGACCTACCTAAAAGGCGGTTTACGCCGTCACTTGCCTCCGGGAATAACAATCCGATGAGAGGAACGGATCTCCACATTGACGGCAAAAATCACCCCCGAACTCCACATTGATGATAAATGAGTCCCAATACCGACTTGTTTGGCCTGTTAGCCGATATCGGGTCTGGCGGTTCGGTCCAATGTGCCAGCCAGTTAATGAAGGTCAATTATTCCCGACAGGGTCACCAGGATGTGGTGTTTGGGCCCGCTTTGGCTCGGGTGTGTTTGTTGGAGGCGCCGAGACGGGGGATCTCCTCCTTACCCTCCTGAGATGATTTGAAATCCCGAAAAGCAGGCAATCTCAAGACTCTACAGTTGCCCTGGGGTATCAGACCATGACTGGGGAGAGGGTGAGCAAGCCATATTCAACTACAACTACATCAATGAGTTAGTTGGAGTTGACAGGTTTGAACCATTGGCCGACCTGGCGTTTTCAAGATACAGTTTAGAGAAAATGGACTCGGAACGTTCCGAAAAACACGGCCAACCTGAGGCTCTTGATCAAGGCATTCAAGTTGATGATGAGAAACGGGCCCAACCAACCAACGGCAGCAGTTGCAGCAGCAGCACAGGTTCCGAGGACGCCAAAAACAAGACCGAAGCGGGTGCCATCGATGAATTAGAAAACATCGCTGAGGTCTGTGAGGGCGAGCCCGAGGGAAATGATAGCCCGGGAGTCGTCAGCTGTGTTCTCAGCCGCATAACATCAAGATCTACGACTATAGATCCGGGACCACCGCCAGATGGTGGATGGACGGCATGGTCTCAGTGTGCGTGATTGCAAGCCCCTCTTGTTGTTGCTGTTGCTTTGTTTGCTAACACTCCTCGGGGCATAGGCATTGCTGTACACTTCATCATATCCAACAGCTGGGGGTTCATCAACTCGTTTGGTACGTGGCAGTCTTACTATGTCACTCTCCTCCCCGAAAGAACGGCGTTTGAAATATCCATGATTGGGTCTTTGACGGTATTCCTGCTCTTCTTCATCGGCACTTTCACCGGACGCCTCACGGACGCCGGCTACTTCCGCCAGTGCTATGTGATAGGGAGTATTTTCCAGATTGGGGGTATTGTCTGCACCTCGTTCTGCACCAAGTACTGGCAGTTCATCCTCGCCCAGGGCCTCTGCATAGGAATCGGGAACGGCTTCCTTTTCTGCCCCTCCCTCGCACTGGTGTCGACGTATTTCCTCAAGAGGCGGGCTATTGCCATTGGGATCACAGCCGCCGGCGGAGTAACTGGCGGAGTCATATTCCCGGTCATGGCAAGACAGCTGCTGCCCAAGATTGGGTTCCCCTGGACCATTCGGGCTATTGCGCTGGTTCAATTAGTGTGCCTCGCCATCTCAAACATCCTTGCCAAACCGAGAATCAAGCCCAGGAGACAGGGGCCGATCATCGAGATACAGGCCTTCAAGGAGCTCGAGTATACATCGTATGCCGTAGCCGCCTTTCTGGTAAGTAACTGTCCATCTTGATTCCCCTGACTGGCTCATCCGAAGATGAGAGCTGTTGTGATCGAAGGAATCCAGGAAAAACTAATCAACCCGCGGTGGGAAACAAATAGTTCTTCTGGGGGGTATACTTCGCCTTCTACTACCTCGCCGCCTTCTCCCGCGACGGCCTCCCGGACCCCGTGTCCTTCACCGAGAGCCTCAACCTCCTCCTCGTCCTCAACGGCGTGGGCATGATCGGCCGCCTGGCGCCAAACTACTTCGCCGACCGCGTCGGCGCCGTCAACATCTTCATCCCCGTGTGCGCCACGGCCTCCCTCCTCGTCTTCTGCTGGATGGCCGTCAACACCGTGCCGGGGCTCTACGCCTGGAGCGTCTTCTACGGCGTCTTCTCCGCGGGCGTGCAGAGCCTCTTCCCCGCCGCGCTGAGCTTCCTCACCAGCGACCTGCGCAAGCTCGGGGTGCGCATGGGCATGGTCTTCACCATCGTCTCCTTCGCCGTGCTCACGGGCCCGCCCATCGCGGGGGCCATCATCGACCGCACGGGCGGGTACAGGGCCGCGCAGGCCTTCTCGGGCTCGTCGCTCGCCCTGGGCGCCGTGTTCCTGTTCGTGTCCAAGGTGGTGCGGATGCGCAAGCTGGGTCAGGGGTGGACGGGCAAGGTGTGAACGAGGTGGCCCTCCCTCTCCCTCCTTATTCGTTTTAGTTTAGTCGTGGCGAAAACTTACCTTGAGTTTCTCTCCTTTTTTATTCGCAATGTCATCTTGGATCAGATGCAGGAGAGTTCACCCAAAGAGGCGCCATGATGCTCAAGTGAAGGAGTGACAGTTCAGCGAACCGTCAGATCAAAGATGGTAGAGTGAGTGAGCGATTGGGAAAAGGAGATGTGGGAGTAGCAGAGCATTTACTATATTTCCAAAAAAAAAATTCAGCATTTTTCATTTGAGAAAGCCAAGAAAATGTCTCATTGATATTGAATGCATGTGGATTAATGGCGATTTTTAACACAATTTGCCAATGCCCCCAAGTGGAGGCTCGTGCTTGATGGATCTAGATCTATCCATGCAGATGTCGTGATATCACTGGATAGAGAGCACGTCATCGGGTTCGCTTGCCTCAGATACTGGCGATACGATTGCCATTCTCAACCGAGGCCAGGGTACCTTGGCTGTGCTTAGCAGAAACATGGAGACATTAGTTACTACTCAGTCTGGAAGATTTTGAAAGTCTGATGCTTATTTAACTGATGCCTTGCGAGTGTGAAATAGGACGGCTGTCTATCATCAATCATCCGCTCACGAAGCAACAAATTGGTCACACCGTGGAGAAGCAAAGATGAATACCAAAAATCAAATCATTTAATGGGACTTGGGGAATCTAAATGCCGTAACCCGAGCTCGTTTCATGGACATAACCGTGAGCTTACATACAAAATAATCGTCGACTTTTTCTTCTTTAGGCCTTTCTTCCACAGCCAAATAACAACCGTATGCAGAAAATTAGAGACCTGTGATTTGTATCCCCAAACAACCTAAAACCAAGCACTCCGACGCACTATAAACCAGCCGACCTCCTGAACCAATCAATTGGGGCCTCCGAAAATCCTCCTAGAACCGCACGATCCTGGGGAACTCTCTGCTCCAGTTCGATACATAATCAAGCAACGCTTCGCTTCTTGGCATGCATGGACTCCGCACGATGCGTGTCATAAGTTACATTACAACCTGATCACAAAAGTTAGTCTTGATTCGGAAAGAAATAAGTGGGAGAGACTTACGCAATCTCCTTCCTGCTTTCCTTGGGGAATACCCATATCCTCGAATGTTGCCGGTCCTTTGCTTGGAGCAGTGGCGGCCTTGGCTGGCTTGGGAGGAGCGCTTTGTGCAGATGGCGCAGGGCTTGGCTTGCTCTCGGGCCTCTGCATCTGCATTTGTCCTGGCGGTGCCGTGCCTGATCTTCCAGGCACTGGACCACTAGCCCCAGGATGACCCATGGGAGGGCGGCCAGGATCGTTCGGGGGTCTCTGGTACCGCGGGTCTTGTTGTTGTGGTTGAGGGTATCCGGCGCCGGGGTGGCCGCCTTGCTGGCGGGAGTAGCGTGGATCTCCCTGAGGAGGTGCTGCGGAGGGAGGGCGGTGATCGTAAGGAGGATTTCCCATTGGGGGGCCTTGCTTTGGCACTCTACCTTGGTTCTGGTTGGGGTAGGGAGCAGCACTGTTGGGGCGCATCTGAGGGTTGGGGCCGGTAGGACTGTGTGGTCCTCCTGGCCCTGGACTATTTTGTCTGAATGCTCCAGGACCGGCAGAAACCACCCGACCTCGAGGGTCGGGATACGAACCAGGGGCAGGGTGAAGGTTGTTCATGGACTGGCTGCCATGCATCATTGGCCGTTGGCCAGGACCACCAGGACCACCAGGGCCACCGGGGCCACCGGGGGGGCCATAGGGGGGACCCTGAGGAGGACCCTGAGGAGGGCCTTGAGGCTTGATGCCAAATGCTGGACCTGGACCTGGACCTGGGCGACCGCCATTGTAGCCCTGCGGAGGGCCTCGAAGGTCGTCCTCGGGGTATGGCGCTGGGCCCTTGGGTGGGCCTCCGTGAATAGGAAGATTCCTCTCGTCCTCGGGGTAGGGGGCAGTCGACTGCCGGGTGGGACCAGAGCCATTGTCAACACGAACTCCAAAGGCGGGTCTGTCGCCACCGGGGATACCGCTCGTATCGATAATCGACGCCCTCGAGGGATCGGGGAAGTTGACGTGCTCGACAACTGTCGGTCGTGCTCCTGGAGAAGCATGTGACGCGGGCAGTGGCAGGCCAGGCGCAGCATCGTTGGCTGGAGTTTGGGGTGCACTCTCGCTTACGGTCGGCATTTGTTGAGGCTGCTTGAAGCGATCAGGTCGCTTGCCTCGTTGTGATCCATGCTGGGACTTGATCCTGGTAAGTGTTGTGGTTTCGTGGTCTTGCTTCGAGAGAGTCTTGTCCTGGTTTAGAGACTCAAGGCGTCCGAGAGCGTCCTTGTTTCCGTGGTCAGCTGCAAGCTGATACCAATTCCGTGCCTCATTGAGGTTCTTCTCAACAAAGATACCGATTTCGTGATAGTAACCCATGGCAAACTCGCCGGTGGGAAGTTTAGCATCGGACGCTTGTTGAGCGTACTTGAAGGCGAGCTCCTCGTTCTTCTTGAAGACGCCCTCGTAGCCAAATAAGAACCACCTGCTCACTCCAAGGGCCGCCTCAGCATTACCTTGGTTGGCAGAGAGGCCATAGTAGTGGATGGAGTAGGAGGGATTAAATTCGCAGCCAAGCTGGCACAGCTCATAAGCCTGGCCCATTTTGTGTTGTGCTTTGGCGAAACCTAGGTAGGCTGCCTTTTCAATGTACATCATGGAGGTCTGGGGGCTGTTTGGCAGCATCGAATCCGGGATATAGATGTCGGGGAGCTCTCGACCAATGAGCATGCCGTAGACGAAGGCGCCCTGAGGAGAGTCCTCGTCAGCATTGTCGGCAGCTGCTCTGATGCGGTCCAGGCCAGTCTGGTAGTCCTTGGCCTCACCGAGTTGGCCCAGAAGACTCATCATGCCCAGACGGTAGAGGGAAGCTGAATCCTGCTGAGCCATCCCCCGGTAGTAATGCTCCTTGGCCTTTGATGTGTCGTTGGACTGCTCAAAGAGCATACCGATGCGGTACTCTGAGCGTGGGTGGCCCAGCTCTGCAGCCCGTCTGTAGCCATTGTAGGCTTCTCTGCGGTCGATGCGGTTGCCGAATTTTCCAAACTCGATCCATTTCGATCGGATGTAGAGGGCCTGGGGGTGTTCCTGCTCGGCAAGGTATGTGATGATGTTGAGAGCATCAACCCTCAGCTCATGCTCGGTGCGGGGTGTCGAAGGTCGGGGGTTGTCCCGGTTTTCACGGGCTGCGGCCTCTGAAACAATCTCAACCCAGTTGAGGACGTCTCGAGCCCATGTGATTTGCATCGACACATTCTGGGAGCCAAGGACGTGCTTGCGAGCCTTCCAGAGGATGTCCTCCTTTTCTTCGTCAGAGGGGGGGATGGTGTCGCCTTTGACCTTGGGGAAGGGGGAAAAGGAAGGGCCCAGAGACCCCGCGTTGTCAGGCAGATCCATGATGCCGGTGTATGCTCTGATGCCGCCTGGTTCTGTTTGGCTCTGTGGGGGAGCGGCGGCGGACGTGGTGTTGGTGCTCTTTCCGCCGTATGTTTGTGGCTGGGATGCCACAGGTGGCTGCTGGGGCTGATGTGGTTGTTTTGGTGGTCGTTGCGGTGGTTGCTGTGACTGCTGCTGTTGGGGTTGGGAGCCCTCTTGCGATTGCCCGATGAAGGTCGAGAGGGAAGGGTCTCGGGCGTGGCGCGCTTTCGAATCGCCGGTGGTGGTCTTGGGTTCTTCTCTGGCTTCAAGTTCCATGCGCTGAAGGTCGTCTTGCATGTTCTGGGGGACCTGGGGGGTCACTCTGTGCGCAGGAAGAACAGAATCCGTCAGCAAGGGACGCCCCACCACAGTATCATTTCCAGTGAGAGCCGCGTGCGGGCGTGTGTGGAGAGCAAGACATGGATTGCTTGCGAGCAACTCCCGACGGCCAACCGGTCGCTTTTACGAGGCAGGAGAAACGGGGGCAGGGAGACAGGGAGCGGCAAGGAGATTTAAACCAAACAGCGAGAGTAAGACATACCTTTGGGGCGAGGGAGCTACAACCTCAGGCATGGAATAGTCGTCCCATCCGCCAGGGACAAAAGTAGCACCCAGCTCGGGTGCACGTTGGTGAGCCATATCGGTTGGTGGATGCGGGGCTTGGCCGTCTGCACAAGGGAGAAAAGGAGTCGAAGAGTCAGCAATGTGGCTTGGAAGGCAAAGCAGCGGGCAGGTAATAACAGAGCCCAGCAACAACGGCTGCTCGTATTATCGGCACAGTCCAATCAGTCTGAGAGGCGCACGTTACTCTCCAGGTGGGAGTGGGCTTGGATTTGGAGGGGGTGCTGACAGCAGCCAGACCGACGGCCAGGGCCAGTCAGTGTGTAAGGCAGGTAAGATGATGCGATTGATTTGATGTGATGCAGGCAGCCCAGCGCGGTGCTGCAGCTGGAGCGGGAGCGTTCAGGCGCTGGCCAGGGCACGGCTTAGGTGCTGCTCCAGCGGGCCGGGAGGAGGGGAGGGGAGGGGTCCATAGGCGGCCGGCCAGCTAGCGCCCAGGGCACAGCAGCGCACGGCAGCAGCCACCACAGCGACTGGCCGCGATGCCCCTCCAGCTGAACCGAGACCGAAGACACAATGACAGCGAGGCGCTTGCCCCTTGCGCGCCCGCCCACGAAAGGCTTCCGCAGGCAGCGCGCAGGCCATTGATGCCCAGGCCCGCGCGGCGGAGAGAGAAGGGGGGTGTCGGGCTGGTGGGTAAGGCCATGCATCAGGGCTCCTCGCTCACTTGAGCACGCACCGCATGGTATTAGTCAAGACAGCGCTGGTGGATGACGATACCAAGCACTCAGCACGCCCCTTCGGTGGGAGCCGCTAACTTCTAGGTAGGCAGGTGCTCCGTAGAAAACCAAGCAGCGAAATGTACAGTGCAGCAAATGCACATACGTACCAATGAGCAGGCAGTTCCAGCACGACAAGGGTAGGCTGTCTCGCAAGAGCCGAACGTCGTAACGTGGTAGGTGAGGTGTAGCGGTCGATGGAAAGGCCCAGAAGTGGTAATGCGAAGATCCTATCTGAGGGACCGGATGCTGTCATACACCTTCTCGAGGTGTGGCTGGTGTGGTGCAGCAAGACGCGCAGGATAATAAGAAACGTGGGGACGGGGTAGGTAAGGAAACGTCTAGTGCGTAGGACTTTCGTCACGCAGGCACAGCAGGGTGCTTTCTAACTTCGGCAGTCTGGCCAACACTGGCTCTGCAGGCGGTGCTGCACTAGACAAGGAGGTAGGGGTGACAGAAGCAAAAGAACGCGAAAGAGATTGCGTCCTCTTTGCTTCTCTGCACCTAGGTATGTAATTATAGTAAAGCCCGCTCGTTGCTAACGAAGCTGGCAGGCAGCACACTGGTGCTGGGGGGTGGGTTGGGCCCGGCATCTTCCACATGCCAGCAGGAGATGACCGTTAGAGAAAGGCAAACCCGGGAGACGTCCACGAAGTGCTGCGCCATCGCCCTAACGCGTGCGATAATGCGTCGTCCTGTGGCTTGGAAGACCGGCCTTTCCAATCAAGACAACCGAAGGCCAGAATCCCAGCAATAATGGATGGTAGCGAGCCCCGCTCGGTGTGTTCGTCTCGACTAAGCACCAGTGACGTGCTATTTTAGAATTTGGGTCTTTCCTCCAGAGGGCCACGGCCGGCCTGGAGTGGGTGCGTGTTGTGCATGGATAAGATGATGTACGAAACCCGAGCCGCTGCGATGTGATGGCAAAAGAGGGAACAGGGAGCAGAAAAGGTGGTTAGAAAGAGGGGAAGAAGGAAATTATGAAACTCGTCGCTTCTGTGACACTCACCTAGTGCTTGATAAAGCTCTGTTGTGTCCCTGCGACCAGTTTGGCCTCTGAGGTGAAGATGTCCAGACCGTAAAGACTTCGGCCAAACCGCTGTGCTCTGGGTGACTTCAATTGATGTCGCTGCACAGATCAGCTCGGTAGCTAGCAGTAGGCCGAAGGCTTATTAGTGGGGCCGTTGGAGGTGGTGCGCCGTTTGACGCCCCAAAGCGGATGTCCTGGAGGAGGAATATGTACAGTTGGTAATAAGTGGGTGGAAGATTGATCAAGATTGGAAACAAGAGGCGGACAGCAGGCGAAGATAAATCTTTCGCGCCGATGTGCAGCGTAAACGAGTGGCCACCCGTTAATCGATAATAATAGCGCGTACAGCCCAACACGATGCCAAAGGCTCGACGGGCGTCGTGGGCATCTGCTCCCACCTCTCTCGTGTGCTCTGCTCTGCCTGGGCCGCTGGTTAGTAGGGGACCAGCCCAATCTAGGGCCCAGCTGGGGTTGGCTGCACTGCCCAGAAGTCTCCGAATCAGCCTAATTACGGGGTGTCCCCGTTTGCAGTAATTTCCAATGCACAGCGATCCTACTCATTACCAGCGAATGATGGATCCCGAATTGCTGATCTGGGCCACCATGAGCTGGACCCTTATATTCACACGTATCATCATCATCGCAGCATGGATGGGACAACAAATACGATCAAGTACGCGCTGCTTTCAGTTACGTCTATCTTTAATAGAAAGCACCTATAGCCAACGGGCAATTAGGGCAGAAAGGTCCAGAGCTCCCTCCAATAATCCAAAGTCGCACCTTTGCCATGGTTTTAATGGCATAGTGCTTCGAAATAGGATTCCCATTGCAACGCACAGGGGTTTAAAACCGCCCTTGCAGTATACCTACCAGCTTCCCAACTTTGATATCTAACCCCCACGACTTCATGGTTAATAGGTAGGCATAAGCATACCCGAGGTCCAAGTGCTAAAACAGGTTCTTGAAAAAAGAACAGCTGGCGAAATGACCTTCCAAGTTTGCCTCCTCCTAAGTGCATACCGAATCAGCCCCAGCTGGCTCTCAGACTGCAGGAGCTGGAATTTTAGTGCCAGCCCAAACATCAGATGACTTTCTAGCTCGCTCCAGTCCGACTACAGGTGTGTCTCGAACGAGCATAGGTTGTCAATGGGCACTCACGGGCAATCGAATTTGAATTTGACAGACGAACAATGCCGAATGCTGACATCTTACATGACATGTAAACGAGCGACGGATATTCTTTCTATAATCTGACAAGGAATGCCCATTCTAACAACAAGCAATACGAATTTAGAGACAATTAGTGTACATAATTATGTCATATTTCAAAGGGAATGATCTTGTTTATTGGTTGATTGAGCCGCAAACATGCGAAGCTGCCAAAATGAAGCCCCGCGCTGGCGCACTCAGACCAGATCTGATCTTGGCTCGGCCCGGAGCAACGATACTCCTAAATCCTAGGCGAGAGCAACTGCGTCAGCAACCTCCAGCCTAGCACAAGCTACATCACACAGGTCTATCACGAAAGCAGACCCATGACCATTCCGCAACCCGCTATCCCAACAACCACCATTTGATCAGCATAGCAGCGTTCCCGACCGCTTGCACCTCTACAGCCCGCATCCCATCCCCGACCTCATCCAATCCTCCAAGAACCCCCTCTCATACCGCCAACGGCGCCATCTCAGCCGTCACAATGGCCGAACGAAGCCTCACCCAGGTCCTGACCCAGCTCAAAAAGTCACCCTCGATGCCCTACGCCGACGCAAACGCCCTCCTCTCCAAGGCCAAGCTAGCCCTCCTCAGCCTCAAGGCCCTCACCCCCTCCGCATCCACCCCCCAGACCGTCCTCGCCCTCGCCCGCGAGACCTACGAGCAGGGCGCCCTCTTCGCCATCCGCGCCCGCAACCCGGACGCCTTCACCCGCTACGTCCAGCAGCTCCAGCCCTACTACGAGCTCCCCTCCGCGCGGCTGAGCCCCAACGTCGCCGAGCGGAACAAGGTCACGGGGCTCAGCCTGCTCCTCCTCCTCACCCAGGGCCGCTACGCCGAGTTCCACTCCGAGCTCGAGAGCCTCGCCAACCGCGAGGGCGGCGGCGGCGACGTCGAGGGCGACCGGTACCTGGGATACCCCATCCGCCTGGAGCGGTGGCTGATGGAGGGCAGCTATGACCGGGTGTGGAGGGCCATGAAGAGCAGCGAGGTGCCGTGTGACGAGTACAGCGTCTTCTCAGAGGTATGCTTAACCAACACCTGCCCCTTCCTCTTCAAAACGTTAAATATCCTGCATGGTTGTCGGGAAGAAATCATGTTTTTGCATACTGACTCACGACTACAGATCCTTAAGAATCAGATCCGCTCCGAGATCGCCAGCAGCAGCGAGCGCGCCTACCCCAGTCTCCCCATCAGCTCCACGAAATCTCTCCTCTTCCTCGACTCCGAGGGCGACGTCATCTCCTTCGCGAGGCATCGCGGCTGGGCTGTCAAGGACGGCCACATCTACTTCCCCGATAGCTCCGAGGGCGGTGAGGAGGGGTCCCAGAAGGAGGTCAGCCAGATGGTGATAGAGAATGCGCTCGGCTACGCCCGCGAGCTGGAGACGATCGTGTAAATAAAAATAGAAAAATAAACAAACAGGCCTGATGGTTCGGGGGGGATGAGATAAACGGGCAGCTTATGATTATTGTAAACAGCCTCTAATTCGGAAAGCTGGGATAGATCAAATATTAGATACTTCACAAGCCATCTTGCGACGAAATGTTCTGAACCAATATCCCGGGTAATGTTTCCAGAAGATGTAATAAATGGACACAATTTTTTGAGCTCTCTCACTTGAAAACCGCAAGGTCGAGAAACTACAACTTCTAAACCCTAAAATTTTGATTTTCAACATATGGCTGGTCTCCCCCCTAGCCCATGTTGCATCGTTGAAAAGTTCCGATCCACGAATTATCTAGCCATGGCGTAACTCCTTTATCGTCATCATTACAGCTCTACGCAAACAACTTCAAACCACTGCCGTGCTTGCCAATCTCGCAAACCTCGCAAACCCTACACACCGTACCCCTGAACTTGGAATGATACTTGGATCCGTCGAATGAGCATTCCTCAAAGGAGGTGCCGCTGTAGATGGGAGTGTGGCTGGCTGCGCAGATCTCGAACTCAGCGAACTGATCAAACTCAATGTCAATTGAGTCGTTGGGGTTGCGCTCGCACTGAGCCTTCGTCTTCTTGGCCTGCAGACATTTTGTTAGTTAAATTGACACTACATAGACGTGGGATGGAAATTTCAACTTACGTTTTCGACGATTTTGCTAGCTCCGCCGTTGGCAATGATGCGGTTGGCAAAGCTGAGCGCTGAGTTGTAGTTCTTGTTCTTCACTGCGAACTGCATGGCGTTCAGCAACGCCAGCTGGCGGTGAGGAACCTCAATCTTGGGGATAGTGAAGTATGCGCCAAGCTCGAGACTTCGTCTGAGCTTTTCAGGGTCCTTGGCCAGGGCATCGGGTCCACCCAGTTGTCTTCTGGCAAGCTCGATGCTCATTGCAACGACGTACTCGCTAGCAGATGTGATAAGCTTCTTAGCTTCAGAGACCTCATCTTCATTTGACACAGCATTGACAAGGATAGCGTGCAAGATTCCCTTGAAGTATCCAATACCGTCTTCAAGTCTGTTGGCTTTCATCGAGTCATAACCCTTCTGAAGGTCATTCGAGGCCAGGTGTTCCAGGTCACGGGGAATAAGTGGGAGAACCTGTCGGGGGTCGGTTTCATCCAAAGTTCGTCGAATATAGTTAACGAGAGGAGGAAGGCCGGTGGATGCGGGAAGGAAGGACCTCGAAGCTTGGAAGATCTCCAAAAATCGTGGCTTGAGAGGTGCAAAGTTGACAGCACCAACCTGTCGGTTGAGAAGTAGCATTGCAGTCTCAAAGGAGCCGCCAGCAATGTGATCGGCAGCCAAGGGAGAGTTACGGGCCCAGAGATCAGCTTCGCTGCTGCCTGCTCCTCCAGCTTCCGAGCTCTCAACATTGACAAAGTCGCTCTCAACCTCAGGAACATCATCATCACCCATGTCCCAACCAGTAGCATCTTCTTCTTCATCCTCGATGAGGCCATTTCGCTTGCTTGACTCGTCAACATCCATTGCGTCATCCAACAAATTAGTTGCAGTGTTATCCTCAAGAGAGAGGCCTTCAACTTGGCCAAGCAAGGCCTTCTCGAAGAACGATTGAGATCCGGCCTTTGTGGGCCAGTTGCTCTTGAAAGTTGGTACTACGGGCTGAGCAGGAGTCAATGGCTTGCCAAGGGTGGGTAGGGTAATTTGGTCTTCAGTCAGGCCAGTTGCCTCAAGAATTGCCTCGCACTCTTCCTCGAGACCATGAGATTTCGCTGTCATATATGCGAGAGGGTCTGTGTTCGGTTAGTATTTTCTTCAAATCTTTCCTTCACAAGAGCCCGTAATACTTACAGAGATCGATCTCCTTGAACATTTGAATGCGGTCCTCAACCTCGCCCAGATAGAGAGCGTTTTGGAAGCGCGATGTGAAGTCTCCACGGTGCTCAGCAATCTTACCCATCCGGGCCAGCTTAGAATGGTCACCCGTCGTCAAGTAAAGGAAAGAAAGCTTGTCGAACTGCTTGAGCTTTTGATAGCTCATCTCAACGATCTGGTGGTTTCCATGTGCGAGAGCCTCTGCGCCAAGCCTAGACCAGAACTTGGGTCGTTCAAGCTCCTTGGCCATTTCTACAGCAACATCGATATTTCCGCACTCAATTGCAAGATCGAATCGAGTCGTGGGATCCTGAACAAACTGTAGGGCAACTTCGGGGTAGCCCTTCTTCTGGAGGTATGAAATAATTGATTGACCGACGAGGCTCGAGTTTTGAATGATGTGGAGCATCTCCTCGTAGTTTCGCTTGACAAGAGCAAGCTTGAAGCGGTATTCGGTAGGATCAATCTGGAGGATACGAGGCTTGGCAGAGCGATCCAGGCAATAGACATTGCGACCCTTCACACGAACCAGGTAGACGGTCTGGTCCAGGGTACGAACGATGCCGTTGTCTCCATTCAATAGAGTATATTTGACATGGTTCAGGGTGGAGTAGAGGAGAACGCCAGCGTCGTCCCAGGTGGCACTCTTGATACGGATGGTCTCATGTAGACTGCTAACCTGCTCAAGAGTTTTGGTGACAATGGTCACATTATGCTTGCTGAGGAAAGCAGCATAGAGTCCATCGTTTGACCAGATGACATACTTAACACCAGTAACGGCGAGTTCAGCAGTGGTCTTCTTCTGTTGGATATCGTACAGATGGACAGCAGTAGGGGTGATAATGAGAAGATTGCCTGTGCCACCAAAGTAGATATCGGTGGTGCCAGAAGGAGGCTTGAAAGAGCGAGTGATGTTGTTAGACAAGTCCTTGATGTCAATAACCTGGGTATTAGAGTTGAGCACAGCGAATCGGTTTCTAGCAACGAAAATAGCCGAAGTACCAGAACCACGCTTGGACTCGGTTGGCTCAATAGCACCGGATCCATCCTTGGGCAAGCTCAAGAGTTCATATGAACCACCATCGACAGGCGAGGCCACCAAAACTGACCTCTCGGCAGGGTTATATGAAAGCGTGCGAGGAGTCACCCAGGGGCTGCCCAGCTTCTTCAAGGAGAGGAGGGTGGGGCTCTCCACATTCTTCTGGAAGTCGTAGGCCTTCACAGTCTTCTCTTTGGTGACGTAGAACAGCTGGTTCTGGTGAATTGCTGAGGCTGGACGTTCTCGCTCGAGCTTGAAGACCATGACACCGTTATCATGGCCGGCGGCGAACAGGTTGATCTCAGGATGCGCGGCAATCACCCAGAATCGATCGCTCTCTCTCTTAAATGACTGTACTGCAGTACGTTTGTTGAGATCCCATACTCGAATCGTCTTATCCTCGCCTGCAGAGAGGATCAAGTCCTGGTGGGGATGGAACAAACAGCCCTCAGCATTCTGAAAGTGCCCTCTGCAAGTGTCAACCTCCCATGCCTTGGTCTCGCTCATGCGCCACAGCTTGACGAGGCGGTCGTCACCGGCGGACACGATAAGGGGCATGGTGGGATGGAATGCAACCCAGTTCACACCACGATCATGACCTTCCAACACAAATTTTACTACCGCATCGGTGTTTCCAAACATGTCGGTCTGGTTCTGGTTGCCTCGTCCCATTTGCTCATCGAAGCTCATAGATGTCGGTGCGGAATGCTTCTTGCGGAGTCCGGAGATATCCCAAACACGGACGGATTGATCGAGGGAAGCGGAGACAACAAGATCTTCCTTGGGGTGGAATTGAGCACACATGGCGTAGTGGTTGTGGCCCGTCATTGTGCAGACTATAAATGTTAGTCGATGATGAACCTTGTGTTCTCCTGGAGCTCGGGTCCAACATACTCAGGGATCGATTTTGCCAGTTCCATATCCGAATCGTCTGGTCATCAGAAGCGGACAGAATCCAGGGAAGTTCGTCGTGGAAGAAAACGGTTCGGATGTAGTCAAGATGGCCGTTGAGGGTGAACAAGCAGCGTCTCGTCTGGTAAGACCAGACCTTGATCTTGTAATCGTCGCCACCAGATACGAACAGGGGCTGTGTCTTATGAAAGTCGATTCCACGGACTGGTCCATCGTGCTCCTCGAATCGGTCGATCAGGGTACCCATACGGTAGTCCCAAAGCTGGATGGTGGATGAATGAAGCGATACAAGAATCCATGGTCTGAAGGAGGGGGCAAGGGTCAGCTCCAAGTACATTCATACAGCTCCAACAAAGTCACATACCGCTTAGGATGGAAGGCAATGCCTTTTGCTCTCGAGGACTTGGACTCAAACTGCAAAAGGAGGTTAGTCGGAGAGCTATAGGTATAGCAGGCAGCTCAGCGTACCTTGGTCAACATTCCAGGGGAGGACTGCATTTTGGCGGGGAGGTGAAGCCGCAGCTTCGAGCATCAAAGGGAACAAGCGGCGCAAATCCAAAAACGAGGGGGTTTGCTACGCCGACCAAGCCGCCGTGTGTGAAGGAGGTTGAGAATTGGCGAGCAAGGCTGCCTTGAATACGTCGTCAGATGCAGGCGGGCCGACTCTGAATAAGTCAATTGCGCATCGTGTCCATCTTCAATTGTGGGAATCGCAGGAGACCGGCCACCTGGCAGGCACAAGGAACCGCATCATAGTTCAGCCGAAGCGTCCACCCAATCTCACCGCCCAGCCAGCAGCCGTTCGCTCGACCCCACCATCAGCGGCCCCCCTTTTGTTGCTAGGGCGGGCGGAGAGCTCCTGCCAGGTGTTAACATACGGGTGGCACGTCCCTGCCGCACGTCACAAACCGCCATTCCTCATTGGGGCACCGGCCTCTAAGTGCTAGCTGTCCAGATGCAGGACCCTGCTTGTGTCTTTGTCGAGAACCGGCCAGACATCGTAGCCTCGTAGCTTTGATTATTCTCGGATCTGTCCAAACGTCGAGTTCCCTCTCGTATGAATGCGCGATTCCTAGAGCAACGGCAACCGACTGCGGCCGGGTGAAGTGCTAACAGAACCAGCTGCTCTGGCCGGAGCTTGCTGGAGCCTGGATCCCGTTTCCCACCTTGCTATTCCCTACCGATTGCATTGGCCAGGTCAATTCGAGATTCCCTGCATGACGTCTAGTTTCCGCACTATGTTGCGTTTCGCCCAATTGCCATGGAGTCTCTTCGGAGTTCTCATCGCCGCCCTTCAGGCAAATGCGACCCCGAGTGTGAATATTGGCATGAGGGCATCGTTTCCCGCCGGGCCATATCTGCTTGAGCTGCTGTAAGGCCCTCCACAAAACTCAATTGGTTCAAGGTCGAATAGGCAGGCATCTAACCCTCTTTCCAAACAGTGAGACCTCTGCTGGGGAAAATGCAACCGCCTACTTTCCATTGCTCGACCGAATCGCGAGCGGCCATTTCGCTACACAATCCACTGAGGCTGAACTCTATGCGTCATTCCTTGATGTGCTGCGGGACGAGGGTCATATTAGTTCGCCCGAGGCTCTATCCACGTTCAATCTTGCCTTATCGTTGCGAACGGCCGCGCCTCGAGTCGAGGCTCATTATCAATACTACGACACTGCCGTTGAGCCCAAGTCCGAAGCAAAGGACAAATGCTCCACCTGGGTCTTAATTGACACCGAGGTGTACTGTGATTCTTCTTTGGAACATTCCACAGGAAACGTGCTTTCTATTGACAGTATAGAGCTGCCTTTTGACCGAGCAACTGGCAATGGGAAAGATGCGATCCTTTACGCCGACCCTGCCTCTCCAGCGTTTGGGAAGTTCCACAACGCTCTGTCTGATGGCGCTCGCCAAGGGAAATATAGATACAAGCTACGCTATCGAAGGGGTGAAGGCCAAGCTTCATCCCATCTGCCAGTTGGCGGCTACGGTGTTGAGCTTGCCTTGAAGCGAACTGATTATGTCGTAATTGATGACCGCGAGGCTGAGCAGGCCGCATCTCAACAGCCCCTCAAGGCTGAGATTGCTCTGGATGACGAAGAAGAGGTCGCTGACTTGAAACCCTTGTCTACGTCTGAATTAGCTTCGCTGGGTTTGAAGGCCGCAAGCTTCATTCTCCAAAGTGACTCGCCATTTGACAGCCTAGTCAAAGTCACTCAGGATTTACCAAAGTTTTCAGCCTCCATTGCAGGATACGAAATCTCCGAGAAATTCATCAAAGAGTATGAACAGAATAGTGCTCCCAATGGTCTCAACTATCTGTGGATGAACGGTGTACAACTGATCAGTCGCCAAGTGGAACCATTTACCTTGATCGACATGGTTCGCCGCGAGCGAAAACTTCTGAGCAGTGTTCTGGACCTTGGATTCGATGGGATACAAGCTGTATCATTGCTTGGGCACACCCAGGTTGCAGAAGCGAAAGCTGCGGATGGCGCGACGAGATACGACTGGACCGATCGACCAGAAAATGGAAAGGCGATCATGTGGTTGAACGACATAGAGAACGACGAATTGTATGCTTCATACCCCAGAGGCCTTCAATCGGTGAGTCAAAATCAACAAGGAAGCATCATTTATGTTAGCAAGCACTAACTGAACATGGCCAGCTACTACAACGCACTTATCCTGGGCAAATTCCCCAAGTCAGGGAGAATATTTTTCACCTAATCTTGCCTCTAGATTTGACGAATACTGCAGATCTAGATACATGTCTTCAAATGATTGGCCTCATTCAGCGCGGTATTCCTATCAGGTTTGGACTAGTACCATTGGCATCATCCGCCGAGTCCTTGTCTCAGGCCAAGTTGGGCTATTACCTATTGGAAAATTATAGTCTCGACGCTTTCCTCAACTACTTTAAGACAATCCGTGCCGAGTCTCTCGCCGGCGCTGACGAGAAGCTGCTTAACGCGGTAGTCAAGGATGCCAATCTCAAAGCTGGAGCAGCTCCTAAATCCTGGGCCGAAATTTTCGAGGCCGACCCATATTCAGAAAATGTGAAAGAAGCTCAGAACTGGTCCAAACGTCTCGGTACCAATTCTGATGCCCGCAGCGTGTTTGTGAATGGCGCTGCAATGGCACGGGAAAAGAATTGGATGCAAGCAGTGAGCTCAAGGCTGGCTGAAGATCTCCAGGACCTCCAAATGTCGGTTTACCGAGGATTGATGGGTCCTTACGAATGGGCTCCTGATTTCTTTCTTCAAGGCGCAGCATCCGGACGCAACACGTACATTACACCTGAGGACGCCTCTACAATTCACATCTTAGATGTGAGCAAAATCTACAGTGACCTGAATGGATTGTTCGATAAAGCTCCGGTGATTGAGCATTTCCCCGAATCTACAAAGGATACTTGGGCTGTTCTCACCGTTGTTGCTGATCTAACATCGAGGAGCGGTCGTGAACTCTTGCTCTCATCATTGGCGTTTAGGCGTAACAACCCTGGTATCCGCCTCGAAATCATACATAATCCTGGTACGGGAGTGGATGGATCGCAAACCAATAGCAATCTCAAGCGAAACGAGGACAAGCTTTTGGATATCGAAACCATTGACAGCCTGGCTGCTTTGCTTCAGGCAACGGATCTGGAAGCGGATGAAACCTACAATGCCCATCTTTCGCAACTACTTTCGGCGACCAATGCTCAGCGAGGTTCCCAGTTTCTGCTTTTGAATGGTCGTGTAGTGGGACCTATCTCACCTGACGACTCATTTGATGAAAGTGACTTCCAACAGCTGGTTGAGTTTGAGCAGAGATCTCGGATTCTACCCGTCTCTGCGGCCCTAGAAGACTTGGGCCTCAGCGAGAAGCTCACGGATCCGATCTCAGCGGCCAAGGTCACTTCCGTAACAGCGCTATCAACCATTTTCGATCTTCCAGAGGGTATTTTTGAGTCTGCGCCAAGTATTAGAACGACCCTCTATGACAAGTGGAGTTCAACACACACTGCCATTGAGGTCGGTGACCCTAAAACAGCCAGCGTTCACATCGCAGGTCTGCTTAATCCCCTCAGTGAGGAAGGTCAAAAGTGGGCTCCAGTCCTAAAGGTTCTTTCAGAGATTGATGGAGTCTATGTGAAACTCTTCCTGAACCCGAAGGAGAAGATCTCAGAGCTTCCAGTGAAGCGCTTCTACCGCTACGTGCTCGAGTCGAAGCCGTCTTTTGACCAGGACGGCAAGGTCAAGTCTCCCAATGCTACATTCAAAGGTCTCCCGTCGGAAGCCCTCCTCACTATCGGAATGGATGTTCCTCCAGCCTGGCTTGTGGCCCCCAAAGCCTCGGTCCATGACCTTGATAATATTAAACTCAGCTCTATCAAGAATGATGTTGAAGCTTTATATGAGCTTGAGAACATTCTGATTGAGGGACATTCCCGCGAGGGGCGAGGCTCTCCACCTAAAGGAGCCCAGCTGGTACTCTCGACTGAAAAGGATCCGCTATTGACTGACACGATCATCATGGCCAACCTGGGCTACTTCCAGTTCAAAGCCAACCCCGGTTTCTATAACATCCAGCTAAAGCAGGGAAGAAGTGCCGAAATTTACACCATCGAGAGTGTTGGTGCTATGGGCCATGAGCCAGTGCCAGGGGATGAAGGCACGCACGTGACGCTGATGGATTTCCAAGGGACTACTCTCTATCCCCGCCTCAAGCGGCAGCCAGGCATGGAACAGGCAGATGTCCTTCGTGAAGATGACGATGATTCCGATAGCTCCATTGTAGCCAAAGGTTTGAAGTTTGCTGGAAGCCTATTCGGCGGGTCCAAAGGCAAGGCTCTATCAACTGAAGCGCATGCTGAGATCAATATCTTCTCCGTTGCCAGCGGCCACCTCTATGAACGTATGTTGAACATCATGATGGTCTCGGTCATGCGCAACACCAAGCACACCGTCAAGTTTTGGTTCATTGAGCAGTTCTTATCACCATCGTTCAAGGACTTCATCCCCCATCTCGCCAAGGAGTACGGCTTCAAATATGAGATGGTCACTTATAAGTGGCCACACTGGCTTCGACAACAGAAGGAAAAGCAACGAGAGATTTGGGGCTACAAGATTCTCTTCCTCGATGTTTTGTTCCCTCTGTCCCTTGACAAGGTTATTTTCGTTGACGCGGACCAGGTCGTTCGCACTGACATGATGGACCTTGTCAACCACGATCTTGAGGGTGCGCCTTACGGTTTCACACCCATGTGTGACTCCCGCACCGAGATGGAAGGCTTCCGCTTCTGGAAGCAGGGCTATTGGGAGAATTTCCTTCGAGGTCGTCCCTATCATATCTCAGCTCTCTATGTTGTCGATCTCCGCCGCTTCCGCGAGATGGCTGCCGGTGACCGCCTCCGACAACAATACCACACACTCTCAGCAGATCCGAACAGTCTCTCGAATCTGGATCAGGATCTCCCCAACAACATGCAGTTCCAAATCCCCATTCACAGCCTCCCACAAGACTGGCTCTGGTGCGAAACCTGGTGCAGCGACGAGAGTCTCAGCCAGGCACGCACAATTGACCTCTGCAATAACCCGGAGACAAAGGAACCAAAGCTTGCTCGGGCCAGAAGGCAGGTCCCTGAGTGGACCGTTTACGATGATGAGATCGCAGCCGTGGACCGACGTCGGAGAGCTTCTGCGGGACAAGAGGACAGCCAAGCGAGTACCAAGAGTGGTCAATCTGGAGACGGCAACGCTCATAAGATTGACGAGTTATAAACTAGAGAATTGTATCATCATATAGTAGGCCGTGAAGCTATTAGTTTTAGATTTGTTCGTTTGTCTATGCCATTTTGACTATTCGTATATTAAAATCATACAATCTAGAGCTAGAAGTCCCATGAAGAACTACCTAGTTATCGGAATGATTCAAGATAGTTGTGTTTAAAGTTTATTCTATGCTAAGAAAAGATTCCTACATCAACTCCATATCTGAAGGCCCCAAAAGTTAATTATCCTGCCATGAGTTATGGCGCCATATAGAGTTCGACGTCAGCTTATATCTTTAGAAATGCGCCAGTCCCTATGTCTCCTAAGCCTCAGTGAAACCTTAGATGTTTGACTAAACGGATCTAAAGTGGCAGCGAAACTATACAGGGCAACAACCACATTGTTGAGGGTCCACCAGGGGATAGTGCAAGAGGAGAAGACGCAGAGGAAAGAAGACCTAGCAAATACATTCTCATTTAACAAGCCCAACCCCAGCGCGATGTTTCAAATCGTTTATATACACATCAATCTAAATCAGCATCTTCTTGTACTTGATGCCTCCGTCCCTGCCGTATCTTCACTAACACGCCCAAGTGTCTCTACCACCACCCTTGAAGGAAAACATTTGCAAGATGCTTTCCATCGTAAACCAATAGGCATTCCCCGTGATATCATAATGTAGTCGGGCTTCCGGAGCCTCCATGAAAGATGACAAAGAGTAAGGTCTTGTGATATCCCCACCAGCATGCGCAAAGTGACACTTGGCTGTGAACACGACGGTGATTTGGGAAACCATCTCACAAGGCCAATGAATTCCGATATTAATCCCAGCCTTGGTAAGTCACAACTATTGCCATAGAAATCATGGCCAGGTAGTCGGCACTTTGGATGAGGTTCGGCCTTAAACCTCAGTCATAGAATATAAAATTCATAGTTGTTGTGTATTCTATTCCTAGCGTCCAGAAGTTCATGGTCAAGCTGCATTAGCGAGCTTAGATTGATCAAGATCGAGAAAAAATTGGAAGCAAGCGTGTGGCACCCAGGTATGTGTAAAGTGCATAATGTTCCATGTAAAAGAAAACCGTAACCTCCAAACGCCTCGTGTATGTTGTATGTGATACTGTTCCGTCTAATAAGGATGTAAATTTATTGCCCAATGTATTGGCAAGAGAACCTGACATCAGCTGCTAGGTTCTCGCTATCAAGAGAAGTGTCTTGCTGCCTTAGTTACGTAACTGATGGAAGTTCTCAGGGAGAAGAAGAAAGTCATGCCATCAGAAATCCGGTGGGTATCATAATGCCGATAGAAACAAGACAAGGAAACTCATAGTTTTCCCGGTAACACCGTCGTCAACCGAAGACAAAGAAAGAAAACATTGAGAGGCCTGGAGCCATCTGCTCAAATCTGCAGATTGGACTCGCGTTCTTCTCTAATTGAGGTCATTGCCGTCCCGGAAGTGTTCCCTGATAAGGAGGAATGACTTGGTGGGGGCATAGTTGTCGAAAGGGGCATGCTACTGCCGGCTGAGGACGCTCCACTCGGCGTGCTCTGCTCACTGATCGCGGGTGCTGATTTTCCCGTTTTCCTGTCTCCATCCGAAGCTCGCGGGTTGGGCGTCTCAGCTGACATTTGTCTGTGCAAAGGAGAAGTCTGAAGGGGCGAAGGGGATTTCTTGCTGTTGGACTCGCCGGTCTCCTTAGAGCCACGAGCCGAGTGTCTCGATGAAACACGGCCAACCTGCAAATAAAGTTAGTTAATTCATGTAGTATCCCGCAGTATCTCAAGACCGTACCTGTTTAGCCCAACGCAGACCACAACTATTGCACAGATCTCTCTGGCCGCTGGGTCCTCTTCGCCACTCTGGGGTATTCCTAGTGTGGCAATTGGCACAGTCTCGGACCACATTGCCAGCCCCCTTTCTTCTCTTTCGTTTCTTCTTATTCGAGAGCAACCCGCCGAGCTCTTCTGCGAGAATACGATTCACCTTCTCCATCTGCCGCAACTCAAACTGCCAGCTGGAGCACTTTGTCGTCCGAAGCTCGTCAAACATATTGTCATCAGACGCCAATGCAGCATCTTGGGAACCCGGCATCAAACAACCGCCTGCCGGTTGAGATACGTGGCCAATGGGTGCGGAGGATGCGGCTGGGGTGGCAGGAGCGTAGCCTGGGTCTGATCGAGTTATCAATCCCGATCTCGCAGTCCCGGTACTGCTGGCTGGAGCAATACTTCGTGACGATGCTTTCATAAGCTTAGTCTGGCCTAAAAGGAATGACGGTTTTTGACCTTCAGTGGCATCCCCGGGGTAGAGCACTGTTTGTGCTTGGAGGACCTGCCCACGTCGGTTCTGAACCTCGTGTTTACAATTGACAATTTTGCCCCTTCTTGCCTTCTCGATAGCGTATCCAAAGTCTTGTCGGGATTCCTTGCGCATCAGATCCTGTATGCTAGTGCCCACCAATGACTCGGGTTGCAGGTCCAATAATGAACGGATGTTGGATGAGACAAAAAGAAACATCCCTGAAGTTGACATCTTCGTCCAAAGTTCGCTGTCTCCGATTCCGCCATGGAGCTCTAGATCTTGCCTGCTCAGAGCAATGACAGGTCTCTTGCGGCCTACTAAAATAATACACTTGCGGCCTTTGCCTTGCTCGACCACCAGAGATCCATGGCTCTCAAACCAGGTATATCCACTGTTCTTCCGGCGGATTCGATATACGATGTCAACCGAGCCTCCGGGGGGTGCGTCTTTCAGTTCTCGCGTAACAGGAACTATGTCGGACGGGTGGCAAACGGTAGACAGTGCGTTCCCGAGCAATTCGTTGGGATCGTATTCAAGAATTCGTTTGCATGCGGGTGACAGGTAGAGGAACAGGCCTTTCAAGGACAAAACATGGATCATATCATCCGTGTTTTCCAACAGCATCTTATCCCATGATTGTTTATGCCAGTCCGAAACCAGCCCGCTGGGGTTGAACTGCTGTAGAAGAGTAGAAACATCATCAAGGCCGAGTGTCTGGCCGTTTTCGTGTTCCATCTGGGCTAGAGAAGGAGGTTGCCAGATGTACTGGCCAATGTCGGAATGTTTGTAATTAATCTTAAGACCGCCACGCTCTTGATTTGATGTGATTGCATCCGGGCACTCGACAAGGTCAATCTGGAAGCCGATGATATATTTGATCTCGGTTGAATCCCAAGGGATTGGAATCATTGTCAAGAGATTGAGGAAAGGTTTCCCGCCCTTGCGATAGTTGATCAAGCTTTGCTGGACTTCACAGCCCTCTTGAATCGTCCGCTTAAGGTTATACACTGCTTTGTCGTCAACAAACTCTCGTTTGACACCGGCCTGCACCTTTCCATTTGGAGCCTGCAAGAACCGACAGTTTTGGCCCACAATCTCATGTCGACTGTACCCCGTTAAGTTTTGAAAATTGTCTGAAACATAAACAATAGGGCAGTCATTCATAGTGACATCACAGACGACAAATGCGCACGACAAATCCACAGCACCGAGGTGAACTTTCGGGTCCTTCCGGGTCGATACAAGCCACAGAGCTTTCATCATATCAAATCCACTTTTCGAGTAGGTGTTTTTTCTCATGCCCGGGGGCGCCGCTGGAGCCACAACTGCGGAAGTGGCCATATCAGAGGATGAATTTGGGTGGGTTATTCCAGTAGAAGATGTGCCCTGTCCCGGGGGAATTATTGAACCGGTGGAGGATACATTATGTGATAATCCGGTATTATTACCAAAGTCGCCCAACTGAGGATCAAGGCTCATAGTCACCTGTTGATTAGTGTGATCCATGGTATTTAAAGGCTGAGAAACTGGCATCATGGTGTCCCCAGATTCAGACATGACTCCACCGGTGACATTCGTAGGGGTCATGAACTGGCCGTCGACGTTCATATCCAGGGAGAAATCTTGTCTTAATCCGCCTAGCTGGCCAGATGCATACGGTCCGCCCATAGATCCTGAAAACATGTTCACATTATGGGACTCGCCTGGTATTGGGCCCATATTCATGTTGGCAAAGGTGGATGGGATCATGGAACCCATCATATCTGGAGAAAGGTTCGAATAATCGGAAGGGTCGGCCATGTAATCGCTCATGCTGCCAGGGAGCGTGTCAGGAAGGCCAAGATTGGCAGTATCCAAGGCTGATAGGGGAGTCGTCTGTTGGTTGTACTGATAGTTTCGAATTGCATCGTTTCCACCGAAATTCAACATATCGCCCGTACCAGCCGTTGACATGCGACGAGGGGCCACCTCAGCACCGTCGTCTCCAAAAGGCTGCTGCGGCATACTTCGCCGTCGGAGAATAGCGTTCTCATTCTCACGAACCATATCGTCAAGGGTATTGCCGTTCACCATGGCTTGACCGTTCATCACGTTCGATCCAGCGGTTACAGGGATCTGGATCGAGCTCGGCGGTTGCATCTGGCCTCGGGCTTGGTTATTGTTGGGCTGCTGAGCTTGCTGGTTCGGAAGCTGGCCCTGTGGGTGGTTGCGGGTGAAGTAATCCATGGCGGCAGCATCTGGCCGGATGGGCCGCAACACAAACTAACAATGTAGATGCCAGGATTCCTCAAGTCCACCCGTCAACCAGTTCTCAGGCACAAGAGACCCAGTTGCGAAAACAGCTGGGTAAATCCAGCAGTACGGGTCATGTAGCTTGGGCGGGTTGATACGGCGATGCGGTGTGAGCGATATGATTGTTGTAGCGTTTCGAGGATATATTATCCCAGCCAAAATGCGGGTCGTACAAGATGCCAACGAACCGTTCTCGAGGGATGCGTAATGAAGTCGGGAAGTGAGGAGGTGTTAATCGTCGGTTGCCGTCTGGGTAAGTGCAGTTGGAAGCAATCAAAAGTACCACCTAGATAAGCTGGTTATGCGACCGTAACTCTGCCACCGAGTTGAGGGGTTCGAAATGCAGTCCGATGCTAGGTACAGACCGATCGCTCGCTGAGGTCGGCGGTCAAAATCTCCTCGCTGGCTTGATTCCTTGGCACCGATGGATGATGGGCGGCCGGACGAGATTGTGGACAGAAATGCACTGGTGAAGATCGAAAGTTGAACTTGCCCATGGACGGACGCGACCTCCCACATTTGCTTTTGCGTGGGCTGGTACCTCGCTGCGCTACGTAATGTCTAGGCTGTAGCAAAATATGGGGATGGGTGTTGGACGTGCTTGCTTTAGCATGAGGTCAAGTACTTGCCGGTACCTTGTCATCTCAAAGGTTGCTAGTGGGGACGGGCAGGAGCCGCCAATTTCACTAATACTTATGTGGCCCAGCTTCGGTACCTCTGGGTAGAAGCGCCATCCGGCCACCACCGCCCTATGAAATCACTGCAAATCCTGCAGCCGTGGCTGGCCGACTGATGCTACGTCGTCAGCCTTCGCAAGCAGGATTTCTTTAAAAGCTTCTCCTCCTATTGCCTCTCAAGCCTATTTCTGGCCACATTCACCCTCCTCGTAATAACTCCCCGTATGCAGTGCTCGCTCCGCAACAGGCTGCCTTAAACCTGGGGACATAGTGCCAGTAGTAAAGCCGGATGAAAAGCTCCGCGCCTGGCCCTCTAAACAAACGGATCTCCCCCAACCCACCCCATAGCGACTACATTGTTTTTTCCCATCCATTGTGACTATCTAAGGTAGAGATCTCCCGAGCGCAGTGTAAGAATGACATATTAGCTTCCAGAAAGCGTCAGACGCCCTGTTGCACATATTAATAAGTGGCTAGGCTCTGCCTGCACGATGTTGTCATCTTCTGCAACATGTTGCACATGTCATTTACCCTACATACCAGAGGGGGGCATTTCAAAGGGCAGGGGAGTAAAAAAGGAAAAAGAAAAAAACAAGGAAAGGAATCAAAAAGAAGAAAAAAAAAACTCAATAGCATCAGGCCTGTTATCAATATCCCAGGTCTTTCCATTGAGTCAGGCACTGCTTCCAAATGGCATGTATCCGCAAGTACCACCTCACATGCCCTTTCAGGCAAGGTATACCTAAGGATTCACCGTCGTACAGAACGGGCCAAAATCAGGCCAGTAGGCTGGCAGCCTGAGGACGGATGCCATGGACAAAGGATATTTCCGATGTCACGGAGATGGTGTTGTTCCGTGGCAATCTATATCTTCTTGGTACGGGAACAGGACTACTGGGGGTGGGATGGCGTTGGTGAGGGGTAATCTTGCTTTCCCTTGATATTCCCCCCTCCCCTGTTCCATTTTTAATTGCCAAATTCCACTCCACGGGGCACGACTTTTTTTTTTTACCAAAGAGCGGGAAGCACCGATCCTGGTGCCTGTGCACCGAGGCTCGCATCGAAAATCAGTGCACATCAGCGGTTTATCCCCACCCAAGCCGCAACTATCCTCATCCACAACGGAAATCCAAGATGCTTGCTAGCTTGTCCGCGAAGAAAGAGCCCTGGCCCATCTTGGCGTGCCTCGCCAGCAAGCAAGCCAGAAGACTTAACGTGCTCTGCGATCACCTTACTCGTTCTTGTTGGCAAGTACGAAGGCGTTTCCTGTTTCCATTATTGCCACTAAGACCTATACTCTTCGATTAAGGTAACCTTCTTGCTAAAGACCAAGAAACTCCTGAAGTCAATAAGTCGAATGTAAACCAGTAAACCCATAAGACAATCCGTTATCCATATCCAAACACTCTGAATAAACACACTCGATTGCTTGAAGGAAAGAAACAAGATAGCACCACTAGTAGATAAATAATTCAACCATTCACTGTGTAAAGTAAAATAAAAGTAAATCGACGCTGCGGTATGTTCAGCTGACGAAAGAATTCCTGCAAGATGCTGCTTAATGCCCAGGGACCCTCAAACTCCTTGCACACCTGTATCAACTCGATTCAATCAGTCTCCTGCCCGACGGCAATCTCCACTTGTAATTGAAGATCTAGAGCCAGGGCTCATCGTCTTACAACGATAACTCCTCCTGTGAGACGTAGCTCAAGGTCGCCTGAGCCCTGCACTAAAGGCCGCTTCATGGCATCTTGATGAGAGTAAACCCTAGGTCGGTTAAGCATGTGTCCGATCGCGCTCTCCTACCACACCCTTCCTTCTCCATGAGGTGCACCGACATCTATGAGAAGTACCCCATGATTGTTTGTTGAGCTTCCGGTGAAAAGTTCTGCAGCAATGGGGTAGGGTCCACATTAGTAGCCGCGAGCAAGGCCTTGGTGGCTACGGCCACGCGGCTGGCTGTTTGACCTTGTAACGCCTCGCCTTCAAGGGCCTTGGCAATAAATTCGAATATCTTTGGAGCCTGACCGAAGACAGCTGGGTGTTGCCTGGGGTAGATTTCCATGTCAGTATTGTTTCTTCATATAAACATTGCAATAGGCTTGGGCTTACTGGTTGATCAGTTCTACGAGGTAAAGGTATGCGTAGGGAGCTGCCTCCTCGTCATTGACCACAGGTAGTGTCTCCACCCACTGCGTCGTCACAGACTGAACATCGGCGACATTTCCTGCATTGAAATGGAGAATCTTGGCAATAGCTGCACAAGCATTCTCTGTGGCGTAGACGTTGTCTTCGTCTCTAGCATTGGGAACTTGGGTGGCCTGGAATAGGAACGGCACCGATCCGCCCACAAACTGGGACCAAGAAGCCCCTCCCTTGTGGGCAGCCATGCCGATGCCGTAGGCTGCGGCTTGTCGAATAGCTGGTGACGCATTTTGGCAGCCCTCAAGCAAGGGTTTGCTGATGTAGTTTGCATATCGTACACTCTCCGGGCCACAGTACTCGAGCACATCATCCATTATGCAAATAGCCCATTGTTGCTGTGTAGGGTCGGAGGAGTTGAGGAAACCCTCATACGTTGTCATGAGCTTACCCCAAGCTGGTAGGAAGGCAGCACCGTGGTGCTTGAAGATGGAGTGATACGCCTTGTTCATGTCTGAGAGCAGAGTTTGATCGTCTTCGATGGCAATCAAAAGTTCGTCAGCCTCATCTTCGACATCGTCAGCCGTGGCGCCCTCCTTATCAGCTGCCCGCTGGTTGACTCGGTCCTTGTAGTCCTCAAGAGCTGAGTTTGCCGAATCAATGAACTGAGTCATGTGGTTGGGAGTCAGGCAGTCCTTCCCTAGGACCTCGACGGACTCGTAGAAACACTGATACATCTCTGCAAGAGTGTCGATGGCGGGCTCTGCAGGAAGAACTTCGAGGACCTTCTCTACAGTTGCCGACCATAAACCGGCGAGCTCATTCGAGGGGCAGCCGTAGGCCTTCTTGTATGAACTCAGAAGCTGGGGTACCAATTTGGCGGAGGTATATCGGACTTGATCGTGGAAGTAGAAAGCAAGACCAGGCAGGGCAACCTTTTCCATCAAGTTAGCAACGTAAGGTGCAAAGGCACCCTCAAGAACTGAGGCGTAGAGAACAAGGAGTTCGATAGCCATGTGCTTATCCTCCATGGTGCTTGTGCGGATTCCGATCATCTTGCCCTTCAGAGGAACAAGCTCCCAGCCTTCCTCGGATTGAATCTGGTCCACCTGTTCGTCGTCATCCAGCAACTGAATATCGGCCTTGGCAGTTGCCAGCTTTAGCAGAGGAGGAATAACCGTGTCAAGGAATGGAAGGAAATCAGAACCAAGTACGCGGCACATTCGGCCCCAGCAGTGCATTAGGTACTGTCCCTGGGGGTCATCAGGCTCCGTGACACTGGCCTGAATATTGGCCAAAATAGTCACGAGAGTCATTGTGTCATTCTGGCCAAGTCTCTCTTTGCCGACAGCCAAGGCGATCAAGGTGGCACATTCCATAGCCTTTGCGCGCAACAGCCTGTTCTCCTTCTCGCCAGGCTGCTGAAGCACATTCAACAGCAGAGGCATCAAAGTATCGTAATACTTTGAGAATGCTGCCTCGGCTGCATCTGCAATTGTCGCAATAGTGGATAGAGCTTGCTCTTGTACATATCTCTTGTCGCTAGACAGAAGCTGGAAGAGATGTGAGAGAAGCTCGTCAAGGTATGGCTCCAAAACGGTCTTTTCTGCTTCCTCACAAAAGTTGACCAGGGCAGCAGCGGCATGCGACTTGACTCGGCCTTCAGGAGACCCAAGCACTGGGATGATTGCCTTGAGGACACGGTCGTAGTAGTCGGTTTGCATTGTAGGTGCAAAGTCGGTGCTCATTTGGCCAAGAGCATTGCAGCCAGCCCATCGCACACGAGGATGGGGATCCTGGAGGGCAGGAATAACCAGGTCAAGAACCTGGCTAAGCTCCCCGATCATCAGACTGCGACAACCTTCAGAAATGGCCGAGATTGCCATAAGGGCTGCATGTCTATCCCTCCAGGCCATCGAACTCATCATGCGGGGAAGCCAATTGAAAGTGGGTGCAAGTATGGTTTGCCCACCAAGCTTGGTGGCCAGACGATCCATAGTTTGCTCGCCGGCTACGTGGTTCTGGTCGTTCTCGTCCTGGTCGAGCTATGATACCATTTGTTAGCACAATATTCAACGGACAGAGTTGTAGAGAAAGGGCGCCGCCACATACATCGTCAGACTCTAACCATTCTGCAGCATTATCGTCGTCCTCGCCCAGATCAGTCATGAGACTCAAACATTGAGTGATCATATCATTCGTGTAAGAAGAGTCCTTTCGGCACATGGATGGTGCGAAGTCGGCAAATGTCGTCATAAGCTCGAGTGCGCTCTGCCTGCAAACATCGTCTAATTCTTTTTCCTGAATAACGGATATGCTGAACTGCACGAGGTTTGAGAAAAGGGGCTTAAACATTTTGGGTGCTGTCTCCGCAAGTTCCATGAGAGCAATGAGAGCCTGTCTGAGGTGGTCCGAATCTTGAGAGTCTTTGATTGGAGGAAGGATGTTGAGAACGGATGGTAGCAAATCGTAGTATTTCGAGAACTCCTTCTTCCCGAGCGTCCTAAAGAATGCAGCAAAGGCTTCCATTGCGGCTAGCCGGACCTGAGTAAAATTGTCAGTTGATGAACACGTAAGTGGTATATGAAACTCAGTTGTCTCATCTCATCCTCCAAGAACATACAAGGACAGCATCGTCGCTGAAGCCCTTTTGGAAGGCCTCAACAATCACGCCAGCATGTTGCTGCTCAATAATGGCCGGCGTCGTGGCGAATACACGGAAAGCCGTTTCCCGCTTCTCGGCCTCGGGGGCTTGGCTCAACTGAAAGAGGGCGACCAGCAGCTCGGGCCAGTTGCTTGCTAAGGGGGTCAAACATTAGTCCACGCTCACACAAACCATTCGACAGTCTCTAGTTTCTTGGAGTCAAGCGGTGTTCACTCACAATTCTCAGTGTACTGTCTAGCCACCTCTGCGACAGCATAGCTAATTTTATTGCGAACGTTTTTGTCGGCTTCAGAGCCGAGTGTCTCGAGGAGTTTTTGGCGGATGGCAATTGCATGGTCGTTGCCGAGAGACATGAACAGATCGATGGTGTTTCCGCCATCTGGTTTGACTGATTTGGAGGCAATTCGACGGAAGATAACGGAAGCAAAGGTTCGCGTCTAGCGGTCGGGGGTTAGTGACGCGTCGACAGAGGATAAGCAGCTGATTTTCAGTTGACACATACCGTGGTGTCTTCGGCCCCCTGGATCTGTTCAGCAAGGCCCATTAGAAGGACTTCGGGTCTGGTGTTCGTCCAGTTATTTTGAAGGTGCTCCTCCGCCTGGGAGCGAATGCCATTTTCAGGTGACTGTAAGGCTTGCAAAAGCTGGCTCAGCTCCGCATGAATTTCAGGCGAAAGGAGGGACATGGCTGCGGCGGCCGTCCAGGAGTTGCTGGACGACAGAGCACAAATTATATGTAATCAAGGAGCGACTCGCGAATGTTGCCGGGAGTAAAGCTGGCGGGTGCAGCAGGCTGGGGAGTGTCGCTCTCGTGGCCGTTCGTTTCGTTGAGGGAGGTCAGGAGGTGGGGGAGGGGAAGCCTGGCCCACGGACTGGACAGCCAAGCAAGACAGATTCTAGGGTTCACACCAGGCGCAGGGCTCAGCCAATGTCAGCCCAGACAAAAACGGAGGGAGATTAGGGGTGAGCCAGGCCGAAGGTAAACAAAGGCAAGGAAAAGTATGATCAGGTTGAATATTCTACCGGGTACTGGCCGTGGTGGTGTTTTGATTGTATTTTTTTTATTGGGTAGAACTTTTTTTTTGGGTGTGGTTGAGCTCTGGTTCCCCGTCTTTATCCACTAATCGCCAATTAACCCCTCCCTTGTCTTGGCACATGAATATTTGCATAGTACTAAAGTAGGACTAGCGGCAGCCTGGCCGACTTAATTGTTCCCAGGCGATACTTAGGCTCCTCGGTATTCGATGGCAACAGTTCGATGGGGGGCGAGGCAGACAGCCACGAGCAACAGGCGGTAGAGAGAGCATGTATGCTTGCGCCTCGAAAACTTGCCTTGGCAGGCCAACGGCAGGGCTGGTGTCCTGGTTTCCCACAGCCCTTCTTGCTGTGAACCTCAAGAGTGGATCTACGACCATGGAACCATGGAATGGGTTTCCACTTCCCATAGGCCGGCCACCAAAACACCAGTGACATGGCATAGATGTAAAGGTTGCCGTGCGACTTGTTTATATGTGAGGCGTCCCAGATTGCATGTGCTATGCGATGCCTCAAGAAGGGACAGCATCGCACCAGCAGGCACTCCTATCAGGGAATTCGCAGGGCGCAGTTGTTCCCTGTCTCCAGTCTGATTGGCGGTTGCCCCGGTGCTGTCGCTGGTACCTTCTCTACCGCCTGCACTGTACCTACCGCCAAGTACTAACACGCAGGGTGCTAACAGACTCGGTCCCGCGCTCACTGCTGAGTGCGGGGCTCTCGTCCAGTGACGTGACATGACCCCTCTCCAGCCGTTGAGGGCAACTTGGAAACCATTCAACCCGTTGATATGTTCACACTGTGAGACACAGGTAAGGTACTGGGAAGGCAATGTTTGGCTCCCAAAACACCTGAGCTGCTTCGAAAGCTACATCCGACATATCGCTTCCATTCCTAGCATCCGGTTCCTGTTTTGATCCGTTTCGCACCCACCCAAACGGGGCAGCCTGCATCAACCCCACCGCCGTTTCTACCACGGCCTGGCAAGCAAGACTGACAAGCTCCAGAGGCACCTGAGCCCCTTATTTAAAGGTGCGGTAAGCGAGACTCTTTGATGGTCCTAGCGTGGCGATTCGTCCCTAGCCGCCGATTGCGATCTCTCCTCTGCGAAGACATACCGAGCCTCCCCATCTTATCTCATCTCCATCCTGTGCCGCGCGCATCTCGTATAAATCGAGCAATTCCCTCCCCCGCCGCCAGATACCCCCATCTGCAGTTTGTGCCATCTTCACCCCGGATTGGAATCAGCAGTGCACGCTAGCTGCACTCGCTGGCATGGCTTCTCCCCAACCGCAAAACAGCGGGTCGCTCGACGCCAAAGAGCCCAGCGACAGACCTGCGCGGTCTTCCAGCGTCGCCAGCGGCAAGTCCTCCACATCCACCGGCGAGCCACCACAAAGGTCACCGTCCGTCTCCAGCATCAATCGAACGAGTCACAGGCAGAGCTTTGTGGAGGGTCTACGAAATATCCCCGCGTCTCCACGGCAGCGACATCCATCTCTCACTCACGCTGCTGTCCAGGAGCTCCTCAACAACCCCCCTGCAGGCAATCGGTTTCACAACCCAAAATTCGCCAATCGCGAATGGCGCAACATTCAAGTCGGAGAGCTGGTCTCTCCTAGCGATGTGAAATGGGTCGAGTTGGATAGTACCGTCGAAGATGCGACAATGGTCAGTGGGAACTGGGCGAAGGATGATAACTGTGAACGGGTTTGCTGACATGTGCAATCTAGTTATTGCTCAAGAGCCAGCCTAGTGTGGTGCTCATTCGAGAGGATATAGATTCCAAAACAGCGGTTTCTACATTTGATTTCAAGGACCTCAATGCCTATCTCCTCGTCGTCGTCGGTCTCGCTAGACCGGAAGGAGACCAGGTCGAGGCGTCAAATACGGTTGTCAATAAGGCCAGGAGAGGCGAGCCGATAACGTTGCGAGAGATACAACCTCTGTGTCGAAAGGAGCCACTAGTCACACTCCCAGCACCCAGTCCACTATCTCAAGCCATTGAAATCCTTGGGAGCGGTGTCCACCGTTTGCTTATCACGAATCAGGGCGACGAGGTTATAGGAATACTAAGTCAGGTTCGCACAATGGAGTTCTTCTGGAATGAGGGTGTTAACTTCCCGACAATCGATCAACTCTACCCCGTTGTCATCCGCGACTTGAATATCGGTACGAAGGACGCTATATCTGTGAAGTATGTATGATTCGTGCTTGGTAGCAAAGCAGATTGTATGATGAGCTGACCCGCTATAAATCATAGCTCTGACGCGCCACTCTCCGAAGCACTTACTCTGATGAACGACGAAGGTCTGACGAGCGTCGCGGTGGTCGATAACGGCCATAATGTCGTGGGCAACATTTCCACAAAGGATGTCCGGCACTTGACCAACTCTTCCAGCGCACCGCTATTGAGCCAGTCTTGCATGCATTTCATTTCTGTTATTTTGAACGAGAGGGGAGTCGAAAATGGACGTGATGCTTTTCCTGTCTTCTACGTTAGCCCATATTCGACTCTTGCGCACACAGTTGCCAAGCTCGTGGCCACGAGATCGCACCGCATGTGGGTAGTAGAATCGGCATCGCCCTCGCCATCGGCGCCAGCAACTCCCTTGATGGGTCCGTCGAGTTTCACGCAAGGTCCGCCGCCACCAACGCCGCCCTCGCCGCAGCCAGCTGCTGCTGTCCCTGCGTCGGCAATGATGGGCGCGGGTTTGTCTGGGAGACTGAGCGGTGTTGTTTCGTTGACAGACGTGCTCAATACGTTTGCCAAGTCCACCGGACTGAACCCATCGGATCCAGGGGCGCAGCGAGCGCGCCGTCGGAAGAGCTCCAGCAGCTCAGTGCGAGCCAGCATCGACTCTATTCGAGCTGGTAGCATAGATATTCGGAGGTGAAGAAGGATGGACATACTCGTTGTGCCTTGATTCTGTCAACAACACACAAATGTGTAGTTTGCTTATAAATTCGACGATCATCTGAAGAATACGATACTCTTCGGAATTGCTAAGAAAAAAAATATAACATCAAACGATCAGTGTCGTCGTTCCCTTAGGGATAGCCTGTATCTGCAGAATAAGGAGTGTATTGCAGTTTGGAGGATTCTCAGTTCTTTACCCGGACACTGACATACAGTGTACCTGTTGCTTAACAAGGCCTTAAAATATGCGGCTTGCCTTTAATAAGAGAGCATCTGTGTCTAATTTAGACCTACCTAGGCGTGGCTGAATTGTAGAATCCGGTACACTCCCAACCAGGTGATAAAAGAAATGAGACATCAAACTTAAAGGTTCTTATTACGATGATTAGAATGCTATGGCAGTATAACACGATATAAATTAAGCATATCGGTGTATTATCTCCCATGGCCCCTTGGCCCCTGGTCCTTCGATCTCATCTAGTATCTAGTGGCAGCAAGTAACTAGATTAGCGAGCAGCACAGCGTTGGGTGTTTGGAGGAAATCGTATCGAAGGCGCACTTCGAGTGACTCTCCCATAAAACAGAACGCACAGTGCCGCACCGCCCGTTAACAGGTAGGGAACTGTCTGGATCATTAGTGAGCTACCAGGTTACCGGAATGGAAGGGTTTGCCACCAGGAGTCTCGATGAGACCGCCGACCACTAACGAATAGCGAGGCAAAACCCGGCAGTTGGTGCTCATGGGCCTAAAGAGGGGAGCCATTGAAGATGCTCTTCCAATCTCAAAAACAATAAAGAATAAATGTCAATTTAATGACAGAATGAATATCTTATTAGGCAGGCATTCTTGAGGTTCTCATTACTCAACAAACAATCACGTCCATGACTCTGCCTGAGAACACAAGCTGAGTGCATCGCCACTGTCCCCCACTGGAACTGCCCTACGATTGGGGTCTGGCCTCTATTTTAGGCCCCTCCGCCCCTCAGTATCAATGTGGGCTCCACTCCGATCCATTGAGTCACTCGCCCAAGACTCGAGCTTCAATGGGCGCTTCTTTGTTTCATAAACCATCCCGACGTCCCGCCATCGAGCCGTCATTCAACTCCCTCTCCATTTAACTGACTGCCTTTGCTTCCAGCGCCGTGTATCAATTATCTCTACGCATTGCCTGCTTTCCCACACTCAGACACTCTGTCCCAGCGTTTGCTTAGATCTCCTCTTCCGCCTATAAAGCCAACCTTACCGCCTCCCGGATCCTTCCATTGCAGCCGCCGCCATTCATCATTGTCTATTAGGCATTTGCAGCCCAAAGGTTCCACCTGGCCAGCAAACACCCATCCACGCGCTCATACATAACTGGAAGCTACTATAATAGGAACGGGCCTCTAGTTGGTTGCTGTATCCTATCTTCCTGCTCATCCATTTGCCATCTGGAACGACCCTGGTCACTCTGTTCGCTTATTCGACCTCACATTCCCCAACCTATCCGGTCCTGTCTTGCGCCATACCCTCGGCCCATCAGGCTCTCATCGGGCATTTCAGCTAGGTAGTAAGTGTGAGAGCGCCTACTATTAAGCCCTCGCCTATCTTTATCATCGCCACCAAGGAAGCGGCCTTCATGGACTTTCCGGCTCCCCAGTCATCAACACAACCACCACGCAGCCATCATGGACGACACAGATCCAACACGCTCTCCGAGGCACTATGCTACTCCTCCCAGGGCCCGAAACTTCAGCCCTCCGGCGAGGCAACCGGGGAGTAGCAAGACGCCCAAACTGGGCGATTTTTCGAGGATCGGGCCATCATTCATCTCACCTACTTCATCACCTCGCCCACATGCGGCTGGTGATCAGGCTACTTCCCCTCGTTCCCACTCGGCATTTCCCTCTCCTCAAAGGACCAGGCGAGGCAGCCAATCAGTCTTCTCACGAGACCAGACGGCTTCGCTAGGCAATTTCTCCAAGCTCCTGGCTGTTCTCCAGTCGCCATCACGGCCTGCGTCTGCCCCTAAGAATGTCTCAAAAGCTGTTCCCGAAATCGGTGAACCGAAACCATCTGCAGATACTACGCCTAGAATTACGATCTTGAAAAGAGGCGCAGCCGGCCCGAGTGATCAGGCCAGCCCTGCCTCTGGTCTCCCGCCTTCCCGTTCACCGAATGTGGTGGCGGCCATTGATGTCAAGGCCGATGATCCCATTGCGTTGCCTGCCTTGTCTCCCAACGCTGAATTGTCGTCTTCTCCATCTGAATTAGACAACACTTCAGAGTCGGAAGTCTCTGATTACGATGGCACTTCGGCTACAAGCCTCGCTAGCTCTCCGAGCCAGCATCTTACGCCACAGAGGAAGGCATCCGTCTCTGACTCTTGGAACTCTCTTAACAAAAAGCGAGAGACGATCGTCTCTCCCCCTCAGCAACAGTCCTCAGCTACCAACACCCCCTTCGCCAGGAACATCACGACTCCTCCGACCGTCTACCTCACCGACACGCGCACCAAGGCTCAGAAACACGAGAGCCTCTCAGTGAAACTCGCCCGTCATTTTGTTAACGATTCGCTTACACAATCGCAGTACCGCACTGCCGACTCAAACGCCGTCCACGTTTTTCTAGACCATTCCAACATCAACATCAGCTTCCGCCGCGCCCTCCAGAGTAAGTTCGCCAACGGCGACTTCAGCGCCCGTTTCAACCCGTCCCCAGAGTTCAATCTCGAGTTCTTCTCCGAGATTCTCCTACGCGGCCGCCAGGTCCGGATCCTCAACGCAGGCTGCTCCACCCGGCCTGACCACCCCCAGCCAGCCTTTGTCGACGAGCTCCGTCGTCTCGGCTACCACGTCGACGTCCGCGAGCGAAAGCCCGTCGTCGGCGACCCCAAGCCCCCCCACACAAGGACACACGCGTCGTCCAAGCATCCGCGGAAGCGGAAGGCGGCCGGCGCACCCCATGACGACACCCGATACGTCGAAGACCTGGTCGACGAGACCCTGCAGACGCGCATCGGCGAGTCCGTCATGGAGTTCTTCCAGGACCAGGGGACTCTCGTCCTCGCGACAGGCGACGGCAAGCCGGCCAAGTACTCGGACGGCTTCTTCGCCTACGCCGACAGGGCCCTCCGCATGGGCTGGAACGTCGAGCTCGTGTCCTGGAACCTGGGGCTGTCCTCCTCCTGGTCAGATCCGGAGTGGACAAGGAAATGGGGCCCGCGCTTCCGCATCATCCAGCTGGATGAGTTCCTCGACGACCTCTGGGTGCCTGCGACCTGAAAAATGGCGCAGGACACCCTGATTTTGATCTCGTTGTGAACGCCAGCCGTGTATACCCGATGCCATTTATACCTCAAATCTTATGATTCAACTTATGACGATACTTTTCTTTCTGGCGCACTGGAAATTTTCGATATATACATGATGGAAGTTTCATACGATATGTTACATATATTTTGTTATTATTTATGTTTATTCCCTTTCAAGCAGGGGATGTGATATATCTAAGATGGTCATACTGCCATCTCTGGCATTTACGCAATGGAGGTCGGAATTAGCTGGGAAGCACAGTCGGGAAACTAGGGCTACGCCTCGACGGCGGATTGGAACAATTTTAAAATTCACATATGATGGTGCTGTATCTACTGTAGGGACGTTACTTTATGTTAAAATCCAGTACATTGAATAGCTACTTTTACTCAATGAAACTTTCTATGACTATGGCTTGCTGTCTTTCATCATTTCATGACTATGACCACCTGCTGATCCTGTTCCCCGGAACCCTGACCAGACTAGTATCAAGCTTCATCCTAAGAACTCTCTCTGTCCACGATACTAAAAAAATCATGTAATGCAAGAATGACCAAATGAGTGCTGGCCTCGGTAGTTCCTTGGCCCAGCCATTTAGTGTAGAATAGAAAAGACCTTGCCTCCCGTGCAAGGGTTCAAATGATCATAACAAACAAAGGAAAGTTGTCGATAGTGCCAAAATTGATATATGAAGTATATCTCAATAAGTGGCAGTTCAACTCAAGGGAGAAGAGGAATCCCTTAAATATAACGATCGGACTTGGAAATGGCACCGCCAATACCGTAGAACTGCTCTGCGTTGAAGGTATCCATCGACTTCGTCTTCCAGAGATCGTTGAAAGCCGAGAAGAGAACGACATCTCCAGGAGTTTTAGAGAAGGCTTTCTTGATAGATTCAATAGCTTGCTTCTGGTTTTCCAGACTAGGGATTGCCAGACCATTGGGAGAGCCATCCATTGGCCAACCGGTCTCGGTAACCACCACGTTCATCGGCTTGGAGAGGGCCAACTTGACTCGCTGGACGGTGTCATCCAACCACTTTCCGGCGTGGGATGCGCTAGTAGTGCTGTCAAAGAAGGCATGGGCATTGATAGCGCAAAAGTCAGAAGCCTCGCAGAGCTCGGGGTGCTTCTCAACGGCGTTGAAAGTATCGACGGTGACAACAGGACCCTTGAAGCCTGCTCCACGAAGCATGCTGCGAGCCTTCTTAATGGCACCGATGACCTTCTGCGGGCTGGCTTCTCCCTTGTTGACAACCTCGTTGCCCACGCTCACGGCATGGATCTTATCCCAGCCGCCTTCCACGCCTGCAATGATTTTCGACACCTCGTTCTCCACATCATTGATGTCCCAAACGCCCAACATCAGCTTGGTCTTCGTATTCTTAGCTGCCTTGTACGTCTTGGAGACTTGGTCGCAGTCCGTTCCGTAGATACGAATCACCGAATAGTCCTTCAACTGGTCAAAGTCGTTCTGGACATCACGGGCGTCCTTGCAACCGTGGTCTCCACGGTATGGGGCATAGGAGATGCCGAACTTGTCAGCCTTGCCAGGTGCGGTTGGACTAGGCGCGGCGGATCCAGGAATCCCAAGGGCCTCCAAGATCTTTGCGTCGGCGTCGTCGCTTGGGACGCTGACAGAGCGAGGAGCAGTGGGGAGGACTACAATGGTCTTGGTGTCGGTAGACACAGGGGCGCCGCCTTGAAGATAGGCAACCTCGGCAGCAACAGTGGTGGGTGCAGCGAGGGAATCATCATACGCGGTGATCTCTTCCCGGCGGTTGAGCTGAGCGGCAGATTTGGGCCCATCTTGACAAAGAGTTAGCCCACAGATTATTTCTTGAAGATGTGATTGTATCACTCACTCTTAGTGGGAAGCGCGGCACCAGAGCTCGCCAGTGCGAGGGCACACAGTAGAACGTCTCCCAAAGCCATAGTGGGTGGAAAGAGTGTGGTTTTAGGGTGAGTTGAAAGAAAGGAACGAGGTGAGCCCAGAATCAGAAGAGAACGTGTTGTCTGAACGAACGACGCGGGGTGAGATAAGAATATAACCGTAAGAGAAACAGAAGGAGGGACGAGAATGAAAGAGGGAGAGAGTGTGTGAATCGGCCTATTCAGGGACTAAAGGGCGCGTTCGTCAATGAGAAGGGAAAGGAAAAAGTGAGATGTGAAGAAGACAAAAGGTTGACGACGGAGAAGGTAATCAAAGGAGGGGCAAGGTCAAGCCACAGGCTCGAAAGAGGGTGTTGAGGATGGTATAAAAAAGCTTGTGTGAAGAAATGAATGCGAACGGATGGGGAGAAGAAGAAGTGCGGTGTTGGCCAACGCGAGATGGAAGGTAGGCAAGTAAATAAACAGCGTGGGGAGGAATGTGGTGGCGCCTCGAGTGTGATAAGGCGGTGATTGCCTCCAGCTGCAACCGGCCTGGCCTTCAGAGCCCGTTCAACCAGCTTAGGGGCTGCATCCGGCCGGCTAGGGAGGCATCTCGAGCGGTTTAGCACCTGCCTGGCAACTGCTGCCCTCGTCTTCAAGGGAGCCCTCAATCGCTACCATCAATGGGCAGGAGCGGTGGGTACAGGCAGCCTGCAGCGTGCCACGGAATGACACCGGCGTTAGGATAGGACAATATATCTGAGACCGGTAAGACATTTTGATCCCGAAATGTATTGCCCCTGAATCCGATCTGCGCCCCAGATTGGTGGTTCACATGTCACCCGGGGGATGCGCACATGGACAAGCGAGGGCATGGCAGCAACGTCTGGTCACAAAAGGCTGGATGAATCCCAATATATTCTATTATGCTCGAGAATTAGTTATGCTATATGTCAAACCAAGGCCCAGCCTATGGGCCAGAAACCTCCGTGGTCACATCCTCATTAAACCTATGACTTTTCGCTCACTTGGAGACGTAAACCTAATGAACACTATTAAAAACACCCAACCAAATGCTGGCGGTGGATGATCAAAGATGCTAGATGCTATCCTTTTTAAGAAGATGCAGCCTTGGTGCTCGTCTTTCGTGTCATGACTTTGGTAATGGCGTGTCTGATCGTGACTCCGGCCTTCTCAATGTCCTTCTTCGACAACGCCGTCGTAAGACATACCTTGAGCGCTGGCTGGACGGCCCATTCGGACTTTCTGTCCTTCATGGCATTTGCATATCCCCGCGTCTTGAGGCGGGTAATCATAACACCGTTGGCCAGAGTCTCATCAACACATTCCATCAGGATACGTTCCTGGTCCTCGACTTCAAGGTTTCGGGCTGCGACGACCTCTGGCTTGAGCACCAGCAGCATGATTGGGTTTTCCGGGGCGCTCGTGCACTTGACCCAGTCACTGCGGGGGTCGAGTTGAGCTCTCAAGGCCTTGATGTTCTCCCGGGACTGCGTCAAGATGTCGGGGTTTGACTGTAAGAGGTTCAGTGTCTCGCTTGCCGTTACAGCCATCATCGCAGGTAGGGCGGCCGAGTACGTATAGGCTGAAGAAGTGATACGCTGGTGTTCCACAACATCCTTGGCGCCAGCACAGAAGCCACCACCGGCACACAGGGGCCCAGAGAGAGATCCGATAATCATGTCCACCTGTTGGGGGTCCACATTCTGCGCCTCAGTGAGGCCACGACCAGTTCGGCCCAGTACACCAAACGACCACGTCTCGTCGAGGATGATGCGGAACTTGTATCGCTCCTTCAGTTCCACGAGGCGGGGGAGGTTGATGGAATCTCCGAGTGTCTCAAACAATCCCTCCGTGACAATGAAGCGTCGCGTCAGTTTCTTAGTTTTGGCTTGGTCCTTGGCCACCGATTTCATAACCCTCTCCAGATCGTCCATGTCGTTGTGCTTGAACCACTTGATATTGCTCCTGGAAATCTCAAGACCCTTGCGGATAGAATAGTTGCATGCTTCATCGGCAACAATGACATCGCCACGCTTGCAGAAGGTGGGAATGACACTGGTGATTGTGGAAAACGCATGGGCATAGACAATGCAGCTCTCAGTACCAAGGTATGCAGCAATATCGGATTCTGTCTTGACGTGGACATCTTGCGTGCCGTAGAATTGGGGTGGTCCGCAGGGTCCGACACCGTAAGTTCGGAGTGTCTGGATTGCCTTCTCCTTGATCTGCTCGTTTCCATTGAAGTTGTAGAAGTTGTATGATGCGAGGTTCGTAACGGTACGGCCGTTGGCGAGTTTGGCTTTGGGGCCAGTCGGGCTAGATGTGTGTCAGCTTCTGCGCGGATGATAGTCACCAATAATGGGAGTAGCTCACCCAACAATAATAGGAACTCTCTCGCTCTCTGCCAGCTCAATAGGGGTTTGCTCCGATACCAATGGCTCCGGCGTCCACTCCTCGATCAGTTCCTCGACTTCCTATATTATCCACCACATCGGGTCAACAACGTCCTCACATGCGAACTGAAACAAGGGCAAATAGCTTGGTTTGACTCACATCCTCGCGGAGCTTGACATAGTTCTGCTTATCGGTGCGGTAGGAAGGCGACATCAAGTAACGGATGAAGAACAAGACGAGGACGAGCTCCATGGCGGATCGCACGGGATCATTTTGATAGCTGGACTGGACGTAACGCATCAAGACGGCAGACCCGGGTATCTTCTGGAATGCAACCCATGCATCTTGGCCCAGATTGCCCAATAGGGATTGAAAAGAGTCTAAATCCATGCTTGCGGCAAACGCAAAGATCGATAGTCAATTGCACGGTATTCTCGTCCAAGCAGAGAACAAATAGGGGACGGACGGGTTTAACTTCAGAAGATGTCAGAAAACATCCCGAGAAGGCTAAGTAATACTGCTGGGCTAATCTCCAAGCGAGCGTCTGTCATTGGGCGACTGACACTGACAGGAGGCTCCAGTGCTTATCTAATTCGCCGACCCTTAATTTTATTACAGCCCCTAGGTGCATACTGACCAATTACGCAGTAAGTGCATCGTTTCACTACAACTTCGCGTGGTCTTCAGACACGTCACAGTGAATCTAATTGGGTACTGTACGCAAAGTTTGCGAGAATAGGTAAAATTTGAACCATACAAGTCTATCTAATGTTTTCGTTTCATAAACCTTAAAAAAAGAAGAGAAGCAAATAACAGCCCGCGCGTTCCAATGCAGTTAACATACTATTTCACCTCGTACCAAATATTTAACATGCTGCTAAAACAGTCCATATCACCTCATCAACGAACTCTTATTAGGAGCGGTCTAGTTGACCATGTCGTTCCCACCTTAGAACAGCTTGATCTTGTCCGTTGCCACACTGCTATCGGTGGTGGAAGAGCGATGCTGATACAGGTATCCAGTGTAACCAGGAGCACCAGTACCCGTTTTGACGGTTCCATTGGTGTTATCACGGTCCTGGTTGTTGGGTTGAACAAGTCTGAAGTCCGGCAAGCTTTTGTTGATGCTATCTCCTAGCGACTTGATTTGGGTCCGCACAGCCTTCTGCTGTCCTGCGACAGCAGGTCCTACGATGAGGATCAGGAACAAAACAAGCATGGCGTAGTAGAGGATAGCAAATCGAATGACACGACGACGCCTAAGCTTCGACTGCTTCATCGAATAGATTGGCGGGCGGATTTGACGACTGCATCCAGAGTTAGTAGGGTATATACACCATCAACGGGGGGGTTGAACAAACCTAGGCCTGAGCCAGAAAAGCATGATCGAGTGGATCATGTCCATCTTGGGGAATGTCACAAGAGGCATCATGATGAACAACAGCCAGTGTCCCAAGACGAAATCAGCAGCAAACATGCTGAGCTCGGTAATCTTGCAAAGGAATTCTCGGCCGGGTTGGGAAATTGAGTGCCAACCCATAGAGTACCACTTGCCCGTCCAGAAAGCGATATTGGACTGGTCCGTCTTCATCTCACGGGTGAGAGCCAGGGATACAATCAGCTTGAAGACGAATCGCTGGATAGCAATTACGCAAATCATACCCGACAGGGTACGGGCGAAGTTCAAGCTCTCCAAGACAAACATGGCCAGGAAGAAAACAAGGAGGACAATGACAGCGACAGCGTGGGCAATACCGGCCAAAACACTACCGAACTTCTTGCAGCACATACTAAGCACTGGACCCATGAAGCAAGCCATGAAGAACAGAATACCCAGAAGTCCAGCGTTGATGGCGACAGGGGCCAAAGCGACAATGAGAACACGGAGGAGAGAACCGGTAGGAGCAATAGTGCTATCGTTTTCTAAGTCGCCACTCTTCTTGCCTGCCACGACGCCAGTCTGGGCATTGATGAACAGGTAAGGGAGTAAAGTGACGGCAACGGTAAGGAGGGGCGTCAGGATCTCACCCCAGAAGATGTTGGTGATGGCAGCACGAGGAACATCGGCTGACATCTTAGCTGAGGGTTCTCCAATCACCTTGCGTTTGTAGCCCGTGATGCGAGTTCGTGAAAGTCGACAGAAAGAAATCCATGACGAAGCGTGGGAGCGGGAGTTACCTCGTGACAGCCATCGCAGGAAATCACGATAGTCAATGAAGAAATCGCTGAAAGCAAACTGGTGAGGATTGTATAAGAACGGCGAGATGGTCAGACCAAGCAGAGTGATCCAGAAATAGGTCAATGCAGCTTGCCAAGCAGTGACTGTGCCGAAAAGAAGCATGATCAACAATCTTGAACCAAAATAGATTGACGGGCCAGCAAATCGAGAATAGAGGATTCCAAATGGGATACGAGCGGTCGCAAAACCACGACCTGTTCCGATGTAACGAGCACCACCAAACGAAAGATTCTGCTGCACAGAGTTCGCGTAAATCTGACAGACGAAAACTTCGAAGAAGGGCGACAATGACATCATTTGCTTGGCAAATCTGAGAGCAGCACGGCCAACACCACGCTCCATCAGCTCCTGAACAAGCAGAGGTACGAATGACAGGAAGAATGTGAAGAGAATGGAGATGATACTGCGCCAGATCCAATCGCTCACAGCGTCAGTGTTGGCGCAACCAGTGGGAGTCAAAGGATCCGTAGTAGGGACCTGTCTGTTGTAATCACACTTGATAGTCTCGTGCCTGAGGGCACCAAAGTTGATAAGAACAACCATGAACATATGGACGGAAAGCATGATGAACATGTTGTTGACGTGGAAACCGGCGTGAGCATAGTAAAATGAGAGGAAGCGATCAAGAGGTAGTTGAGTGCCCAAGTAGTAGTACTCGCGAGAAAGCATCTGTTCTCCCATACCAGTACCAATCTTGGTCGTAAAGTTAAGAATGGAGCCAAAACCCAGATCACGACCCTTGCCACACTGGTAGTATTCGCAATGCTTGATACGACCACCTCGAAGGAGTGCATTCATACCGGCGTAAATATCTTCATTGAGATGTAGACCCTTTTGGGCTTTGGAAACACCGCCACGAGTTGTCATGAAAATACCGTTGAGGAAATCAGGGTGACCGTAATGAAGCTTGCCGCCAATTTGAGACATTGTTCTAGCGAACATGGTACCGAATGTCTGTTCTTTTCCGGCAGCAATATCACCGAGGATACCAATGTTCTCTGAGAAAATGTATTCGCGAGCTCCAAGAATAGCGACAGGGTACTTGGCTTCACTCTTGATTCCGGGCGTATAAGGAGAGACCTCGTCGGCCTTCATTTCCTCGAATTCGGCAAGAACACTGCGAATCTTGAGACACTCCTCGAGGTAGTTGTCCTGGTTAGCATCAATGAGCTGGAGGTACTCTCCACGGTAGAAGATCAAGGAGTGGTTCTGGTTGTCAGATTTGCCATCACCTAAAACAGGGTTACCAGACAGTTGAACTCTGAACTTTGGCTTTCGCATTCCATTCTCCAAGATTTCCGAGTGGCCGTCAATAAGCGCCGAGTACAGACGGGGTTCTTCGCCTTCGGCTACAGGTGGCTCTTCATCCAGGTAGGCAATTTGCAAGTCGGGGTACGCACGAAGGAGGAATTCAGCATTTTCCATTTCTTCCTTCTTGAACTTGGAGTATCGCTGCATAGATACGACAATCTTGAACTTGCGGCGAGCCATACGTTCCAGCTCCCGCTCAAGCTTATCGGTGTTACCGCCGAACATTTGAACGACTTCAGGGTTCTCAACACGGTAAAGGAGCTTGATTGCACGGCTGTAGTTCATGAATCCAGAGATAGTACGGTACAGAGTCTGAGAGCGAAGTGAGGCCCAAATTCTGGTACGGAGAGTGTACTCGGGGGCAGAGGATTTGAAACCAATGCAGTAAAAAGGAAGGTCATCAATCTTGTTCTTTGCTGTCTCCTTGGCTGTCTCTTTCTCGTCCTTCTCGTATTCCCCGTTGAGCTGAGAGGTTTCGTCGGCAAGAATCTTTGTATCCTTGACAAAGCAGTCCCACTCATGGGGATGAAGCTGCTTCAGGTATTCCAAAAGGGTGACCCGAGAATAGGGTTCATCCTCACGAATAATTTCTCTCAAAGTCAACAAGATCTTTTCGCTGTAATGAGGAATCATGACGGTGAATGTCGGCATGTTGTCAACAGGGAGCGGCTCGGGAATCGGGGTTGAGAGAGATTGGGCGAAGAATGAGAGACGACGTTCGGCCTCACTGTATGTCGGGAAGAACTCGGTCTTGAAAGAGTGATCCTCCTGGGACACAAAGAAGGTTGGAGCTCTCAGTGTTCTCTTACCCTCCTGCTCGGATGGGACCTGGTGGTAAAGAAGCTTCTGGACATGATCAATGGCCAACAAATGCTCTCGGTACATGGAAATAACGATAGCATTCCAAATCTGAGAGATCAAAACCTTGGGCTTATACTTGATCTCCATATCCGTGGTGGCCAGAATCTTGGAATAGATACGCTTTGGAAGTCGAGAGAAGATGTTTCTCCAGGGGGTCCAAATAGATGAACCCAGGTAGAAAGAGCGCGCAAGCGAGAAAGCTGTGTTGATCAGAACGTACCAGAGGTAGGTATCGAGGAAGAAGAAAACAACGTCACAGAAGCCCATCATTCCCAACAAGATCTTGGGATGGTACTGGCACAACGTGTTCCCCAGCAAGAGCTTGTCACCTCTGCAGCTGCTGACATTCATGATGTAAAGGTAACGAATGGAGTCACGGAATGACAGCGTGAGATACTGGTAAGATTCTCCGAACTTGGCTCCAAAAACAACGACCCAGAGACCATAGGACATGGCCATATTGCCTCCCTTAAGTCGGGGATAACTGGCCGTGAATGTCTGGCTGGCAACATACTGCCTCGAGTTCCTCTTCATGTAACTTCCAAACAAGCCGCCTAGCGGCATGACAGAGAAGAAGATGAAAGTGAACACGGCGATGATGATGTGTACGATACTGATAATGTAATCAACAGCCACACCCTTGGTTTCAGTCGGCCACATGAACACCTTGATACCAGGTGCAAGATTGAGCGCAAATACCAGAATCACGAAGAGAAGTCGCTTTGTCAGATGCTGGGCACCAGCCCATCGCCGAGGAACGTACGCCCACTCAGCCAGAGTTGCCAGAATTTGAATGAAAGACGCAATAGCACCGCCAAAAGCAACAGCAGAAATAACCTTTTCTTTGGGCGGGTCTTGGTCAGCTTCCTGTTCGTATGTCGGGCCGACTAGGACAGAGGGAGCGTTGAGCACGGTAAAAAACCAAAACATGGTCAAGTGGATAATCCAGATACGGTTGAAGTTGGTGATCAAGTGGAACCATGAACGAGTTTCCTTGTATGTCTTGAAGAAGCACTTCTTCCAGTTGATGTCCTTGAACTTGAGATAACGCTCCGCAGCTGGTACGTCAAAGAGCTTGCTCTTATCCTCCAAGACGATACGATCAAGACCTTCCGGATACCAGAACAGCTGGTTGCAATCATCATAACCGATGATATCCTTGTGGTCACGCTCACGTCGGACATAGACCCCATCCAAAATCTCGTAGCCTTGGTCGCGACAGTATTGATACAATGGCGTGATGACGTTGTTAAGGTAGGTAAATTCGTCCACAGGTTCAACAATAGCCTGGCACGCAGGGGAATTCAAGTAATCGTCGGCGCACTTGAAAATAAAACAGAGACATTCAGGCATGAACCGAACCTGATTCGCTTCACCCCAGCAGAGGAGATAAAGTGCGATTTGTCGAACTCGGTCGTGTTGCGACATACGATTCATGCGCGTCTTCCAGCGATACTCGGCAGCCTCCAAGCTATCGTCACCTTCCAACTCTTGCAGGGTTTCAGCCTCGGTCCCCTCAGGCTCATTCTTCTTCTTCTTCTTTTTTGTCTTGCGCCGGAGACCTTTGACTTTCGAGTTTGATAGGCCTACAGCGTCGTCCAAGTCAAGATGGGCAGCGAAATACCACTTGCGGTAGTTGGCATTGTCGCCTCCGATGTAATCAGCATGCAATGAAAGCAGAGCTTGATTGGGGGTCATTCGTGATGACCGAGAATCAAGCAGCGTCATGAAATGGTCATACATGTTTCGCATACTGTCACGCTGGAATCCAAACTTCTTGGTCAGGTCCTCGAAAATGTCTTCAATCTCCTCCTTAGACAGAGGAATCTGAGCATCCGAAGTCCAAGCTGGGTAAGGCTCACGCGATCGCTGACCAGCAGGCAAGACGTTGCCGTAGTCCATACCGTAGTTGGGGGTCGAGGCGCCAGAGGATCGGTTACCACCGTAGGACATTTGAGACGAGGGAGGTCGGTATCCTCGGCTGTTGTCGCCGTAGCTATTGTATCGCTCATCCCCATGATTATAATAATCCATCTCGGCGGCCCGCGCCATGTCAGACCTCATGGTGAAATCGCTAAACGTTTCGGAGCCATGCTCAGACCCGTGACGACCGCGGTTATCACTGTATCCTTGATTATACTCGTCGTAGTAACCACCTTGTTGGTTACCGTTGTTGTAGTACTCGTCGCGATACTGGTCCTGGCCATCGTAGTAGCCGCCATCTTGATGATAAGGATTGTTGGGATCGGCATTGTAGTAACCGCTGTAAAACTCTGTCAATAATCCGGCTAGAACTCAATCGACAGTGGCTTAAAAACTTACGATTCATCGTAGTAACCATCGTGGCCTCCTTGTCCTTGTCCTTGGCCTCCGCCTTGACGATCATCATAGCCTTGGTCGTAGTACTGGTCATTTTGGTAGTAACCGTCACCGGCTGCTCCCTGATTATTATTATGGCCGTAGCCGTCGTCGTAGTGGTTTCCGCCACCACCAGCACCACCACCCGGGTAGCCCGACATGGTTGCTATAGCTTATAAAGAACCACTGTCAAAGCAGGATTAGTAGCTGTAGGGAGGATCATTGGGCTCCAGTCACCACGGGCTATACACGTACCGTGCGGCTTGCATAGACCTATAATACAGAATTTCCGTGACCTTTGGTCAATCCTAATATGAAATTTGATAATTATACGGCCGATACGGTCGAGGAGACGTCGAATGGAATTATTCGCCAATAACGAGACGGGCGAATCGATATGAACTCGGCGTCGAAGTGCAAAACTCGGGGAGCGTATTGATCACAATGGGCGAAGTGACGTGTCCGACTTTCAGCACGATGTATTGACACCAGATCGAGGCAGGAGATGATAAACGATAGTTTGGTCTGAACGAGTGATACGGCCCAAAATGAACCTGCCTTTCTGGCGGCAATGCTGTGTTGGGTGCAAAGCGGCTAATGCGTAAGGAGCGAAACAGAAGCAACGGGTGGACAGAGAGATGGCGAAGAGAGCAGTAGCGAGTGGAAATGGCAACCCATCGACTCCCCGCGGTGCACTCTGGAGAAAAACACGGTCCTGATCTTCAAGAACCCCAAGTGTGTTTGGGAAAAGGGCAAGAAAATACAGGAAAGAGTGGTATTCAAGGGAAGAGGTGGAGGTTGGACCAGCTGGTAGGAGTACCTACTTGGTGGCTGAGGATGCGGCCCCTTTGTTGGTTGCCCCGTTTCGGTTCCTAGTGGGCGGGACCTGTTGAGTGGAAGTTACGTATGCTGTACCTTGCCGTTACATCTGCCCACCAGTGTGGACAGCCACACAGAGGCCCGGATTCGCTGTGGAAAAGATACATGGCCGAAGTACCTGGGACCAACAGAAGGATTTTAAGCTGCACCACACCTGCTCCACACGCTCACTGAGACGCACCATCTCAAGTCGCGTCGCTGAGAGGCCAGAGAGTAGGGGATAACACGGGGCTGGAGGCAAAAAAGAATCTCAGGAGTGGAAGGGATCCTCCTATCCACCACCTTGCTGATGTGCCGAAAACAAGGAAAACCCAGCGCGCGTCCTCCCCAACCTGCCGCTCTACGTCACGGTCCTACCTCGCGAGAGCTTCGATGCCGACTCGATTTTCTTGTCGTCGTGCGGGAACTGCCTAGACTGCCTATGCATATTGACATCCGCGGGAGGCGTCCAGGTCCATTCCATCCCGCCCTGCCCAGCTGCGCTTCAACCTGGGTGCTGGCACCGACCGATTACAGCGTCAGCTTGAGACCCATCTTGCCACAATTTAATTGGAGGCGAGTCGTGCCCCTGGCAGGAACAAGTGGAGATTATCCATCCAGCACAGCCATGGCACGATAACCACCGCTGCCTCTCAGGCCGCCCAGCATCGACCCGCCTGATTCATCAGCAAGTCCTATCTACGTGTTAGGCTAGGCGACCCGATCAGAGGGCATCGACGATCATTTTCATCCCCAAATCACATCCAACTCGCATGTTGCGCGCGGCGTGAATGGCGCATCGCAGGCAAACAAAGTGCTTCAAAGCAGACATGTGCCGTTGCCGGGCAGCAGCGAGAGTCCTGAGACCTTTCAGCGAAGCCCCATCTCGCTGAATGCCCGCGCCCAAACAAAGACATGCATCTCTGCTTTGAAATGCAATGCTTCGCTGTGCCAGGGCATGTCTGCACTCCCGGAGAACCCGGGTGGGCACAGGGGTGGGGACTATTCCACACTTGCTGCATTTCTCAGGGGAAACTGGGCCTGCCTCCTGAAGTCCTGCATCCACACGAAGACATCCATCCCACCGATCCGCGATTCGATCAGAGCGTTGTCAGATTCCCATGTTGCCATGCTACCGGCGTTCACGCACCTCTTCCCCTTCTCTTCAAGCTTACTGGACTGCCTTAAATCTCCCGCGCAACCACTAGGAAGGGGTTGTTGGGTCGAGTACTTCTGGAATACTTGTGTGTACTCTGACGATGCATCAGAGTGTCCGGCAAAAGATGATGGACGGATCGTGGGAGGTGCTGGGGCCAGTGTTCTAATCTTGATCTCTGACACAACCTCTCCTCCGTTCATCTCATCCGAAGCAGACTGTATTTTACATTTTGGGAAGCAGGCGTATCTCTCGGGCTGTAGTGGACCGCCGCCGCCGAGGCAAATTGGCTGTCATGCAACTCGACCATGGCAGAAGCCAGTATGGAATAGGTACAGTGTGACCCTAAACCTCCGGATATTTTTACTGTGACGTATTTGACACTTATCCTATCACAGGGAGCCAACCAGCCCCTAGCAGGTGAATTGGTTAGGAGGGTGCTCCTCTGGGCCTATCAACATGGAGCTGCAGAATTTCGGCGTATCGCGCGTGTTCACACTGTCTTTCCAGTTTCTACCACGAACACCTCGTATACTTGCTGTCCGCGGAAGCCTTATCACGGGCACCACGACAGCGCCGGATGTCCAAGCCAGTATCCAGAGGTGGTGGCGGAGCTTCGCAGTACGAGATTATCATTACTCTGTCAAATCTAATCATGGATTCCCAAAATGAAAGCCTCTTCATCACCGATGAATCTACTGGGATGCAAGCCAGTAGCTCCCACCTCAAGCCGTTCTGATGAGCTCCATGACACGCGGCGCCCTGTTGTGCATAAACTCAATTCCAGTGGTCAAAGCTCGAAACCGGTCGCCGCTTTGAGCTACGTACTGCGTTACTTACCTTATGTAATTTGTGCATGTTTGCATAATTTGGAGGTACATGGCAGGTACTTTCTGCTACCCACTAAGAATTTAGGCCTCCCTTCAATAGTGCGACGTTGGTGGAGCGATCTTGCTCACCCATCCACTCCATCAAGGAACATGTCAGGGTACGTAAGAAAGACACGACCTTATCCCAAGTCCTATCTCCGTGAAAAAGTTAGATTACTCTTCGCGGTATACTGTACTGGCTACACTATCATTAGTAATAGTCATAACTACACTGCAATTCAAGACAGTTCTATCAAGTACACCTTAGGTAATTCTGGCTTTTTTCTACTTCCAACTGTTCAAATGCCAAGCCGCTGGGCCAAAAGAGCAATCGACATCCCAAGTGGATGGTGTAACGCATCATACCCAATTTTATGGAAACGCAGCAACTTAGCTGCCAGGCTGTTGGGATACGATCGATCATCTACGGTGATCAACGTGGGAAATTTAAGCGCTTCGGATTTTCTGCAGTGTGTATGAAAAATCTCGGCAGTGGACAGCGGGCAGGCAGCCCCATTCAACTGGATTAATGGACAAAACATTGGGAAACGAAGGAAAAGGTAAACGTAAATATAAACAGTTAAGACCTTTTATAGAATAAGCCAGAAATTGTTTAGGTTTGTGTTGGGTATCCAGCTGAATCATCTGGCCTGCCGGGTGAAATCAAGATACTGATATGCCTGCACTGATATAATACAAAAGCTCTCTCAGCCAACTTCAATTGTCAGAGCCCATTTGATATTATAATTTATTGTGCCGTTATTGTTGAATAGACGCTGTGTGAAGTAGTAAAGCTGGGTTCCCACTACATTTTTGGGTCAGTTTCTATGTCAGTAAATCTAGTACAGTCTACGTTAATTTTAAATTGACTTTGATAGCTTCTTTTTGTGTCTCCCAGGTATTTGAGTTCCGGGTAGGACCCTTGTTTTTTATCTTGAAAACCCAATTGCACCGTTTTCCACATGTAAGTGATGTTGGATTTACTAAGTTCACAGCAAAAGGGCACATATATGAGGTTATGTTCAAACAGTCCTGAAAGAGTAGTGAGCGATGGTATGTAACTGGGAACGTCTGCGATGAGACAAGGTAATGGTTCGTCTGTGCATGTTGACTTGATTTGTTTCGAAAGAGCCGTTTGTGAGTCAAGTTTGACATTGCAGCTAAGCTCTTTCGCCAGAATACACCCATATCGACCGCCTTCTGCTATGAGGAAAGGAGGCGCGCCATGGTCGAGATTTTTTTTGGTCGAAAACCTCTACTTTGCTATTCAATGCCTCGTGTCAACTCTCATTTTCTGGAGGGGCGCATCTCAAGGCCTGTAATCCTCATGGTTGATTTGATGGACATCGAAATAAGTATGGTCAAGGCAGGCTTTTACGCTGAGTTTCTCTCATTGAGATGTCGGCATAGCATCAGACATGGCAAAACTTGCGAGGGTCTCGTTTCGATCTCTTGAATCTAAATAGTCTTCATGAGGGAATGGAAGCAGGCCACAGCTCAGTAAGCGATGTTGAAAGGAGGTTAAGACAGCTTTGCTTCAACAGGTCGTCGCACTGAGCTTCGGACACAGACCAATACGAGCAAAGCTGGAAGAAGTAAAACTAAAGCCCTTAATTCTACCGGTACAAGTATCTTTGAGCCACAAAGAAGCACACATTTAGAGCTACGCATCACCATGATCCACAGCTAAGACTGGTGGTTTTTTTTGCCAAGTTGGCGAAATCTATGTGCTGATCTGACTCGCCGAAAGGTGAAGCCTTAACTGAAATTCCCCTGGCTTTCCTCAGAGCATTTAAGGCAATATCGTTCTTTTGTGATAGTGATAACATCAAACTGATGGGATCTATCCGCATGTTTTAGCCCCCCCCAACTTCCGAAAACAGGCACAGTTAACCAGGCACGCTACAGGGGAAATACAGCTACCAGAATAATGTTCACAAGGATATAATGGCCGAGGTGCGCATGGAGAAATGCGATGCCGAACTCCGCAGGACAGCCAAGGCTGGTGACATACTGGTAGCAGGCTTCAACTTTGGCTATTTAGGATCTATCGCTTGTAGTCTCCTTACGGGGAGTCTCCGGTAAGCGAACCCAAGGATTTTAAGACAACAGGCTGCGACCGCCATCTTAGCAAAACAAATTCCTCTCGTCGTTGCTGGCAGTTTCAGCAATATCTTCAGCCGCAATAGCATCAGCAAAGCGCTCCTCGGGTGGTATTTCATGTTCGATCATTCTTCTTGGCGCTTTCATTTAACTTTCCCTTGTTTTCTTGGAGAGAGGTGCGCTGAACAAGAGAGGTTGTGCTTCCCTGCCTCACAAAAGTAGATGCGCATTTCGGGAGCTTCGTTGCAAATTTATAAGTTGCAGTCAACGGCAATAGAACTACTCATTCAAGGCCAATTTCATCTTCTAATCTACCACAGCTTATTGCTGGGGCTCTGTTATAAATATACTAGAAAGGATACTAGTAAGAGAAGTTCATGATTTCTACTAAGAGAGTAGATGTTGCCTTCAATAGCAGTAGCCTCATTCCTACTGACTCTATAGTAGCAATTTTCTCAATGCTCATATTGTAGCCTTAGGCACCGGTTGCTCCTGTACAATGGGCGACTTCAATTATTGACTTGTGCTGTGGTTGGATGAGCTAACGCTTAACTCCGCCATATGCGGATGGTGGTGACAGCATCTTATACGTAGCGCCTCCATTGGGACATGAGCCTCTTTGTTTTTTGCAATTCTTATGATTCCATCAAATTCAAGAAACGGCCTTTCTAGCTATCTAGCATGCAAAACATCCTTTTTCCATGTATCAATTGACCACTGAACCGGCCTAGCCAGCAGCCCATGATGAGTGTGCTCAGACCTCACAACAAAGAAAAATTAGCACATCACTATGAAATACAGAAACACGGGACCCCATAGCCTGCAGCGACAATAGGTTATTTGATTGTTAGGTGATTTATAAAGTTTTCTGACGTTTGGAAAAGGATAAGTGGCTTCGACGCTCTCAATTGTCGAAGGTCGGCCACTGGTATAGGGTAGTCGCTCTCGAAAGGGGTAGGGTGGTTGCTGTGACAACAGAAGAACAATGACTTAGCAGTACCCAAGAGGACTCGGTGAACCCTCAAACAACAAAGTGCATTAATACCACTTTTCCCTACAGACCACAACCCTGTCTCACATTCCGCAAACATACCATACTGACTGATAATACTCGTTATAATATCCCTAGCACCTTCTTCTACCCTTCACAATGTCACATCTCGCCGACTGTCTATCAGACAGTGAAGGAGAGCTGCCAAGCCCAGATCTTCTCTCAAAGCGCAGTGGTTTATCGAACAGGAAAATGGTCTCAACGCGAGAATCATCACCCAGCAAATCCCCGAGCAAGATGCTCGTACCCAAGTCGGCCTCAAAGCCTCGCAGAGTTCGCCGTCTTGATGGTGGTGGCGGCCTTGCCGCCAATGCTCTGTTTCAGAAATGCGACCCAGAGCAATTACTAGGCTCACCCAAGAAGTCTCCTACCAAGAAGTCTCCTCCTAAGAAATCTCCCATCAAGAGGAAGGCTGGTTCATTATTACAACCTTCAATCTTCGACGATGAGGATATCACTCCACCCGCCACTACTCGAAGACTTCGCCTTCGAGCACCCAAGATCACTGCAGCCCGGCAACAGGATTCTGATTCCGATGATGGCAATGATTCAACATTTAATGTGGACGATTATCTTGGACAAAGTCTACTTGGAGGCAACCAAACTTTTGTTTCTCAGGGGTCTAGCTCTGGGTCTCCTGACGCCACTGTTGCTTCAGATCTCGCCGTCGACGAAACGGTGGATGAAGACCAGGATCTCCTCGATGCGCAGCTTGCCCAAGATCTTTTCTCTGCTAGCGTCATGGAACAGGAACAGGAAGTCGAGGATGAAGATGAGGATGAGGATGAGGACGACACCGTTAACGCTCTGGACGATGATCAATCAAGCACTGATGAAACAATTACGGAAGCTGAATCCCCCTACAAGGAGACCTCAGATTCAGAGTTTGATGCAAGCGATGACGAGGATGTCACAGTTTCAAACTTCGCACAGTCTTCCACACGTACCAAAAAGCAAGCTTCGGGTGTGAAGGTGACAAAATATCAGAATGTTGAGACGTCGGTTCTTTCACCTAAGCAAGCAAACGTTCTGGTTGTTCCTCGGTATGGACAGCAAGACAACGCACTTAAGAAAAACATCAAAGCACCAGTTGCTTCGAAAGAGCCTTTGGACCTTGCCGACGAGCTCGGCAAGTTGAATTTAGGCATGGCTGAATGGTCTGATGAGGAGAACAAGGTGCCCTCCAAGGATGCACCAAGCACTCCCCCCGAGACGCCCACGAAGTCGTCACGAACCAAAGGCCTGGTTTCTCCCACTAAGCGAGCGCGCATCCCCCAAACCCCACACAGAGAGAGCACGGATGCCTTCTGGAATGCCGAAGTTGTCAACAGCTGGAATGACCAGTATTCTCCGCGGAAACTTGACCTGCCTTTCCGGGTCACAAGCCCGGTTAAGGCAAGCCCCACGAAAAAGGAGAAGAAGACTTTCGACGACGCGAAGCAAGCACTGGCGAGCGCTTTCCTGAAAGAACTGGACACCAACATTACCGATGGAAAGATCGAAGAGCTTGCTGCCTCTACCGGCGGTGTGAAGTTGGTTTGGTCCAAGACACTCAACACGACAGCCGGCCAGGCCAAATGGAAACGCGAGACCATCAAGACAAAGAAGGCGGACGGTACCGTGTTGGATGTGATCTATAAGCATCACGCTTCTATCGAGCTGGCCGAGAAGGTGATCACCAATGAAGACAAGCTTCTCAACACGCTCGCCCACGAGTTCTGCCACTTGGCCAACTTCATGGTGAATGGCATCACCAACAACCCCCACGGCAAGGAGTTCAAGGTCTGGGCCGCAAAGTGCTCTCGCGTATTTAGCGACAGGGGAATCAAGGTCACCACCAAGCACACCTACGAGATTGACTTCAAGTACATCTGGGAATGCTCGAGCTGCGCCGCGACGTACAAGCGTCACTCCAAGAGCATCAACCCGTCCAAGCATCGATGCGGGACTTGCAAGAGCGAGCTGAAGCAGATCAAGCCCGTGCCCCGAGCCGCAAGCAAGCCGAGCGAGTACCAGAACTTTCTCAAGCTCAACATGAAGATTGTAAAGGAGCAGAACCCCGGTGTCCCTCAGAAGGAGATCATGAAGATGGTCGCCGAAATGTGGGCGCAAAAGTCTCGGAGCAAGCCAGAGCAGGAGGAAGAGGAGTGTAAAGCAGTTGAGGATGAGACTATCACGATGGAGGAGGATACTCAGGTGATAGAATTGACTTTGTAGACCCGTGCGTCTTCCTATCTAGTGCATTGTTGGGCGTTGGTTGGGGTATCATTTAGACTGTATTTTGAGATAGCTCAGGATCATGTTGGTTAACATGATCCTCCCCGGCGCATTGGCTGTCTATTTTAATCTTTTTAATATCATTTAGAACTTCAAATCGGACGAAGACAAGTAATTGCTCTCTGATTCATTCATTCATTCGTCACTTCATTGATCGAAACATTCTTCTCTGAGATGGCGCTTCAATTTAGCAGGCGCAAACACATGATTCCCTTCACCACCAACTAGATACCTATACGCTTCCAAAGAGGCTCCAGTCCTTGATCTTGAAGCTCTGCCAAATGCGCGCCGAGTACTCAACGGCGTCTCCGATGAGCTTACCCTGCTTACCCAGCTCGAGGTCGACGTCCTCCTCGTCGTATTCGCCCTTGATGTGGGGCACGTTGACCGTGATGAGGATGTCTGTCTTCTGTTTCTCGAGACGGATGATGGTCATGATGATCGCGGTGAAGTCGGGAGATGAGCTGCCCTCCTTGGACGCGCCGACCTTGGGCGACTGGGTTGAGATGAGGGTATAGGCGGGAATCCCCTCCCTAGAAGAACAGAACGTGTCAGTCAAAGAGCGAGAAAGAACGATATGCGACACAGGTACAGAGATCAAAAGCTTAGATCAGAGGTTCCAACATACTCCAGGCGGGTAAACTCGGTCTCGGCCGTGTTCCAGATCTTGAGAGTATCTCTGTCGTCGCCGACGAGATCCTCAAGGTGCGTCGTCATGGCCCGGCCGTCGATCTCGGGTCCGGAACCAGGCTCGCCCACGCGCTCGGTGATGTCGAAGATGATGCTGGTGAAGCCGTCCTCGTCGATCCAGACCTCCTGGTTGTCCGGGACTTGTCGGATTTTGCTGCGCAACCGCCCGCTGTTAGTCCAGCTCTCGCTGAAATTTGTGAAAGCGCAGGGGACGTCTTACCTCACGTCTGCGAAGTGCTCGGGCAGGTCGGCGACGATTGCGCCGCCGTACAGAGGGGTACTTCTGAACTCGGTCATTTTTCACGTTGGACGGTTGGGCTGTTGTTAAGTGGGTTGCGCGAGAGCTGAGCAAGCTTGTTCTGGCGCTGATTGAAGTCGCTTCCTCGAGGAAGGGGAAACAGGAGGGGTATAAATCGTTGGAGAAGGCAGACTGGATGTGGCGATTGCACTTTGGGGAGATGGTTGTCGCAAAAGAGGTGCATGCAGCGCCGTAGACAATGAGATGGCTGAGCCTCGTTGCGCCCGAGCTACTTGGTGGGATGTAATCATGTGGCGGGGTACGATGACGATAGTCCCCGACGCCCAACGCTCGCTCGACCAACGACTGGTAATAATACTACCAATTTATGCATGCAAATATGCACAAGCGGAACACACTGATGCACGCCACCTTTTGTGGGACATGGCGCGAGCAGGGTAGGCTGCCATTGCAGCTGCTCACAGGACGAAGCAGAGAGACCTCGATGGATATGAACACTAACAAGAGGTAGATGGAAGGGGAATAATGAGGTATAGACATGTAGAGGTCCTAAATAGATAGATCTACCCGCGAACTACCTATTACTAGATCGATCGAGCTTGGTTGAGCTATACCTACGAATTACTCCTAGCTGTTGTGATACCTAAAAAGCGGCGCAGCGCAGTAGGCACTTTGCACTTTTTGTTGTATCCTCCTCTTCAAGAAGAATGGAAATGGAAAGAGACATTAATGACGACATGTCACCCCACCTAGCAGCTAGCCAAGGAAATGAGAAAAAGAAAAAAAGATAAACAGAATAAAAAAAAACCTAAAAAAAAAACTGCACGAAGCAAAATCGAACACTGAGGCTAGCCTCGGCTCGTATGGTTCCAAAGATTAGGTGAATGGAGTCAATTGGGCCAATTCCACGGTCACATCTGGTAAAAGGCAAGAGGTGAGTTCGATGGAAGGTCCCACTCCTACTGAACCGAGCTCTTTTTTTAACTTATATACCCCCATTCTTGTGGGCCGCCAACAATTCGGATGCCGTCAATGTTGTCTCACAACCCCTCAGAACAGCGAGCGCAGTCCCGCTTCTTGGAGACATTGCTGCATGTTAATACCTTACCTTTTCAGGCACCAAATATTTAATCCCTTCACCGTCTACGGATCTTCTTTTACCGTTTTCTATTCCTTTCCCATCTGTCCTTCACACCAATCCATATTTCAATTACAATTGATCACGTTGCGTCTTTCGCCATGGCCGCTTGCATCTTCTGCCGTATCATCAAGGGTACTTCATACTCATATCTTTGACGGGCAAGAAATATCCCGTGCTGACTGGTCTACAGGAGAAATCCCATCCTTCAAGCTTTTCGAGAGCGACAAGACCTTTGCCTTCCTTGACATTGGTCCTCTTAGCAAGGGCCATGCGGTAGGTGTTGAAGCTATCCAGAGCTCCTCGCTTGGCTGCTCTCGGCTGGATCAATTGGCTGATAAAGCAACAGCTCGTTATCCCCAAGCACCATGGTGCTAAGCTGACCGATATTCCCGATGATTCTCTGACTGAGCTCCTGGTTAGTTCCCCCAATGTGGTGTTAAGTACACAGCTAAGCTAACTGGTGTTCTCGGTAGCCCGTCCTCAAGAAGATTGCGACTGCCTCTGGCGCCGTTGACTACAACGTGCTTCAGAACAATGGCAGAATCGCCCACCAGGAGGTGGACCACGTAAGTTCAATGAGGACCTCCCTCCCTCGCTCATTCCCCGCTGTGATCGTCCAGAAACTAATCGCGCCGCAGGTCCACTTTCACTTGGTAAGACGGACTGGCTACGCCCCGAGCTGTGTATGTGTGACAGGCTAACTCTGTGCGAATTTCCAGATCCCCAAGCCAAACGAGAGCGAGGGTCTGGGCATTGTCTGGAACCCCCAGCAACCTGACATGGACAAGCTCAAGAGCCTTGCCGAGGAGATCAAGTCTAAGATTTAAGATGGACACAGAGTCAAATCTATCTTGTTATTGTAGTCGGTGTGGGTAGCGGGTCGGTTGGTGGCAGGTAGCATTGGTTTGGAGGCGTTTGAGAGTGAATGATATGAAGATTGACGATGCAAGTCCCTTTTTTTACCCTCTATGTGCTTCTACCCAAAAATGAATTTTATCTAGTAGTTGCCCAACTCTAATCTACATCATCCGCTGAGGTCTCCTTTGCCTGGGTCTTTGTTGAGTAGAAGTCAACGCTGCCTCCAGGCTTAATCACACCCGTTCTGTCGTATAACGAGCGCGCGCGCACGTAGGGGTCCAGAATCCAATAGCCCTCCCTGAGCTGTGTTGCCAACTGCTCCCTCTTAGACTTAAGAGAACTGCCATCAGTGCCGTCGTGCTTCTTAATCCACTCCAGCGTTGTTGCCTCGAACTTCTTGACAACGTCCTCTCTGCTGGCCAGAAGCTTGTCCCTAGTAGCCGTGTCCTTCATCTTGTCGTTCTCTCCAGGAATGGGCTCCTCGTACTTATATTCCCAGTCCTCGTCTCCTTCAAGCTCTTTTAGGATACGGCTGGGCTCGATGAACTTCTCAAGATCATTCTTATTGTTAGTGAAGTGGACTTTGCCCGCAACAACCGGATCCAACCAGCCACGGATGATCTTCCAGATACCTACAAAAGTTAGCTCATTATACTGATTTTCCCGTTATAGCGTTACTTACCCTGGAATACCCAAGGCGAGTTGTGGACAAGCACGGCTCCCAAAGACTCTGGGTAGTTTGCCTCGAAACACTTGATCATGAACTTAACAGGTGTGTAGTCCATATTGGCCATGGAGAATCCAGTCATATCGAAAATGATAGTCTAGTCAGCTTGTGTTAGTCCCACAATATCATCTCAAGTTTCTTAGAACACAGTCACTTACCGCGGTATCAACCGGGGGTGACAAAACCATGCGAGCAGTCTCAATAATGTAGACAGTGTACTTCTCCAGACTTTCCTCGCATTGTTCACCTTGCCTGTGCAGACGAACCCTGACAACGCAGATAGGGCGCCCGTTCTTATCGATCCCATGAAGGAAGCTCTTGCCCATGCGAATCTGGGCGAGAAAGTCCGCACCGAGCTTCTTATCCTCGCCCTCGCCACTCTCCTCGTTCAATTTGTTTCCAGCTTCGCCATTCTTCATGATGTCATCATCCACACGCATCTCGCTGTGTCGCCAGTTCATGGTAGATACCAACATGACCAGTGCCTTATCAACATCCCACTTGCGGGCCCTCAGAAATCTCAGGAGAAGAGCGTCAGGATGGTCATGCTTTACCATGGCCCAGATGGTGCTTCGAATCGTCTCTGGACTGTGGTTCGCGAGTGTTTCATAGAACTGCTTCGTCTGGCCATACTTGTCATCATCACCGCCGTCCTTAGCGGCTGGCTCTGGGGCAGGGGAAGCCGAGCCTGACTTTGACTCCTTGCCCTTACGGAACAGGCCAAAGCGCTTCTTCTTTTCAGGTTCTGAAGCAGGGGCCGACTCTTCAGGAGCAGCGGCTTCAAGTGGAGCCGCACCACTGCCCTCAGTCACACCGGTGAGTTGAAAGACAGCTGACCAGAGTTTGCGGAGCTTCTCTTCCTGCTCGGGGGTCAAGTTGCCAGGACGGCCTTCAAGGAGTTGGGGAGCCATTGTAGCTTTTGGAAGAAGAACCACCGGTTCCTCTGTGCTGTCCGGAGTGTGGTTTGTTGGGATGAAAGTAGAAAGGACTAAAACAGTCGATATGGCCACAACAGTAACAAGGATGACAGATACACTGATTCCACTTTTCAGGTGCAAATTGTGAGGTGAGATATCAAATTCTCTCGGATTATGGCGAGTATGGCCTGTTACTTGGCGACTACCTCCAGAATTGAGGTTAAGAACTGAATATCTGGGGACCGTAGACTGTAATCTGGAACCCTGGCCTAGAGACGACCTAGTTGCACGGACGCCTACGTGTTGCGCAGATGGAAATCGCGGATGCGCCGGAATGAGCTGGGCAGCCCGCCGAGCTAAAGGAAAATGATGCGAAAAGGGACGTCGAAGAGCTCGCTGTATTTGAGACTTCATAGGCGACCGCTGCGCCACTCAGGGAAGAAGGGAGACCGGGAGCTTATATCCCGCGGTTATAGATGTTCCGTGTCGGGTGGCGCTCACTGTGATGGGTTCCAATCCTGAATGCTGATGCTTGCGACTCTGACACACCTCCCTGGGGGCTTGCGACTTGAGAGAGAAAGACGGCCGACACAAATTGAGGTTGCGATCAGATATTCTGTTGAGGTGGTGACCCACTACTTTCTCTTGGAGGGGCAGGCGCAAGTCCAACGTCAGGCGGATAGAGCCTCTCTGTAGTCTCCAATGTCACAGGATACTGATGTCTGATGACACACAGGATCAACAGAGGGCGGGCGAGGCTTTTCGCGTGAATCGGGGTTTGGGCTTGGGAGTGGTGACGAGCTGACAACGGCGCTGATCCGTCTTTAATGAACGATGGGATGCGTGCTGTGTTGCCCCATTGGTCCTCGTTTAGTGGGTTAAAATTAGTACTTGGCCAGTACCTGTGCAATAATAAAGAGTCGCTGACGATGCCACGAGAGGAAGCCATGTTATCAATTCAATGCAAGATGGAGCGGGCGCTGTGAAGTTCTCATGCAGTCCCTTTATTTTGTGGGAAGATGCCAACACTTTGACATCGCATTGACTCTGCTTATTTAGGTTTCCCGGTGCGTCTACGAAAGAGGGCACAATATGCATTCATATCAAGGCGCAACTGCTCGGGCCTAGCTCTAGGTTAGGGAAAGTAGCCAAGAGGTAGCTACAACTGGTAGTAAGGAGTTTTGCGATCAATAGCATGCACTGCCACTGTCGACTGGAAATTACTCGCCTGGTATGGTAGGTAATTTGGCCTAGGGCAGGATGGTAATCGTATAGGTGTAACACACCCTGTCCAATTTTGACAGGGCCGGAACGTATGCGAGTTCCCGGGATGGCGACGGATGGCCTGTTTTTATCCCATCTATCAACTCATCCTAACATGCTGCGAAACAAGGATGGTGCTCCAGATCACCGAGCAGATAACCCTGTTTTCTATCCATTTTTCCAGATTCAGGCACAAAGGTTGGGGGGTAGCTTGTTTGGTCGCTGTTAGTTGACTGCGGGGTGTGCGGTGATGCATTGGTGCCCTGCACTGACGGTGCCGTATTTTGGTGGGGTTTTTACTAGGTGCCCGTTGGAGAAGCGCGTCCGTGAATGCACATAGCAGCTTCTGCGCCGACCAGCTCGACAAGCTCCAATGCCACCAGCGCCCTGGAGCACCTTTTCAGGAATAGGATAAAGACTTCTTCATACTCGTTCCACGATGTCAACAAACTACCCCGAATCAGGCGACAAGCGCTCCAACTCCAGGAGCCGAAACTCGCGGCCTACGACGCCTCTCAGACCTACAACACCTCTCAGGCCCTCTTCCAGGTCCTCGTTTCGCGACTCTGCTCGAGGTGCAGGCGATGGCGACGCACCCTTCCCTTTGAATACGTTCGAACCGGCTTTTGCCGAACTTTCAGATGCCATGGCCGACCTCGAGGCGAACATGATGCATTTCCAGCTTATGCACGAAAGTTTAGCCCGCTTCAGCGAATCATTTGCGAGCTTCATGTATGGTCTCAATATGAATGCATTTTGTGTTGATTTTCCAGAGGTAAGTAGTGACTGATCTATGAAGACGCCTCAAAATCTGAAAACTCAGCATCTATCTATCCTTTATATCAAAGTGTGGTGCTAATGTCTCCGAAATAAATAGGCTCCTGTTCCCGAATCCTTCCCCCGAGATAGATCACGAGACGACCAGGGTGGTGCCGCACACTCTCGATCAGAAATAGATGGCGAAACTACATTCATGCAAGCCGCGCCTGTATAAACGACCCGCTAGCTTGGACTAACTGTTGACTAGAACTACCGAGACATCGTTTGTTGACAACCCTCCACCGTCGGAGAAGCCAGTAAAGAAGACCACAGGTGCAGCTAGTCGCCAATCGAGGCTGCCTTCTGCCCCAGGGCCATCCACAAGAGGGCGAGGGAATGCGCAAGGTCGTGGCCGTGGCCGTACTAGTGGGCTGGTTCGACCGCGGGCTCGTGGTTTAAGATGAGGAATAAAGTCGATAGGCAGGAAAAGAACAATGAATCGTGAATCGTACCAATCTTCGTTGGCGATCTATGCAGTTGACGTGTATCCTCGTTAGGGAGTGTCTATTAATATCGATATTTCGAGGTCGGAGTTCAGGTAGCCATGTCAACGTCGTCGATGCTGGGGTCGTTTTCTCGTTTCCCATTATCTATTCTCAGCCCAGCAGCAGCGAGGGCTTCTTTGTGATCATATGGACCCTCCTTAAGCTGCTTAACTCTGTGACATGTATCTGTTAGCGAAGCCGCAAGGAGCGAAACGTCTCCGAGGGTATTTACCTGCGCTTGTGGGGTTTCCCACGGCGGTGTGCGACGAGACTCTTGTCGGTCTCGTACCATTTGGCACACTCTACACAATAGTGGCGACCCAGACCAGGCAGGTCCTCAGCTGCTTTGGAGTCCTTGTACTGCGACAAATGTTTGGCGGAGAGGAGATCATCTTTGATTTGATCCAGGCCTCTGAGTGTCCGCCGAGTCTTTGTGAGCGTTCTCTTGTTTCCCACACCCATTTTGCCGATGTTCCGATTCGTAAATGAAGTTGGTAACCGGTTGGTTTTGCAATATCTGGTTCTAGCAAGAAGAATACCGGTCTCCTTCTGTTGTCGTTGTGGAGGAAGATGGGAATTTGTTCGGTTTAGAAAATTTTTGTGGAGACCACTAAGTGGCACCAAGTTTGAGACTCTTAAGGTGGGGTCGGATGTTCTGAAAGGAGCCACACAACCATTCAACTTTATCAACGATGTCTGTACTTGCGGCTTATTACATGTAAGCTAGTTGCGCGTAGAAGTCAATTGAGTTGCGGTTAGTCCAATTTCATGGCATGTTACGAAGAATAACCTGGCCTCAGCCTTTTGACAATGTCGTTTATTGTTTTCTTGTTTTTTATTTGAAATTATTTATTGCGCCGCTGTCCTAGTTCAGCCATCATCCACTCATACACAGCCCATTGGACTGCGTTAACAACGAAAGCCCTGGCGCAGCAGACCGAGAAGCCACGGAAGAAGAATCGAGTTCCTTGCTGTCTCCATCCCTCCTTGGCAACCTCCCAGGCTCCTGCGCGTTGACGTTCAGCGATAGATCCGATAAGGGGCCTTGATTCCGAGGTAGGCTCCCAGGCTTGAGTTTGCACCTGGGTCTTTATCACATCGAGCGGGAAAACACTTGCCCATGTTGCAACTCCGGCAAGCCCTCCACAGATCAGGACTTTGGGGGCTTCGGACTGGAGAGTTGAAGTTCTTCCCTCTAGGGATGGCCACATGTTTGTGGCCAGTTCGTAGGACCAAAAGTAAAAACCGTAGCCGATACTGTCGCGCAGCACAGTCACCAATCCGCCGAAATAGAACCCTCGTACTCCTTCTTCTCTCCATATACGGCGGGCGATGGCGCTACTTGACAAGGCGTCATTCGATACCTGCGCACGGCATTTGATAACTTCTGTAGGGGTACTGACCACCCAGGTGGTGAGGCCACCAATAGCCCCCGCAAGCCAGGTTGTTAACAGGCTGCTCTGTACACCCAATGCCTGGTTCAGGGCAGCCTCGCTGCGATTGTATGAGAGGAATAGGAGGGCGTTGAGGGCTCCGTATCCAAGAATTGGTGCCGCAGTCCCAGTTGTGAGATTCTTGAATGTGCTTCCCGTAGCCGTGGATTCATTTCGGGCTTGCATTCGAACTTTGATCAAATCAAGAGGGTTTCCAACAACGATCCCTACGGCACCACTGACGTACCCCGACCAGAAATCTGCGGACATTGTATCTGAATCGCCAATGGTAATTGAAGTTTGGATATCGAGGGAGCGAGGTGCAACTCCTTTTATAGTTTGCTCTTCTCACGCCTGGGCCGATGGTTTCTAGTGAATGTGGTAGTTGAGGAGATGAGTAGCAAGATGTGGTCTTTAAGCTCTTTTGATAAGACCTCCCGTGATCAGGATCAAAGGCCAATGTCTCCGTGACAGCAAAGCTGGACGATCTGGTCTAGTATTCATAAATACCGTTGCGCACTGGACCAATTGACCAAGCGCAAAGCGTCATGAGGCTACAATCAACCCTCTATCACCACATCTATGGCCATAGTTTGAAGAGTCAAGTTCCCCTCCCATTTCGCTTGCTCGGTTGCCCAGAAGCGACCAGTTTCGAAGTGGGCAAGTGGGCAAACAGGTGACATTAAATTTGACGCACTCATACTTTCTACTGGTTATTTTCGAGTCCGCTACAAGCATTAGCAGATGATTTGGGGCTAAGAAGAGATACTTGAGAGACTGTATACTGAATATGCCAACTTTGTATCAAGTTACAGTGGCGTATAAGTCTCATCATCGTGGAAAGCGGCCTGCTTAAAACCGCTTTTCATTATCTGATGTGTCATTTCTTTTGTCGCCCAGTTGGTGGGATAACTACTCAGGTTGGTCTCCATAGTTGGGTGGGGGTTAATGGCGGGGCTCGATCTTTTGTGGGGGCGACTTCTGCCTGGAGGAGCGGATCAAGGGATAAGTCAACTAATTCATCACGTGAACGCGTGTCAAGGATGCGACACGGTCAGTCGCGCCTGCCACGCCTGCATCCGAACAACCACTCTTTCTTCCCAAACCAAAGTCTGCATTATCATTTGGACTTGGCCTGGAGAAGACCATTGTCTTGAAATTTCAGCATGGCAGTAAAGTGAGTCCTTTCCCTCGTTTCCCCTCTGATGTACTTGTTTCGGTGTTGACTTTGGCGCGTTCGGTAGACCTGAGGTCGCCACGCCGCTGGCTGGTAAAAACAAGCCTCCGGGACCGCGTATGACGAGCATGCAGTCCATCGACAGACTCCATAAGCCGTTTAAATGTCCTGGTGCTGCACGAGCATCTCCGCTTGCTGACAGACCTGCTCGGAAGCGGCGGAAGGTTAATTACAAAGGCGCCGATGGCGATGCCGATGTTGACAAGCCATACACCAACGATGATAGATTGGCTCTTGCAACCCGAGACGCAAACCGCTTCCCGGTTTTCCAACCTAAAAGCAAGGATTTTGTATTCCGAAAAGCCTTTTCTATACCGATGAAAGACAAGGAAAATGTGCTTCTTAACTCCAATCGACCACCTCCCACTCTGGGGCTCAGACAGGGCGCTGTCTTCGTGGCAAAACCACTTCATGATCCAAGTGGCGAGTTTGCCATTGTGCTCTACGATCCGACCATCGACGATAAACCGATATCCCCCCCGAAAGAGGCAGAGCCTAAAAAGATTGAAGAGGAGAAGAAGATCGATGCCCCATTAGTGCACAAGAGCTTGGCCGAGATTTTGGGAATCCGAAAGCAGGTGGATAAGGAGCATCCCAAGGTTCCCGTCGTTCTTGATCCAAAGCTAGCCAAGATTCTTCGTCCTCATCAGGTGGAGGGAGTGAAGTTCATGTACCAGTGTGTGACTGGTAAAGTGGACGAGAATGCCAATGGGTGCATTATGGCAGACGAGATGGGTCTCGGAAAGACACTGCAATGCATCACTCTCTTATGGACATTGCTCAAGCAATCACCGGAAGCCGGCAAGTCCACTGTTCAGAAAGCCATTGTGGTCTGCCCTGCAAGTCTGGTAAAGAATTGGGCAAACGAATTGACAAAGTGGTTGGGTGCTAATGCCATTACGCCCTTTGCAATCGACGGAAAAGCTTCAAAAGAGGAGTTGACCAGACAGCTCCGGCAGTGGGCAATTGCGAGTGGTCGCGCCGTCACGCGACCTGTCATCATTGTATCATACGAAACACTTCGCCTGAATGTGGAAGAGTTGAAGCACACTAAAATCGGGCTGCTCTTCTGTGACGAAGGTCATCGTTTAAAGAATGGAGACAGCAACACCTTTTCGAGTCTGAATAGTCTCAATGTCACGCGACGAGTTATCCTGACAGGAACTCCGATTCAAAATGACCTGACAGAGTATTTTTCTCTGATCAGCTTCGCCAATCCTGGACTTCTTGGTTCACGCCTTGAGTTCCGGAAGCGATATGAGCTGCCTATCTTGCGAGGTCGCGACGCAGATGCCTCCGAAGCCGATCGCAAGCGTGGTGATGAGTGTACTACAGAGCTCTTGAGCACTGTTAATAAGTTCCTGATCAGGCGGACAAATGACATTCTCTCGAAATACCTGCCTGTCAAGTATGAGCATGTTGTGTTCTGTGGCTTGGCCCCGTTTCAGCTCGACCTATACAACTATTTTATTAAAAGTCCAGACATCCAAGCACTCCTGCGAGGGAAAGGCAGTCAGCCCCTCAAAGCCATCAATATTCTGAAGAAACTGTGCAATCATCCAGATTTGCTTAATCCTTCCGAGGATCTTCCAGGCTCAGAAAAATGCTTCCCGGACGATTATGTACCGAAAGACGCTCGTGGTCGAGACCGAGAAGTAAAGTCCTGGTACTCGGGGAAGATGCAAGTTCTTGACAGGATGCTGGCTCGGATCCACCAGGACACCAACGACAAGATCGTTCTCATCAGTAATTATACTTCCACTCTCGATCTCTTTGAACGTTTATGTCGGTGCCGAGGATATGGAAATCTTCGTCTTGATGGATCGATGAATGTGAACAAGCGACAAAAGCTTGTGGATAAGTTCAATGATCCCGAAGGCTCGGAATTTGTTTTTCTTCTGAGTAGCAAGGCTGGTGGCTGTGGTATCAACCTCATTGGTGCAAACCGTCTGGTGCTGTTCGATCCTGATTGGAACCCTGCTGCTGATCAACAGGCTCTGGCCCGTGTCTGGCGTGATGGACAGAAAAAGGATTGCTTCGTTTACCGCTTCATCGCCACTGGGACGATTGAAGAAAAGATCTTCCAGCGCCAATCGCACAAACAAAGTCTGTCAACTTGTCTCGTCGACTCTATGGAGGATGTCGAGCGGCATTTCTCCCTCGATAGTCTCCGTGAACTGTTTCAATACAGGCCGAACACGACTAGCGACACCCATGACACTTTCAAGTGCAAGCGATGCAAGCCTGACGGGAAACAATACATCAAGGCACCAGCAATGCTGTACGGAGATACTAGCACGTGGAACCACTTCGTCAACGACGGACTCAAAAATATCCAAGATTTGTTGCTCAGACAGGAGCATGACGACGCAATTGTCTCAGCGGTTTTCCAATACATATCGCACTAAGTTTTGTTAGGAATTCATGAAGACACGACCAAAGATCATTGTTATAAATAGAAGGCGTTCCCAACACTCTCTTGTTATTATTTACATGTCGCGGATTTCTTTTTAGGTCAATGGAGGGCATAGAAGAATAGTCATTGAACATTCATAGTGGGATGGTTGGGCACAGCGCACTCTGCAACTTGATTTTGACAGCCTCCGCAAGAAACGGTCTGCTTTACTCTGTAATTGTGAGCCCCTGGGAAATTCACCTTGGTCTGGAACTCTTAATAAGCGATAGATTGCACACTCAATAATAAGTATACGTGCTATGTTCCAGAGCACCGAGTTTGAAATACAGTGTTTAAAGTTTAGATATCAGATATCCGCACTGTGTCATTACCATCTATGAGATTTTCTAGTCCACCGGGATTTCAACCAGACATTCAACTGCATATAGCCCTTGAAATTCCATTGTTTCAAAGCCAAACCTCATATTTCTTTTCAAATATTCATTGATACAGCGGTACATCACCCTCACCTTGAGCATGTCTTCTCAACAGCAAACAGCCGACAAGGCGACCGAGGCCGAGTTCGCCTCGTACTACCTCCAGCGCACCACGCAGGAACTGGCCGAGGACCTGGACAAGGTGCGCAACGCGGACGACTTCAAGGCCGAATCCGTCCCGTTCCTCGTCCGGGCGCTCCAGCAAGGAGCCGTGCAGTTCTCCCCCGACGAGCAAAAACGAACCGTCTCTGCTGTGAAGCAGAAGGAGACCTGAGCGATGGACGCTGCTTTCATCTAATGTGGGGGACTCTTTATGAGTTCTTCATGAAGTCTTTCAATTCAAGGGGCTGCTCGGATGTGATTCCTGGACATCATACCTGCCTCTTTAGAGAATCTTGATCACGGCCTGGGTCGGCTCTCCCGTCGGCGCTTTCTCGTGGATATGCAGTTCCTCGCTACGCACTTGACATATTCGACTCGAAAGGGAAATTATGCGGGAGGTTGTTGCATGCTAAGCGAGAACCGGCCGAACTGGACGTGAAAATATTCCGATCTAAACGATGGCTGAGATGAGAATGGATATGAGTTACACATTCACGAGAGACTGAGGATATGTTTGAGTCGGTAACTGATTCGTACAAAAAAAATCGCAACATTTCTTATTAATATTATTCTCGTTCATAAACAACTCCCTATGCATGCCCTCCTCATTTCTATTTGCTTGGAGAGGAGGCGTGGTATGAAGGCATTGGTCTAAGGCATGTTGTGGGTATCTCGAAGTATCAAAAAGTGTCAGGGCCGTTCAGGTCGTTTCAAAAGCAAAAAAAAAACACAAAAACATCAAAATCATCTCCAAAAACCAAGCGAAGTCAAGCGGTGCTCAACGTCGCTTTGTGAATCATGTTGTTTTTGTATGGGTGTGTGTTGGTCGGTTCGGGGATCAAGGAATCAGTAGAAAGCTGAGCGTCGCTCCTTGCGCTGGGCCCAACCCTTGAGCGCGAGGACGAAGATCTCCCAGGCCATTAAGACTCCCACAAGACCCATCGTCACCGTGTACATGAACATCTCCTCCATCTTGTAGTGTATCATTCCTGCGACAGTATCGCTGCTCTGTTATAGACATATTAGCACCATGCGGTCATGATGGCCACGGCAGAGGAAAATCAAACTTACACTTGCCATGAAAATAATACCTCCGGCCATCAAGCCAAACGACGCCAACAGTTCAGTTGGAGGTCGAGATGGGTAGATGGAGGTTGGGGGTCGCAAATAGATCAGGACATATGTGAGACCACGAGCAAGCGAGGCACCGAAAAGCAGGTCTCCCCATTGCTTGTGGACCATGCTGGAGAGCATGGAGGGCTGCTGGTGGGAGCTCATCATGATCCCAAGAAGCATGATAACCAGCGCCGGGATAGGATTTAGGGAGAACTTGTAAGTGGCAGGCTCGAAACTCTGTTCCCGCTCCTCGTCCGATAGAGGCATAGGCTCAACTTCAATCATGGAAGTGTTGAGAAGATTGCGAATCCACGCTGATTCGATAAGCATTCCACACTAAATACCAACGATTAGCTCTACGTCGCTCCTGGAGGCCTCAATGGCTCAATGACGGAATTGAAACTTACCAGACCGCCACCAATGAACAGAACAGTAATGGCAAGATGCTCTAGGTCTTGAGCACTCCAGGCCCCGCCAGCGCCACCCAGATGCTCCATGAAGATATTTGTCGAGCCATAAAAGAAGATGAGAAAGCTTTCCGTGAACTCTGCGGTCGGTCGCCACTTCTGATGCTGCGTCCTGGGTCGGATGTTCCACGCCCATCCTACCTCAGCAAACGCCCCAGACCATCGCCCAAGCGTAAATAGGCCAAGCCAGAAGAAGATGCCTCCCTTGATCCAGTGAGCCAAACCGCTATAAACGCCGTGTCCCTCCTAGGTTTCAGTTAGCTCGGATTCACGCACAGCGAAGAACAAGAAGAACTGGAGCAAAGGTGGGCTTACAAAGAATCTGGCGTACGCAATCATTCCAGTTGCGAAAGCGATGAAACCAAACGGAAGAATAATGCGGTCGATAATCTTGTAGACCACCTCAAAATAGGTCCAAATCCTTGTTGAAGCCATTAGCTTTGCCAGCTTCCCAAACTTTGTAGCCTTGGGAGCAGCTGGCGATGTTAAGGGCATTTCCTCAAAGTCTGCATCTTCCTCGTACTCCTTGTGGAGGTTGTCGAGGTCGTGGTCTCCGTGAATAGTTGACACAGAGTTGCTACGGAGGGACTCGGTTCCAGGTTCAGTACCTTGACCGCTGTCGTTGGAATGGCGAAATTCTCGATAGTCCTCCTCGGACACCGGGAGGAATGTAGGCTTGTGAGCTTCAGAACCAGCCCTATGGTGCGAGCCTCGTACGACTCTCGCGATACGCCCGACCAGGCCGATGAGAACCTGGGCGGATACCACCCAAGTGATGATCCAACCAATAGAATGGTGTGCATTTCCAGGATACAGATCAGGCGTGGAGGCGTTGTAGATGGTGCTCAGAAGAACACCGACGGCATTTGTAGCCAAGAATACAAATTGCGTGTAAATGGTATATCGTGATGATACCAGAGAAAACATGACGGCTGCTCCTAGTCAGCATGAAATGTGTCTACATTTTTTATTCCTCCTTCTCTCGCAAGGAAGTTAAATAGGAATAGAGCTCTCTGGACTTACCGACTGGCAGTATAAAGACCCAGCCAATGGTCATTAAAGCAATATGGCCCACGATGAGACCGCGATGCTCAGGATGAGCAAAGTATGTTGGGGGATACTCCGATTCATCTTTGGGCATATCCGCTTCCACCATACTGCCATTTCCGTGCATGCCGTGACCTCCATCACCTCCATGGGCCAGAACCAAAGGGAGCGCTGCCGCTACAGCCAGCACCAGGGCTGTGCGGGAAACCAAAGGAGCGCGCATCATTTGCACGCTCGGCCTTTTATCGAGTCTATTTTATGAATATTCACCGAGGTGTAAGACGGGCAGTCAGAGTAAGTGCTGCTCACTTTGCAGAGAGAGTGGGGGAGGACAACTGGTTTCTGAGGAAGTGTCCTTGATTTGTGAAAGGAAACAAAGACAAGCACCACAGGCCAAGGTCAGTCAAACTCTGGCCCACGGCAGTTGGATATCTTCCTCGTTTGGAGTTGCATTCAGCATAACAGCAGAGTCACAAGTACTCCCTGTAGGCGGCGGCAGCCGGCCTCTCTTATACGTTTACATACACTGACACATCTTGGCAGACATACATTACGCATACCAGGCCAGGGCCGGGTTGCATTAGTTCTCTTCGAGGCTAATGGGGAAAAACTGCACCCGGGAACCAGAGCGCCACCACTTGCACGGCGACTTATGTGCCGGGATCGCCCTAAGGCTGTCTCGCTCAAATCATCTCGCTCTCCGGAGCGGACCTAAATGGCAACTGGGGCTGCGGGAGCCAGGATGAGATGAGCTGAATAAGGCAGCAGCAGGCTCTGGTGTATGATGTGGTGGCCATGTCAGAAAAGAGTCACACAGTGTAGAGTAGTGAGGTGGGGAATGTTCCGAAGATTCCGGATCACAACCGCAAGATGCGGTCAAGTTGGACGAAGCAGGTGGGGATGCCTGGCCAGCCGCATGATCCCAACGAGCTGGCGGAGGGTCCGGCAATGATTCGCTAATAAGTGATGACCAGGGGTGACAAAGCTCACATTAATAATGATGGGCTCGGTAGTTGGCGAGTCCAGCTGCCTCCTCATCATACACACCTGGATGGAAATGTTTGGCTTGAGTTCCAACCACCAACATGCGCCCGATGCAATCCAAGGCCCCGCAAACGGCCGGCGAGGCGGCTGAGTTAGCGAGCGTCTCCGTAGGGGAAAAGCAAACATTCCTCAACTCTGGGGTGCCGGTGCGCGTACGGACATTCTGTGATGCCCGGAGCCCGCCCAGCATCATCTGATCACTCATCGGATCCCCAGCGGATCAGATTTGTTCTTGATCTCCAACAATGGGTGGGTCGGGCTGCTTGTGGGCGGGGGATGGAGGGGTGCAATTGTCTCTTTCCATCGTCTGATTCTGCTCTTCGCAGCCTTGTATAAGGCGGAACGAGATGGGCAAGGCGCAAAGCGAAAAGTACGATGGCACCATGCTCGGCCCAGGCAGGCGCGACCGTCTCGTCTAGGTAATCACGACCAGAGGTGGATAGCGGCGGCTTACCAAGGACGTCATACCTCGAGTGCGCCAGGAAGGAGCCATCATGTGTTTGTGTGCATGCGCTTTGCGCCTGGCCTGTGCAGTGGGGCCGCCTTCACAACCTAAATTGCACGATGCCGAAGCCTCCGAAACCCTCGATCAAACAGACGCAAAGGGCTTGGGGCAGGGCTCTAGCACCGCGCTGGCATTTGTGACTGTGGTGCAAGACAATCCTACCTGGAAGGGATGTTGAGGGGATACCGGGGTCCCCAGCTGAGTCTTGCCCTTCGCCGTTGCGTGCGCCGCCTACCAACGTATACGCCGTGTTGGCAGCTTGGCCGTAAAAGGCGGTCGGCCTTGGCGCCTGTGATTGAGGCACATCGACTAGTCAGGCCGGGTTCTCCCAAACTCCCATCCTCTGGATCGACTTTTGGTTCCCTCACCTCGAAGAACTGTGTGGTTGCACCCCTGTTGATGGCACACCTGTCACCCTCCCGGCCCGCAGATCACCTACTTACGTAAATCCGGAGCGGCGCAGATCCAACCACCGAAGAGCCGGGAATTGTAGCATTTTGATTTTGATTGCAGCACCTGAGCTCACCGAGCGAGAACTGTGTCTGAGCCAACCGATCTCTGCTTACGTAGCTATACTAGCTTTCATAGCCTTATTATCACCTACAATATAGATTAGCACACCTCATGTTATGCTCCCAGGCATGGCTTCACGCAGGCCCCACAGAGATCGGGATCGGTATGACTCCATGGATTCTCAGCAGCTTTTGACCCACTCAAATTCATGCCCCTCCCAGCTCCAACATACTCGGACAGCGGTCGCGGGAGCACTCTCAAGATGTGGGAATCCCTTCAAAAAAGATTCAAACCCTGGGTATTCATCGCCGACCCAACGCGCACTTAGCTGCTTGGCAAAGTCCGAACGTTCCGGACTTAAAACAGGAAGGAATAGCTGTCTCACGAACCCGATCCTTGCAGTTGATATAAAGAATATTCTCGCCTTGTGTTTCATCTAAGCCGAGTAAAGGGCGTATCCCGACCGGCCATGGGGCTTCATAGTAGAAGAAGAAAGCTGTGGCAACGGCCAGGTGAAGCCGAGTCTCGGTGGGGCGGAGGGGAGGGTATCCAGGTGAAAGCAACCTCACCTGCGCAAGGAGTAAACATGGGTAGGGAACTCGGTCACCATGAGGCCGCCATCACCCGTAGTTCTCCGGCTCCAAGGAAACTGTCGTACGATTCACAGCTTGGGGCATAACTAACATCTACCAACCGTGTAAGTTGGCCCTCTGGTACACTGTAACTTGCTATCCTGTTGGCCGCTGTCATTGGTCTTATAGACTTGAGGAGTGTCTTGTAAGCTGCCATTGACTCTCTCCTCCCTGTTCCACCTTTCCTTCCGCCTTAAGCTTCTCCAAAATCTGAACTACTCCTCCGCAGGCGGCGGGGTGGAGATCCTCCCTGACATCAGCGTAAACGACTTTGACTATTTCCATCGCAGTCCAAGCAACGCCTCCCTCATCCTTCTGCGTCCGGAGAGTCCGTACAACCTGTTCCTCTCTCTGTTTTCGATGCTCGATATACTCGACAATTTTCGAAAGACCGTCCTCCAACACGGGTCCATGGCCGGGATATGCCCTCCCCTCTGTTTTGAAGATACTCCGCATCTTGTCCAAGCTTGAAAGATATACTCCCAGATTCTCAAATACAGCCGTGCCCTGGCCGAGCACGTTGTCCGCCGTGAACATGGAACCTTCCTCGGCCAGCCAGAACGTCATGTGGTCGGTAGTGTGGCCCGGTGTATGCGAAGCCGTCAAAGTGGCCCCTTCTGTCTCAAAGGTTTGGCCATCCTCAATGGCCAACTGGTCTTTGCCCGGTTCATTCTTATAGATGCGAACACCCGGCGAGAGACCCCGGAGGTCTTCAATCCCGTTGACATGGTCATAGTGCCAGTGAGAGATAAGGGCACTCTCAACAATCGCATTCTCTTTCTCGAGTGTGGCCTTGAGGTCGTCCACCCAGGCCCTCCGGCCCTCGCCAGTGTCAATAAGGATGCGGCGGCGGCCAGTGCCAATCAGATAGGTGTTTGTGCCTTGTAACGTAAATTTGCCCGGATTGCCCCCCAAGATGCGAATGACTCTGGGGCTGAGACGTTCAATCGCCGGTAAGGCGACTAATTGGGCGGCCATGATCTCTCGGCTGTCTTGAATACGATGAACCGGGCTATTCCCCGATCAGATTGAATCTTCCGCGACAAAGACAGTCACTTTCAAAGTAAAGGCCTTATGAATCGAGGATACAGGTATTAGTTATCAGGTCGTGGTGATTGGAAGGTGCAACAGAAAGTGGGGAGAATGTAATCAAGAAGCTGCGTGAAACATGTATGTGATTTTCTTCAATGGACCAAACTGCGCTCGAACAATTATCAAAGGGCGTTGATCAAGGATGACGGTTGGAGGCCGCGACACACGGGGAGGAGAAGACGATGTCGCAATGCCTCGGCTTTTGGAGAATGATGGACTCCTCATCCTGCTAGGCTTCAGCCGTAAACGGAGGGACGATTACTACTATTCGGTACACAGCGAGTGCCACAAGCCAAATGGTACCAACCTCTGGAAATACAGAGGCCAAAATGTGCCCAGCCAGGTTTTACTCGCAGTGTGATACTGGTCCGCCTGCCCTGAGTATTCCTCTAGAGATACTTAGAAATCAACACCATGCCTACCTATGGAAATTTCATCAGTGAACCCATCAAGTACTTCCGAGGCTTGACTGCTGGGCGTCGCCTAAAAGGCTAAGACACAGGGTGCACCTTCTCGTCGGCTTACCTAACATGCATCCACTGAAACCGGACCCTTTGCGCATGCCGCGATAAGCTTTTTAGGGAGCGCAAAAGGTCAGATAAGAGCCTCTAGCGGCGGATGGGTCTTATCGCGTCTTATCCAGGAGGCCAAACCAATTTATTGGCGATTAATTACGGTGTTACTGACCTGCGAAATCGAGCATCACCAACACCGTCATCGCATCATTCCCTGCGACTTGCTCCCCGACCAGCCGTTGGTCTCACCTTCGCTTCACCAGGCCCAATTGCTCTACAGAGTCCGCCGTTTGAGCTCACTTTTGGCTATTCTGCAAACTTCCATTGTCGCTGCAGCTCTTTCGCTTCTTTCATATTATTTTTGTCCCTTTCCCGATTCGCGCTATTGTCTGTCTGCGTGTTGCACTTTAAACCCCCTCCACCCCCCAAGGTGAGCTGACCCAAGATCGACATGATCAATCCCAGAGCTTGGTTTACAGATACAATCCGCAGACCAGTTAAGATTTATATCTACAAGACAATAACCGTTCTTGGTTCGTCGAGATTTCCATTGCCGTGGTGCTTACCCAATCCAGTGCCAGTATTTACTAACAGTGTCACATTGATCGCAGTTCGACGCACGAGACCTGCCAAGTGCCCAAACTTTATTACTCAGGCCGGAGGAGAGTCTACGGTACTCTTGCCTTTTTACGATCCCATTTAAACTCGGACATCAAGATTGACAGACCGCCGACACGACTTGAGACGGAGAACCAACCGATTTACAGCCCTACATCGCCTTCATTCAGCAAGGCTCTAATCTTAACTCACCAAGCTACTTCCGCGACATACCATATCAAGACAGGCGCTTGTGTACATACTTTCCGAAGAGAAGCGGCGTCTCTATTATACAATTCAAATAATACCGGCGGAATCGTAATTAATAGACGGCCTCAAAGACCGCAATCATGGCTGCGCGACCCGTTACTCCGGCTTCACCTAAGAATGTTAAGGTCAAAACGCCAGCCCCGGGTACGCCCATGTACGGCTGCGGTATGCGGATTCCAGTCTACGTCTTGGATAGCTCGATTTCGTTTGCTGACCCAACTGGTCTGCACTTCAGAGCATGTGCAGCGCCTGTTAACACAGGGCCAAGAAGTGATGAACAGCTCTATCTCTCACTACAAAATGATCCTACGAGGGATCTTCGATACGAGTCCCGTCGTCGCGCAGACAACGAGCAAAGATGGTCGTCCCGTTACCTCAATAACCTCAAATTTTCTCTGCCTCCAGTGTCCGACTACCCTCGATGAGAGCGAACGATTGAATCATGGGTCGAAGAAGCAGCATAGATTCTGTGTGTTTTGCCTTTATGGGACTCATTTTTCCTGCAGTTGAGAACTAACTAGGATTCTCTCTCTCCAGATGTCGACTCTCGAAGCGGTTCCCTATACTGCCAAATGTGCGACGACCTCGTCTGGGATCCCACTTTTGAAGATCTGCGAATACGAAAGATGGGAACTGGTTCCTTCTCTGGTATGTTACTGAGCGGAGGCGTCGTTACTTTCTTTTCGTTGTGCAACCATGAGCTAACTGGGGCCCTGCACTCACTTTCAGGACGAAAACGAAAGCACGAAGATCTCTTCAGTGAAAATGACCTACGGCTTATTACCACAAACACCACGACGGCCTCATGTAGGGCAAATGGCCTTCGGGGCATCTATAACGCAGGCGCAACTTGCTACCAAAATGTTGTGCTGCAGAGCTTTATCCACAATCCACTTCTTCGCAATTTTTACCTGGGCGATGGGCATCATGATTGCAGCACACAGAACTGCCTTAGCTGTGCAATGGACGACATGTTCCAGGATTTCTATGCCCATGAGACTACTAACGGGTTCACGGCAGCCAGTATCCTATCAGCGTTTTGGATCTCAGAGAAAAAAGCATTCGAAAATCTCGTGACCACAAAGGAGCAGGATGCTCATGAGTTCTTCCAGTTCCTTGCAGAGGAACTTCATGAGCGCAACGGCGATGGGAAGAAGCCAGAAGATGGCAGTGAGCATAACTGTGAATGTGTTATTCATCAGACGTTCTATGGCAAAATGCAAACAGCCACTACCTGCCAGAACTGCTTAAGTACCTCAAATGCCGTACAGTCATTCTTAGACTTGAGCTTAGGCCTGGATAACATGAACCAAAAGCGAAAGAAGAAGAGTCAACTCCCACGGCCAATCAATCTCATGGATTGTTTAGATGAGGAGTACCTCAACTCAGACAAATGCGAATATCGCTGCCATGGCTGCAACTCAACTCAGCAGGCACGGCGACAGACCAGCATTAAGCGCCTGCCCAATGTCTTGTCTATTCAACTCAAGGTGAAGACTCTTGCTTGTAATATCCTCCATAGCCCCTCGCTAACCCAGCAGTAAATAGCGGTTTGAGTTCAAACAGGGCGGACGCGACCGAGCCGCCTCAAAGATTGATGACCACGTCCAGTTTCCTCTACAGCTCAACATGCTTCCCTACACCCATCAATCCCGTGGTCGTGAGGGCAAGGAGAGCAAAGAGCTCGAGCGGTCCTGCATATATGACCTGCTGAGTGTGGTCGTACATGTTGGGGAGCTTGACACCGGCCATTACATGTCATACTGTCGGGTTGGGGACCAGGTAAGGCTACACCCAAAGTGCCAGGTTCAGTCTGAAGCACCTCGCTAACATATTCCCCCGGTAGTGGTTTCGATTTAATGACCACAAGGTCGAGATGGCCACCATATCTGATGTGCTAGGTGCCAAGGCATACATCCTCTTCTACATCATTCGAACCATCAGTTGATTCTGACCAACCAACACGGCTGCAAATATAATCACGGACGGTGACCAGCACTATCCACAATCTCTCAAGGCAAGGAGACCTGGGAATGGCGGACTGTATGCTTGCCACGACGGGTGAACGAAATAGCCTCGCCCGAAAAAGAATCATTGCTTTCTGCGCTCTTAACCCATATACTTGCTCTGTACACGCGCCCAGCGAATATGAATAAAACAACCAGATAGTAACTCACGAAAACTAGAGGACGGCTGGTTAGCGATCAATTACAAAAACCAATCTAACGAACAAAAATTCAATCATCATGGGGCCAACTGGGTCGTGTCCTTGCTAAATGTAAAACTTGCTTGAACCATCTTGGGTACAAGATATAACTCAACTTTTTGCGCAACGTGTAATGTGATAGGCTTTTTTTTTATTCGCACCCCCTTCGCATTCTACGAGATAAAAGGAAAGGGAAAAATAAAAGGACTGTACAATTGCCTCTGAACACGCAGATTCTAATCTATGCGGCTCAATATACACGCCGACTCACCCGATTGGTGAGCGAGAACCAAACCTCTTTCCAACCCCACCAGTTTACAGCTCATCAAGAACGTGGATATACTTCTTGTCTTCTCTCTTCTCCTTCTCCGTTGCCGGTGGCAGGTCGTAGTAGTTCTGGCTACGGTATCCTTGCTGTTTGGGATATTAGTATGCGAATTAGAGAATAGAAGTTTTCGATGGGGCTTACCAGGTAATGGTAGGTGAAGTTGGCAATGTCACCGGGCTCAATGCCCAGATCCTTGAAGGTCTTGGCCTCCGGGTCGATGTGCTGATCCAGGAACTCACGCTCCACCTCATCGGCGGTGATGGTTCTGAAGTAGAGGAACTGGTTGAGCAGCTTGGCGATGGGTTTCAGGACAGCCTTGGGGACGTTGATGTGGCGGCGCTGCTTGTAGATTTCCTTGTCAACCATCTCGGCGATCTCACCCATGCTGTACTTCTTGGGGCCGTAGAGCTCGAAGGTCTGACCAGCGGTTGAGTCATCATAGAGGATCTTCTCCAGAGCAATACCAACATCAATGGACTGGAACGCAAATTAGCTAGTGATTGAGACAGTTGGAGATCCGGGTCCTCTTCAACATACGTGAACTGGCCAGAACTGCTCCTGCAGGTGGTTTGAGGTGACAAGGTTGAGAGCGGAAGCAAGCTTCAGGAGAAGGTTGTCCTCAAAACCGAAGATTGGCGCAGGTCGCACGAGTGTGGTCTCTGGGAAGATGCTCCTGGCAACTTGTTCTCCGCGTCCCTATTACAGAGTTCAGCACACGTTTCTCCCTATAAGCGCCGCTCAGATATACCTTGGTGGCGAAGAACTCGCTGGGTGAATTGGGGTCGGCATTGTGAGACGATACGTGGATGTAACGATCAACATCATACTTGGCGACAGCCTCGACAATTCGCTCGGTACCCTCAACGTGGACGTCCTCCAGGGTGAAGTTCCTAGCCCGCTATTAGCCCAATCCATGCCCTTCGATGCCCAGGTAAAACTCACTTGGTCGGGTAGTCTCGGCCAACCAAGTTATAAACGACGTCGGAGTGCCTCACGCTGGCTTCGATAGAGGGGGTATTTCGGAGGTCGTATTCCTAGTTGGTGTGAGCATCAGGTGTCCAGGCGCAGGAGAACACAGGGAGCAACGAACAATGAAGTTCACACGACCAAGATCACCGGTAACCTTGAGGTGACGCTTCGTCATTTCCTCACGGAAGGGGACAATGACGGTGCATCCTTGGCGAGCTACATCATCCGTATCAGCCTCAATCCTCATATTCCTCCTTGAATTCGGCAGAACACACCCAGTCTGTTGACAATGTATCGACCCAGTTGTCCGGTTGCGCCAAATACTGTCGCAGTGTGGCCTAGGAAGGGTGTCAGCGGCGTCATGGGAGAAAAAATCGCGATATCGAACCTCCGAGCGAGTGTCTAAATGCATTGATACGTCAGCAATTGAGTCATTCCATCAATTGGTGAGAGAGCTGCCTACCGTCCACCCTCAGTTCGCAGAATGGGCTTGCCGGTCCGGGTAATGGTGATATCGGACAGGAATCGCTTTCCCGCGACGCTACGGGTTGCCTGGCAGGCTCTCCGCGTCGCAGTGAGAGAGGTAGCCATTCTTGTTATACGGATTGAGCACAGCCAAGAACGGTGTTTGGTCCTCCCAATTGGGGTTCGTCGTGATGATGGATCCTATCCTTGAAGCCGAGCTTCAACTTGGAATCTACAGATCACGTGACGCTCATCTGCACCACTGAGCAGCTCTCGATTGCCAATGGAGCTCCAGGCCAAAAATCGCTGGACACCTCCCAGATAAATTGCATTACGTAAGCAGAAAATATACAAGATACTTGGGTACGTACCGTGTTTGGCGAAAATGTCCGTGCTCGGATCGAAGAGCAAGCTGCATCAGCACCAGGCTGCCTTGTGTGATGGACCTGCCTGTACGTATCTTCCAATCGCGGCTGCAAGCTTCCATTTCGACGGATTGCCCAACGAACCAACAACTTCGACCTCAACGCCGCTGACTTGTCTTCTCCGCCCCAGCATACAACTTCTCAGCTTGCTATCTTTCTAATTAGACCAAGAGGGGGAATAATACAGACAGCAAACCGCTGGCAACAGCTTCCAGCTAATACGGACTCCATCCCACCAACCTCCAATCTAACCTCACAATGAACGTCGAAACCATCTCCGATTTCCTCGCCGATGAGCGATCAGAGGCTCCCGAGGAGCTCCAGCCCCTCATCCTCGACTTCGAGAACTTCTGGGAGCGCAAGCTCTGGCACCAGCTCACCGATGCCCTCGTTAAGTTCTTCAGCCACCCGGGCAGTGCTCCGCAGCGCCTATCCTTCTACAAGGTCTTCATCTTGAAGTTCGCCGATAAGATCAACCAGCTCAAGCTAGTAGAGCTTGCGCTCAAGGCCGCCACTCAGTGCCAAAACGACGAGGAGCGCCTCACCTTCCTCCAGTCCGTCGTCAAGAAGGTGGATACCGAAGACTCACAAGATGCTTTCGTCTACGCATCCGTAGCTGTGGCCCGGGTTAAACTGAGCTTGGGAGACCTGGATGGTGCCAGAAAGGACTTGGATGTATCAGAGAGGAAACTGGACTCGTTTGACTCGGTTGAAGCAATCGTGCATGCCGCCTTTTATGATGCTAGTGCAAGCTATTATCAGGTACGTCATTTCATTGCCCTTGTCTTGCGAACGTGTAATCCGGAAGCTAACCCATGATCCCCCCCGGCAGCGTAAGATGGACTTTTCCAACTACTACCGCACAGCTCTGCTCTACCTCGCGTGCATCGACCTCGACTCCATCTCTGAGAGTGAACGCGGTAAGAGGGCGTACTTCCTCAGCGTGGCGGCGCTGGCCTCCACCAGCATCTACAACTTTGGCGAGCTGCTGCTGCACCCTATCCTTGATATCCTCAAGGAAAACGAAGACGTGTCGTGGCTGCGCGACCTCCTCTTTGCCTTTAACCGGGGCGATTTGGCTGCCTTTGACGTACTGTCTGACCACATCTCCGAAAACCGTCTCCTCGCCGAGCACTCTGACCACCTCCGCCAAAAGCTCTACCTTTCTGCTCTTACAGAGGCCATCTTCCGCCGGCCGCCCCATGACCGCACTATGTCCTTTGCCACAATTTCCCGAGAGACCAAGGTCCGTCCACAAGAGATTGAGCATCTCATCATGAAGGCTCTCAGCCTCGGACTGGTCCGTGGCACAATCGACCAGGTAGACGAGGTTGCTCACATCACATGGGTCCAGCCCAAGGTTCTGGACATGAAGCAAGTCGGCGCCCTGCGCCAGCGACTGCTTGACTGGGATTCGAGCGTCAACCAGCTCGGCAACTGGATCGAGGGAGCAGGAAAGGACGTCTGGGCAGCATAGAAATAGAATTTTATGTCATGGATAGAGCCATACACGCACCAAGCCACACCAGAATCAGGTGTGATGCGTGCTCGGCTGTAACAAGTAAAGTAATGACGGGGAAAATAGAGTTCCCCGCGTTTACGACACAAGGAAATAAAAAAATAAACGAATCACGCTGAATACGGAATTCCAGTTTGTGGTTGGATGTGAGTGACCTGTTGAATGTGATTTTTCTTCCAATTAACTACCTAAACCCTCACTAAGATTACCATGAACGCTCGCTTCTATGCGGCCGCAAACCCCAGAACGTTGACCGTCCCTACAGTCCAGGCCGGCCACCACACGCCCCAGATGGCGACGGGGGTGTACACTCCGAGGACGTTCCACCCAAAGCTGGCGTCCCTAAGCAGGTCCCTGACGTCGGCGCCAGCGGTCATCGCGGCCGTGTATGCGATGGTCGGGGGAGCAATGAGGCTCAGCAGGGCGGCGAAGGCCCACCTCAGGGGCTGGGACTTGGTCGGCTGGACGAAGGACAGGGGAGTGGCGAGGAGGCCGATGATGAAGGAGAGGGAGAAGTTGAGCGTGGCCAGCGTGGAGAGGGACAGGCCGAGGACGAGGAGGGAGAAGGACTTGGTGAGCTGGGATTGCTGCACGGTCGGCTTGTAGAAGGATGTCAGGAGGTGGGAGACTATCAGGGGGAGTACGATGGAGATGCCGGAGAAGATGGCAAATGCATGTGGGAGGACCTGTATATTCAGCAAGTTAGTCGGGACATGGCTCGAGGAGAGGTTGTGAGATGTTAAGACTTACGTCGCCTGGCAGACGATTGAAGATGAAGAGGGGGATCATGCCAAGAGCATGGCTCCCCGCGACGATGGCCGCAGGAAGGAGCATGTCCCTCTCCACAGTGTTGGACGTGTCGAGTGCAGTAGGCTTCTCCTTGGAGTTGTCACCCTCAGTTTCAGGAGCCTGGCCGCTCTTCACCCACAGGAAGATTGCCATGATGGTGAAGTTGGCGGCCAACAGCATGGCACTCGGGAGATAGGTTCCAATGCTGACAAACCGATCTCTGCTCATCAGTAGATAGAAGAAGAAACTCTGGTGCAAGTGTTCAAGCAGGTTGTTCAAACTTCGGAACGATCCCTCAATGACGCGGCCCATTGCCATCTCATCCTGGTGGCCCATTCCCCAGGGCTGCAAGGTGACGGCGTCGACGTGGTATGGGATGAAGGAGCTGTGTGCACCGGCGACATTGCCGAGTCCCTGGCTGAGCATACCACGGAACATGGTCTTGAGGCGGTCCTGGTATGAGTTTTGGTGGTTATACTGGCCCTGGATGAAGCTGGGAATGCCCATCTGGTTGCCAGCAATCCAGCCAACCGCATTGATAAGATCCAGGTTGGGAAGCTGGCCATTGACGCCATCGTAAATGATGTGCAGGGTTGAGAAATGATGGTCCGAGGGGTAATCGATGGCCAAGGCGCCCTGCAAAGCTCCAGACTTGAGAGGCAAGGGAGACACGTGCCTCGGGTCATGAGCGTCGTGGTACGCATCAACCCAAGCCTGTGTACCGACCTTTGGCTCCGGAGGGAAGAGAAGGATGATATCCTTGGACCATAGTGACCAGCCTAGACGACGGGTTAGTCAATGGCTGAGAGCTCCCTGAGTAAGGAATGAGGACAACTCACGTTTGAAATACCGAGCCAGTGTCAGCGAAAGAGCCACGCCCACGCGGTTCTCGCTGCCGTCAATAGTCTTCCAGGGACAGACGAGAACAATGGCCTCGGTTGCATCACCCCGAGGAGCTTGCAGGATACCATATACGTTCTCGCCCGAGTGAGCCCCTCCAGCAGCGCCGTACGTGTAGCTCTGGCGGCCAACCTTGACACCAAAACCCTTGAGAATCTCCTCGATGCTGTTGTTTATCCTGCAACCTTGGTCAGAGACAACCCATGTAAATTGATTAAGCAACCCAAGCATCTGCCACTCACTCGTGGGTATCCTTGCCGCTGAGGGCTGCCACCTCTTCCTTGTAAGCCCGGAAGACATGCTGTTCGCTACCTCCAAAGTAGGTGTGGACCTGGCCAGGGAGCAGAGCATTTTCGGATATGTAGGTTCGTCGGGAATATTCGTCGAGCGGGAGGACCAGGAGCCAGATGAGGCCGATGAGGATGCAGGCAAAGGACAGGTAAGGGGGGGCTTTGAGCATGCGAGGATCGCGACGCAGCGACAAGGCCGAGGCTGCGTAGTAGAGAAATTGTCAGCCCGAGAAAAAAGGGAAATTGAAATATTCCACAGTCAGTCATGTAGAAAACACTCACAAAGTAACCGCGACATGTTGGCTGGGAGTGCGCCGCTGGGTTGATTGTTCCAGGACCGTTGGTGCTGTGGCAGCTGTCAGACTCTGGGTAACGTAGCTGTTGCTCTATCCGCGTTGGAGCGTGTTAATCAGGTACATTCCCCTGCTCCACCTTAAGAGAGCTGCCCCACCATATGACGCTCTGAGAAAGAATTATAGTATCAACATAGACACTGTTTGCTATCGGCAATATTTGAATATTCACAGTAATTGCGGTGGAAATAATAGAGATTGGCCACGCGAGATATGCAATTGGTGTTTCTGCCAATACTCAGCAGCGTTCATATTCAATCCCCCATCATCAACGACACCACAGAGCGATTACAGGGATACCGAGGCCGTCCTCGTATACAACAGACAGAGTATGCTTGCCTATTCATCCTCCATATTACATCCTCGAATATTGCCTGGCTCCATTATCGAATAAAAACAGACGCCACATAAATCTTCCTCTTGAAGGCGGCAAATACATTAACCAGGCCAGCATAACCTTCTACCCTCGTGGAAACCATGTAGACAGCCAGATCGTAATTTTCGCCATGCCCTCGAGGTTAGCTGTGCGCCCATAACTCCAAATCATATGCAAAAATCGGCCTTGTCCCCACCCCGAAATGCAGCACTGCCGCTCACTCTATCGTACATGCTTCCTGCGCTTCGTGAATCGCTTGCTGGTACGGAATTTAAAATGGGCCATGGGGAGTTACTGCGACGAGGCGTTCATGGACCAAGGCGCTGGGTGCTTCCAACAAGCTCTGTTGCGGGGCTTCCGCCAGGACGACTGTTGGATGGCAAAACACCAAAACGCCCATATGTCTTCTGGTCAACGCTCACATAGTGTGGCAGGATGGCGAGGAGGTTGAGGCGGGACTCCACTGCTCGTAGGATACCTTCAGGAGGGGTCAGGTACTTAACATACCCCAATCCAGCTGCCAGGGAGGGATAAGTGGTTAGTCAAAAGTTCATGAGCCGGCCGGTCAGAAATTGGATAATGCTTACCGAAGTAGCCAATGGCAATGCCGCACAGATGGCCAAGAAGACTCGTGCTGGGCATCAACACAGCAATGACAAAAACCATCAACAACGGAGTCGTCCAGGTGGGAATATGGTGTGTCCCGATCACCAGATAGGGGTTGGTTTTATAAGTCTTGATCGCCTCCATTCCCAACAGCAAAAACACCCAGATACTGTTCCCGCCTAGTTAGCACCAACACAACACCTGCGGGGACTTCCGGAATATCCCATACCTTGCTCCCATGACAGCATTGTTCGATCGGAGAATCAATGATTCGAAAAAGAGGTAGAGCAGCCCAGGGAACGATGTCAGTGCTGGATTCATGTAAGCAAATGGCCCTCCAATGTAAATATCAACGAGCTCTTCTTACGTCCAAAGAACAGCGCGACGGTGTTCAGCGTTCCATATTCGTATTCGAACCTCTCCAACAGAGGGGCGAGTGCAATGACATTCAGCGCCGCATGGAAGACATTAAGATGGATCAACGGATAGGTCGTGAGCCGGTGAGCTAGATAAAGCATGGAAATGTTAGCTATTTCGACTCGAACCGAAACATCCTGGGCGAACATCGCGCTGCGTTCCACACATACCAGCCAACAAGGACACCTCAGAGGGTATCAGAGACCCCCATTTTCGCAGATCCCATACTGTCTGCAACCCCAGCGCCCACAAGAGCACAATGAGGATAAGAGCAAACCTTGTGAAGAGCGGGAGGCGAAATAGGTAAGATCGAATGCGAACCGTGTTGATGGTCCGGATATTGGGCATTGCTGCTCGTGAATGCGCGCGCCTGGCTCGGGCCTGCCGGGAACGTCGCTATAGAACCCCTGAGGTGGCCTCGGGAAATGGGAAGGAAATCCTGCGATTTCTAGTTGATGTCGACACAGAACTAGGCGCCTCTCCTATATCATGGCGAGGTCAAAAATTATATGTTTGCGACAGGTAGAGTCTTGCTGGAGTCGTTAAACACGACTTTCGTGACTCTTGATCTCCATAAGAACTGGACAGGTAGTCAACCTATCAAGACAAAGTTTGGTTGGGATCAGAACCAGGGGGTCTTATCACCACGTGACTTTGCTCATGCAGGTACAGCCCACTGCTCCTCATTGCGATGATGTAACTTGGCCAAAGCCGATTAGTAATCGGGGGTCTTTGGTGGTTTCGGGCCCTTTTCTGGACGAGTTGAAGGTAGAAATTCATATGAATCAATGAATAAAGAGGTTGGATGGAGATAATGTCTACGGAATGAAGTGTTCATGCATTCTACGTGAGTTGCACTTACCGCCGATGAAATTACCCAGAGAAAAACAGTATGGGGAGACAATGACCACACATTGGTGCGTCAATAATTCAGATACCTACCTCACCTTTCACTCACGCACAACGATAAGGCCAGGTTATGTAATTTTAAAAATGTTTAACGTGTTTTTGAAATTTTGTACAGACTAGGAAATCATAGCGCCTACCAAGAACCATGGAGCCATAAGAATAGCCAAGCTCAAACCAAATACAGGCAACCGCTTTCCCCATCTTCTCAATAAAACCCAAAGCATGTAGGATATAGTTGCGCCATTCCACCACCATCACCACCACCACTATGCCATACGACCTCACATTTTCATCAATCGTATCTAACTTTTATATTTATGATCGGGAGGCCTTGGCCATGGTGTTGAGGGCACTGCCGTTCTTGAACCACTCAAGTTGGGGCTCGTTGAAGGTGTGGGACAGCTTGACCTCGAAAGGAGCGCTGCCGTCGGCGGGGTGAACGATCATGGGGAGAGGCTTGCCAACTTCGAGCTGGGTGGCGAGGATGTCGACCTAGTTCCAAATGTTAGTCTTCAATGCCTCACTTTGTTCTTCAGATATGGGCGCAAACTTACCCTGTCCTCAGGTCGGATCTTGTCGTAGTCAGCGGGGTCGGAGAAGGTGAGAGGAAGCATACCCTGCTTCTTCAGGTTGGTCTCGTGGATACGAGCGAAAGATCGGGTAATGATAGCGAGACCACCAAGGTGACGGGGTTCGAGAGCAGCGTGCTCACGAGAAGAACCCTCACCGTAGTTCCAGTCACCAATGACAACCCACTTGATGCCCTTGGCCTTGTAGTCACGGGCGACAGCGGGAACAGCACCCCACTCGCCAGTGCTGTAGTTCTTGATCTCGTTGGCCTTGCCGTTGGCCTCGTTAGTGGCACCGATCAACATGTTGTTGGAGATGTTGTCCAGGTGACCACGGTACTTCAACCAGGGACCAGCCATGGAGATGTGATCAGTGGTGGTCTTGCCCTGGGCCTTGATGAGGATAGGCAGGTTCTTGGCGTCCTTGCCATCCCAAGCATCGAAGGGGGAGAGGATCTGAAGACGGTCGGAGGTGGGCGAGACAGCAACGGTGACAGCAGAGCGGTCCTTGGGGGGAGCCTGGTAGGTGTCATTGCCAGGGTCGTAACCCCTGCTGGGGAGACCATCGCCAGTGGGAGGCTTGAGCATGAACTCGTTGCCATCCTTGTCCTTAAGCTTGTCGGTCAAGGGGTTGAAGTGCAGGGAGCCGGCAATGGTGAGGGCAACGACCATGTCAGGGGAGGCGACGAAAGAGTGGGTGGCGGGGTTGCCATCATTTCGGCCGGTGAAGTTACGGTTGTAGGACGAGATGATAGAGTTAGCGGTGCCCTTGGGGACATCGCGACGGTCCCACTGACCAATGCAGGGACCGCAGGCGTTGGCAAGAACCATACCGCCGAACTCCTCGAAGGTCTTGAGCTGACCGTCACGCTCAACGGTGGCACGAATCTGCTCAGAGCCGGGGGTGACAGTGAAGCCCGACTTGGCCTTGAGACCGTGGTCGAGAGCGTCACGGGCAATGGAGGCAGCACGGGACATGTCCTCGTAAGAGGAGTTGGTGCAGGATCCGATCAGACCAACCTTGAGCTCCTCAGGCCAGCCATTGTCCTTGACGGCTTGGCTGAACTTGGAGATGGGAGTACCCAGATCGGGGGTGAAGGGACCGTTGATATGAGGCTCGAGCTCAGACAAGTTGATCTCGATCAGCTGGTCGTACTCAGCGCCCTCGTCGGCGCGGAGCTCCTTGGAGTAAGCGCGAGCAAAGTCACCAATGTCCTTGCGCTTGGTAGCGGCAAGGTAGTCATACATTCCCTGGTTGAAGTTGAACAGAGAGGTGGTGGCACCAATCTCAGCACCCATGTTGCAAATGGTAGCCTGACCAGTTGCGCTCAGGGTCTCAGTTCCGGGACCGTGGTACTCAACAATGGCGCCAGTACCACCCTTGACAGTGAGGATATCAGCGACCTTGAGAATAATATCCTTGGGAGTAGTCCAACCAGACATCTGGCCAGTCAGCTTGACACCGATGACCTTGGGGGCCTTCAGCTCCCAGGGCAGGTTGGCCATGACGTCAACGGCATCAGCACCACCGACACCAATGGCAGCCATACCGAGACCACCACCGTTGGGGGTGTGGGAGTCAGTACCGATGAGAAGACCACCGGGGAAAGCATAGTTCTCAAGGATAATCTGGTGGATGATACCAGAGCCGGGGCGCCAGAAACCAATGTTGTACTTGGCACAAGCAGTAGCCAGGAAGTCGTAGACCTCCTTGTTGATGTCGATAGCACGGGCAAGATCCTTCTCACCACCAACCTGGGCCTCAATCAAGTGGTCACAGTGGACAGTGGAGGGGTTAGCGACGGCATCCATGCCAGCAGACATGAACTGCAGGATAGCCATCTGGGCAGTGGCATCCTGGCAAGCGACACGATCAGGTCGCAGCTTGAGGTATGAGGTACCTCGCTGAATGTCCTGGCCATGAGGATCATCCAAGTGAGAGTAGAGGATCTTCTCGGCATAGGTCAGAGGGGTGTTGAGGCGGGACCGGACGATGGCGAGGTTCTCGGACATCTTCTTGTAGTTGATGTAGTTGTTATCCTCCCAGATGTTCTGGCGGACCTGCATGCGACAGTCAGACTATGTCCATGATGCTACCGGATTGTACGGCCACGAGGCAGCCGTGCAGAGCAGACGGGTCTTCTTACCTTCTTGTCCAGAGGAGAGTCGGAGACGGTGGCCATGCGTCGGATGGAGCTGGCAGCACCAACGAGGCCCCGGGCGCGGAGAGATCCGCCCAGAACCTGTCTGGTGGCAAGCATGATGGCGGTTGTCTGTGGTGCGAGGTCAATTGAGGAGGGGAGGGGAGATGGTCTGGCCAAGGGGTATCACAGAAAGAAAAGACAACTCGACATCCGCAGTGAAGAGGATGAGGACAAAGAGGGAAAAAATAAAGAGGGCAGAGGAACGAGGCACAGAGTTGTTTTTGGCCGACAAGATCCTGGGGTGGAGCCCACCAAGCTCCAGGCCGTCTGCCAAGTACGTACCGCGGTGCCTCTCCAGAAACTGGAGCACTTTGGGGTGGCCCACGGTGGCTCCAGCCAACCACAGGCCTTGAGAAAATAAGCCGCAGTACCGTTTCGTCATTGTAGCCGAACCTCCTCTGAACCGGGGCCCATCGAGATCAAATGCCCTCTCTGCTCGCATCCAGGTCGAGACACCCAGACCCAGAGCCGAGGACCATGTGCACGCAGCCTGCTCGAGTTGGCCACCTTGACTCACCTGGGTCGTCTTGACTTGCCTCAGCATGCCGTCATCTGAGGAGGAGCATGCACCACCACCACCACCACCACACACAGCCCAAAGGTGGCTCCAAACCCTGCCCTGCCCTTGCGGAGTGCCCCCAATTCCACAGGCCCGAAGCACCCTGCTACTCCCGCCCAGATGCTGCTAAATTTGCGCTACGCTGTTTGGGCAGGTTCTCTATACGGGCAAGTTCTAGGCGGATAAGAGGTTCCACAGCCCACTGGCATGTTTCTGCTAGCGACGCACGACTCCTGCACGGCTGCTACATGACCTGTGTGCTCCTCCCTGGGCCTGGTAGGTTGCGGCAGCATGTGGGGACTCCTGTTGCCGGCAAGTAAATAGCCACGGCTACACTACCAACCAAGGTACAGCCAGCATGTGAAGCCAGTCACGATGCAAAATCGTCCCTACATCCCATGACGGTTCGGCAGAGTACAGTTTATCCAGATTGGCCAATTGGGCGAGAGCATCTTGGTATTAGAGGCCCCAATTAGAATCACCTGCCGTGAAGTATTTTGTGAATGGCTACAGACCTGAACCTGCGGTTTCGGTACGCGACGGCGACCGAACCTCAACGGCGAGTTTCCGGGGTTATGGCAGTTTCTCCACGAACAGCCCGCCTTGGGGCGCCTTGTAATATTTCCCAGCTGCATATGTCCACTGAAACCCCCTGGGAAATACGATTTTGCCGCACATTCTGCAAATTTTTGCGCATTGCACCGAGCTTTGGCCTCGGTTCATCGGCGTCCGGTCGATGTTCGAGGTTGGCCCGAGTCGGCGGGGAGCCTTCGGATTCCGCTAGGAGTTACGATACGGCCTAGAAGCGGCGATACCGCCACTGCCGAACCTTGTCGGCCGAGTCAATTTGGTGCTTATTATAAGCTTACCCTGCAGCATCCGATGATCCTCAAGCTCGCATCGCAATATTGAATTCCGATGGGTAAGAAAATCGACTTTGATCACTTTCTCGGAATTTCCGCTTGTGGGCCTCTTGGTTATTGGTTTTCCTTTCCGCTTAAAAATATTGTGAAAATGGTGTATCCTCGGCCCTTGGACTCGTTCTACAACCAAGCCCTTCCATTTCACTCCCACTCTTTTTAGCCGCACGCACCAGCTATGCACTATCTCCATGAACTCCCCAATCGTGAACTCCCCTCACCTGAAGGCTGACCAACCAAGAACCTAGACTAAGTAGCGTGCAGGTGGCCTCGGAACACCCATTCCCTCCAGGGTGAGCCTTTCCCGGGAAATAATAATTCGGGTATACCCTTTTCCTGTCGCTGAGAATATATCCATGGGCCCGCTCGACTAGAACTTCCCTTGAATCTCTTCATTCCGGATCATCCAGCAGCCAAAGTTCCCCACTTGATGCCCAAGCAGGCCATGAGACTGCTGTGGGTTGTACCCTTGGCTAGTCCTTCGCCATTGATTCTAAGAAAGCATGAGGTTATTATTGACCGGGTGATAGGCAAATGGAGCACATGGACCCCCACTCGATCACCAAGACCAGGAATCTGGTGTACAATATTGCATTGACCAATGGCCGTCAATTGATTACAGTTGCTGATAATATTCAATCTGCGATTGCCCACATCGGAATTGATACTTGCTGAACGGCGCTACTGGAGGATAACGTCAACTGAAATAAACGACTCATCAGATGTCAGAAGATGCGAAGCAAGTAGACGAAAGAAGAGCAAATTGATATTGAATCTTAGCTGCCGTAACCCAACATGCGCAGGCAGCATACCTTGTGGCTGATCCTGAGCTGAACAACTCCCCGGACCTGATTATTTCCTAGATCACCTAGGGCGTACATCTTTCAACGCCGAAACCCCCAAAAACGCCCGTCCCATACCTGGGTCCCATTATCGCCGGGCATGTAAAAAGCATAAAATATGATAGTCCTTCTTACCCCTGGATAGGCTGGCGCCACCCATCCAACCCTGTCGACTTCTCCCAAACTCGGGTGTTCCTGTCAAAATCCTGGAACCACTTTTCCATTGCGCTAGTGGCCTGCGAGGAGACAGACTCTTCTGGTGGAGATCGACTGTCATCTTCAAGAGATAGTCTCTTGTTGGCCTCGGTGTCCTTCTCATCACGCTCCTTGCGTTTCTTCTCGCGCTCAGCGAGCCATTCTTTACGGCCGGCAAGATACCTAGCACTGTGGTCCAGCTTGGCACTCTCGGGCGACAGTCCCTTGCTGGGGCGGTCAAGAGGCGGCGCGGTGAAGAACAGGACGCGGCCATTGTCATCGTGCAAAAACTGCTTTCGCAGCTCTACAGGCAGCGCATCATTGACAGGATCCAGCAGAGTGTAGACCTCTGGCGGCCGTGGAGGGTTGTACATGTTGGCGTTGGGCATAATGTTGTTGGGTGCTTGAGCCATTGGAGGTCTTTGTACTGCTGGCGGCGGTCCTTGCTGGTATTGAGGCACCATCTGATTTTGCATCACTTGGTGGTTCATGTGAGGAGATTGGACGAAACTGGGTGCCGCCTGAGGATATGTGGGCGGTGGTTGCTGGTAGTGTATGGGTCTCATGTTTACTGGTGGAGACGGCGCGGCATGATGCGGCTGGGGGATAGGCACGGGCGTTTGCTGGATGTGAGCCATGCCGGCCCCAGCAGGCGTGGCAGGCCGGAATTGAGACGTCATGTGTACTGGAAACTGGTGATGTGACGATGGTGATGGAACTGCATGAGTGAACGCCTGATGATGACCACGGAATCCTTGGTAATCACCAGGGAAGGGTACTGCAGAAAACGTGGCAGATTGCCGCCTGGCAGCGTCAATAGGATTCTCTGTTACGAGAGGTGCAGGCACAGCAGAGGGTATAGGCTCAGGTGGCGGCGAATCCTGTTTATGGCCCTATTAGTATTTTGGGTTACGACGTTGAGATGCTGAGGCGTTGTAGACACGGGTGTTGGGTGAGATAAGGCGAGGAAGAGAAGTTTGCGTGTTCTTGGCCTGAGGCCCCAAAAAATGCGACAAGGGGGTGTTGTGGCTGGGTGAATATAGGGTGGCTGAACTATGTTGGCAGTCGCATCTCCTGCTAATGCAGAAAAATGCTGGACGTGATAACCATGTTGCACACAGGGAACGAGGATTTGAAGAATATTGGTTCGATGGGAGGATTTGAGTTCACTTACATTGGGTTCTCGTGGTCGGCGATGGACGGCCCCGACGATCGGTGGTGCGTTGGGGCTTCCCCACGTTGGCTTCGGCAGGTCATCAGTCTCCTTCGCGTCTTCCCGCAGTAGGTGTTTGATTGGGCTCGGCAGTTTGCGCATTCGATATGGCGCGTCAAACAGATCCATCTCGTAATCTTTCTCTCGGACTTCATCTGGCACGCAGCTCGCCCAGGTTTTGATCTTGTTGAAGGAAAATCGCTCCTCGTTGTACCGCGACTCACACACATATACCGCCTTATCAGGAGGGAATCCCCGTGGACGACCGCGGCCAAAGCGGGTGATGAACATGACAAAGCATCGGTCGAGGACATCCTCGATCCGGTGATCTCGATATTGTCCGGTTTTGACCACTTCATGCTCAAAGAAGAACTTGTCCACTCGGTGCACGGTTTGTTCTGGTCGATAGTACCAGCATGCATTGATCCATCGCTGGCCCTCGCGATCCTGCCAGGTTCTATAGATCTGCGCAACGATAGGCTTGCCGAGATCATTGGCGTTTCGGATATGGACCCAGTCACCTGCAAGCTTATGTCAGTGATCATGCATTCAATCTGGCTGGGGTTGCCAAACTCACCAACTCTCCATTGTTCGCCGTTGTATACTATCTCAGAAAGAGGAAGCTTCCCATCTTCATCTCTAAAGTCATCATCTGGCCTAGCCTTTTCCTGCAGAGCGAGGACACGTGCTTGTAGCTGCAGCTCAACAGCTGCCTTGAAAAGTGGGCTGTCGTCTTCGTTATACAACTTGGCGTTCTCAAACATGCGTTCGATATCAACCATGGCGTGGTCAACATGCTGATACTTCTTCCGTTTCGCCTTCTTCTTGATGTGATCCATAGCAATTGGATTTAGGATTGTTTGATAATAGTCCGGTAGTGCAGCCCTGTCAGGAAGCTTTTCAAAAGGCAAGATAAGTAGAGAACCATCTTCATCCTTTGACTTTCTCAAGCCGCGCAGAATTGAAGAAATCCGGGCCTCAGTAGGGGTTAGAACTGAGGGTGGACGTCCACGCGCCTTGTGTGCGTCGTCGTCGAAGTCTTGGCGACTTGAAAATGGGCGGCCCCTACGACCCCGCCGACGCCGTCCACCATCATGATCCGAGTCATCGTCATCGTCGTCATCTTCCTCTTCATCCTCTTCCTCATCCTCGTCGTCCTCGTCTTCCTCCTCGTCGGTTTCGCCTGTGGGCGGGGGTGAATCCTCCACGGGTGGCAGCTCTCCCAGATCCGGCAGTTCTGCCTCTTCGGCCGTAATCTTGCCCTTGGCAACAAGCTCATTGAGCCTCTGTTTGAAGAGATCTCTCAGACGGACGGCGGCGCCAAAGATGGGAGCAGAGGGTCGATTGTAAACTTGCGCATTGTGGCAAATTTGAGCAACATCTCTGACAAATTCAGGGAAGGACGTGTACTGTTTTCGTAGGATTTTGCTCTATTTCCGAGACATGATTAGCTTGGTGCTCTGTTTAGACCAATGCAATGTGGTGAGATGCGATGCGCCACAAAAACCTACCCGAATTGTGCTGAAGGCAATTGGCTCCGATATCACTTCGAAGTAGTCGGGAAGCACGCGACGATTGGGGATGCGTTGGAAACCGGCTGCAAGCTCTTCGCCACTGCAAACTTGAGGTCAGAATGGAACCTGATATTCGCGATTCGTGGATGCTGCCTTACTCTTCTTCAAAGCTGCACAGGTATGTGGACACATCTTGAATCATTCGGAGGAGACCGCGACTGGGATCCTCATCCTCGTCCTCCTCTTCGTCACCTTCGTCATTGCTGTCTCCCTCAGAATCTACATCAGACGCGGGGTCGGCGCCATCGCGCATCTCCACGTCTCCATTGGCGTTGTCGGGGTCCTGGACCTTGGAAGCCTCGGCAGCTGCAGCTCGTCGTGTGGACATGATGGGCGTCGCAGTGGGAAAAGGCAGCTAAACACGGTCGCACCCAGTTTGCGCTTGCAACAGGCTGGAGCCGCCCCCTGCTAGACAATATTTGCGGGTTGGAATTGGAGTTGAACAATCGTTTGCGGATCTCGACGCGTCTGGGACAGCCGATTTGCGACTGGACGGGGGGAGGGTGGATGGTGGACGGATATGACAAGAAAGCTGGGGATCACGATGACTAAGCATCTCTGGCCCCGTAACTGGATGTGGGTGTGGGGGGGATTGAGACTCAGATCAGTGCCTTTGGTAGCTTTGCGTCCGGCTTGAGCCTTTAATTATTATTAGCATGAGCATGATGCGCAGGCGGTGGACACTCGCAGATCGAATGGCACTACAGCTGGGTATCAGACAAGCCACGCCTGGTGGTGGTAGTACTTTCTGCTCCTCTCCTATTGTATCATGTGGACACAACACCTGGGAAGGCCAAGGAATGTGATAGAAGCCAGCGCATCTGGACTTTGTGCTCTTTTTCTGCCCCTTCATTAGTCATAGATCTCAACCTGATGAAGTCGAAACTCCATTTACTTTCTCTAGATGGTTACACAAGTTGCTAGCACCGTTTTCCATTTATGCATGTCCACTGAAGTCTGGAGCACAACCTCTTACTTTCTTCCTTCCTAAACCTCAACTCTAAGGTTATTTGCCCGACCAAATCGCAGCTCCTCCCCACCTCAGAGGAAGTCACGCACCCCGGAGATTAGCGCCCTATCTGCTGGGATAGCATTCATCGCATCTTTGAATAGCTTGATTCACATCATTGTTGTTGCCTTTGCCCAGTGACAGCGTAACTCGCGCTGGCTTCTCCACTCACCCTCATTTCGGAGCCTGGGGCACAGCGTGGCAGGATCATAAGAAATTCGCCATGAGAGCTAGATATAGAGGCCCGGCAGGGAGTGGTACGCTTGAGGTTGGCGACGATGCCACTGTCCAGGCGCTATTCGACGAGCTTCGCTCAAAGTCCGGAATCACCAGCTTCTCCGTCAAGTATGGGCCTCCCATGGCAATGAAACTGCTCAACTTGGAGGAAGATGGGGACAAGCCAGCAAGGTCACTTGGGCTACACGGAGAGACATTTACGATTGTCCCAGACGAGGCGAGACCGATCTCGCCGGTGTATTCTGCACCTTCTGCGCCTTCTGCACCTGCAACCAGCAAGAAAAGCCGTCCTCCTGCTTCTAACCCTGAGGCGAGCGAGAAGCCAGAGGATATCAATGTGCCGTGGGTTGAAAAGGAAGGTACTCTATGTAGGTTTCAGGCGCACCAGGTGCATATCGGTCCACTCCTTGAAGAAGTTTGCTGACTATCTGGCTCCTATTTGCTCTTATAGTACTACGTGTCATGCCTAGCGATAACAGTTGTTTGTTCACGGCTTTTGGTGGTGCGCTACCGAATCAACTGCCCGCTCACCAGCTACGGCGCATGATGGCAGAGTACATTCTAGAGCACCCGGATACCTACACCGAGGCCGTTTTGGGCTCCCCTCCTTCGCAGTACTGTCGTAGCATCCAGGATCCTGATAGATGGGGCGGTGGAATCGAGTTGAGTATTCTGTCTTCGATATTTGAGATCCAGATCTGCACATTTGATGTCCAGGTATGTGCAATGAACTTTCGGCACATGTTGGATCATTCGTTGACACGGAACATAGGCCCAGAACTTGATAAACTTTGGAGAGGACAAGCAAGAACGTTGTATTCTTTGCTTCTCCGGAGTGCACTACGACCGGGTGGCATTGTCGGTCTCGGACTATCCTCACACCAGCACATCCTACCCGCCTGAGATGGACCGGACAATATGGCCGACGACCGACGATGAGGTTCTCGAGAAAACGAAGGAACTGGTCCGAAAGCTCAACGAAGCACATTACTACACCGACACCGATGGCCTGGTGCTGAAGTGTGATGTTCCTGGGTGTAACTGGATTGGCAGCGGTCAGGCGGCTGGCAGTCAGCATGCCTCGGAGACAGGGCACTTGGAGCTTAGTGAAATCAAGGATTCGGAAGAAAATGTGCTCCGCCGGTGTGATACGAGCACCTGCGATTTCATGGGTCAAGGGGAAAAGGCAATCCGGCAGCACCGCCTTGATACTGGGCACAAGAAGTTCTCAATAATTCCCGATCGGTGATTATAGATCCATGTTTTTTTTACCACCATCACGAATTTATGTAATGAAGTCTACATAATAATTCTATGAAACCTTACCATACATCAATCATCTTGACTTTTCTTCCCGTCTCTGCTAAATCACCACCTCACTAAAGTGATGGTATCCTTTTCTTTATTATACAAGTTGACCATACCACCAACATATTTTGAAATCGCACTTATCAAAGTAGAGCCCTGGGGGCCACATGAATTTTGTATGTTTGAATGCAGATGAACGATGGTTATTTCTGTTCGTCCTTGGACACTTACTCTAGCAGTCGGAGAGGTGGTAGCAACTCAACAATCCACCGTCTGCCTGCTATTAGCCAACCTGATCTAGGTCGAAGGGCTACTCTGGCTATTCTTGCGGTGGATGTGATCGATCTGAGCCAGATCCATGCTCAAGAACTCATGCTTGTTTGTCCAGATTTGCTGACTTTCAGTGAACTCATCCATCTTGTCAGGGTTGGGCGGGGGATCGGTGATCTTCGTGATCAGGTATGCCGTCGAGGCTTCAGCGATGCCGTAAATAAGCACACCGACAAGGGGGACTTTGACTAGGATATAGAAACCCAGACCGAAACCGAAGAGAACTCCCTCGCGATTGCGGAACCACTTCTTTTTCTGCTGCTTGGTGAAGTGGATGCGTGCAAAGTAGGGCTCCAAAAGCTCGCGCATCAAGCTTCTGGAAGAGAAGTATGACTGAAGAAAGACGACTAGATAGCGCTTTGGGAGGAAAATGCCAGTTCCGAATATGACAGAAGCAGGACCGAGGCCGACAGCTTTGTTGAAGGTGTAAAAACTGGCAGCGGGGAGAACAAAGCGGCCAACGTATGGAACGTATGATAGGAGAAAGACAGCCAGAGATATCAGGCCTCTCTTGGCAAATCGAAGAACAAAATTTGTAATAGCCTCAGCTGTACTGTCAGAATGCGTGCTCCCATCTTTCACTTTGTAAGTCTTGAGATTCGGGTAATAGAGGTCCCGTAGTTTGTCGGGCTTTTCATGCTCATGCTTCTTGACGTATGTCATATCAACCCATCTCAAAGACTTCATGAACCTTTTCAATAATACGTTAGATATTGTTTGGGGGACGAGAATAATCTCCGAGTGAGGGAGACGTACAGATTATCCAGTGTAGGAACCATGTAACGCATGAGAGTCATGAGAAAGAAAGGAACCTGGAGGACGGATTCTTCGATAAAGTTGAAACCATGTATGACTGATTCATACCACTGGACGGATTCCGGGTTAAGGAATCGCGATAAAACCCAGAGAGATATTTTCAGGAAGAAAAACTAAATGTACATGTCAGTCATACTGTCAAGTATAATAGGTTTGATAAGCTGTGCGGTTACTCACAGGTAGCGACACCAGAACTCGAATTCCAATACCGACGGCAACTGCCATCGCAGCCTGTTTGTAATGATCATTTGAGAAAAGCTCTGGATTTTGTAACGCTCTATGGGCTATAATGTGAGGTTACAATATTAGTTATTGGTTGTGCGTTCTCACGAGCTTGTACTTATACATACCCCCGACTAGAGTGAGCTGCATTCCACGTAGAACGGCATTGAGATCAAAATGTGACAAATCAAAAGCTTTCTTGAGTTTTTCCTTGTCGATGTTGTCGTCAACCACTTTTTTCAACTTTTCGGTCTGCTCGTGGAGCTTGTCGCCCGAATCCCCCGCCATGATGAAGCTAGGGCGAAGCTGCTAGGTGTAAAATTGATGGTCGTTCGAAGGGAGCGGGATGTGAAGGTAGCAGTGACTCTGTGGAACAGCAGCTCAGGGATTGCTTCCCTAAAGAGCACAATGATATGCAGCGATTTACCGGGTGATGTATCCGGGATCTGTACCAGAATATATTGACGTTTGAATATGTAGGTACGAGGCGAGGTGGGTTGACAGCCACTGGTTGACGTCAGCACCTGCTGGGGACTTGCAGGCAACTAACTAGGGCGGGAGATGGGCCGACAGTTCGGGAGGGTAGTTATCTTATCGCCAAGGAAGGTCACGCGCCACAGTGGTCTGGTCTCAGCCCCTCGCTCTTTCGCCCTCAGCCACCCCTGTGCCGCGACTGTCCCCAGCTACCTATCACCGACTTGCGTGGTGCCGTCAAGCTACACGAACCTGACATCGACCGGTTCGTTTGCTCTCTCCGAACTTGGAGGCACCTGGAGTATTCAAAGCGGAAAGAAACATCCATTCATTGCCGGTGATGGAAAGGCCCACATTGACATTCTAGCCCTGTCACGATGCGCCTGCATGACTGGACTCGGCTCGCATTGCGCCCTTCCCAGTCCTAAACATCCTCCGCCTCGACCATCATGGATTCCCCGGAGGTTCGACCCCCAGGATTCCGGGCTCCTCGTCGGGTCGCCAGCGCCCCGGTGACACCACGACCGCATACCGCCGAGCACCCTCCCGCCGACGACCCCGTAGAGACGCTCTACTACCACCCCAACGTTAAGATAGTAGCTTTTACTAGCTCGGGCAAGGCCCTGCTTCAGAATACGGACGCCGCTCGCGAGGAAGCGGGCACTCTGTTGGCTAGTTCCCCAGTGGAGAGGACACTCGCTGTCGGTAAGCCGCTTCCCCTTTCTTCGATTGCGCGACACAGTTGAGCACTGCTGAGACCGATTATCAGCTTCTCTACGCATATACCGAGCACCCGGATCGGTCGCATTCTTGAGCTGTGGCTCTGCCCTACAGCCTATACTGCCAAAGAGCCAATGTTGGTGTATAGACGAAGAGAACACGGTGTTTGTCTTGCAGATCCGACGCCCGAATTATTGGAGAATAGAACTGCAGGAGTCTTGGGATTCGGGCGACAGGAGCACACCCGACGCCTTGAGAGAAGTGTTGGGCATGATCTTGCAATTTGAGAAAACATACTGTCCTTTCAAACGTTCATTCACCGTGGAGGTTGAGGAGCCCACGACCCCTACGATAAAGAAAGCATGGACGCCGAAACATACACCGAATTCAGGACCTATGATGGGCATTGTGACCCCCGAGCTGGGTTCCCCCGCCTCCCCCCAGATAGCGAGAACATTGTTCGATTCTAGTGGGCGCCGCCGCTCTCAAGGCTACGATTTGGGCACCTGTAACATCAGGGGCCTCGGGTTACGATCGATGTTGTCGGATGATCATCCGCTCTCAATGGCAGGATCGCGTCGCTCCTTAGATTTACTACTGGGCGTGGAAGGTTCTGCGGCACATGGATCACTAATGTCGGGAATCACTGGCGAAACTGACTCCAAACTCGAAGAGTCTCCAGTGGTTTCGAGAATAGTCGAGGATATACAGTCTCGCTCTGTGACAGATACTGTGCCAATTGCGCCAAGGGATCCCTTCACCGACAATACAGCAGCCTCGATCTGGAACGACTCAATTGTAGGAAGCCCAGAACACTTTCATGGACTAATGGAACATCATGCGATTGACGGCGTGAAACCCTTGGAGCGTGCGCTTAGTGCTCCCCTCTTCCCCACACATTCAACGTCTCAACCCCGCCGAGCGGTTCCTGAAACTATCCTGGAAAATGGTGACGACAACCTCGTGGAACTTGATGACAGTGAGGCCTCTGGCCGTATTTCGCCCTCCCCCTCTCAAGACTCGTTCCATAGTGTCAAATCTTGGGAATCCATTGACAATTCAAGCCCCATCCCTCTTGGGCAGAATTTCAGTGCCAATTCAGGGGTATCCTCATCAACCGCGTTGGAAATTAGACAGTCTTTTGTCAGGCGACGGGCCAGACATCGCTCGAAAAAATCAGAGTCGGATATTCCAACTAACGGAAACGGGCATGCTTCTGTTCCTGCACCGAACAATAATGCTGACCAGTATCAAGCTGTTCTGGGCATGGGCTTCCTAGAACAGGCAAGGAGCCTGCCGCTGTTTATCCTGGCCAAGACAGTCGAAATTCTACTGGGCCCGCCGGCCTACCTTATAAAACTCATGCTCAGAATTGCTGCCAGGATCATTGCGGGAGAGTGGAGAGGGCAGGATGTCGGGTATGATGAAGATGGCGAACAGATCCCCGTGCACTGGGATCTCTCAGACGACGACGAGCAAATCGACTAGCAAGGGCCTGCCCGCCGTTGTTGTACCTGAACTTAGCCCACTATCAGATGCGACTCAAACCTCCGCCCATCTCATTTTCTGTAACAACCCCAAGGCCAATCACGAAGCAGAACCCTGGGTAAGTTGTACCGATGTGGACGGCTGGTGTAAGTTGACCATGTGCGCTGGCCGTGCTTGTTTATTTGATGGGTGGACCCTAATATCGCACTTTGCCATTTTCGAGCGGCGATTAGCATTTCTTGAGGCTTGGTTTCATTAGCCTCCAGTGCATGATACGAGATACGGAGTAAAGGGAAATATGGCTTTATAGTTTAATGTATGGAGGATTGGGTTAATATTGCATAGCAATTTCACGATGGGCTGCACGATTTTGCATTTTGTGTATAATGGTAGGATGCACAAACTATCCAACTCACTTTATATGACACATTAAGAGACTACCTACCCGAATTTCATGTAGTGATGTCTAAATGGGAGGGTTGAGTGTAAGAGAGTGCGACCTCTTAAGTCGCTGGGATGACAATAGAATCACATTGCAGGTCGGGCGTATTTACCTCGTACTCTTCTCAAACAAACGTTTGATTCAGCCCTAGGCGGCCGTCAAAATCAAGCAGAGCCCCATGCTAGATCAGACCGAAGCGAAATATCAGACCCTGGGCGCACCTGATCCCTGGGCCGTACTGCCCGGTTTGTTGGGCGCCGCTACGGCAAGGAGGCAGCAGCGAATCAGAAAGCAGCTGGAGGTCGGTCTAGAAAACGATACGACGAGTACGGATGGGAGAGATGGAGCCATCGCACGGCCTCGCGATATGCACTAGCCTTCGTATCGGATTGCAACAATGCGATTGGCTGCCGCTTGGATAGAGCACAGAGCTAGCTGTTAGCCACGGAGATCAGGGTGGTCAGCCACTGCCGTTGGTTAGGGCAGAGTAGGCAGACGAGATATTCGAGACTGGATGAGAACATGATATATAAGTGTCGTCGCACTTCGCGGTGTTAGTAGATGAGGAGTGGATAGGAATCAGGACGCTCAAATCATTTGCTACGAGCCTACGATTATTACCACAACGGCATTTTGGCATAGTCGAGACTAGGCCAATTCGTCTATAAGGACGTCAGTGCCAATTTGGGTGACAGTGCTATCAAAACACCAAAGACCCTTAAAGCCGGTCGACGATAGTTCTCGGGTTTTTTCAAATATTGTCCTGACTGGGACTTTGTTCTATTATTGGACAGTGGCCAACCGGCCTGGTAATTTTCAGATAAGCAATATGTCTGAGGGAACTTATGGTGAGTTGCATCGACACACTGCCCTTTATTATGCCGTATCAGTTTGGGACCTGCTTAAATGCCCAACTAACACGCTTGGTGCCCATCCAGTGGAGGGAAGCTGGTACTTCTACGCCCCAAATAAGGGGGCGGCCATCTTCTTCACCGTTGCTTTCTGTGCAACCGGGGTCGTCCACGCCTGGCAGTCCACGTAAGTACCGACCCCGAAGACTAAACTTGTATGCAACAAAGTGGCAGTTCGTTGTAAAACCTCCCTGAATGTGTATTCTTGGGCTGACACGGGATGGTCTCAAACGAGCAGGCATTACAAGTGCTGGATCCTGACGCCACTCTTCCCGTTCTGCGCCCTTTTGTTCACTGTGGGTTTCGTCCTCCGCTCCATTGGCGGCTGGCACTATGACATTCTGAATGTGTATATTGCGAGCCTTTGCATCACATATGCTGCACCGTGCGTTGTCACCCCTCCTTCCCGTCACCCCCCGTCCGCCTCCCCTTTCCCAGTTTCTCGTCACTGTAATCACATGTTTCTGTGATAGTGTCATTGACACGGGTCCAGTCCCCTCCTCGAGCTCCAAAACTACCATGTCCTCGGCCGCATCCTATATTATGTCCCATACCACTCACCGTTGCACCCGGGTCGAGTGCTGACGACCTTTGGTTTCATCTCGGCCATCATTGAGGCGCTTAACGGGTGGGGGGCATCGTACTCTGTCAACCAGAGCCTGCCTGACAGCCAGCGGGCCATTGGGCACGGCCTCATCAAGACCGCGCTGCTCCTGCAGCTGGTGGTGGCAGCGTGCTTCCTGCTCCTCGCGGGGACGTTCCACCACCGCTGCAGGAGGCATGGGTCCATCAACGGACGCCTGTCGAGCACGCTGTTGACGCTGTACGTTAGCGTGGTGCTCATCGTCGTGCGCACCATCTTCCGCACGGTCGAGTACTTTGGTGTGGCCGCCGTCAACCTCAGCAAGATCGAGGACCCCATGACCCTGTCGCCCTTGCTCCGCTACGAGGCCTACTTTTATGTCTTTGAGGGGGCCACCATGATCATCAACAGCGCTCTCTTCAACGTTCGCCACCCCCGCCGGTATCTTCCCGAGAGCAACAAGATCTATCTCGCCGAGGACGGGGTCACGGAGGTCGAGGGGCCCGGCTTTCAGGATGGGCGGCCCTTCTGGCAGACTCTCCTGGATCCCTTTGGCCTGTGGACGAAGGACAAGGCGTCCCAGGCGAAATTCTGGGAGAAGCAGCCGACCCAGGTCGAGGTGAATGCAGCCGATCAAGGAAAGGAAAAGCCCCAACTATCATAAATGACGAACCCTTTCCATTGGCTGGTTTGGGCGGCATGCGCCGTAGTAGTGGCTCGTTGCTTCCCAAGGTCGTCTTCTTCTTCCCCTCCCCTCCCCCCAGTCACCAGTCATCATCAGCTCGCAACTGGCATTCCGGGGGGTTCAGGGGTGGAAAGAGATGATATAGATTTCCTACCTCTTTCCTTCTTCTGTTTTCCTCTTTTTGGGATGTCTACCGAAAGAAGCAATGCATTGACCATCGAAGGATGAGCGGGATGGAGAGGTAAGAGCGACTCTTTACCCCAAAGAGGTTTGATTAGGGCTCGCCAAGCGGCCAATTGTTTCCTCCCGATCAGCGGATTCGCTCTGGCGGGACAGTAGCGTGTACACACAGACAGACAAGCAGAGCGGACGATTTTGCATAGAACGATAGTCAGTAAACCAATAAATTGCTTAATTAATCGATTCTCGTTGCCGCATTATTGTGAAACGACTGGGGTCAGGGTTGGTCTCTCGGAGCTTCTATGTTCAGCATGGTCGAAGCCGGGAAGCGCCATCGCCGAGCCTGGCAAAGCACGCTCGAGCCTCATGTGTGCAAATGTGAGGAAAAGGGAAGAACTCGGTGGAAATTAATTGGGAGGAGGAGAGATAGATCCAAGAGAGGGAAGACGGCCTGTTGCTCAAGACCGCCCTTTCTGCTCCCCTCTTCATGGCGTCTTGGCGTGTGGCAGGGTCGGATGCTGCCGGTTTGGGAGAGGATGGATATGGCGATGGAAGAAGCTTGATATCAATACTAGGTGAGGGTCTTTTAATAAATCCGGTCTATTTGATTCCCCTGTGAACCGCTGCGGTGGGATGGAGGAGCTATGTTAGTGGCAATGATCGAAGGAGCTCATGAAGATACCCGCGAACGCCAGACACAACAATCAGTGAGAGTTGAGCACGGTGGAGATCCACAGCTATAAATAAAGCAGATGCTCCTTTTGTCGTGATCCAGTTCCTCTTTAGGGATAGAAGGAGGCTCCTCTCTCAGACAAGGGTCCAGGGTCCAGGAACCACAGATTCTGGGTCAGCGGCCGCTTGGACCAAGCCTTTGGGCATCGCGGACGGCACAGCAAACAAATGACAGTAGAAATTCTCCCGGTCTCATGATGCAGTTGGGTGTCCGGATGCATGGTGAGGAATGCACATTCGTGGTGGTAAAATGCGAGCAACCGTGCACAGCTTATTATAGCTGTTGGTCGAAGGTTGGGCGCTGCAGGACGTGTTGCTATGGAAGAAGAAAGATGTTGGCTTACCCTGCTTGAGCCCGTCCGATAACCGGCTCAGTTGCATGCTTTTTTGGGAGTCAATTCATTAATAGGTTATTAATGAATTAAGTAAGTGTAGAAGAATAGACTGCCCTCTCCCGCTAGGCATGGCAGCTTTGCAGCGGAGGAGGGACCTTGCCCTTACCACAGCTTACATTGAAAGTTCATACAGCAGAGTATCAAAATAGCCAGGCGCATTGCGTTTAATGAAGGCAATGCTAGGAATGGAACTGCAGATGGCTAAGCCGAGGGGGAAATGGTGGGTTGGTTGCCAATCCTCTTAGTGTGATGCGGTTGGTTGCAGTGCGTGCCACAGCAGCAGTCTCGTCTCGCTGTCGCCGGTGGTGTAGGGCAGTGTAGCAGGTGGTGCACAGTGGGCTGCAGTGTGGGTGCAGCAGATCGTGGCGGTGACGGCCACCAGGCGCTGATCTCCAGTGTAAGTCCCCTCGGAATATTTCTGACGAGCGTATCCGACGTTGCTCTCGGACCGACCAGCTCACCTAAGGACACTGCAGTGGTCTCCATGCATCGGCAAATATAGGCACATCCATGAACTGGCATCTTGGAGCTAGAGCTGCTATTCAGAGAGACACTCTGGTGAGAGTCCCTGCATTGACGGGAGTCTGACCGCTGCTGTCAGTTGGTTTCCATCGAACAAGGCCCCCGCGCGCTCTGGGCAATAGATGACTTTTGCTTCGGCTAGCTGCAAGGTGTGCGCGAATGTACCGCGACCGAGGACTGTGGAACCGATTGTCAGGCCAGGCCAAGCCAAGTCAATGCTCAGTGTATTTCTACTTGGCACCTACGGTGCGTGAGTATTCCCCCTTTACGCCACGCTTGTGCAAGCTCTGAGTGAGCAGTGCTATTGCTGGCACAAGCCCACAAGCCTCCACCCGGTCGGCCATGGCCACACCGATGGTCCGGGGTTGCTCGTCAGCTAACGCCTGTTGGATCTTGGATTCAGCGGAGCTAAGAGCTATGAACAGGCCATGCCTTTATTTAGCAAAAGTCGGAGGCTTCGAGCATTGGAAGAATAATAAAGAAAGAGAGGAAAAATAGAATAGAATAGATTGAACAATAAACCAATGCCAATAGACCACAGATAGTGGCTCACCTATCCGGGTGCTGGGCCGCTCTAGTGCTACCAAGCCGCTGCTACCTCCCGGAATTAATTCCTATGTCCCTTCCCCTCTGTTAGGCCGGCGTGTTGGTACAGCCCGCTTGTTGGCTGCGAGGTGCTGTTGTGCACTGCAGCGTTGTGCCAGTCACAATCACAGTCGCAGGCGCGGTGCAGGTACTTGTAAATGCCCGTAGTGGCGACTTTCAGAAACAGGTGCGGGGCGCTGAAAATACACGTTTCGTCACTTTGCCATGACGCTTGACGGGCATGGACTGTCTTGCATCCATGTAGCGTCCAGTGGTGGGTTGTGCCCCACAAAAGTACTGGGTACTTTGGCCCTTAGTACTTCTAATTTTCGCCATGATGGCTGCTGCCCTTCCAAAGCAGTAAATTGCTCTGCCATGGATACTGCGGCTGCAAGTAGCTCTTTCGCCGTTTCTCCCCCTCCCTGTACCTGTGCCTGTGCCACTATCGACTGCGCTCCCTCCGCACTCTTAATCTTCCCACTACGCCCTTGTAGCCCGCCGCCGACGCAATCCTTCTTCTCGTCTTCTTTAATTGACACCAGGTAGCCCACTTTGCTCTCATCAACAAAGCTTTCTGGATATACAGGGAGGTTTGCCGCGCGCTTGCAGATACTGAGTTTCATATCTCCTACCTTTTCCCGCCCGACGAATACCCCAGCAGGCAGGACGACACAGCTCTACACGCAGATCTTACGCCAGCATTATCTTCGACACCACTTCCACTAATCATTAATCCTCTCCTTTTCTCCCAGTCATCTGTTTTCCTCTTATTAGTCCTTCTCCCCCCTCACCAGGAGCCTGGAGAATCACATTTGGATCCCCGCCAAAGGAGGAAACCTCGACATCACTCAGGGATCGACTGGAACCCGCATTTGAACTGAGGGGGTGTCTCAGTTCAAGACATTCATCCGCCTTCAGCATCTTGATAGACTACTCTCAGCCGTTTAGGAGCTCATCAGTCGTCAAGATGGCTGATACTACGATAGACAGACCAGCTATTTATCTCCATGTGGAGATGGGTGTTTCCTGGCGCCCTCGAAAACGGTCACCCAAAAACCACACCATCACTTACGCTTCCAAGGCTGCTCGTGAACATCTTGCGAGTGTCTCACAGCAAAACCTCCCGCTTCCACCTGCGGGTCTGCAGCATCAGCCGGCACAATATCAAAACAATTATCAGACCAACTTTGAGCAGTTCCAGGCCGTTCCCTATCTACCCTTCGCTGCTGCACCAGGGCAGCACCTCAGCCTCCCTCCCGCGGTACCCTATGGCCAATACCATCAGCCTGAGAGACAGCACGACCATCTACCTCTGAGACGCACTCGAAGCGGCTCCTTCCATGAACGTGGCCACTCAGCACCCCCATTTAACTCAGCGCCTTGGCTGGACGAGCCAGAGCCTATGACTGCCACCGCTCTTCCCCAGCGAAACGCGAACCCCCAGAAGATGAAGGCCCTTCCACCCACACCTGACAACTTCCGCCTAGGTGAAGACGACATGCCCTGGACCCCTACTGGACCTTACGCCATGGAATACTACCGGGACGAGGAGGAGGAGCAGCCTGTCAGCTCAATGGGTAGCGAAAACCGCCGTGGTTCTGTCCGACCTCGCAATGAGCGTGACAGGGGAAGGACTTCTGAGATGGAGGGTCTGGCAGCTGCCATGTTGACGGTCGACAACGGATTTGAAGACCAGTGGTGGTACCAAGGCTCACGACTGGTTAATGTGGCTGGAGATTTGATTACGCCCTCGGCCGTGGCTACTCGATGTGCACCCGGAGGTACAATCAGATGGCCTGTGGCCGATGACGATGATAGGAGTGCGTTCCGTGAGCGAGAGCCATTCCACTCAATGGAGCCATTCCAACCAATGGAGGGCCCTGTTCCATCGACGATTCACTCTCCTCCCCCTAGCGTCCTGGAGCTTGTATCACCGCTAAGCGACTTTTCCAGTGATACGCTGAACTCCTTGAACATCCTGGCTCTGAAGAGGTCCTTAAATTACAACTCGGACGAACTTCACATCTAAAACAAACGAGTCTTTCTACTCGGTTCTTATTTTCTAATACTTGGATTGCGACGATTACCATTGGGAGGCGCGGACATAAATTCGGCATAAGCGGCGTACATTACTCGGGGCATGAAGCCAGGAACCATCCGACCAAAACATATACCCATTGCATTACATGGTTCGAGGTGAGGAGCTAGAAAGCATTAGCTCTATGTATCAGGGACATATTCGATTACAGGCGTTTATTGGACTGAAAGGATAGGAATTTTGGTTTCTCATTATTAGGTGGAATGTTTGATTTTGGTTTATGGGGATGAGTTGAGGGTGTAATTCTTAGTTTCTAGGAGTCTCGATAAGCAGACTTCGTATCATAGGCATTCAAGTCAATCTAAGGCATCTGAAGCCTCGCACTCATGTTCTTGTTTCTTCTTGTCCACCCCGGGATCCTTGCCTGTGGATGGGTCACGACAACCACACCGACTCGAGATAATTGCCAGGGAGCGGCACAGCAGATTTATTTCACTACGCCCCCAAAACTCTTCGCGTCTATATATGCGATGTGCGCGCTAGTGTTACACGCCCAGTTGGAACCACGGCGAACCCGGCGCTAATCTTGACCTCAGGAAAAATCTCTTCTCGCAGTTCAGATGACGGATGGGCGAAGGATTCTGGTGTCTCTGGGTCCTTTCTGAGAACCAGCCTGACCTGAGAAAGCTACTTGGCCTTGGCGCGTTCCTCCCCAGACCCTCAGGGATGCTCAATGGCTCGAATGCGTCCCGGGACTAAGGTCGCGTTCACATGTGATGCACTATTGGCTACCTACCTATAGCAAGGTCTTCTCATCGGAAGGATGGCCGCTAAAAGAGGAGCCATCTAATCTATGCAGCCTCTCTTCTTTATAAACGGAGACCGCTGTATTGTTATGATTGAGACTTCAGCTTAGAGAGAAACATTAAGCAATAAGTTTTGGAATGATTTCAGTCGGGCTGAATCAAAGGTATTGCATCAATTGATGTAATTTTGTGCAACAAGGTTGTTGAGACCTTTCGTACGATTGCCAATGCGACTCCAGACTGAGAAATAAGTGATGAATACTTTGGGGATCGCAAGAATTTTGAAGCACGAAAAGATCTTTATTTGACCTGAAATCGCGAAACATTGGTATACAAAAAAAAAAAAAAAAAAACGGAGCAGAGCAGGAAAGAGAGAAGAGATGTGGTGGCCAGGGCGCTGCAAACTTCAAACCTCACGGCTAGGAATAGTATAAGGGATAGAGCATACGCTACATAGGCTGCTCAACGGTATGGAGATCCAGCTTCGTTATATAGGTATTCGAGAAAAGCCTTTGATGTAAACCATCACCATCAGTTTAACTTTTAGAATAGGTACTTGGGTACATAAAATCACGTGATTTGGTCCGAAAGGGGAGACGGATTGTCGCGATCTGAGAGAGAATAGTCTCCAATCTAAATTTTTATCATCCCGCCCCGATATCTTATCAAATTCACTTCACATCACGCCGCCGATATAATACGAAAATCTAAACGATCGCACGTCCATTTACTCAGTTTCGGCTAGAATATTTTCTTCTGCGTTCACATAACGCCCCAACACACTACCACCACAACACAGTTCCCCGACAGACAAGATGGCTATGGATCATGGCAGAGACCCTTGCCCTTGGGTCGTTTTGAACGATTTCGGCGGTGCTTTCGCTATGGGATGTATTGGAGGTGCGCTCTGGCACGGCGTGAAGGGATTCCGAAACAGTCCTTATGGCGAGCGGCGAGTAGGTGCCATCACAGCTGTTAAGTTGCGAGCTCCCGTCCTGGGCGGCAAGTGAGTATTTCCCACAACTCCGGCTATTCACGAGAGGAGGATAAGCGAGCTGACATGTATTCGCAATTCAGTTTCAGTGTGTGGGGAGGATTATTCTCGATTTTCGACTGCGGACTCAAAGGTTTACGGAAGAAGGAGGACCCGTGGAATGCGATCGGAGCAGGTTTCTTCACCGGAGGGTCTCTGGCCATTCGTGGCGGTTTCAAGGCGGCAAGAAACGGAGCCATCGGGTGTGCCATCCTGCTGGCAGTTATTGAGGGTGTCGGTATCGGTTTCTCAAAGATGATGGCTGGTGGCACAAAATTAGAAGTGAGTTTCCCTCCTGGACATGTTGCTCCGATTTTGGGATCGCATTATACTAACAGGTCTACTCCTACAGGCGCCTTTGCCACCCGCTTCCCAACCAAACGAAGGGCACGCTCTTGCTTAAACGAATTTTTTTTAGCCGCAGGTCAATCTCCACCTTGTAATAATCTTGTATATTACTGTCCTTCGCAAAGCAGAAGTACGCCCGAATTAGTTGATGATATGAAATGGACAAAAGCATAGGGTTCTTTCGATGTTCCGGAGCATGGCAGGCAACGTTTCCTCTGGTTCCCCCCTCATTTTACTTAGCAAAAACCTCAACAACTAGAGGAGTGCTAGATACTCTTCGTCTCGTGACGCTCAATACATCAACTCCTATGGTTGTTAAGGCGGGCTCGCGGAAGGCAGTGATGGCCATCCTACGTCGGTGACAAACGTCCAATGCAATCCGAAGCAAGTCGAGTTGAAAAAGCAGCCCTGCTCTCAATTCTGGCCCGTCAAGATCAAAATTTATAGCAAGCCATGTCGACCGCGGATTGCCCAAATGCTTATTCGGTGGGTCGTCGACGGCACTCTGGTGTTCTGGGGCTCAAGAATTCCTCTTGCACATTAGCAAATGAAAGGCTTCTCTGTGGTTAGCTCATCAAACTGTTTCAATAGCAAATCGAATCGAGATGCAAATTCTCCCTCGTTAAAACAGGCCACAACTTGTCGCAGTTCCAGGAATGGCCTAGCTGTGTGGCCGAAGCATTGCGTTTATAACTCTACGGCCTTTTTCTTTTTTCTTTTCTTCTTTTTTTTTTCTTCCCCCTCAGTCGTCTACGCAGGCTCTCGAACGTTTCAGCTCTGTCAACTGCGAGTCCTTTTTGAAACGGAGAGAGTGTGTGTAAAGAGCAAGCTGATTATGCGTTGGGATCTCACAGTACGTCTCAGTTTCCTCTCAACAGCTCGAGTTCTTAGCAGCTACTGGATCCAATGTCAGATTCCAGCTTGAAAGCTGTTATATTCTCAAATCTATCGTTCCCGGATGGATCTAAATCCTTGTCAACGAGAGAAACTGTCGGAAAATGCATGGCGGTACATGGCGGTGGAACATATGATTCAACTCAGAGGCCGTCATGTTGTTAATGATACGACTTTCATTTATTACTGTTGAGGCATCCTTCCCAGACAACTCATTCATCCAAGTGCCGGCACTGATGCATCTTTCGTCGATCGCAATTCTCGGTTTCAAAGGGGCGCTCAGTAATGCTAGCCACGGCGATGGACTAAGAAAGCAACTTGAAATAGTAAATAAATGGAAGTGAATTTCTTCCATTCTCGACCTGAATCTATGTCAGGGTAATGAAGGGGAGAAAAGTAAAGGATTTTCCTTCCATGGCCATCCTTGCTCTATCCTCATGTGCACCTTGATGAGAAACTGGGGGACGTTTTATGTAGATTGGATTCTGGCAGACTAGCTTCCTCACAACTCTTGATGTTCAGGGGTTGATGCAAGTGAATTATGTATCGAGGCTATTTTAGATGGCTTCTGTCAATGGACGCACAAAGGACGAACTAACGAGCGATCGACAATGCAGAAATAAACCGGAACACATTTGCTTCCAGCACGGAGAAATGTTTCCAGGTAATGTAGTAGTAACACCAACACAGAGTTGCAGTGCACACCAGTGTGCCATGCTCACTCGCTCTCACAGCAATTGATAATCCCCACCACGGCACAAGTCCTTTTTTGAACTTAAGCGGCAGATAAAGATAAGCAAGATTGACTCTCCTTACTCCCAGATGATTCAGGCAGTGATGATTGGTCCGACGCGGGATATGTCAGATGCCAAGAGATGCAACCTAAGCTTGACCTTCCCCTCCGGGAGCAGGATCCATGCTTCCCCATACTCTTAACCGTAATGTGATGACCTTCACAATCTTCCTTGTACTGGAAGCCTTGTATGAATTGGGGAGCCCATCGAATACGCTCACTTGGCGTGCATGGATAAATGGATAAGCTCCGGCCGGTTTCAGCGAGAACTTTTGCTCGATACAATATACAGTGGCCGAGCCTCCCATGTCGCGCCGGTGAGGTTGCGAGGCTTTCCGGGAACCCCGCCCTTGCCCTTCCATTCTTGATAGGAACCATTGTGTCCTTGGGCCTGTCGCGCATAGATTGTTGGTGCAACTAGTAACCCAAGTGCCAAGGAGGAGGAGGGTAGGGGTCGGGGGAGTAGAGTATATAAACGAGACTTGTTCCCACGGGAAAGCTTCCTCGATCCAGTCAAGTTGCCATCCCTTGACCCAGGGCCAACCTTTCCTGTTCATCTCCATTCGTCGGTGCCTTCATCAGGGTTGTCTTGGTCCATTTCCAATAACGTACCTTCTCTTCTGTATACCTCTCGCCCCTGTAGGCTCTGTTGGTTGCTCCGTAAACAACCATGCGTTTGGTCACTCTCTCAGGTGCGGCACTGAGCCTTGCCTCGGTGGTCGCTGGAAGGGAACTCCCCAAAGATGAGTTCAGAGCTGCCCGTAAGACCTTTCCTCCCTTCTCATAGGTTGTATCACCGAAGACGGTAGTTCTAACAGTCCACATAGAGCTGTATGACAGCGGCGCTGTCCATATGGAGAGCATGGAGAGAAAGAAGGCCTTGTGGATGGCTGAGTTCGATGCTGGTCTGCTAAACTCGACTAAATGGCCACGCCTCAATTACACCCCGTGTGTCAATGGCAAGGCCGAGGCCGTCAAGGGTGATCCTCTCCTCACCTTCAGCTGCAGGAACATTGACCTGTACGACTTCATCAACCATGCCACCCTTGGATCGCCCGACGGCTGGGACGAGCTAGGGGATGGTCTGCTATTAACCGGCAGTTCGTCATGGGGTTGGACCGACCCGGAGTCGAAGCGTGAGTTTGTTGCCAGTGGCATGTATGAGGGCACCGCTTTCATTGAGATTCTGCCCGAAGGCCGGATGCTTCACCTCGGATTCCTGTAAGGAGCCACTGCTTCATCTTTGGTTGGGAATTATTTACTGATGCTCTCATAGGCCTTGCCCTGCTCCCACCGACCCGAACGCCTTCTGGAAGGAGATCCGTAGTTATAACAACTACATGCTGATTGGATCTGAGCTGAAAGACCATGGTATCCAAATCTTCGACATGACAAAGGTATTATTGATCTCGCTCGCCGCTGAAGATTCTCTTTACAGATTGTTAACACAGCCATGACAGCTTCTTAAGCTCGATCAAAGCAAGCTACCCGTCACTTTTGACATTGTGAAGGATGTCGCCAGTCACTTCAAGGATCTCCCCATAGGCGCCAGCCACAACGTTGTTTCCAACCCAGAGGGCCAGTACGCTGTCGCAGTGGGTTCACGTCCTCGCAACGACTCGTGCCGTGCTGGCCTCATCTTCATCGATATGAAGGACCCGACCAAGCCTACCAGAATAGGCTGCAACGGGGAAGATGGCTATGTCCACGACGCTCAGTGCCTCACATATCGTGGTCCTGATAAGAAATACGTCGGCAAAGACATCTGTTACGGATACAACGAAGATACCCTCACCATATATGATGTGACGGACAAGACCAAGTCTTCAATCATCTCCATTACTTCTTACGAGGGCGCAACTTATACTCACCAAGGATGGGTGCTTGATCCTGAGTGGCAACAGTATCTGTTGATGGATGATGAGCTTGATGAAGTTGACGCTGTTGGCCCAGCTGCAGAGTAAGCTCTACCAAACTTTCATCCCTTTCAGAACTAAAAAGCATTCTAACGTGGGCTTTAGTGGCTATCCCGTTACTTACATCTGGGACGTAAGTTCATTGGAGGCTCCCAAGCAGACAGGCCTCTACAAGGGTAAGTGTTCTCTCATGATGGTTTCCATCCTCGGCAGTGACAGGCATCTAACAAGCGGCCAGGTACCGTCAAGACAGTCGACCACAACCAGTACATCAAGGACGGCCTCTCTTACCAGTCTAGCTACGTCGCTGGTCTCCGCGTCTACGACATCTCCTCCATCCCCGAGGATCCCACGGGCCGCAGCACCTGCGAGGTCGCCTACTTCGACATCCACCCGGAGGACGACGCCCTCCCCGGCGGCGGAGAGGTCTCCATGTACGGCTCGTGGTCCTCGTACGCCATGTTCGAGTCCGGGTTCATCTTCATCAACACCATCGAGCGCGGCGGCTACCTGGTCAAGATGACCAAGCGCGACGGCTGCCCCAAGAAGAGCTGCAATGCGGACAACTGCCTCCGCGCCATGCGCGCGTCGTCCATCGAGGGCCGCCTCGGGGAGAGCCAGCAGTTCTGCTCCGGGTTCACCCAGGGATTCAAGGCCGACGTGAACATCGTTCCCAAGTATGCCTCGGAGGCCTGCGGAGACAACGTGATCGCTCGTGTTAGTTCTGCTTGCGCGTGCCTGCCAGCAGCCACTCCAGCTCCGTAAGTAGGAGTGCGGCGACAGAGAGGTAATGTTTTGGTTATGAGCCTGTCTATATCTTGGATCAAAGTTCAAATAAACGAGTTTATATATGAACTAGAATGAAAGGGTTCCATCGAGAATGGTGTGACACCACATGTAGACATCTAAAAGTACGTGACTGCAGAGGAGAATAAATTATACCAATTGTAACGCAGTGTTGATTGAGCACTGGTTTGTGTCAATATGGAAATGTTCAACTTCAATGTGGGATGCTGCAGCCAACCAGAGTCAGCACATATCCATCCAATCCTTTTAGCAGTGACCAGGAACCAAGTCACCGATGTCGCTGGCAGCCGCTGTACACATACCCACCACAGCACTGGCACACTATAGCCATGCAGGTACTGGATACTTGCCGCCCACTTGGCGTGCAACCCTCCCTGACTCCCAGGGCCCGATCGGCGGTGACCCCTCCAAACGGTGACTGTGTGGTCAATTGGCGGCGAAGGCTTCAGCTAGAGGCCGGGAAAAAAACCAATTCTTCCTCCAAACCAGCCTCAGAGCATCCAATTGCTGTAGCACCGCATGCTTGGCTTCAAAGCAGACGCCAGCTGTCGACTGTTACAATGACGCAGCCCTCTGGAGCCGGGCCAACCCGCCTCTCTATTCTCGGCGAGCCCAACATCGTCGTCGACCACGACCTCTGGCTGAACTTCGTCACCCAGGATCTGCTCGACAACATCTCCTCCTCCACCTACGTCCTCATCACCGACACCAACCTCTTCGACAGATATGTCCCCGCCTTCCAACAACGATTCGAGGCCGCCGCCGCCGAAAAGTCCGCCCGCCTGCTGACCTATGCCATCGCCCCCGGTGAGGCGTCCAAGTCCAGAGAGACCAAGGCTGAGCTCGAGGACTGGATGCTCTCCCACCAATGCACCCGCGATACCGTCATCATCGCCCTCGGCGGCGGTGTCATTGGTGACATGATTGGGTATGTGGCAGCGACATTCATGCGAGGTGTGCGCTTCGTCCAGGTTCCCACCACCCTGCTCGCCATGGTCGACTCTTCCATTGGCGGCAAAACCGCCATTGACACCCCCATGGGCAAGAATCTTGTCGGATCCTTCTGGCAGCCTCGCCGCATCTACATCGATCTCACCTTTCTTGAGACCCTGCCACCCCGCGAGTTCATCAATGGCATGGCAGAGGTTGTCAAGACCGCCGCCATCTGGGATGAGGCAGAGTTCACCACTCTGGAGCAGTCTGCCCCTCAGATTCTGTCTGCCGTCCGCTCCAAGGGGGCTGATCGCCTCAAGCCAATCCGCGATGCCCTCAAGCGCATCGTCCTCGGCTCGGCGCGAGTCAAGGCAGAGGTCGTCTCAAGCGACGAGCGTGAGGGTGGCCTCCGTAACTTGCTCAACTTCGGCCACTCAATTGGCCACGCTATCGAGGCCATCCTAACTCCACAACTCCTCCATGGTGAAGCCGTTGCAATTGGAATGGTGAAGGAGGCAGAACTTGCCCGCTTTCTCGGCGTGTTGAAGCCTGGCGCCGTATCCAGACTCACCAAGTGCATCGCCAGCTACGACCTGCCAACCTCCCTCAATGACAAGCGCGTCATCAAACTCACTGCCGGCAAGCAATGCCCCGTTGATGTCATGCTCGAGAAGATGGCAGTCGACAAGAAGAACGACGGAAAGAAGAAGAAAATTGTCCTGCTTTCCGAGATCGGAAAGACTTATGAGCCCAAGGCCAGTGTGGTCGAGGACCGAAATATCAGGATTGTTCTATCATCCTGTGTTCGTGTCAACCCAGGAGTCCCATCAGGGCTGAAGGTTACCGTCACTCCTCCGGGCTCAAAGAGTATCTCCAACCGAGCTCTAATTCTCGCTGCTCTTGGTTCTGGGCCATGCCGCATCAAGAACTTGCTTCACTCCGACGACACCGAGTTCATGCTGTCGGCCATTGGTCAGCTTCAAGGAGCTACCTACTCATGGGAGGAAGCAGGCGATGTTCTTGTCGTTGATGGTAAGGGCGGAAAGCTTCAGGCAAGCAAAGACGAGCTCTACATTGGAAATGCTGGTACAGCCTCTCGCTTCCTCACCACAGTCGTTGCTCTGTGCCAGGCCACTGAGGAAACCAAATCCTCCATTTTGACCGGAAACGCTCGAATGAAGTTGCGACCTATTGGCCCCCTGGTGGATGCTCTTCGTCGCAACGGGCTCGACATTGAATATCTAGAGAAGGAGAACAGTCTGCCTCTTAAAATTGATGCCGCCGGTGGTCTCAAAGGTGGTACGATTGAACTTGCAGCGACCATCTCTTCCCAATACGTGTCATCAATCCTCATGGCTGCCCCATATGCCAAGGAGCCTGTTACCTTGAAGCTTGTCGGCGGAAAGCCTATTTCGAAGCTTTACATTGACATGACTATTGCCATGATGCAGTCTTTTGGCATCACCGTAACAAAGTCCGCCGAGGAGGAGAACACCTACCACATTCCTCAGGGCTCCTACAAGAACCCACCTGAGTACACGATTGAGAGCGACGCAAGTTCAGCCACCTACCCTCTGGCAATTGCGGCCATCACCGGCACCACTTGCACCATCCCCAACATTGGTTCCAAGTCCCTGCAGGGTGACGCCCGTTTCGCAGTCGATGTCCTGCGCCCCATGGGCTGCACTGTCGAGCAGACAGACTATTCAACTACTGTCACTGGACCCGCGCTCGGTGGTCTCAAGGGCATCCCTCAGGTCGATATGGAACCCATGACCGATGCTTTCCTAACTGCTTCTGTCCTCGGTGCAGTTGCCCAAGGCAAGACGCAGATCACAGGCATTGCCAATCAGCGAGTCAAGGAGTGCAACCGAATTCTGGCTATGCACGACCAGCTGGCCAAGTTTGGCGTTCAGTGCAACGAGCTCGATGATGGTATCGAGATCCTTGGCCGCGGTCTTGAGGCACTGCAACCCGCAAATGACGAAATCTTCTGTTACGACGATCACAGAGTTGCAATGAGTTTCAGCGTCCTATCCGTCGTCGCACCACAGACGACAATCATTACCGAGCGTGAGTGTGTTGGAAAGACATGGCCCGGGTGGTGGGACGAGCTGTCTACATCATTCCAAGTTGTTCTCGATGGTGCAGATCCTAAAGTTACCCATCTGCCGACATCAGCTTCCGACAGCAAGCCCAGTGGCTCTGTATTCATCGTTGGAATGAGGGGCGCCGGCAAGACCACGGCTGGCAAGCAAATGGCCAAGTTGTTGGACTGGACCTTTATCGACCTCGATGACGAGCTGGAGAGACGTGTTGGTATGACCATCCCAGAGATGATCAATGGTGAGCATGGCTGGGAGGGTTTCCGTAAAGCCGAGCTAGACCTCCTTCGTGATGTCATGGAGAAACAGTCCAGCGGGCATATTTTCTCCTGTGGTGGTGGCATCGTCGAGTCCCCCGTGGGACGAGAGCTCCTCAAAACATATGGTCAGAAGGGTGGCCTCGTGCTTCAGGTCCACCGTAACACCGACCAGGTTATCGACTACCTCATGCAGGACAAGTCCCGGCCAGCCTACACCAGTGAGATCCGCCAGGTTTACTTGCGTCGCAAGGACTGGTATGCTGATGTGAGCACACATCTCTACTACAGCCCGCACGCCGATAACTCCGGAAGCCGCGCCGATATCCCTCAAGACTTCCGCCAGTTTGTCAAGTTCATTACTGGTAACAGCCGACAGAAGGCGGCGCTCGCGAAGAAGAAGCACAGCTTCTTTGTATCATTGACTCTTCCCAACCTGAATGATGCCCGGGACATCATTCCCCGTGTTGTGGTGGGTTCGGATGCTGTTGAGTTGCGTGTTGATCTCCTTGCGGATCGAAGCCACGAGGCCGTCACTGAGACGGTGTCTGTTCTGCGATCCCTTGCCAATAAGCCTATCATCTACACAGTCCGAACTGTCTCTCAGGGGGGCGCATTCCCCGATGACGCACAGGATGAGCTCTCGGCCCTTTATGCCCTTGGTCTGCGGATCGGCGTCGAATACCTAGACGTGGAGGTTACTTCGCGCGAGGACATTATTCAGACCGTGTCAGATATTCGTGGTCAGACTCAGCTTATTGCTTCGCATCACGATCCCAAGGGCCAACTGTCCTGGAAGAATGCTTCTTGGATTGCCTTTTACAACCGTGCCCTCCAGTTTGGAGATGTCATCAAGCTTGTTGGCACTGCCAAGAGCATCGAGGACAACTTTGACCTGCACCGGTTCAAGGCCAGGATGGAGGCGGCCCATAAGACGCCAATGATCACCCTCAACATGGGCTCCGCTGGTCAGCTCAGCCGTATCCTCAACGGATATCTCACCCCAGTGTCCCACCCTGATCTTCCGTTCAAGGCAGCCCCAGGCCAGCTATCCGCTGCGGAGATCCGACAAGGCCTGTCCCTGGTTGGAGATATTGCCCCCAAGAAATTCTATCTCTTCGGCAAGCCCATCTCCGCCTCGCGATCGCCAGCCCTACACAACTCTCTCTTCAAGCAGGCGGGCTTGCCCCACCACTACAGCAGGCTCGAGACTGATAACGTCGCAGATGTCGATGAGGTGCTACGCAGTCCCGATTTTGGAGGTGCCTCGGTGACGATTCCCCTCAAGCTTGATATCATGGACCGCCTGGACGACTTGACAGAGGCTGCGCGCGTCATCGGTGCCGTAAATACGGTGATCCCCACTGGTGAGACGAACAAGGACGGCCGCCAATTCTTGCTCGGTGACAACACAGACTGGAAGGGCATGGTCTCCACGTTGAAACGAGGAGGTGTCACTGCCCAGGAGGCCAGTGGTGTCTCTGCCGCAGTTGTAGGCTCCGGTGGTACCACTCGCGCTGCGGTGTTTGCTCTACAGTCACTGGGATTCAGTCCCATCTACGTTTTAGCCAGAAACTCGGAAAAGGCCAATGCCCTCATCTCTGACTTCCCTGACAGCTTCGGCCTCAAGGTGCTGTCAGAGAAATCCGAGGTTGAGAGTTTACAGTCAAGCCCATCTGTGATCATCAGCACAATCCCTGGGGATCGACCGATCGACTCAGCCATGCAAGAGTTACTGACTCTCATCCTCGCCAAGGCACCCGACAGCAAGCAGGCACGTGTTCTGCTGGAGATGGCGTACAAGCCACAGCAGACCCCGGCGATGCAGCTGGCAGACGATGCCGGTGGATGGACAACTATCCCCGGGCTCGAGGTGCTTGCATCGCAGGGATGGTATCAAGTAAGTGTCCCTCCCCCGGATCCACTCGTTTTTCTTCGTTTCTAACTTGAGGAATGTGCAGTTCGACGAATGGACCGGGATCACGCCTGTCTACGACGATGCCAGAGACGCTGTTCTTGGCCGATTGGCCGGCCAGTGGGAGGACTAGGTAGGGGGTGTGCTGCCCAGCATCGAGAGACGCCTTCCGGCTGGCGACGGTCAGACCATTCGTTCAACCCACAGGCAGTCTTGGGGGGGGGAGGGGTTGTTCTAAAATTGAAGAGCGTCTACACCATCTGAGTAGTAGATCTAGTTAGCCATCTAAAATAAAATAGAACCAGGGGACCTAGCCCGCTCTGCCATGGTCCTCCTCCCGAGGTTACACCATGAGGGGCAGGCTTCAGAATATAGATATAGAAAAAGAAAGTGATGAGAATAGAGTCTGTGCCTACCTGGCGTTCCGGGGTGCATGCTGTGAAAATAGCAGCCCCAGACTACACAGTGACATGCCGTGCCTGAAAGTGTCGACGGAGGAGATCCATGGCCAGGTGCATGGATCGCAGGAAATTTCCCGTTCAGCAGCATCGTGAAGGCATCGCCTGTGGTGTCCGTGGAGCCAAGGACGGGAAGGGCCTGAGCCAGGATGACGGATAATATCCCTGGGTATATGATAAGAAACGGAGCAGGGCCTGGCTGATGAGATGCAGACCGGCCGCTGAAGCATGGACCTGCTCGCTCTGCCATCGACAACGACCCTATTCACATCGCCGCCGTGCACTCTCGGGGGCAAGTCAGCTCGTCGGGAGCTATTCTGGGGTGTGGTCCCGCTTCGGGATGCTTAGCTGATGGCCTGTGCGGGATGTCAATGCTGCATGCCCATTTCGGGAGAGTCAGGCCTATTTCCAGCGATTGCGTATAACGTAATCGACCTCTTGAGCCAAATCCGGGCTGGTGGGGGCTGGGTTGGGGAACTGCCGAAACGGTTGCTGAAGCCTTATCCGCCTCAGCTGAGGCATCGCGAGTAAACAAACAAGCAAACGATACAGAAAGATGCTCAAGTTATTGTATATCGCGAGCGTGGCTCCCATCTTCGGTTGTTGATTACTCCGTTTGTTGATCATGGTGCGAATACAAGTCTGGCTGGAACATTGGATAACATTCTTACAGCATAACGGTTCCTTTTGATTTGCAGCAATTTCAAGTTGCATCTCTCTTCGTAACTTTCCTATGTTGTGTTGTTGGCTCCAGTGGGTGAAGGGATCGCGCGTGGCCTTCTGGAAGCCGCGCTGCAGCAACGGCAGTTGCTATTGTGCCGCAATTAGGCATATGCCTGGGGAAGCAGAAGCACCTACAGTTAGGTAACTTTGGTCGCGGGAAATCCTTCAAAGGTCGGCAAGCAGCCCTACTAGAGCGTCTATTTTCGGCCGCTGGTCTTCCATACCGTGGCGGACAGGCCCACCAGAAGCCCCCAGTCTCCCCAGCCAGTGCCTGCAGCGTCTAATCTCAGCACCCACGCACAGGCGCCTGTCCGCCGGCTAGCGACCTATTACAGCGCGTACAGGCAGCTCTGCACGGGCCCTGCGCAGGCTCCTTTACCGCGCACACCCCCAGCTCGCACCATCAATGGCATGAGCTTTCTCCGTTCAATTTCCAACATGCCTGGGCTCCCGGCAGGTCGAAACCCTTGAATGGATGGCCGTTCTGTTTGATTCTGCTATTATTACCTCTCAACTCCATGTCGAATTTCGCTACGCTCCGAGCCTAGCATGGGGATTTTCCCCGGCTCTCTGGCAGTTTAGCTTGGATCATAACCGCACACCCCCCTTTCCCATCATCAATCTTGGATTCCTACGGGCGGATGTACCGAGCTTTCGAGTTTCAGATGTTCAAGGATATTCTGCACAATTTGATAGTCGCAAAACACCATGTGAGGCAGTTGGACGAGTATTGAAGGAAAGATTCCATTCACATCGAAACAGGTTCAAGATGGACCCTAGGCACGTCAACCCACTAAAAATATTGTATGCAGATCACTCTGACGAACACCCAAGTCAACTACGTACATAACATCGCAACCGGCCGTTGATCATCTTTAAAGGTGCAGGTAGGCACGGTCGATCTCCTCCAGCCTGCTGCCCATTCCCCCCCCGATAGAACTAAATCAAAGACCCAATGGCTGGAGAAACTCAAGCTCGTCAAGACAGGAATGCGTTAGGGCGCCCTGGGCTCCAGATCGCTAGAGCAAACCCCAAGATCAGCGCTGGACCCCTTCGCCACTGATGAACCCAACAGTGCTTCCCCGGCGCCGGCGTCATCGATCAATGTGCAAACTAAGGGAGCCCTTTCTCCGTCTCGACCAACAGGAACTCCCCGCACCCCTCCAGCAAAGGACGAACACACCCCAAGGCTAGCTCCATCGATGACCGCAGATTGGGTCATCTATTCTTAAATTTATGAGGGAATGGCAGCAGATGAGGAATGGCCTGCATCGGGTGGGCGTCATAATGAAAGTCAATGACTCTGGTATCATCACAATTTGGACATCATACGGACGGAAAATTCTTAATTTAGCTAGGCAATACTAACTGACAGACAACACAAGGAAATTGGCACTGGAAACAATTTGGGCCATGAATGAAAAGCGGCAAACATCAAAGCGGCTCACAGGGATTAGATAGAGGAAAGTAAAGGACAATCAAGCAGAGGACAATCAAGTGTAGAGATAAGAAATAATTCGATTCTTTCGCTTTACATTTCGTCATGTACCACCACTTTTTCGTTCGTGGTTTTTCTCTAGTCTCAATGAAAATGCAGGATAAAATATGACAAACACCTCTCAACCCATGCGCTGGCTTTTTCTTTCCCAATACAGAACAAAATTTCGTGGTCGTTGGTGGTAGAAACAATATTGTGGCAGGTATAAAAATGAATAAAAGTGAAAAGTAAATGCCACAATTTCCTACCAGAGGACATTGACAAGGCAATGAATTTGAGAATAGAAAGGTAAAGGATTATAAGAGCAAAACACGCCAAAATCAAATAAATAAACCCAGCAAAACATATTCTATGCGCTCATGACCTCGTCGAACAAGGGATTGAAACAATGTCTACCCAGAATGCTTTCCCGTTTGTTCTGTCCACCCTAACTCCACGAAATTAAAATCGTTCTTGTGCTTGTACAAGGGTTTATCGATGACCCAATAGAAGAAGAATAAAAATGTGATTTTTGATGAAAATTAAAAGAAACTGCACGTCATGGCGCTGTTCAGGCATGCACATGCAATGCATCGTCGCCTGACGTGGGACGCTTGCATAGTTGGGACGATGACGCCTTGGAACAGGTTGGAATTGAGTGACGTTGACAGCTGAGAGAAGAGAAGAAGCAAAGCCAATCTTGGCGAAGGGTCCGTCCAGGTCCCACACGAGAGAAGGATCCTCGAATCGCTTAACACGAGGCGGTTGGCGGGGAGAGAGCAGAGGATTCGGGGCAGGTGGAATGATGTCAGGGTGGGTCCGTGACGTCAGAGCTGGTGATCGCTTTAGGACCCTGCAGGACCCCTATGATCCACTTCGACCCAGGCTGGCTTCTGATTGGCTCGGTGTCGCCAAGACATGGCGCACGGCCAACGTCATGGGTCCACACTCCCCTCCCAAAGCAACTGCTTCCTGCCAATAGCCTCATTCCAAATCAACCCTTCGCTGCGTATCCATCTGGCTCTGGTTGCTTCGATGTATCGCTATGTTGTAATTAATGCCGTATTATCTTGTTTAGCTTCGGTTTGATTCGGATTGCTGCACGCCCCGGGGGTATGGCATTCAGCTGCCACCACGGCGGCGGTGCTTTCCAGGGAGGTCCATGTCAGGGTGGCAGACACGATAGTGCCTTGTCAATGCGTCGGCGCGGCTGAATGTCTTCTCCTCAGTGCAGACATCGCATCGGACCTTCTGCTTGCGGGCGTTGTGGATCGTATCTTCGTGTCGGGTGAGATCATATGGCCGCGAGAAGATCGTGTTGCAAGGCTTGCCTGTGCTAGGATTGATGCGATCACAGCGGTGGGGTCCAGCTTGGCTGTTGAGCAGGCTGGATGTCATGCCCTCGTGGGGTCGAGGTACTGTGAGGCCGTGGCTTTGGCGGTGGCCCTCCCTCTTGTGCTTCTGGAGAAGAGCTGGCGTCTCAAAGCGAAGTGTGCATCCGTGATAGGTACAGGTGTAGGTCCCACCCTCAGCTGCCATTCCCATGGGTCGCGCCATCCTTGAAGGAGTGCTGCTGCGGGAGTTGATGCTAGAGCCCGAGGAGCCAAGACGAGGTGGCGAGCTGGTAGTGACAGGCTGTGCCCGGGCGACGAAGGGATACTGCTGAGGCACCTGGATACCCATGCCGGAAGGCATCTGGGGTTGAAGGTAGCTGAGCTGGTCGCCATTGTGGCCAGAGTGCATGAAGTGGGAGTTGACACCTTGGGGGACCATTTGCTTGGCCATCTGGTCGATCTCCAAGCCTGTAGGCTGGGGGAAGAGCGGGAAAGTAGCCTCTGCGTCGTCGTTGAACTCAAGCATCGCATCCTTAGGAGAGATGGTCTTGGGTGTCGCGGACTGAGTGCGTGCGCGCGCCATCTGTTGCTGATACATCTGGACATCCTGCTGCTGCTTCCTTTGCGCCACGTTCATTTGCATGCCTTGGTTCTGAGCAGCATTGAAGTCATGGCTGGAGGGCGCATAGGGGGAGTCGTGCCTGAATGGAGATGATCGGCCATGCGAGGCAGTAGAGTTGGGAGAGTGAGTGATGTGGAGATGCTGGCTGTTAGCAGCGTTGAGGCGCTGGCTAAACAGTTCGTTTGGCGGAGACATGGCAGACATTTGGTGTTGTTGAGGTGGCGTAGATGTGATGGCAAAGTTGGGACTGTAGAGCTCATCTCCATAGACGTCTGTCATGGTGCGGTCAAGCTTGGGCATATTACCATAGCCTTCTAGAATAGGGAGAAGTGGTGAGTCACTGATTTCTAAGCCTTCAGCTGGAGAATTTTTCATACCTTTCCTGCGCCTGTCTGCAGCTGCGTCTTCATGGCTGACAGTAGGGGTAGCTGGTGAATCACCGCCCGCGATTGAGCTCGCCACTGATCCAGGCTGAGATCGGCTTCCGCTGTTGGAGAGCTCTGGCGCAGGCAGCAGATTGCTGCGGTCCACGCGTGTCTGCTTGCCACCAGGTCCTGGGATTGTGACTGGGTAGGCCATCTCAGGGACAGATGGGTCAAATGTCTGGTAACCCGAGTAATGGCTGACAGGCTTCGCCATCTGGTGGTAGAAGGACCCGCCCTGGCTGTTGTTGTCATGCTGGGCGTACATGTCAGAAAGGTCGTCACCGAGCGAGTCAGTGACTGCGATCTGAGGGTTAGATGTGTTGGAAGAGTAAGGTGATGCTGGGCCCGTGGAACCAAGCGACGAGAGCGAGGATCCACGTTGGTGAGAATACCGGCCAAGCTTTTCTGATGTGTAACGAGGGATGTTGCCCCAAGAATCTGACTGCATGCCGTCGTTGGGAAGAACACCGTTTGCGAGTGAGTTAATGTTGTCGAGGATCGAGAGGGGTGCTGATGATGAGAAGTCGAAGTTGAAGTCTGAGGGGAGCTGCTGAGCTGGTTGAGAATAAGTGCGCGTGTGACGACCAGGTAATTGGTTGCACTGGCTGAAATGGTATGGGGAATTGGTAAGGGATAGCATGATGGCGTCCAGTGTTATCGAGATTTAGGTTTGGTCTTCTCGGCGTGGTGGCAAACTGAGGAGGACCCAAGGGACTATATACCGTAGGCGAGAAGAACAAGAGCGGCAGGGGTGGTGGGAGTGTGGGGCATGAAGGGGCGTAGGTTTAACACGCCCACACCCCCGTCCCCTCGATGACCAGGTCCCTGTCTTGCTCCCAACAGGGCCTGCTCCGATGCCTACCGCCCAGCACCCCGTTGGGTCCCGCCCGTCTGAAGGAGGGAGCTGATGGAGTGAGATTTGGAAATAGCCCTCTGTTTTCCTCCCCGTCCGATATGCGGCGGTAGAATGGGTGGTTATTTCTGGCGACGAGCGAGATAGAATGAATGAAGACATCGACGACCCTGAAGCTTAACGTCTGTGGGCAGCAAGAGCGCTCCTGGGCCGCGGCAGCTGGGTCGGAGCATAGCGCCCGCCTCTTCGATCGGGTTCTGTGCCTGGACGTCTAAGCATGGCTAAGCATTCTGGAAGTTGCTCGACGCTGGCCTGTGATACATACCATTGCGGACAAAGACTCACTCACTCAATCAAGCAATCAATCAATCAAAGGCAGTGTGTGCTATGTCCGGTATGTCCAAGCTGTGCGCTATTCCCTTTTGACGTGCACATCTGAAATGAGCATCCAGTTGATGCTGTTATTTTTCGTCGTCCGTGGCCGCTAGACGTGGTGCGCTGAACTTCGGAGTCATCTCCACCACAGACGGAGCTCTCCTGGCTGGTGCAACCAGGTGCTTTCCGGATAGTGTAGGGGATCTATCTTTGGGCCACGGAATCTCCATGATGCAAAGAAGAAGCTGTAAACTGGGTCCATGAGCTCGACGATGCTTGCGAGCGCCCTGTTGTGACGTATCGGCGCGTCGATCGTGGACGCTTGCTCATGCTCAACAAATCGAGGCCAAGGAGAGGAGGCCAGTCACTGGTCGCCCTAGGCTAAGCCACGGCCACACATTAGTCATCGGCCTTGCCGCCACAGTCCAGCAGTTTCTCTCTCCCTTGCGCAGCTGTACACATGCTACGTAGCTTCTTGCTTCTCCACGTTTTCCGAGGGCTTGGCACACAAGCCACACACGCAACCAGAGAGCACTCGAGAACCACAGCGAGACCGGTCCCGATCACACGACAAGGGAGGTCACATGACCCCGGCTTTGGCTCTCCAGATGGCTAGCAGCGGGATCAACAACCGGCGCAGAAAGCCCCTGGCAGGCTGGGCACGGCGTGAGTCCTATCACTGTGGTTTGCTGGCCTTGTGCTCACTTCCAGGGTCGTGGCCTGACTCTGGCTCTCAACTGCTCCCCCGTGACTGGCCAAATGTGGGCGGAGTTCCTGTCTAGAGTTAGGGGGCTAATATCGATTGTTGGACCATCAGGCGCTGAAAGCATGAACTACGTGAGCTGCATGACACCCGGGTTAGACACGATACCCAATCGACCGTCGGGTATGCATATCTAAAATTCTACCAGGCATTAACTAGCAAGCATGGTCAAAGTAAATAAACCACACCCCCAACAAGGCTGCAAGATTCTGTTAATGGACCCATCACCTGGGGGTGTGGACTCTCTGCCTGCAAGAGAGTGACTCAAGGTGAACACACAAAGCAAGTCAAAGCCAAGGAAAGTACATCCAACTTTACCTTGGCAGGCTCCAGCGACGGATGCAAGGAACAGCAGAGAAAAATTCTCTGTGCCCCAACTAAGGCATGCAGAGTCCCCGGGTTTTCCAATCAGCGGCCATAGGAGACATTTCCTTTGTCTATCCTCAGCCAGGGAAGACTGAAGATCGGAATGGCCGAATATGGCATCCAGAGAGAAGATCAGACAGCCAATCAGGACCGCGATCTAGACAAACTCAGCCACCAGTTACCCGCGGTGTGGGACCCATCAGCACGCCCAGGTCTTGGTTTTAGGCTTTAGCTCGCTGCTCGCCCGCCCACTCGCTCCCTAAAGCTCCCCTAAGCCGCCCCTGTAAACTCTCCCCAGGCCTTCGGGCACTCGGCAAGCGAGCAGGTCCCACGAGTTTAAACCCGAAGATTGATAAATCACAAGACAGACATTGCAATCCTAAATGGCTGTTGGATGCATTGGAAGGGCACACACACACTTGATGTGAAAATTTTCATCCCTCCACGGCTCTGCTGGAACCGCTCCGTGCGTCCCTATTCCCTCGTCTCGCGGCCCGGTGCCATCCAGCTGCCGTGGGATTAATCCGGAGTTTGGCGACCTCCGGAAGTTTTAGGTAGTGCTCCGTACTCCCCCGCCTGCTCTACTGAGGAAGTGACCTTCGACAACAGGTGCTTTCTGCGGCCATGAGGACCGGCTAATGGGTGAAAAATCAGCCCATGTATGGTGATCGCGAGAGCATACTCGATGAAGAAAAAAGCATCGCCGTCATGTGCGTGCAATGTCGAATGCCTCTTTGCTTCTTTCCGCATCCGTCTCGTTTTCTTGTCTCCTTTCTCTCCCATTGTATCGTACGTTTTCTTCCAGCGCGCACACCCTCAGCGCCTGACATTGCTGGACTCCTAAACCACGGTATACGATGCGGCAGGCAAGGAAGCAAAGGCCTATTGGTGGGTTGTCTCCGTATCGCTAGCCGGACGTCTATCATCGATCGATCTTGGGTGGGTGTAGAAGCTTCTGTCTTAGATGACAGCGGTCGCGGCCCTGATGGATTGTTCTCGACATGCTAGTAAGGACTCTTGGGTGCATCAACCCCTGTGCATCGGAATATCACATCTCCTCTGCATTCCCGGCTCTGTCAGATGGTAACAGCCGGGCTGTGCTTTGCGCCTGTCTCTTGTCTTGTCTATCTTTCTTGCAGTCTAGTTAGTCGCACAAACCGCAACGGTGGGCGCCGTAACCACGTTGTTGGAAGCACGCACGAGGTCTCTGCTCAGCTTGGGCCCACCTGCCGGCCGTGCCATGCTCTCCCCCGCCACAAGCAACAATCGCATTGCGGACAAGCACCAGCAAACAATCAAGACCAGCTGAAGCTTGGCATGCTCTGGCCCCTAGGGTCGGACAATGGACCGGAAACGGGAATTCTAGGCCTTTGCCAGCTCGACCTCCCCCCATGCAGTGCCACTTTACCCCATCTCAACTGGCTGTGCATGGTCGCTTGCCAATGGTCCAATGTGCCAGCGGACAATGATTTAGCATTGATTATTCTCCTGCTGTACTACCGCCGGGTGTATGGGCAGGTCGGTCGGTAATCTATCTCGCTATAATGCACCTAGTAGATCACCCTCCCTCCCTGCGTGACCCGTCCCGTATTCCACCCCCCCTCTTTCTCGGCGGTTCGCCGTAGAAAAATTCTCGACTTCGGAGCCGCCGCGCCCTGGTTACAAAGCCTCAGCTTCATAACACCAACACGGTTGTTTGAAAGCTGGAAGTCAGCTTTCGCCCGGGCGATAGCATACCCGAACGCGCACCGAAGAAACAGCGAGCGCCTTGTTTCTCAGCGCTTACGCAAGCATCATGATGACCCAGCACCAAGTAGGTAGTTAGTGAGCAGGGCTGAACTTGCAATACTTCCATGCTTGCCGAGCCTGGGTTCGGATTCGTATCTTCTCAATTCGAGGACCCTGTAAAGGCTGCAAAGGGAAAATCATTTCTTACTATGTATTGCTTCGTCATTCATCCACCTCGTACTACCTTTCCCACCGGTTCAATTTTTTCCCACCCCCACACACTTCCTGGCCCGCTGGAGTGGCAATACAACCCTCTGAGATCTCAAGGGGATGCCCCTTTTTACGATATCTTGCGTAAATCTTTGGGCAGAAATAGCATTCTGCACATTAGGGATCTGACATTGGAGCCCGATGTTCTGCAGATTTGCCTGATCAATCCGTACCGTATTCTTGCAACGTAGCACCAACGTATTGCTTCTACCCATCGTTAAAGATGGAAGAGCCACAGTAATCCAGCCTTATTTGAACCCTGGAAGGGCGGCTGATCTGCCGCCTTCAATCTAAGCGCATGGGCCGCGTGTGGCTTGGATGCGAGCGAGCCTATCGCAAGCCCTTGCCACCCCCACGGGAACCGCTGCTTGGTTCGGATGTAGGCTGAGTCCCGTCCGCGAAGTGTGGCGGACTTTGCACTTCTGGGACCCGAGCAGGCGGAATCGCGGAAAGCTTGGTCATGATTTTTAATAATGGGATTCTCCGTCGTTTCGGCCGTTTCTCCATCGCTTGCGTAAGGGGGGATGATCGAATTACCATCTTCAGACTCGAGGTGTCACCCACTTTGCCAATCACCGTCCACGATACGAGCTTACCCTGGACTAGCCATCCATGTAAGCTTCGATAGCCTCGACTTGTTTCTGGTAAAGAGCCGCAGTTTAGTTGGTTTCCCAGGGTGCCGGGCTTGCGTACGCCTTTGACGAATATTCTTCCGTATTGAGCCTCTGTGCTTCTGAGGGCGTGTGCCTAGAATCAGAGCCCACCCACCCGGCTGGTAGATCCAAACCTTGAAGGCAGATTGGCAGGAGCTTCGCCACCATCAACCATCACCCACAGGCATTTAGAGACATGGGCAAAGACCAATAGCGATAACCCCAATTCACTTTCCCAATACAATATTGGTGGCTGACATCGGATCCGAAAAGCCACAGTGGCACATCTGAACCTGTTGCTGAAGAAAGCCGGGGAGATGAAGGCAAATGGTACCAAGTGGGTGTCGGGAAACTGGGCACCGCAAAGGTGTTTCCACAACTCAACTTTTCAATACAGGCAGCAACATTAGAGACGATACCACTGTTACTCGCTGTCTAGCATTTGCAGTTTCCTGTTTTTCTGACAGCCACTGGGGTTCGTAGGCATGGGCCACGAGTCGCAACCTGACCGCCACCGGTCTCACACATGCATACTAGATAAGGTAAGACACATGCGCATTGTGGCTGCCTGTTGCGAAACATAGGGAAACGTGATCAGTATAGTTCTTCGGGGTCTACTGCCGCTCGGCTTTGTTCGGCCCCCGAAAATGAGCCAAATAGTTGCTGCTTCGTTGGCTCAAGATGCCATTGTCTGAAGGGATTGGCTCGTGGACCACCAGCGGCGTGGCCCAGATGCCTACCAGAAATGGCAAGTGATTGCACGTCGAGTCATGCGTTGAGTTTCCTGAATGAGTCAAAATGAGAACTACTTACCTAATGAACTTACTCACGTCCACGTTCTAAATGTGTGAAGGGTACAAAAGTAGACGCAACCAATAGAAACACCAATATGAACGGGATCGCAGAGAACAAACCCCACGGCAAGTCAGACCATAGAGCTGGCAGAAGAAGTCATTACTCATGTGAAACTGGCATCGGAAAGGTCGGGAACAAGCCATCACAACACGTGAAACTCGGCAATAAAACGCGTGGAGACTTCGCGGCTGACATGCACTGCAAGAAAACGCGACTGCTTCACAATACGATGGTGAACGTTCAAGTTGATCATTTATGCCGTTTGGCCATTTCAATTACCCCTAAATGCAGACCACCCGTTTCCCTTATGGTACAGAACACCCTAAAGCAAGACCAAATCCCATAGTCATCATGAAGTAACACCCTACTAAGGCCGCCGACACCATCACATCCAGGATCGCGTGTGCGCGGTCCATGTCGCGTTGGTGAGCACGCGTGTGCGAGGCGACGAGTTCATAAAAAGGCATGCAATAAAAGAGCAAACACGCTTAACCACCGAAACCGTACAGGGTGCGGCCCTGTCGCTTCAGGGCGTAGACAACGTCGAGAGAGGTGACGGTCTTGCGCTTGGCGTGCTCAGTGTATGTGACGGCATCACGGATGACACCCTCGAGGAAGGTCTTCAGGACACCACGGGTCTCCTCGTAGATCACTGCGTCTGGGTTAGCTCTTGTTTCAATTTGATCATCAGGGAGTGGATAACATACTGGCAGAGATACGCTTGACACCACCACGACGAGCGAGACGTCGGATAGCGGGCTTGGTGATACCCTGGATGTTGTCACGAAGAATCTTGCGGTGACGCTTGGCGCCGCCCTTGCCGAGACCCTTTCCGCCCTTGCCGCCTGTTGATGCATGTTAGCAACGCGTCTTGTCACGTCTCGGGTGAGCTCATCGAAGGCATCGAAGGTGAGGTGCGCCTTCGAGGCAATCAATGGCTTGGTGGGTATGGTAAGACTTACGTCCAGTCATGATGATAGGTGTGGTGGTATTGAAGTTGTGAAGGTTGTTGTGATGTGTGATGCAATGAAGCAGAGAGACGTTGTAGTTGTAGTGAGATGCAGGAGAGAGAAGTTGGGGGTGCGGGCGGGCTTAAGTAGAAGTGGGCCAAAATATCAGATCAGTTAACAGAGCTTCGGCAAGGAAGCTGGAAGGCAAGGCAGATGCAAAGGTGGGGGCCTTTCCTCACGCCAGACGCGATCATCCGCTTTGGGAAATAGTGGAGAGAAACTGCAATCACCAAAAAAACAATCGCGGCTGGTTATTTTTCAGCGAATCAGAAAATTGATCCTCGAACCAGGGTGGGTTTGCAGCCCAAACACTTTACGCATTTGCGCTCCGCAAGAAACGGTAGGCCCCAGTTTCCGTCTGGAGTTTGACGTTTCTGCCTTTGTATGTGCTCTAGACCAAACATCATGAGTCTGCCAGGCAGCCTGACTGGATCTACCTGGCACATGTCCACCCAGATATCCGGAGTCTGCATAGTTCCCGCCTGTGGCTTGGTGTTCTCGGCCCCATGCGCTTGTTATTTTCGTATCTGGTGTGACTCACCTCGACACAACAGATTAAGTTGTTCCATGCCAGTCTCGCCTACCCTAGATCGCCGATGATGTGATTCTCTTTGCCCATTCCAACTCGTATATAATGTCCCGACGATAAATATTTTTTGTGCATGATAATGTAGTCATCTGTAGTGTTTGTATTTTTCCACTTTGTTGGTTGAATTACATTCCTTTGTTGAGTTGGTCGTGTAATGGAATAGTTCACCGCCATGCGTCAACATAAAACAAATACATGCACAACAGCATCTTCAGTAACTTTGTGACAAGTAGATGCCCAAGAGACAAACTAAGGTGAAACCACCAGATTTACTAGCACCATAAAGTTCCGCTACGTAGAAGCTTTCAAAATTATGTCATTGCATCGCATGCACAAGCTTAGTTGGGTGGCGATCAGAGATTTGGACATTGCCATTATCATCACGGCTGTTGGGTTGGTACAGAAATTCGGCAGTGGGAGGCATTGATGCAGCCAATCAAAAATCGGGATCTGACGTGCACCACATTTTGCCATTTTCGGATCAATGAGATTTTGGGTTCAGCTGGCGCGGGCTGCAGGGGAAAATGCAAAGCCTGTAGCGCACCAAAATTCACAGCCTTAGTGGGCGTAAGTTTTTTCTGGCAGCGCCTGAGACTCGGAGGGGCGCCCCGCCTCTCTCAACGCGATCCACCCCTGCACCTTCCTCCCTTTTTTCTGGTAGGCTTACGCGCTCGAAATCAATTACTGATTTGACGCACGGACCCAACGCGCGCGCCCAGATCAGTTGCACCCCAAATCACACAGCCTAGCAAGAGAGGTATTAAAGCCGTCCCCCGCCCTCCCCTCTCAGCCAACTTCTCTCCTGCATCACACACCCACATCTCTCACACACCCCACTTCCATCAACAACAACCACACTTCTATCAATCCATCAACAACATTCGCAGCAATGGCTCGCACAAAGCAGACTGCCCGCAAGTCCACTGGTGGCAAGGCCCCTCGTAAGCAGCTGGCCTCCAAGGCTGGTAAGTCATCGCATCCTCATCCTCGTCGCGTCTCATGATCATCACTAACGCGCTTCACAGCTCGCAAGAGTGCCCCCTCCACCGGTGGTGTCAAGAAGCCTCACCGTTATAAGCCCGGTACCGTCGCTCTCCGTGAGATTCGTCGCTACCAGAAGTCGACTGAGCTTCTCATCCGCAAGCTCCCCTTCCAGCGTCTCGTAAGTCGTTACATATCACCAGCATCATCTTCTCATCAACATCATTCTAACACATCATCAACAGGTCCGTGAGATTGCCCAGGACTTCAAGAGCGACCTTCGCTTCCAGTCCTCCGCCATCGGTGCTCTTCAGGAGTCCGTCGAGTCTTACCTCGTCTCTCTCTTCGAAGACACCAACCTGTGCGCCATCCACGCCAAGCGTGTCACCATCCAGTCCAAGGACATCCAGCTCGCCCGCCGCCTCCGCGGTGAGCGCAACTAAGCTGGCTGCCACTTGGCAGGGTTGACACTTTCTGGCGGTTCATGACATTTGCTTTGACACGATGGAACTCATGGTTTAGGGGGTTAATTATGGCGTTACAATGAGAAACTTGGTTTTGCTCTACACAGTTGGGATGTACTATACCGCAGTAAACGAGACTGCATTCAATGCAACAGGCGAATGCCTTATTAACACATTTCTTCCATGAGATCATCAGTGCATGCTTGGCCAGAAGTGTAATCATCGGACGCGACCGCGTTCACCATAGATAGATCAGAATCCCAGTCACAATCACCGCGAGTCGCGTAAATGGCAACCGATCTAAAGTGAAGACGTGTGGTTTGTGACGCGATGGCGGTGAGTCCGTAGGTGGGGACGTGATTGATGATCCATATCGTGCTCCAGGCTGCATCTCTTTAATTGATCATATTGATTAGACACGACTTGGCTGTGATTGCATGACGTTTGATGGACCTCAAGTGTTAAGAGAACGTGATTTAAGACGGTGATAACTGTGTACCAAAGAAACGAGACATCAAATTGATGGGAATGCATTGGCTCTTGGACATTTGTTATTTGCGCTCACGAGTACAATGCTACTGGTCATAGACTCGGAAACAAAGAATCAACTTCAATGTCGGGCGACTTCTATTACTGTCGCACTAAAAGATCTGACCGTTCCATGTGCGAACTGGTGACTCTGTGCTTCCGCTTGTACGAGACTGTGCTTCCACGACTTCAGAGTGCGGAGGCTGGAGATGCTGCCGAGCACGCATCGAGTCATCCGCCATCGTAGACGACCGACATCATCGTGATGGATAGCCTAGGTGAACTGCGCATCGCGTACTGATTGTTGGCATCGAGCGGCGCTGCCTCAACGCTGTCGCTGTCGCTGCCGCTTCCCTTTGTGCCTCGTGACTCATTTTGTTGGGGAGGGCCTTTCAGCGAACTCTACGAGCCTGGAGCGGACTCATCTTGTTGGGCTTATGATCAGATGACGAGCTGGATAGTCAGCGCTGGCGATTTAATGCACGGGTCGTAAAAGAATTTTATTTCTACGGTGGCACGGCAGAGGCAATACGCGTGTGGTACTATTGTATTTCTAGCGAGCTATTTTACTCACGGTAATCGTCGCTTGGAGATCAGCAGGTGACATTCGAAGATTTGTGCCGCTTGGCTGTCTCGCAGGATGAGTGCGGGGGATCCAATCACAGAAGCGGGAGTCGAGGATCAGGGCCATGGAAAATCGAAGATGATTAAGTTTTTTTTTTGCTTTAGCTCATGACGAGAAAAAGCCGAAAAGATCACGAGGCCACGGGGATGGCCATCTTGGGGGAGCCGTAGGTTCTGGTGCCTGTGTGGCTGTGCGACATCTCGGTTCGCTTTTAGGCTTCAATCTAAACTAAAGCGAATCACCCCAATCGCCAGGGGCCGAAAAAGTATGACTCAACTCACACGCCCTCCCCGTGCACGATCTCTGGCAGCAGCAAGGGGTCCCTGATGAGGCGCGCCATGTCGTCGTCGCAGATGTTGATGGAGACGTCGACGCCGTGACGAGTCCACGAGTTGCGCCCGGCCTCCGTCGTGCCCGGGGCCGACGAGTCTGCCTGCCACGATGGCGGTGCCTCCTTGATCAACACGTCGCCCTCCAGCTCGGGAATGATCCCGTCAGCGTACACCACCCTGGATCCGAGTCCGAAGTCGACGTCGTAGAGTCCCGCGCGCGCCCACGTCGTCACCAGGATGTGACGCCTGCCCAGGAAGGCCTGCCAGATGCGCTGGGGGGACTTCTCGTACGCCACCGTGTGCAGGTGCGCCGCGACGGCCTGCGTCTGGCTCATCCTGTCGAGCGTCGTTCGGATGCCCCGGGCGAGGGGTGCGAGTGCCATCGCCACTTCTCCCTTTGCATCCGGTGCGCTCGAGGAGGCAGCAACCACGGCGCCGGATAGCTCGGTGTTTACCATGATGATGGGCGAGCCCAGGAACGATTCGCCGAGCTTGAGGACGGGATGGAGGCCGTACGCGAGGTCGCAGTACACTGGGTCGGTGTCGTGCTGGAAGTTACGAGCACGCGTGATGCATGACCAGATATGAGCCAGCACTGCGTCATGGCGACTGATCCGGGGCGATGGTGACGACGAGGAAGGGGACGAGCGGCCGCTGGTGCCTGATGCTTGCTTCCAGAGGTGTTCGATTTGGTCGTGGGTCAAATGGATCGTATAGTGGGAGACGTGTTGCTTGACATCCCATTCAGACCACGGCATGGCTTTTCCTGCTGGCGGAAGACTATTCTCACCAGGTGAGTTCTCGAGGAACACGCTGGGTGTCTCTAGGGGCCACGGAGCACCCTCTGAGGATGCCCACCAGTCATATCTGTGAAGGGGCAATTCTCTCGTTTGCTCAATGAGATTGTTGTCTGGTTGATCAGCGTCGATATCGCCTGCAGCATGCGAATCAATCAGTGCAGGATCAAACACTGGGTTTAAGCTAGGTTCAGGACTTCCCGCGAGTCTCGCGCTGCTGACTCTAGACCAGTCTTTGATCAGTTGGACAAGCGAAGTGATATCCGCGAGCGGGTGCGTGATCTTTGCTGCAATAACGAAGCCGCCGCAAGCCAACTCAGTGAGCTGGATGGCCAGCAGCGGCTCGAGGAGGCCGTCTTGACCCGGACTCCTGGGGCTGCTCGACGGGCTGGCAATCTTGGTTTGCGGGATGAAGGCCTTGAGCGACACCCCTTGCCGGTCCCAGATCCGTTGCTTCGCTGGGCGCGATTCCGGGTAGAGCATGTCCAGAGTGGCAGGGCTCCTACAGGAGATGAACTCGACGCCAGGATCGTCCTCGGTGCCATAGTGTGCATACACTCGACCGAACCTACGGGCATGGGGAGGGAAGTGCTTGGCCGCATCTTCCACCTTGCCATCGATGTTACCGACTATCTTTAGGTGGCCACACCACTGGGGATAGGCATCCAGAGTGGCACTGAGGGACTGCTGGAGATGGTCGCGAAGGGAGAAGTCTGTAGTACTTTCTCCAGCCTTGGGGTCTGCCTTTTTCCATGGCTCGAAAAGCCACAGAGCGTTTGTGAGGGCAAAGTTGACGGTGGTTGCATCAAGAAGTGACAACGGTGTTGCAATCTCGGCTTTCTGTCTACTCTGCGGGAAGACTCGTTTCTTATGAAAAGCCGAGGGCTCAATGTTAGCTGACATGATTCTTTTTCTCACACAAATTTCCAAGTCGCTTAAGAAGAGAACGCAATAGCAAAGGATCGTGGAGGTTTGTTCTCTCATATCCTATTTTCAAGGGCGAGGCCAAGCTCCAGGGTAATGCGGAGCATTTGGCCCGATTCGGCACGCCGAAAAGATGATGGATGAGTCGAAATGAGCACGGCTGGAATTATTCGCTCCACGTAGTATCCAGTCTTTGGCCATGATGCTTGGCAATCTTGATTGAAGCTTTCCACACATTGCAGGTAAATTTTAGCGGAGGTAGGATAGTCTTCTGAAAACCTGATAATCGTCAACGCTGCTAATTCCCATATCCATCGGCGAGTACTTACAAGAGGTGGCTACTTTTCTGATATGGCACGTATGAATCACTACTGGAATTGTATCATGCTAGAGCTCGTATTGTGATATTCATTTCAGAGTAGCTGACCGACTCGAAGAGTAATAACTTCCGTGAAGTTTCTTCCCTAATGGACGTCTAGATCTCGAAGCATGAGCCCAAGTTTTACATAACCTTGGATTTGGTGCGCAAGATCAGAATACAACATCAGTGTTTGTTCTGCACACACAAGCAAATATGCAAATTAACTTTTCATTTGGCGCTGAAGATATAAGCAAAAAACTAACAAGTATATGAATATCTAACCTTTATCCCAAACAAGTGCAGAGCTCCTATACACACACCGGCCTTTCCTTAAACTACCATCTTAAGCAGACACCTCGCTGTACTGTGTTGGGAGCTGAGTCAACACGTCAAAGCCTCCAGTACCAACCTTGCCCAGACTACCCATGACCAATCTACTACTGGGTGTGATCAAGTCGTCCCAGTCTCCATCTAGCACGGAATCCTTGAGGACGGACAAGGTTGTCTCGAAACTCATCTTCGTGAACGGGCTGACGTTGCCATTGAGGCCCATTCGGTTGAACGGAGTGAAGTCGCCGTTGCGAGTCATGAAGTCGGCAATCAGGTTAAGATGTCTGTTATCTACCTTGATACCGTGACCACCGAAAACTCCAGACAACTCGGCCACGATGGTGCTGCGGCCGGCCTCCACGCCGTACACATCGAGCATAGCGCCGATATCGTTGGTCGAGATGCGGTTGGGGTCAATGAAGTCGCTGTACTTTTGCATGGCGTTCAAGTTCACACCCTCTGTATGGACCATGAATGCACCTTGTTGGCCCACTTCGAAAGTGCAGGTTCCGACATTGGGGATCTGCTGGATCACTGTCTTCTTCACAGCTTCCTGCACAATGTTGAGCATCAGGATCTTGGGAGTGACAGCGTCGAACTCGAGGGTCACGTTGCACCAAGCACCCTTCGAGTCGTCGCATGTAAACTCTGTGACTTCGGCATATGCGTCCATCACGCGCTCGGAACGAGCCTGTGCCGATGCAGATATCGAGTCTTCGTCATCGTCATCCTCGCTATCATCTTCATCCTGGTTGGACCGGCGCTTCCGAGGTGATGGGCTACCTCCAATACCCTCGTCTTCGTCCATGTCATCTGCGGTTTCCTTGTCCATTGATTTCTGAACGGCATCGTCCTCGTCATCGTTGGGGCCGTATGACACAGCTTCATCCTTGTTGGCGCGCTGCTTGGCATTGGTGGCATCATCATCGTCGTCGTCGTCATCGTCGTCCTCGCCACGGGCTCTTCTGCTGGTCGGGGCTGCCGTTTCAACCACACCAACCTTGACGCCGATCTCAGGTGTTGCCATGGTGGCTTTGTCAACTCGCTTCTTGATTTCCTTCTTTGTGACGGTCAGGATATGACGCAGAAGCTTCTTCTCAACAGTGCTCAGTACATCCTCGACACTAATTGCGTAGGTCTTCATGTACTCTGCTGAGGGGAAGAATTTGAAACTGATCTGATACATCTTGGCTGAGCCGTAGATCTTGCCTCGTCCCACCTTCTCTTGGACAGACACGGCATCCACGATGTAGCTCAGAGGAAGAATGCTGATCGATTTAGTAAATATTTCAGAGTCTTCCCTGGAGAGCTCTTTGATGGGGTACAGGGTCATCGCTGGTGTTGAAATGGCTCGACTGGCCGTCATCAAGATTTCACGAAGACGAGGAATACCGAGAGTAACGTTCTTCGCCGAGTGACCAGCCAAATGGAATGTGTTTAGCGTCATCTGCGTAGAAGGTTCACCGACAGACTGTCCTGCGACAATACCCACGGCCTCTCCTGGTTCGACAAGGGATTGGAGGTATTTCATCGAGAATAGCATCTCGGCATTCTTCCTGTTCAGTGCCGAGGCACTCTTTTGAGACTTGTTGCCCTTTTCTCTCACAAGACCGTCTGGATTCTTGTCCAAGTACTCTGACATGCTCTTATAGAATGTTTCCGACGTGGCGAAAGCATTTGTGGCCGGGTTGTATATATTGAGCAAAGGATCCCTGACATTTGGGTCACGAAGATCACTATGCTTGATAGCCTTCTTCATTTGCTTCGCGATGGCGCTGCGGTTGCCGCTCAAGAGGTCGCCAATTTCTTGGGAGTACCTGAGCTGCGCCGCCTCGGACTGGACGTTTTGCAGTACAAAGCTGAAGTCTGACAGATACTTTTCTTTGGAAACATCGAGACCGTCCTCTCCGTAAAGAAATTGAATAATGGACCCATCTGCATCTCGAACCGTAGTGTCGTAACCTACAGTCAGTCCTTCCATTCCCTTAATAACACAACGCTGGAGATAACCAGAACGAGAAGTTTTGACGGCTGTGTCGATAAGACCCTCTCGTCCGGCCATGTGATGGAAGTAATATTCCTGAGGTCTGAGACCTGTAAGGAAACGACTAATGATGTAGCCTCCAGCTACGGCGTAGGTCTCGAAAGGCTTGAAGCAAGGTAAGGACTTGCCGCTTACCATCAACGGCACACGACGACCTTCCAAAACCTGCTGACCAAGGTTACATGAGATCAAAGATGCATTAACTCTGGAGCCCTTGGCACCGGATGTAGTCATGGCCTGCATCTGGTTTTTAGGGAAAGGCTTCTCAAGACCATTAGACATGACGGCTTTCTCAACGCCGGTTGTGATCTCAGCGAGTCTCGATTTCATAAGGAGATCAAGGCCTTCCTGCTTGCTGTCATCACGAACCACTTCCTCAAGGCGCTCTAGCAGTAATGGATCCTGGTCACTTGAGCAGCTGTCAATAGAAACATACTCGGAAGCAACCTCTAGACCGACACCCTTCGCCCCGGCAAGCTGTTCAAGACGCGCCTTCTCACCGTACGGTGTAAGTTTCAGATCGTCCATGCCACAAGAGAAAGCCCTCATGTTGAGATATCTGGTCAGTAAGCGGCCGAGACTGCTCAGGAGTTTTCCAGCGATTGCAGGGCCATAGATTTCGTGAATCGAGTGAATTAGACCTCCTGAACTGGGACCGATTTGTGATTTATCCAAAATACCGGTGATTAACTCGCCATCCTGGAATAGGACAGTTCCCTCCTCCGAATTCTTGGCCCACTGATCAGCCTTGAGTTGAGTTGAGCCTTTCATGAAAAGGCCGCCACAGTTAGGTGGTTGGATGTTCTTGAGAATAGTTGTCAGGACCTGCTTTCCTGTCCATCGAGGAACAGGTCTGATCACGGCGGGAGGCACCAATTTAAGCCTTTCCCCTAGAATATGTCCGCTTTCAGGGCGTAGGGCACTGTAGACGAGTTGTTGATAGTCGCTACGAGTGAAGAAAGTGTCACGACTGCACAGGTGAACTGAGACGGAAATATGATCCTGAATCAAACCTCGAAGTGGCTTGCCGGCGGTGGCGGAGAGATACTGGTGATCTGTGTCGGCAATCTGCAAAGCTTCTGCGCGTGCGACTTCATTTTGTGGGAAATGCATGTTCATTTCATCACCATCGAAATCGGCGTTGTAAGTGTTACAGTTGGCATAGTGCATGCGAATAGTCTTTTCACCAGGAAGAACCCTGACGCGGTGACCCATGATCGAAGGTTTATGCAGTGTCGGCTGTCGATTCATCAACACAACATCACCATTCGTGAGATGGCGATGAACCTTCTTGTTCTTCGTTTTAGCAGCAACGTTGCTTGATGGTGCGAGAAGCTGGTTTGCCAGTGAAATTCGATCATCAACGGACTTGTTTCGCAGATTGACGATTTGGCCATTCTCATTCTCAATCGCGAAGGCACCAGGCCACTTGTCAACACCGTTGATAACTGCCTGCTGCATATCGCGGAAGTTGTGGCTGGTAACAGGCTCGGGGTATGTCAATTTCTTGGCGAAAACCGGTGGAACACCGATCTCGTTAGTCTCAATGTTTGGATCAGGTGAGATGACACTGCGGGCTGCGTAGTTGACTCGCTTTCCCATCATGTTCTTTCGGAACAGGCCCTCCTTCTTCTCGAGCTTCTGCTTGATGCCGTCTTCGTTGCGGGCGGCAGCAGCACCCTGTACGGGGTTCTTGTCCTTGTCGATCAATGAATTGACGAACTCTTGCAAGTCAGCGCATGCTTGGTGCAGCTGGTTGATGTCGCCTCGGCCTTCGCTAAGTCCATTATGGATGCGCGCGATGGTGCTGCAGCCTCTGAGGATGTTCTTGTAGAGCGAGTTTTGCTGAGCTTCAGCGATGGACGAGTCGCCGGTGCGAGCCTCAGGTCGGAATCGGTTGGGAGGAACAAGAAGGTATGTTAGGAAAAACATGTCGGGAGTAACCTTGGGGGAGCTACGAGTGGCAGGCTTCGAGTTGTATACGAGGAAGAGTAACTCTTGTTCCTTCTCGAACAGCTCCTCCAATCGAGCTCGGATCTCCATGGGGCTGATGTAGCGTTGTGAAGATGCGACCTGGTAGTCCTCGACATCAGCCATTTCGATGTCCTGATCCTCAGTTGCCTCCTGAGACTCTGACTTGTCCGCCTTGGGCGATCCGATATCCGCGACGCCCTCGTCGGAGCTGTATCCGTTGGGCTTCGTAGTTGCGCGCCTTTGGTATACTCGTGCCATTGCGTCAGTCCGCTTCATGCTTTTTTGCGCCATCTTGGCCTTATCCTTTTCTGAGAGGGGGTTTTCGAAGATTTTTACGAAACGATCTTTTCGGTAAGCTGGGCTAATACCGCCGCAGCTGGCGCATGCCCGCTTTGGACCAATATCTTTGAAGAATTCTTTGAGCACTTCTCTTCGCAGTTCTGTTGCACCTTCATGCTTCCCTCTTCTGGTCTCTCCCCTCTTTGTTTTTCCATTGCGAAGGCAGTCTCGGACAAAAGCTTCTCTTGCACGAGTGACACCATCGATGGATTCGTTACCTTCCTCCTCGGCCTCGCTATCGCCGGGAACACCTTCAATGGCCAATTCGTTCTCTCCAACCGAGTCGATTTCGTGCGCCTCGTGAATGAAGCCATGCTGTAACAGCCGAAGCTTGCAGACGTACTTGTGCAAATCCTTCTGAGGCAGTCTGAATCCTTTGCAGTACACGCATGCAGCTCGGAGGAGTCGATAGGCTTGATCTAAGAAGACAGGGTGATATACGGGAACAGGCAGCTGAATGTGGCCTGGATGGCCCGGGCAATTGGCCTGCGTGAGGTTGCAGGTTGTGCAACTATAGATCCACGTCTTGATTAGCAATGCGATTCCCAGGTCACATCCGGATCAGCAAAACCCACGGTGAATCGCCCCAAGAACCAAGAGCGGTGTCATATAGACCCCCGGGAACCGGATTTAAGAGGTTATCGAATGTGCTGTCATTCTCAATCCTCTTGACTGAGATAGCTTTGATCTCTTTCGGCGAGAGAAACGTGAACTCAACGCTTTCAACGCTAGAGGTGACGGGCTGTGCGATATTCATGGCGGCGGCGACGGTCCAATTGAAGACCGTGAGTAATTACTCAGAGGTGAAAGGTATTCACAGCTCTCTTGAGCCCATAATATCGGGAACCTCGACAAAGCGCAAACGTAAAGAAGCTGTCGAATTGAAGATGGTGGGGGCAGAAGTACAAAGATTCTCAGCGTGCTCAGAGAGGCCGAACAAATTTTTGGCGGTGCGGGATGGCAGAATTTTCCGCCGCCATGAGTTAGGCGGCTTCCCGACGCAACTACTGTCACGAGGTGGGCCTTCTTCTGCCTGTTGTTACGTGTGGAACTCTCTCTCAACGCTGCATCAACCAACGAAAATTGAAAACAACTACTGCGTCTCCAACTACACGCGACGAAGAGGATAATAATCTCACGGTTTACGAGAACGCCTGCGACAGGACGGCTCCCTTTCACGGCACACGCGATACCATACTAGAGCGCCTGCGCCAGGACCAAAGTTTGGCGACAGCTCCAGCAAAACGAGCATCACCTGTTTCATCGCTTTCTTGATGAGGGAGCTTTAACTTGAGTTTACAGAAGCTTGAGATGGATCGCTCTTCAGGGAGCGGCCTTGGGCCCCGTCATGATTCATCATCGCGCATTCAGAAGCCCGAGTCTGCGGCCGACAAGATGGCTGCCCTCAAGGCACGTGTGGCTGCGGCGATCGGAACCAGCAAGGCAAAGGGTGGTCTGAATGTCGGTCTGCATCCTGCCCTAGAAGATCTGGGGTCATGGAAGCCTCCTAGCAAAAACAAAGACGCTGGACAGTCGCAAAACCGAGCACAATCTGACTCCAAGCGGTTTACTCCTGGTTCTCAATCCAGGGGTCCTCCTTCGAGCGATCGTCATGGGCAGAGCAACCCCTACTTTGATGAATCGACGGCTTCACAAGAAACTGGAGGCCGACAGAGGCATTCACGCCAGCTGATCTTCAACCAAAAGGGAAAATACATTCAGCAGGCCAATGCCTTGCGACGACAGGCAGCGATGGAGGCCATGAAGAAGAAGATTGCAGAGCAGACCCGCCGAGCTGGTATCGAGGACGACCTGGATGTAGAAAAGAACTTTGTAGTAGATGCGCCTCCCGAGCTGGAGTGGTGGGATGAGGGAATAATAGATGGGTCCAATTACAACGACATTGAGGACTCGTCGAAGCTCAAACTCACAACCCCGGACAGCATCATCACCGAGTACATCCAGCATCCCGTCGCCCTCGAACCGCCACAAGATCGCCAAGCACCACCACCAAAAGCTATGTACCTAACTTCAAAGGAACAAGCCAAGATCCGTCGACAACGCAGAATGGCAGAGCTCAAGGAGATGCAAGCCAAGATTCGTCTTGGTCTGGTTCCTGCGCCGCCACCAAAGGTCAAGAAAGGCAATCTCATGCGAGTTCTTGGAGATGGTAAGTCATACGTTCACCTATTACTTCATTTCTCCTAGGCTGGCATACCCTCAGTCTTTTTTGACACTGCGTTTGATTTCTTTCTGTTTCGATACACGTTTACTAATTGGTTGTTTTCTACCAGTTGCTGTCAAGGACCCCACGGCCGTCGAATTGCGGGTTAACCGAGAAATCGCTGAACGTCACCAAAAGCACGTTGACGCGAACGAAGAGCGAAAGCTTACGAAAGACCAGAAACATGAGAAGCTTGCCGATCAGCAGAAGAGGGATGCCGACAAGGGAATACATGTGGTGGTTTTCAAGATCAACAGTCTCGCCAATGGCCAACACCGGTACAAAATTGGTGTTAATGCTGAGCAGCTATCGCTTACGGGATCGTGCATAATGCACCCCAAGTTCAACCTAGTTGTGGTCGAAGGCGGCGAGCGCGCTGTAAACAAGTTCAAGAAGTTAATGCTCAATCGCATTGATTGGACGGAGAACTCGCCATCCAGGAGCAAGGAAGACCGTTCAGGCAAGGTACGGGATTGGCTTTTAGCAGAGAACGAGAAAGGAGAACTCAAGGATATGTCACTCAACGAGTGCAAGTTGGTGTTTGAGGGCGAGCAAAAGACTCGGGGATTCCGAAAATGGGGCAGCAAGGTGTGTGAGACGGATGCAGAGGCGCGGGACACACTCTCACGAGCCAAAATGGAAAACTTTTGGTCTTTGGCCAAAGGAATGGCGTAGTACCAGAGGCCAAATGCTTCCCCATGGCAAGAGGCGATGATACCGGGCCCCTCATCACCGTTAGAAATGTTGGCCGCGATTCGTACAGATTTGCCATCGCTCGGATTAGATTGTTTCATACCGACACAAGAAGGAGGAACGAGATATGACCAGTCTCTTCCGGTTAGTTGTGGAACAATGCAAGCCTACCTTACATCTTTAGTATCAGATCTTTTCCTCTTCCTTCTCTTGGTCGGCGTTCTACCAGTCTGGAATGCCGTGGATCTGATCCTGGCAGTTGAGGCTGTGTGGCTCGGCCCGCTCAACACAAACGAATGTTTGAAGCTACTATGAATAATAATGACAAAGCACGGGGTTTTCCCAACATTCGCAGACCATTGGATGCTTGCTTGCAGGGAGCCCGAAGACTCGTACGAGACGAGTCCTGTTTGATCCGGCTGGTTTCTTTTTCCCGGCCCAAACCCTACCTGCCTAATTAATAGTGCTATATCCACTCCTCCCCACAGAGCCAAACGCGTGGCAAGCATCCTCAACCCAGCCCCATGGCCCTGCTGAATTGATCTCCAGAAACAGTGACGTGCGTGCTATTTGATCATTCCTGGCTGGCTGGGGTCCTGGCTGGCCTAAACGGATATCCGAGATCTCCAAAGACTAGGGCAACCCGGGCCTCCTGGAGCCGCACTGTGGTATGGTCTCCCCTCCCCTCATGCCTACTTTCTCAGTGGCGCGCGTGCACACCAGCAGGGCTGTTTAGATTATTGCCGTTCGGAAGGAAGAAGGCAACGGCACATGTACGCTGTCCAGCTACTAGTCTGACTTGACAACTCGTATTTTTCCCGTTGAAGAAATGATCAAGATGCGCGTCCGGACTAGTAGCTCCCAACTCGATGGGCGTTGGCGCTAACCTCCAGCCTCGTCGGGTAGTTTCCTCACCTTGTTATCTTACCTGGGCTGGCGAAGTGAGGTTCCAATTGCAAGGGGGGGTGCATAAACGGAAGGACTAGCGAGACGAGCGGGTTTGCCTCTGTATTGACATGGACGATATGAGTAGACTCGAGTCAAGTTCACTCAAGCTATACACAGTGAGAGTAACACACCTGAGTAAGGGATATTCAGTCTTGTCATACTTTCCAGCATACACCTGTGACCAAAGTTCTTACACCACAACGAGGTTCCAAATCTACCTGACCTACCTCTACTTACCGTACTATTCAGTCGGTGCCGAAAATGTGTACAGGGTAGGGCGTGGAGCTAATGACGCCGTCAACTCGCCAACTCTCTATGTCCACCAGTAGCAACGCAGTAGCAACCAGGGCAAACTTGCGAGTTTGCTGTTTACCTATATCTGAGGTGTCAAATGAACTGAAGATGAGTTGCCGGAGTGGAGCTCTGGACTTGACACGGAATAGGATCGCCCGCGTCCCCGAGATGGATGAAGAATGCTTGCTCTGGCTGGCTGTTCAAAGTGCTTCCTCACGGTACCTTGCCTGGGAGCTGGCCCACGCCCTCCCCTGCTTAGCCCTACCTGGCGGACCTGCTTGGCGTTGTGCGTACCTCATGTGGTACAAACACCCCAGACACAGCTCCTCATGTAAGCCCGTCGAGCCTCGCAGCATGACCCTCTTTTACGGCTGCTCTTGTTGGCTGGCTCGCTATTGAGATACCCAAATTAAGATACAGTGCTCCCGCACGGTACGCCCGCTGGCGGTACTTTGGCCCGAGGCGACTGTCATGTACTGCCGCACCAAAATACACTCCACGATTGCGCATGCGATGCAATGCACGCTCCCACGCCTGCCATTGGATACCCGAGGTGTAGGTAATGAAGAGTGGTTTTCACGATACCTGAACGCTTCTGGAGAAGATGGCAGCAAGCCCGTGCGGCCCCGGCCTCTCATTTACATAGACCCCAGACCGTGGACGGGGTTAGCCAAGTCAAGCAGATGCCTGCCATCCGACGCCCTGGGAACTGTCCTGCCATTGAGCTCTCTGCCTGCCGTGCGTCGTACTGCTGCTGTAGTGGCCCCGTGGTGGTTGGGTTTTGCCTCCTGTCAAAACGTGCTTCTGCTGCAAGCATGACGCCCTTGTCCCACGGAATGGGAACCCTCCAGCTCTCTAATGCGGTGCAACGCAACGCCCTTGGGTCTCTGACCTGCCTTGCCACCCACCAGCCGTCATCCTGCCTGCCCTGTCCGCCCGGCGTTGGGCTCGCTGAGCTGGGAGACGGACTTGGGTTTGGCAGCCATTTTTGTTTCTCGTTATTTCCATCCCATTCCTCATCCCACAGTATCCAACGGAACAAACCTTATTATAGCCCCCCCGGCTTGCTTTTCCCCCCTTGTTTGTACGCTCACTCTTCGGGAGATGGGAACGAAATAGCTGGATGAAGATGTAGAAGGGGAAGATTGGGCCCTTTGAGTCTTGCTTGCCCTTTCGGTGGCGGCCGCCCCTGGGATCCATCAGCGCCAAGGAATCACCCAACGGCATTATGCGACCTCTCTGATCATGAAACGATTTCGGGTCCCCGATCTGTTCAAATTCTCCTGCTGGCTGGCCTCCCGGCAACGCTGAGCCAATCTGAGCGAATCGCCCCCAAAACCAATCCTACCATTATTACTTCCCGGACACATATTTGTCCTCTTTGTGAGTCACCGCTCAATTGTATGACCACCCCGTCATCAAGAGAGAGGGTTTCCTCGCCTCTGGCCCCCAAACTTGAACCCAGCGTCATAGGATGGATGCGACCCTGTTATTATAACATTGCGCGAGACACTGGGCCCCCCCGGGTCCCCTATGTAGCGGGAGGGAGGCTTAGACGGCACGAGATATAGTTAGGCACTCGTAGTGGGCGGCATATATTCAACTGCAAACATGATGATTAATATACGAGAGACACACCCCCCGGTTTCAACTCCCAGGCATTAAGTAGGCATGGGGGATAGAAGCCTAGCTGGGTTCATCCATGCATCTAATACCAAGATGCTACACAAATTCTTTCGCACAGCTTTCTCTTTTCTCTTTTGCTCCAAATCAATCGTGTAATAATATTTTTATGGTAGAAGTCATCCCATGCTATCCATCTAGTGCCATGTAGGATTCCTTCTAGGTCCATCGCTCTCTATCTTCCCAATAATGTACAAGGCAGAATATATGCCTGCCTGATCCGTTTCCTTGATGCCCGCTTCGATAACGTCGTTGATTAACCGCGCTGTAATCCAAATGGCCTGCTTGTGAACTGGGAAAGTCCCAATGCTGCCCCAAATAACAATACCCAAAACCTAGAAAAACACGACATAATACCCAAAAATGACAGTTGTGTAAGAGTGTGGGGAAACCACATCCATCCATCCATTGCAATGTCATTTTCACTCTCCCAAGGTCGTCACACATATAGAGGAGAGACCGGCTCCCCAAATCGCTGAATAATAATAATAAAGATTTATACCCTCATCATATCGATGGATATCTTTCCCGAGACCCTCTGAACGCCGTTGGAAATGCTCAAGGCTGAATGCTGGATCTCTTGTGTCCCAAGGCACGCAAATACATATCGTTTGAAATTTAACGCCAATTGTCGACCCGCGACGTGAGCGTATGGCTGGGCATAGCTAGTCCTCTGTTGTCATCCGGACCGGTGGTGATGGGGTTTGCGGACATAGGAGGTCTTAGAGTTGTGCCCATGTTTTGCATCTCCCTTGGCCTCGGCACTTCCGGTAGTTTTGCTGATTCAATCTCCTCGTATTCCTCTGCATCCAGCATGCCGATTTCAAATCGCTTTGAGCAGCCGTCTTCCATATGCCTATCCTATGTTAGCATTCGAATGATATAGAACCCTAGGCCCCCCTAACCCATCAATTGGTAATACGGGGGGTTGAACTGTACTCACCTTCGGAGGGTGTCTTTTCGAGCAAACATGCGCCCGCAGAAATCACACTTGTGGTTACGTTCCTTGGTGTGAACGCTCTGATGGTGTCTCTGTAGATCGGTCTTCCGCACAAACTTTTTGGTGCAATTTGGCTCCTTACATGGAAACGGGTATTCTCGCTTGTCATCATGGGTCTCCAAGTGCGACTTAAAGTTATAACTGCGGCTGAAAAACTTCCCACATCCATCGATCGTGCATTGATAATTGGCCTCCTCCTTTGTGGTATGCTTCCTTGTTGGCCTTTTCTTTCTCCTCAACCTAGTCCATGTTTGGCCACGGTCGGTGGAGTTCACGAGTATCTGTGATGCGCTTGAGGGACCCCCTATGGTGGTGGCTGGTGCTGATAGAGGAAGTTGACCTGGCGGAAGACCACTGTGTGGAGGCTGGAGGTGAGTAGGGTGTGGTGTCTGGAAGCCGTCGCCCATGTACATCGGCGTATTTGTGTTGAAAGATGTCCTGGATGGCAGCTGTGTTGAGGCGTCATATTGAGGCGTGCTGACGATACCCCCATATGACAGTGCGCTATTCACCTTTGATTTGGAAGCCATGGCCTGTTCTCTCGCAAATACATACGAGCTCGTCGAAGAGAGCGAGGACCTATCTCTAACAACCATATCGCTGGAAGACGAGGGCGGTGTTCGTAGAAAGGCAGGCGATTGAGATGCGGGTCTACCGTATGCGTTGCTCTGGGGGTACGTCTGCGGCAAACAAGAGGAATCGTAAGATGTGAACTGCTCATACTCAGAAGAAATGCCAGTGGGCATGATGGACGATGTAGTCGTATCTGCTGGCGAAGCTGCAGCTGATACACTCGAGTGGTTCCAAGATACTCCTCCAGTCATGGATCCCAATGGCGCTAGAGGACTGCCCCCATTGACGACATGAGGGTCAAGCGAAGGGTCGATCATAGACCCGTACGGTGGAGGAATGTTGTATGGGTGGCTATCCACAGCTGTGGTTGAGGGATAGCCCCCGGGCGTTGTTTCTGGCATACAGCAAGACGGATGGATGTAAGGTGGTGAATCAAGGTGCTTTCGCTGAGGCGAGTAGGGTGACGTCGTGAGTGAGGGAGGTGTTAGATCCATGCCTTCTCGACCGCGAGCCGATGGCGGGCGCGCAACCGCAAGCTACCCAAGAACCGTGGGCAGAAGCAAGGCGAGTCCCAGCGAGTCTGAGACTAGTCAGAAAGACCTAGATCGATCCTGGACCAAGGAACCTAAGGGAGAATGGGTAGAATGACCAAGTTGAATGAGCCAATGGCCTTTGATGATGATGCGATGTTGAGCAAGTGTGCTCGCGTGTTGAATTGTGTGAGTGCGCAAGGCGTGAATGAGTTGACTGAGTCACCAGTCTCGAGGGAAGGGAGCCAGGAGGGCAAAGGAATGATATTGACTCTTTCAACAACCGACTAGCAGCTTCGAAGAAGGAGTGGCTAGGTAGCAAGGAGGAAGTGGTACTATTAAAATACAAGAGTCAATCAGACGGAAAGGAAGCGTGCCGCATGTGGTGGTCGGCACACGCCCGGCTTTTGTCGATACGAAGTAGGTATGTCAGACGAGGGGACCTAGTTTCCAAACAGGCAAGTTGAACGAGTTTGCGCCGGGCGACAATGTTGATATCCGATGGGGGTGGATATGGGCGATGTAGGAGGCGAACAGACGGATCACAGAAGTGAGAGAACACGAGTCGAGAAACGATGGCGCAAGACCCCGAGGTGTGAGGATTCGAGGGGCGAATTCAGGTTTGAGAGGCTGTGAATCAAACTGGAGAGTCACAACCAGGTGGGAGAGAGGGAGAAGAAGTGGAAGAGGAGGAGAAAGAGGTAAAGAGGCTTGCTGGGTTTTTGGGGGAGTGGCTAGATTTGCTCAAAGCCGATGTTATCAGACGGACAATTGGGTCCCATTCATTGGAATTAAACAGGACAGGACAGGAGAGGCGTGTTTAGTCCAGGACGGTAATGTATAGGAATGAAATAACTGTCAAGACGAATGATCTGCAGCATGGCAGAGTCGCACCGCCTTGAAGGTCCTGACATGAACTCGGTTTGGGATTGGGGGGGATCATAGCAAGGATTTGTTCTGGGCAAAGTGCTGTATACTGTAGATGGGTTGAAGCAGCAAGGAGGAGCCCGTCTATTCACACGGCAGGGAGTGTAGCCACCCATGCTATGGATGGGATGGACCCTGGTAAACCATATCGACAGGGGTAAAGCTGCGGGCGGTGGTACCTCCCACCATGTGTGAAGGCATGTATGTAACATGCTCCACAAGCCTGGCCTCGAGGCAGGACTCGCATTCGCTCAAGGAGCACGCTGAGAATCGAGACAGCTGCAGTCACCGCAGGGCAGAGCTTGACACAAGGCATACCCGCGGCAGCGCCCGAGAAGCGACTTGCTCGCCGTGCCTTGGGGCCATCCCCTCCCCAAACCTTGGCCTCTTGTCTGCCCACCGCTCTCCCATATCTATCGATGGTGAAGGAGGGTACTCAGTCGTGGGCAAGGTACATGAGTACGTGCGTAGGGAGTAGTTGTATTGGTCGATGCTGAGTGAGAAGAGGCTTGGTCACGATGCTACACGTAAGAAGCAAAGTCCTTTTGGCGTCCGTCATCCGATCGCAGTACCTGAGCAGCGGTGCATAATACGGCTTGGCCACGCGGTTAGGTACTTGAGAGGCATCATTCGAGCTAGCATCGGAATGGGTTTGGCTAGTTTGTCGCCCCTCGCTCGTCCGATACGCCTGTCTCTGCCTGCAGGTAGGGAAATGGGACCAAGCGGGAACGAAAAGGGTCTTTGGGTCAGCCTGGGACGGTGGAAGGCGGCCCTAGCAGGGTTGAGGCCATCCATAGGTGGAACGGCTGTAGTGGTGCAAATCGAGGAGCGGTACGGATGCACACCCCTGCCCGGCCTAGGGTAAGTGTAAGTACTAATCCTGGCAGCCAAGGTAGGTACGGCCAAGGGTAAATTCCCTTCTCTAAATACAGTGCGAGCCGGCGTGAGATTTCCCTAGGCCGCTCGGCACATCACCCCAGATGGAGTTAGGATGCCCAGGACATAGCGCAACCCCTCAGCCCGCCAGACAGAGCACGCAGTGCTGGGTGTCGCCCGTGGCTGGGCTCGGGCAGAAGATGACAGCCTTCTTTTGGGGTGTAAGTGCGCGGAGGTTGGCCCTGCGTCACGGCCTCGGAGATCGTTGAAGATGAGGAGAGCGAGATGAGAACTGAGCAGGCGACGCTCGTACCCGAGGTGTGTCCAGTCTTTGGGTACTACGCTCACAAGCTTATTTTAGGTGTCGCGGTATTCAGCAGGCGACATCGCCCAGGCTGCTACTTGCACCCGCAGCACAGCCGCTGTCCCCTCTGTTCCTTCCTTAGGTCGGTCTCTATCCATCGAGGTGGATTGGCCCCGTCCCGTCGGCCGTTGCGTACTTCAGTGGCGATGCGTTTCTGTGCTCGCCAGATCCTTGCATGCAGGCATATGTACGTTGTGAGGTAATCAAGGTACCTTGGTGGGCGGTTCGTCACTAATATGTTGGCACTGAAGCAGTTTCCATGGCATCCAGGTTTGGGGTTTCTGTCTCAGGACGTATTCTACGAAATGGTTTCAGCGGGCCCGTCGGCATATGCGCAATCCAGTGATTTGCAGCGCCAAACAAAGTCTGATGACCACAGCCTGAGGTAATACTTTAGCAGCTGAGGTTGGTCCTATATTGGGAAGACTTACCCATACTCAAGTACCCTGTGCGGGTGCTGAGGTAGGCGGTGTCCTAACGAGCGATGGCATCGACGTATCGTGCGCGTCCGTCTTCCAACTAGACGCTCCGGAACGTCACGCAGATGGCCGGTGCGCGTATTACTTCCAGTCAGGCGCCGGAACGGCCCACCATCTTGGTTGAGACTCAAACCTTGATCTTGGAACTAGCGCGGAGATGAGATGGCATGGCCATCGCCGTGGGGTTACGTTGGGAGAACCGTATGCTCGACAGTGCTGCGTGGGAAGGCTGCTGGGCCACTGGCACCACGTCCAGACCTACGTCGCACTGCAGGTGTGCACGGAGGCGAGCCATCTGGGCGGAGGAGGGTAGGGTATGGTGAGATGTGGTGGGTCTGGAAGTCAACCATGCGCTGCGGGTCGAGGAAGTCCAAATTGAGACAGAAACGACCTTGTTCGCTCCAGCATGAGGCGATTCTGGGGCCAAGGTTGAAACCCTTGGCCACCAATTTGAGGGCAGAAAACAGAGGCCCCATGTTTGGCGGGGGGAGTGGAGTTCAATTTGTGAGTCTGACATCCAGATGCTCCCTCCACAGACTGGTTGCGCCGCTTTCTGTGCAACAGTGAAACGGATATTTCGAGACGACAGATTTGCCTCCGGCTCTATTTATTCTCTTCTGGTCCATCCTCACCTTGTCCAAAGTGGAAGGCACCAAGGTTCCCTGGTCCGGGTAGGCAAGGAAGGGTACAATCAAGTGTCAACCATCTCAACCGACTCGGCCGAGTGGATCCAACCAACGGCTGCCCTTGTCAAACTAGGAAGAAGAAAGCAAGCCAGAGCCGGAAAAGGATAGATGTCTCGACGGTTGGTAGTCTCTACGAGTATGCATACATTTACTATGACTACATTTGGAAGACGGCAACATGCTTCCATGCTGACTTGGGGATATGCTCAACTAAGATAGTGTAGGTCGCGTTTCGGCCTCATGGTTGGCGCCGTCGCAGATATTCAAAATCGCCTCCCACTTCTCGCCACTCCTCTCTTCTGTAGGTCCACCTCAACCTCCTCGCGGGCCTTATCTGCCAGATATATAATCTAGGTTCTCTTGGGGCCAGGATTAGCCAGAATGGCATGAAAGCCAGGTTGCCAAATGGGGTCTGCACCTCCGCCCAGCTGCAGGATATGAACACCATATCATGGTGAATGTACACACTGGTTCGATTCGCTAATAAAGCTCGCTCTGGCGACGGTGCATGCTGAACAGGGTTAGGTTAGCGGCGGCTGTCCCCTGGCACGTCCCCTGTCGCGCCTTGGGGACTTGAGGCAGGCCTCCGAAGGGATGACTGACTGGATGGGTCCGAAGTTGAATGCCACGAAGGGGACACTCCACCAATTGGCTCGCTCGGGAGCGGGAAGGCCAGAAATCGCCGGTGCCCGTTGCGAGGGTTGCGAGGTACGTAAAGGGCTGGATGGCGGCGCAGAAATGTCGTATTCTTTCATTTTCGGTAGTCTGATGTCTGCAGACCCATCCGGCTGCTTGCTTGTCTCAAACCAATGCAGGCCCTCTGTCCAATGGGAAACCCGGCCTGGCCTCGGATGTTGCAGCGAAATAGGTACCCGTTATACATATGCAGGTATGTAATCATATGTATGTGGTTATTATAAGATGCAAGCATGTAATTACCAGGCTCTAACTTAACTGGAGGCAGAGGTCGCCGTTGACCAATACAACGCAACTAATGACATTCACGCCCCGGGGTTAAAAATAAACAGCTAAGCACAACAAACATAACGCTGTCGGGGGACTCCAGTAAAGCAGAACAAGGACAAACTACCAAGAACAAACTATGAAGACGAGAAACCACATGCAAAGAAACACATGCAGAGAACTGGAGACAGCGCAAACCGCCTACCTTAGCCACTAGACGGTCCTCGCGAGCCCAATGCACACTGTCTTGCAGTCGGCGGGCTGGTCAGTGCACTCGTGCAGATCAGTAAGCTGACGAGATCTGATCACACACAGACGAGCTTGGCACCAGTTGTGGTGTCGGGCGTCTCGAAGTGGAAGGCCAAATCTAGGTACCAGGCCAATGTTGTAACCGGGCTCCCGCGCGCCCGTTCCCTCCGATGCGCAGAGCACCGATCTGATTAGGTGCTGTAGGAATGCGTTCCCTCATCTAATCTGGCCAGCCAGTGCATCCATATCCAATACTTGCTCCAAGCGACAGCCTCCCCGGTTTAGCAACCCGGCAGCCCTGGCGGTGTCCAAAAACAGCCGATGCAACTACACCAGACAGCCGCATGCAGTTAAGACGGCGATGACCAAGCCCGCGGTCATAATCACTTGCATGCCCAGAGGTTTGGGGGCTGCTCCCAAACTCCTTGGAGCTGGTTCAGTGACATCTCCCGGCCGGCGATGCTGTTTTGCCACCCAAGAGGCAAAAGCAAAACCCACGGCTCCAATGAGGCTGAAACGACCACCTTGCTGGCTGGTGGCGGGCGTTTCAAACCTTCTTTCCCTCTGTCGGTTCTCAGTTTTTCCGTTTCTGCCCACGCCCCCGTGTGCTGGTACTCGCCGGGCTACTCGGGCGCATCCCAAGCTAGTGGGAGGGAAGTTGATTACTGACGATGTGCCACTGACAGGTCGCATTCTAGACCGGAGGATGGCGATGGCGCACATACTTGCTCACCCGATGTGTCATCCCGCCTGATGCGTACTAGGCCGAGGTGTCTAGGTACTCACCGATTGCCCAGCTCAATATGTTTCTTTTTCTCCGGATAACCAATATCATCCAAGCTCTATCCGACACGTTTGTGGATCCCACGTGAAGCGGCTTTGGGCAGGCAACATTCACATCTCATCCACCTTGGCGGGGTGAAAACAGATCATCGAGTGTGCTATTTATATCCAAAAGAACTTTGGCTTCAACATGAAACATGCAACTTTGTCGTGATGATATGATCTCATCTCACCGACGCTACCCAACACCACTCTCAACAGGCGCTTGAACCTGGGTTCTAGGCGCAGGTTAGCGGATGACTTGCATTTCCAGAAGCTGCCCACCGATTCCATGACATATGTACATAATGCCACTGGGGCGAAGAGGGACAATCACATAGGCAAGTGTGCATGACGACGTGACACAGGGGGGGGGGGAGGGGAGTAAGTATAATAAACCGCCACGGGCAGACAAACACCTCCTGGGTAGGGCGATGTGGCACGGCTTCAGATGCATGCGGCAGAGCCAATGGAAATAGCAGCAACTGCCTATGTCGGCATCCTTCTCCCCCACGCGGTAGTTCTTTTTCTGCAGGTCAAGGTCCCGTTGCGGACATCTAGACGCCGAAGGAGTTTGGGGAGAAGGGGAATGGCGGACCCCGTCCGGGAAGTGTGTTGCCATTTCTGAGATGCCTGGCTTCATTTGCTACATACGCGCGCCCACACCGGGAATGTCTAACACCCTCCCCCAGGTCAGGCTGCCGTTCCGAAGACAAGGATCAGCCGCACAGCCGCCCATTGTCACAGTGTCATGCCAGGATCGGGGTACGTTAAACGCGTGGTTGCGACCAGCCTTTGTCGGCGATTTGGGTTTGGGTTTACCCGTGCTGAGTCCTCAGCCAGGCCGCACCACGTGTATAGGTGTACAAGACGCTTCTTACCGGTACTATAACCTCTGTTTAGGCGGTATCTGATGCTACGGGTGCACGGTTACCATGTTATTTATTTAGTTTACGCAGTGAGAGCGGCGTGATGTATAGGGTGGTTGATAACCTCGTGTTCCCGATATCACGAGCAAGCTACGAGCAGGTTACGAGCTACAAGCCCCCTTCCCTCTTTGCACTAAGCGTTAGTACTATCCAAGAAGGAATGTCGTCTTGGCTATTTAGCAGTCGGAGTAGCTTGCTGTGCCATATTGTTGTGGCTCATCAAGATGTAACCGACTGGGACCCAAGCTGGCGTGAGAGAAGGTGAATCAACGACTCACTGAACTTAGAAAACGCACACCCTGGGGGTTAATGGTTTCTAATAATATTCTGCCTTGATTGACTTTGAGGCATAACGAACAGAGGACCCAAGAGATCCTATGTGGGCTCCATCAGGGGATGCCTGACGGTCCATCGTGGCGAGTATTGTATTCAGTAGCTAGGCTATGGCGATGATAGTGCTCCTTATTTCGACATGACTAAGTGGCGTGCTAAAACATTTGGTTTTCCGTATGCAGGTCAGCGTACCATGGGGACGAATGCGGGACAGACCTATGTTGGCATCCTATAATTAATCATTAAGATTTGAGGATATTTTGGGGTCCGTATGAGCAGTCTCGCGGATAGCGACCTCCATGGCCCCCGAGCCTGGTGACTAATGTGAGGGATTTGCCACTTTTTTGAGAAAGAACGGGTGAGAGGAGGGGAGTGCCATGCCATTGACGAAAGCAGAGTGGTTGTAACGCTAAACACGTAGTTGTGATACCTGAGACCGGCGCCAATGATAGAAGCGTTGAGCAAAACCGACCGCCGAAATGAGTTGTGGAAATATCCGTGAGTTTCCCCCTGAACATGCAAGACACCGGTATAAGCCGGGGTAGACGAGTTTGAAGCCCATTGAGTGACTGGGTGACGAAGAGTACCTACCTTCTTTCGACACCGCATCAGTTTAATCATTCCGCTGGTGACTGCCAAAGCAAAGAGGCATGGTTTTGATCTGGCTATAATTCAGCCAGGTTGCCGGGCAAGCAAACAACCGAATGGAGGCCAATTCGGGACCGGGTCGTCTTGAGTAGCCGGGGACTCAAAGTCGAGCCGAGCCAGGTTGACTATGTGACCATTTCTCAGCCTCGAGTTGCATATGCCTCTGAGCCCCTGGCGTCACGAATGGGGGAGGAGTTGAAGAGAATTGAGAGCGTTTCATTGACATCCCAAATTCGTGACCGTACCTCGAATTTCATCTCAATTGGAGGTATCCAGAGAGGATAGGCGAGACGAGTGGCTCAACAATGCTGGCTAGGCGAAGGGTTACCACCCTATGTCTCAGAGAAGAGCCCATCCATATTACCACAGGACGTAGCGGAAGGCCGAGCATCTTTCTGCTGTCTGAGACGACTGGGTGTGCGAGAGGCAGTCACTGCTTCTTATTTGAATGAGAGATGCATTAGAGTGAGCCGCCTGTTGGCGAGGGACTTGTCTGTCCCGAAACCCAATCGTCGCCGGCTAGTACGACTCTGGTTGCATTGATGACCTGTACTCCAAGCATGCAGAAAGCGCAGCTGAGTTCCTAAATGAAGGGGTCGCATAGACGAAGCATTGGGTAAGACAAAACCCGACCCCCCAGGCGCGGTTGATGAACTGCGAGAGATGAGCGCATTCCAGGACGCGGCATCATATCGAATGGATGGGAAGCAATAGTTGCTAGCCTTGGCGGGGAAATAAGACGGAGGGTCGCTGTGCACCAAATCTTATGATTATGGAGGGTTCTGACGAAGCAGTGGATGGCATGAAAAGCTGTGATTAGAGCTCATCTCGTTATGCCTGAGAATGGCTCGTCCATCTCATCAGTCTCATGCGTGCCACCCGCTGGCGATGAGTAATCAGGCCGAGGCCAGTGAAGAAGGTGCGTTGCTGTCGCGGCTGCCAGGGTGAGCCGCCAGTTTGGTAGGCAATCCCCAGCGGCAGCTCCCACCGCGCTCCACTACACGTCATCGTCACAAGCATTTCATTTCTGCTCGTCTGCACTGCTGACTTGTCCACCCTGTACACTGCCCTAACCACTTAGAGGGTGGGAAACATCATCCCGCTGCCTTCCCTCTAGGCTGCTGTTTATCAGTCGCCTCCTGCGCCCATGGTTTCCGGACAAGACTCTGCTGTAGGGCCCTGAGGTGTGACTGTCCACTCCAATTCCGCCAGTCCTACCCTCCAACCACCCATGGCGAGAGACCGAGAGAACAGCGAGAGCATGGCGGCCGGCCACACTTATGGCTCAAAGTGCCGCCTGGCTCCCGTATCCCGCACCGACAACGAAGATGGCATGCCTCCGATCGAAGCACAGTTCTTCTATGCGTCCATCATACCCATCGACGACCCCCTCTCAACCAGCTCGACTGCGGCCGGCTCCGAACCGAAATCATCAAAACTACCCCTCCGGCCTTTCGCCAGGGGGGATAATAATGCCCTTGAAAAGGCCTGGTTGGCACTTCAGACAGAGGAGGACCGGAAAGACCACGAATTAGCAAGGAAGGGAAGGAAACACATCGCTTCAGGGCCTTACGCTGGTTCTGCGAGAAGAGAATCCCTGGTCCAAACCATTGCGTTAAAGCATTGGCAAAAGCATGGGTCTAATTTCGAGCCCCTTGCGCCGTCCTTGCCCGTTGACGCCTCTTTCACCTCTCAGGCTGACTCTTTGTGTTGTGCTGAGCTTGCAGTGGATGTGACGGCGGAGCTGGAGGGCAACTTTTGTTCTCTGGCAAGGGTCGGCAACCCCGATCTGAAGATTGAGCATGTGCTTCGGGATGTCATGGAAGCCATTATTCGAATCTCACAATCTACCCATGCAGCGATAGACTCGAAGCCAGATGCCATATCTCGACCGAGAGCCAGCTCTCTTGCCCAGACCAACCGCAACCCACCCAGTCCCTCAACAGATCATAAAGTGAGATCCAATACAGATGCTCGGAACAATGCAGACCCACGTGAAAATCTGATCGAAAATGCGCGAGATCACGAAACTAGATATCGATCGGGTTCACAAGTAACAAATCGCTCCTCGCGCCCTCAAACACCTGCAGAAAAAATAATCCCATCCCGCCCGCCTGTCCTCGACGATGGAATATCGGGCAAGCCGTTTGTGCGTGTAGGAAGTGTCGAGGCTCATTCTCCCAAGATTGGATCCTCTCTGCCCAAGTCTGAATCACTCGCGCTGGGGTCTTCGCCGGGCGGTACGCAACTACCTGTGTCTGTTCGTGAACAGAGTCTGGGCCATGTTGAATCCTTTGAGGATTCTAAAAGCTCAAATGCTACCAATACCAAATACAGCAAAAACCCGGTCGATGTTGCCGTGGGAGTGTCTCGACTACATATGGTCACACTCCCAGCGTTACAGATGAAACCAATATATTGGTCGCCTGTGAATGACTTGGCTACTGTAACAAGATCTACTTGGTTTTATAGGTAAGCATTGATATATATTATTGATATGCTTGGTATGTGACTAATTGCGCCTATTAGAGACACAATGCTACCGATTCCGCCGACAGTCGCCAATCAGTTAGAGGCTGGATTTCACGAGCTTCGTCCTTGGACCGATACCTGGAGTGATGAGATACGATGTGCTATCGATGTAGGGCCGTTGGGAGAAGAAAAAGTTTCACATCGACTTTGGCCCGAGACAACTGGCGCCTCGAAAGCAGCATCAGAATCATACCCAACCCCACCTCCCATCTCGTCCAACCCTTATTGCGCCGCAAGATGTTTCCGTGGAGATGCAGCAGCAGAAGGTTCGATAGAACCTTTGAAGAAAGAAGCGGAACTTGAAGACCCTTCAATGGCACCGATCCGTCCATTCGCACAGTACCATATCATTTACAAGAACGCGACAGAAGCTTTCATGTTGAAACCAAGCCTCAAGCCATCGGCATATTATGGGAGAAAGCCTGTATCAAAGATTATGAAAGGCTTGACAGTAGGTATCCCTGTCGTTCGTGGGTTTGATCGGAACAAATGGGACCGTATCCACCGAAAGAAGCAAACTCCTAACGAACCAGGTGTGTCTGCTGCAAGCGAATCGCACGAAAACCAAGGCCACGACGTTTGCCCAGCCTGCAAAGTCGATAAGGAGCGTGGGCAAGTGAAGGATCTCCTTCTGGTGGCTCATGGAATTGGCCAAAAGTTTGCTGAGAGAGTTGAAAGCTTTCATTTCACTCACGCAATAAATGGATTCCGCCGTGCCATCAATATTGAACTGGGCAACCCGATAGTTCATCAAATATTACCAGAAGGTCATAACGGCATTATGGTCTTGCCACTGAACTGGAGGATGGGGCTATCTTTTGAAGATGGTGGGCCGATGACGGATGAAGATCAAGCCGAACAGGCCCCAGAGAGCTTTGGCTTGAAAGACATTGAACCACCTACCATTCCGGCTGTTCGCAGTATGATATCCGATGTCATGTTTGATATCCCGTTCTACATGTCCCACCACAAAGGGAAGATGATCAAGGCTCTTGTGTCTGAGGCAAACCGTGTCTATAGGCTATGGTGTCGTAACAATCCTGGCTTTTCTGAAAACGGACGGGTTCATTTAATAGGCCACTCTCTTGGCAGCGCTATGGCGCTGGAGATTTTGTCTCGACAACCTACCTACGTTCCCCCACTCAATCTGTCCCAAGCAGAGCCGGAGACCGGCTTTTTCGAGTTTGACACAAGAAATCTGTTTCTAGCCGGTAGCCCGGCGGGTTTCTTCCTCCTGCTCGAGCGCGGTGCTCTAGTGCCCCGTCGAGGGCGACGAAAGGCTGGAATTGAACCTGGTGATGCAGAAGCTAGCGATGTTGTGGGTGAAGCCGGAACATTCGGCTGTCTGGCTGTAGACAACATCTATAATATTCTTGCCAAGGAGGACCCGATTGCCTATCTGCTCAATGGCTCTGTGGATCCAAACTATGCATCGAGCCTGAAGGTTGCCCACGTCCCCAGTGCTACACCATCATTTTTTCAATCGATGGGTGATGCGGTGCGTCATGTGATCCCCGGCGTGGCTCCAGCTCCAAACCCATTAGCCTTAGATCAAGCCTTGGACCGGCCGCCGACTTTCCGGTTGCCTTCCCAGCTTGAGTTGGAGGTACACGATTTCACAAGAGAGGAACTAGCTGAGAAAAAGGCATATCTTCTAAACGACAATGGGCAGATAGATTACTATCTGCGATCTGGCGGCGGCCCACTCGAGATCCAATATTTGAACATGTTAAGCGCACACACCAGTTATTGGACAAATCAAGACTTTATTCGAATGATATGCGTCGAAGTTGGGAGGAAACCTGGCCGAAAGAACACTTTACCAGCCATGAGGGCTATGAAAGCCAAGAAACGGGTGATACCAAATACTGGCAGTCATTGAAATGCACGCGTTCGCTTTTCATCTTGAAACATGATAGCCGGTTCCGTTTGCCTGTCTTTTTTATCATATTTTCCTTTGTCTTTCATTTTCTTCCTCCAATTCCGGTTTAGAAAAATCAGTTGGCAAGGCGTTTATTATGTATCTGGCTCTGGTCAAACAATTTCATCTGTGATACATGGTCAGGATGGTGTTAGATACCCATAGATTAAGAAGAATTGCCCTCCTTATACGTAGGAAGAGGCACGCTAATACTATACATTTAATGATGAACTCTGGCTTTTCTACGCCTAACTTTGAGTTCGAGAGCTGCTCTTTTATACCCAATCTTATTGTGTGTCATATGTCTCGTGGAAATGCCGAAATCCATTCGAACTTCTGCGATGCAGAAGCGTTAGAACCCTTCCACCTCCATCAAATCCTCATCTGCCAAGTCGTCGTATTCATCACCGTTCCCAGCCTTGCCGTTGGCCACGCCATTGCCATTGGACTCCTCAAGCTCACGGATCCTGTCGTTATCCATCTTCTCCTTGTGCTGCATGAGATCTTCATAGCCCCATGTGCTGATACCCTCCTGGTCCTTGGCACGGAAAGGCTGGGCCATCGTGCGCAGGAATCTCCGGGCGCTGCTGACGGCCATGTCGGTGCTGAGATTGGTGTCGGCTTCGAGGAGGCCCTGGTTGATCCATTTCGGCAGCTGGGTCCTCTTCTTCTGGAAGCGGCGGTCCGAGAGGACCATGATACCGTAATCGTCCTTTCCACGCAGGACACGACCGAGACACTGGGCGGCGTGACGCATGGCGTCGAAGGAGAGGAAGTCGTTCTCCTTGATCCGGTACGTCTCGCGCAGGAATTCCAGCCTGGCCTTGAGGATTCGCGACTCGGTGTACTGGAAGGGGACGCCGATGCACAGCACCGTCCGGCCGTACTGGTGGTCGAAATCGATACCTTCGGAGACCTTGCCACGAGCCACGCAGAGGAGGACTGCGCCTCGGCCATTGCAGCATGCCGTTCTGTATGTTTCGAGGGCCAGGGAGGTTTCCTGGGCGTCGGGCGTCTCGACCAAGATCAGTTTATACTTCCACACCTCGTCTAGGATGCCCATGCCCTGCCACATGCTGATGATCGATTCCATGTACAGATAGGAAGGGAAGAAAACGACCATTCCGTCCGGTGTAATCTTGGCAAATTCAGTGAGGAGATTGCCGTAGTTTCTCACCACACTAGGCTCATTTCTGACTTGGAAACTTGTAGAAATGGCGGCTTGGTCGCTTCCGCGGGTCACGATCATAGGCAAGAATGATCTGCGAGCCAAAGTCATGCTGTAGGACTCTTGGATCACAGTCGGGAAATCGAGCATTTTGGGGTACATCTCCAGCGGGGAGATTGTTCCGGATGTAATGATGACGGAGTAGAACTTTTCGAAGACTGGTCGAATGGCGATGGCTGCATCGAGACAAGTGAAATGAAGGACCGGGTTTGGGACTTCGGCAGTGTCTGATTCGTAGGGCTCGAGAATCAGGAGGAAGCCTTTCTCATATGTGGCTACAAGAGTAGCAAAGGTGGCAACTTCTTGCAATGGTTGATAATCTTCGATGTTGGTGAGCTCCAAGGTCCGCACCAATGAGGTTAAGCGTTCGGCACAAAATCTGAGAGGCTTCTTTTCAATGAAAGTATGCTCCTTCAGATGTGCAAGGAAGGACGGAGGCGTTTCGGAGATAACTTGACGAACTTTCATCCGAGTCTGGCCAGATTAGTAGAGTATTCCCGGGGCAGGAGAGCGCATATTCTTACCTTGAGGTATTCAATAAAACGTTTGAGGAATGCAACGAAATGTTCTGCTCTCCGGATGTTTCCTGGCACGGCTTCCTTCAATAAGTCATCAGGCAATGCTGTAGGCTATAAGTCAGTGTATCTTAGTTGACAATGTTGTTAGACAGCCTACCGGGATTGGCCATTATAGCATCCTCTTGTCTAGCTGCATCAGTGTCTCGTAGCCCTTGGACGAGCTTTTCGTATTCATTCTGTAGCTGCTCCTGGTCGGTGGCTCGCATTTCTGATATTTTGCGCTCTAAATTGGCGGCTCCGCGAGTGGCCTTCCGCAGAGAGTCCTCTGTGATGTCGGTACTGAGAGCTTCAATGCATACGTTGTCGATGTTGTGGGCTTCGTCGAAGACAATGATGCAGTCCTTTGAGAAGTCCTTCGACACTCGCTCAGCGATTTTAGGATCGAGAAGGTAGTGATATGAGAAAATGACAACATTGCAGTATTCCATCTGATATGTGAGTTAGCGACTGTGCTCATTCGAATTCTTTGGGCTGTATATATTACCATTCGCCGTGCCGTGAAGTATGGACATTGTTTGTGTTCCTCGCCATATTTCATAATCCCCTCAAAGGTCCAAACACCATTTGGTATCAGGTTGTGAGGTTCTAAAAGATCCAAGTTCTGGAACCATGCAGTTAGCGTGCGAACATCGGTATGCTGCCCAAGAGAAACATACATCGTGGTAGACGCAAAGGTCAACATCTTCACCCTTCTCCTTCTTCTCCTTTACGAATCCGGCAGTGAGACTTCGACACCGAGCATCGACAATTGCGCCACTCTTTTCACGCTTTACTGAAGGGTGAAGGCACAAGTTTTTTCTACTCGTCAAGCCTAACCCGCGGAAATCTTCTTCGTACCCAAGCTGCTCGGCCCGGTACTTCATGAGCGCTTCCAACTCCACCAAAGCCTTCTCGATTTCGGACATTGTTCCTGAATGTCATGTGAGATAAAATAATCAGGCCTCGAGCAATGCATTAGACATACGAGAGCAGTAGATCAGCTTGCGTTTCTCCGGCATGTATTGCTGATAGGCCACAATGAGGGACAGCAGTGAGACGGTTTTTCCAGTCCCCGAAGGCATCTCCAAGACACAATGGCCTTGGGCGTCCAGGGTTTCTGAAATTCTCGGTTAGCATCGTGGTTGCTGATGCGATTGAATAGGGGGACAGGGGTCTTTACTCTTGAGATCGCACATGTAGCTGGCTTAATTAGCTAGGAAAGTCCAGGGAATGATGTTTTCAGAACCAAACTCACGCATATTGCTCTGGTTGAAACGGAAAATGTCAGTTTTGGATATTTCAGATGATAGGTTTGGGATTTGGCATACCAGGATAAATTCTGGGATATGGGAAGAGCACGGGAAGATCGCTATCCAAACCCCATTAGCATTTTGACCACCTGAAATGAATGCTGGAACGCACTCAATGTTGAACTTCATGATGGGCGATTTTGGAGGGTGGAACGAGCCCCCGGCGAATCGCTACGATGTCCTTGACTCTCGACCCTCAGCCACCCGATTGTGCAGTGTGTTTCGTGCTCACGGAGATGACGGCGAGTTGCAAGGTACCGTGAAGGAAGAAATGCCAAACACCCACGAAGTCACGTGCACAGGCTCAAAATTATGGACCAACACTTAGCATGATACTCTGGTGCATTGGTCAGCAATTATCCGGTATGGTGTAGTGGCTAACATCGCTCGCTCTCACCGAGCAGCCCTGGGTTCGATTCCCAGTACCGGAGTGTATTCTCTTTTTGCTGGATATTGTTCTTCAGTTGTATTTCATAGAGTTGATCTGCAGCTATTTTTATGACCCGTGTTAATATACCGTATAGCATCCAGTCTCTAGGGTAGCCCACAGCCAATTTCAGGATAAGTGTTTCAGTCGCTACTTTAGCTAGGACCAGAGCGACAACACTTTAACTAAGCTGACCCTTCCGAGACATTGCTCAGTGATTGAGAGAAAGGATAAAAAGGTACAGGACCGGCAAAAAGCTCGAACCCGGACTCGAACCAGGGACCTTAGGATTAATTGCAGATTAACTGCAATCCCACGCCTTAACCGCTTGGCCATTCGAGCAGATGCCAACACGAGGCTTTACACTTGATTATATACCCACCAATCCACCTCTCCTCTCCGAACCACTCAGAGGTCACCCACACGGGCTTGTCCCCCTTCTCTCCCAGAGAGTTGAATGCCATATGTGGCTAACAGTCAATCGGCTTGCCTCATCTGCTCGCCACCTTCACATCTTGGGATGTGTTCGGGCTGCCCAAGAAGATCAATTGTGGTTCTTGCTAGCAGGAACTCCGTAAGGGTGTTTGCCTTGAATGCCTATGTGAATATGCGCCCCCATAACTCCTGATTTGGAAGATTTTGCCGCGTCACTGGCCCAGTGCCATTTTGAGAAGGACGTTTGCCATCTACATTCTCCAAGAGTTGAGACTGAAGCGCAGGTCGAATGCATGAACCAATGAGATATATACTGGTTGAGATTGCCAAGCACTCGATGAGGATGAACTGTCCCGAAGTTGATAGCTGAGAGCGTACCACGAACTTGGACAGATCCCTATATGTTTGCCCTGGCTCATCCTTAACGCCAATTGAACGAGTCCGGGGTATATAGCCCTTGAGTAAAGGCGGTAGTCTTTGTTGTTTGAGTGGGAATACTTCGCTTTGGACATGTCTACATATAGCTGGATAACTGTTCCGGACTTACTAGCCATCTGGGAGAGCTTGATTTGCGTTGATTTTCTCTCCACCTAGAAACCTTTTCCTGTTTTATTGATGCAATTGCGGGTTGTGAATTCGGTGACTTCCGAGCAAAGTTCCTCGTCTTTGGCCCATCGTCACCAGCATTTCTCAAAACAATAACTCTGGCTAGCTCCCTTGATTGATCATTGAATGGTTAGGTATTAGGGGAAGTATCATTTCGTCACTATTTCTGGGGCCGCCATAGGCGATGGGCAACGCTTCGTATTGTGCAGACCCTCCTCCCCATGATTGGACATAGCCACCATTGGCTGGCTTGTTACCGCTTGGTTTGGCTCGTTGTTGATGTAATCTAGTAGTGTCATACTACCGACTTGTCCCCCCTCAAGCCCGGCCGCAACACGGTGCAAATTCTAATCTGCAGTATATGCCTTCTGTGCGTCTAGCATAGATACTAGGTTTTGCGATTGCATCTGGAAAGTTTCGATAGAGTCGACATGCTGATAAACGGGATTAATAGTTCTCCTCACGTTTTCTAAATATCAGTGGTATACTTTCTGCGATATTTGGCTCCATATGACCACGGTTAGTCAGGATAGGTCTCAAGCTGAAGTACTATTGTCATGTTCCTAGCAACGGACTCCTGTTCCCAATTATTAGCTTCGTTGATAGATTCTCGAGTGGTGAGCCAATCACGGAACAAAGGCCTCAGAATTGTAGTTGGTAAAGCTGCACCACCCGTCTTCCCTCATTCATGCTAAGTAGCTAAATTGGCATGGAAGCAAACATTTCTCAACCATGTATACTAATTTTTAACATTAGGCAGAGCACTTACAAGACCAAAAATACCTCGTAGTTGTATTGCATTTGAAAATACGGGTAAGAGGTGAGCAAGGGTTCAGGGCTGGCTATGAAGATTTTGAAATGTACTCTTGATCTTAGCAACCATACAACATAGCACAATCCTCGAATAGATAGGCTGGAGGGCGCTTCTAGTTTGGTTTGAAATATGACGTGAGAGTGCCCTGCAAGCTCCCTCCACAGAGCACAATTATCTGTAGATTGCTGTGAACAACTAAGCAGCAGTTAGTGTCAATTATTCGGGAGTGTTGGAGTGAGCCTGCTTTGAACCCCGATAGCCCAAAGCTGAGTTTTTCCAACGAAGGTGGCACAGATTGGAGTCGCACAGTCTGAGAGCCTGGAAATGGTTGATTTCTTCATTAGCGATTAAGACCTTGCAATATGAATCAAAAGCAATACCGATCCTTGCTTTTAGTCTTCTAACTGGTGAAGGTAATGGCTGGGAAGATCCCGGAATTGTAATTTGCTGCTTAAGCTTCTTGAGTTCGGAATCACTATTAAATCTAGAAGAAGGGCGCTGCTCGGTTCTAAACCCCTCCCAAAATCAATTATATATGATGTTTTGACATAGAAAGGTCAGAAAGAGCTGTTGGTAATCTCTTCTCAGCAAGGATTCCTACCTTCCAATCAATTTCCGCTTTTCGACAATTGTTACTATCGAATATCGACAAAGTCACTGATAGCAATATCTGGAGACTTTCGATGTTCTCTCAATACTCCGCCTTAGGAACAGCCACGACGTTATTCTCTTGGAGTAGAGGGAAAAGATTATTTAACTCAAGATTGCTATATATAGTAATGAGCCAAGATACTCTACAAATACCGAGTCAGGAAGAGATTGAGAAGTTTTACAAAATGATATTTCCAAGATGTTCTGTAAGAGGTCGGGATTCTTCTTAGAGAGATCCCTTGGCAAGCAACTTCAAAGTCGTAAAGAATTAGCCTGTTGATACCCTTGCCCCCGAGTGAGGACAACATAGTACATGGGGTCAACCGCTGACTTCCTAATACACACTGCGTGCTCGACTGAGATGTATTGGGGCAATCTAAACGTAACAGGTACTTACGCATCTGGTGATAAAATTTCGCCTGTGGTCCTAAGATCGCAGGCTTGACTTGTGAGGCACAGTCATCGATAAGACTATCGTGTGGACCGTATTCCTGAACAAGCTGTGCGCACTTGGATATTTCTAAATCTGGTGCATCATTCTTCAGTTATTTTCTTACGAGTTTACCTAAATGATTCTTTGTATCGGGAACTAGGATAACGATTTCGGGCTGGATGGTGTTCTGACTTGGAGGTTAGTCGCTACAAAAGTCACATCTGAGTGCGATCTCATTTGAGCCCTAATATATCCTAAATCAGATGGCAGCAGCCTTGAATAGGGATAAAGACTTGGACGACTTTCGGAATTCTCATCAAGACTGGACTTTCTTGATTCTGTTCCCCTGGGGTTACCCTGTTATTTTGGCTTTCTAACGCGGTAGCGGCCCTGGCATTTTCCCACTGTAGCTTCCGACATGGAGCGCGGGATGGAAACGGTACTTTTACAGTATACACAACATAGATTGGGGCATGGGTGGCATGCATGACTGCTATGAAGGCCAGCGTGGTTAAATTTGATTTGGTCTCTCAATCATGCTTCGTCAAGTGCTCTCCCAGCGTTTGGTTTTCGGATATTTCTAGGCTTGAATCTTGGAGAAGGGATTCTTTTCTTCATTTGCATCATTGATGTAAAAGGCAAGCAGAGTCAAAGACGGAGAAAGTACTAGACGGTTGAGATCCAAAGCAGATTTGGAGAACATCGAAATGCGACACATGGAGAAAATGTGACTACTTGGATAAATAGTGCATGGAAACAAGGAAGAAGGGGAGATATGACAATTAGGGAACAGAGAGTGAAGGAGAGAAAATAAAGGAAAGAGAGGGGGTTTAAAACACCCAGCACAATGGGAACATGAGTCTGATAGCGCCGAGCATATACTGGACGTCAATAACGCGGTTCATCCAAACTACCTAGGAGTGTGATACTGTCAAGTGCTTATAAATTAAATTATGGAACCCAAAATTTAAGTCAGCTCGAATGGCCAAGCGGTTAAGGCGTGGGATTGCAGTTCATTTGCAATTGATCCTAAGGTCCCTGGTTCGAGTCCGGGTTCGAGCTAGCTTTCCTTTTTGCCTATATTGAAAATAATGGAATACCACTCTTCCAGCCTTTTTATACAAGGTATTTATTTATTTTTAGTCAAAAAGGCAATTGCGCTTTTCTAAAAGAGGCTGAGACTAACAAAAAGCTCGAACCCGGACTCGAACCAGGGACCTTAGGATAATTTGCACAGCTGCAATCCCACGCCTTAACCGCTTGGCCATTCGAGCACTTTTGCTTATGTAATGATTCATGTTTATCTGTATATGTCCGCATGTCAAGAACCAACGTGGTCTACCTTGTCTGGAGTGGTCAAGTGGAACAGGATGAATTAATCCACTGGAATGAGAGACACGGTGCGGGAGAGATAACGCCGATGCTTGTAGGCGGATTCCTCCAAGACAAGACTATCCAATCCTTTCGTCTAAGCCTTAGCGGCCCGTCGCCCTGCGGCTGTCGGCGATCGCTTGTCCTATCGTAATGAGTTCCCCAGGATTGCTCTTCGGAGAAAGCCGTCCCTTTCTGCAAAGATTTCCCTTTTCGATCGAGTGTTCGAGTGGTGGAGGGTAGATGTTACATACCTCTCAGCACTCGGCTTCATTGGCGCTTGTTGCTCTGGCTTGCATTGACCAGTCACTCCGCAGTTGTGTGTGTGTTGTGTGAGAGGATCGGCACCAGGACAATGAGTGCCAGGATGGGCGCCACCCGTAGGAGCAATTATGCCGTGTGATAAGAGGGTGCGCTGCAAGCTCCCTCAGCTCTGTTGTCATCTCGATGACAAGATCGTAGTATTGATGGAGAGATAAGTTAGGTAGGTACCTAGACCGATCAGTAAGGTTTACATGGGTGGGCAGATGGATGGTTGGCGTTGAGGGGCGAATGGATAAATGACACATCAGCCCCGATGCGAGGCATGGTGGAAGGCAAATATCCGCAGTGCGTATTATATTGGACGGTTCCCGATCCCCTTCAATTACTGGCAGTATTGAGCAGCAAGCTTGAGGCCCGTCTGTTGACTCGAGAGCGATTCAATTGTGTTTGCAGGGTGCTGCAATTACAGTGGAAAGCTACGATCACTCAATGTCAGCCGTGTGGGTAGCGGTGGAGATAGATGGCTTCCGATGTGGGTTTCGGATGCATGATGCGATGCACACAGGCCAATGTGTACATGTACTTGGGGGAGCTGTTGCTGCCAGCCGACAGACTCGATGCATTTGGGCAGGGTAGTATTATTATTTGAGACAGACAACAATGCATTGAAACCATCAGTAAGCTACGTACCTAAGCTTATCCGTCTCCCAGCCGCGGTCGTGTGCTTGCTCTCCCTCTCGGGATTACCAAGAGCCACACTCTGGGGGCCACCCATCACTCTGTCGAGATACTTACCTAAGAACAGCCCACTGAAGCCGTCACATGAGCGATTGCCTGGGGTGCAGCACGTTGCCCAGGCACTGAACCACGCAAGATCTCAAAATCCGCATGCGTACCCAGCAGAGGGAAGCAAGTGCTGGAAGACCACTCGCATCCTCCATGGCCGGATCATGGGCCAGCGTACATAGAATGGCCTCCACCACGGTGCATACTCATGTATTGAGTACCCACTCGGTGTGATGTGTGGCGGTTAGGCCAAGCTCGCCTACCTAGTCACTGTCACTTCACCCCAGACACAGACGACCAGTGCTCCGTCCGAGATGGTCAGAGTTCGAGCTAGAGTGTGAGCCCGAGACATAAGGATGGTTGCCAACGCACATCTCATCGGGATCAGCGATGCGAGATGCGAGATGGACACGGGAGAGAGGCACGGGCCAGCAAACAGCCGGCAAGGCAGACAGGCGAAGAGCTGCATTGCCTGCTTACCTACCTGCCGCGCTCTCGAGTCAATCAAGCTGTGGTGATGTTGCCGCAACAAGGTGACGATGGTCAGAAAGTGGTTTGATGTCTTGGTGGCTGCAGATCGCACCACCCTCACGAAGCCAGAGTGCCCCATCCACTCCGGGGCCTGCGACAGCTTCAATTGGCCCGTACGACGCGCCGTCGACGCATCCCCGCCTCTAGCCTGGCCAGACTGGCCACTGGATGATCCGTGCCAACCCTGCGACCCAACCTTGCCGCTATCTGTTGCTTGTCCATTGGCCATGCTGCCCCTCCTCGAGCAAGCACACAATGCAGCAAGCCTTTATCAACGCCGGTGGATAGGCTGGCATGATTCCCCATGGCCCAGGTGTGCATCGGATGGTGCTCTCCAAAGGGAGACGGACCAGGTATGTGTGGGCATTAGCTAGCTGTGTCCGCGCGCGTGCGAGAGTGTTGCGGAGTAACACAACACTGAGGCCGATAACAATCCAAACCACTTCTTCGCCTGCTGCCCAACCTCAACTGTTGCTTCCTCCAGCTCCTCCATCCCCCCTCCACACCGGTCTCTGCAGCATCCTGGGGTGGCCGTTCTATTAAACGATTAATCATAATTCAATTTGCCTGCCTTGCTCAGCTCGCTTTCGTCTCCCCTCTCTTTCCACCCTGCCTTGAAATTGCGCCACCCTCGAGCCTCCAACACGGTCGCTCGACTGGCATCACCATCTCTGGACCTTTTTCTTCCCCTCCCACCTGTGACTGAATTTCTCTCTCTGTCTGTCTACGAATCGGCCGATCGGGTGGACTGTCGCTTCGCTCGCTCGACGATTACATGATTGCACCCTGCCGCCGACGTCTAGATTCTTGTCCCTTGTTGACATAGCTGCTGTCTGTCGTCCCTTCCTTCCCAACTTCAATCCGCCCAGATACATCCCCCAACTGCGGCCCTGAGGTACTTGTTCCTTTCCCAGGTCGTAGCTGGCTCCAGACTCCCATTACATCCCTTTTGTTTGCTCTACTTCGCCCGGCCTCCCTTCTACTTTATTCTCTTTCAAATACAGCACCTGGCACTTCTCCTGGCCTCATCTATCCTTCCACTGGACTGTGTGAGCAAGTGAGTACTCCTGACTTCCACTAGACCGCCAGCCATACCAACCCGTGATACTGACCTCATGCTTCTACTTGCTGTAGGCTCCGCATCCAGACCGACCGAGAGACTAACAACGGACCCGCCTGAGCTATCCATATCGATCCACCGCATCACTACGGAGCATTTATCCTATCTTATCACGATAGACGGGGTAAATTGACAGCCTTACGGGCCGGAAGCATGGCGACCATTGCTATCCCCAGACCAATCCCTCCCCATCGACCGGTGTCAGGTCTCGACACTCCCATCACACCTCCGCATTCTCTCCAGAGCTTGGATACCTCTGGTACCCCGCAGTATCATATCCCCGTCCCGAATAAGCATCTGCCCGTTTGTCCACCTGGCTCCGGTGCTACCCCTCAGAATGACACGCCTCCAGAATCACCCAAAGATTCTGACGAAGGTGTACAGAGCTCTGTTCTTCATCCACCGACTACCTTTGATCGGCTAGATGCTGGCGGCGCTACGCTCTACCAAATTTCTGCCGCCGATGTCGCCAGGGCTTTGGACGTTGCATCCCGCCAGCCACTTCCTGATCCAGATTTGATGTTCCCTTGGCTTCACGGCTTACACCCGCAGAACCATTTGCAGTTGTCTTTTTTCAATGCTCGCAGACGTAGCAGTCGCAGGCCCCCAACATGCCTGAGAGCCGTCACAATTGTCAAAGCCGATGGGGACCTGAATGCTGCTCGCCTCAAGGGCGCATTGTCTCCATCCGAGATCCTTCGTAAGGGTTTAGAACCAGAGTTTATTGAATCAGACCCCTCTGAAGGATTCTCTGTCCGGAACTTCCAAATTCAGTCCAACAAGATAGCAGTGGTATCGGACATCATCGTCTATGGTGAGGACTTGGAAGTGGCCGAGGATGTTGCCTGGGAATTCTCTCTTGCGCAGAAGAAATGGCGAGAAAGACACGCCACTTTTGATTTGCCTGAGTATCACACATTTGTGTGCACCAGTCCCTTCTCAGAGTTTGAAGAGAAGTACAGGGATATCGTTGTGACCGATGCTGAAGGCAGGCCTACTGGCAAAATTCTCGACTTTGTGATGCAGGAGAGACAAGAGATGTGGAACATGACGAAGGCTTCGGAGATATCCCACAACGTGTTTTTGGGCCCTTCCCCGGAGATGCATAGCCTTGAGGAGAAGGAATTTGACATTCTCATCGAATGTGGCGATTCCGGAAAACTCAATCCTGAGGCGTTACAGTTGGTTGCAGAGAGCCCTTCTGAAATTGTGACCCAGATGTACCACGAGTTCCCATCCTCTGGTACCGTTCTTGCCCCGAGTTGGTCTCATACAGAAGCCGATGGCATTCTCGAAACTTGCAAGTGGATTTATCACCTCGCGCACGGGACGAGACCGGGTATGAAATCCGCCCCTGATACCGAGGGAGATTCCTTCATGTGGGGTGATGAAGAAGGCCTAGCTGAGGAGCAATTCATGCGGCATGAGCCTCGGAAAATTCTTATTCATTGTGCTGATGGATACACTGAATCTTCTCTGCTTGGTCTTGCCTACTTTAGCTATAGCACTGGTCTGCCCATTGGTGAAGCTTGGATGAAGCTGCATACCGAGAAGGGACGAAACTTTTTTGCGTACTCAGCAGATGTAGCCTTGCTTAGATCTATAGCTCCCCGTCTGCTCCATGAGTCTCCAGCGTGTGCCGGGAAAAGCCTGATGGAGATAACCAACCTGGTCAAGAACGAGCCTAAGTGGCTCGGCGGCTTAGATGGTTCTTTCCCCAGCAGAGTTCTTGATTATCTTTACTTGGGAAACCTTGCCCACGCCAACAGCCCCGATCTCCTGAAGGATCTGGGTATTCGCCAAATCCTCAGTGTTGGTGAAACTGCCATATGGCGAGAGGAAGATGTGGAAGAGTGGGGTCAAGACAATATTTGTATTGTTGAAGGTGTCCAGGACAACGGCATCGACCCGCTGACCAGCGAATTTGCTCGCTGTTTGGACTTCATCGGTATGTCAACTAATGCCTTCCAACCCCACCCTAATGCTGAAGTAAGGCGAGAGAAAGCTAACATGTGCCGTAGAGCGAGGAAAGCGCAGTGGCAAGGCTACACTGGTACACTGTCGTGTTGGTGTTTCTCGCAGTGCCACTATATGCATTGCAGAAGTGATGCGTGAAATGAATGTACCCTTTGCCCAAGCTTATTGTTTCGTCCGGGCGCGGCGTTTGAATGTCATCATTCAACCTCATCTGCGGTTCGCTTACGAGCTGTTGAAGTGGGAGGAATCTCTTCAGCGACATGCCGACGCCACAGCACCGGTCAAACGTGTCATGGAATGGGGAGAGGTTACTCGAGAAATCGCCCTCATGAACCGCCCCTATGCAAGGTGAAGATTTCGCTCCCACTTGATCAATGTTGTTTCAGCCTTGGGTATGTCATACTCAAATTGTTCATTCTATCTGGGCACTGGAGGCCCTGCTTGTTGGCATAAATTGCCATCATCCTATATTATGTACTTCTACCCCAAGAAGGCTGTAGAACACTATGTGTTGGTCTGCAAGGATCTACACGTCGACCTTTTTCAAGTTTTTTGTTGTTCCTTGCCAAGTCCTTATTGCAAGGGCTTCTTTCTCCTCGACTAGGCGTTTATCTGGAAGGTGGATAAGGGGATGAGGTGGTATCAAAATCAGTGATCTCTGGATCTTTCTCTTTGGGATATCTCAGATGAACTGGGGACTTGGTTGCTTTTTGTTTTTTTACTTCTTGATTACGGTGTTATGACACGGACTTATGATGAATATGATGACAAACATTGGGATTTAAGGCCCATCCTTCAGCACGAGGCAATCTCACATGCGAGAAATTTTTTGAATTATGACAGACAGACTTGACCCAGTAGAATGAAGCTTACTGTAATAAGTTTGTTTGTATCAACGCCTATAGAATCCAAAGAGGCAAACCGTTCCTGAAGCTGGGTTTCAGCGGTCTCCCAAGATCCCATCCATTAAATAACTAAAGACATACAGGGCAATTTAAGAAAACTCCTGTAGCGCACAGAACGCCAATTTGATGCTCTCGAAGTATTCCATCTTCTACAAAGAAAAGATTAAAAAAAAACAAAGAAGCCCCTGACCTTCCCCATCTCCATAACCCCCCATACGCTTGGAATTTGACTGATGCAAACAGAGCTAGACCAACGTTGATGCAAGGATGAAATCAGTGTGGTATATAGGATAGCAAAATGTTAGGTACCGTAGGACGAGCTGTCATTCCGGTCGTCGCCTTCAAGAACGCTATTTATACGTGTTAGTTTGCAGCCGCGGAGAAACATGTATCGGGGGTGATGGGGAGAACGTACGAGAACTGTTTCACCAGGTAACCCTCCCCGCCATGCTCCATGTCAATGTTGTAGACGTAGAAGCCGCCATCATTAGTGACGACCATGACCTGGGGGCTACTACTGCTCATTGCCACCACGCTCCGGGGTGGCAGCCCGTTAAGTGTGCCACCCGTGATGCGGGACACGCCAGAAGGATTGTGGGATTTGGGAATCTTGATAAAGGCGAAATCGCGGGCAGGCTCCCACATTTCCGTAACGGTCTGCGGGAGATACGAGCCAACCATGCCCGCTACTCCACGGCCCATGATCTGAGACGACCGGCGTAGCATGTTGCTGAAGGACCCGCTCTGCCTACGATGGCCCGAGCCGCCCTTCTCCAAAGGCGGGGGATCCCCTCCAGCTGGGTCGGCCGCATCGCTTCTGGGAGACTCAGTGGCACTGTTCCCTGGTGATTCTCCGTCGTCATAGGCTCGGCCCCTTGACCAACGATCTTGCCGTGGCGAGCTTGCGCTTGGCGGCTCTATGGGTGCCCCTCCAGGCGTGGTATTATTTGGCGGTTGGCCGAGGCGGAAGATATGAACGGTGTCGGAAGCGGATGAAACGCAGAGCAGCGTGGAGCTGAGATTAAAAGACATGCTATAAATAGTGGAGGGATACGTTCCCCGGCGGAACTGGTACAGTTTCTGCCCTCTTGGGACAGAGAAAACTCGGATGATGGTTCCCGTCTCGCTGGCAGTCGCCAGCAGGGTTCCGTCGTTGCTTAGGCATAGGCAGCTCAGCGGAGCGCGGTGTGCCTCTATGACGTTGACAGCCTTGATTGTAATCGCATCGAATATCAAGACCCTCCCAGATGTTGGGGTTACGTATGTGGACTGCGGCGGTGCATGAGCCGGCCGCCTGGAATTATCGGTATTATCTTCACGGGGTTCGGGGAGCGGATAGGCAAGGTAGCAGTTCTCGGACGAGGGTGACAAGGCACATATCGCTAGAGGGTTCGGGGACGTATGGATCGCGTGGAGGAGGCTCATGTTGCTGATGTCGTAGAGGTAGATCTCTTCCTCGAGTACCACGGCGAGGCGTTTGCGATTTAAGCGAACGGCGAGAACGGCCGAAGGGAACGTGAGCTCACAAATAACTGAGGCCCTCTATAGAAATCTTGCAGTGAGTATGGCTTGCCTTCTGCCGGATCTTGGAAGCGAAAGAGGGCCAACCTTTGTGTTCTGAATAATAAGGTGGCGGGGAGAGAGAATTAGAGCCACCAGAGAGGTCGAGAATAGCATCTCGATAATGGAAATATTGCCATCGTCGCTGCTAAAGATGCGAGAAAACGGGTCGGTGTGGTAGATTCTGAAGCCTTTGGAAGTGCCTGCACCGGATACCTGTCAATGAGCTGCGCACATGTCACAGGATAAACGAGCCAACTCACCGACAGCGAGACAACTGTGGTCCTGGTTAAAGGTAATGAAGTTGAGGGACGGGGTCGCCATGTTGGCCGACTCCGCGCCTAGCAGTGTCACGAGCAAAGGACCAGGAAAAAGAGGACGATAAGGAAGGGAGAGCAAGTCGCGTTGCGGTAGCCCTCGCCTAGAAGAAAGATGAGGCTAGCACTCAATGTATTGCTGCGCAGTCGTGGGCGGGAGGCTGGAGGGAGAGCGAGCTGGAGCGTGGTTGCATTCGAGAAATCGATGGTCCTGTGAGGCTGGCGCGTAGAAGCCTGCTCAGGCAGACGTTGGCCAGGCTCGGCTAAGACCTCAGCGACGAGCTTCGAGTCCGAAAGGCGGGGACAGTGATGGCCAGGTGGTACAGGCCAGGGTGCTCGCAGAGCTCAAGAGCAAGACGAGGGCAGTATGGATGCACGCCGTCGGTGCTGGTTGGGGCAGGGTGCGATGTGGTTGGGGAGTTCAATTCGACGAACGGCACTGGCGAACAGCCATTGATGGATCGTGGGAGCTGCTGCGAGCGATGATGCTCCGCAGCCAGTGAGTGGGCCTGGAAAGCTACCAGGGTACTAACTTAAGTGCTGCGAACTCACTGACGTCCTGGTTAAGGTAACATTACCGCCGTGCACATGTGTTGTGGATCCTTACCTAGGGACAGCCTGCTAACGCCATGACCAAAACTTCCGCAGACTGCTAACAGCATATGTTTTGGATATTCCGGGTTACTTACCAAGGCTGCCAGAGGGCTAGCAGCTACCTTGCCTGTCTTGGAGGTTTGGCTATCAGGTTCACATATACCATCAGAAGCCTGACAGGCCATCGGAAATCCCACACAGTATGAGAGCTTCCTAGCTAGGCTACAGCTTACGGCTACCGCTACCGCTGGATAAATAGAAAATCATTTGTAAGAGCAGCAGCCATCATTCGTCGTAACGGAAGACAGCTAGGTCAGGTCCGCAGTTATCGTTTACCACAACAGGAAACAGGCTGCTCAGCTTCCCAGCTATCGCTCGTTTTGACGAGGACAGCTGCTAGCATTAGCCTGCTGATAGGGCTGGGCTCCTAACAGTACTACAGACAGCGATAAAAGCCAACGGCCTTACGGCTGACAGTATAATTACATGAGAATAGCCATCAGACCCGCGATGGCCTAGGTATTTAGCTAAATAAGAGGCTGTTGAGCCACGTGACAGGCTGTTGAAGTAAGAACACTAGGCAGGTTAACCCAAAACTATCCCCAGTGCTGTCGCAAACCCCGCCTGCGCCCGATGGTAGTTCCATTCAAGGCATCAATGACGTCGAGTCTTTGTCAAGTCTGGGCTGGCCCGTCTCGTCGCCTCGGGCAGCAAGTGCAGGATGGGTTGCTGCATAAATAATAATAGCCCGTGTGTGTTTCGGCCAAGCTCAATGGCCCCTGCTGCTGCTGGCTGCCTCATCTGACCCTCTGACCTTCTGATGACGACTGTTACTTGCCTCGCTCAACCCCTCCTTTCCCACACCTCTGCCATCTCAGGCGCATTCGTGGGCTCGTTTCTTCCCCTTTCCACAGAACAATACACCAACGTGCGCTGTTGACCCCGGTTTTTTCTTTTTCCTATTCGCATTTCCCCCATATCTACTGTCGATCTATCCCTGAACTACCGTTCCCTTCTCCATTCCATCATAGGCTTGGTCACCAAGCCAAACAATTGTCCCTTCAAGCAAAAATCGACCCCCCATTGCACCATCACGTACCATTTCCTCATTGCTACCCTTCCCTGTACCCATCATGCCTCAGCACTACGAGTACGAGGAATACGTGAGAACCCGGAGAGAGTCTCCTCGCAGGGACCGTGATCACTCACCAGAGTATCGTTCTGGCGGCGGCAGCGCTCGGGAGCGTGAAGACAATCCCCGCGGCTCCAATAATACATTTGTTCGCGAGGTCATGACCCTGGAGCATCCTCAGGATTCTCGTCCTCGCTCGGTCCCGCCACTGGACCCCCATCAAATGGCCCGCCGCCGCTCCCCTTCGCCTGATCTATATTACCAGTCACGATCCCCATCCCGTGCTCCAAGTGGCCGTCGCCACCGTAGAGACTCCTCCTCCTCGCAGGTCTCGCGCCGCCGGGACCGCTCAAAGAGTCCCATGACCCGCGCCAAGTCTGCCATCGACGACAGTTTTACACGATCCACCACCGGTATTGGCGCTAGTATTCTGGGCGCCGTTGCGGGTGGCTTGGCCGCCCGGCAAGCTGGTGAAGTCCTTGCTCGTCGTTCGCGGGAGAAGGAGGGTGGCCGTCGTCGGAGTGATGCTGAGAAAGATGACCGCATTCGCCTTGCCTCGACCATCATTGGTGCTGCCATTGGCGGGTTGGGTGCCAATGCCATTGCCAACCGATATGAGGATTCCCGCGAACGTGGCCGCAGCCATCAAGATCCCTGGGAGGACCGCTGGGGCTCTCGCGAAGCGTTGCCACCCTATGAGGCTGCTGGTCGCGATGACCCTCGAAGCAGCCGCAGGGGCCTCCCCGAACCTGAATACGAAGATGACCACGTCTATGATAGGCGGCGCTTTGACGATGATCCACGTCGCGATGATGCTCGATCAGTGGACTCCCGATCACGGTACGACGATGTCCCGCGCCGTGATACTGGCCGACCGATAGATCCCCAACCACGATACGACGATTCCAGACGTTATGATGACGGCTATGAGACTAGACGCTACGATGACCGATACTAGCTAGTGTATTTCTTCCTAAACTAAGTTCCAGACTGAGGAGACAAGTTTTATCATGACTCTATTTTGTTCTATACTTTCTGCCAAATTTTCTGATCAAGGCTTTATCAAGCGAAGGTGGAACTGCAAAACTTGACGAAGCGTGGAGGGTTTACTGTGTTGGCGACTAATGACCTTAATGACATGTTTTTACGATTACTAGAATAGTGAGCTTTTGGATGAATAAAGAGCTACCTATGCCTGTCGTTCTTTGATGTTGGTTGAAGGCGATACTCACCCACCTGGAGCACCTTTTGTTCCTGTCATACTGGAAAGCAGCATTAACGGTGTCTTTGGGCTCCTCACATCTTGATACGAAAATGACCATTTTTCTTAATGTTAGTTCGGATTTACTCGTTAGGCGCCGCAACAAGACAGTTGCAGCATCTTCGGTTCTCCTCTGTTCTAAAGGCACCTAGCGAGATTCACTTATTGAGGCATGTCGCTGATGAAGAGAACGATAAAAGCACACGCGAAAACTCTTTCAACTCCAAGGGGACCCGGAGTCGGCAGCATAACGGCGCTCTAAAGGGACGAAACAGAACCCGAGAAAATTGCAATTCAAAAAAGTAGGTAGGTTCAACCTCGAGATGTGAGACCTTTTCAAAACACCTTAAAAAGCTCTTCACCATTTAGCGCTTAATGACCAAGGGAGTGTATGATACAGTGTGCTATTTATTACACCAGGACTTCCAGTACCTTCGCAACTCTTCCACCCTTCTGGTGCTCTTTATTTCCGCCCAAAACCAGTAAACATGAGATTACCTCTATCATGCAAAACTCCGACTCGTCAAGTTTACTCCCCCTTAAGCTTGGCCTGTGTAACAGTAAAGGCCATCTCGAGAAGATCTTGCTCCTCCTTCGTATGTACGCGCTTCAGACCCGTGGCGACGGAGGCACTGGGGTCACGACCAGCATACATGACGTGCTTGCGGTGGTGGTGCTCAGTCTCGTTGAGAAGAGTCTCGATTCGGGGCTGGGTAAAGCTCCATGCACCAGCGTTCAGGGGCTCTTCCTGGCACCAGACGATAGTCTTAGCGTTAGGGTATTGGTCCAGGTTCTCCTTGAGCTGTTGCCAAGGGAAGGGGTTCAGCTGCTCAATGCGAGTGAATGCGACATTGTCGATCTTGTTGTCGGCACGGTACTTGTGGAGGGCACTCCAGACTTGACCGGAGCAGAGGATAACACGCTCGATCTCCTCGGGGCTCTTAATGGCACCAGTCTCATGCTCAGGATCGGCAATCAAAGGTCTGAAGCCAGCATTGGGGTCTGTGAACTCCTCAATGTTGGAGCGTGCGAGAGGGTGACGCAGCAACGACTTGGAGAAGAAAATGACCAGAGCTATATTTGGATAGTAGGTTAGCAAAACAAATGAACACCAAGGGGGAAATAAGGTAGAGGTGACTAACGCTTGCGGAACTGACGGTGCATCTGTCGGCGCAGAGCATGGAAGAGGTTGGATGGCTCCGTAAAGTAAACGATCTGCATGTTGCAGTCCTGGTGCTGACGGTCGAGCTTTTCGGGAGAGGGGAAAACACGAGGGTCCTCATTGCTCAGCTGGAGGTAACGCTCAAGGCGGCCGGAGGAGTGTTCTGGGCCCTGACCATCATAACCGTGGGGTAACGACATTACTAGACCGGTTCGCTGCATCCACTTGGACTCACCAGAGGCGATGAACTGATCAATGATACATTGAGCATTGTTGGCGAAATCACCAAATTGGGCTTCCCACATAACCAAGGCATTGGGCGATGACAGGGAATAGCCGTATTCGAAACCAAGGGCTCCGAACTCGCTGAGAGAAGAGTTGGAGATGACAAACTTGCCCTGGTCCTTGCTGATATGCTGCAGGGGCGTGTACGTTGCTTCGTCCTCCTGGTCATGGAAGACAGCGTGACGCTGAGAGAATGTGCCACGCTCAACATCTTGGCCAGAAACGCGAACATGGTAACCTTCGGTGACAAGAGTACCAAAGGCCAAGGCCTCGGCGGTGGGGAAGTCAATGTTCTTACCCTCAACGACCGACTTGGTGCGGTTGCTGAGGATACGCTTGAGGTTGCGGTGAACCTGGAAGCCTTCAGGCGCGCTGCCAATGACCTCTCCAACGTGGGCCAGAGTCTTCTGGTCAACATTCGTCTCGTGGTGGCGTAATACCTCGGTAGCAAGCTCCTTGGGCGACTTGAAGCCATTCCAGGCAGATGTCGTCCATTCCTTGGAGGTTGGCTGGTAGTCCTTGGACTTGGTGAAGCTCTCTTCCAACATGCCCCATACCCATTGCTTGTGCTCTTCGATGTCTTCCTTGGTGAAGGATCCGTCCTCAAGCAGCTGCTTGACGTAGACGTCGATCTGAGGATTCTTCTCCTGGATACGCTTGTACATGAGCGGCTGTGTGAAGGAAGGCTGATCGGTCTCGTTGTGTCCGTACTTTCGGTAGCAGACAAGATCGATGACCACATCATGCTGGAACTCTGCGCGCCAATCAGCAGCCAGCTGGCAAACATAGTTGACTGCCTCAACGTCATCAGCATTGACGTGGAAGACAGGAGCATCAATGGCCTTGGCGATATCCGTGCAATAAGCGGTAGATCGAGCGAAGCGGGGATCGGTGGTGAAACCAATTTGGTTGTTCACGACGAGATGAATGGTACCACCAGTCGAGAAGGCTGGCAGCGAGTGGAAACCAAGACATTCGTACACAATACCCTGGGCAGCAAAGGCGGCGTCACCGTGGAGCAACACGCTCATGGCGGTGCGGTGTGTCTTTTCGTCGTTGTTGTAGTGCTGGATGGCACGGGTCTTGCCCAAGACGACGGGGTCCTCGGCCTCCAAGTGGGATGGGTTGGCAACAAGGGAGAGCTGAACACGCTTTCCGGAAGGTGTAGGACGCTCGAAGTTCATTCCGAGATGGTACTTGACGTCACCAGAACCCTCGTCCTCTGCACCAGTGGTACCGGCAAATTCGCTGAAGATGGACTCATTGGGCTTGCGAACGACGTTGCTCAGAACGTTGAGTCGGCCACGGTGAGGCATACCAATGACAATGTCCTTAACACCATAATCAACGCTACGGTCGATGAGAGCCTTCATACCTGGCACAAGGGTTTCGCAGCCCTCGAGACCAAAACGCTTATCGTTGGGGTACTTTGTAGCCAGGAACGACTCGAAGCTTGAACTCCACATGAGACGGTCGAGGATGCGGCGCTTCTCGTCAATCGAGTACTTGAAAGGCTGTGGCACTTCGAGGCGCTCGCGCAGCCAATCGCACTTCTCGCGATCCGGGATGTGAATGAACTCGACACCATAGGAACCGCAGTAAATCTTCTCGCAAGCTGCAATAATATCTCGAAGAGTCATCTTCTCGCGACCCTCGCGCTTGAATCGGGGGAGAATTCCAGGTCCAAGGTTGTATTCGGTATCGAGATCTTTCTCGGTGAATTGGTAGTGCTCGAGAGTAAGCTCCTTGGGCTTGATGTTGCCAAATCCCGATGAAGTGGTGCGAATGCCGAGAGGGTCGATGTTGGCAGTGTGGTGACCACGCGCCTGGTAGGCACGGACAAGGAGCTGGACCTTCAGATGGTTGGTGACATCAGAACCGTCATCAAGAGCCAAACCACCAGACAGACGAGGAACACCTCCGGTCATTCCGGGGACCAGGTTGGGAGGCGGCTGGAAAGCTTGCGAGATGGGCATATCGCCGCTCTCCATGTTTTTGAAGTAGACCTGCCACGATACGTGGACGCTCTTGGGGTCTTGCTTCCATTGAAGATACATCTCATCAATGTAGTTGGCGGTGCTTCCGGAAAGGAAGTTATCACTCGGGTCTGGAGAATTGTCGATAGCGGCGGTGGAGTAGCTGCGGTGGGCAGTGATGGCCATCGACCGTCGAGTCGAGGAGAGCCTCCATAACGACGTGCGCGCAGCGGTGGTCGAAATAGGCGACGAGCATGAGGAGCGGGCGCCTCTGAGCAGCTGCGAGCTAGCTCTACTCAAGGAATTTCTCAACATCGTGATAGGAAAGGGTGAGTCAGTATTAGGGATCCAACGCTGTTGCGATGGAAGGAAAAGAAGGATGAAGTCAGAAAGGGACGCACGCACGTCCTTCTCTTCGGCTACAGCGACGCGGCTAAGTAGTTTTCTTGCCCGAGAGGTAGCCGGAAACCTCAAATTCTGCCCCTAGCTAGAGCTGCCTGCGCCACATACCAGCCACAGGCATGAAACATGAACCTCCGGCGGTCAATATTAGAACTACCAACCTAGTAATAGATCAGGATTAAGTGAAAATTTAGAACAATTTATTATTTTTTTGCTATACTGTTTAGTAGTATTAACAAGATACATGAAAAGGGCTTTCTTCACTGTGCCATGTTTCATTTCAGCCACTCGAGTACGTCACTGCCAGGGAAGTCGGTAGCATCTCCACCGTTCGCTAATCTTTCGCTTGCACACACACACCAAGAGTATGAAATCACACGCACCAGTGTGGATCCGCACAAGACGTCGGGAAAAAGTGTGAATGACCTTGGTCGAGCTGTGTCAGCTGCCTGTAACACCGACGGCCTTTCCTCTCCTCCTTATTTTCACCAGGATCCCACCAGCCAATCAGCTAGACAGGGGAACTTCATCTCAAAATGCCAGACACCAAAGGGTCAGCAAAGCTGGCCCGTTCAAAGGCCTTGGATGATCTTATTATGGGGGTAAGCCAGCAAGCATGTTTTTGCGATTTGTCTGTTATATGCAGGAATATGTTCTGTTACCGATACCATTAGCGCATGACATCTGTTTTGCAGATAGCCTTGGTTCTTTGAATACTAATAGACCAAACCGTTGCACAGACAAACAGTAGTAGCATTGTTTCGAAACGCAGTGTCGAGCGACTCTACTACGCCAATGAGTCTCATTACTTTCGTCACTTTGTCAAGAAGCCTCAGAGGCGGGCACCCCTTATTAATCGTGGTTACTGGCTGCGTCTAAAAGCCATAGATGTCATTGTTAGACAGTTCCTTCGTAGCACACCCTCCAAGAGAGTTGTCATCAACCTGGGCTGTGGTAGGTAAGAAAGCCCCTTGCTCCCTCCATCATTCGAACTATCCCTTAACCTGAATGGTGCTGGAAAAGTGATGTGTTGCCTTGGCAATGCCACACTCGTTACGGCCCTAGTTGCCAGGATGCTGTTTTCATCGACGTTGACTACCCCGATCTCATGCGCAAGAAGCGTACCATCGTCCTGGAGACACCTGAACTCCGCGGGATATTGGGTCCCGACTTTAAAACAAGCCAAGTCGAGGACGATCCGGTCTTGTTGAAGAGTGACAAGTACTGCCAGCTGGCCTGTGACTTGCGTGATCTAAAGGCGTTTCAGCAAACTCTCGAATCTCTCCTCCCGCTATCCGAATGTAGTGTTCTGTTCGTAGCAGAAGTGTCCATCACCTACATGGACACCAAATCTGCGGATGCCCTGATTCAGTGGGCGAGCTCGATTGGAAAAGGTACGCAAAATCCTAATCCTTTATTATCCTCGCCTTACCCCCTAACCAACAACATACATAGCCGAGTTTTGCCTCCTAGAGCAGATTCTGCCCAACGGGCCACACCATCCTTTCGCGCAGACTATGCTTAAACACTTCAATAAGCTAAACACGCCTCTGAAATCGGTTCATCAGTATCCGACCGTGGCAAGTCAGTCCGCCCGATTTCAGCATCGCGGTTGGCAACAGGTTGACATCTGGGATCTCTGGGATGCATGGGTGGATGACACTTTCGTGACATCCACAGAACGAGTTTCACTAGATGATATTGAACCATTTGACGAATGGGAAGAGTTTCTACTTTTCTGCCGTCACTACGTTGTCGTGCATGCCCAAGCCGCTGGCTCTGGCATATCACGTTCGTTCGAGGAAATAGAACCAACTCGGTCTCTCGAGGTCCAGATAAAGAAGCAAATTCCGTCAGCAAACATCAAGCGTCGTTTTGGCAATACCCTTGTCTTGCAGAATCCTGAAAGGGGCCATGTTGCTGTACACATGCTCGGCCTTGGTAACGAGGCCAGGTCTGATACGTACGACCTCTTTAACATTGGTAATCAGTCCACTCTTTCTTCAAGGTTGCCATTCCACGGACCATTCCCTCGCATGTGTTCCACCATGTCTGATCTGGACGAATTTGGCGTTCTCCTTGCTGGGGGGCGTACCAACCCAACGAAGGCCTTATCTGAATGTTGGCTGCTAACCAGAGGAGCCTCTTGTTCCTGGAGAAAAACATGGGAGCTACCGAAGCCTCTTTACCGACATGCTGCCTTGCGTCTCAAAAATTCGTCCCTAGTTCTGGTGGTGGGAGGAAAGACGGGTCCTTCGGAGATCTCAGATGATGTGTTTGTTTTCCATCCAGAAAGGGGGTGGTTGACTTGTGAGAAGATTGGTATTCAACCCGAACCCCTGTTCGGAGCGACTATTTGCAACTTATTCAAAGCCGAAGTTGAAAGAGATGAATTTGGGGGGCTGTTGACTGGTGGCCTACGTCGAGATGGAACCTTTAACCTCAAACAATACCGATGGAGTTTGAAGATGTCTACATCTCAGGTCAGTACAGGAATCCCACCCCTTTTACAGTCTTGACTCTAACTTACGGTTGAAAATAGCCATCGATTTCATTCGAAGAAGTTGCATTTTATGGAAATTGTGGAAAGCAGCTTGCAGTATTTGGCGCAACCATTGTAGACTTGGGGGAAAGAGTCGCTATATGTGGAGGGATGGGCGAAACTCCGTCTCACCAAGGCCAGACTATCCTGCTCTTGTCAGGGGAGGATACCATGCCTGAAATCCTGGCATCAAAACCACCAACTGATATGGAAAACAACTGGCCCTTGATGATCGGCTCCTCGACCATATTAAAAGATGGCCAAATCAGTGTCATAGGCGGAGGCGCCACATGTTTTTCCATGGGAACCTTCTGGGAGACGGCACTTTATCACTTGCGGCTACCCGTGGACAATGGTCTGTTAGCGGAATCTACAGATGATACCCTTGTTGGCATTGAGACATTTCAGTCTTGGGAGTACATGGAATCCCCAAAGATTCTTGGCAAAATCGACAATGATCTGTCGGCTGCGTCGAATCAAGAAGCAGTTAGCACGACGGAGATTCCCCGAGTCATTTTGCGGTCTGCGGCTGAGTTCGAAGCCATTGTGAAGAAGGGCAAGCCGGTTGTTATTGAAAGGCTCGACTTGGGCCCCTGCGTCCAGACTTGGACAGCAGAACATATGGCAGAGCAAGTAGGAGCAGAACGGGAGGTGAGTGCCTTTGTAACAGACCATATATTCGGTCATACTGTTTCCATACGCAATCGTCGACTGACTTGGGAACCAGTTCGTTGTGCACGAAAGCAGAACGGATACAGAGCGGCTAGATTTTAATTCCAAGAATTTCCAATATGTGACTGACTCTTTTGGAAACATCATGAAGAGGATCCAGCAAGGTGGTAGGCTCTATCTACGGGCTCTCTCAAACTCCAAGCCTTCTGAACGCCCGGCCAACATCAAGGAAGATTTTCCCGCTCTGGCAGATGATTTCATCATCCCCAAGGAAGTTGCACTGGTAGAAGAAAACTTGTTCAGTTCAATTTTGAGAGTTTCGGGCAAGGTCAATATGTGGCTACACTACGACGTAAGTGAACCTTGGGTCATTGATCTCGCATCAGTTACTAAATTCCTCGACAGGTCATGGCAAATATCTACGCCCAGGTTCGAGGGTCCAAGCGGATGATTTTATTTCCCCCAAGCGACGTATCCAGCCTTTCATTTGCCCCGGGATCGTCGAGCTCGAGCATTGACGTGTTCTCGCTTCTTGCATCCTCGACATTGCCAAAGACGAGGCCGCACGAGACCAATTTGGCAGCAGGTGATGTTCTATTCATCCCAACGGCATGGCTCCATACAGCCACGCCGACAAGCGATATGAGCGTGGCCGTCAATGTGTTTTTCAGGGATCTCGATAAGTCAAGTTACTCCGCAGGCAGAGATGTATATGGGAACAGGGACCTGGCGGCATACGAGCGGGGGAGACAGGATGTTGCGAAGCTGGGAAAGAGTTTCGAGAATCTACCACAGGAGGTGAGACGGTTTTACCTGGCAAGACTGGCAGATGAGTTGCTTCAGACGGGCGAAGCTGCTCATGAATAGGCTTGATGTTGTAGATGTCTAGATACAGAATCTCACTTGGCTCCCAACTAATCGCTTCTACGCCCATCATGCTCTTGGATTATCCAACTTTTTCCTTTTTTCCTCCCTCAGAAAATTCAGTGATCTCCAAAAAAAAAACTGTTCCTTCGATTTGTTACCTTAGTTTTGCGGGCAGAGAAGGAAGGGAATCAGCGACGACGGGTGACGTCACATTAACATTTCTGGAATCTACCCAGAAGCGATTCATTCTCAGCTGAACCGGAAAGTGAGTTCCTACACTATCAATTCATCAATTCACCTATAACCAGTCACCCTAAAAAAACGAGAAGTGAAGGATAGCACCATACTGCAGCCATGCCACCAGCCCGCCTTCGCCCTTCCTCTTGGGGACGGTTTGTGCTCCCTGTCGCCCTGGCCGGTGCTGGAGGCGCCTTCATCTACAGCTACAGACCTCGCATCATCCCCGGCTCGGAATCACCTGCGGTTCCGCCCCCGACCTACGGCCCCGATGGCTCCTTCAAGATGCCCAAGTTTCCTCGCCAAAAGCCCCGGAGTGATCACCTCACTGACCTGCGGGATGAGTTCAAGTATGACGTGCTGGTCATCGGCGGCGGCGCTACAGGGTCCGGCGTTGCCCTTGATGCAGCTACTCGAGGCCTCAGAGTGGCTCTGGTCGAGCGTGACGACTTCAGCAGCGGCACCAGCAGCAAGAGCACCAAGCTTGTCCATGGTGGCGTGCGATACCTGGAAAAGGCTGTCTGGAATCTTGATTGGAACCAGTTCCAGCTGGTCCGCGAAGCTCTCAAGGAGCGCAAATACTTCCTCCAGACTGCTCCGCACCTTAGCATGTGGCTGCCCATCATGCTTCCCTTGGACCAGTGGTGGAAGGTCCCGTACTATTGGGCGGGCACGAAGTGCTACGATATCCTGGCTGGGAGCGAGGGGATCGAGAGCTCCTACTTTTTGACTCGCAGCAAGGCTCTGGAGGCGTTCCCTATGCTGAAGCAGACGAATCTGGTCGGGGCACTGGTTTACTACGATGGTGCTCACAACGACTCAAGGATGAATGTAAGCATTGCCATGACCAGTGCTCTATACGGAGCCACCGTTGCGAATCACACAGAGGTCACTAGCCTTCTCAAGGATGACCAGGGAAATGTATGTGGCGCCAAAGTCCGAGATTTGATAGCTGTTCGTGACGGTCAGCCAGCGGAGGACATTACTGTTCGCGCCAAATGTGTAATCAACTGCACTGGCCCTTTCTCTGATTCCATTCGAAAGATGGATGATGAAAAGGCTAAGGAGATTGTAGCCCCCTCTTCGGGAGTGCATGTTGTGCTCCCCGGTTATTACTGCCCAGGCACAATGGGCTTGATTGACCCCTCCACGTCAGATGGTCGGGTTATCTTCTTCTTGCCTTGGCAGGGCAATACCATTGCCGGAACCACCGACTCGCCTTCCCCTATCTCCAAGAACCCGGTGCCAGAGGAAGAATCTATTCGGTGGATCCTGGACGAGATTCGACAGTACCTTTCCCCTGAGATTAATGTACGTCGAGGGGATGTTCTATCCGCGTGGTCGGGTATCCGACCATTGGTGAAGGATCCCGAAGCCACCAATACCGAGTCTCTTGTCCGAAACCATCTCGTCAATGTTTCGGCATCCGGGCTGTTGACTTGTGCTGGTGGCAAGTGGACTACCTATCGTCAAATGGCAGAAGACACGGTCGACAAGGCCATCGAAGTGGCTGGCCTGCAGCCACGGCCCGTGCCAGAGTTTCGGCGAGTCTCTGTATCGGGTTCGGATGACGTCGACGACGGTGCCATCCTGGATGGGAGTTGTCAGACACACAAGGTGCGCCTTATTGGAGCTCACGGGTTCAGCAAGACACTCTTCATTCCACTCATCCAGCACTTTGGCATCGAAACGGAAGTTGCGAAACATCTGATCGAGTCGTACGGCGATCGGGCGTGGACGGTGGCGTCACTGTGCCAGTTGACTGACAGGCGGTTCCCCGCCCGAGGAGAGCGGATCTCGCGTCTCTATCCCTTTGTTGATGGGGAGATTCGGTATGCTTGCCGGCACGAACATGCTCAGACAGCCGTCGACGTACTCGCCCGTCGCACGCGCCTTTCGTTTCTGAACGCCCAAGCCGCATTGGAAGCCCTCCCTAAAGTCATTGACGTAATGTCGGAGGAGCTGGGGTGGGATCGCCGACGTCAGGATATCGAATGGAAGGAGTGTGAGTATTCTAAATTGCTTCTGTCTTACCCGCCTCGTTGTATTCCTGAAATCAAAGACAAGCCACTAACAACCCCCATCCCGTAGCGGTGTCGTTCCTCGAATCAATGGGTCTTCCGAAACCCATGCTTTCAGCTACTCGTAAGCAAGTCACGGAGGGCAAGCTCGACTTCTCCAGTTCCCTTGAATGGAACATGTACTCTCGCCACAATAAGCCTTCAGACCGTGCATGATCCGAGCCGGCTTCCGCTCCGGCGATTACGTTTCCTCAGGTCAATGCGTGAAACTTTGGCATAAAAGCATGTGAAGAATACAACACATGTGAAGGAGATACAATTGTCTGATGTGGGTAGCATTGCGGTGGAGGAGTAAAGGGAGAAGAGGCAGCAGAGACTCTGTAAGCAACGCTTCATTCCGGCGAGCGTCGTCTCACGAGGTGGGACGACCCTCCATCCGAACCACTCGGGCGTTCTGCACGTCTTCCTTCCTCCCCCTCCCTCGCAAGTTCTCTCGTGAAAAATCAGAAATTTTCAAGTTGCAGGGTGGGCGTGCGTCGTGTGGATAGCTACCTATGCTACCTTGGGCACCGTGCCAGAAGTAAACCACAGCAAGGTGGAACACGATGGGAACAATGCCTCGAATAACCGCCGCCAGGGGTCATCATCTCCATACCTGTGCCTTTGTATCAGTCACTGGACTGGTCCGCTTCCTCGTTCTTTTTCGACTTCTCGAACCACGGAAGCCCCACCGTTTTTACCCATCAGCGATCACTCCCCCCCCCACAAGGGTATTGTTCCAACCGCCCCCTGCTTCGGCGGTCCCCGTCAGGCGATGCCTACAGCAGATCATGCCTGGTAGCAATTTTTTCCTTACCTCCTTTCTTTTCCTTTGCCCTGTTTGTATGCTATGTAGTTACCGAGCACGCGCCATCAAGAATGGGTACTAATGTCTCGGGAGAAGAACCATTCAACCATCAGGTCATCATTGGATTGTCGCGTAACAATCACCAGCTCCAATTTAATGTCTGTATCTCACATGACCCAAGAGGAGGAGTAGAACTTGGATGAATTTGATTCGATTGTCCGCGACTCGATAAGAGTCCGTGTCTTTCTGTCCCCAAGTTGTAGTAGTACAGAGTAGTAGTAATAGTAGTAGTAGTAATACATACACAAACACTATCGCCTGCATGTAATATCCTTCGAGGATATACTCGTCAGACATGCCCTTCTTGTGGCGCTCAAATGTTTAAGCCAAGCAATGCTATGCCGTATCATGATCATGAGTTCATTACCGCCCCCCCCCACCCCCCCCCCATGCCATAGCTGCCCAAATGCGCCTATTCCAATGTGCTCAGCTCATTAACTATTCCTTCCCAAAAGAGAAAATAACAGAGGAAACGAAAAAAAAGGGAAAACACTGATGATAAAACACCCTGAGGTGCAAAAAAAATAACTCCTGTTTTCCAGCCCATGCTAATCGATTTTTGGTATCCAAATATGCAACGCACGCAGGTGTGTATCATGAGGAATGAGTGCATACCCTAGTGATTAAACAATTAAAGCAAGTGTAAACTCCCAGCCAGATGTGGTTGGGGATATGTAGCGGGAAAGAAGCATAAGAGTGTGCACCAGCCCAGCAACGCCACCGGAAATTGATGCCAGGATGTTCATCACACCCCGTTATTACCATCGATTTTTCTCGGGGCAAGGTAGCCGGGAAACCAACGACGTTCCCTCACATTATATTGCCATGGCGGTTCGCTTCATGCCCAGGGACTGACGACGTCGGGGGGGATCGTTTCGACGAACTTCTGCGGTTGAAGCCGAGCTTTGCGCCCATCTTCTTCCACCCTTCCTTTTGGGCAGCCATGGCTCGTTGGAGCCCGCCAGGGGAATTGTTGAAGCCCCAATCAGTGCTCGAAGGTGGTGTCGTTGGTGGTGTCATTGGTTCCATGGCGGCTGGTGAGCCACCCTCGCTGTCGTCGGTCAAACCTTCCATCTCGTGCGAAGAACCAGTCCGTGATGATGAACGTGGGGAAGTTCTTCCTCTAGCGATATTAAAATAGGGGGGTAACTTGTGGTGTGCGTCGTGGTGTGAGGATTCGTCAAGCTGCATTGGGCTCACAGATTCCAGAAATGGGACCAGGACGGAGTCGTTCATGAGCTCATGAATAATACGTCCAGCTTCTTCAAGAACCGAAGGGTGAGGAGGCGTAGGTCGCGATGAAAGACTGAGCAGCTGGTCTCGTACTCGTGAAGGTATGTTGATTTCTCGTGCCGAGCAAGGCGTAATGTAGACGGCTATCAGCCTGTCCCATAAATTTGACAGATACTCGACATCATTAGGCACTGCGGGTTGGTTGCCGCCATATACCAGAGCAAAAGAATCAGAGTATCTTCGTAAATCAAGGGTAAACTCCAGCGTCTCCATGCAATGGTTGTTCGACAGATAGGCAGTGAAGGCAGCTAATGACCATGGCGGAGGGGCCTGGTCGAGTAAAATCTCGGAAAGAGTTGGGGGCCGAGCTCCCATATCTGATCGTGGCGAAGAAACACTTGAAGCAAAGGCACCGCTTGACGGTCTCGTTTCCGGAGCATCGAAGAGGATGAAGTCCTCGAAGGCCGATTCAGGCCTGGGCGACAGCTCCCGAGGCGTGGGAGGAAAGTAAGGCAAAGGTGGACTTCTCGATTTGGATCTGATCATGTCTGATCTACCATGAACAAAGCCCAGCTGGGTGCTATCCAAGACTTGATGAAAGACCTCCCTCGCCCCCAGGTTCCAAATTATCTCTATATGTAGCGTACGGGCGAAATGCTACTTCGGTGACCGGCCCGGGATTATGTAGGTGCAGGAAGCGTCAATGCACCCGGTGGGCAACAAATGGTCAGAGTGGAGTGAATGCGCAAAGCTGTAAAGTCAAACAAGCAATCTTTGGCGGCTAGTACTTTTAACGGATGTTTACTTGCTCAGGAACGCGGTCGTCGAGGTGCGGCGAGGATGCGGTAAGGTGGCGAGGAGAGTTTGTGGCTTGAGGCGACAGAGAAACTCTACAAAAGGTGGTGGTAATGGAGAGTGTGTGTGTGTGTGGTGTTGAATAGGAAGGCGAAATAGACTTTAATGGTTGACGTTGATGGCGGAAAACGAAAGTGGGAGTGACTGGAATGATAACTCGGGAGAATGACGGATTGTTTAGGAAGTGAAACGGAGGGCAGAAAGCTACTGGATTCTTCTTATTATCTGAGATGGAGTTGTTTGGAGCAAGGGCCAGGGAAGGCTTGGAGCAGTTGAAGAGCGGGGACGCCGAGTAGTTTGTAGTGATGCTTCCGTCGTCGGGTGGCCAGGGGGGAGGGTGTGTGCTTTTTCGCCTGTCAGTCAGTCGCCCATGTTTTGAATGGCGACCTCGACTCAAGGCTGCTGGCAGGAAGGAAGGAGCAGAAGGGAAGGAGGAGTCATGAAGGCAGGTGCTGGGGGACAGTACCCGGCAATACCTCTGGGCCCCGGCAGGTGCCTTCTACAACGGGCATGGATCGTGCAGCAGCAGGGGCGCCCAATGTACCGCGGCGTACCGTTGCCCGCGGAGCCTGTCAGAGACGAAGGGACGAGACAGGTAGGTACCCTACTGCTGGCGTGGTACCGGCGCAGATGCATGGCGGCTTGAGACACTGGCAGCGAGGGAAGAGGAAAGAGGTGCGTGATGTGTGTGGGCTTGGCTGCATTTCTCTCCAACACGGTGAGGGGCGCAAAGCAATCTTTGGCCAGGCTAGCCTTGACCTCCCTTACCACGAAGGGGAAAGTGAGGTAATACTACGGGCCTGCTGGGTTGATCGCACCCACCCTGGTATTTTTTTAGGCTTGCGGAAGCATCGCAATCGCACCTTGTGGAGGGCAAACGACGTCGGATCACGTCAGGGGTTGTGTAGTGGTTGTCCGCGAATGCCGCGTCCCCAAGGAACAGCGCCCATTGTGAAGGCGTTGGGTATCTACCGATCACCAAGGCCAATTCCTGCGTCCACCGTCTGGCTTCGCCTCTGCGATGAAGTCCCAGCAGCGGCTCGCCAATCCTTCGTCCCTATGCCGTCCTACCTATACACCTCCAAGTAATGCAATGCATGCATGCATACATACATGCACAAGGACGGAGGTACCAAAGCAACTGGTACCTACCTCGGTAGGTGGACTAAGCAGTGAATAGCCTCTCCTTTTTGTATCATCATGACTGGGATTGCTCCCTAAGCGTCCCCACCACTCTTGTCCCTGCCCGGCTCCACCTATCATTTGGGGCCTGCCTTCTACGTAGATGGAGGCGGTATTGGGTACTTGGCGGTTCGCTTTCCAACCATGGCTTTGGGGATCAGGCTGAACGCTCTTGCCATTCCCTTTCGCTCGCCGGGTCTCCTTCAGTAGCTGCAGTAGTCTCCGGCTGCACCGTTGCCTTTCTCCTTGCTGCCTGCGGTGCTCAAACCGCCCGGATCCGATCAGTAAGTGCACAAATGTGCCGGATACGTTTCTCGACACGAAATGCGGCACCCCTCTCGGTGGTTCACTGGCAGAAGTACCAGGTACTCCACCCACCGCGTAAAGAGCGCCCTGTTATGTCAGAAGGGTGGCTGGGCTGGTCGGCGATTAGCCAAAGTGTAGGTGGGCAGCACGGCCAGTGGCTGCTGGCGGTGCAAGTTTGCCCCCGTGCATGACGCTAGAAGGGCACTAGAAAGAAGTCTCTCTGGCCAGCCGACAGGGATGCAGCAAGGTCAGACCATCAGAGTCTTCTGGAACGCCATCAGTCCGTGCAGCTCGTGCTAGTCCTGCGTTGTGTGCTGCGTGCATGTGTCCATGCCTGAGTCGTTGCACGAGAAGCCCAAGCAGGAGAGAGGCGGCGAAGATGTATCCAATGTCTCTTATCGGAAACAGCAGGGAGTGACAGCCGGGAGTTTTGCCCCATGGCCACGGCGGCAGCACTGCAACCGGCGGCAACCCGAGATCTGTTCATCCATCCGACAGGGCAGACCTGAAGCCAGCACGGTTTCTTCAGTCCATGCCGCCCGTTGTGTTTTCCTCGAAATTTCCCCCATAGCTCATTATGCGGTGTGAACATCATCTGACGTTGAAGCTATTGTCTAGCGTGCAAGGACCCAGAAAACGGGCCGGTGAGTCAGTCAAGACGAGACATTCTGACCGAACACAACCCCATGCTACTCCTGCTGCCATGTCTCATGTACACAATCGCGAAAGGATGAACAATGGAAGCAGGTCTGGATTGGGATATTCTCACACAGGTAGAACCTTTTGGGTGCAATTTCAGATCAGATAATGAATGCAACATATACATAATTAGAACCCGCTGAACGACACCTATCTGCACAACCAAACAACCAATATCTACTCCAGTTGCTCTACTCCCCTAACCACTGAGTCACTTTGCTGTCTTGTTACTCGCTCCTCAATGCGATGTCGCAGCAGTGTGTGCAAATGCTGTCTCCATTGAGGAGGGATACCCGCCAACGAAGAGCCCAGCGTATGTAGATACGAACGGTCGGGTCCTACTTTCAAAACACTGGTCCAGGCCCAGCTGGACAGAAGATATGCCCAAGGGGCCTCCTTCTTCGAAAATTCGATCCATGGATTCCCCATAATCATGATCGGTCGGTGTGGATGTGAGTCTGAGACAGCGATTGTTCACACGATGACACTTGACAGGGAACCACTCTTTCCCATCATCCTCTTACGGATCAGGGTTAACCAGTGACATACACGGCCGTGCTGCGATGGATCTCGACAGAAACCATCATGAATAGCCCCGTCACCTAGTAGAGTGCCCCTTGCGCTATGGATTCGCCCATCCGACTGCAAAACCTCCGATCTCAACAGCGGCCTCGAGATACGACGCACCTCTTTGGATCGCCGGGCGGTGGAATGCAGATAGGGGTTACACCAACCGCAACATCGCAGACAACATCCAGCTCAGCAGACAAACAACCGACAAGTGCCGGCAGGCTTTCGCAGCAAGGAGGGTCACATTCTCCGGTTGTACTCGCAACCACCCATGACAAATCTCTCCGCAAGAGACTGCCAGATTGGGCAGCAGGGAAAGGGCGGCAACCGACCAGATGTGTGATTCCTTCCGAGCGAGCTGCAAGAGATACCCCAGCCAATTCAGGGCCCCGGCTTGGTGGTTTCTGGGCCATTCCCAGCCTCTAGTGCACCCCTCCTTCGGCACTTGGGCCTGGTGCATCACGCGATCTAGAGTTGGCGTTGCAGCACGGCGTCATCTCGCGTCCACCAGGTCGTCAATGGTATGATCTGCCTCACGCCATGGGCGGGCGCGACGAGAATGGGAACAAAACGGAGTTTGTAAGCACACCCACGCTGGAGGACATCTGGGTTCACACATCTGCCAGCCGCGATGCACCCTTCCAGCATAGTGGTGGGCTCGCGCTCGGCCATGGCATCCCATCCAATAGACGCCGGCGCCAAGCTGTCATCATGATGATGATGACGACGGCGGATGGCAGGACAGCGCAGGTTGCCATCCATCCAACCCTCCCGCCTGGGAGAATGGGAAGAAGGGCAAGGGGGTGGTCCAACTGCTTGGGAGCGGCGAATCCCACCGTCGATCTTGCTGCTAATGCTCGTCGGGCGCCCGTCAAAGGACCCAGCGCCAACTCAGCCTCCTCCCGCCGGCGCACTTCAATTCGATGGCGATCGCCATTTCGTGTGTGGCCCGATCAGACGCCTGGGTACTACATAATAATTAATCGCCCGCCGCCTGAGGTGACAGTAGCATAGCAAAGTCGCAGTGCAGCGGGCGCCCGTGCGACTTGATGGTTCACTTTCATCTTGGTGCCGCCCTGCCATCGAATGAATGCGAATGAATGAGCATGTCGCACCTTGCCACCGCTCGGCCATGCTACGTCGCACTTCTGAGAACCGTCTGGAGCTGGGCCAAGCCACGGCACGTTCTGCTATCCCCTTGTGGGAAGATGGAAGCGAGGTGGCAATTTCTGGAACCCTTCCGCTTTGGGCACTTTTTTTTTTCCCTCCCTTTTTTTTCTAGCCCTCACCCTTCCCCCAACAAGCCAAAGCCAAGACGAGGTAAGGTAAAAATATTGGCCCGGCCATCTCCGGTTTATCAATCTTATTTTTTTCTTTTGCCTCCATCGTCATGTCATTGTGGGCCCAACCCCAAGATGCCCCGCCAAACTATCGTGTAGATGCAGCCTGACCAAATACAAAATTCTCTTTGCCTGCTTGTGACTGTGCTTTTCTCCGCTCGGTTCGTGACAAACACCACCACTGTAGAGTCGCCGTGCAAACCTCACCCCCTCCAAGCACTCAGCCTAATCCTCCCGACGCTCAAACGGTCCGAACGACCTGACCGGTGCATCCACCATGCAAGCCATGGCGGCTGTTGTCTAGACCTGCCGGGAGCCGCCGCTGCCTTCATTGGCTGTTGGCCTCCCGCGGCTCCGTCCTTGTTCGCCTCATGTCGGACGGCGAGACGGTTACTGTCAACAATGCGCGGGTAGGAGAGAGTCGGATCCTACGTCCAATAGCCTTTGCCAAGTGACCATGCAATAAGCCATTGAGAAAAACTTTTCAGCGGTGAAACAATTACAAGCAGAGGAGAATTTTTTTGATGTGGAAGCAATATGGCTCAATGGCCTCGGTTCTTGTCTCATTAAACGCCAAACAATGTACTACACAGCATGCCTGCCTATGCTGAAATCTACACACAGCTCCGGGCTTGTCTTTGCTAGCAAATGTTCCCTTTTCCCGGTCGTCCAAAAGGCTCTCCTCGGCCTGTAGTCTCACTCCCTAATCCTCTGGCTTGCCAACGCCTAGAAATGCATGCATGGTATCTCTAATGATATGAATCCCTTTTCTTTGCCAATCGCCCCAACTCCTGAAGTCGCACATCAACACTGGATAACAATCCTAATAGATAAAGCAAGCAGAATACAAAAATACTTCCTTCGAGAAGGTGTAGAAAACTCAAGACGCAATCATAAGCATAATCCGTAAAATCGTTCTTCTTTTTTGCTGGGTTTGTATGTTGGTTTTGTTCGGTCTGATCAAAACACTCCCAGATCGAAATCCCCGCTGAACCCTCGGTTCAGCAAAACACTTGCGATTCGCAGGCGCTGGAGGGGCATATCCTCGGTGGAATAAGAGTCGATGGGGTTCAACCCAAGGGCAACGCACATTGCGTTTGTGATTGTATGGACACCGCAGTCCCATCCATTCGTCTGCCGGGGTGCTTCGTGCTTAACGACAGTCCACTCTTCAGCAACAAATGCGTCCTCTAGAACATCCTTGACCCATGCCAAGGCGAGGTTCGTGTTCAGAGGAGAGCCGACAGGCTTCATAGAATCCATGTGGGATACGGTGCGTTTAGAAGGCCGAACAACTAAAAGTGTCCAGTGGGAACGCTCGCAAATGGGCAGTAGAATGGTATCAATGTCAAGGAAGTTTCGTTTCTCGACGCCATAGCGTCTCAATGTGCGTTGCGTTCGTCCAACCCCCCTTTCCCTCAACTGCTTAAAGAAGAAGGAACTCATTGTCAGGCATTTACGAGTCTGCTTCTTCACATCCTTAATGCCAGCAGCCGAGTTGATTGCCTGGTCAAGCCACATCAGTGAGCCGTTTACGATCTCGTCGTTGAGCCACTCAGTCTCCGGAACAACCTTGGCAAAGTCATGCCGCCTGAGGTCGATACCCTCAACGGTCGTGGTGAGCGAGGTGGTTGGTGCTGAGGTCAGCGTGTCATGGACCCTTCGGTTCCAGTCTCCAGATAGTTTGGGCACAAACTTTTGTCGGGGGACACGAAGGCCGCCGGTCAGAGCCAGGCGGGCTTCCAATTCAATTCGGGCTTTCTCTGCTGCAGCCCGTTCTGCCGCCTCGGTTGCTTCGGCTGCGATTCTAGCTTCCTCTTCCCGTTTCTGTGCGAGACGAGAACTAGCAAGATCGCTCAACTGTAGAGCTATCGGGCCTGAATCTCTAAAAAGAGCATCGAGATTGCGGTACGTTTTCTGCTCTATTCCGGCAAAAGGTTCGAAAGGTTCTTTTTTAAAAGCTGTACTGGGTGGTGGCACAGCCAGGGGTTGGTAGTAAGAACGCCAGTAGATAGGCGAAGAAGTTGGTGAGGGTGAGTCCCTATTTATGTATGAAGCTGGACGAACATCTTGGAAGCTCATGCCCTTCTTGGAGATGTGTAATGTGCGGCCAGGTTCCTTGAGCCTCGCAATACCACTTCTAGTATGTGTGCGAGGCGGTGGGGAAAGTGTGCTGACGGAAAAACGAGCATGTTTGGGTAGTCTGAGTGCCTTCAAGCGCTTTGGCGTATCTCTTGAAGGGTGTTTAAGACGAGTCCTAAGGATCGAGCTTAACTCTTGGTGTTCTCTCATCGGGAGCCGAGGGGCAAAGTCTGTGACATATTGCGACTTAATAGCACGAGAGGCATCGCGCTCGGTTTCGTCGCGCTTTCCACGATTCCAAACGGACCAACGATGCCGCGTCCAAGCTTGGAGACGAGCCCTCTTGCTTGTGTCGTAAGCCCTTGAGATGGCTACTTGAGTACGTGCGCCAGCATTGTCTACTGCTGGTTGTGGGGAGAGTTGTTTCGCTTCTGAAGGGGCTGTGGCTGGCCTTTCTACCTTCTGCACAGGTTCTGGTGGGTTCGGGACCTCAGATGGAGCACTCGTCGGGCGGGGTGTGCTCCGTGTTAATTCATTTGGGAACGTGCCAGGCATTTCCTGGACTAGAGGTGCACGAGCTGGCGTCGGAAATCTAGTTATCATTTCTTTGAGATAATCTGGTGAGTCAAGGTAGCTTGGTGGTATAAGCCCTTCGAAGATGGCATTGATGTCCAGAAGAAGGCGATCAATAAAGAACATGGTAAGCTTATCGAGAGTGGTTGGATTCGGGTCTTCGTAATTGTGTGTCAGGCCGGCTAAGACGTAGGAGATAGATTGGAACGAGAAGACGGATCTGATATGAAACAGGATGTCTAAATCGAGAGAGGAGAATCCAAGGTCCAAGCGTGGGTGAAGAGTCGGACCATGAGAAGCTTTCAGTTCGGAAATCTTGCGCTTATCATACACTCTGGGTAGAATTTCGAAAAGCTGCTCAAGGAATAAAGTGTACAGGCCAGAGTGACTTCGAGGCAGGATTTTGCCACACATGATGGGCGTAGGGTTGCCGATTGAGCCAGCAAGTAAGGTGCCAATTGGTCGTAGTTTGTCGTTGAAATAGTCTCGCACGCCGGGCTTTGGATCCAGATCCATCCGCAAGAAATGAGAGACCACACGATGGAATCTGTTGCAAGCACCCTCGAGACTTTCAAGTTGTTTGTCGGAGGCCCATTGGACTTCGCCTTCGTATTCTTTGGGCTGGTCAAGCTTTCGTCTTTTGTTGACAACATTGCCATCAGGTCTTTCCTGGCGAGTCTCGACGACTTCTTGGGCAGGATTTGAGACTAAGCCGCATGTTAGAAAAATGTGGGCGGTTTCCAAACCAAGGTCAGTGAGGAAGTCAACATACTGTAACGTGTGACTGTCTGGCGAAAGCCAGTAAAGGCATGCGCCACACTAGAAAACATATTGAAGACAGATTGTACTAGTCCAGTTGGTTCCTGTGATCTGGTTAGCACCTCTGACACCAAAGCACGAATGCAATTTTACCTACAGCGTGCATAGCGACGTCGGGGACGGCGTCTTCGGGGCTGGGGACGGGGTCTTGGAAGCGATCTGGATAAAGATCGATGGGTTTGCCGGAAAAGATGGCATGTAATGTGCCAGCGGCTAGGTCCACCTCGTTTGTTGACGCTCGACGCTTTCGTCGAACTGCCTCTGGAACATGAGGGATGGCGAGTTCGTTGTTATGCGGGGTGTCGTCCAAGATAGTGTGTGGTCGGTTCTTCAATCGCCAGTGACGGTTGGGAAATGGACCGGATGCTTGCTTTAGCTCCAAACGGGAGGGACGGGAGAGCTTCTCGAGCTCCTCGGAGGGGTATATATCGTCTACAAGAAATGGCTGGTTGGGGCGGCCCTGGCGGATTCTAGGCGGCGAAGTAACGAACTCAACGGACGGCTGGCTTTCGCGTCGGACTGCCCCTCGGGCTGCAACAGCAGCTGACTGCACGCCTAGTCGACCAAAGCGCGTGAGGTATTCGGTTCTAGTCTTTTGGTCTCGACTGATGCGCTCCTGAATGTTGATACTAAATCTCCTTTGGCTGCGGGGCGTAAGCCGGGCCTGAACGTTGGCAATCCTAGCAGGCCTGGGGTAGGCCGATGTGGTGTTAGCTAAATGCACGTGAAGCTCACGGCGCTTCTGTGAGAACGACATGGCGCGCGAGAGATGTTGAAAAATCGGTTGGGTGGAATGAAGTGTGCATAGAGTGTGGGAGTCAAGAGATGAGTGTCGACGTGTGAAACGTTGAAAGTTGTTTGGTGATGTTTGTTCTTACAGAAATTGCGTGGGAAGAAGACGCAGATGATTGAGAAAAGAAGAAGCGAGAGAGGGCGTGGGCGGTCGCGTCTTAAATTGTAAACAATAGGCCGGAGTGATCTGAATGCGCGGGGTGGATAGGCTTTGGCATACGCAATGGGTGGCGTGCAGGTGTTGGCAGCTGGCAGCTAAATGATGCTGGCGACGACGCGGCAGTACATGTAAAGGACTGAATCGGGCGGAGGATAAAAGCTTCGGACCAGGAACGGAACTTTAGCTTTGCGCCGGCAGAACACCGGCTATCCGCTTCTATCCGCTAACCGTTCCCTGCAGCTCGCTGTTGGGGCTCTGGGGGTGGGGCAACCGGGCGGCAGAAGCTTTATGATTCGCCTCCTGCGCTGTACTAGCCTTTGCGTGTGTCCTACTCCATCATGTACCCTCAGAGTATATTCCGGTCATGCACCTCGCTGCTTGATGACTCGAACAATAGCTGCCTGTTTTTTTGTCTTCCAGCCAATAATGATTCCAGTTCGAGTTAATATTGTTGTCTTCTGATTTCCATGCTCATGCACCATTAAGGTTCCATTATTGCCATTGAACTCAATAAGCGAACGCTGCATGAGGTCGGTGGCGATGCCAGCCCACAACCGGGCGTCCTACCCATCATTCAGGATCCCTCATATTGCAGTCTAAAGAAACCTTCTGTGTAGCTTAACAAGTGCCTGGCATTTTGAGCTTCTTGATTACGTAGGTGTATAACTGAGATTTACAGGCAGCCACACGAGCCTATTCTTGACTGCCTTACCTATGAGAGAGCAGAGCAGTGTGAAAGTGGTTTGTATAATATCCGTCCCACGCATTATTGGTATGGTGGCAGTCACTAACTAATGCATGTTGTCCTGTATTTGATATTTCCATAGGCCCTATGGAGCCCGCTTTGAGCACTGAGTCGCCTTTTCCAGTGCCAACAGGCCTTCCTCGCCGCCATCCAGTGGTCTGGCTGCCGCTATGGCGACTTGAACATCGTGCGGCCGACAGCAGCTGGCATACTTTTGCCGGGCAACGTAAACAATAAACAAACAATTGTATAGTCCTGTTAGCAGGACGACGCCAGACATCGTCTCTGGCAGCAAAGACGTTATTCTAGGCTCCTCTACACTAGCTCGCTCTCGTGCGTATCGAGGTGTTGACTTCTTCCTTGGACTACAAATGCACATGTGCTTTGCGCATCATCTACCTTCGCGAGCCAACTTGTTGAGGATCTCTCTTTCAGATCTTCAGTTTTTGGTACGTGCCGTCTAATCTAATGGGTCCTCAACAGCACAAACAGGGAAGGAACCGCTACTCCGATCCCTCAAATGCCTCCTTAACACCCCTCGAGAGCAATTACAACCACACTGCCTCTTCTCCCTCTTGTGCAAGAACTCACTCTCTGTCTCCTCGAAAACGAAATCTCAAGCAGCCTCTCCATATCCGGATGAACTTGACCGAGACTCAGGTGAACAAAATCACCGACGCGTAAGTTATTTCAGTTTCTCTTACTCCCTCCTACGGGCTCTGAGAATCCTTTTGGCAGATGTGTTGCCAATCCGGATTATGGAAGAAGATGAAATACTGACTCGGATTCCTTGATCAGGTTTTCAACCAAAATCAGCACCAGCCCTATCCGGTCGCAGCACCAGGAAAGCACGTATAGGCCGTCAAACGACTTCAAACAGCATCCATGCTCGGACGATAGGACTATCCATGCCCCAGCTACTGCATCTACAACTTTCTCCGACCTCATGCCTCGGCCAGACTTCGGGCGTCTGACCAACACTCCCAACTTGGCGGAGCGAAGACAAAAATCGACGCCAACCCCGGTGCGGGTGGGAGAAAACAAGCCGAGGATGGAGAAGAATATTCCCAATCGGCCAGTGCCAGAGGCCGCTCCCTATCCCGTATCCCCTCTCAGTCCGATGGAAATGTACGAGGCAAGTGACATGAGAGTCAGCGATTATTCTAGCGGGCAGCATATCACCTCACCCTCAAGACCGGATCCGCTCAGGCTTCGAGGGGATGCCCAGTATCAGGAGGCCGTTCCTGGCAATGGCAATGTGATGAACATGTATGACTCGTGGGTCCAGAACCTACCAGAAGTGCCTCGTGGGCATGGACACCAGCCACAGCGATCCAAGAGCACTCTCGACGGGTTTAGTCGTGGAGACAATTCCAGTGTTTATTCTCGCTCGCCCCAGAAGGGAGCGTCTAATTCCCGAGAAGTGAATGATAGCCCGCCCTTTTCCCCATTCCCTTTCTACTATCGTGAAAAGGGCATCCCCGTTGAAAAAAGAGGAGGGAAGACGATGATTGGAGAAGGAGGTTGGTTGGAGCGGACAGATGGCAAGCCAGATACGGTGAATGCGAAGAAACCAGGGATCCTGGATGGGATCAAGAAAATGGCCAAAGACATTGTAAGATTCTCAGAGCCCACAACGAAAAGCCAACATTGCAGTTTGCTAACATGATTATAGACCGATTTCCACCACTCTGGGCGGCGGTCCAAGAAAGTTCCAGGCACCCAGATGGTCGTTTCTCTTGATGCGAGAGAGCAGAGTTTATTGTACTGTGAATTAGAGTTTCATCTTACCAATTCTATCAATGGCTACATTGCAGGCGAGCTTGGCAAGGGTCGTTTGGATACGGACAAGCTGAAGAAAATCAGCGATGCTTGGCTCCAGCAAGGCCGTCCAAAGGTCGTCGGCTTTCGGTACGATCTAGAAACACAGCTCGATCTAGTCAGCTTACACATTGACGAGTTTGTGTTCCATGGGCGTCGTCAAGGTAACCCAGCAGAGATTGTAGGTCTTCTGCATTCGATGAAGACGAATGCCCGAGCTATGAGGGTGCGGACCTTCTGCCATCCAGACGCGGTCATTGCGAGGCAGCTCGTGGATACCCAGTCGTTGTTCAATCTCCTTGGTGTAAGTAGGCGCGAGCACATGGCACTTGCCGAGATTGGACAATTCTTCAAAGCCTGCATTGAGAGAGAAGATCAAGTGAGCAGATGAGCAATAGCCAGACGCTACAGGTCATGTGATTGAGAAAGGGGTGGGTGAGTGGAGGTTTCAGCTACTTCTTGGTGATTGGTAAATGGAGGAAGAATGACAATGATGAGCAGCAGTGATGATTCTACGACAATATCAGGTGCTTATACCAGATCCTGAGGGATAGGATCTTCACCCAAGCATCACAGAAATCACGATGAGGGAATACCAGGCTTGATACAGTGTGGCAAGATCGTTATAATGTATAATAGAGGTCCATAGCTAAATAATGTCAACTGAAGAGAACAAATTCCCCTCTGACTCGTCGGTATGTTCCATTCGGTTTTGAATCGCTCGTTCTCCTGCTCCAGGTCCGCGAGTTCGGCATCTCGCTTGTTTCTCACTGATTTCAGCAACTCGATTTCTTTGAGCATCTATCTGATCACTGTCGCCATCTCAATGATGTTTTAGAAGTGAAGAGGTATGTTTTGGATAGTATGGTATACTGTACCCAACGACTAGAGCAGAATTACTACCAGCTATTGGGTGTCACATAAGCTACATACTAAACAAAGGCATGATGGTATCACGAGCCAATTCTTCCACTCCACTAGTTCCGGGGCACTACTTGACTGGACAGTCCGAAGATTGGGCTCGCAGGATCACAATGAGTGATCAACAAGTGGACATTGAATTTGAGACACTCAACCATCGCTCGGCTTATTTTTGCCTATAGCCAGTATGCCGGATCTTTATGAAGAGGCTGCAAATAACTTATGTCGTATATAATCATGATACACACTACCAACTCATACCCAAGGCACCCAACGATTTAATCCAAATTGGTTAATTCTCAGTAGTGGTTTTTATCCCCTCTGCGGCAAGAGCTCGGGCATAATCTGCCTTGGCTTTCTCGAGAGCATCCAGTGTCGGCTGCATCAACTTGAGGACAGCATCCCGCCCACCGCCAACCATATCGGATTTCCAGCGAATCTTCTTGCCCGTTCGCTCGTAGTGCTCCCTTATCTCTTGCTTCCGTCGTTTGATAGTCTCCTCCCGTTCTTGTGTGGCCTCATCAGCTACGGCAGAAATACGGGCGGCCGAATTACTCAAGGATTCCGCAAGGTACTGAAGTTCGGCTGCACGATCCGGGTCGCCAGACAGGAATGCTGTCCAGAATTGATGAAGAAATTCAATCGTCGTTGCATGAGTCAACGCGCATTTCTCGGCTAACTGAGATGATAGCCCCATGGGCGTGGTTGAGTCACCAGCATGGCCATATTTCTGGGAGCGTTGCTGGCTAATGCCCTTGAGAATTTCCTTCTCCGCAGCTCGGATAACAGATCGCGAGCCTACATGAGGACGCCGTGCGCGAGTTGCATTTTCTTCCTCGTCACTATCACTATCCTCGCTGTAACCAATGGTGGCGTGGATATCAATGCCCCCAGCCCCGTCATCGTCCAGAGTCTCAAGATCACCTTGTATTTCAAAAAGGACATCCATGGGATTCTGCTTCGCAAACGCCTGCGCGTTGGCAGAAGGAGCGGCTTCTCGCTTTGAAAAAAATTGGGTTTGCTCAGTGACGTTCAAAATGATGCGGTGCTCCTTCTCGTCTCCTCTTAGATCGCGGAGTGCAAGTTGGCCGTATGAGTATCCTGAGACGTTTGCGTCATCAATGTTGTCCGACGGTGCCACGTTTGCCATTATCTTCTCGCTGAGGCTGTTCAATGTCTTGACGATTGGAATATTTGCCCGTGGACGCATCTCCACATCTTTAGCATTGCCACTCTTGACACCTCCCTGATTCTCCTCATTGCCCTCGATATCTATGATGTGGGGCACGCTCTGGGCCATGATCTTGCTCTGGATCGCCTGTGTATTGTCGTTTGCATCGTATTTATCAAACAGCGCGTCGGGAGGGTCACTGTCCGTCACCCTTTCACCTCGTAGCTTCTTGGATAGCCGGCTGAGAAAGAACCGAGACCAGAACTGAGCCTCAGAGAGCTTAGGTACGTTTTCATTGTAAATCCGTTTTACAAGCGGGTGTTGGGCGAATATCATCTGGACTTGCTCAAGACTTATGTTGAGCTTCAGCTCACCATCCACGGTACGAGGCTTAACAGTCGACAGGACGTTATATGCACCCTTCTTTTGATGCTTTTCAATGCCATGAGATCGCAAGAGATTTATGCGGGTGGACCAGAATTGCGTGTTGAAAGCGGCACTCGAAATAGAATCTGGTTTGGTTGACATGGCCTCCATGTATGTCCTGTGAAGGCTCTTATCCTTTTTCATTAAAGACATCTGGAGCTCGATGTCATTCTTCAGTTGGTTATCATCAAACCAATGTGCGGCCGCCGGCTGAGGAGTCGTAGTGCTTCCAAGAGCCATAGATGCAGGTGTGCCGCCTTTACTAGCTTGTCCATTCTGGGCCGAAGGTGTCCCTGCTGCCGACACAGCTGGCCTGGGAATGCTCGGATCATTGCTTCGAAGTTCGACAAAGATGCGTGAAAGAAGGTCCTTCACAGCTTGGGCTTCAGATTTAGCCTCCGGTGTGTTGAAATGAAATAGATAAGCAACTGGATCAGCCCCTTCAGATGCAGTCTCTACGATCTTGAGCATCACCTTTGGGGAGCTATCCGGAGTTTGCTGCAGACCTTTTGGAGGAAACACGTTAGCTAGGAGTGTCCTACAAACGCTTGCTTCAATCATGGGGCTAAGCATCTACTTGTGATATTTGCAACAGGAAGCGACACCGTTGCTGGCCCGCCCGAGTTGGGAGTCCATGTGACGGTCTTCTGATCGGGGGTCAGCGTGAGGATGCCTTCCTTCTTTTTGAACAACGTTCGCCCGGCCGGGATGTCCATGTTGAGATGACGCGAACAAAGCGGACGAATGGCGAGGGATTGGAATAGGTTGGAGTAGCTAGCCGGCTATCTCCTGGCTGCCTGGTGGCGTTGGCCTAATAGGTAATACGCATCACAATAGCTATATGGCAAAGAACACGCACGCGACGTCAGGTTTGTACGAACGCACTAGACCACTCCACCTCGGCGAGGAAGAAGGAAAATTCTTGGTACACGAGGAGTGTGGGCTTTGGCGGAGTGATATCTATGAAGAGCGTTGGGCTGGGAATGGTGACAGCTGAAGTAGTAGTAAGAAACAAGAACAAGGCATGAGGTTGAGAGGCCAAGGCTTTCTTTCTTACTTGTGGACCAGAAATAGTTTAGCACTGCCGCCTGAGAAAGCCCGTGAAAGTTAGTACCTAGGTACCTGCTGGGGTGATAAAACACACCTCAGTCCCAGCCTGTACAAGGTGATGCAGGGAATAATGGAGTGTGCTTTGAAACCAGGGACAATGCTGCATAATGGAGACAGAATATCAAAAATAAATAAAGAACCTCCCCGGTGATAAAAGAAGTCTACACATAATGTTAAGTGAAATTCCATTCATTCTACGTCATGAGCGCCGTAAAAGGCAGCTTAACCTATACCTTGGGTAATGAACGTGTTAAAAGGCTGGAAAAGAATTATATAGGCTACTCTTGTTCTAATATAGAAGCTATGGGCCTAGTATTAGTTTATGAGCGCTATCAAATACAAAACTAGGTATATTGAAAAAGTATTTTGTGGTATTTGTATGCATATATCCAAATTCAATGTTGGTGATTTTAATGTACCTTACTCATTTCACGCTGTCTGCCTTACTCGAGACCAGTATGCCTACCCTAGACCACACCAGTATGAGTGGTGTCTTGCAAAGAGTTACCTATGACATATACGTCATTATTTAGGCAGCTAAAAACAACATTCTTCCACGTTGTAGCCGAAGACCTACGTACCTAGCAAGTGCTGTATGCCTTGGTGGCACCGGCCAGGAGAGAGTGAGGAGCATTTTGATTACCAAGTGTTCGGAATAGAACAAGGGAGGTAACACCCATTAGTGGGCGTATTCAATTCGTGGACCTATGTCACTCAGTGTTTGCGTAGCCATCTCACTTTCAAGGAGGGTATGTTGCATGTACTGCTCACATCTACTTAGATGTCGAGGCAAAGGAGGAAAAGAGGCTTTAGCTTTGTTGTAGGTGCTGTGGTGGCTCTCCTAAGAGCCGGTAAAGCGGTTTCCAGGGGACAGGTAGACACGTCTACCAGGCAGTTACAGGAGCTCGCTCACAATGCCATAATATCTGTGCACCAAAGAGTCGATTGAATATTATTTTGCACCTACTTGCTATTATGAAATCTGGGCTTACCACTAGCAAAAATCTTGAAGTCTCCAGCATCAAGCATTCTGCATCGTAACTTCTGAACGATTGGATAGTATTTATATCCTCAAAGCCACGATGAAAGAACAGGCAAGCGACGAACCCACGACACGAAAACAGCAAAAGAAACATCACGCCAGTATATTTGGCCATACTATATTGTAGAATGGGTATATCAGCCAATAAAAGCGTTACAAATCACTAACCGTATAAGGCGTTCCTTAGGCAATCTTCTTTAGTTAAAATCATTGCCATTAAGGTGCTGTATGGGGAGAAGCTTGGCAAATTACACACTTTGGAGGATGAAGCGAGGGAACACTCCCAACATGGGATTGTATGGAGGAGGAACAACCATCAAGGCCACTGTTAAATGAATATACGAAAAGGAGACAGAAAGTGCCGTGAGAGGGATTAAAGATGTGAACTATACAACGGGAACCGTTACATGGGCTTTAGAAGAACGCATCTGAAATTTCATCGATGCTGCTCTTAAACATCTGCTGAAAACTTCAACTGCTGAGGATTTGTTTGCTGAGAGCCTGGATCTACTGAGTACTCATGTGACTGTAAGAAACACAGGCACCACAAAGCCGCTCCGATAGAATAATTGTGGGAGTTGTAAAATATTGCTTCCTATCTTGTAATGATAACACACAATACTATGTAAGCATTTCTCAATAATGTAAAATATATTAGATTATTTTCTATCAAATTCGGGACCCGAGATGCCATGAGTATACTGCTGACTGCTTGCAATGTGCCAACTACGGCCCTAGGTAGCCGAAGGCTCCCAATCAACCTGTTTCAATCCTTGAACCACGCCAAGTATTTCATACTGGTTATATTGGACCGTTTCCAATTACACCAGGGGGGATGAGGTATCTACTAGTGATGCTTGTCTACCTTACTGTAGGTAGTTCTCTAGATTGTATTGGACTGTGGCTATTTGAACCACCCACCGCATGTCAACTTCTGTGTCAAATATCTATTTTTTCCAATTAGAAACAAAGGAATTTATTTATTAATTAAAATCCTCGGTGATTTTATATTTTGATGTTCTCCCGGCGTATGTTCTGTTTCCAGCCTCGACTGATGAGGGGTCGTAGTGGGCAAGTGGGATAAGCTATCGACATAAATTGTTAGCAGCTACTACGCTTCTACCCCAATGGTTTTTTTCCTCAACTCGGATTGTTGCGAGAGATCCTTCTCTTCAACTTAATACTGTTCCCTGCGATTGAACTTATTTTCTAAGGACCTTACTCGGCGCGACCAAACTTCTTCCGTTCTACAGACAGCGCCCGACCCGACAAATCAATTCAGAAATCTACCCCGCGACCGATCGATCAAACATGCCGACCTCGGCGGCGGCGACAACGAAGGCACAGCGTTTGGTCGCGCTTCCACCCCTTCGCCCAGATCTCCACGAACGAGCCTGGTTCTCAGCGCCGCATCCGACTCTGCCTCTCCTTGCCACTGTCCACGCCAAGTCCGTCACAGTCTTCTCCCTCACAACCCTCTCGTCACACAGCAATCTGACTGGCGGCCACACACGATCGGTTCGTTCTGCTGCCTGGAAGCCGAACCTGCCCCCCCACAAACTGTGTCTCGTGACGGGCAGTTTCGACTCCACGGCCGGCCTTTGGCGCTGGGAGGATGAGGCGGCGGGCCTCGAGGTCGAGGTCACAGGCAGAGACGGCGACTCCGAAAAGGGCGACCAGGACTGGGAGTTTACTCTCGTCCTCGAGGGGCACGACTCGGAAATCAAGACGTGCGCCTTCAGCCCTTCTGGTGCTCAGCTCGCCACCTGCTCTCGCGACAAGTCCGTGTGGATCTGGGAGGACATTGGCGCCTCCGAGGCCGATGACGAGTGGGAGACTATTGCCGTCCTGAACGAGCACGAGGGCGATGTCAAGTCTCTTGCCTGGTGTCCCGACGTTCCCGGCCGCTCACGGCCCAACACCTACGGCCACGATGTTCTGGCCTCTGCCAGCTACGATAACACTCTGAGGGTTTGGAGGGAGGATGGCGATGCGGAATGGGTCTGTGTAGCGGTTCTCGAGGGGCACGAAGGTACAGTTTGGGGCGTTGAGTGGGAGGGAAAGCCGCGGAAAGGGAACAAGTTCCCCCGGGTACTCTCATACTCGGCTGATGGGACGTTGCGCGTTTGGACGCTCACCCAGCAGGGAGAGGGGGATGATGATGATGCAGAGCAATCCGGCACTGCACAGGCACGAGCGCGCAACCCCCTCGGGGGGATTCCCAACACTATGCGCCAATCGCTGCGCGAGGAATGGGTTTGTACCGCCACATTGCCCAAAGTCCACTCCAGTGATGTCTACTCTGCGGCATGGTCCCCCGTTACTGGCCTTATCGCCAGCACGGGCAGTGATGGTGTGTTAGCATTGTACAAGGAGGAGGAGGATTGTTCATGGACGCTACTAGATAGCCATGAGAATGCTCATGGGCCGTATGAAGTGAATCATGTCGCGTGGTGTCGTCGGTGGGATTCAGGCATCGAGGCAGATAAGCGAGGTGTGGAGGAAATGTTAATCACGACTGGTGATGATGGAGTTGTGCGACCCTGGCAGGTAGCTGTAGATTGAGGTAATAGGAATCTGTTGAATATGAATTAAGGCACCGCAAGTTCCTGATTACAGGCCAGTCAATGGCTAAGTTTTGGTAGCCTTCACTTCTGTGTTGAGTTAGGGATCAAGATATTCATCGCAAAATGTTGGCACTATATTTAGTGAATTGCTTCTTAATATTATTATTGGCCCTCAAGAATCTAATAATACTCTCACAATATCAAGTGAGAGCTACATGATACACCTACTTATTGTTACAAGATCCACAGGATGCTAGTATATATACAGTGTTTTCTTCTTCTTGATTTGTTGATCCAACTCTCCATCTTTATATATAGGTCTGTAGGCTTGAACAATGTCAGAAGCCCCGTTGTCGGACCCTTGCTGCCTGGGCGTCAACCTTTTTTCCAACGGCCACATGGCCAAAGCCCATGCTTTTCTTACCGCCAGACTTTCTCTTATTTCCATACTCTTCGTCGAAGTTCCTAATCATCCGTAGGGATGGCATATCTTCGCTGATGCTAGCAGGAATCTGCTTGATGGCGCGTTCAAAATGGCCTCTGCGTAAAGTCCGTCGCTCCGGATACTTGTATGGCTCTGGGCCCCTGTGGGCTGCTGCGTCGGTATTCTCTTCCTCTACTGCAGCCATGGCGGCCGCAACACATACATTCTTCAGGTCAGAGCCCGAGTAAAAGGGCGTTCGCTCCGCCAATTCCTCCAGCGACACGGTTTCCTCCAGCTTCTCGTCCTTCAGTAGTAAGTGAAGGATAGCAGTCCGATCGTCCTGAAGTGGTAGATCAATGAGGATCTTGCGAGGTAGACGGCGCAAGACGGCATCGTCAAGGTCAAATGGTCGGTTCGTGGCCACCATTATGAAGGCACTTGTCTCTTCCATCCCATCCCACTCTTTTAAGAATTGGTTGATATGCTCACGGTGCGACGGGCGGTTGCTAAACATGCTTCGATTTGCCAGCATTGCATCAGCCTCATCGATGAAAACAACACATGGTGATAGCTTCTTGGCAAGTGTGAAAACTGCTCGGATTAATTTCTCGGCCTCACCAACCCACTTGTCGTTGATGCTGGCACCACTGATCTCCAGCATGTTGGCGCCACTCTCTTTAGCTACAGCTTTGGCGAGCATTGTTTTCCCTGTACCAGGAGGACCATACAGTAAACATCCTGTGATTTTATCATGTGCCAAAACGCCGTAGGAGAACGCGTCTGGGCGCACCAAGGCCAGGGAAGTGAGAAGCTTAAGAGCCGATATTGTGTCGGGTGGCGCGTGAACATCATTGAATGTTGTGCGTATATTCTCCCGATTTATGAGTCCGGAAGCGATCCGTTTCTCATATTCGTTCATACCACTCAGCTTCGGGTTGACTCGGGTCTCAAATTTTGTTTCCTCTGAAGACTTGGACATGTCTCGCTGCTCCGGTGCATCGTCCGAGTTTTTCTGCTCAAGAAAATCTTGACCTGGAGGCTGTCTGAGAGGGCCCATGAAGATTCTATCCAGGCAGTTGACGGCTCCCGCCCCAGGGTGAAGGGTTTCTGCATCCCGGAATGCCGAAGCAAGAAAGTAGACATCCGGAACTGGAAGGATAGACTGCTTGAGGATGTTTTTAGGGCTAGGAACAAGCGCCATTGCGGTGAACTGTTTCTCAGTCTCAAGCTGTGTTGAGGCTGATTGGGCGAATTTAGGATCAAGGGAACACAACATTCGATTGATATTGGCCGTATTTTCCAAGACAATATCCGTTTTCTCTAGATTGAATGACGGTGCATTTGTGGCGGCTACTGCAGTCTGCTTCTCTGCGCGGTCCGGTTGAATGTGCCGTGTCACCACGAAGTCTCCGACTGCAAGCTCATTAACGGTATTCTGATACTCCTCTGAAGGCTGGTTGCAGGCAGAGGTCCCAATAATGGCGATTTGCTTTCCTTGATGCCAGGCAGCGTCCACAAGAGCTCGGAGTCTTGACAATATATATGAGCCTTCTAAAGTCATGCTTAGCTCCACGTAGTCATGGATGTGTATCAGAAGCTTCTTTTGGGACTCGGTGGGAGCTGTGGTTGACTCTGTTGTTCGGATGATGTGGTCAAGAATCTTATCAATTTTCAGATTCTCCCATTTGCTAAAGATGTCATAGCTTCCCTGCCTAGCTTTTTGAAGCTCATCTTCGATAGAAGACGTTGAAGTACGCACGTTGATGATGCTCGTTTCATTGTCAGCCTCATCATCGTCGGCCAGTTTGGTCGTCGCTTCAGCCTCCTTAGTCAATTTCCCATTATACTCGGCCGCACGAAACCCCATCATAGACAAAGGGCCTCGAGAAAATGCCCAGTCTTGGCCTAAATATTGGCCGATTAAACAAGAGAGATCGTGCGCATCCAAATGAATGACATCAGCCCAGTTGACCCAGCCCATGTGAGACCCTAGAGACTGAGAAATGGCCTTCCCGGCGTATCCAGATGTTGATATGATATGTATCGGTCGTTTTCCCGTTTTGGGGTCAAATGTAGGGGGACAAAGAGCCGAAAGCTCTCGATCAATGGCTTTGGTAACAGCTTCGAAAGTCTCTGCAGGAAAGTCGGCAAGAGCGTGTGAAAGAGAGAAATCAAGGTCCTCGGCGAAAGAAAGCTGAGTACGAATAGGAAGTTCATGAGACTCAGTCAAGTTGCGGAACTTTTGTGTGTGAAGGTCGAGATCTTTATAGAAATGCCACCACCAGAAAGGGCGGCTCTTATATATGTATTCGGGCTGTCGTGCAGGATAGAGGGCATCGGTGAGGTGCCAAGCGGCGTCGAGAATCATGTCCCAAGTACGGGCGACTTGATGGATCATGCGAGGGTGGTCCCAGTGCGAGGGGCCATCGAGGGATCGGTCGAGAAAGTCGAGCGCAAGTTGCTTCTCTCGTTGGAGAAGCAGGTCTAGTGCAGTGTCGAAATAAGTTTCGATTGTACCAATGGCTTTCTGGAAACCAGCAGTACGGTCCCCTTTGGTGCGTGGATAAAGACGGGAGATTTTATCATGCTTCGCATCCTCGACCAAGGCGGGAGGTAGGTAAGGTTGGCCATCGTACTGAAAGTAGAGAATGTTGTTCGACTCGAAGGATGGTGGCAGAGAGACAGGTGGGAGTGCGGATGAAACGCGACGACGGTTTTGCCGGTTCCTTGCCGGTGATAGGTCGTGCCTCTTTGAACGGCCGATATGCGTATCCGCCGCATTGTGACTCCCTTCGCTCTCTACATCTTGTTCCAGGAGTGGATCTCTCAGAGGCTTGCCGTTGTTGTTGGGATCGGAACCAGTATTTGGGTCTCTGGGAGGGGGGTTCGAGGCAGGTGGGTCTGGCAGAGAAGAAGAATAGAAACGGCGTCGTCGATAATCACCAGCACGCAAGCTTGGTGAAGAGGGATTAGGCCGTTCAGGGAGACCGCGGATAGTTTGGGACCATTGCGCTCTCACGGCCGCGGTCAGGGTAACCGTACTGAGCGCCGGGGAGCCTGGCAGGTGCATCCGCACGATCAAGTTCGGCCAATGCCGACCGTAGGAGAGCTAGGTCGTCAGAGATGTGGGAAAATCCGCAGTTTCTCGCAGGTTCAATCATGATAGTAGCCTCGCAAGCATGGACAAAGCCGACTATAGGTTAGATGAATGTCGGTGTTCCGCGGTCGGTTGTTGCATGATTATGTAATGACACAGGGACTCCGCCAAGGTATTGAGATACCTACCCGGAGCAAGTGGGTGACAGAAGAAATAAGACACTACCTAAATTGAGGGTGGTTCTAAACAAACCGTTTTCGGTAATGATTGAACTAGTGAGGAAGTATAAAATGATATCAATTTATAATATTTAGTATGTTATCCCCTAGATAATTATCATAGCCCTCAATAATCCGGCAATAGCTCATCCTTTGCAGGTTTGAGAGTAAGCAGTGTCATAGTCATCGTCTCAAATTCAATGTCACCCAGTTGGAGAATGACCCAGGTTACCTTATACGTTACTAAACATCAGCATCTCCGCTAAAGATATTGCCAGCGACATCGCTCTTCTCAGCAGAGTCTCCTTTGATCTGGGACTCGTCGGATGCTCTTCTCCGATATTGCTAGGATCCCGCAAAAACACATACCGTGCGCAGCGTCTCGTATCTCGTTCATCCTCCTAGGGTGTAAACCAGGCGCCATATTCTGCCAACTATTTTCTCTCGAAACATCACCCAGGTCATATGGCATCAGCCTGCCTAACGACGGCTATAATCATTGTAACCACATCATGGCCACCAACGAGCGATCTGGCAGTAGCCGTGAATTCCATTCTAAACACGATATTAGCGGGGTCATCGACGATGAGGGGGACGCCCTCCTTGGTGATTCGCTCTCCGAACAAGGTGGTGACAGCCACCTCTCTTCAATAAAACAAGAATCTTGGAACGATCCCAAGGTCAACGTAATCCGCTTCGTCTCTGTCAACCTTACCTTTGTGATTATGGGTATGAACGATGCTTGCCTTGGTGTAAGTCGCATAGCCAGCCAGCTCTCGCTTCGAGACAGGTGCACAGGCAACATAGCAATTATCTTCTCTATAAAATTCTTGAAAGACAGTAGACTGACACGCATCTTCAACTTGTTCTTCTCTTAATAGGCGCTGATTCCATATGTAAGTGGCTAAGAATTAGACCTCTGCCCCCATCAAACTAGTAGAGCTAAGGTTGCGCTGGTTCAGATAGAACCTTACTACGATGTCAACTACACCACAGTGTCATTGCTATTTGTTGTCCCTTTTGTGGGATACCTCACCGCTGCCTTGGCAAACAACTGGATTCATATCACTATTGGCCAGCGCGGAATCTCCCTGCTTGGCTCCGCTTGTCGGTTGATGGGTTACGTACCAATGGCTCTGCATCCCTCTTCCTTTGGAATCCTTCCCGCCGCTATGGTGTTTACCGGCTTGGGAAACGGCCTCAATGATAGCGCATGGAATGCTTGGGTTGGGAATCTCCACAACACAAACGAGCTTCTGGGCTTGCTCCACGGCTCCTATGGCATTGGCGGCACCCTTGCCCCTTTGCTTGCTTCAGTCATGGTCACCAAGCTCCAGCTTGAGTGGTACAATTTCTTCTACCTCATGATAAACCTTTCGGCTCTCGAGCTCGTTGTGGGCCTGCTCTCTTTCTGGGGCGCTACTGGGGCCGAGTATCGCAAGAGGCACAGGTTGGATGAAGGGACCAGGCCCATCAGTACTACCGAGGTTCTGCGTAAGCCAATTCCCTGGCTAATGTCAGCCTTCCTCCTTGGATACGTCGGTGTCGAGGTCTGTCTTGGTGGCTGGATCCCAACATTCATGCTAAAGGTACGACATGCGAGTGGCTGGCTAGCTGGAATCGCCGTGACCTGCTTTTGGGGCGGTCTGACTGTAGGCCGAGTTGTCCTCGGTTTCATCACTGGCCGCATCGGAGAAAAATTAGCTATTAGCATATACCTCGGACTCTGTATTGGCTTGGAGGTTTTATATTGGGCAGTTCCAAGCATTGAGGTGACACTGGCTTGTGTCATTCTGCTGGGCTTCTTTCTTGGGCCATTATTCCCTGCTGCGATTGTGGTTATGACAAAACTCCTACCTGCCGAAGAGCACGTCGCCTCGATTGGCATCGCTGCCGCAATTGGCGGAAGCGGTGCCGCTATCCTGCCATTTGTCGTCGGAGTTCTAGCTGAGCGAAAGGGCGTTGAAGTTCTGCAACCAGTCGTGCTGGCAGTCTTTGCCATTATCCTGATCCTGTGGATGTCTGTCCCAGGAGGCCTGCGCAAGGGGGGTTTGGAACGGGCAAGAAATCAGCAGACAGCTGCAACAGAGATGCAAATACTGGAGCATCGAGTCGAAGGATGACCCGACTGAATATGCTGACCAGCCACAATTGAACTTGAAGGAACCATCTGTTATATTTTTTCCCATTACATTTATTGGTCAACACTTTTTAGCATATGATGGTCTTAGCGTTGTCTCGCAACCTCATCTGTCTTTGGTCATAGGCAAGCGGGCTGTTCTTTTGGTGCATAGCAGGCGGTTTTAACCTCACCAACTTGTGAACATCCAACACGACAGAGTTTAAGAATGGCAGAATGGGTTGCTTGTCAGGTGGTGTGGGAACTGGGATTCTGAGCCAGATCTAAGTTAACCCCGCTTTCTACCCTCGCCTGCATGAGTGGTTAGCAGGCATGCTACATCGCCCCTTCCGCTGTACCGAGATGCCGGTTGTAAGTGGGTGACATAAATCGTCGGACACCAAATGCCGCGCTCCGCCTCAGGGGTAAAGCATAGACATCGCCTTTGATATGAGGAAGAATACGTAATCATCGCATTGCAAAGGAAGCTTAGGACATAATGAAGGAGGTCGACAGGACAAAAATTGCAAACTATCGAGATACCTATCATGTGTTACCTGACATCACAACAATATTCATCGCAGCTGCATTGGATCCAAGGCTCGCCCGTGGTTGTCCAGAATAATCATAACTATCTTAGATAAGGTAGCAATCCACTACTAATGGGACCGTATGGAGTTTAATTGATTTTGGGCTTGTTGTGTTGGCTATTCTGTTAGTCGTGTCAGAATCGACGAATGCTATGAGTATGGTGTGCCATCTTTTATGTCACCTACTTGGCCAGGTGTCAAGTGTTTGGGTAATTGAGGGAAAGCAACATCGGGAACAGCGGAATATTTTTTCATCCTCAGGCCGGGAGCTCGTTTCTGCCGCAAAAGCAGCCAGACAGAGCTCCAATTTCAGTTGTTGTTTAGCGGACTAGGCCCCGATAATTTCCCGGCAGGTGGGGCAGATGAGTGCTTTCGGGATTAGCGGCTGCACGTGACTTACGGGGGAAAGCTCTAGCCGACAGGTCGTCCTCTCCCGAGCAAAACTGCTCACCCCGTAAAAGTTCTCCCTCAGCTTCAACGACCTCCCTCCACTCCCATCACAGATCGCTCTTCTTCATCGGGCAAGATGTTCAAGAGGTTAGTTTGACGCCCTAGAAATATCGCACTCGAGTTTTCGATCCGAATTGGGTTCAATTGGCGCACATTGGGCTAACACAACTTGATTCCGTGTAGCGGCATTTCCTCCTTCGCTCGCGCGGCTCGCCCTGCCTTCCGGGCTGCGGCTCCTCTGCGTGCCGTCAAGCCTGCCCCCTTCCGAGCCCTCAACAGCCGATTCGCGAGCACTTCTGGTGTCGGTGATGGCAAGATCTACCAGGTGAGACCGGATGCGTCGATTGTTGCTGGCCGAGATGAGCTGGCGTCCTGGAGGAATTGAGGCTAACGATTGGACAGGTCATCGGTGCCGTTGTGGATGGTTAGTCGCTCAAGATGACAGGGTCAATCACCGCATTCAATTGCTAACTTTGTTGCAGTCAAGTTCGACACTGCCAAGCTGCCCGCTATCCTGAACGCTCTTGAGACCGATAACAATGGCCAGAAGCTCGTGCTCGAGGTCTCGGTAAGTTCGCCTCACAAGTTGGGATTGTAGTCCACCCAGCTAACCTTGACCAGCAACATCTCGGAGAGAACGTCGTTCGTTGCATTGCCATGGACGGTAAGTCGTAAAATACATCCGAAATCTCGACACTTCTAACTGTATTAGGTACTGAGGGTCTTACCCGTGGTGCCCCCGCCAAGGACACCGGTGCTCCCATCACCATTCCCGTCGGTAACGCTACTCTGGGACGTATCATGAACGTCACTGGTGACCCCATTGACGAGCGTGGCCCCATCAAGTCCGAGAACCACCTCCCTATCCACCGCGAAGCCCCCGAGTTCACTGAGCAGTCCACCGCTGCTGAGATTCTCGCCACTGGTATCAAGGTTGTCGATCTGATTGCTCCCTACGCTCGTGGTGGAAAGATTGGTCTCTTCGGTGGTGCCGGTGTCGGTAAGACTGTGTTCATCCAGGAGCTTATCAACAACATTGCCAAGGCTCACGGTGGTTACTCCGTGTTCACTGGTGTCGGTGAGCGTACTCGTGAGGGTAACGATCTGTACCACGAAATGCAGGAAACCTCCGTCATTCAGCTTGATGGCGAGTCCAAGGTGGCCCTGGTCTTCGGTCAGATGAACGAGCCCCCCGGTGCCCGTGCCCGTGTCGCCCTCACTGGTTTGACTGTCGCCGAATTCTTCCGTGATGCGGAAGGTCAGGATGGTAAGTGCCTCACTATTCAAAGCTCGATCTAAGAAACACATGCTAACCATCAATAAGTGTTGCTCTTCATTGACAACATTTTCCGCTTTACCCAGGCCGGTTCTGAGGTGTCTGCCCTTCTGGGTCGTATCCCCTCTGCCGTCGGTTACCAGCCCACCCTCGCCGTCGATATGGGTGGTATGCAGGAGCGTATTACCACTACCAAGAAGGGTTCCATTACCTCCGTCCAGGCTGTCTACGTCCCTGCTGACGATTTGACTGATCCTGCCCCCGCCACCACCTTCGCTCACTTGGACGCCACCACTGTCTTGTCCCGTGGTATTTCCGAGCTGGGTATCTACCCTGCTGTCGACCCTCTCGACTCCAAGTCCCGTATGATGGATCCCCGTATTTTGGGTGATGAGCACTACGACACTGCCACTCGTGTTCAGCAGATTCTTCAGGAATACAAGTCTCTCCAGGATATCATTGCCATTTTGGGTATGGACGAACTTTCTGAAGCTGACAAGCTTACTGTCGAGCGTGCCCGTAAGATCCAGCGTTTCCTGAGCCAGCCTTTCACCGTCGCCCAGGTTTTCACTGGTATCGAGGGTAAGCTGGTTGACCTGAAGGACACCATCAGCTCCTTCAAGGCTATTCTCAGCGGAGAGGGTGACAGCCTTCCCGAGAACGCCTTCTACATGGTTGGCGATTTCGCCTCGGCCAAGGAGAAGGGTGAGAAGATTCTCGCTGAGCTCGAGCAGAAGAGCTAAGCGGTTTCTCTGGGGGATCGTGAAATAATACCTCGGAGCGGGTGGAGAAGTTTAGGCCTGTGTGTATAGACCAGAAGGATGAACGGTTGGCCAGAGGGGAGGTTTCTGCTAAACGCTCCATCAAGTCTCGTTCGTGGGCTGTGTAACAAGAAATCAACAAAAATTCCTCCTGTAGCCATGATTACTCAATAAGTCAGCTTGTTTCCTTTGTTAAATCGACGGCCTGTTGTAATATCATATGATCGGCGGTGAATTCCCAAATTATGCCTCGTAACAGCGTCCTCATTCCTTGTGCTCTTGCTCTCAGTCTTCGGGGTGTATCTACTCAATAATTATGCCTGTCTCGTGCAGGCCGCTGAAATTAAACACGGTATAGTCCATAAGCCTCGGACAGAATTATGACAATGGTAGCCGTTAAAACAAACAGCAACCCAGTTGAAGATAATTGTGTTGCTAATTGGCTTATTACTAGGCAGGCTCCTTGGTATTTCATGGTATCTGGACTTTCCTCCAGTATATATCTTATTTTGGTGATATCAGACAGAGATATTAATAGAGCAAGAGCAATCAATCTCTATGAAATTTATCACCCGTCTGAATGGATGCATGGGACCAATAGTTTACCACAAGACATTTCCCAAACTCTCACGTCTACATGAACATTGCAAGGCTTCAACCGCAGCAGTTGCATAAATTTTACGAATTGGTTTTTTATTTTATCATTAACTTGTCCCTGGAAGTGGATCATAATGACCAGGTAGGTGTTGTTGAGCCCTCATCGTTTGGGTTGACGAGCACCGCTGTATTGTCTTGCCAAGTGATCGGCTCACCTACGTTGTCAACCCAGGTGAGTTTTCGGACACTGGCCAGTGCGTCCTCGCCCTCTGCAAACCCGGCTATGGTGGATGGGTTGTTCCACTCCGGGTCCTGCAAGATTATGCGTGCCACCTTCATGCTGTCATGCACACTTATTGTCTGGAACGGAATTCTCACCAGATCTACCCAGTCCGGGTTGAGGTGTTTTCTAATATCCCGCAGGGTGCGCTCACCGATACCTGCCGTCCACCAAATGCTGGTGGTGAGTTTGAGAAACATGGCATAATAGGCCAGTATCACGATAACCCGTGGCCGCATTTCCCTCCCGAGCTCTACAAATCGCCTGGGGACAAATGTGAACCAGGTGATGATCCGAAGGGCCATGACGGGCGTCATCCCCTTGCTGGCAAGATTGAAGTATAGGGAACCCAGATATCTCAATGTGTTGTAGTAGACTTGAACTTCGGCATGGTCAGGGTCATCGGTTGAGATGGAGGAAACCATGAAAAGCAAGTTGTTGGGGATGGAATATGTGGCTTCATCAAGGTCCATGACGGGCCGGTAGAAAAGTATGTTGAGGCCGGCATCAATCATAGGCCCAACGCCCATGGCGCCAATCATCAAGCCGATACCGCGCCAAACAAGCATCCAGTCTACGATATAGAGATCCTTCGTATCCGGATCCCGGAAAGTCTGCGAGGAGAGTGCGGTGAGAAACAAAGAGTTGGCGAGAAGCGCAGGTATCGTGGTAGGGTTGGCATCTTCTACTGCTTTTCGGTAGCCTTCGAATGATTTGGCGCGGTAGTAGAACGACCGCTGCGGGTCGATTGCACTGCCCAGGCTTTGTAGTTGTAGGGATGCGAGTGCAAAGAGCGAGTGCATAAGAAAGGGCGTCTCGAAGGCGTACTGGACAACTGTAGTGCGCATCAAGGACTCGAGAGGCCTGGTTGTACCGCGTTCGATGCTAAAGGAGGAGCACGTCGAAGTAGTGTAGAACCACAACAGGCGCATGTCGATTTCGTCAACTGCTGGTGCCGGGCGGAACATGGGCTCGACAACTATAGACGGTAGCAAGCCCAGGTCGTCGGTCGAAGGGAAACTCGGTGCAGTCGCATCGCGGTCGAAATCAGATTGGCCGGCGATGGAAGTTGCCGCGAGCGCAGACGGGAACGGGGAGAGCTGGCCATTGCTGGAGTGTTCGGCCTCCAACGACGGCAATGGCGAGTCTTTGCTCCTAATTGGCACCGCTATGCCCGCCGGTGTCGCTTTTGGCGGCGAGGAAGATGGATAGATGCATTCGGTCTTGCGCAATCTGCAGGACCGGCAGGTCGGGCGGGCTTCGTCGCATTTGACTTTGCGTGCTTTGCAATTCTTGCAGCCGGTCCTTGATTTCTTGTGGGGGCGTTTCGAGTGGTACGGCTTCTCGTCATCGGTTCTGGACGCGGACGTGTGCGCCTCGGGGGAGGACGAGGCGGAGGATTCGGGCATAATGGAAGGCGGCTCAGCTCAACCCCGTGGTTTTCTCTCTCGGGGACAGTGTAAGATGACAGGACCAGGTATGTGTGCGATCACAAGTCCCAGTTGCACGGCCTACATCTAAGGAATGCTCCAACCGTACCCAAGGTAGGTAGGCACCGTCCCTCCTGTGCGGTCATAGACACAGGTGGGGAGTTTGACATGGCGCAGATGGTGGCGGGGCTGTGCTTGTTTGTCATAGAAGAGCTAGACGCGATCTTGTGCTTACCCTATCTCCCGCAAGAGATCCAAGGGTGCCTGGCCGGGAATGAGGATTATTGGCTAGCAACTTACAAGCCGACACGTCTCGGTATTCTGCAGGGCATGCTTACTCACCGATAGGACATCTATCGACTCGTCATGACATGGCTGGGGGGGCAGCCTGCAACGATCGCTCTCATTACCCCATGGCTTTGCAGACGTCGAGGTTGGAGAGACGGCACACTACAGTGAGGAAGCAGAGAAATAGTCGTATATAATATCCTGTACCTAAGGACAAATTGGCCAAGATGCCTGTCTAGAGTGGACTGGCCCTAGTAGCCAACATGCTATCAACCAACAACACCCGTTAATCTTAAGTCATCGTCAATCCTTCCCAAATCAACTATTCAGATTACCTGCCGAGAATCATCCATTAGGCGAACATATGCCCAATGCAGCTGAACAAGAGTACCAAGCACCAACTGTTCTAGTATTTAGACAGAAAGCTACCACTCCCCATCATCGAACAGCCTTGCCAAACCTAGCCCGTTAATACCCCGAGCACCTCTATGCCTGTTGGGAGACTGGGCTCTCCAAAGCGAGAATCTTGCGTTCTAGGTTAGAAATACTCTCCCACCGTTGGACGGGGTACTCACCAGTGCAGTCCTGGATGGAATATACACATGTGTCCAGTTCTTCCTGCCATTCCACTCCATTGGGGTGGTGAAAAATCGGGTCTCTTCGTCAACCCTGTTGAACCCGCCGTATTCCTTGGAGTCGCTGTTCAAAACAATTCGGTAGGTCCCAGGAACCTCAATTCCGATTCGGTAATCGGCGAAACTGCTAGAGTGATGGAAGTTGAAGATGAAAACAAGCCCCGCGCGTTCAAACACTATCACCTTGTCGCCTTCATGTTTGAGCGAGACGAATGCTTGGGGTGAGTGCAGCCAGCCAAACTTCTCCTCGCACCGATTCATTCCACGATCAAAATTGTTGAGAAATTGGTAGCGGAGAAGCTTGTCACTGGTGAGGTTCAGCTGGCGTCTGGCATACCAGAAGGAATTGCCGTTCCCCTCTCGAGGAAAATCAAGCCATTCAGGATGGCCAAACTCATTCCCCTCAAAATTGAGATAGCCCTCGCCACCCAGACTGTGCGTCAATAGTCGAATCATCTTGTGAAGAGCCATCCCACGGTCAATGACGGATGTCAAAGGTGAAAGTAGAGACATATTGGTATATAGCTCAGCGTCGCAGAGATGCATCATCAATGATTTGTCGCCAACGAGTCTGGCAAACCATCAGCAGGTGGCATATGAAAGTAAAAGGGGACATACGTACGCTTGATCATGACTCTCAGCATATGCAATTGTTTTCTCCCCATGACGGCGATTCGTCAGAGTGAAACATATGTTCCCAATGTCCCATTCTTCATCCTTGACCTCCTTCAGGATCTTGATCCACATATCTGGGATAGCCATAGCGAGCCGATAGTCAAACCCAACACCTCCCAGAGATACAGGGAGGCACAAGGCTGGCATTCCGGACACATCTTCTGCGATTGTGATGGACTCAGGATATAGGGAATGAATGAGATGGTTGGCAAGTGCAAGGTAAACCACCGCCTCTTCGTCCACTTCGGAACCGTAGTATTCGTGATATCCTCCCGAGAAGCCACTGTTGCTAGTTAGAAATTGTCTTTGAGGATTGAGTGTTTGACGGCAACTCACAAGCCCATTCCATGATGAACGTAGAGCATACTTGTCACGCCATCAAAACGGAAACCATCGAATTGATACTCGTCCATCCAGAACCGCAGGTTGCTCAGAAGAAACCTCATGACTTCATGATGTCCATAGTTGAATAGGCGGCTGTCCCACTGATCGTGACGGCCCTTCCCTCCGGCATGAAAGTATTGATGGTCTGTACCATCAAACTCATTGAGACCATCAAGAACATTCTTGGAGGCATGGCTATGCACGATGTCAAGAAGGACAACTATTCCAAGGGAATGAGCGGTATCAATGAGTTCCTTGAGGTCTTCCGGGGTTCCGTAACGGCTGCTTGCCGCAAAGAAGTTGTTTACTTGATAGCCAAAGCTAGCATAGTAAGCATGCTCCATGACAGCCATCAATTGAATGACATTGTAGCCAAGGTCATTGATTCGGGGCAGCATGTTTGCCGTAAATTCTTTGTACGTTGCAACTTTTTGATCGGGGGATGAGATGCCAACATGCGCCTCGTATACGCGCGCACTCGCTGGCTTCTGAGGTCGAGGATGTTTGAAATTGTATCTTTCAGAGGTGGGAGGGTTCCAGAAACGAGCATCATACGCTGGGGAAACAGCCAGATCCTGGGTGACATACTTGATCCATGCTGGGAGACGATCGGCTCTTTCGCCCCCCGGAAGAGTGAGCGAGATCTGGCCATATTTTAGTTTGACCCACGGTAGGATGTTATTGATGAATCTCAGATAATCTCACCTTGACTTTGGAGTTGTGTGGGATCTGTGGCTGTCCATCCTTTGCAGGGAGGGTAATTTCAAAAACCCCAAACTTATTCTTGACCATCGGGTGGGAGCCTCGGTTCCACTCATCTTTCGAGACGCGATATTAGTCTACATGAATGCCGTAGATGAGAATGAGCAGCTTACTGAAGTCTCCGATGAGATACGCCTCTTCGGCATTTGGGGCCCACTCTCGATACACGATAGTGTTGTCGCTGATGGTGAATCCGTAGTGATTGAAGCCCTTTTCTCAGGTTAGCTGCTCGCCTAGTACAAATCTGCCATGTCGCAAACCTTTGAGAACTTATCAATCCCTCCCTCAGAATCATTGATGGTCTGGATCCATTCCTGTGTTTTTGAAAATCGTCGTCTAAGCGCATCGCTAAATGGCTCTAGCCAAGGGTCAAGCTTGACGACACCTGCCGCGATAATCTGTTAGGGGTGGAGGCGCGCGAGAGGGATTGTTGGTCTGCCTCACCAGTGCCATCATTGGGAATGTCGGCCGCATCAGGCAGTCCGGCGATACTCATGTTGCTCGACTGCTTTTGATGGGCGAAATGAATTGAATCTAACGAGGATGCAGGCTTCTACTGCAGGATGTCGAATGGATGGATTGATTGAAGAGAGGTGCTGGCGATCGGCAGCTTGTTTCTGCTCGCTAGGCGCAGAGCTAGATAAGACAGCAGCCAACGATGAACAATACTTTACCCTGGCTATGCAACTGCTTGGAAAGACGAGACGTGTGCGAATATGGGTCAAAGCAGGTGTGGCTCAGTCCGCAACGATTTCAAGCTGCTATTTATTTGACACCACGTGAAGGGGAGGAGGTTGGAGCTCTCCTGTTGCTCAACGGTTTGCTAGCAGTAGTCCCAGCAATTGCCAGCTAAGGTACGTCCTGCTAGTGGAATGGTGGGGATGATGTCATGGAGCAAGCGATGCTACCTGGCCGGAAGATAGCGGTGCTCCAACGCCAACAAGACGGCTTACGTAGCTGTTGATTCTTCCCTTCCTAGATTTTATACTGGAGCAGCGATTGATTATATGCCAGAGGTTTGCAACCCTCGAGTTTGAAGGTAGGAATGCAGACGGTCATGAGTTTAGTACCTGATAAGAATCCTCTTATCGCTAGACACTAAGATCTAGGTAGTCTAAAGCCATCCCTGGTGCAACCTACCTATTGGATGAGTAAGCCAGCTGAGCTCAGGTATCTTGGAAGTACAGGCGCTCGACATTATCGACACATTATACTTTCCCGTTACCTAGATCCCTTGAGGGTGTTTGTCTGCCGGTTAGTAGCGCACCTGTGGATTTGGTCCGTCAATGGTCCGAACGCGGAGAACTCTCCTCACCTTTGTCTCATAGCAGCCTCCCATGAACCATCCATTGTCCCTCGTCTAATCTGGTGGTGTTCCTTCATCGCTGATACGGCAAGAACACCGTTCACTTGGCGCAGCAGAACACGCGTCGCAAGGATATCCTCTCGGTTGTTGCCGGCGGATATCATTGTGAGGCGGGTCTTGCGCTTCTTTCGGCTTAAACCACCGGCTGGACTGTGCCGTCCTGACGCCGCCATCTTCAAAGGTGCCAGAGTGTGCGATCGGCATGCGGCATCAAATCATGTTCTGCGCATCTCTGAAGCTTTCAACATCTACCGGTAGCGCTCTCTTAGCTAGGCGGAGCCTCCCCTGTTCCAAATGCCACCCATGTCGACACCTATCTACACCGCGCCGGTATGCCTCCTCCAGATCGAACCCGGACTTGAATTCCGGTTTCAATGGCAGTTATGATCCCACAGCCAACACCGGGCGAGGCCCGATGTTCTCGAAAACTAGCTTCGGTGTACCCCGGTTCTATCCCCGAGACCTCAAGGATCGAGTAGATGACTATGTCGTGGGCCAAGAACGAGCGAAGAAAGCCATATGTGCAACCATCTTCAACCATTACCAAAACGTGAGAAGGAGACGGCAGCACGAGCACGACGAAAGAAATCGAAAGGAGAAGGTTATGAGGCAAAGACTATCTCGTGATAGGGAATTTCACCAACGACGCCGTGAGACCCATCCAGTTGAAGGTTTGCTGCTCCTGAGTGTCATGCTATCCCTCGCTAACTCATAAACCAAGACGAATTTCCCGGCCACTTCGAATCACTCCGACCCATCCACGACCCTCCAGAATTTCAAGAAGACCCGTTCGACAGCCTTTACGTACATGAAGACCAGAACAGCCCTGAGCCTGTCAAAATCGACAAGAGCAACATCCTATTAATCGGGCCCACCGGTGTTGGGAAGACTTATATCTTAGAGTAAGTTTTGTCATCTGCCCACAGCGTGGTGTCTAGATAGCTCACAATGATAGAACTCTGAGCAAGAAGATAAACGTCCCGTTCTCGATATGCGACTGTAATTCCTTTACGCAAGCCGGCTATATTGGACAGGATGTAGAATCATGCATTGAGCGCCTTCTGATTGAAGCCAATTACGATGCGAAAGCCGCCGAGCAAGGGATCGTGGTGTTGGACGAGTTCGACAAGATTGCGCGAAAGGAAGTGCACACAGGCCGTGATGTCAGCGGTGAAGGTGTTCAGCAAGCTCTGCTCAAGCTTGTAGAAGGCACTAAAGTGACAATAAACGTCAAGGACAACCGCTCATCGCGGTCCGCGCCTCCCATAACGACAAACTTCAACTCCTCCGGTTCTTCATCATCCGCGGCTCAGGCGAACCCGCCAGGAGGCAAAGTTGACCAATATATAATCGATACTACGAATATTCTATTCGTATTTTGTGGTGCTTTTGTAGGCCTGGACAAAACTATTCTAAAACGGGTTGCGAAGCCATCTGTTGGCTTTGGAGGGAAGCTAGAAGACCGGAAGGCCATTTCTGGAGGCTCTCAGCAACTTGCCCCCAAGCTTTATGCCCATCTCCCTTACTTTTCAACTGTGCCAGCGTCTTCTTTCACGCCCTTGGATCTGGCAACACCCGACGATCTCCAGGCCTTTGGATTTATTCCTGAACTTATTGGTCGTTTACATAACATATGCGCTCTCAGCCCGCTTTCGAAAGATGATCTGTTTCGAATTCTGACAGAGCCCCGTAACAATTTGGCAGCCCAGTACATTGCCCTATTCGAGACATACCCTTCGTGTTTGTATTTCACTGACAAGGCATTATACGCCATTGCTGAAAGGGCGTCAGCAGCGGGGACTGGCGCTAGAGGGCTCAAGATGGAGCTGGAACGGGTTCTTGCCGAGCCAATGTTCGAGGCTCCAACGCCTTATGTCCTTATAACCGAGGCATGTGTCCATGGCACTGAAAAGGCCGCCACTTGGGGCCGAGATGGCCGCTTTGAATTTGAAAGGAGAACCCAGGAGGAGAAGATAAAGCATCCTGAGACACAGCCAGATGTGACATTCGAACAGTATAGGGAGGCTGGGGAAAGCGGCGGTTAGAGTGTAGGATACCAGCAGCATAGAAGGTGCTTAAATTCTGCCCAACAACAATTTATCTATTGGGTGATTACAATCATTATGCATTGGACTTGGGGATGTAGTGGTAGCACACAAAAAAAATTCGATCGAACTCTGAGTTCAGTTGATGTAGTACAGTATTTACACCGCCCACCCACGCAAGCCATCTCCACCCTCTCCGCGATCTTATGTCATGTACACACGGTGAAAGGCTTCCGTAAGTCCGACTCGTGCTCTGTCACAAAGGAAAACTAATAAAGGTATGGTTTTGTTGAATAGGGACTCGCAGAAAGTGCTTAAGCCTTGGGACGAGATTGGACCATACCGGGGCCCTTGTAAGACTCCGAGGTGATACCAGTGATGGGGTCGGATTTTTGTTCCTATAGACTGGTTAGCATGTAGGCAAGAATTAAACGGTAAGAGAAGTGACTCACGATAAGGATTTGGTTGGAGGCTTCCTGCCACTCCTTGTTCATGGTGTGTGGAGCGGGCTTGGCGGCCAGACGGATGGCTGCGAAGAGGGCAACGCTGACGCCGAGACCAGCTGCGATACCCCAGAACATTCGGGCGGTGGTACCGGGGGGGTCAACTGTGCGAGGACCATGAGGACCGAAGGCAATCCAGTAAGCTATTGAAATATACACTTGTTAGCCCATGATGCTGGCATACAATGCGAGTTTCTGTCCAAGGGATGTTGGGTGGCATTGCCGAAATTGTCCCGGAGAGAAATCAGCCAATGATAGAGCTGCTATTTCACTGTGGCCAATTCAAAGAAGAAAAGTTGCAGGGTCTCAACAGCTGGCCATTCCAGACATGAATTGATTGGGGTAGACATTGCGACGAGATGCAGCATGGGGAGCACCGTGTTATCCAATTGCTCGGTATCATGAGGCCTAAGGTGTTTGGGGGGAGGGGCTTGAGAACGAAGAAATGTATAAAAGCACGCACCGGCCTTTTGTTCCTGGACCGTCAGCTCCTTCCAGTTGCCCTTCATACGATCACGGAGGGCCATCCAGAGGTCGGCCTGCTCCTGGAGGGGCATGCCCTCCCATCGCTTCTCAATGTTGGAAAGAGTCGGGTTGGAGATGGCGTGGGTTGAGGCAGCACGGGCGAGTGGGACGTGACTGCGCACCAAGCTCTTGCGCAGCACACTCGTCGCCTGGGTGCGCAGCATCTCGGATCAATTGGAGGTTGAGTAGATGGGAGAGTAGAGGGTCAATTGGCGCAAATTCGTCGACTTCGGCGGGTGGAGGAGAGTCGATGATTGAGTGTTTTCCGGGCCAGGCGTTTGGGAAAGAAGTCTGCTGACGATTTCGTCCCTCGCTGGAGCTCGGCAAGGTCTGTTCAGCTGACTAAGGCAGGAAAGATACCTAGCTGGGTCACGTGGTGGCTCTTCAAGGTCGTTCTAGGAAAGTGGTCTGATCAAGTGGAGGCCATGATCGGGAAGAGCCGCCGCTGTCATTGACGTATTCATTAATTCGCCTTTCATATGCGCACGGGTGAAGGAAGGATTCGCAAATGATTGTACAAAGGTTGCCTAAAACGACGATGCTGTCCCTTTTCAGTTCGGATGTGGATTCTGAACTCTAGTTGAGGAACAAGCCACCTCTCTGTCTGACCACTTGTGATTTCCAGATCAGATTAGACGCGATGTAACCATCTTCACAGTTGGAAACAAGTCATGCCAATCTGCAGCCCTATCCGTCGTACACAATTAATTGTGAGATTATAACTAGCGTCATCGATGAAACGTTCGCCAGAGCCCGAACCTGCCAACGCGGCACAGGCTTGTTGTGAATCTCTCATCACTCTATTCTATAGTCACATCGTAGACTGGAGTCTCGCTACCGCCGCTGTCCAGCCTTGGTGTGTATAAAGCTTGAAAATTGTTAAAACCCTGTCGTCTTTGGAGAAAATTGTGACTCCTGGTGGCTACTTGCCTGATTAGACTGTCTGGAAATGGTCTATCAGCATCATAATCCGTACACATTGATGGCATCGGCACTTTGCTGTATCCTACCGCTGGGGCGTTTCCGCGGCTTTCGAAACCCTTTCCTGTTGCTGCTGCACAAAATACGGCTGGAAGGTAAACAAGCCTAGTAGATGTTAAGGCTGCTCTCTGAGGTGATGGTTTGGGTGTGTTAAAAACAAATCGAATTATTTACCTCCAGCGACACCGCAGAATATCGCAAGTGCCAAGGGTACGCCTCGTTCTAATGCACCCATCTCGGCCCTCAGGTAAAGGTTGGCTTAGGTAGTTGTAGTTTTGGTTGCTTTTCTTACACGAGATTGTGTGCAAATTTTGGAGATCGGTGGTTGAGATTTCATTGGGCAATTGCAGTTGGCGTTTTAATTGGTATTGAGGGTATGTAAGGTAGGTACCTCTCTCGGAGTAGCACTTGGTTGTAGGTACCGCCTTGAAAAGGTGGAGTGCTTGTCCGGAAGAAGTTGGTAGGGGTGAAGTACCTCACACACTGATTTGGGGTAGGTACTTGTCTGCCCCAAGAAGGTACTTTGCTGCGTGCTCCAGGCGCCTGTCCGTTGCATGCACTAGAGAGGGTATCCACATCCAGCACGCGTCAGGATATTTCAGTAACGCGTTAAAGTAGGTGGGAGAAACGGACTGGATATCGATAAAGCACACGGTGAACTGACCCCTTCGAAGCACTCTTCACAGCCTCCGGCCAAACTTTCGGTTTCTCCCTGCCAGGGTTTATCCATTTATCGACGTTCAGCCATGAATCGCGCGACGATATGTTTGCCAGAGAACGTAATATCATGACAAGAGCTGCAGGATGGCCAACTGGAGAGAAAGTGGTGAGGTCCCCGACTCGGAGGATGACGACTTTGATAGCCAGATCACCGACCAGCCTTCTCTGCCGCCAGCTCTCCAAGGATCAGTATCATCGAAACCTCCGATTGGGGTGAAGGATATCTGGGACATTCCGTCTTCTCAGGATGATGATCGCCTGGCGAAATCGGACACCCTCACCCCCCAACACAGCAAGCAGCTGTCTGTAAACTCGTCTCTGTCGACACTTTCGCCGTCTCGCACCCTCGGTGATTCGTATTGCGCGACCCAACCCAGCCCCGATACATCGAATGACCCTCCTCCTCCGTCATCATCAGCCTTGTCCGAGGCGCCGGTAGTGGATTCATACCCGAACGGTCTTTACCAAAATGACACCCTGCAGCGTGATACGCCATCTCCACGTAGCCCAGGACGATTATCGCCCCTGCCAAGTCAGATTCTTGGACACGATGCTGAAGAGCTCCTAGCTGCCCAGAGGCTAGTTGTTTCAACCGAAAGATCCCTCCGAACACGAAAGCCAGAACAACTACGACCGTATCAGACCGAAAGAGCTCGATTTAACTCTGAATGGAGGCAGCATGGCCTCCGGCCTGTCAGAATCGCCAATGATGAAGACCGAAGGGATCAAAATGACGAAGAGTTGCTTGAGGAAGCAGAGTTCCAACCAGAAACTCAGGAATCAGCCTCTCAACACGTCTTGGATGAAGGGTCAATGGACTTCGGCCAGAATACTCCCTCATCTTCGCAAAGATCGTTAGATCCACCGCATGACAGGAATGAGAGCAGCCAGCTCAGTATTCATGACGATACTGATAATACAACGTTGGATGGGGAGGAGTTGCCGTCGTTAGAAGCTTTAATGTCAGGTCGATACAAGTTTGGCACAAAGAGGAGCACCAAACGTCGCGCCTACCGGCCCTCAAAGGATCATAGGCGGGACGGAGAGCCTCATCTTGACCCTGTTCCTGACGGTGGAGGACCGAAGTTCATTATGCCACCGGGTTTGCCTGATCCCATGGATGTTTCTAGGATCGATTCACGGCCAGCAATCGGTCTTGGGGGAGATGGGCTTCCATCCTCTCCTAAATCAACTACTTTGTCTCCAATGGGTCCAACGTCACACAATCCTCTTTCTATCTCAGATGGCTTGCAGATGCCTCGTCATGATTCCGCCGAAGCCGTTGACCCCTTCGAATCGTCAGAACAGTCCCAACTCGAGGACGGAAATCTACTGTCAAGTGCGTCATCTGAAAGTGAGTCTGACATTGTCAACCAAAACAGTCGCAAGATCAAAGGTGTTCTCCCCGCTTCTTGGCTTCGCTTGGATCAGAAGAGCAGCCGAACCAAATTTCAGAAAAAGATCACCCGTCGACCACTAGATCCCTTACATATCGATGACAACCGACGTGGTGTTGCGCGGCGGAAGGAAGCGTCTTCGTTCTCCAATGGTAATGATTTCATGTTCGAGGAGTCTGAAGAAGAGCCCACCAATATTCCGAACGACAAAGGGCAGAATAGGCCTGTGCATATTCAAACAACTCTTGAGATTGAGAATACGACAACCTTGCCTATGTATGAGATCTCATCAGATGACGAGTCTATTATGGAACATGACTACATTGAGCCTCTTCTCGCCAGCCGAAAACGTCAGACGAAACTACCCGACGCATTTCAAAGTCAACCAAAACGCCAAAAGGTGTCTAAACCTGCCAGTGGATTACCCCCCAAAGCGCCTAAAGCAGCAGCACATTCTAAGCAAGGACCGTCATTGCATGCTCGATCTCTAGGAAAAGGAGGACAAAAGCCAAATGCTCAAGGACGGCAGAGAAATTCGAGGGTTGTTCAACATGCCAAAACCACTCGGAAAGCCAACCCAGCGCCTCGTCTCAGCATCCTCGATGTAATTGAGCCTGACGCTCCGAGGTTCATTAGAATCGCTGCCCGCACCGTGAAAGGACGTCGAGATCGCGGCCGAGCCAGCCCGAACGGGAAGAACATTCAGCTCGCTACGCGGAAGGATCACATCGATGCGATAAGTGCTCTTCAGGATTGGACCTCTGGCTCAATCAAGCAGCGCACCTCTGTTTCGGTAGCTCACCAAACAAAGGCTATATCAAGAAGCCATAATCCTCTCAATGGCGCTCTTTCCCAGCTCTCCACGCGATCGAGCAAGGGGTCGATAACGAAGCAAAAATCTCACCAGCTAACTAAGACTAAACGCACTGCCAACATATCATTTAACAAGCTTCGAGACAACACAAGAAAATCTTCTAAGAGCCCTGTGCAAATGGCAGCACTTTCTCACCAGTCTTCATCACACACTCGATTAGCTCAGCTGGAGGTTGATGATAACACTGAGGCAGCCCGCTTTAGGTTTTCCTGGGGGAAGAAAGCGCTCGATCACCTTTATCGAGGAGATGGTAGGGGCTTGGAACCTAGCTCAGTGCTGTCCAGTGCAAAGCAAATCCATTCATTCTCACCCAATCGAAATCCAATCTCCAAGACTCAGCAACCCAGTATTGCCAAGAACACGCGATGTCGGAAACACACCAAGCCACGGCGAATAGATGTTGAAGCGCCTGAATATAGTCACGCCAATGACCCTTTACCGCCCGTGCTAGACCAAACGTTAGATGTGCCGACCGACCATCAGACGCGCAAGGGAGCCAAGCTATTTGGGCTTGGACCTTACGGCACACAGTATACCCACCACTTTGAGGTGTTCCCTTTACATCCTGATGTGTTCTTCAATGACACGAGCCTTATTGGCACCGGTGCCATAAAAGTGGCTGCCAGCACCGAATACCCACAGTCACTCTGGCTTCGAAAGCAGCGAGTCCTCTTCACGCTCGACGGTGAGAGGTTTCAATGGGGAGAGTGGACTGCTCAGGTTTCATCTGAGCTTGGGCTATTGCTGGATCACATTGTTGACCAGATTGAAACTCGAAACGGCTTATCCAGTACACCGGATGGTAGCGACGCCATTGCCGGGTCCGCCTTCCTGCTGTCATATGTAAACACGGCCCTAAGTTTCACTACAGACTCGGATTTGAATTCTTTTCTTTCTCGTATTCTAGAGGTGATCCAAAACTTCAACACACGCATCATCTCAACCATGGAGAGTAAAACCTCTTTGGGAGAATCCTTGCTGCAGTCCATTGCACAGGTATTGGACTACATCCTCGTCGTTCTATACCAATGTGTACGGATCAGTCGCGCCGATCCATCCCTGCTGAGAGAACAATTCTCGATGGAGAATCTTTTGAAGTCAAGTGCAAGTATTGCGATCCGGATTCTCTTACAATTTGGGCCTCATCGAGTTAGGCAAGCGCTCTCTGATGTGGATCATTTCCCTCGCCGAGCATGTGGCCTCGGGTTTCATGATGTCGTGATTCACTCATGGATTGTCACTATGAAAGTTCTCGAAGCTGCACGAGTTCCCCATGCTTCATTTTGGACCATCTTTCAACGGGCGATTCTGTCTCCTACGTTTCTATCGAGTCTTGACGTCAGGGAACATGAACGAGTTTGGGATAGCTTGTTCATTCTCCTCCCCCTTACAGAATTCAGTAACGTGGGAAAGGTTATTCCAGGAGAACGACATCGGAAGTCTTCTGATGGCTGGGGGATTCCTCAGCAGCTACTGAAGCGAATATTCCATCTCTACCAAGAGAACAAGCACCAATCTCCAGGCTTTAATGACTATTGTCGAGCGCTCATTGGGCGTTGTCACTATCTGGTTGAACAGTGGGGATGGCATAAATGCGCAAGCATTGTCGGTGTCATTTTTGATTTCTTTGGCTCGCAAAGTCTCGCCCATCTGCGTAATGAAGAGGCCTATAGCTCTCCTCGGTTTTTGGAAGAACTGGGATACCAACCTTCTCTATGCATAGAGCGAGAAGACCGTTGCTTCCACATATTTCTCAAGCTGATTGCTCTAGGTCTCCAAAAGCTGAGGGCGGCAGGGTCCCTCAAAGACATTCGCAATCTCGTCGCCCGAGTAGTGCCAAATCATAACAGGCAATACTTGAAAGAACAAAACATTCATGAACGTGATTTGGCCGCTCTACGAAACCATCACGATTTGCTCTGTACTCTGTTCTGGGCATCGCCTCCCGAACTACGCCCAAATGTAAATCTAATCCAGGGCCTTGTTGTGCCTGCAAACTCTCACAAGGCGGCGTGTCTCATCAATTTGCGAACCTGGAGTCAACTTGCCCGCTTCGTCGTGGTCTCTGGTGAAGCGACAACATCCTTGAAGCCATTCAACGCGTGGCGCAGCTCCTTCTTTCAGCAAATACTGGAACAGTACGAATCAGTCGCACCTGACATTGAACAACAGCTATCAAATCTCTCGAAGGATGTAACGAAGGCAATCAGCTCGGAAATGGTCAGCGCAATGATATCATGGAACAAGACTGCTGTTGCAGATATTTTATATACTTCTGTGGCAGTTTCATTGGAGGTACTTCAACAAGCCCCGGATCTTGAGGCGGCACTATTTTGTCTTGGTATTCGGCAACTCCAACAAGTTTTTGCCAGATTTTCTTCGGCACCTCCAGGACTAGATTGGCAGATCCTCCGGGCTTCTTTGTCGATGCTAGAGACATTGCTCAACCAGGTCGACGAGTTCAAGGCGAACGAGCAGAGTCAAGAAAGCGAAAGCCAGATTCTGAACTCAGCACTCGCCGATGATGCCCTTCAGGTCTTGAGCCATGATATTGCAAGCCTCTTCTTCTCCATGACCCATTGCATCCTCTCAACGGGCGATAAGACGAGGTCTTCCGACCAGAGCCAGTGCAGTGAACTCGCCGTGGTATTGGCGGCGAGACTTGGCATGAGATTGTCTGAGGCCGGCTCCATACAGTTCTTGGATTTGTTCAAACCTGGGGAAAATGGGCTTTGGAGATCCCTGCCGCACGATCTCAGCATCAACCAGCGGAGATATTTGCCCATCTTTATCACAGCCCTCTTAAGGCATGGATTCTGTAATTGGAGTGAGGGTCATTTGACCTTGATCGAATTGTGGCTTATCTCAGTTGTCAAACCTAGAGAAGCATATGGTTATGAAAAAGACTTTGCGGAACAACTCATATATCATGGAGAAGTTTTCGTGCCCAAAACGGTCAAAGGGTTGGTGGGCAATATCAATTACGAAATTAAGAGACAACTTTTGGAATATGCCGTATCGTCGATGCGAAAATCGATTCGCGATGCTGAACCAGGGCCAAAGAGAAGCTTGCAACTGGAACATGGAAGAGTTCTAAAGCGTATTATGCTTCTGATGAGGAATGATCTCAAAATCCTGTTACGCGATACTAATAAACATCAGATGTACATGGGCTTTGTTAGAGAGGCAATCGCTCTGATTAAAACCCATGCGTCTGATTTCTGCACCGTGGATGACTTTTTCTACCAAGTCAACCAGGAATATTCCCCGCCTCAGCAAGATCCTCAACTCCAGGTCGCAACGTTGGTATCTTACGGTATCCGGTTGGCTGACGGAGACATCAAAGTGGAACATCCGCTTTTCTTTTTCCTCCTTAACCAATTGAAGTTGGCGGTAATGGGCGATGGGATACGCGAAGAAGCTATACTTCTCTGCAAAGGAATGCAGACGGATGGACTTCTTGGGTTTATACTTGGCAAGATGTTTCCTGCCATTATCGAGGTCTCACGATCAGAAAGTGTGGCAGCGTTGCCCATGGTCGACATATACATACACGCTTTTCAATTATTACTGGAGGAGGGTGGCGGTCAAGGGCAGCTCCTCACATCCTACTATACCGAGGAGCTGCAAATCGTTTTGAAACACATGATCCGGAGCATACAAGAGTTGGGACCAGCCTGGCCTTCGAGCGAAGAGCTCCACTTAGTAAGGCAATACTTGGCCTTCATGAACCTTTTGTGGCCATCCTTGTACGCCATTACTCTCTCCCCAAAGATGTCTGCGACCTTGGGAATCCATGGTATTGGAGACCTTCTTAGGCGGGGTCGAGAGTGGACAAGCGTGGTAGAAGCACAACTACGCTGTGCCCTGCAGAATGATAGAGGTGCCTGGGGTATCGATTCACTATTTCCATCCACTGAAAGACCCCTGGAAGCTGATGGAGGCAACCAGTCGCAAGTGGGAATCACGAAGCTGGCTGAGAGCATCATCACGGATGTTCGCAAGAACTGGATTACTTTGGGTGACAGGCTCACAATCCAAGCGCCTGGCCAACGACGACTTACTCAGTCAACCCAGGCGGGACATGGAATACAAAAGCCGCAGTGGGACCAGGGAGACTTGGTGGTGGATCTGTTTGAAAGACTTCAAGAATGGAACTATTGGTGGGAGAGAGCGTTCGAGATGGGCCCGGCGGGTGGGGTGAGCCGTGTTGAGAAGAGCCAGCAGATTTTCTTTTGATCATGAGACTGGGCCAGCCTTTTGATTGTATCATGTTCTGCGGTGGTTTTGACGAAGAGAATTCATCTCAGTGAGTAATATGTTGGGATTGACTATACTATATGGGTGTTTGGAGTTCTTCCTGGGCTGGCAGGGGTCTTTTGGCACAGAAAAGAAAAGGGAGATGCAAAGGCACGGGAAAATCTATCTTGGGGATAAATTAGAGCATGGGGCTGGTGATGAGTAGCTACCATCCAACGCGGGCGAATGAGTGAGTGAAAGATGATAATGGTACGATGTGACATGAATAAGATCTTATGTAGTATGCAGGCAGGGACATGTACACATTCGCGGCTGTGCTGCTACGCAAGCATTTCCATGTAGCATAGTACGTCTGTTATGGTTCTTTAGACCCTGGTATCTATGGGGAAAGGGGAATAATCAGCATGATCTGATTTGCTCCTGTGACTGTTGCATTGTTCTGCCCTACTTCCGGCATTTCCCCCACGTGGATCCACTGAAACTGTCATGATGGCCAGAGAGGATCTGGCGAGGGGAGAGAAAGGAGAGAGGAGAGAAAGATCGGCAGTAGACTCGGTGAGGGCTCCAGGTTTAGTCGGCGGGGCCCGCCGAGATGCCATCAGCTGGCAGAGCCGATGCGATGGTGAAGCAGGGCGCAACAGCGGCCCCTTGGCCAGATCCCTCGACGGCCATCTCAGCATCAACCAACAATGGCTGCGCAAACCCGACCTGGAGCCGGGAAATTTCGGTGTCCAGATCAGATCAGAAGAGAATGACGCCGTAATGTCGCCTACGAAGCCTGTTGCGGATGCCTTGTGACTGCGCTGCTCGAATCCTGTCCATGTGGTGACTGGATTGGGCTGGCAATCACGCCACAAATGAGGCAGAGGCAAACGGGGATAATCCCACCATCACACCACGTTCGGGCGGCCTAGGACAGCAGGCAGTGGTTATTTTCGTCTGATCTCGTCTTCGGCCAGCCCAGGGTCAAGTTTGGTTGTCATGTAGAAGGAATAAATAATTGAATTCCACGCCTTTTCTTTTGCCGTGTCACTCACACACTCACGATCCGCACTCGCACAAACACAACCAGCCAGCCAAAAACAAAATCCATCAGTTTCCCGGGCCATTTTCCCTGTGGAATCAATCAGAATCACTATACTTCCAATTCAGCTCTCAGCCAGCTCACCACATCCAATCACCATGGCCATTGCAGCTCATCCCATCAAGCCCGTCGCCGCCACTGGCCCTCCCAGGGTCCTCACTGCCGTCGTCTTCATTGCTTCAGGTCCGTAGCAGTCTGCCCTGCCATTGGAGCAACTCCAATGGCTCTACTATCTGATTGTTCCTAATGAATCATTGACTAACGCACTCGTTTTTTGCAGCCTCCGCTGTTGTTGGCATGATCTCGCAACAATTGGCCACGTCAAAGCGTGTGATGGACGGCCGCTTTGCCCAATACAACACTGCCGCGAGCGAAGAGAACCGCAAAAAGGCCTTTGAGGGCGCTGTAGAGGACCCCCGAAAGAGCTTCTTCAACGTTCTTGGCTGGTAGACCCAGGCGAAACCTTGGTGGTTATTTATATGTTTAGTTCAGTCCGTTGAGATATCCAATTGGCGTTTGTGGTGTTTGCAGATTTACGGCCCCAGATGCCAGCCTCTTAAGGTAGTCTCTAGAGCGATAATATCAATCAAAGCATTATCTTTTTTGTCAATTCTATTTCTGACATTCTTTGCTTATCCAATCCATCTAGTAATGATGAAGACGTAAAGAGTTCACAAGCCTCTACCCACGCAGTCAACCTTATACCGGACGAATTTCTCCAACTTTGTTACCATGGCATACCAGGGGCCTTGGCTCATCCCATGTGCTGCATTTACCGTTCTCAGATCCACCGACTGTGGTTGCAACCCTGCCTCGTGGGCCCTGGGAAGCCCGTATTCGCCTTTGCTTCGGACGAAACTCTCGCAGCACTCCTGGAGCAGGATCCACCGCGGGTGAATTGCTCGCCATTATACTAAGTATATGCCATAAAACATGGCGAGTCAGTGGTCTTCGCAAGCTGCATCTGGTTTCACTGAGCAAGCGTCAAACGTGGGTAAGAATAAGCCGACAGGCTTGCATGCCAAAGACTGCGGTCGGCGTATTGCAAGGCCATGGCTGTGATAAATCGGCTCCGTGGACTCGTCTGCCACTCGATGGAACCCCTACGTATGCTTTGTCCCTCGTTCGCTGTTTGAGTAGCGGTATTGGGCGACTAGTCAAGTAACTACATATACAACCTCGATAGTCTTCAACGATCACTAATTGATGGCTACCAAGTCTCCATTTGGCCATCTCTTCCATACGTAGATTTAGTCACATACGGGGCATCCTAACTTTGGATCTGCTGGCATGCGATTGCGTTCCTACGTATTGTTCATCTGACGCCATGGCGTATCCAACAGTACTCCCTCACGCTTCCTGCCTTTCTCATCTCTCCCTTGGCCAAAGGAACGTCCCAGATTCTCTTGCTTGCAAAGTTAGTGGGCAACCAAGTCAGAAGATGCTCGATTGAGCCAAAACTCGGTCAGGTCCCGCCACCAGGCCTGTCTGCTTATTCCCTTACGATTCCTCCCAATGCTTTGAACACTGGCCAAGTATTGATGAGCTTAATCCTTCCTCATACACATCTGCATTAGCAAGTACACCATCGCCAATATGGGCTCGTTAATCCAGGACTCTCGCGTTCGAGCTCGCTTAGGTTCAAAGCGTCACGGTTCTGGCCTCGAATACGGTGTAGATGAGCCAGCCTCAAGCGAAGTCTGTCCTTTGAGAGAGCTGCTGCTGCTGTCATAAATGCAGATGACCACGCCGCGCCGATCAGGCCGACATCAAGATCGTTACTAATGCCGATGGTGAAGCGCCAGAACTCAACCCAGCGGATGACTCACGCAACATGGCCTCGTGTCTACCACCGTTATTTCGAACCTGACGGGTGCGCTTGGCTCCTCGAGCGCTTCAAAGTCTTTGGAACACGAGAAACATGGGATCTGACCTTGGCATATTCAGCCGTAGTGCTTGATGCTCAACGCAAGGACTGGAGGCAGCCCGGGCAGGACACGAATGACGTAGCACAGCCATTTATTTGCCAAGCATCTCTTACGCGTAGCTATTACCTCAACCCGTAACGGAAAGGCCGCTGAAAGTAGCGGGAGTGGATTCTGCTCAGTAACTTAAAGCTCGTTGGTCAGCATTGGCCGGGTTTGTGTATTCCAAGTTTGAACAACTAGAAGATCTCCAGAGGCAAATGCGAGGCGAAGCAGATTGATAGTGTCAAGTGAACACTGAGCACGCTCATTCGAATGGAAACCGGGATGTGTGGCTGCTGGGCTGCGTCATTCGCGAAATGTCTCTGCAACATACTCTGTCACCAAGTAAATACCCTTCAACCTAAGTGATCCCTAGTTCCTTTACATTTTAATAAAATCCAGCTTAGTTGCGGTCGTAGTCACGGTCGGTCAAGGAAAAGCTGGAACCTCACAGCCAACAATGTCATCTCTTGTTGGGGCAAGAGGGGCACATGGCAACTGCCTAGAGCCCAAGGCATTAGATCAAATTACGTAGCGTACTAAATCACCAGGCCAATTCTATGCAGCCATCCAAGGTTGACTTGGTTGGCCCGCATCGAGGTTGATCACTAGGCACAACGACCCTCGAATATCTGCCCTGACTTTGAATTTTACGGCGAGAACGAGTGACTCAATTTATTTCGAGAGAAGTTGATAATCAAAGTAAGTTTTACGGCGATAGATGCCGACGCCTATGAATTCTCGTTGTGTAACGTATGAAAAGGAAGATGATACCCTCTGCTACATGATCTTAGCAGTCCACTTCAACCACCAACCAATGACTTGTTACAGACTCGACGCAGCGACTCTCTGCAAATCCGTCTCTCACACGACGCTATCCTCTTCGAGTCTACAACATGATAAAGTTCCCAGTACATTTGGTCGCACAAGGGCTACAAACGTGAGCCCGTTGCTTTCAGTGCTATAAGAAAGAAAACGTTAGCAGCACGTTCAAGCAGATCGGCGTTAGAAACTTACTATATCATTATTACTGAGAAGAAAAAAGCTGAGGGACTTCCTCTTCACAGATGGGAAGGCCAATGTCCTGGAGCTCGACACGAGTGCGAGAACCATCTCCAGGGCAGTTGTGTACACCACCACTAGTGGTGTTCATCCAGTCATTGCAAACGGGGCATCGATCAGCCATAATGATTGGTTTAAAGGGGGGGGGTAGAAAAGTTAAAGAGCTAAAGGCGGCGATACAATATGTGAATGACTATGGTAGCCGTTGCTTGAGATTGCGAAAGAACGCGAATAAGGGAGCAGGTATGAAGGGCTTTTATGCTCGACAATACAGCCCGGGATATCTACAGTGTTCGCTATTGCCCTTGGTTCTAACATCTACAAGCCTCATTTCTGTTAGTTCTAACACGACAAACTTCATTGCTATTGGTTCTGACGCTGACAATGCCTCATTGCTGTTGGTTCTAACGTAATGTGCATAATCTGAGCCCCAACAAGCTTGTCAGCGGTAACAACGGCGCAAGACCACTGGCCACTGGGTCCTGTGGTCAATGCCCCTGGAGGTTTCAGAGCCGTTACCGGCTAGCCAAACTTTTAAGCGCTGCAGTGCACATGCAGCTAATTGGTTTACTACGTCAAAGCGACGATCGTGTCACGGCTGGTTGCGACCCAATCACCCCGAATTCATTCATTATTTCTGTTCCAATCTTCTCTCTTTTCCGCAGTGTTTCCACGCTTGATTTCGATCTCATGGAAGGCCAGTCGACATCTGTGTCTCCCTACGAGACAGACCCCGCCAAGATCCCCAGAGACGACAGATATGCTGATATCCCCCTCTATGGCCGTTATGGGCCAGCAGTGGGTGACTTCAAACCCCAACTTGAACACATCAATTCCACGTCTTCCCAATCCTTGAGATACTGGGAAGAAGTCCTCTCGAGGTGCGGTGACTCCAATTTAGTCTACAAAAACGAACTAGACGACGACGGTCGCGATGTTTTCGCCCTCGGGAGTATCATTATCAAGTCGGGCCATCTTCACAAGACTCCTACTCGCGACTACTCATTCAATGACGCCAACGAGGTCGCTGCTGTCGCTATTGCCCAGAAGCCGCTGGCAAAGCTCAACATCAAGGTCCCGGAAATATACTTCACTGGCAAGGTATGTGCTTCATGCCTGTTTCTGCTCACTCACTCTGACTTGTTTAGATCCATGGCCGCGATGTCCTTGTTCAGCAGAGAATACCCGGCGTTGGGCTCAATATCGCTAAGCAGTACTTGGGCTCTGATGATATGGAGAGCTTCAAGGAGCAGGCCCGCGTGGTTCTCCGTACACTGCGTGACATCAAGCCGCCCTCAGCACAGAAGTCTCGCTCATACATCGCCCCGGCTCCAGATCCCGTCAAGAGCCATCGTGTCCGGCAAGAGGAGGCGGAAATCATCTTCTCTGACGTCAACACGGACACAGACTTTTGCTTTATGCACAATGACTTTACTGAGTCGAACACAATTGTCGATGGTGGCAAGATTGTCGGCTTGATAGATTGGGAAATGGCTGGCTATTTTGGATGGGAGACAGCACGTCAGGTGCATTTGCGGATCAGAGGTCCAAGGAAGGAGAGCTTCGCCCATTTGGAGAGCAAGGAGGAATTTAAGGATATCTTAAGGCAGATGTTCTTCTGGAGGGACTTGTATGATGTCGCTTAGATCGCTTAGAAAGTCTTCTCAGCACAGTAATCCAGTAGGCTACTTGATTTCACATTCAGTTTAGTTTTCCTTGGCAGGGCTTTTGAAACTAGGATAAGGGGGCCTTAGATCTCCTAATACTCTTTAGAGATTTATCTTAACTTTAGTACCTAGGTTATTCTATTTATTTATCTACTGATAGGAAGATAAGGATATAAAGATAAAAAAAATTATTATAAAAAATACTAGATTTAATATTTTATATTAAAAAAAAACTATATATAAATAAATAAATATAATTTTTTATTAGTTTTATTATAAATAAAAATATAGAATATTTTTTAAAATTAAATAATATATAATCTAATTATATAATTTTTTAAAAAAAAATATAATTAATAATTTTTTTTATTAGTTTTACTATAAATAAAAATATATTCTAAGATTAAATAATATATAATTCAATATATATTTTTTAAAAATATAATTAGTAATTTTACTATATAAACTATATTTAGTCTTTATTAGTATATAGTAACTTTATAATTAGCTATTATAATTTTTCTTTAAATAATCTATAGTAGTATTAGATTAACTAATCTACTATATTCTAAATACTATCTTATTAATCTTATTTAATTTAACTTTTTATTCTAATAAACTTTTTAATAATTTAATTTAATTTTATTCTCTTTTATTTATTTAATACTAATTAAAATAGACTTTTTATTTAGTTTAAAAAGCTATTTTAATCTAAATTAACTTAAGCTAGTATATTATCTACTAGTATTATATATAGTATATTAGATTATAATAATTATTAAGTACTAAAGGAATATTTATATAGTTCTTTATAAGTATATAAAAGATTAGAATCTATATATTTTTTTATTAACTAGCTACTAAATATAGTAATAGTTCTAATAGATATAACTACTAGGTCTATATAAGAGAGAGTAGCTTTATTATTATAAGTAAATTTATAATAGATTATAAACTTAAATAATTAATATCTAAAAAGAGATTCTAATAGTTATTATTAATAATAACTATTATATATATAAAGATCTAGTTACTTATAATAATCAGACTCTAGCTATAAAGGATAATAATATTAGAAATATTTATTATTATTATAAGAAAAGATCTAATTACTAGTAATTAGTAATAATAAGCTTAAAAAGATATTATAATTAATTATAGATAATAAGTATTTTCTTTTAGGATCTATAATTAAATTATATATTTAATAAGCTTTTTTTAGAGTTTTTAAAGATATTATTATTTTACTTTAGCTTATATAAATAAAAAAATAAAAAAAATAAAATTAAAGATTAAATATAGATTAAAACTTAGTTAAAAATAAATTATATAAAGCTAGTTATATATAGCTTAATTTTAGAATATTCTTTATATATAGTAAAAATCTTTAAAAAAAAAAAAAAAAAAAAAAATAATTAATAATTTATATTTAAATTTTTTTTTTTTTTTTAAGTTTTTTACTATATATAAAAAATATTCTAAGATTAGATTATATATAATTAGATCTATATAATTTATTTTAATTAAGTTTTAATTTATATTTAATCTTTAATTTTATTTTTTTTATTTTTTTATTTATATAAATTAAAATAAAATAATAATATCTTTAAAAATTCTAAAAAAAACTTATTAAATATATAATTTAATTATAAGCTTTAAAAAGAAATACTTATTATTTATAATTAATTATAATATCTCTTTAAACTTATTATTACTAATTACTAATAATTAGATCTCTTTTTATAATAATAATAGATATTTTTAATATTATTATTCTCTATAATTAGAATCTAATTATTATATATAACTAAATCCTTAACTATATAATAATAATAATTAGTAAGAACTTTTATATTTTTACTAATAATATAAAATAATTAAATTTATACTCTATTACTAGATTTCTTATAGTTATAAAACTATTCTTAATTATATAAATCTAATAGTTATAATTACTAGATCTAATATTATATTATAAAATTTATAAAAAGTAAATAATAAATTCTACTTTATATAAAATATTTAAAAAGAAAAAACTAGATAATAATTTTAAATATTTAATAATTATAATAATTTAAAATATAATTTCTAATTTTAATATATTATATATTATATAGAATTAATCTAGATAGAGATTATTTTTAAAGTTTAATATTAATAGAATAATATTAATAGAATAATATTTAGATAGATAGAAAAGAATCTAGTTACTTATAATAACTAGATTTTAATTATAGAAAATAATAATATTAGAGATATTTATTATTATTATAAAAAAAGATCTAATTATTAATAATTAGTAATAATAAGCTTAGAAAGATATTATAATTAATTATAGATAATAAATATTCCTCTTTAGAGCTTATAGCTAGATTATATATTTAATAAGCTTTTTTTAGAGTTTTTAAAGATATTATTACTTTATTTTAGTTTATATAAATAAAAAAGTAAAAAAAATAAAATTAAAGATTAAATATAAATTAAAACTTAGTTAAAAATAAATTATATAGAGCTAGTTATATATAGTCTAATCTTAGAATATTTCTTATATATAGTAAAAATCTCTAAAAAAAAAATTAAAAAAATTTAATAATTATATTTATTTAGTTTATTATTTTATTATATAATCTATTATTTATAATTATTATAGCTATTATAAATACTTATAGAGAATTAAAATTAGTTTAAATAAATACTATATTTTAAAAATAGCTATTTTTTTATATAGATTTATTATAATCTAATATATAATTTATAGTTTTAATATATTATATATTATATTAAATTAATAAAAATAAAAATAGTTTTTAAGAATTAATTTATTAATTAAGCTTTTTATTTTTTAAAATAATTTAGATTAAAATATTAATTAAATTAAATTAAACTTAATATTAATATATTAAAATTTATTATAATTTAATTTAAATTATATTTATTTAGAAATAAGAGATAAGTTAGTTATTTAAAGTTATTAATTAAGTTTATATTTATAAATATAATATATTTTTATTATTATAGAAAATTTTTATTAAATAATATAAATTTAATATTAATTTAATATCTATTTATATATACTTAGTTATATTCTATAATAAATTAGTAATTTATATTTAAATTTTTAATTTTATAAAATAAAACTAAATATTATAGTTTTAATTTAAATATAAATATTAATATTTTAAATTTTTTAATAATAAAAGCTATTTATATAGCTATATATATTACTATAGAGAATATAATTAATAGTAAATTAATAAATAATAAATAAGAAATTAAATAAATTATTAAAAATTAATTAAAATTATATATATTACTATTATAAATAAAGATCTCTATTAAGCTATATAAAGTTATATATAAGATATAAATCTATCTAGAAGCTATAGCTAATAAATAAAAACCTATTATTTAAATAGAGTAATAAGTAAATAATAAATAAATAATAGCTCTAGTATATAGATAGATTTATTTTACTAGATAAAATATTCTTTTAAATAATTATTAATAAACTATATTATATAATATAACTAAATATATATAAATAGATATTAAATTAATATTAAATCTATATTATTTTTAATAAAAATTTTCTATAATAGTAAATATATATTATACTTATAAAAATAAATTAATTTATAATTTTAAAAATAACTAACTTTTTATTCTTATTATTTCTAACTAATAATAAATACTTTTCTAATATTCTAATCTAATTTAATCTAATATTCTAATCTAAACTTAAAACTAAATAATTAAAAATAAAAATATAAACTTAATTAACTTTTAAAAGCTATCTTTATTCTAATTATCTTAATATAGTATATAATATATTAAAACTATAAATTATATATTAGATTATAATAGATCTATATAAATAAATAGTTATTTTTAAAATATAGTTTTTTTTTCTAATTAGTTTCTATTCTTTATAAATACTTACTATAGTTCTAAATAAACTATATAATAAAATAATAAACTAAATAAATATAACTATTTAATCTATATTAAAAGTAATTTTATTATTATAAATAAGCTCTTAACTACTTAAAATAATATATAATAAAAATAGTTAGTAAATAACTATTTTATATTATCTTTAATAATAATTATTATCCCTTAAAGAGTTTTATTAAAAATATTAACTAAGTTCTAAGAAATTAGAATATTTATATTAGATATAGTTATTATAGCTATTATTATTTAGAATATAGTAGATTAATTAATTACTACTATAGAATTTTAAAGAAAATTATAATAACTAATTATAAAGTTATTATATATTAATTAAAAAACTAGATATAGTTTTATATAATAATATTATACTTATAGAAATAAATTAACTTATAATCTTAAAAGAAATTAACTTTTTATTCTTATTATTCTTAATTAATAATAAATACTTTTTTAATATTTTAATTTAATTTAATCTAATCTAATATTCTAATCTAAATTTAAACTAGATAATTAAAAATAAAATATAAACTTAATTAACTTTTAAAAACTACTTCTATTCTAATTATCTTAATATAATATATAATATATTAAAATTATAAATTATATATTAGTTTATAATAAATCTATATAAGTAAATAATTATTTTTAAAATATAGTTTTTTTTTAATTAGTTTTATTCTTTCTAAATACTTATTATAATTCTAAATAAACTATATAATAAAGTAATAAATTAAATAGATATAACTATTTAATTTATATTATTAAAAGTAGTTTTATTACTATAAGTAGTTTTATTACTATAAGTAGATCTTTAACTAATTAGAATAATATATAATAAATATAATTAATAAATAATTATTTTATATTATCTCTAATAATAATAATTATTTTTTAAAAAATCTTATTAGAAATATTAATTAAATTCTAAGAGATTAAAATATTTATATTAAATATAGTTATTATTACTATATAAAACTATATTTAGTATTTTAATTAGTATATAATAACTTTATAAGCTATTATATTTTTCTTTATTAATATTCTATTATAGTAATTAACTAACCTACTGTATTTTAGATACTATCTTATTAATTTTATTTAATTTAACTTTTTACTCTAATAAACTTTTTAATAATTTAATTTAATTTAATTCTCTTCTATATAAAGTCTATCTGAATATAAATAACCTTTACTAACTTAGACTTTAAGAGCTATCTCTATCCAGATTAATTCTATATAATATATAATATACTAGAACCAGAGGCTATATCTCGGATTATTATAATTATTAAGTACTTGGAGATTATTATCTAGCTCCTTCTCCTTAAGTATCTTATATAGAGCAGGATCTATTACTTACTCCTTATAGGCTTTATAATATAGTATTAGGCCTAGTAGCTATAACTACTAGGCCTATATAATTAAGAGTAGCTTTATAGCTATAAGGAATCTAATAATAGAGTATAAGCTTAATTATTTTATATTATTAGTAAGGGTATAAGGGTTCTTACTAATTATTACTATTATATAGTTAAGGACCTAATTATATATAATAATCAGATCCTAACTATAAGGGATAATAATATTAGAGGTATTTATTATTATAGTTATAAGAAGAGATCTAATTACTAGTAATTAATAATAATAAACTTAGAGAGATATTATAATTAATTATAGATAATAAGTATCCCCCCTTAGAGTTTATAGCTAAATTATATACTTAGTAAGCTCTTCTTAGAGTTTTTAGAGATATTATTATCTTATCTTACTTTATATAAATAAAAAAGTAAAAAAAATAGAGTTAAAGGTTAGGTATAAATTAAAACTTAGTTAAAAATAAATTATATAGATCTAGTTATATATAGCCTGATCTTAGGATATCCCTTATATATAGTAAAAACCTTAAAAAAAAAAAAAAAAATAGTTATTATAATTATTTAAAATATTTAATAATTAATTAATAATTAATAAACTTAGTAAATAAATATAATTATTAGATAATAAGCTTTCTTTCTTAAAGATTATAATTATAATTAAACTATTTATATATCTAGCTATATAAATAGCTCTTATTATTTTAATTTTTAAAATATTAATATCTATATTTAGATTAAAAGTATAATATCTAACTTTATTTTATAAAATTAAAAGTTTAAATATAAACTATTAATTATATTTTTAAAAAAATTATATAATCTAATTATATATTATTTAATCTTAGAATATATTTTTATTTATAGTAAAATTAATAAAAAAAATTAATAAACTAATATTATTTATATAATTATTATTATTAAATTTATAATATTTATATATTAATAATAATTTATATTATATAGCTTAAGATAATTTAATTATATTATTTAGAATAATATTTTAATTAATCTAATTCTTATTCACTCTAGATCTAGTTTAATATAAGTTATTTAATTATTATATTTTTTTTATTTTATTAGTTTTACTATAAATAAGAGTATATTCTAAGATTAGATAATATATAATTTAATATATATTTTTTAAGAATATAATTAGTAATCTATATCTAAACTTTTAATACTATAAAATAAAGTTAAAATTAAATACTTTTAGTCTGGATATAGATATTAATATCTTAAAAATTCTAATAATAGAAGCTATTTATATAGCTAGATATATAAATAGTCTATCTATAGCTATAGCTCCTAAGGGGGGAAGCTTATTATCTAATAATAGTAACTATCTTTCCTTATCTTAATTAATTAATTAATTAAATTATATCTTACTATTAATTAATTACTAAATATCTTAAATAGCTATAATATTTAATATAAATATTCTAATCTCTTAAAATCTATTTAATATTATTAATAAAATCCTTAAAGTAATAATAACTATTATCTAAGATAATCTAATATAACTATTTACTAACTATATTTATTATATACTTTTTTAATTAGTTAAAGATCTATTTATAATAATAAAGCTACTTTTAATAGTATAAGTCTAGTAGCTATATCTACTCGGATTATTACTTTACTATATAGTCTGCTACTAGTAGCTATTATAGATATTTATAGAAAATTAAGATTAGTTTAAGTAAATATTATATCTTAAGAATAACTACCCTCTTATATAGATCTATTATAATTTAATATATAATTTATAGTTTTAATATATTATATACTATATTAAGTTAATAAAAGTAAAAATAGTTTTTAAAAATTAATTATTTAAACTTTATATTATTTTTAATTATATTTAGATTAGGATATTAATTAGATTAGATTAAGCTTAATATTAATATATTAAAGTTTATTTTAATTTAATTTAGAATTATATATATTTAGAAATAAAAAAGTTAATTACTTTTAAGATTATAAATTAATTTATCTTTATAAGTATAATATATATTTACTATTATAGGAAATTTTTAGGAATAATATAGATTTAATATTAATTTAATATCTATTTATATATAGTTATACTATATAATATTAATTATTATATATTAATAACTCTTATTTAGCTAATTATTTTATTTTAATTATTATATATATATATATATATATTTTTTTTTTTAAGGTTTTTACTATATATAAGAGATATCCTAAGATCAGGCTATATATAACTAGATCTATATAATTTATTTTTAACTAAGTTTCAGTCTGTACCTAATCTTTAACTCTATTTTTTTTACTTTTTTATTTATATAAGCCCAGATAAGGTAATAGTATTTCTAAAAACTCTAAAAAGGGCTTACTAAGTATATAATTTAGCTATAGGCCCTAAGGGGGGATACTTATTATCTATAATTAATTATAATATCTCTCTAAACTTATTATTACTAATTACTAGTAATCAGACCTCTCCTTATAACTATAATAATAGATACCTCCGATATTATTATCCCTAGCAGCTAGGGCCTGGTTATTATAAGTAACCAGGCCCTTATATATATAATAATAGCTATTAGTAATAACCCTCAGGGTCTCCTTTCTGATATTTAATATAATTATCCAAGCCTGTACTCTATTATAGGCTTCCTTACAGCTATAAAGCTGCTCTTAACTATACAGACCTAGCAGCTATACCTGCTGGAACTATTACTCTATCTCTAAGCCAGCCAGATAATATTAATAAACCTAGCCTGAAATAGAGTATTTAGGAAGGACTATAATAATATTCCTCCAGTACTTAAGTATTATTATAACCTAACTTATAACCTATAGTTCTAGTATATAATATACTGGGTTAAGTTAATTAGGGCTGAGATAGCTCTTAAAGTTAAATAAAAGTCTATTTTTATTAGTATTATTAAATAGGTAGAAGAGAATTAAATAGAATTAAATTATTAAAAAGTTTATTAGATAGAAAAGTTAAATTAAAAAAGATTAATAAAATAGTATTCAGAATATAGTAGGTTAGTTAAATACTACTATAGATTATTTAAAGAAAATTATAATAGCTAATTATAAAGTTACTATATACTAATAATAACTAAATATAGTTTTATATAGTATTAATTATTATATAATAATAAAGAAAATATTATAATTATTATAATTTCTCTAGCTTAATAATAAAACTCTATTATTAATTTTTTTTTAAGTTTTTTACTTATTTTCTATTTAGCTATTAAAAAGAAGTTTAAATACTTCTATTATAATTATAATATAATTTTCTAGTACTTTTTCTATTATTTTATTTATTATACTTAGTAATAATATTAACTATTATTTTTTTAAAGTTTTTCTTTTTATTAATATTTTTCTAGATTTTCTTAGTATTATTATAAGAATAATCTAAAATTATATTAGAAAATAATCTAGTTTAAAGCTCTTAATAGCTAGATATATAAGTATTTAATAAAATAACTTTCTATATACTTTTAAAAAGTTTATTAATATTCTATTCTTTTCTAATATTTTCTATAGTAATATATATTTAAATATATTTTTAATCTCTTTAGAAATAATTATTATTCTTATTAATATTAGTTTTTTTTTTTTTTTTTTTTTAAATTAAAGAGTAATTCTAATTTAAATAATTTTTCTAAAAAGAAAATTTCTATTAGTTTTTATACTTTTTCTTTATAAGTTTATATTAGTTTTTTCCTTTTTTCTATTAGATCTAGTATTTTTAGAGCTCTATATAATTTCTAGCTTTTTAGTTTAATCTATTTTTTTAATATTTATAGTTTTTTATTATTCTAACTTATTTTCTCTAGTATAGTTTATTATTATTCTTAATCTAATTCTAATATAGTTTTCTTTTCTAATTTTTCTATTTTTTTTTTAAATCTTCTTACTATTACTAATTAGAATTTATTATATATTTTCTTTAGATTATTTTAATTATTTTAAATGTTTTAATAATTTTAAAAATCTATTATTTTTTTCTATTTCTAGATCTAATTTAAAATTCTATTAGAATTATTTTATTTATAATCTAGTTTAAATAATTAATAATAAAATTTACTAGAACTTCTAATTATACTATATTTTTAATTTCTAATAATAAACTTTTAAATCTATTATAAACTTTAATTTTTATAAAAAAGTTATTAATTTTTCTTTACTTTTTAATATTCTCTATTATTCTAATCTTTTCTATTTTAGATCTAGTTCTAAACTAGATTTTTTATACTATATAGTTAGATTCTATTAATATATTATTTAAATTTATATATCTTATAATTAAGCTTTATATAGTTTAAATTAAATTAATTATATTATTTCTCTTTTTATAATAGAATTATATATATTATTCTTTTAGTATTAAAAAGCTAAATTAGATTTATTTTATTATTATTATAAATTTATTTATTCTTATAATCTTTTAGTTATATTTATTCTATAGTAGATTATAAATATTTATATTTCTAAGGAATATATTATATTTATCTAGATTAAATTTAAAAGTTTAAATTAAAAATTAAATAGAGATTAGATTTAATAGATTATATATATTCTAAATCTTAATTTTATATTTTAATATTCTAATTATATACTAATTCTTATTTATCTTTATTTTCTATATTTTAGATCTATATATATTTTATATATATATTATATATCTTCCTTCTCTATATATTATTATATATTCTAATCTTATTAAATATACTAATATATTTCTATTTAGAAGTATTATAATCTCTTATATTATTATTATATTATATTTAATTTAAATCTATAGTATTTTCTTTATATTATTTAGTACTTTTTATATATTCTATATAACTATATTTAATATTATTAAAATAAACTTAGTTAAAATCTAATTATTATTTATCTTAAGAAATTATCTAGATTTAGTATATTTCTATTCTATATTCTATAGAATATATTAATTATAATTTTTACTTTTTAGAATATTCTAATTATAATTTTAAATCTTTAGTTAATTATTCTTATTAAATAATCTAGCTCTTTTTACTATTTAGATTATATCTATTACTATTATTATTTAGTTTTAATTTAATATTTAATATTTAATCTTAAAATACTTTTTTATAGTATTTTAAATCTAACTAAATAATTATTATATATTTCTTTTATTTTCTCTTTCTTTTTACTTAATATAGAGTAAACTTATATTTAAACTAAATATAACTCTTTATATAGTATATATATTAATATATTCTTTCTAATCTCTATTAAATAGAATTCTCTAGTTAGATATACTCTAACTATATATTAATTATATCTTATTTACTTATTATAATAGTATACTATATAATTAATCTTATAATAATTATAGTATTAATATAATTATATAGTTTTATAAAAGGGTTTATATTAGTTAATTTTAATATCTATAATTATTCTCTATTTATATAATATATTTACTTCTTCTAATAAGATTATATTTAAGATTAGATTTTATTTTAATATAGTTTTATTTTATTTTTATATTAGCTTTATTTTTATAATTTTAATTTAGTTTATTTAGTTTATTTTTTTCTAAAGTATTTTAATATTCTAAATAATTATTATAATTCTAATTTCTTTTATTATTATAATATATTATTATTAGTTTAGTTTTATCTCTAGTCTAAATATTATCTTTATTTATTCTTTATTTTTTATATTTTATTTAATTTCTCTATTAAATATAATAATTATATTATTACTTTTTAGTTTTATAATTATAACTATCTTAAAACTAGTTTTTCTATATATATTAATTATTTTAATTATATTCTTTAGATCTCTATCTTTTATATTTATTTAATAATTCTTAGTTTAAATAGTTATTTTATAATTATATTAAACTAAAATAGATTTTAATTTAATATTAATATAAATATATATTAGATTTATATTAAATATAATTTAAATCTAGATTAATTTTAGATTTTCTTTAATTATTTTTTAAATAGTTTTAATAATTATTATTTAAATACTTTTTATAATTTTTAAAATTATTATTTTTATACTTAGTTCTATATATTTATATATTAATTTTATTTTAAATAGAAGCTTTATAATTTATTATATTTACTAAATTACTTTATTAAATATTAGTTTAATAATTTATTTATATATTTTCCTTATAAAGTTCTTTTTAATATATTTCTTCTCTAAATTTATCTTAGATTTAGTATATCTTTAATCTAAAGAAATATTAAAAAAATCTTTCTAAAAGTAGTAAATACTTAATTTCAGATTATAATACTTATTATTAATTTTTATTAAATAGTACTTTATACTATTAGATTATCTTTAATATAGTATTAGTTCTGAATTAATTTAATTCTATAGAATTAATTACTAGATTTATTTTTAATTTTAATTAGTTCTCTATAGCTATATCTAGTTTATAAGTAAAATTCCTTTTTTTATTATTATTTATTATTTATAATTAATTATAATATCTCTTTAAGCTTATTATTACTAATTATTAACTATCTCTTCTTATAATTATAATAATAAATATCTCTAATATTATTATTCCTTATAATTAGAGCCTGATTATTATAAATAACTAAGTTCTTAATTATATAATAATAATAATTAATAAGAACTCTTATACTCTTATTAATAATATAAAATAATTAAGTTTATACTTTATTATTAAATTCCTTATACTTATAAAGCTATTCTTAATTATATAGATCTAATAGTTATAACTACTAGATCTAATACTATATTATAAAGTCTATAAAAAATAAATAATAGATCTTACTTTATATAAAATACTTAAAAAAAAGAAATTAAATAATAATCTTTAAATACTTAATAATTATAATAATCTAAAATATAATCTCTAGTTCTAATATATTATATATTATATAGAATTAATCTAGATAAAAATAGCTTTTAAAATTTAAATTAGTAAAGATTATTTATATTTAGATAAACTTTATATAAAAAAGAATTAAATTAAATTAAATTATTAAAAAGTTTATTAGAATAAAAAGTTAAATTAAATAAGATTAATAAGATAGTATTTAGAATATAATAGATTAATTAATCTAATATTATTATAAATTATTTAAAGAAAATTATAATAGCTAATTATAAAGTTATTATATATTAATAAAGACTAAATATAGTTTATATAGTAATTTATTTCTTTATAATTAATTAAATAGATTATTCTTTTATAGAGCTTTCTCTAGCTAAAGAATTAAAATAATAAAGTTTTTTTTTAATATTCTAATAATTCTAATTTATAAATCTATAGATTAATTTTTTATATAATTTTAATTAATCTAATTTAGTATTAATTAAATTTATATATTTATTCTAAAATAATATATTTATAATATATATATAGATATATCTATTAATCTATATTAAATTTAATTTACTAATATTAAGTATTAAATAATTATTACATAGTATAACTAAGTATATATAAATAGATATTAGATTAATATTAAATCTATATTATTTCTAATAAAAATTTCCTATAGTAGTAAATATATATTATACTTATAGAGATAAATTCATTTATAATCTTAAAAATAATTAACTTTTTTATTCCTAAATATATATAATTCTAGATTAAATTAAAATAAACTTTAATATACTAATATTAATAATACTAAGTTTAATCTAATCTAATTAATATTCTAATCTAAATATAATTAAAAATAATATAAAGCTTAAATAATTAATTTTTAAGAGCTATTTTTACTCTTATTAACTTAATATAGTATATAATATACTAAAACTATAAATTATATATTAGATTATAGTAAGCCTATATAAGAGAGTAGTTATTCTTAAGATATAGTATTTATTTAAACTAATCTTAATTTTCTATAAGTACCTATAGTAGCTACTAGTAGTAGGCTATATAATAAAGTAATAATCTGAGTAGATATAGCTACTAGACTTATACTATTAAAAGTAGCTTTATTATTATAAGTAGATCTTTAACTGATTAAAGAGATATATAATAAATATAGTTAGTAAATAGCTATATTAGATTACCTTAGATAATAATTATTATTATTTTAAGGGTTTTATTAGTAATATTAAATAGGCCCTAAGAGATTAGAATATTTATATTAGATATTATAGCTATTTAAGATATCTAGTAATTAATTAATTAATTAATTAAGTAATTAATTAATAATATAATTTAATTAATAGATTAATTAAGATAAGTTCTAATAGAAAGAAAAGAAAGTTATTATTATTAGATAATAAGCTTTTCTTCTTAAGAGCTATAGCTATAGCTAGGCTATTTATATATCTAGCTATATAAATAGCTCCTATTATTAGAGTTTTTAAAGTATTAATACCTATATTTAGACTAAAAGTATTTAATTTTAACTTTATCTTATAGTATTAAAGGTTTAGATATAGACTACTAATCATATTCTTAAAAAATATATATTAAATTATATATTATCTGATCTTAGAATATACTCTTATTTATAGTAAAACTAATAAAAAAATAAAAAAAAAAGTATTAAATAATCTTTTATATTTTATAACTATAAAATTAATAGCTATTTCTATTTTCTATTATTTAACTTTATAAAGAATAATAAAAAATATTTTATTATCTTATTAACTTTTTAATTTCTTATATAAAATTATTAATAATATTTATAATTAAAAACCTAATATAATTTTATTTAATAAGATATTAAAAACTATAATAAATATATTATTTAGTAATAACTAAATAGTAGAAAATATTAATAGCTAATAAATATTTAGATTAACTAAGAAATTATAATGTATTATTATTTTAATAATTTAATTTATTAATTCTAATTAATTATTATTTAGTAAATATTAAAATATTATCTATATTAATCTTATTTATAAAGCTTTAAAAATATCTATTAAAAGTTATTTATTTATTTTCTATTTTAGTTAGATATAATAATTTTAAATAGCTTCTAATTAGCTAGTAATTAGAATTTAAATATATTTATAATCTAGTTCTTTACTAAATATTTATTATATTCTAATATTAATATATACTTTTTTAATATCTTATAAATAATTATTAATAATATATTATATTTATTAAAATCTAGTTTTTTAAAACTATTATTTATAATAGTTACTAATAATAATCTAATAATAAAATCTATTATCTAGATTAAATATAATTTAAATTCTAATAGAATTAGATTAAAATCTCTAGAAGATTATTAAATTAATTAATATAATATAGTATATTAATAGTTAGATTATTTATATATCTAGCTATATAAATAGTTTTAATTATTAAAGTTTTTAAAATATTAATACTTATACTTAGACTAAAAGTATTTAATTTTAACTTTATTTTATAGTATTAAAGATTTAGATATAGATTACTAATTATATTCTCTTAAAAAAATTATATAATCTAGTTATATATTATCTAATCTTAAAATATACTCTTATTTATAGTAAAACTAATAAAAATAATAATAATAAAAGAATATAATATTAAAACTATATTTTAATATTAATCTATATAAAAAGAAAATAATTTATTATATAAATAATTATTATTAGAATATATAAACTTTAACTTTAAATAATTAATTAGATTCTATTATATTAAATTAAAAGTTATTCTAGTTTTTAAATTCTTATTAATCTTTATTTATATAATAAATTATTTTCTCTTTATATAGATTAATATTAAATTATTTACTTAGTTTTAAACTAATAATATTATCTTTTAATAATATAGAACTTTTATTTTCTATATATATAAAAGAATAAAACTTTATATTTATTCTATTACTTTAATATATATTTCTAATACTTTTAATAATAAAAAAACTTTAATTAGTATATATATATAGTTATCTATTAATATTATATCTTTACTATCTACTATATAGTCTAATAGCTATATTTTTTAGTATCTAATAAATAATTTAATTAATACTAATTATAAATTTAAAGATTTAAAAAGAGAAAAAATTATCTTAATATATTATAGATATTTCTTTAGTATATTTAAAAAGATTATAATATTATTAATATATATATATATAAACTCCTAATATAGGAAAAACTATTTATTAATTTATCTCTATATATATATTAATAAGTTCTAATAATCTATTAATAGAATATTTAATTTCTTAGAATTATAATATAAAATAATTATAAACTTATTAATATAATTTAAATAAATTAAAAATTAATAGAAAAAAGAGTATATATTAATAACTATAAAATATCTTATATTATATATTAGTATAAGTAAATCTTCTTATTAAGAAAATAAATATATATTTAGAAAGATAATAGTATTAAATTAATAACTATATAATCTTTTTATTAATTATTTATTATTTTTTAAATAATAAATACTAAAGTAATAAAAAAGTATAATTTATTATTTTATTTTATTCTATTAGTATTATATAATAAATTAAAAGTATTATTAATAATTTTATAATTCTTTAAATTAATAATATATAATTTATTTATTAATTTATTATTCTACTAATTTATTTTAAAATAGATTTTTATTAATTTATTCTTTAATATTAATATAATATCTTAGTTTTACTATATATTATATTTAATAATTAATTTATAGAAGATTTCTATTATTTTATAGTTTTCTATATTATAATATATATTCTTAGATATAAATTCTTTCTAATTAAATATTTATAATATCTTTAGAAATTAATATAACTTTAAAAAGTTATTTATTAATAGTTTAAAATTATATTCTAATAAAGATTTATTTATATTTTAATATTTAGTATCTTTAGTAAAAATAATATTTATTTATTTAATTAACTAGTTATTATTATTCTTATTTAAATCTATTTTAATAGAAATAATATATATAGTTTTATTAAATTTAATTATCTATAATTAATTAACTTATATCTAGATAATAAGATTAATATTAGTATTTTATAAAAAGCTAGAAACTATTTTTAATTTTATATTATAAAGAATTATTATTAATTTAATTAAATTATTTATTATTATAATAAAAATTATATTATATAAAGTTATTATTATAATTACTTCTATATAATTAAATATTATTATTAATAATTTATTAGTAAATATTTTAAACTTTTTAATAAATATATAAAAAGCTTTTTTAGATTTTAAAATAAATAATTTATAATTATTTTAATTTTAATAAGTTTATTTTTCTTAATAATCTAAGAGATTTATAAATTCTAATATAAACTAATTTTTATATATAGTATATTTTTTTTATTAGTTTTACTATAAATAAGAGTATATTCTAAGATTAGATAATATATAATTTAATATATAATTTAATATATATTTTTTAAAAATATAATTAGTAATTTATATCTAAATCTTTAATACTATAAGATAAAGTTAAAATTAAATACTTTTAGTCTAAATATAGATATTAATATCTTAAAAACTCTAATAATAGGAGCTATTTATATAGCTAGATATATAAATAACCTGATTATAGCTATAGCCTTTAAAAGAGAAAGCTTATTATCTAATAACTATATCTACTTACTAAGCTTATTAATTATTAATTAATTACTAGATATTTTAAATAATAATAACTATAATAGCTATATCTAATATAAATATTCTAATCTTTTAGAGTTTAGTTAATACTTCTAATAAAACTCTTTAAAAGATAATAACTATTATTAAAGATAATATAAAATAATTATTTACTAATTATATTTATTATATATTACTCTAATTAGTTAAAAGTCTATTTATAGTAATAAAACTATTTTTAATAATATAGATTAAGTAGCTATATCTACTTAATCTATTACTTTATTATATAGTTTACTTAGAGCTATAGTAGATATTTATAAAAAATAAAAACTAATTAGAAGAAAAACTATATCTTAAAAATAACTATTTATTTATATAAATCTATTATAATCTAATATATAATTTATAGTTTTAGTATATTATATATTATATTAAGATAATTAGAGTAAAAATAGCTTTTAAAAGTTAATTAAGCTTATATTTTTATTTTTAATTATTTAGTTTAAATTTAGATTAGAATATTAGAAAAGTATTTATTATTAATTAGAAATAATAAGAATAAAAAGTTAGTTACTTTTAAAATTATAAGTTAATTTATCTCTATAAATATATATTATATTTACTACTATAGGAAATTTTTATTAAATAATATAGATTTAATATTAATTTAATATTTATTTATATATACTTAGTTATACTATATAATATTATATTTAGATTAAATATATAATATCTAATTTTATTTTATAGAATTAAAAGTTTAGATATAAACTACTAATTATATTTTTTAAAAAAAATTATATAATCTAATTATATATTATCTAATCTTAGAATATATTTTTATTTATAGTAAAACTAATAAAAAAAAATATTATATAGATATAGTTATTTTATATTTAATAATAGATTAGAACCTAGATTTTTTATTATCTAAATAATAACTTTTATTATTATTTATTATCTCTTTCTATCTCTTAGTAATTTACTATATAAATAAATAAAAAATTTCATACTATTATTTAGCTTTTTAATAGAGAGAGATTTAACTTTAAAATACTTAATATTAAATTATTAATATAATTAATACTATATAAACTATATTTAGTCTTTATTAGTATATAATAATTTTATAATTAGCTATTATAATTTTCTTTAAATAATCTATAATAATATTAGATTAATTAATCTATTATATTCTAAATATTATTTTATTAATCTTATTTAATTTAACTTTTTAATTTAATAAACTTTTTAATAATTTAATTTAATTTAATTTAATTCTCTTCTATTTAATATTACTAATTAAAATAAATATTAAATTTAAAAAGTTATTTTAATCTAAATTAATTTAATTTAATATATTATCTACTAGAACTATATATAATAATTTAGATTATAATAGTAATTAAATACTAAAGAAATATTATTATAATTCTCTATAAATATATTAATAATTAGATCTATCTCTATATTATTATTAGCTATAAGAAAATAGAATAATAGTTCTAATAGATATAATTATTAGATCTATATAAAAGAGAGTAACTTTATTACTATAAGTAAACTTATAACTAATTATAGATTTAAATAATTAATATTTAAAAAGAGATTTTAATAATTTTTATTAATAATAATTATTATATATATAAAAATCTAGTTATTTATAATAATTAGATTTTAACTATAAGGGATAATAATATTAAAAATATTTATTATTATTATAAAAAGAGATAATTAGTAATAGTAATAATAAGCTTAGAGAGATATTATAATTAATTATAAAATTTTTTTTTTTAGAGGTTTTTACTATATATAAGGAATATCCTAAGATCAGGCTATATATAACTAGCTCTATATAATTTATTTTTAACTAAGTTTTAATCTATATCTAATCTTTAATTCTATTTTTTTTTTACTTTTTTATTTATATAAGCTAAGGTAAGATAATAGCTTCTCTAAAAACTCTAAAAAGAGCTTACTAAGTATATAATTTAGCTATAGGCCCTAAGAGAGAATACTTATTATTTATAATTAACTATAATATCTCTTTAAGCTTATTATTACTATTACTAATTATTTCTTCTTATAACTATAATAATAAATATCTCTAATATTATTATTCCTTATAACTAGAGCTTAATTATTATAAGTAATTAAATCCTTATATATATAATAATTATTATTAATAAGAATTATTAGAATCTTTTTTTAAATATTAATTATTTAAATCTATAATCTATTATAAGTTTATTTATAATAATAAAGTTACTTTCTTTTATATAGATCTAGTAGTTATATCTATTAGAACTATTACTCTATCTTCTTATAACTAGTAATAATATAAAGATAGATCTAATTATTAATATACTTATAGAGAACTATAATAATATTTCTCTAGTACTTAATTACTATTATAATCTAAGTTACTATATATAGTTCTAGTAGGTAATATACTAAATTAAATTAATCTAAACTAAAATAGCTCTTTAAGTTTAATATCTATTTTAGTTAGTAATATTAAATAGAAGAGAATTAAATTAAATTAAATTAAATTATTAAAAAGTTTATTAGATAGAAAAATTAAATTAAATAAAATTAATATAATAGTATTTAGAATATAATAGATTAATTAATCTAATACTACTATAGATTATTTAAAGAAAATTATAATAGTTTATAAAGTTACTATATATTAATAAAGACTAAATATAGTTTATATAGTAATTAATTATAAATAATAAATATTTTCTCTTAGAGCTTATAATTAAGTTATATATTTAATAAACTTTTTTTAAAGTTTTTAAAAAAATTATTATTTTATTTTAACTTATATAAATAAAAAAAAAAAAAAATAGAATTAAAGATTAAATATAAATTAAAACTTAATTAAAAATAAATTATATAGATTTATTTATATATAATCTAATTCTAGAATATTTCTTATATATAGATATAATAAATTAATAGAGATAGCTCTAAAGATATATATAAAAATAATCTAAATAATATAGAGATTTAAAGAAATAGTTATATTATTACTATTAGATATAAGTAATATATTTAATATAATATTATACTATAAGCTATTTAAAATAACTAGAGTAAAAAGATATTTTAAAAATATCTATAGATAAATTAAGATATTTCTAAAGAGTAGAATAGTATAGTTCTAGTTTAATAATAAAATAATAATAATAATATTAATCTAAATAAATATATTATAAGAGTTCCTATTATTATTAATTCTCTTTATATTATATATAAATATTTTATATAAAATCCTTAAAAAAGTTCCTAATATATTAATAATAGAGTTTACTAATAATATAAATATATTTAGATTTAGATCTAATATAAAAATAGTAAATTTTTTTTTTAAATATAGAGAAAATATAAGAAATAATTAAAAACTATTAAATTAATTTTTAATTTAGTAAAAAGTAAATTTATTTTATAAAAAGAAAAAAAAAAAAAGAATTAGATTTAGATTAAAGATATATAGATTAAATTAAATAAAATAATTAAATTTCTTAATATATAAATAAATAGAAAACTCTAATAGAAAATATATATAATAAAGCTCTAGAAAAAACTTAAGAAATAAATATTAGCTCTAATTAGAATTATATTATCTATATATAGATATTTATATAGATAAATAAAAATAATTTATAAAATTATTATAAAATCTATAATAATATATAGAGTTTTTATTTTCTATAAATTTATAAAGAAAGAAAGTAAATTATAAGAATTAATATAAAGTCTAGTTAGATAGTAATTAAAGTATTTTCAGATTATAATTAAAATATATAAGATTATATTACTAAAAATGATTAAAACTAAAGTACTAATATTTCTTTTAGATCTCTATATAAATAAAAGAATAATAAAAATAAAGAAAAAATTTAAAACTAAAGAAATTATAAATATAAGCTAAACTATAATTAGTATAATAATTAAATTAATAATAAATTAATAAAAATAAAAACTTTAAAAAGTAAAATTATTAAAAGTAAATTAGTATTAGAAATAAAAAGAAAATTTTAATTTAGAAAATAAATAGAGAACTAGATAAAAAACTAAAATAAATATAATATAAATAAATCTAAATAAATATAGATAATAGATATAATAATTAGATTTAATAGAGAAATATTAAAAAGATATAATCTATTATAGAAATATAAAAGCTTTTTTCTAATATAGATAAGAATAAAGTAAATAGAACTAATATTCTTTCTATTTATAAGAGAAATCCCTAAAGTAAATATATCTATATACTAATATAGAGAAAATAAGGAATATATATACTATATAGTATTATAATACTTAAGATTTAAAATCTAATAAATTAAACTAAATATAGAAAAACTAATATAAACTTAGTATAACTTTAATATTATATCTAACTAGAAATAAAGTATTAGAATAATAATTAAATAGATTTTAAATCTAGAAATTCTAAAATAATATAAACTTATAGAAAAATTAGATATATTAGATAGAATATATAGAGATACTAAATAGAATTTAATTTAGATTAGAGCTAATAATATAATATAAAATATTAAAATAAAATTAGAATAAAGAATAAATATAAAGAGTAATATATTTAATAAGATAAATTAAATAAAATACTAAAATAATAAAAGAAAAGTAAGAGAAAAATAAGAAATTAATATTAAATATATAAACTAGAAACTCTCTAAACTATAGAATCTAAATAGAAATTAGTATAAAATTAGATTAAAAATATAGCTAATTCTTTTCTAATATTATTTCTTTCTAGTTTTTATTAGAAAAATATTTTTTCTATTTATCTAGAGAGAGTATATCTATAAAAATATTAAATAGAATCTAAATTAATTCTAATATAGAATTAATTATAAGATCTAAAAAACTATATAGAAATATATTCTAATAAATAGAATAATAATAGTATTAAGCTATATATTAAGAGATATTATCTATTAATAAATTTTTTTATTCTTAGATATTAAAGCTTTAATAATAATTTTTTTAGTTTTCTTACTATATAGAATCTAGATTAGAATTAAAATAGATCTAATTAAATTATAAAAATTAATAGTATTAGTATAGTTCTATATTCTATTAGTAGTAAAGATATAAATAGTTTTATTAGAATAATACTATATAGTTTTTAAAATAAAAATATTTTACTTTTCTTATTATAATTAGAATTAGTAAAAAAACTAATCTAAAGAAAATATAGAAATAGATAGAAAACTTACTATAAAGATTTTATAATTAGTAAAAATATTAATAATATAGATTTAAATATACTAAGTATATTATATAGAGAAAATATTAATTAGATACTATATAAATTAGAATTAGATACTATTAGAAAAAGAAATAAATTTATTAATAGATAGATAATTTTAAGAGAATAATATTTAATATAGAACTTTATAGTAAGATCTACTATAGAATTAGAAAGAATTTAAACTAAATAGAGATTAGAAACTTATTAAGCTAAAGAATATAATAAATAGAGAGATTATAGATAGTTATATTATTAAAATACTATTACTAATATATTTTAGAATAATAAAAACTAAAAAAAGAGCTAGATAAAAATTAGATTAAAAATAAATTAGAAAATAATAAAATAGAAAGAGTTTATATAATAAAAATAAATAAGAGTAAATAGAATAGAAAAAAATTAGAATAAATATAGAAATAATATAAAATAGGGTTTATTCTAAAGCTTATTTATATTAGAATTATATTAGAAAAAAAAAGAAAAATTTATCTAGAGATTAAATTATATAAAGAAAAAAGAGAGAAAAAAAAAGAAAAAAAAGTTAGAGAGATAAAAAAATATTTATAAGTATAGAAAATAAAGTAAATAATCTAAAAGCTTATAAGAAAAATATATTAAATATTAAAGAATTATATAAATAATAAATAATAAACTTAGAAGCTATATTATAATTAATCTAAATTAAAACTAAAACTAAATCTTTTTATTTTAAAAATAAATAAGATAATAGAAGAAGAATATAAATAGAGAAGCTAATTAGATATTATATTAGAAAAATATAGAAATTAATCTAGATATCTAATAGATAAATAAAATAAAGAAATTATATTTAAATATCTTTTAAATAGAAAATTAAAAATAAATATTAGGAAATTACTAATTAATTAAATTAAAAGAAAATAAAATTCTTATTTAAATTAATATAAAAAACTATAGAAGAATTAGTTCCTAGATAGAATTATACTATATCTATATAGAATATAAACTAAAGACTACTCTATTAATACTAACTAGTAGATAAAAGCTAAAATAGAAATAAAGAAAATATAATATAAAAAATAGAAAATAAAAAGCTAAACTAGCTTCTTTATAAAACTATATAATATATAGATAGAATAGGTTTTTTATTCTATATATAAGGTTTTCTTTTATTAGTAATAAAGAAGAGAGACTAGAGCCTAGCTAGATCTAGTATCTAGAGTAAATAATATATATAAATAATAAATATTCTCCCTTAGAGCTTATAGCTAAGTTATATACTTAGTAAGCTTTTTTTAGAGTTTTTAAAGATATTATTATCTTATTTTAGCTTATATAAATAAAAAAGTAAAAAAAATAGAATTAAAGATTAGATATAATATAAATTAAAACTTAATTAAAAATAAACTATATAGATCTAATTATATATAGCCTAATCTTAGAATATTTCTTATATATAGAAAAAAAACTAAAAAATAAATAAATAAATAAATAACTAAGTATTTTAATTAAAAATAATAAGAAGAACTAATAATTATTTAAACTAGAGATAATAATTATAAAATATAAATATTATAATTATAATTAATATTTTATTAGATAGAAAAAGTATAATATAATATTTAATATCTAGTTATATAAGAAGAAATTAGATAATATTTAGAAACTTTTAAATAAATTTAGTATTAAAAGATTATATTTATATAGTAGAATATAATATTCTTAAATAATAAGAGAAAACTAAATACTAGATAATAATTTAAATATATAACTAGAAAGAATTAATAAATAGCTATAAATAAGCTTAAGAAATAAATATTTAAAGATACTATATAATTAATATATATAAAATTATATAATATATAGATAATATAAATAAAATTAATCTATAAATTATAGATTATTTATACTTTAATATAATTAATTCTATTAAAGAGAAATTTACTAAATATATTAAGAATTTAAAAAAAAAAAGCTTTATTTTCTATATCTAGTAATTTATATTTTATAATTAATTAGTAGTATTAATATACTATAGATTAAATATAAGTATTTTATTAAAAGCTTATCTATTTATATATTATTATTATATATTAATAATAAGTAAATATATAAACTATTATTTAAATAATTATAAATTAATATTATAATACTTAAACTAATAATAATTAGATTATTAGTTAAAAAATAATAAACTATAAAATATTAGATTAATAAATATAGAAAGAAATACTCTAAAAGATAGAAAATAGATATAAATTCTAATTTTATAACTAAATCTTTTATATCTATTATAAAGATTATACTATTTAAAACTAAATATAGAATAATCTATAGAGATTAGAAATTTTTTATTTCTAACTATATATAAAATAAAGTTATATATAATATAAAGATCTAGAACTAGTTAATTATTCTAATAATATTTTAATATAGTAATAATCTAATATTAATTAACTATTTATAGTTAAAGAATAAAAAACTATAAATCTTAGAATTATACTAAAAGAGATATTAGATCTAGTAGGATAAAGAAGTAGGAAATATTAACTATAAGCTTAAGATTATTTCTCTATCTAAACTAATAATTAAAAAATATAGAATTCTAAATATTAGAGAATAAAGAGTTATTTCTTTTTCTAGATATTTTACTATAAAGAATAAGATTAATACTTTTCTAGAAATTATTAATATTTAGTTTAAACTACTTCTTATAATTAATTATTTAATAATAACTCTAGATATTTTAAATATAAATATAATAATAATCTAATTTTTAAAATAATATATAATATTCTATTATTATATAGTATAACTAAGTATATATAAATAAATATTAGATTAATATTAAATCTATATTATTTCTAATAAAAATTTCCTATAGTAGTAAATATATACTATATTTATAGAAATAAATTAATTTATAATTTTAAAAATTATTTTTTTTATTTCTAAATATATATAATTCTAAATTAAATTAAAATAAACTCTAATATATTAATACTAAGCTTAATCTAATCTAATTAATATTCTAATCTAAATATAATTAAAATAATATAAAGTTTAAATAATTAATTTTTAAAAACTATTTTTACTCTTATTAACTTAATATAATATTTTTTTTATTAGTTTTATTATAAATAAGAGTATATTCTAAGATTAGATAATATATAATTTAATATATATTTTTTAAGAATATAATTAGTAGTTTATATTTAAACTTTTAATACTATAAGATAAAATTAAAATTAAATACTTTTAGTTTAAGTATAGATATTAATATCTTAAAAACTCTAATAATAGGAGCTATTTATATAGCTAGATATATAAATAATCTAATTATAATTATAATCTCTAAAGAGAAAAGCTTATTATCTAATAATAATAACTACTTTTTCTTTTTATTAGAACTTATTTTAATTAATTAATTAATTAAATTATATTATTAATTAATTACTTACTAAATATCTTTAATAATTATAATATCTAATATAAATATTTTAATTTAAGATTTATTTAATATTATTAATAAGATTCTTAAAATAATAATAATTATTATTTAAAATAATCTAATATAGCTATTTATTAATTATATTTATTATATATCTTTTTAATTAATTAAAAATCTATTTATAGTAATAAAACTATTTTTAATAATATAAATCTAATAGTTATATCTATTTAGATTATTATTTTATTATATAATTTACTATTAATAATTATTATAAATATTTATAGAGAATTAAAATTAGTTTAAATAAATATTATATTTTAAAAATAATTATTTTTTTATATAAACTTATTATAATCTAATATATAATTTATAGTTTTAATATATTATATATTATATTAAATTAATAAAAATAAAAATAGTTTTTAAAAATTAATTATTTAAATTTTATATTATTTTTAATTATATTTAGATTAAAATATTAATTAAATTAGATTAAATTTAGTATTAATATATTAAAGTTTATTTTAATTTAATTTAAAATTATATATATTTAGAAATAAAAAAGTTAATTATTTTTAAAATTATAAATTAATTTATTTCTATAAGTATAATATATAATTATTATAAGAAATTTTTATTAGAAATAATATAGATTTAATATTAATTTAATATTAATTTAATATCTATTTATATATATTTAGTTATACTATATAATACTTAATATAATATATAATATTATTATATAATATAACTAAGTATATATAAATAGATATTAAATTAATATTAAATCTATATTATTTCTAATAAAAATTTCCTATAATAGTAAATATATATTATATTTATAGAAATAAATTAATTTATAATTTTAAAAATTAATTTTTTTATTTCTAAATATATATAATTCTAAATTAAATTAAAATAAACTTTAATATATTAATACTAAATTTAATCTAATTAATATTCTAATTTAAATATAATTAAAAATAATATAAAACTTAAATAATTAATTTTTAAAAGTTATTTTTATTTTTATTAACTTAATATAGTATATAATATACTAAAACTATAAATTATATATTAAATTATAGTAAATTTATATAAAAAAGTAATTATTCTTAAGATATAATATTTATTTAAATTAATTTTAATTCTCTATAAATATTTATAGTAGCTACTAGTAATAGATTATATAGTAAAATAATAATCTAAGTAAATATAGCTATTAGATTTATATTATTAAAAGTAGTTTTATTACTATAAATAGATTTTTAACTAATTAAAAAAATATATAATAAATATAATTAATAAATAGCTATATTAAATTATCTTAGATAATAATTATTATTACTTTAAGAGTTTTATTAATAATATTAAATAGATTTTAAGAGATTAGAATATTTATATTAGATATTATAATTATTTAAAATATCTAGTAATTAATTAATTAAATAATTAATTAATAATATAATTTAATTAATTAATTAATTAAAATAAGAAAAGATAATATAATTTAATTAATTAATTAATTAAAATAAGAAAAAATAATTATTATTATTAAATAATAAGCTTTTCCCCTTAGGAGCTATAGCTATAACTAGACTATTTATATATCTAGTTATATAAATAGCTCTTATTATTAGAGTTTTTAAAATATTAATATCTATATCTAGACTAAAAGTATTTAATTTTAACTTTATTTTATTATATTAAAGATTTAGATATAAACTACTAATTATATTCTTAAAAAATATATATTAAATTATATATTATCTAATCTTAGGATATACTTTTATTTATAGTAAAACTAATAAAAAAAAATAATATATAATATATTAAAACTATAAATTATATATTAAATTATAATAGATTTATATAAAAAAATAGTTATTTTTAAAATATAATATTTATTTAAACTAATTTTAATTCTCTATAAATATCTATAGTAGCTATTAGTAATAGATTATATAATAAAGTAATAAACTAAATAAATATAGCTATTAGACTTATATTATTAAAAGTAGTTTTATTATTATAAATAAGCTCTTAATTAATTAAAGAGATATATAATAAATATAGTTAGTAAATAACTATATAATATTACTTTAGATAATAATTATATTATTTTAAGAATTTTATTAATAAAATTAAATAAGCTTTAAAAGATTAGAATATTTATATTAAATATTATAGCTATTTAAAATATTTAGTAATTTATTATTATTATTATTTATCCTAGGTACTAGATCTAGCTAATCTTTAGTCTTTTTATTTAATCTCTAATAAGAGAAAACCTTATATATAGAATAAAAATCTTATTCTACTTATTTCCTCTATAGCTTTATTTAGATACTAATATAGTTCCTAGTTTTCTATCTTTATCTATTATATTTCTATTTTAGCTCTTATCTATTAGTTAGTATAAATAGAGTAATCTTTAACTTATATCTATATAGAATATAATTTAATTCTACTTTAGAATTAATTTTTTATAGTTAGCTTTAAATAAATAATTTAGAAGATATTTTTCCTATTATCTAATTAATTAGTTTTATTTTCTATTTTCTAATTTTAATTTTCTCTTTAGAAGTTATCTAAATAGAATTTCTTTATTATTTTTAGTTTTTAATTTATTTAATCTATTCTCTATATATATTTAATATAATTCTAATTTAGTTTTTTAACTTTATATTTTTCTTTAACTTTTTTAATTATAAGATAAGAAGATATAATTATTATACTAATTTAGATTAATTATAATATAGATTTCTTATATATTTACTATTATTTATATAACTTTTTAATATTTAATATATTTTCCTTATAAATTCTTAAATTATTTAGATTATTTATATTTTCTTCTATATCTATAAATATTTTTTTTTCTTCTAATTTCTTTTTCTCTTTTTTTTTTCTTTTTTCTTTATATAATTAGATAATTAGATAAATTTCTCTTTTTCTTTATATTAATTTTAATATAAATAAGATCTAGAGTAGATTCTATTCTATATTATTTCTATATTTCTTCTATTCTATTTTACTTTCTACTCTTTACTATTATATAAATCTAGTTTATTTCTTTCTCTTTTACTTTATCTCTAATCTAATCTCTAGCTTTTTCTAGTTTTTATTATTCTAGAATTAGTTACTAATAGTATATTAGTAATATAGCTATTAATAGATATATTATTTATTATATTCTCTAATCTAATAAATTTTCTATTTATTTTTAGATTAGTTTTATACTAATTTTATAATAAATCTCTAGTTTAAATTCTATTATAAATATTATAATTTTAAATCCTTTTATTTAAAAATAAATTTATATTTAGTTCTGATTTTTTCTAATTCTAATCTATATAATATTCTATTAATTATTTCTTTATTAAGTATACTACTTATTTATAGATTTATATTATTAATATTACTTCTAATAGTAAGAAATTTAATATATATTTTATATTCCTATTTAATATTTCTCTATATTAATTTCTATTTTAATCTAGATTATAATAAGCTAAATAAAATATACTTATTTTAAAAGCTATAGTTTACTAACTTAATAAGTCTATTTATATTTTTATCTCTAGTAGTACTTAGAATTATATTAGTATTATTACCCTTAGTAGCTATATTAGTTCTACTCTAGTTTTATTCTAAGCTCTATATAATAATAAGACTATTATTACTACTTTAAAGACTAAGAGTAAGAAAAATTACTAATAGATAACTATTCTTAGTATTTAATTAGATATATTTAATTAAAATATTCTTAATTAGAACTAGCTCTTATATAAACTTCTAGTCCTTATAGCTATAGCTATATTAGAATTAGTTTAAATTATTTTTAATACTTTTATAGATATTATATAGTATAACTAAGTATATATAAATAGATATTAGATTAATATTAAATCTATATTATTCCTAATAAAAATTTCCTATAGTAGTAAATATATATTATATTTATAAAAATAAATTAATATATAATCTTAAAAGTAACTAATTTTTTTATTTCTAAATATATATAATTTTAAATTAAATTAAAATAAACTCTAATATATTCTAATCTAAACTATATTATTTTAAAATAAAAAAAGTTTAATTTTAATTAACTCTTAAAAGCTATTTTTATTCTAATTAGTTTAAGATAGTATAGAATATATTAGAACTATAAAAAAAACTATAGATTATAATATATATAAATAAGTAGATAGCTATAATTAAAATATAGCTTTTAATCTAGCTATATCTTATTTACTTTAAGTACTAATAATATATAGTAGTTATAAGCTATATAATATAAAAATAGATCTAGTAAATATAACTACTAGATCTAGAGTATTATTAATAGCTTTATTACTATAAATAAGCTCTTAACTATTTAGAGAGATATATATTAGATATACTTAGTTAAAAGCTATATATTATTATCTCTTATAATCTCTATTATCTTATTAAGATTTATATTATTTATAGTAACTAAAGCTCTATAAATAGGGATAATTATAAAAGATAATATATTATAAATACTTAGTATTAATAATATAATATAATTAATTAATTAATTAAAATAAGCTTTAAATTAGAAAGAAAAGATAGTTATTATTATTAGATAATAAGCTTTCCTTCTTAGGGGCTATAGCTATAGCTAGACTATTTATATATCTAGCTATATAAATAGCTTCTATTATTAAAGTTTTTAAGATATTAATATCTATACTTAGACTAAAAGTATTTAATTTTAACTTTATTTTATAATATTAAAAGTTTAAATATAAACTATTAATTATATTCTTAGAAAAATTATATAATTTAGTTATATATTATCTGATCTTAGAATATATCTTTATTTATAGTAAAACTAATAAAAAAAAAATACTTTTATAGAGATATTTCCTTCTAGTAGGATATTTAGTAAGAGTAAAATTAAGAATAGTAGTTCTAATAGATTTAAGAAGTATATTCCTAATAGGATTATTATTAGCTATAATACTAATATATCTAAGAAACCTTAGATTAGTTTCTACTTTAGATTTATTCTAAATTCTAATTAGTTCTATAACTTAGAGTTTTTAATTTATATACTTAATATTAATATTTTATTCTTCTTTACTATTTTTATTCTCTTTATACTTATTTAATTATATATAATAATTCTATTATTATTAGTATTAGCTAGATCTAGATATTATCTAATATATTTTCTATTTATATATAGATTAGGTTTTACTTAGAGTTTCTATATATTCTATCTAGTATATCTAGCTTCTTAGTAAGTTTATATTATTCTAATATTCTAAGATTTAAAATCTATTTTATAATTTCTTATATATTTTATTTTTAGTCTATTATAATATTAAGATTATATTAGATCTATATTAGCTTTCTAATACTTAGCTCAGCTTATTAGATTTTAAATCTAGGGTACTATAAGATAATATAATATATATCCTCCTTCCCTTCTCTATATTAGATATTTAGTAATTAATTAATTAAGTAATTAAAATAAGTTCTAATAGAAAGAAAAGATAGTTATTATTATTAGATAATAAGCTTTCTCTTTTAAGAGCTATAGTTATAGCTAGATTATTTATATATCTAGCTATATAAATAGCTCCTATTATTAGAGTTTTTAAAATATTAACATCTATATTCAGACTAAAAGTATAATATCTAACTTTATTTTATAGAATTAAAGATTTAGATATAAATTACTAATTATATTCTTAAAAAAATTATATAATCTAGTTATATATTATCTAATCTTAGAATATACTTTTATTTATAATAAAACTAATAAAAAAATATATATATATTCTATATTAAAATATTATCTACTTAATATTAATAATTAATATATAAATTATATAGATAATCTATAATATATATATATAGTAAGTATATATATAGATAATTAGTATTTTATTATTATAATTAACTATTTATAAATATATATATATATAGTTATAATAATATATATAGCTATAATATTAATTAGATAATAATATTTAGTTATATAACTAATAATATCTATAGATATTTTACTATATAAACTATATTTAGTCTTTATTAGTATATAGTAACTTTATAAGCTATTATAATTTTCTTTAAATAATCTATAGTAGTATTAAATTAATTAATCTACTATATTCTAGATATTATTATATTAATCTTATTTAATTTAACTTTTCTATCTAATAAATTTTTTAATAATTTAATTTAATTTAATTTAATTCTCTTCTATCTAATATTACTAATTAAAATAAATATTAAACTTAAAGAGCTATTTTAGTTTAAATTAATTTAATTTAGTATATTATCTACTAGAACTATATATAGTAACTTAAGTTATAATAGTAATTAAATACTAGAGGAATATTATTATAGTTCTCTATAAATATATTAATAATTAGATCTATCTCTATATTATTACTAGCTATAAGAAAATAGAGTAATAGTTCTAATAGATATAATTACTAGATCTATATAAGAGAGAATAGTTTTATTATTATAAGTAAATCTATAATAGATTATAAGTTTAAATAATTAATATCTAAAAAGAGATTCTAATAGTTCTTATTAATAATAATTATTATATATATAAAGATCTAGTTATTTATAATAATCAGGCTCTAGTTATAAAGAATAATAATATTAGAGATATTTATTATTATTATAAGAAGAAATAGTTAGTAATAGTAATAATAAGCTTAGAAAGATATTATAATTAATTATAAATAATAAATATTCTCTCTTAGAGTCTATAGCTAAATTATATACTTAATAAATCTTTTTTAGAGTTTTTAAAGAAGCTATTATTTTATCTTAGCTTATATAAATAAAAAAGTAAAAAAAAATAGAATTAAAGATTAGATATAGATTAAAATTTAGTTAAAAATAAATTATATAGAGCTAGTTATATATAGCCTAATCTTAGGATATTCTTTATATATAGTAAAAACCTCTAAAAAAAAAATTAAAAAAAATCTATAGATATCTAGATAAAGTATTCTATTATATTAAACTCTAGAATATTAAATTCTAAATTTAGAATATAGAAAATAAAATTATTAAGATTAAAAATAAAATAGTAAGAATATAAACTTATATTAATAATCTCTAAATAAGCTTAAACTATTTTAATTATTTTTAAATAATAGATATTTCTAATTTTTAGAAGTAATAATTAAATAATTAATAAATTAGAAATAATAATATTATAGAATAAATTATTAGATTTTATTTAAAATAGTTTATAAAGCTATAATATATAAATATAGTATTTTATTATTATAAATTATTAATTTATTTAGAATAGTTTATAGAGCTATAGTATATAAATATAATATCTTATTACTATAAATTATTAAAATAATTTTCTTTTTTTATTAGTTTTACTATAAATAAGAGTATATTCTAAGATCAGGTAATATATAACTAGATTATATAATTTTTTAAAGAATATAATTAGTAGTTTATATCTAAACCTTTAATACTATAAGATAAAATTAAAATTAAATACTTTTAGTCTGGGTATAAGTATTAATATCTTAAAAACTCTAATAATAGGAGCTATTTATATAGCTAGATATATAAATAATCTAATTATAGCTATAGCCCCTAAGGGAGAAAGCTTATTATCTAATAATAGTAACTATCTTTTATTTCTATTAGAACTTTAAAGCTTATCTTAATTAATTAATTAATTATATTATATTATTAATTAATTACTTAATTAATTAATTACTAAATAATTTAAATAGCTATAATATTTAATATAAATATTCTAATCTTTTAGAGCTTAATTAATATTTCTAATAAGATCCTTAAAGTAATAATAACTATTATCTAAGATAATCTAATATAGCTATTTACTAATTATATTTATAATATACCTCTCTAATTAGTTAAGAGCCTACTTATAGTAATAAAGCTACTTTTAATAATATAAATCTAGTAGCTATATCTATTTAGTTTATTACTTTATTATATAGCCTACTACTTATAGTACTTATAGCTACTATAAGTATTTATAGAGAATTAAGATTAGCTTAAGTAAATACTATATCTTAAGAATAGCTACTCTCTTATATAGATTTACTATAGTTTAATATATAATTTATAGTTTCAGTATATTATATATTATATTAAGTTAATAAGAGTAGAAATAGCTCTTAAGAATTAATTATTTAAGCTTTATATTATTTTTAATTATATTTAGATTAGAGTATTAGTTAGATTAGATCAGGCTTAGTATTAGTATATTAGAGTTTATTTTAGTTTAATTTAGAATTATATATATTTAGAAATAAAAAAGTTAGTTACTTTTAAAGTTATAAGTTAATTTACTTCTATAAGTATAGTATATATTTACTACTATAGGAAATTTTTATTAGGAATAATATAGATTTAATATTAATCTAATATCTATTTATATATACTTAGTTATACTATATAATATATTAAAATAATATATTTAGAATTATAATAAATAGTTAGATTTTTATTAGATCTAATATTATAAGAATATAATAATTTTTTTATTAGAGGCTAATTAGTATAGAAAAATACTATAGTACTTATTAGAATTATAATAAATAGTTAATAGATAATTAAACAGCTATTTATAATCTTTAATAAGATTTAATTAAGATTATATATATATAGTATAGAGAAGTACTATAGTACTTATTAGTATTATAATAAGCAGCTAATAGATAACTAGATAGCTATTTATAGCCTCTAGTAAGATTTAATTAAGATTATATATATATATAAATTAGACTATTACCTATATTAATTAATAGTAATTCTATATATTTTTTTCCTTTAGTAAATAGTTAGAAGGTTTTTCTTTCTATTAAATAAAACTATCTAAAACTAGAAAACTATTTAAAGCTATTTAATTAAGTATTACTAATTAATTATTAATTATTAGTTACTTTATTTCTATTTACTCTTATAGAATCTAATAGATTAGTTTAAACTATTTAATATACTATTACTTATATATTTCTTAATTATATACTTCTTAGACTATAATTAATCTATTACTAATAATATCTTATCTATAGAGTAGTAAATACTATCTTAATATATTAATAATTATCTAGTTACTAATTTATTAATAAAGTTTAATTTATTATAAGAATTAAGAATAATACTATAAACCTTCTATCTTTTTAAATAAAGAATAAATAATAATAAATTAGCTATTTATATCTAGTATTATTAAATCTTTATTAGAGTAATTACTTATAATTAATTACTATAGTTATAAAAATACCTATTACTATATAACTAACTATAGTTTATTATTTTTTATTCTCTAATAAACTCTAGATAGATAATATTATATATAAGTTTAAGGAACTTATTTTAATAAGAATGTATTAAATTATAGCTAGAAAAGTAAAAGTAATAATTACTTTATAGAATAAAGTAAAATAATTTATAGTTTTATAGAAAGATATAAAATTTAATCTAGTAGCTATTTATAAATCTCTATCTAAATTAGAATAATTAAATAATAAATTATATAATAGCTCTATAATAAGTCTAATAATAAATATTCTTATTATTATCCTTCTTATTACTTCTATTTTTTTTATTCTTAGAATATTAAATATAATTATCCCTCCTATTAAACTATTTAATTTACTCTCTTCTGGTTCTTTTATTCTATTAACTTTAAATAAAATATATTTATTAGATTTAATTAATATACTAGTAGATTCTAATAATTTATAGTTAATACTACTAATTACTTAGAGCTTTATAAATAATACTATATTATATTTAAATACTTATCTTTTTAATTAAGATCTAATTAATCTTATTTCCTATTAACTAATTAAGATAATAGTTAGTTAATTATAATTAATAATTATCTCTAATTAGTTTAATTTATATATAGATAAAGAGAGTAGCTTATTAAATAAAGGAGATTTAAATAGTACTAGTTAGTAAAATAAAGATAAGAAATAAGTTTTATAAGAACTAGAAGTAGTTCTTAAATTAAATAGTATAATAGTATAAGCTCTTATTAATATAATATATAATAAATTAGTATATAATAGAAATATATCTAATTACTATTTAGAGAAGCTTTATTATTTAGAAAAATCTTATTATTTAGAAGAATCTATTTACTATTTATATAATAAATTAAGAAGTTATAGTTATATCTATAATTCTAAATTCTATTTTTTATTTTATAGAAGTAATTATAATTACTATTATAATAAATAAAGATTAAATAAGTATAAATCTAAGAAATATTTCTATAGATATATAAGATATTATAAACTATTAATACCCGGTTGCTTATAATAACCAGGCCCTGGGGATAATAATATCAGAGGTATCTATTATTATAGTTATAAGAAGAGATCTGATTACTAGTAATTAGTAATAATAAGCTTAGAGAGATATTATAGTTAATTATAAATAATAAGTATCCCCCCTTAGGATCTATAGCTAAGTTATATATTTAGTAAACTCTTTTTAGAGTTTTTAGAGATACTATTATCTTATCTTAGTTTATATAAATAAAAAAATAAAAAAAATAGAGTTAAAGATTAGATATAGATTAAAACTTAATTAAAAATAAATTATATAGAGCTAGTTATATATAGCCTGATCTTAGAATATCTTTTATATATAGTAAAAATCCTTAAAAAAAAAAAAATACTAATAGAAGAAAATAATATATAATTTCTTTTTATTTTCTAATAAAAGAATATTTAGAAAATATAATATAATTTAAATATAATAATTTATTTATTAATACTATAGAATAGAATTATATATTATTTTTAAAGAAAATCTAAGAGAATACTCTATTAAATATATATATAAAAAAATATCTATAGAAATATATTAAAAATAGAAATATAAGATATATAAAAATAATAAAATTAGATTATAATATAATTATTAATAAATAGAAAACTAGATAATTTATAATTATAATAATTATATTAAATAATATTATAATTAAAAATATAAAAACTATTAAAAAATTAAATAAAAAATATTAATATTAATATAAAATAGTAATAATAATATAAATACTATTAAATTATATTTTAAATAGTAAAAACTATAGAAAAAAAAACTAAAAGAATATTATTTAAATAAATAATTATTTTTAATAAATAATAAAGAAAGTAATAATATAAAGAAATTAAAATAATCTCTATAAATAAAAAAGAATAAAATAAGAATTATTCTAATAAAAAAATACTAATAATAATTAATAAACTATATAATTAGAAATATAAGTTTATATAATATATTTCTAATTATATAGAAAAATTAGAAATATTTAAAAATATTTAAAAATAGATATTAAAAAATAATAAAAAGTATAAAAAGCTTAAAAAATAAATTAATTAGATAAAAAATAATCTAAACTATTTATAATAGAGCTATTTTTTTTTTTAAGATTTTTACTATATATAAATATTAATAATTAGTAATAATAAGCTTAAAGAGATATTATATTTAATAAACTCTTTTTAAAGTTTTTAAAAATATTATTATTTTATTTTAGTTTATATAAATAAAAAAATAAAAAAAAAATAGAATTAAAGATTAAATATAGATTAAATATTTAATTAAAAATAAATTATATAGATCTAGTTATATATAGTCTAATCTTAGAATATTTCTTATATATAGTAAAAAAACTTAAAAAAATTTAAAAAAAAATAAAAAAAAAAAAATTTAAATATTTTAATTTTAAATATAAATATTAATATTTTAAAAACTCTAATAATAAAAGTTATTTATATAGCTAGATATATAAATAATATAGCTATAGCTATAACTTTTAAAGAGAAAAGTTTATTATCTAATAATTATATTTATTTATTAAGCTTATTAATTATTAATTAATTACTAGATACTTATTAAATATTTAAATAATAATAGCTATAATAGCTATATCTAATATAAATATTTTAATATTATATAATAGAATAAAGTCTATATAAATAGATATTAAATTAATATTAAATTTATATTATTTTTAATAAAAATTTCCTATAGTTATTATACTATAAACAGGGGCTATATAAAACCCCCTATAAAAGAGCTATAAACAGCTAGTAGATAGAAAGAGAATAAGCCTTAAGAATTATATTATCTTATATATAAGTAAAGGTATTATAAACCTAGGTTTTAACTATAAACTATCTAACTATAGCTACCCTATAGCTAATAACTAAAAACCTATTAATAATATTTAAGCTAGTTATAGCTAGTTCTAAGTATAATAGATAATAGTAATTCTCTATTATTATAAGATTTTAAATACTTAATTTAATAGCCTAAGAGAGAGTAATAAAAGAAATATCTAGTTAGATACTAACTGGAGCTAGTTTAAGAAATAATTATTTAAGTATATCTGATATTAAATATATATACTAAGTTACTAACTTTCTTAAAAATAATCTAAACTTTATATTATAAAGCAGATTATTATAAATAATAACTATAGTCTGATTAGTTAAGATATTTATTAAATAAATTAATTCTAAATATCTATTTTTTTAACTACTAAAAGAGCAGAATATTAAAGCTCTAATCTATTAGAACTTAATTAATTAATATATAGTTAGAGCTATCTAGAACTCTATAAAATATATTATTTTAAAAGCCTAGGGATTAGGAATTATACTAGTAAATAGATTAATTTTACTATATTTAGAAAACTTAGAAGCTAAATTAGTAAAAGATAAAATCTTAAGGGAATAAATAGATATAGATATAAGTAAAGACTCTAAAAATATCTCTATTATCTCCTTAACTATATAAAGATAGAGGACTTTAGTTAAGATATAACTAGATCTGAAATATCTTATATAATTATAAGAATAATCTCTACTAGTTAGATTTATTCCTAGGTATTTCTAGATATATATACTAGAAAGAGAAAAACTAGATAGTTCTAAGTTATTATTAAATAATAGCTAAATATAGGAATAAGAATCTCTTTCTCTAAATTCTATAGTTAGCTCTAATAAGAGTTTAGACTTAATAGGAATAATATAGAGAAAAGATATTCTAATTTAATACTTTATTCTAATAATATCTAAAGGCTTATTACTAGAGAAGGATAAGGAACTACTTTTCCTAAAGTTAAAGTTTACTCTAAGAATAGCTAATCTAGAAATAATTATAAAAGAAGTTAGAAATAATTATATTATTTTAATAAATAAAATAACTAAAAGCTTCTAGAGGAATTTAGATATTCTTATAGAGATAAAATTAATAATTATTATCCTACTTAAGTAGATACTTATTTAATTAATTATATTAAATAGTAACTAAACTATACTAATAGTATCTATCTCTAGAAATAATCTAGTTTAGCTAGAAAAACTAATATCTATATTATTAGAGGATCTAACTTAATCTAAGAATAATAAAGCTAGCTATAGATAAGCTAAGACTAAGTAAATCTAGGATAATTAAGAAAAAAGAATCTTAGCTACTATCTCTTAGATTACTAATTTAAATATAGAAATAGTTACTCTAGTAGTACTAGGAATAGATATAAACTTAACTTAGTTAAAGAATACTATATCTATAGAGTAGAATAATTCTATCTAGAATATATCTAATATATAAGAGTATAACTAAATAATAATTATCTAGCTAATATAGAACTAAGAATAGCTAAATCTAAACCTAAACTAATAAGGAATAATTAGAGTTCTATAGGATATATATATATTTAAATAAAAGTTAACTAATATTAGTATCTTCTAGCTAGATATAAATAAGGAGCTAACTAATAATAATAAAGTCTTTATAGTTAAAATCTAAACTAGGTTTATTAATATAACCCTATAGCTAAATATAGTATAAAATATAATAGTTTTAGATAGCTATAAAAGAGCTAAATATATTAGAATAAATCTATAGTAATTATTTAGAGGAAGAGCTTTAGCCTAATAGTAATAAGAACTAGATATAATTAAAAAGCTATTAGTTAGATTATTCTTTAAATAATAGAAGATAGTACTAAAAAAGTAATTTAGTTTATAATCTATTATAGTATTAAAAAAGCTTATTTTAATAATATTCTTAGAAGAAGATCTATATAAGGATTAATTACTATATAATTATATAGCTAAAGTATTCTAATAAGTAGCTATATATAGAGAAATAAATATACTCTAATAGCTACTAAGAGTATATAATACTCTTAATCTGAAGTTAAAGATAATATATATAGAACTATCTGCTAATAATATAAAGGCTAATTAGTTAAATAAAGTAGAATTTAGAAAATAAGATATATTAGACCTTCTAAAAGTAGCTAGATTATAATAGTATTATAAAATAATAGATCTTACTAGTCTAGATATAAATACTATTTACCTCCCCTAGGGAGAGTCTGGAACTAATAGTAAGGCTAAGAATAACTATTTCTCTAATCAAAACTAAAGAAATAGTTATAGTAATAGGGGATACTAGCTATATAGTAAATAGTATTAAGACTATAATTAGTCTTTATAATATAAGAACTAGAGTTCCTCTTTATATAGTAATAGGAACTAATAGAAAAGAAGAAACTATAAAGTCTCTTTTAGAGAAAAGCTAAGATTCTAATAAAGGTAATTTATATACTAATAATATAGATTATAAGAAAATAGCTAATTTAAGAGTAAAGCTTAATTTAGAGTTAATAATTCTAATTTTAATAATAAAGAAAGAGAGCTAAAGAATAAAGACTATATCTTTATTAAAAAGTTCTCTAAGAAAAAAAAAGAAAAAGCTTTAGATATAATAATTAGATAACTTATACTGGACAGGGTCTAGGGTAGGTCAGGGTTAAACTAATTAGAGTATTATTCTGAGTAGTATAATCAGGTTATCTATAGACTGTATAATATAAGTTACTATTAATATATAAGTATTATAGAGCTAGTAATAATAGAAGTATAGATAATTATATTAATAATTATCTAAAGGGGGTATTCTATCTAGTAAATAAATATATATATATACTAGGGGATTATTAAGGCTTAATAATAATCTATTATCCTGGATTATTAGAATTATTATAAGATCCTAATAATCTACTAGTAATTAGTTAGAAAAAGTAGGGTAATCTATATAACTTTAATATATAATAATATAATTTATAATATAAGGTCCCTCTCTCTATTAGTTATATATTATAAATTATATTATTATATATTAAAGTTATATAGATTACTCTACTTTTTCTAATTAATTACTAGTAAATTATTAGGATTTTATAATAATCCTAATAATCCAGGATAATAGATTATTACTAAGCTTTAATAATCCCCTAGTATATATATATATTTATTTACTAAATAGAATACTTTCTTTAGATAGTTATTAATATAATTATCTATACTTCTATTATTACTAGCTCTATAATACTTATATATTAATAGTAACTTATATTATATAGCCTATAAATAATCTAATTATACTATTTAAAATAATACTCTAATTAGTTTAATCCTAATCTATTCTAGACCCTATCTAGTATAAATTATCTAATTATTATATATTAATAACTCTTATTTAGCTAATTATCTTATCTTAATTACTATATAATAATAAAGAAAATATTATAATTATTATAGTTTCTCTAGCTTAATAGTAGAACCCTATTACTAATAACTTATCTATTCTAAATAATAATAATACTATAGATAAAGATAGTAGTAATAGTAGTAGTAATAGAAATAATAATACTAAGATTAAGCTTCTATAAGCCTAGGTTCTTTAGCTTTAGAAATACCTTATAACTATATAATAAGAAATAGCTACTACTACTATCCTTATAGAGTAATAAGCTACTTAAAATACTAATTTCTAAATCTAGGCTTAGACTATAGCTTAAGAAAGGAAACTAGGAATATTACTTAAATTACTATTATTTAAGATATTTAATAGAACCTAAAATAAGCTTTAAAGCTTTATAATCTAACTTTAAGTATACTTTAATTATTTCTCTATTACTTTTAATAGTAATAAACAATAAGTTATTTATACCTATTTATAACTTAAGGGAGCTATACTTAATTAGTTTAAACTTATTATAAGGGAATATCTTAATAGATAAGGAAACTAATAAACTATTAATATTATAATAAGTTTTAACTACTTTATAGATACTCTTTAATAGATATTTAGAATCTAAGATAAGAGATATAAAACTGAATATAAAATTAATAAACTCTTTTAAACTAAACTTATTTCTATCTTTAGTAGTAGATATCTTTAGCTTTTAATAAAGACTAGATAGAACTAGGAATATACTATATCTTATTACTTTAAAAGATTAAAGAAGGAAGTTTAGAAGAAACTCTATAAGAAAGATAGATTAGTTAGTATTTATAAATATATAATTATAGCTATAAGGATTAATAATTAATAGTACTACTAGTAAATCTATAGTAAGAAGATAACTTACTATACTAATACTAATTAATTATAATAGTAATAATAAACTATAGTCTCTGGGATATATATAGATCCTATAGAGCTAAGAGCTATAGAAAAATAGAAGTATTATAACTATAATAAGATTAGATATATCTTATCCTAATATCTAAGATTTAAAAAGCAGAAGAAGTAAAAACCTACTAAGGAAGGTAAGAAATAATTAGGAGTAATTAAAAAAATTAAAATTAAAATACTTAAAATAGTTAAAAAAGATATCTAGGAAAAAAACTAAGTAACTATTATAATATCTATATTTTCTAGAAAACCCTTATTAAGCTTCTATAAAATATTAGAAGATAGTAATAAAGAAAAAGAAAAAGAGAAAGAAAAATAAATAGTATTAGAAGAAAACTAATAATATATTATAAATATCCTTTAGAAGCTTAAATAGAAATATAAGAATAGAAGGGATATTATAAGCTATAGGTCTCTTACTAAATATAAATATATATTCTACTATATTAATAAGCTTATTAAATATATTCTTAAGAAGTAGGAATAATACTAGTTTACTAGAGATAAGATTAAAACTAAATATAATAAACTATATACTTACTACTAAAAAAAGATATAGGATTAGAACTCTAACTAAGTAGTTAGAATAGTACTTTATAGAAGAAGTACTATAGATACTATCTAATACCCTAGTAATAGCTATAATAACCTAATCTATATAAAGACTAGTAATATATATAACTATAGATAAGAATTATAAATAACCTATTATAATATATAGTATAAAATATACTAGAAAGATAAAGTAGAAAATAATTTCTTTCTTTTTTCTAATAGAAAAAAATACTCTAAAAATATAAAAAGATTTAGATATAATATTTTATCTATTAATACTATAGAATAGAATTATATACTATCTTTAAAGAAAACTTAGAAGAATACTCTACTAAATATACCTTTAAGGAAATACTAATAGAAATATATTAAGAATAGAAATATAGAATATATAAAAATACTAAAGTTAAATAATAGTATAACTTTAAGTATATAGAGGACTAGATAATATATAATTATAATAAATAGATTAAATACTATAATAAATAGCTATATAGAAACTACTAGGAAGTTAAATAGGAAATATTAGTATTAGTATAGTATAATAATAATAATATAAATACTAAGCTATACCTTTAATAATAATAGTTATAGGAGGAAAGATTATAAAAATACTACTTAAAAGAGTAGCTTTTCCTAATAGCTAGTAAAGAAAATAATAATAAAAAGAAATTAAGAATTATCTTTACTAATAAATAAGAATAGAATAGAATATATAATAGATAAAATATATTATTACTAATAAATAAACTATAAGAATAAGTTAACTAGGTAAAAAATAATCTAAACTATCTATAAGAGAGCTATAGTATAAAATAATATTAATAATAGGTTAAAGAACCCTAGGAGCTATAGAAGTAGGAAGTTCTATATATATTCTTATAGAAATAGAGATTAAAAGGAATTAGCTTATAGTATTTATTAACTATAGAGTATAGGAAAATTATATTTTACTAGTAATAATTAACTAACTCTATTTACTATAGAAAAAGAAGGAAAAAACCTATATAGTTATAAATATTAAAGACTTAAAGTTTAAGTATAATAATAGAATTATTAACTCTAAGACTAATTATCTTATAATTAAAATCTAAGAAAAGAAATTTAATATTATCTATAATCTAATACTATTAGGAATCTATAAAGTTATACTAGAGTTACTATAACTTTAAGATATAAACCTACTAATTAATTAGTATATTAGCTAGATAGAGTAAAGAAATACTCTTATATACTAATATCAGGATTAATAAAAATTAAAATTTTATTAGATATTAGAAAAATATATTTATTTCTTAATATCTAAAAGTACTATTATAAAAAACTATAATAACTTATAATAATAAGTAGATATAATAGTATTAGTCTTAATAGTATTATAATCTAGTAATATAAAAAACCTATTATAGTAAGAATTAAGATAAATAATATAAGTTTTAAGTTAGATATAGAAGTAAGAACTACTCTTAGATATAGATTTAGTATCTATTAATTAAAACTAATTAACTAAAGAGTAATAATAAGAATATAAAATTAAATATAGTTAATAGTAAAAGAAAATAGAAAAACTATTCCTAAAACTATTTAGTATAGGAGTTTAGGAATAGAGCTAAATAAATAATTAATAAAGAATATAATAGAATAAGAAAAAAAATACTTAGTATAAGTATAAATAAACTAAGTACTAGAGATAGAAAGAATATCTTAAGAATATTCTACAGAAATATAATTATTTTAAGAAAATACTATTTATAGAAGAACTAGAAATAAAGCTATTAAAATATAGCTAGTAGGATTATAAAATCTCTATTATTAAAGAAAAAGAATCTAATTTCTATAAATTATATAATCTTATGAAACCTTAGTTATAAATACTTTATAAATATATTAATAATATATTAGTAAAAAGCTATATATAACTATTAACTTTATTTATAGAATACTCTATAATATTTATACTAAAGAAAAATAGTAAACTCTATTTAATTATTAATTACTAATAGCTAAATAAGATTATAAAAAAAGATAGAATATCCTTACTACTAATTACTAAACTTAGAAATTAGTTATAAAGTAAATAGTAATTTACTATATTAGATCTAAAAAGAGCTTATAACCTAATATAAATTAAAGAAGAAGATAAATAGAAAATAGTATTTAAAATAAAATTTAATCTCTATAAGTATCTTATTATACTTTTTAAACTAATAAATATATTTATAATATTCTAATAAATAATTAATTAAATACTCTAGAAATATCTTAATATCTTTATAATTATTTATCTTAATAATATTTTAATTTTCTCTAATAATCTGGAAATATATAAAAAATATATATACTAAGTCTTAGAAAAACTAGAAAAAGTAAAACTTTTTATAGAACTAGAAAAGAGTTTCTTCTATATATAAGAAGTTAACTTCTTAGAATATACTATTTAACTAAATAAAATATAAATAGAATAAGATAAGATTACTATAGTTAAGAAATAGAAAGTACTAAAAACTATTAAGAAAATATAAGCCTTCCTTAGATTTACTAATTACTACTAATAATTTATTAAGAACTATAGAAAAATTATTATACTCTTATATAATATTACTAAAAAAAGAATAGAATTCTAATAGAATAATAAATAGTAATAAGTATTTAATAAAATAAAGAACTAAATACTTTTAGAATCTATACTATAGATATTTAACTCTATATAAAAAGTAGAACTTAAAATAGATATCTTAGACTTTATAATTAGTATATAAATTAGCTAAAGGGATAATAATAGAGTACTATACTCTATAGTATTTTTCTTAAAGAAACTATATAATATAGAACTTAATTACTTTATTTATAATAAAGAATTTATAGTTATTTTATATATATTTAAAGAATTTAAATACTACTACTTAGGAATAATATATAAGGTTAAGATATATATAAACTATAAGAATATTTAGTATTTTACTATAATCTAATAACTAAATAGAAAATAAATATACTATACTAAGTATCTATCTTAATTTAATTATAAAATAATATATTAAAAAGAATTAGAAAATAAAAGAGCTAATACTTTTAGTTAAAAATCTAAATATAAGGAAATAGTTCTAAAGATAAATAGATAATTATTCTTAACTAATAATAAAGAATACTTAGTATAGAAAATCTTAGGAATTATATTTAAGGAAATAGTATATACTAAAGTCTAAATAGAAACTATTCCTAGCTTAGAAAAACTATAGTAAGATATTAAAATAGTACTTATTAAGAAAATCTATAAATATCTATTTATAGAATACTAAGAAGTTAAGAAGATATTTAATAGAATTAAATAATATTATAATTATCTAGATCTATAAAAGAATATATAGATTATAGTTTTAGAATATAATACTTATATAAGAATTAAGTCTATATAATATAAACTCTATAGAGAACTTAAACTAGTCTTAGTATTAGAATAACCCTAGTAATTAGTATTCTTTAACTATATTATTAAACTATTAAAATCTAAAGAACCTATAACTAGAATAAAATATAATAGTATTCTAATAGTTATTAATAGACTTATAAAATATAGATACTTTATTCTATATAAGAAAATAAGCTTTATAGAAGATCTTATATATTAGTTTTTATAATATATAATTAGTTACTATAGATTATCTAATAAAATTATATTAGATAGAGAAATAATATTTATTTTTAAGTTTTAGTAATTACTTATAATATAAATAGGTACTAAGTATAAGCTCTTAATAGCTTATTATCTATAAAGTAATAGTTAAATAGAATAACTAAACTAAACTCTAAAATAATATCTATAAGTATATATTAACTATAAATAAAATAATTAAGTATAACTATTATCTATAACCTAGATTATATATAATAGTTTAGTATAAGAATCTACTTAGTTTATATCTATATATATAAACTATAGTTATAAACTATAATTCTAGAATTAATTAGAATATAATAAATCAGATATACTAGCTACTATACTAATAAAAGAAATACTATATTTATTATATATAGAAATAAAGATAGAACTTAAATTTATTTAAGAAAGAATAAAAAAATATTATAATAAAAATAGATTAGAAGAACTAATTCTAAAGAAGGGAAATAAGATCTATTTACTTTATAAAAATATTATAATAATAAAACTAAGTAATAAATTAGATTATAAAAAACTTAGATTATTTAAAATTCTTAAGAAAAAATCAGATACTAACTATAAACTATTATTACTAGATATAATATATATCTACTTAGTTTTCTATATTTTATTACTTAAAAAGATATTAAAAAATATATTAGATTAGGATTATCTAATTAAAATCTATAAAAAAGAATTTAAACTAGAAAAAATTCTAAAGAAAGAAGTTAGAAATAGATAGATATTCTATTTAATTAAATAGAAAGAGTATATAGATAATAATAATACTTAGGAATTTATTAAATATTTAAAGAACTATTAGAAGCTTATTTAGTAGTACTACTAGGATTAGAAATACTTATTCTAATAAACTAAGAAAGAGATAGTTCTATACTCTTTTAAAGAAATACTAAATTAATCTTAATCTCTAAGAATATAGACTTAGATAAAGATATAACTAGAGATAAAATCTATTTTTAAATTACTTTCTCTATCTCCTTTTATTTAATATATTCTAGTTTCTCTATACTATTAATACTATAGAATACTATTTATATTATTTTATTTAATTATAATTTCTTTTATTAATAAAGATACTGAATTTTTATATCTATATACTAATACTTTTTCTTAATTACTTTTAGCTTAAACTCTAGTTTACTATACTAATTAGTAATATACTTTAGTTATTCTAGTATAAGATCTTAAGTATTATAATATAGCTAATTATTTTTAATATAGTAAAAATAATAAGATAAAGAACTCTCTAATCTAAAGTATTTATAACTATAGGATTTATAATAATTATATTCTAATTATATTACTAAAGGATTTAATAAGATAGTATTAATAAGAGTATTATACTAAAGAGTCTTCTTATAGGAAGTTTTCTATATATAGTTAGATATTATTATAAACTATAAGGAAAATATAAAATTAAATTAGAAAAAACTTACTAATAGGCTATAGAATATAGTCTTAAGGATATAACTAATAGAAAGAAGGATTTTATATTATAAATTATATTATTATATATTAAAGTTATATAGATTACTCTATTTTTTCTAACTAATTACTAGTAGATTATTAGGATCTTATAATAATCCTAATAATTTAGAATAATAGATTATTATTAAGCCTTAATAATCCCTTAGTATATATATATATTTATTTACTAGATAGAATACCCCCTTTAGATAGTTATTAATATAATTATCTATATTTCTATTATTACTAGCTCTATAATACTTATATATTAATAGTAACTTATATTATATAATCTATAGATAACCTAATTATACTACTTAGAATAATACTCTAATTAGTTTAACCCTGATCTACCCTAGACCCTGTTTAGTATAAGTTATTTAACTATTATATTATATCCTTAAGACTATATTCTATAGTTTATTAGTAAGTTTTTTCTAATTTAATTCTATATTTTCCTTATAGTTTATAATAATATCTAACTATATATAGAAAACTTCCTATAAGAAAACTCTTTAGTATAATACTCTTATTAATACTATCTTATTAAATCCTTTAATAATATAATTAGAGTATAATTATTATAAATCCTATAATTATAAATATTTTAAATTAGAGAGTTCTTTATCTTATTATTTTTACTATATTAAAAATAATTAGCTATATTATAATACTTAAGGCTTTATATTAAAATAGCTAAAGTATATTACTAATTAGTATAATAAACTAAAGTCTGAGCTAGAGATAGTTAAGAAAGAGTATTAATATATAAATATAAAAATCCAGTATTTTTATTAATAAAAGAAATTATAATTAGATAAGATAATATAGATAATATTCTATAGTATTAATAATATAAAGGAATTAGAATATATTAAGTAAAAGAAGGTAGAGAAGATAGCTTAAAAATAGATTTTATTCCTAGCTATATTTTTATCTAAGCTTATATTCTTAGAGATTAAGATTAATTTAGTATTTCTTTAGAAAAATATAGAACTATTTTCTTCTTAGTTTATTAGAATAGATATTTCTAATTCTAGTAGTACTACTAAATAAGCTTTTAATAGTTCTTTAAATATTTAATAAGTTCCTAAGTATTATTATTATCTATATACTCTTTCTACTTAACTAAATAGAATATCTATCTATTTCTAATTTCTTTCTTTAGAATTTTTTCTAATTTAAATTCTTCTTTATAGATCTTAATTAAGTAATCCTAGTTTAATATATTTTTTAATATCTTTTTAAGTAATAAAATATAGAAAACTAAGTAGATATATATTATATCTAGTAATAATAGTTTATAATTAGTATTTAATTTTTTCTTAAGAATTTTAAATAATTTAAGTTTTTTATAGTCTAATTTATTACTTAGTTTTATTATTATAATATTTTTATAAAGTAGATAGATTTTATCTTTTTTCTTTAGAATTAGTTCTTCTAATCTATTTTTATTATAATATTTTTTTATTCTTTCTTAAATAAATTTAAGTTCTATCTTTATTTCTATATATAATAAATATAGTATTTCTTTTATTAGTATAATAGCTAGTATATCTAATCTATTATATTCTAATTAATTCTAAAATTATAATTTATAACTATAGTTTATATATATAAATATAAACTAGATAAATTTTTATACTAAACTATTATATATAATCTAGACTATAAATAATAATTATATCTAATTATTTTATTTATAATTAATATATACTTATAGATATTATTCTAAAGTTTAGTTTAGTTATTCTATTTAATTATTACTTTATAGGTAATAAGCTATTAAAAGCTTATACTTAGTACTTATTTATATTATAAATAATTACTAAAACTTAAAGATAAATATTATTTCTCTATCTAATATAATTTTATTAGATAATCTATAGTAACTAACTATATATTATAAAAACTAGTATATAAGATCTTCTATAAAGCTTATTTCTTTATATAGAATAAAGTATCTATATTTTATAAATCTATTAATAACTATTAGAATACTATTATATTCTATTCTAATTATAGATTCTTTAGATTTTAATAGTTTAATAATATAGTTAAAGAATACTAATTACTAGGATTATTCTAATACTAAGACTAGTTTAAGTTCTCTATAGGGTTTATATTATATAGACTTAATTCTTATATAAGTATTATATTCTAAAACTATAATCTATATATTCTTTTATAGATCTAGATAATTATAATATTATTTAATCCTATTAAATATTTTCTTAACTTCTTAATATCTTATAAATAGGTGTTTATAGATTTCCTTAATAAGTATTATTCTAATATCTTACTATAGTTTTTCTAAGCTAGAAATAATCTCTATCTAGACTTTAGTATATATTATTTCCTTAAATATAACTCCTAAGGTTTTTTATACTAAGTATTCTTTATTATTAGTTAAGAATAATTATCTATTTATTTTTAGAACTATTTCCTTATATTTAGATTTTTAGCTAAAAGTATTAGCTTTTCTATTTTCTAATTCTTTTTAATATATTATTTTATAATTAAATTAAGATAAATACTTAGTATAGTATATTTATCTTCTATTTAGTTATTAGATTATAGTAAAGTACTAAATATTCTTATAGTTTATATATATCTTAACTTTATATATTATTCCTAAGTAGTAGTATTTAAATTCTTTAAATATATATAAAATAGCTATAAATTCTTTATTATAAATAGAATAGTTAAGTTCTATACTATATAGTTTCTTTAAGAAAAATACTATAGAGTATAATATTCTATTATTATCCTTTTAGCTAATTTATATACTAATTATAAAATCTAAGATATTTATTTTAAGTTCTATTTCTTATATAGAATTAAATATCTATAATATAGATTCTAAAAGTATTTAATTCTTTATTTTATTAAATACTTATTATTATTTATTATTCTATTAGAATTCTATCTCTTTTTTAGTAATATTATATAAAAGTATAATAATTTTTCTATAATTCTTAATAAATTATTAGTAATAGTTAGTAAATCTAAAGAAGATTTATACTTTTTTAATAGTTTTTAGTACTTTCTATTCCTTAACTATAGTAATTTTATTTTATTCTATCTATGTTTTATTTAATTAAATAGTATATCCTAAGAAGTTAACTTTTTATATATAGAAAAAACTCTTTTCTAGTTCTATAAGAAGTTTTACTTTTTCTAGTTTTTTTAAAACTTAGTATATATATTTTTTATATATTTCCAGATTATTAGAGAAAATTAAAATATTATTAAGATAAATAACTATAAAGATATTAAAATACTTTTAAAATACTTAGTTAATTATTTATTAGAATATTATAAATATATTTATTAGTCTAAAAGATATAATAAAATACTTATAGAGATTAAACTTTATTCTAAATACTATTTTCTATTTATTTTCTTCTTTAATTTATATTAGATTATAAGCTTCTTTTAGATTTAATATAATAAATTACTATTTATTCTATAACTAATTCCTAAGTTTAGTAATTAGTAATAAGAGTATTCTATCTTTTTATATAATCTTATTTAGCTATTAGTAATTAATAACTAAATAGAGTTTACTATTTTTCTTTAGTATAAATATTATAGAGTATTCTATAAATAAAGTTAATAATTATATATAGCTTTTTACTAATATATTATTAATATATTTATAGAGTATTTATAACTAAGGTTCTATAAGATTATATAATTTATAGAAATTAAATTCTCCTTCTTTAATAATAGAGATCTTATAATCTTACTAGCTATATTCTAATAACTCTATTTCTAGTTTTTCTATAAATAATATTTTCTTAAAATAATTATATTTCTATAGAATATTCTTAAAATATTCTTTCTATCTCTAGTATTTAGTTTATTTATACTTATACTAAATATCTTTTTTCTTATTTTATTATATTCTTTATTAATTATTTATTTAGCTCTATTCCTAAACTTCTATATTAAATAGTTTTAGAAATAGTTTTTCTATTTCCTTTTACTATTAATTATATTTAATTTTATATTCTTATTATTACTCTTTAGTTAATTAGTTCTAATTAATAAATACTAAATTTATATCTAAGAGTAGTTCTTACTTCTATATCTAATTTAAAACTTATATTATTTATCTTAATTCTTATTATAATAGATTTCTTATATTATTAGATTATAGTACTATTAAAACTAATACTATTATATCTACTTATTATTATAAGTTATTATAGTTTTTTATAATAGTACTTTTAGATATTAAGAAATAAATATATTTTTCTAATATCTAATAAAATTTTAATTTTTATTAATTCTAATATTAATATATAAGAATATTCCTTTACTCTATCTAGCTAGTATACTAATTAATTAGTAGGTTTATATCTTAAAGCTATAGTAATTCTAGTATAACTTTATAGGTTTCTAATAGTACTAGATTATAGTGTCATGCTACGAACAGGGGCTGCACGGAGCCCCCTATAAAAGGGCTGTAAACAGCTAGTAGATAGAAGAAACTTAAGCCTTAAGAATCATATTATCTTATATATAAGTGAAGGTATCGTGAACCTAGGTTTTAACCACAAGCTATCCGACTACGGCTACCCTGTAGCCAACAACCAAGAACCTATTAACAACGCCCAAGCTGGTTGCGGCCAGTTCTGAGCATAACAGGTGGTAGCAATTCTCTGTTATCGCAAGACCTCAAATACTTAATTCAACAGCCCAAGAGAGGGCAACAAAAGAAACACCCGGCCAGATGCCGGCTGGAGCCAGTTCAAGAAACAATCACCTAAGCGTATCTGATATCGAATATATATACCGAGTTGCTGACTTCCTTGAAAATAACCCAAACTTCGTACTGTAAGGCAGATTATTACAAGTAACGGCTATAGCCCGATCAGTTGAGACATTTATTAAACAAATCGACTCCGAATATCTATTTTTTCGGCTGCTAAAAGAGCGGAATATTAAAGCTCTAATCTATTGGAACTTAATTGACCAATATACGGTCAGAGCTATCTGGAACTCTGTAAAGTATATCATTTTAAAAGCCCAGGGACTGGGAATTATACCAGCGAGCAGACCAACTTCGCTGTATTCAGGAGACTCAGGAGCCGAGTCAGCGGAAGACGAAATCTCGAGGGAATAAACAGATGTGGGCACAAGCGAAGACTCTGAAAACGCCCCTGTTACCTCCTCAACTGCACAAAGGCAGAGGACTCCAGTCGAGACGTGGCTGGGCCCGGAATATCTCGCACAATCGTAAGAACAACCCCCGCTAGTTGGACCCATTCCCAGGCATTTCCAGGTATATACGCTAGGAAGAGAAAGGCCAGGTGGTCCTGAGTTATTACCGAGCGATGGCCGAACACGGGAACAAGGATCTCTCTCCCTAAATCCTATAGTTAGCTCCGATGAGAGTTCGGACTTAATAGGAATAATACGGAGAAGAGATATCCTAACCCAACGCTCTGTTCCAATAATGTCTGAAGGCCTGCTACCAGGGAAGGGCAAGGAACCACTCTTCCCAGGGCTAAAGTTTGCCCCGAGGACAGCCGACCTAGGAACAGTTATAGAGGAAGTTAGAAATAATTATGCTATTCTGGTAAATGAAATAACCAAGGGCCTCCAGAGGAATTCGAATGTTCTTACGGAGATGAGATTAACGACCGTCACCCTGCTCGAGCAGATGCTCATTCAATTGACCATGTTGAACAATAACCAAACCACGCCGGCGGTATCCACCTCTGGGAATAACCCAGCTCAGCCAGAAAAACCGATATCTACGCTGTTGGAGGACCTAACTCGATCCAAGGACAGCGAGACTGGCCACAGACAGGCCAAGGCTGAGCAAACCCAGGATGATCGAGGAAAAGGAACCTCAGCTGCTATCTCTCAGACCGCCAATTCGGGCGCGGGAGCAGCCGCCCCAGCAGTACCAGGGGTAGGCGCGAACTTGACTCAGTCGAAGGATACCATGTCCACAGAGTGGAATAACCCCGCCTAGAATATATCTAATATATAAGGGTATAACCAAGTAATAATTACCCAGCCGGCGCAGAACCAAGAATGGCTGAATCTAAACCTGAACCAGTAAGGAGTGATTAGAGTCCTATAGGATATGTATATACCTAAATAGAAGTTAACTGATATTAGTATCTTCTGGCCAGATATAAGCAAGGAGCTAACTGATAATAATGAAGTCTTTATAGTTAAAATCTAAACTGGGTTTACTGATATAACCCTATAGCTGAACGCAGTACGAGATGTGGTAGTCTCAGGCAGCTATAAGAGGGCTGAATATATCAGAATAAACCTGTGGTAATTATTCAGAGGAAGAGCTTTGGCCTGGTAGCAGCAAGAACTGGATACAATTGAGAAGCTGTTGGCCAGGTTATCCTTTGAACAATAGGAGATGGTGCTAAAAAAGCAATTCAGTTTGTGACCTGCTGCAGTGTTAAAAAAGCTCGCCTTAGCAATATTCTCTGAAGAAGACCTGTATAAGGATCGATCGCTGTGTGATTATATAGCTAAAGTATTCCGATAGGCAGCCGCGTATGGAGAGACAAGTATACTCCAGCAGCTGCTAAGAGTATATAATACTCTTGATCCGAAGTTGAAGGTAATATGTATAGAACCATCCGCTAATGATATGAAGGCTGATTAGTTAAATAAAGCAGAACTCAGGAGACGAGATATATCAGACCTTCTGAAAGCAACCAGGTCATAATAGCATCATGAAACGATAGATCTTACCGGTCCAGATGCAAACGCTGCCTACCTCCCCCAGGGAGAGTCTGGGACTGATAGTGAGGCCGAGGACAGCTACTTCTCTGGTTGAGACCAAAGGAATGGTCGTAGTGATAGGGGATACCGGCCACGTGGTAGACGGTATCAAGGCCGCAATTGGTCCTCATAACATAAGAACTGGAGTCCCCCTCCACGTGGTGGCAGGGACTGGCAGGAAAGAAGAAACCGCAAAGTCTCTTTCAGAGGAAAGCCAAGATTCCAGCAAAGGCGATTTACATACTGACAATACAGATTACGAGAAGGCAGCTGATTCAAGAGCAAAGCTCGACTCAGGGTTGACAACTCTGACTTCAATAATAAAGAAAGAGAGCTAAAGAATAAAGGCTATACCTTTATCAAAGAGTTCTCCGAGAAGGAAGAAGAAGAAGCCTCAGAGGAGGAAATATCGAGCTTCGCAGACCGCCGCAAGACAGTAGCCTATATCCAGGAACGAGTCGGGCTCGCGCCTTTGCTCAAAGAACAAGCCTATGTACAGATTATGCTGCAGCCAGGGCAGGTGATTGAGGCCAGCCCACGTCCGGACATATCCGAAGAGTTGGAGAAGAAGGCACACACATACCTCAAGATCCCTTTAAAGTTCGATAACAAAGATGACTCTTATGAGGTGTGCATTAATACCGGTACCTTAACTATACTAGTGGATAAAGGATGGCTCGAGAAGTACGGTAGGAATATATGCTATTACAGCCAACCTTTGAAGCAAGTAACCAGAGTTAACTCGAACTTCTCTATCTCGGAAGCAGCAATATTCGACTTCTATATGCCTGGTATTGCAGCAGGAGTAGAAGTGTACACCTACTTTACAGTTACTGCTGACATTATAACAGGACTGGGCCCAAAGTTACTACTAGGAACTCACTTCCTGTACGACCATGGCGTAAGAGTGGACTTTATTAACCTAAGCGTGGTCTTCAGATCAGCACACAGTATGAAGATGTAAGGCAGCATATTCCGGCCAAGGCTGAAGAAAGTAGTCCGCGATATCCAGGTATGATAAAATACCAAACTGCAACCAGGCGAAAGAGTGCTAATCGCAGTAAAATGGAGCTCCTTGCTGTCAGAAGACGAAGGAAAAGTATACTATTTCATATCAAATAATAAGTCCGCGTTCGATACCATAGTAGATATGAACAGCTCGCAGCTGGTGGTATTCAGTAATAATACTGAGAAACCCCTGATCCTTATAAAGAACCAAACTATAGGCAAGATTGAGAAATATACAGGCAATGAGCAAGCGATATTCCTAACCCCAGAAGAAGCCAGCTAAGTTATCCTATCTGGCATGAGCTTTAATAGCATGGACAAGTACTTTAACTTCGTAGAAAAAAACACAGAACAGACCGAAGAGAGCAAGGAACTGGAAATTCCTAGTATTAATAACAGTCTGCTAAATTACGGGATATTAAGGATATCAGATATCCTGGCAAGAAAGAATAAGTATGGTGTATATATAGCTAACCTCGATAAAATGCTGGCCAAGTCCTTTATCAAGCTATTGGATAAATATAATATCTATTGCAACAGAGGGGTAATCCTAATGCCTGAAGAGATGAAGATAAGAGTGGACTTGGTCAACGGATGGCAAGATCAAAGGAAGATAGTCCATCCCTACCCATTGGGTTGTGATAACCGCTAGTTCCTGGATAAAACATATGATAAGTTGGTAGCAGAAGGGAAAATAAGTCTAATGGACCAACCAGCCCAGATCGTGTGCCCGGCATTCGTGGTATGGTGTACAGTAGAAGGCAAAAAGAAGGGCTGTGTAGTAATTGATCTACGGTCACTTAACAGCAAAGTTATGCCAGATGCATATCTATTACCAGATCAAAACAACATAATTTCAAATATAAAAGGAAAGAAATTCTTTAGTATATTTGATATAGCTAAATTCTTCTTCCAGCTGCCTATTTTCTCAGAGCATTGTAACCGGATGGTGGTTATCTCTGAGAGAGGCCTTGAAGTATTAAATGTGGCCCTAATGGGCTTTTGAAACTCGCCGAGCTTCGGCCAAAGGTTTATGGATAGAATCCTATAGAAATGCAGATATTTTGCACGAGCCTATATTGATAATATTGTTATATTCTCGGATTCGGCTGAAGAGTATCTCCAGTATGTAGAAGAGGTGCTCCGGATCCTGGAAGAAAACCGTGTTTATATCTCTGCTGAGAAATCATTTATTGCATATCTGAATATCAAGCTCTTAGGATATATCGTGAACGGCGATGGTATAAGCAAGACCGATGAGAGGCTGGCCATATTCGCTAAATTGGAATTCCCAAATAACCTGTCAGCCTTGGAAATATACCTAGGTATGGCCAGTTAGCTCTGCAATGGGGTTCCATGGTATAATACAGTTATAAAGCCTCTCCAAGCAAGGAAAACCATATTGCAAAAGTTGGCAAAAAACGATGAGATCACCTTAGACAGTGTGAACAAGGCAGTAAGAAAGGCGAGGGTAAAGAAGCTAATGTTTAAACCTACTAAGGAAGAACTGGATTCCTTCAGCTACCTCCAGCAGGCTTTATCTAAACAGTTTTTCCTATGGCACCTGGATCCGGATAAGCACCTGTTTGTTAAGGTGGATATATATAAAAATAGATTCAGTGTATATATGTTCTAATTGGACCATGACTAGGACAGGTCTAGTATTCCCGGCAAGGATATACCATCTTCCAGGTTACGACCGATCCTGTTTATATCTCGGATAGTATCGGCCACTGAAAGAGCATATGGATCAACGGAAGCGGAGGTTACAGCCGTGGCTTGGGCCTTGCAAAAGTTGAGGCGTATGGTGCAATCTAACCGCCACGCGGTGAACATTGTTACCAATCACGCGGCAACAAAGGGCATTATTATGTATATGTCGCTGAAGACTTTGGACCTGAACAAAGCCAACCTGAAGCTAGCAGGGATCACAAATTGGCTTTCCCAATTCAGGCTGAATATCTTCTATATTGAAGGCAAACTCAATGTGGTGCCAGACGCACTATCAAGGCTCCCAGTTGCTGATCTAAGGGGAGCAGTTATAGCGGAAAGCAGTCACGATGAGCTGGATTATAACATGATGGAAGAAAGCCACAGCCTGGCAGAGGCCGAGATGAAAAGGATGGACTGCTTACTCTACCATACGGTCTTGAATGTGGAAGTGGCAATAGACTCAGCCTTTGCTCATCAGGTCGCGTACGGATACCAGATGGACCCGAAATTCTCAAGGATCATAGAATATCTGAAGCTTATCAAGGAATCAAAAGCGGGCAAATCAGGCAATAAAGCAGCAAAGGCCAAAGGGCTCAAGTTCACGCTAAGGTTCCTGCCAAAGCAATTTCGCCTGGATAAGGATGGCCTTTTGTTCTATATGGCAGGCAATGGCCAGAGCAGACTGTATATACTGGAAAACTGCATAGCTATTTTGATATAAAGCGCATATAATAACAAGCACTACTTTGGTATAAAAAGAATGATTATCGAGCTCGAAGGATATCAAATCCGATCACTTATAAGAAAAGTCCGGCAGTACATCCATTACTGCCCGACTTGCCGCGAAGCAGGAGTAGCCAGAAGCGCACCCATGGGGGAGTTGAGGCCGAGCCAGGCCTACCCTCAGCCGTTCTATATAATCGCGCTGAACTTCATTACGGACCTGCCTGAGATTCCCTCGGCAGGAACTCGCTGGGCCATAGAAGGGTTTGCGAAATTAAACACTTTAGCTCCTATAAATAATATATTCTCAAAGAAAACAATACTTCTTGCTGGATATATATCATATATAGCCACAGAGTGGGCGATAATCCTGAGAAGGGAACTTTTTCTTATAGATTGAGGTTTTCCTAAGTGAATTCTTAGTAACAGGGACCTGAAATTTATATCTAAGATATAGAGAGAGGTGTTTTATCTTATAGGAACAAAATTGCTGATGTTGACCATATATTATCCGCAGACGGATAGTATCTCTGAGAGAAAAAACCAGACAGTTAAGATAGTAATAAGATACTATACTCTGGAAGAACCTGATATGAAATAGGTAGACTTACTCCCGGCTTTACAGTACTAGCTCAATAATACGAAGGTTAAGACACTGGGGAGATTACCAAACGAACTGGTTATAGGGTTCTGGCCATACTCTGATCTGGATATTATAAGTCAGATAAAGCAGATTCCTTCCGAGGAGCAGAGTATCATATTAGAGGTGCTCAGGAAGTTATACTAGAAGGAAGCCGCGCTCGCCCTAGATATAGCAGCGATACTGGCGAAAGAAAGATATAATAAGTTAAGAACAGTAGCAGATATCGCCAAGGATAATATCGTCTACCTGCGCCTCCATGATGGCTATCGGTTGCCCGGAAACCCGAAGAAGAAGTAGTCTCTAACCAGATCTGGCCTATAGAAAGTCCTGGAAGTAGTCTACCTACAGGCAGTTAAGTTGAACCTGCCAGAGCACTATAAAGTGCACCCTGTAGTATCGACTGTACAGCTATGGAAGCCGGCTTAAGAAAAGAATCCTTACAGGAGAGAGCCATAAGAACCTGGCCCAGTCGAGTTAGGTAAGGGAGCGGATGACATATATAAGGTTGAATAGATACTTAACTACAGGAGAGCAAGAGGCCGCTATATGCAGATTGAATATCTGGTCTATTGGAAAGGTTAGGGAAGCAAAGATGACTCTTGGGTTAAAGAGAGAGACCTGGCCGAAGGCGCCCAAGAGCTGCTTTAGGAATATAAGGCAAGTAAACCTGAGGCCTTCTTCAGCGAGGAGACAGAGTCGGTACACTGGTGCAGTACCCGGCCTACCCACAGGCGAAGTGCACTGCTAAATAGCGTGGAGAGCCTGCCTGTGAAGCGGCGGCTGTCGGCAGCTGATAGACAACAACAAAGCCGACGCGTTAAACACGCCGCAGCCTGCTCGGACTTGACAACTTCTCTTCACATAAAGTATGTACTTATTGTTTTTATCTTCTTCAGCTAACCTCTAATGCCCGAAACCAGCTTCATCGAGACCGGAACCCCTCCAAGTGAAAACTCTCAGGAGCCGTGGTTGCCAACCAGAAAGCAGGTGAGATTTATATATACGGAATACCTGACCTACTTCCTCAGCCTCAGTATTCCCAAGTTCAGCTATATCAGTGAACCCGAGGTCTCTTGGACTTGGAAGCAAATTACAGCCGCACTTAAGAAGTACCCAGTCGATAAGGAGCTCTATGAGAAGGGCGAGAAACTTAATAATGCAGCCTTGAAAAACCTAGCCGAATATGACCACAGAGCCCTCCCAGAGGCAGTAAAAGACGACTTTAATAAACCAGCTAAAAACAAGTCCTGGTAAGACTTCTGTACAGAGGTATACAGAATCACAAAACAGTCAGAAGAGTTATTCGCTATACTTCGATAAACACCTATACCGGAACCGGTCACCCGTCGGAAGAGAACCTCCACCATGCCTCCCAAAAACACAAGATCGGCAGCTCGCAAGAGTAAAGGGGAGGCCCCTAAGACCCCGGCCAAGACCCCGGCCAAAACCCTAACCAAGACAGCCGACAAAAAATCATCAACCCCGGCTACAATATCTTCAAAGAACAAGAAGGTGCAAGTAGTGGCTCCTGATGAGAGCTAAGAAGATCCCTTCCATGACACTGAAGGAACCAAGGCCTCCGCAGAGGAGAACAGTAATAATAAAGACATCCCGGCAGTAATACAGAAAAAGGTCACTGTATTAAAGGAGGATACAGTTGAAGTCTCATCCGACGAAGAAACAACCTATACTTCCGATAAGGATGAGCAGCCTGCAGCAGACACCGACAAAGAGGGTACTACCAACAAATATCCCCTGATAGTAAAAAACTATGGCCACCGCACGGGCCAGATCATGACCCGCAAGCCTGACAATAATACGCCCTATTAGGAGGTATATTTTAACCGCCAATAGGAAAAAGGTGGCGAAGAATCACTTGATATCTTAGCCCTCGACTATATTATGGCTGGCTTTTAAGACATATCAGACCCCGAAAACTCAAATCATCCCCTTGCAGAAGAATACTGCAAGATCAAGAACAAGGTTAAGGAAGTCTGGGATGAGATCCTTAAAGCAAAAGAGTCAAAAGCAGCCACAGACCGCAAGGACTATGTAAGCGAAAGCGTATAGATCCGCCGCGTCAAATGATAAGTTGACGCTGCAGTCAAAACATACATCCGGAACAGAGTTGAATATACTGCCAATAAGCACAATACCAGGGATCCTAATAACCAGCTGCTGGCTAAAGTTGACATCTTAGCCCTTCGCTATATTGACCCCTGCACCTTTAACAGGCAAATTGCGGCCAAACTGGCGTTTTTAGGTTATGTAGACCTTATGATTATTGGTAATATGCCCGAAGCCGAGGTAAGAACCACCTATATACAGGAGATGTATTTCAGATAGATCAACGAAGATCTCAGGCACAAGGGGAAGTATTCCGACTACGAAATGGTTAATCGGTCTAATAATAAAGTATTTAAAGAGCTCAAAGGGAATTTGAGCTGTATTAACAAGTTAGAAGAAACCAATGAGGCTTTGGAGCAGAAGAACACGGCTCTGGAGGTAAGTATCACTGCTCTGCAGCTGAGGCTCAACGTCCTTGAAGAGACCGGTCATAAGGCAGGCAAAACTCTATCCAAGCGTGAAGTCTCGCAGGCAGTTGACAAGGAGCAAGAGTCGGAGTCAGAAGGAGCTAATACAACTCCATCCAAGGCTCCAGTTATGCGCAGCAAAATGAAGCAGGCCACCGAAACACCATCAAAGAAGACTCCTACCAAGGCAACTCCAGGGAAGTCGGCTGTAAAGCCAAAGACCCCTTCCAAGCGTAAGCCGGAGAACGAGCCAGAGGGATCCGCAACCCGATGGGCCAAGCGACATAATTTGAAGGTGTGAAAAGAGGACTGGAGAAAGGCGGCACCTGCTGCAACGAAGAAAAAAGTACAGAACGGATTAAGCGCAAAAACAACTAAGGAAAAGGCGAACACAGGCGTATAATTGGCACAGGCAAATCGGAGCAATTGAAATTTTATAGGATAATACATACCGGCCAAATAGTGGTTAATCTACTCTTCGCTAGGATTTCTTTTATTGATCGAAGCAGGCTGAATACAGCCAGGCTACTGAGAGTAGTAGTATTTTTTCCTTTGTCCGGGGTACTTGTTATGCTATGAACAGGGGCTATATAGAGCCCCCTATAAAAGGGCTGTAAACAGCCAGTAGATAGAAGAAACTCAAGCCTTAAGAATCATATTATCTCATATATAAGTAAAGGTATCATGAACCTAGGTTTCAACCACAAGCTATCTGACTATGGCTACCCTGTAGCCAATAACCAAGAACCTATCAATAACGCCCAAGCTGGTTGCGGCCAGTTCTGAGCATAACATATAGATAATATTAAATTTCTTTCTTTAGATTTTAATTATAAGATAATTAGTCTTAGAGTTAATAATTCTATTATTATATTTAAACTTTAAGCTTTTAATATTTATAACTATATAGATTTCTTTCTTCTTTTTCTATAGTAAGTAGAGTTAGTTAATTACTACTAGTAAAATATAATTTTCTTATACTCTATAGTTAATAAATACTATAAGCTAATTCCTCTTAATCTCTATTTCTATAAGAATATATATAGAGCTTCCTACTTTTATAGCTCTTAGAGTTCTCTAACCTATTATTAATATTATTCTATACTATAGCTCTTTTATAGATAATTTAGATTATTTTTTATCTAGTTAACTTATTTTTATAATTTATTTATTAGTAATAGTATATTTTATTTATTATATATTCTATTCTATTCTTATTTATTAGTAGAGATAATTTTTAATTCCTTTTTATTATTACTTTCTTTACTAGCTATTAGGAAAAACTATTCTTTTAAGTAGTATTTTTATAGTTTTTCCTCCTATAACTATTATTATTAAAAGTATAGCTTAGTATTTATATTATTATTATTATACTATATTAATACTAATACTTCCTATTTAACTTCCTAGTAGTTTCTATATAGTTATTTATTATAGTATTTAATCTATCTATTATAGTTATATATTATCTAGTTCTTTATATACTTAAAGTTATACTATTATTTAACTTTAGTATTCTTATATACCCTATATTTCTATTCTTAGTATATTTCTATTAGTATTTCCTTAAAGATATATTTAATAGGGTATTCTTTTAAGTTTTCTTTAAAGATAGTATATAGTTCTATTCTATAGTATTAATAAGTAAAATATTATATCTAAACCTTCTTATATTTTTAGAATATTCTTTTATTAGAAAAGAGAAAAAAGTTATTTCCTACTTTATTTTTCTAATATATCTTATACTATATATTATAGTAGATTATCTATAATTCTTATCTATAGTTATATATATTACTAATCTTTATATAGATTAAGTTATTATAGTTATTACTAGGGTATTAGATAGTATCTATAGTACTTCTTCTATAAAGTACTATTCTAACTACTTAGTTAGAATTCTAATTCTATATCTTTTCTTAGTAGTAAGTATATAGTTTATTATATTTAGTCTTAATCTTATCTCTAGTAAACTAATATTATTCTTATTCCTTAGGGGTATATTTAATAAGCTTATTAATATAGTAGAATATATATTTATATTTAGTAAGAGGCCTATAGCTTATAATATTCCTTCTATTCTTATATTTCTATTTAAGCTTTTAAAGAATATTTATAATATATTATTAGTTTTCTTCTAATACTATTTATTCTTCTTTCTCTTCTTCTTTTTCTTTATTACTATCTTCTAATATTTTATAGAAGCTTAATAAGGGTTTTCTAGAAAATATAAATACTATAGTAGTTACTTAGTTTTTTTCCTAGATACCCTTTTTAACTATTTTAAGTATTTTAATCTTAGTTTTTCTAATTACTTCTAATTATTTCTTATTTTCCTTAATAGGTTTTTACTTCTTCTACTTTTTAGATCTTAAGTATTAGAATAAGATATATCTAACCTTATTATAATTATAATATTTCTATTTTTCTATAGCTTCTAGCTCTATAGGACCTATATATATTCTAGAGATTATAGTTTATTATTACTATTATAATTAATTAGTATTAGTATAGTAAATTATCTTCTTACTATAGGTTTACTAGTAGTACTATTAATTATTAATTCTTATAGCTATAGTTATATATTTATAAATACTAGCTAATCTATCTTTCTTATAGAGTTCCTTCTAAACTTTCTCTTTTAGTCTCTTAAAGTAGTAAGATATAGTATATTCCTAGTTCTATCTAGTCTTTACTAAAAACTAGAGATACTTACTACTAAAGATAAAAGTAGATCTAGTCTAAAAGAGTTTATTAATTTTATATTTAGCTTTATATCTCTTATCTTAGATTCTAAATATCTATTAAAGGATATCTATAAAGTAATTAAAACTTATTATAATATTAATAGTTTATTAGCTTTCTTATCTATTAAGATATTTCTTTATAATAGATTTAAACTAATTAAGTATAGCTTCCTTAAGTTATAAATAGATATAAATAACTTATTATTTATTACTATTAAGGGTAATAGGAAAATAATTAAAGTATACTTAAAGTTAGATTATAAAGCTTTAAAGCTTATTTTAAGTTCTATTAAATATCTCAGATAGTAGTAGTTTAAATAGTACTTCTAGCTCCCTTCCTTAGATTATAACTTAAGCCTGAGCTTAGAGATTAGTATTCTAAATAGCTTATTACCCTATAAGGGTAATAGTAGTAGCTATTTCTTATTATATAATTATAAAATATTCCTAAAGCTAAAGAACTTAGACTTATAAGAGCTTAATCTTAGTATTATTATTTCTATTACTATTACTATTACTACTATCTTTATCTATAGTATTATTATTATTTAGAGTAGGTAGATTATTAGTAATAGGGTTCTACTATTAAGCTAGAGGAACTATAATAGCTATAATATCTTCTTTATTATTATATAATAATTAAGATAAGATAATTAGCTAAATAAGAGTTATTAATATATAATAGTTAGATAACTTATACTAAATAGGATTTAGAGTAAGTTAGGATTAAACTAATCAGAATATTATTCTAAGTAGTATAATCAGGTTATCTATAAGCTATATAATATAAGTTACTATTAATATATAAATATTATAGAGCTAGTAATAATAGAAGTATAGATAATTATATTAATAACTATCTAAAGGGGGTATTCTATCTAGTAAATAAATATATATATATACTAGGGGATTATTAAGGCTTAGTAATAATCTATTATTCTAGATTATTAAGATTATTATAAGATCCTAATAATCTACTAGTAATTAGTTAGAAAAAGTAGGGTAATCTATATAACTTTAATATATAATAATATAATTTATAATATTAGAGAAGAAAATATTAAGCTTTATAAACTATTATAAGATAGTAATCTATATCTAGGAATAAGTTAGACTTATATCTTTACCTAAAGAATAAGCCTATATATAGATTATACTATAGCTAGAATAGATAATTAAAACTAGTCTATATCTGGATATATCTAAAGAGTTAGAAAAGAAAATATATATATATCTTAAAATCCCTTTAAAGTTTAATAATAAAAATAACTCTTATAAGATATATATTAATATTAGTACTTTAATTATACTAGTAAATAAAGAATAGCTTAAAAAGTATAATAGGAATATATACTATTATAGCTAATCTTTAAAGTAAATAATTAGAGTTAATTTAAATTTCTCTATTTTAGAAGTAGTAATATTTAACTTCTATATATTTAGTATTATAGTAGGAGTAGAAGTATATATCTACTTTATAATTACTATTAATATTATAATAGAACTAGATCTAAAGTTACTACTAGGAACTTACTTTCTATATAACTATAGTATAAAAGTAAACTTTATTAATCTAAGTATAGTTTTTAGATTAGTATATAGTATAAAGATATAAAATAGTATATTCTAACTAAGGCTAAAGAAAGTAGTTTATAATATCTAGATATAATAAAATACTAAACTATAATTAGATAAAAAAGTACTAATTATAGTAAAATAGAGCTTCTTATTATTAGAAAATAAAGAAAAAGTATACTATTTTATATTAAATAATAAGTTTATATTTAATACTATAGTAGATATAAATAGCTTATAGCTAGTAGTATTTAGTAATAATACTAAGAAACCTCTAATTCTTATAAAGAACTAAACTATAAATAAGATTAAGAAATATATAGGTAATAAGTAAATAATATTTCTAACTCTAGAAGAAGCTAGCTAAGTTATTCTATTTAGTATAAGCTTTAATAGTATAGATAAATACTTTAATTTTATAAAAAAGAATATAGAGTAAACTAAAGAAAGTAAGAAATTAGAAATTCCTAGTATAAATAATAGTCTATCTAATTATAGAATATTAAGGATATTAAATATCCTAATAAGAAAAAATAAATATAGTATATATATAGCTAATCTTAATAAAATACTAGCTGAGTTCTTTATTAAGCTATTAGATAAGTATAATATCTATTATAATAGAGATATAATCCTAATATCTAAAGAGAGAAAGATAAGAGTAGATCTAATTAATAGATAGTAAAACTAAAGAAAAATAGTTTATTTCTACCTATTAGATTATAATAACTATTAGTTTCTAAATAAAATATATAATAAGCTAGTAGTAAAAGGGAAAATAAGTTTAATAGATTAATTAGTCTAGATTATATACTTAGTATTTATAGTATAGTATATAGTAGAAAGTAAAAAGAAGAGCTATATAGTAATTAATCTATAACTACTTAATAGTAAAGTTATACTAGATATATATTTATTATTAGATTAAAATAATATAATTTTAAATATAAAAGAAAAGAAATTCTTTAGTATATTTAATATAGCTAAATTCTTCTTCTAGTTATCTATCTTCTTAGAGTATTATAACTAAATAGTAGTTATTTCTAAGAGAGATCTTAAAGTATTAAATATAGTTTTAATAAGCTTTTAGAACTTACTAAGCTTTAGCTAAAGATTTATAAATAGAATCCTATAGAAATATAGATATTTTATATAAGCCTATATTAATAATATTATTATATTCTTAGATTTAGCTAAAGAGTATCTTTAGTATATAGAAGAGATACTCTAGATCCTAAAAGAAAACTATATCTATATCTTTACTAAGAAATTATTTATTATATATCTAAGTATTAAGCTCTTAGAATATATTATAAATAGTAATAGTATAAATAAGATTAATAAGAGACTAGCTATATTTACTAAATTAGAATTTCTAAATAATTTTTTAGCTTTAGAAATATATCTAGATATAGCTAGTTAGCTCTATAATAGGGTTCTATAGTATAATATAATAGTAAAATCTCTCTAAGTAAGGAAAACTATATTATAAAAAATAGTAAAAGATAATAAGATTATTTTAAATAGTATAAATAAGATAGTAAGAAAGATAAGAATAAAGAAGCTAATATTTAAACTTACTAAGAAAGAGCTAAACTCTTTTAGCTATCTCTAATAAGCTTTATCTAAATAGTTTTTCCTATAGTATCTAGATCTAAATAAGTACTTATTTATTAAAGTAGATATATATAAAAACAGGTTTAATATATATATATTCTAATTAGATTATAATTAGAATAGGTTTAATATTCCTAGTAAGGATATACTATCTTTCAGATTATAATTAATTCTATTTATATTTTAAATAATATTAGCTACTAAAAGAGTATATAAATTAATAGAAGTAAAGGTTATAGTTATAGTTTAGGCCTTATAAAAGTTAAGATATATAGTATAGTTTAACTATTATATAGTAAATATTATTACTAATTATATAATAATAAAGGGTATTATTATATATATATTATTAAAGACTCTAGATCTAAATAAAGCTAATCTAAAGCTAATAGGAATTATAAATTAGCTTTTCTAATTTAGACTAAATATCTTCTATATTAAAGATAAACTTAATATAGTACTAGATATACTATTAAAGCTTTTAGTTACTAATCTAAGGGAAGTAGTAGTAGTAAAAAGTAGATATAATAAGCTAGAATATAATATAATAGAAGAAAATTATAGTCTAGTAGAGTCTAAGGTTAGAAGAGTAAACTATATATTTAACTATATAGTAATAAATATTAAAATAGTAATAGATTTAGCTTTTATATAATAGCTTATATATAGTTATTAGATAGATCTAAAATTCCTAAAAATTATTAAGTATTTAAATCTTATTAAAGAATTAAAAGTAGATAAGATTAGTAAGATATTAGTAAAGATTAAGGGACTAAAGTTTATACTAAGATTCCTATTAAAATAGTTTTATCTAAATAAAGATAGTTTTTTATTCTATATAATAGGTAATAGCTAGAGCAGACTATATATACTAGAAGACTATATAGCTATTATAATATAAAGTATATATAATAATAAATACTACTTTAGTATAAAAAGAATAATTACTAAGCTAGAAGAATATTAAATCTAATTACTTATAAGAAAAGTCTAATAGTATATTTATTACTATCTGATTTACTATAAAGTAGAGATAGCTAGAAGTATATCTATAGAAGAGTTAAAGCTAAGCTAGGCTTACCCTTAGCTATTCTATATAATTATATTAGATTTTATTATAAATCTATCTAAGATTCTCTTAGTAGAAATTTACTAGGCTATAGAAGGGTTTATAAAATTAAATATTTTAGCTCCTATAAATAATATATTCTTAAAGAAAATAATTCTTCTTATAAGGTATATAATATATATAGCTATAGAGTAAGTAATAATTCTAATTAGAGAACTCTTTTTTATAGATTAGGGTTTTCCTAAGTATATTTTTAATAATAGAGATCTAGAGTTTATATTTAAAATATAGAGAGAGATATTTTAACTTATAGAAATAAAATTATTAATATTAACTATATATTACTTATAAATAGATAATATCTCTAAGAGAAAAAACTAAATTATTAAGATAGTAATATAATACTATATACTAGAAGAACCTAAAATTAAATAGATAGATATACTTTTAGCTTTATAGTACTAGCTAAATAATATAAAGATTAAAATATTTAGAAGATTTCTAAATAAGCTAGTTATAGGATTCTAGTTATATTCTAATCTGGATATTATAAATTAGATAAATCTAATTCCTTTAGAAGAGTAAAGTATTATATTAGAAATACTTAGGAAGTTATATTAAAAAGAGATTATACTTACTCTAGATATAGTAGTAATATTAGTAAAAGAAAGATATAATAAGTTAAGAATAGTAGTAGATATTACTAAGAATAATATTATCTACTTATATCTCTATAATAGCTATTAGTTATCTAGAAACCTAAAGAAGAAATAGTTTTTAATTAAATCTAATCTATAGAAAGTTCTAGAAGTAGTTTATCTATAAATAGTTAAATTAAACCTACTAGAATACTATAAAGTATATCCTATAGTATTAACTATATAGCTATAGAAACTAGCTTAAGAAAAGAATTCTTATAGAAGAGAGCTATAAAAACCTAGCTTAGTTAAATTAGATAAGGGAATAAATAATATATATAAGGTTAAATAGATACTTAACTATAGAAGGGTAAAAGATTATTATATATAAGTTAAATATCTAGTTTATTAGAAAGATTAAAAAAGTAAAGATAACTCTTAGGTTAAAGAGAGAGATCTAGCTAAAAATATCTAAAAGCTACTTTAGAAATATAAGATAAGTAAATCTAAGGCTTTCTTTAGTAAAGAGATAGAGTTAGTATACTAGTATAGTATCTAGCCTATCTATAAATAAAGTATACTACTAAATAATATAAAGAGCTTATTTATAAAGTAGTAGCTATTAATAGCTAATAGATAATAATAAAGCTAATATATTAAATATACTATAATCTACTCAGACTTTATAACTTCTCTTTATATAAAATATATACTTATTATTTTTATCTTCTTTAGTTAATTTCTAATATCTAAAACTAGCTATATTAAGATTAGAACCTCTCTAAGTAAAAACTCTTAGAAGCTATAGTTATTTACTAGAAAGTAGATAAGATTTCTATATATAGAATACCTAATCTACTTTCTTAGCTTTAGTATTTCTAAGTTTAGCTATATTAGTAAACCTTAGGTTAATTAGACTTAGAAGTAAATTATAGCTATACTTAATAAGTATCTAGTTAATAAGGAGTTTAGTAAAAAGAGTAAGAAATTTAATAGTATAGCTTTAAAAAACCTAGTTAAATATAACTATAGAGCTTTTCTAGAGGTAGTTAAAGATAATTTTAAGAAACTAGCTAAAAATAAGTTCTAGTAAGATTTTTATATAGAGACTTATAGAATTATAAAATAGTTAAAAAAGTTATTTACTATACTTTAATAATTATCTATATTAGAACTAATTACCTATTAGAAGAAAACCTCTACTATACCTTCTAAAAATATAAGATTAGTATTTTATAAGAGTAAGAGGGAGATCTCTAAGATTTTAATTAAAACTCTAGCTAAAAAGACTAATAAAATATTATTAATCCTAGTTATAATATCTTTAAAGAATAAAAAGATATAAATAGTAGCTCCTAATAAGAGCTAAGAAGACTCCTTCTATAACTCTAAAGAAACTAAGGTCTCTATAGAGAAGAATAGTAATAATAAGGATATCCTAATAGTAGTATAAAAAAAGACTATTATATTAAAGATAAAGATAATTAAAATTATATTTAATAAAGAAATAATCTATTTCTTTTCTAATAAGAATAAATAGTCTATAGTAGGAACTAATAAGAAGGGTACTAATAATATATATCTATTAATAGTAAAAAACTATAGCTATTATATAGACTAGATTATAATCTATTAAAATAATAATAATATACTCTATTAGAAGATATATTTTAACTACTACTAAGTAAAAGATAGTAATAAATTACTTAATATCTTAGCTCTTAATTATATTATAGCTAGCTTTTAAAATATATTAAACTCTAAAAACTTAAATTATTTTTTTATAGAAGAGTTTTATAAAATTAAAAATAAGATTAAAGAAGTCTAGAAGGAGATTACTAAAGTAAAAGAATTAAAAGTAGCTATAGACTATAAGGATTATATAAGTAAGAGTATATAGATTTACTATATTAAATAATAAGTTAATACTATAGTTAAGATATATATCTAGAATAGGATTAAATATACTATTAATAAGTATAATACTAAGAATTCTAATAACTAACTATTAGCTAAAATTAATATTTTAACCCTTTACTATATTAACTCCTATATCTTTAATAAATAAATTATAGCTAAACTAGTATTTCTAGATTATATAGATCTTATAATTATTAGTAATATATCTAAAGCTAAAATAAGAACTATCTATATATAGAAGATATATTTTAAATAGATTAATAAAGATCTTAGGTATAAGATAGAGTATTCTAACTATAAAATAGTTAATTAATATAATAATAAGTTATTTAAAGAGCTTAAAGAGAATATAAGCTATATTAATAACTTAGAAGAATTTAATATAGTTTTAGAGGAGAAAAATATTACTCTAGAGATAAGTATTACTACTTTATAGTTTAGGCTTAATATCCTTAAAAAGATTAACTATAAAATAGATAAAACTTTATCTAAGTATAAAGTATTATAGATAGTTAATAAGGAGTAAAAGTTAGAGTTAGATAGAGCTAATAAGACTCTATCTAAGACTCTAGTTATATATAGTAAATTAAAGCAGGCTACTAAAATACTATTAAAGAAGATACTAGCTAAAGTAACTCTAGGGAAATTAACTATAAAGATAAAGATCTCTTCTAAGTATAAGCTAGAGAATAATCTAGAGAGATCTATAAGCTAATAAGCTAAATAATATAATTTAAAGATATAAAAAGAGAACTAGAAAAGAGTAGTACCTACTATAATAAAGAAAAAAGTATAGAATAGATTAAGTATAAAAATAATTAAGGAAAAGATAAATATAGATATATAATTAATAAAGGGAAATTAGAGTAATAGAACTTTTCTTTATAGGATAATATATACTAGCTAAATAGTAATTAATTAACTTTTTACTAGGATTTTCTTTTATTTATTAAAGCAGGCTAAATATAGCTAGACTACTAAGAGTAGTAGTATTTTTTCCTTTATTTAGGGTATTTATTATACTATAAATAGAGACTATATAGAGCCCTCTATAAAAGAGCTATAAATAGCTAGTAGATAGAAAGAGGATAAGTCTTAAGAATTATATTATTTTATATATAAGTAAAGGTATTATAAACCTAGGTTTTAATTATAAGCTATCTAACTATAGTTACCCTGTAGCTAATAACTAAGAACTTATTAATAATACCTAAGCTGGTTATAGCTAGTTCTGAGTATAATAATAGTAGTAAATATATATTATATTTATAAAAATAAATTAATTTATAATTTTAAAAATAATTAGCTTTTTATTTTTATTATTTCTAATTAATAATAAATACTTTTCTAATATTCTAATCTAATCTAATATTCTAATTTAAATCTAAATTAAATAATTAAAAATAAAAATATAAACTTAATTAACTTTTAAAAATTATTTTTATTCTAATTATCTTAATATAGTATATAATATATTAAAACTATAAATTATATATTAGATTATAATAGATCTATATAAATAGATAATTATTTTTAAGATATAGCTTTTCTTCTAATTAATCTTTATTCTCTATAAGTATTTTCTATAGTTCTAAATAGATTATATAATAAAATAATAAACTAAGTAAATATAGTTATTTAATCTATACTATTAAAAGCAGCTTTATTATATAAGTAGATTTTTAACTAATTAAAATAATATATAATAAATATAATTAGTAAATAACTATTTTATATTATTTCTAATAATAGTTATTATCTCTTAAAGAGCTTTATTAGAAATATTAATTAAATTCTAAGAAATTAGAATATTTATATTAAATATAACTATTATAGTTATTATTATTATTTAAAATATCTAATAATTAATTAATAATTAATAAGCTTAGTAAATAGATATAGTTATTAGATAATAAGCTTTCTTTCTTAGGAGCTATAATTATAGCTAAATTATTTATATATCTAGCTATATAAATTACTTCTATTATTAGAGTTTTTAAAATATTAATATCTATATTTAAACTAAAAGTATTTAATTTTAATTTTATTTTATAATATTAAAGATTTAGATATAGACTACTAATTATATTCTTAAAAAAAATTATATAATTAGATTATATATTATATAATCTTAGAATATACTTTTATTTATAGTAAAACTAATAAAAAAAAATATATATATATATATATAATTAGATTATATATTATTTAATCTTAGAATATATTCTTATTTATAGTAAAACTAATAAAAGAAAAATAAAGTTCTAAGAATATATAGCAGATCTTAAAAGAATATATTCTCTTAGTACTACTACTATAAGAAAAAGATACTATATTTTACTACTCTACTGCCTAGCTCTTTTTCCCTAGAGACTGTACTGATTAAGCTTCTTCTGATGATCCCGCTCTAGTTCTTGTGGGTCCAGATCTTCAAACGCCATGCTCCAAATAGCTTGGGCCTCATCTTTATCCGTCTTCCTTGCTGAGTTGAGACCTTCATCAGTTAGTAGCTGATACATTTGGTATTTTATCAGACGTACCGATATGCTGAGCCTGAACCGGATACAAGGCATATCTTGCAAGATCGTTTCTCTGAGCTACTTCATCGAGGATCAAATCCACCTGGCCCTCAATTTTCTCTTGAAACGAGCGTGTCAAAAGTGGTATCTGAGCCCGGGGAAATATCATGGCTTGTGAACAGCAGCCAAATGGTTCATTAAAGACACCTGGCGACGGCGGTAACATTGAGGCTTTACCTGACTGAAAAAACAGTATAACAATGCCTGGTACCAACATGAACATGACGACGGAGAGAGTCCCTGGATCAAGATACTTGCGAGGAGATCGCCAGAGTAGACGCGCGACTAGTACAACCGCCGAGATACCTAAGTCAACCCCAAGGATGATCCAATATTCGTTATTACCACCAATTTCATGGCTTGCCCAACCCGTCGACCGTTCTTGGTTGAACAAACGCATGAAGAGCCAGTCTGTATGCTCTTGAACAGATTCGGTTATTTCACGCAAGCCTTGCAGAGTCCTGATCAGCCATCCATGGGCTAGGATAATATCGTCCTCAAATAGGCCTACGTATGACGCCCCGGTGTCATAGCATTGCTGAAGGGCATATGAATAATCAAATAAGCCCTTCTCCTGATATTTCTCGGTCGCCTCGAGGTGTCTTAGATACGATAGCTGTGTTGCATTGACGTTATAAGTCAATACGCCGTCGACGGCTTGGTGAAGCCAATGCTCGTTGAAGTTCGGATGGTGTGTTGGGTCGGTTTGCGCGATGAGAACTAAGAGATGAAGTTCTGCTCTTTCTTGATCTGTGAGACCATGTAATAGGCTACCGATCGTGGTCTGCGCAACACGAAGCAGTCAGCAGGGTTATGTATTAATCGAAATAAACCTCTTACCGGAAGATATTGTGTCTGCCGTTTCACAGAGCTCAGGGCCACGCAGAGGCTCTTGTTGCTTTTTTGTGTATTCAACAAGGGACGCGTGCCTGCCGTAGAATAGAATTCGATGGTTTGTTGTGCCTCAGCTCTGCGGTGGGCAGAGTAGCGAGTTTCGTATGCTCGCTCTCTATCAAAGAAGATGCTTCCAGGATCACGGTAGAAATGTGTATGTCCGTACCAGATCAAACATAATAGAAAAGCCAGGCCTAAAGCAGGTTTGAAAAGGACCAATTTCATGGTGGAAGCCCTCCTCCAGGCGAAGCTATGATTCCTTGTTTCTTGTCAAAATTGTCGTTGAGCCGACCTTTAGTTAGGAAACCATGCCGCAATGCCATGATATGCTACTGTTTGGAAAAATTGAGGGATCGGCCGAGGCTGGGTTACGCTATGGGACGGTCAATGGGAATGGGGCTGTACAAACAGGAGACTCCGGGTCTCTTGGCATCATCATACTTAACATCCACACTCTTTACGCAACAGGCCATACAGAACCTAGGCTTACTTCTTTAACGAGTAACTTATCAAATTGGGTGAAGTAGTTATGCATGCTTCATTACAAATTCCTTCGACAGCGTTAAGGCTCGTGGGGCCGTGGGTCACCGGCCAGCTTTAAACTCGGATGACAGGGATGAAAATAGCCAGATGAAGAATCTTTGCACATTGAAACATAATAACATGTATTCTTGGAGAGCATGGTTATCCTACCGTAGCTAGTTCCACCATCCCACCATCAAGGTTGACCAGGTACTAAGTCAGCAACGCGTGTTTTCGGTAATACTACCCGAGGTTTCACCTGAAGTCTCTAACTATCACATGTTCTCGCAATGTTGGAAAGGAGGAGCTTTGAGTTTAAAGGAAAGTTGGTTTAGAGTATTAAATTGACTAAGTGTATGCACTTATATATAACTAGGAGAAATTCCGTCTATGAAAGGGATGAATTTTCCGTATTTATAAGGGATTATTAAGGCAGTTTTTAATGGATCTAATGGCCCCGTTTATTTATGCTCTGTGGTTGGATAGCGCGTAAACAGCTGCAAAAGTCGTTCATCGTTCTCACTCGTATGTAGCAATCCGCTCTGAACCACGCCATTATAGGCAAATAGTCTAATCTACAAGTCTATGACCCTTTATCTTCTCTTCCACTTTAAATGCAAATGAGTCCTTTGGCAGACCAGTGGGGCCACTCTGGTGTACTTGGTTTCTAATCAAACCATTGCGATAATTTGTCGGAGGGCAAAGTTGGTGGCGCCACAGCTGGCTTCTGGATGACTAGGTGCTGGGGGATGATAGGTATGCAGCAGGCTGGGGTTGTCTGGCCAATGCCGTAAAGGTACTTGTCGGGACATACTATGAGAGATTAAGAGATTGATATATATTTCTTGATATAGCTATTTAAATATCGAGAGAATTATCTTATAAATATATATTAAAATAAAGCGCTTTAAAAATAGGGGAAAAAGCTAATATACTCCATTTCCTATATATTTACATGCCGAACAGAGCAGCAATACGTGCATTGTTCCACTCCCAAGCTGTAACATCGTCATAGTGGCAAGGGGTAGCCTCAGTGATGAACTCCTTGAGGGGAAGTAGGGAAGCTTGGCGGTTAGGCTTAGCGAAGTAAGCTACTGAGTAACGCTCTGGTAGAAATCTCTCATCACCAGCCTTAATAGAGGGGGGGTAAGTGACACGATGGGTGGCAGCCTTAAAGGTGTCGTTGGTTAATCGCTGCAGAGAGTCGCCGATATTAAGAATCATATCGGTAGGCGAAGCAGACTCAATGTCCCTGAAGGTACCAAGGTTCTCCTGGTCCTCAACCTGGAGTCCGCCTACAGCATCCTGAAAGAGGAGTGTGATGGTTCCGAAGTCAGTGTGCTCACCAATGCGTGTTGCTGTACCATCGCTGAGATCAGAGGCAGGGATAGCAGGGTAATGGAGAATTCGGAACTCATTTTCAGCACGGTTGTGTATCGAGCGGAGGTGCTGTTCGTCCACTCCAAGGGCAATGGCTAGAGCCGTCAAGATGTCAAGCTCAGCCTTGAAGGCCTTGTCGTAGAAGTTTTCCATGAAGGTACGGAATCCAGGTAGGTCCTCTTCAGGAACCCATCGGTTATCGACGAGGTCATCGGTGGGGGAGCCAAAGTCAACGGTTTCCTTGTTGTTAAGTTAGCGATGGCAATCGGTGATGGAGGTCCTCGGATGGAGAAGGCAGAGCCACTGACTTTGATGTCCCGAGTTATCTTTCCATCACGGCGGATAGCGCCTACATTTTCCAGACCAACATAAGAATAGCCACGATTGGGGTTGGCCTCAGGAGGATGCTCGGCCTTCATCTTCGTCTCCAAAGGTAGCTCAAAGAACTTTTTAGTCTGTCGTTCGTGTTAAAAAATAATGAAGATGGCCGGTTGAAATCATCAACACTTACCCAAGAGAAAAGATCGTAGATATCTTTGTCAGGAATAGGATGGTTTTGTAGCTTGACACCGCCACGGGTCCTGAGAACGTGGAGAAGATCCCTACAAAAGGCTTGCTTCTGCTCCGTTGTTCCATAGAACAACGACATGTCGAGAGTGGTTCCCTTCCCAGCCATATTTGCGACAGATGTAGAAAAAGATGCGAAATAGAAGAGGAAGTGTCACAAGTACTTGATGGAAGGGTTTTAGAAGCTGTAATATGCGATTTCTGGTTGTTTGCTTGATGATTTCTCTAGTGGACATAGCGCGCAACGAGATCTTATATAGACAAGATCGCAGGTTGGGGATCGGGTTGTAAGGCACCATCTCGGGCCTCCTTACCTGTCTTGAAGTACGTGAGCGACGTCCCCGGGTTGCAAATGCTCGGTTTATCATCATCAGCCGTCGGGAGCCGGGCGATAAGAGAGGAGGGGGCGGATTCGCTAATATGGCTGGCTGTGGTTCGTTACAATACATCTGGGAAAGGGCTGGGCATGTTCCAAAAGAGATTCGAGGCAACCGACCGCGGGGAGTGTCGATCGATGGGAGATATCTGGGGGGATCTCCTGGTTTTGGGAGTGTTCATTATCAAGTGGGGCTCTTTGATGTCTGAATCAAGAAGGGTAGCCCGCGGTCACCTGCTTAATTGGCACGGCCCAGGCCACTCCTTAGTTTGACACTCAAGAAAGGTAAGGCCCCTCGAGCTTCCCTCTTCCCCGTGTCACCGACGAAATGCGCGCCTTGAAGGGCAATGCGAGAGATGTCGAGGTTTGAGGGGGGGGGGGTATAGATATCCATGAGCTAGATGAGCGATATTAGCAAAATGTTGATAATTCAGAATAAATTATTACGACTGATTTCTGCATTATTTCTTGGCATCAATGTATAGCACCTGCAAGTCTAACACTGGTTCAATGCGTTTGCGATAAGGGCTGGTTATTGTGTTAAGGAGGGCAAAGCCTTCGCCATTGAGACAACAAGGAGGATGATGCCACGGCAGATAACAGCTGTAAAATGGGAAGCTTTCGACGAGCCGACTTCCTAGTTTGATTGAAGCATTGCGTATCGATACACCCTTCCCGACCAGTGTTGCAAAACGGCAAGGTCGCCCGAGCCTCTATTCCTTTACTATTCCATTTGCGTACCAAAATCTCAAGGAAGAACATGCAGAATGGCTTACCATCGCCTTTCCCTAAATGGACTTATGTATTTCATGGTTTTGGAGACCCGGAAATTCTACTGGTGCGAGAAAGGTATACGGTTAGCCGCGGAGGCAGGGCTTCATAACGTCTTCTCAACTTGTAGCTTGAAATCACTATTAACTATAATGCATAACTGTTTAGCTCTCTCACTTACTACCATTGATTTTTTATTTAAAAAAGGTAGAATATGTCTTATCAAAGGAACATAAACGAAGAGAGAGGGGATAAATAAAAGCATAGAAGGGATAGACAAGATACCTGTTCAGCTACGCACAAGAAAAACACGGCATCAATAGATAATCGGCTTTATCAAACACAACACAACAAAAAAGCTTCTGAGCTATCAGACCATTTTCTTTTTCTTTTTTATTTTCGTTTATAGAATCAGCGAGAGAAAAATAGCTCCACTCTTTAACGGAAACTTTTTCACGACTCGGGCGTTTCAACAGCCAGTGTAAATGTGTCTGCGTATGTTGATATCAAGACTATCGTTCAGGATAATACACTGGTTTCAATAATCGTCGAGTATTAAAGTTTGACTTTGAGGGTTGGCGGTGTAAATTAGTACGCACGTAGGATTGTAATGCTTGGAAGCTCTTGAGAAAATCGATATGAGGTATATTAAGCAGCTGAATAGTGGTTGCTCTATGTATATGGTAGTCATATAAAAATGCTGACGAGGTGATATCAATATGAAAGATAGGGCTACGATGTAATCCGGATATTGTTAATGCTCGCATCTCAGCCGCACAGACTGTTTACAGCCAGAGTCTCCATGGCTAATCCGGAGGATCACTGAGCAGGGCCGAGGCCTTGTGGGATATTATTTGGTGCAAGTTCCCGAGATACGCTTTGATCCTAACGGTAGCACAGCAGTCTCACCGAGGAATACTCCATCTTATGATCCCAGAAACGACAGAAGGAATGAGACATCAAATTGAGGGGGGATTAGGTGCTTTCTATGATGACTAGAATGCTTCAGCAGTATTCACCATTTAGTGTACTACCTCTTATATATTTATTACTAGTAATCAATAATCTGATAATACTAATTGCAGGCTCGAAAATAGGTAAATTGCACAACGCTTGAGTGTCTCAAATTCAATGTCAACCGCTCAACCCTTATCAGTTGAACAGAAAGCTGGGCGATGTCTACGTTTCTCTACACCTATTGTCTTGGAGTACGAAAGTCAATATCTCAATGTAGAAGCGATTTTAACTTTTCCAAATCGTCTTTAAGCGAGAGCGGTCTAAGAACTACTTCTCCTTAAACCTTTCTTTTAAGGACCAAAGTTATGATCGGTTGGAAGTAAAATCATCTAATAATTTGAGGTAAACCTGTCAGCATAATAAAATGAAAATTTCGTTTATATTTTCAATTCCATCCTTGGGTCCCGGGATCATAACAAGTCCTTTACCAGATGTGAACGTAATCAAGCTGATCAGCCGCAATGCGGTGTAAGCCATCCCATCCTCCAGAGCTGTCTTTAGAGCCACCGAGAGTTTTATCTAACACGAAAGTTCGTACAGCCTAGTAATATAGGCATTGTGGATCAACTTTCCCTCCTGTCTGTTTCTCTGTAGAGTCTGTCCCCTCTACTGCGTTACAGGATGCCAGTGTAAGACTGGTTACCTCCTGAATATCGTAAGTATTTCCACTCAATGAGGGCCTCTATTACAAATCAGCAACCTTCCTGCTAATTAAAATCAGTCTGACGCTTGTGTAGCGCCACTTGTGTGTCTAATATGAATCTTCTTGAGGCTCAAAGGGCGTGAAGGATCCTCGAAAAAGACATATTTCTAAGTTAGATCATCCAGGGAATTTACATAATGAACATCATTAAATGGTATCTTGTGATATTTTATTGATAACGTGCATCTATCTTGATTCCCCCCTTTTCAATTCGAATCCTCTACTCCATTGATCCAGTCTCTACCTTAGCTATATACATGTTCACCCATCACCTCTCTCTGTTTATGGAAGGGGGATGGATTGAGCATGGCTAGTAAAAAGACCCTCTGGATCAATTTCCTTTTTGATTTGCTTCAAGCGATCGTAGTTCTTCCCGTACAGACGGGCGCTCCATTCTTCCTCGCTTAATTCCGTATCTGCGTAGTTAACGAAGCCCCTGAGAGGCACACCAGAGCCAGTCAGAGACTTTTCGAAGGGCTCAATGAGACTTTTCATGTAAACAGGGCCATCTTCAGGGTAGTCGCCGGAGCTGTTTGATTCCCAGCGAATAAGCCACAAGTTCTTGCCGTGGGCATGGGCAGTGTCCTCATCCTTAATGTCGCGCGAGACTCCGCCCCAGAGGTCAAGGAAGCCAGACTTGTTCATATCGGTTCGATCAAAAGATAGTATAGTGCTCTTGAATAAAGTAAGGGTCTGCTCGAATGTCAAGGGGTGGTCGGTAGTTGTTGTCAGGGCCTGAGTATAGAATGATCGTCCCCCAAGACTTCCTCCATTTGGCAGCTCCATACCAGCCCCAGCGACTGAAACCTCCATATCCCAGAATGAGAGTTCGTTCTTTGTTATAGTTGTACCATTGTTAAGCCCTTTGAGATTGCTGACCAAGGGATCCAAGACGGCATCGAACTTTGTGGGGTCGCCATAAAAGTATCCCGTACCAGAGTACGGAGGAGCGTTCAGAGTCCAACGTAGAGCGAGCTCATCTGGACAGTCAGGTCCAATTGAGTACTCTTGTATAGTAATCAACGCGCGGGCAGCGGTTTCAACAGACACATTTCCGAAATTGATGGTGAAGCGGACAGCTGTGTCGTACAACGGCTTGTGAGTCTTTGTGGTTGCTGAGAGGACAATTCCAAAGGACGATCCAGCGCCCTGGGCCGCCCAAAATAGATCAGAGCCCTTCTCAGCCTTGATGGTGGTACCATTATAAAGCATGTAGTCAATGGACACAAGATTGTCCATTGGTGTTCCAAGATGGCGGGACGTACTCCCATAACCACCCCCCATGCTGGAGCCAGTGACGCCGACATGAGCACCACGTACATGCGGGACATGGCGACCCGCAGTATCCCACAGATATTTCATGACGGGACCAACGTGTGTACCGCCGCCGAATGTCAAGTGGGTGCTAGCTTCGTCGTAACTGACAGAATTAAAGGCAGCCATGTTGATGACCAAGTTTCCCGGGTTACCAAAACCATATCCCTGGAAAGAATGGCCAGGCCCAAGAGCAGTGACCTTTACAGAGGCATTCCGAGCGCAGCTTAGAGAGACAGCCACATCTTCATTGCTCTCAGGGAAAGCAATACAAGCAGGATTATATGTCAAACGCTTTTGGAACCCAATGGTTTCTTTGGCCCATGTTGAATCTGAGTTGATGATGCTTCGCACACCAGCATTACTTAGACATGAGTGAAGCCCTACTGCAACGGCCGAGTCGTCTGCACTCACGAAGGAGGGAATTATGGTAAGAATTGAGATCGCGGCGAGGCGTCGAAGAGACCTTGAGGAATCCACCATGGTTGCTGTTCTCTAGGGAAATCTGAATACCTGGATGAGTCGATTAAGCCTTCGAGTGAAAGTAAAATCCGTTGATTGAAATTTTAGAGAGCATGGTTTGATTTTAAGTTGTCAAGATGTGTTATGATCGCGGCCATGTGGTTGACGTGTTGCCAAGCGTATCAAGATGAGAATGCACCTTCTTAATCTTATGGGGCTTACGAGAAGTTGACAAAGATTTCATCGAACATGGCTAAGCAGTTTTGATTTGTTTTTCCGATCACCATCGCCATGCACCTTCTTAATTTAGGGCTATGAAACTATTATTCTGGGTCGCCAAGATGGCTTTCTTGATCGACCTGTTTTCAGATCAATCAAAGTTTATCTAGGCACCTGGCATTACAGGGGGTTATCTGGAAAGACCTGTCAGCGTGGATCTTCATTTAGAGATTGATCTGACTGTCCAGGGGCTTAATGCGGACTTCTTTCCCTCTTCGAACGAGGACCGGCTGGGTCCGAAGCTCCAGCCTGATATTAAGCGCAGTACGTGCTACCGATCCCTGCTGCTCTATTGACAGGACTGGAGGCTCTAGAATAACTAGAATTCGTTCATGAACCAGATTCATTCCGATAAGAATCTTGAAAATCCTCCATAGATCGAATTGAACTGTACTCATTGTGCGATCTAATATGATAGCTGGAACTACTCCATATTCAATGTTGATTACACAGGGAGAGGTGAAAGCCTACGGATGAGAATTCAACAATTGCGCAGGGCGGTAGCGTCGGCTCACCGACCTAAAGTGCAATAAAGTAGACCGGGGATCCCTTGTACCCGTCTTTTCGCGGTACAATCATATCCGATGACCCCAGATATGCGCGCCAATTAGATCGAGTACTTGACTCACTTATCCGATCATGCTAATATATGGCTGTAGTTTCATTGCTCATTTTCATCATGGATGACCTTATCCGCAATCTGCTGGCTTTAAATAAGGCCCTCTCTCTTAATTGGGTCTTATTCTATTGGTTGTGTATGAATTCAGGCCCCCCCCCCACGAGGATGTGACTTGGGGAATTCTTCAGACGACTGAAGCGCTGAATACTTTACTCTAAGTGACCATTAGAAGAGACAATATAATGCTTGCACCTACGCTAAGATGGGCTTCCTCTACTTCGGGATAGCCTTCTGAAGTTTCCTTGTGACTTAGGTGACAACGTTGAACTAGTTCTATTGATATATGCGCTATGCTAGTCAACTTGGACCATCCCAGTTGACATCTGGCCAAATATCGTCCTCCATCGTCTCATTTACCTCAAAATTGGCCCAGAATAGGAGCAAGTTATCTGACTCGTCGACCATGATATTATCCCCCAACATCAGCATATCAACTATGGACTCTACATCTGCCAAATGAGATAAATGGTCCTTGGATGATGGGTTGCCTGCACTAGCCATGCCATGTAGGATGGCTCGGCAAGTATTGTAAAGCCTAGTGTCACTTCCTGATAACTCATCATTCTCATGGCCTTTGGTCATGATCCGAGACAGCGATAGAATGACAAGTCCGGAGAAGAGATGAGCAGAATCCCAATAGCCATATCTTGCTGTCGGAACTCGTTAGAAGACTCGAGCAAGAAAAAAAACGATTTGGAGAACGCACCATTTCTTCCTCTTTGGAAGAGATCAAGGATGATCTGGCAGTTACTTCGAGCTGCGTGAAGGCCTTCCTCCATCAGTCGGGAAACAATAGGACTCAATTCGGGACTGGGTGCACTTTTCAACGCCAGTACTAAATGATTGTAATAAACGGGCTGTAGAAGAGCTGCGTAGCACTGCTTGCACTTAGGAGACTATCCTGATATCGATACGGGGTAAGCAAGGGGGGGCCTTTTACCTGGTGATATCGAAGGTAAAGTGTGGCTATGCCTCTTGCCCATGGTAGATTGCAAATCGCTGCGGAGGAGTCCTTAGAAAAGTCAAGGGACATGTAATTGGGGATAGATGCCCTGAAATCCTGAAGTGAGTCTAGGCTTTCTTTCAGAGATTGAACTATGCTATCGTGGTATTCAGAGGTCTCCCGGAGAAGGTCTTCAATACGGGCAACCCTGAGTTTGAGCTCGCTGATACGAATCTGCAACCTGAACAAGTCGGAGTCAAAAAGCTGATCTAGGTCACCTGGAGGGATATTCTTTGAGGAGGGAGGAGCAATATCAGCTGGGAAGGTTGCTTCTGTGGGCGTCAACCCAAGTTCCACAGAGATCATCCGATCCATGAGGAAACAGGTCCACCATAGTCGCTTCCGATGCTCAATAGATAACGCGTTCTCGTTGTTTCTAGGTAGAGATTCCACTACTAGTGGGAGAGACGGTTTGCCAAGCTGCAGTAATTTCGCAAGCGCCATGCTCTGACTTGTGTAGAGGAATGCAGTTTTTCGACGATTAAGTGTGTAGCAATAGAAGGCCTACCTCTGATTAGTTGGCATGCAAGTAATATGAAATTGTGAAAGGTCGTAGCACACCATTAGATTTAGGATCTCAATATCTTCTGTGGAGGGATTTTCCGAAAATGTGATAAAAACCTTGCGAGCCTGCTCGAACAAACCAAATCCTGGTGGTAAAGGTGTTTCCCAAGAAACATCAGCCCCCGGTGTTGAGATCTTTGCGCAAGTATTGGGGTCATGGGAGTCTTGTTCATACATGAAAGTGGATGCGAGAGCAAAGACTAACGATGCTAGGCAAAGCCATTTCCTGTTGCTTGTCTGGGGGTGTGGGTTTGAATAGAAGATCGCAAGGTGTTCCCTGAAGTCCTGGCGCATGAACCAATGACAATCGCAAAACACTTCTTCGAACTTTTCGAAGAGATGTATTGCTAGTGGCATCGACGGTAATTTGATTGTAAGATCTGGCACTGGTATTGAGTGTCAGCGTGTGAGCACTTGCTTTCGGATTGGAAATATTGCGTACACATATCGTCATACTTCCCATGGAGGCTGGTATAATCCGTACAGGACGTAGCCTGATTGCTACTTGATATTTCAGACAATGCCAGCTCCTTCAACTGACGCACAAACCGCTCGGTGCTGGACTCGCTGTCGAGTCGAGCGTTCTTCAAAGCTATGCCCGACTCTGGGAGCATGATTTCGAAGACGAGGCCTGTATTGGTATTGGATGCTGATGCAGTTCTTCTTGAAGACGATTCGGAGGTCTGAGCCCGGCCAGCATTTCTCTCAAGTTCTGAGATATAACTCTCGGACACCGAGACGAGTTTCGGCTTCCTCTCTGGATAAGTGCACTCTCGCCCCTTCTGGAGGCATCGCTCGCAGGGTGCCTCTGGCCAAAGTTGGTAACGATTTTTCAGGGTGGAAGGACAGGGATAAATTGAACCACAGCCGTACCTCCATTGCATTTTACTTTTTGTGAATGACAAGGGATGCAGGCAACTGCATTTCGGCCCTTGAACTTGCCCATGGTAGAGGACAAATGCGGTGTGCGAAATATGCAGAGCTAACAAGGTAGTATGGAGACTTTGAAGAACTGATAGCCATCTTGAGAGCGAAGCTGAATGCCTAGCTAGCGTTCTGACTTTGAGGGTTTAATGAGCTATCGGAGTATCATTGGCACCAGTCAAATCAGCAAGCTGTTGGGGTGTCATGTTTTCTCAGTCGTCAACAGTGGCAAGAAACGTTGCCGCTCCCAGGAGGGGGAGAAAAGAGTGTGGACATTGGGCTGGGCATCAGATGTGTAGCATCGGTGAAAGGGCCGCTGGACTGGATCCACACCGGTAAAGAATCTAGTCAGATGCCTTGCATGGCCTGGGCTCACGATAGTTGCACTATTGCTTCATCAACTGGGTGGGAGATCCGAAGGAAGCCGAGGGAGGATGGGCGAGGGATGGGGGCACGTTTCTCGTCTTGTTGGCAGAGTACGTCATGGCGAGTTAGTGAAGAGGAAACGAGGAAACAGCGCTAAACGACTGATGTATTTCCATCTTGGGCTAAGAAAAACCGGAAGCTTGGTTCGGAGGAGCAGCAATTTCCGAATCCCATGATGTGCAGATCAGATCCATCCTAACACGTACCCACAGGCATGGCTGGCTCTACTACTAGAACGACTTGGGAAGAGCGCGAACATGCGGTTCATGAGGCTCAGTGTTGCACTAAGAGACGTGGCGTAGTAATTAACTAGCTGGCTAATAACATAACCGATGGGTTCACCCCCCTTGTTCCAGGATCAACTTGGCCACGCTATCCATCCGCTGTTACAGACGGCTGGACCAAGGCAGTTTGTCAGCTGCGGCAGGGGCATTTCTGTTTTTCCACCCAGTCAATTCAGAAAGATCCCGGAGAGGCCATGGGTGGGGGTCCTGAAAGTTGGCCGGAACTTTCCCAAACTTCCAGCTCCAAAGATCGGCTAGATCCTTGCTCAGATGCCCCTCAATCATATCGGCGACATACTTGCCGATCACTGGCATGAACTTGAACCCGTGATTGGAGCCCGCTGTGGCAATAAAAAGGTTTTTGGTATCAGGGTAAGGGCAGATTCGAAAGTTTAGATCTGTGGCCATGCCGTCCCTATTGGAGAGAAGTAGACGAGGCATTAGCGTCAGAGAGCAAATGATGATCAGGGACTTTCTGCGAGGGGAGAGAAGAATCATGCAAGATTGCCACCTTGTCTGTTTCCACACCAAAAGAGCCGAGATGGGCATGCCGCATGCATAGTGTGTACAGGGGTTAAGGAAGTATGTTGTCTTTGCAGCTGGGTTGCAGCGTGGTAAAACTGGGCTCTTCTGTGGCGTGACACGACAGAGTGGAAGGTGTATACAAGGTCGTAGGAATTGGGAAGAAGAGGAGGAAACCTGCAAGAAAGTGTTAACTTACCAACAGAGCTTAGTTGAGACGAAAGGTCGGTCAGCCAGTTCTGGGACTGATTCGCGCAAGAATTGGCGCATCTCCTCCTCCAGCTCCGCTGGGGTACCATCATGCGGGAAGTCCCCTAGTGAATGGAGGACCGAGGCATTGGGCACGTTGTGGTTGTTGTAGTTTGTGACTAGTCGGACGCTGCAAATCTTGATCAGGCCGTTCTCATCTGCGGGAAACAGTATACCTATTGAAATGGCATCACTTGCATTAGCTTAAGCTCATGCATCGATCTTTCGCCTCTGGACCCAGGCAAGACTGGGCCGGGGCATGCAGGGCAGGTCGAAGGGACATCGGGAAGACCTGGCTCGCCTGACCAGCTTACCTTGCTCAAAGTCATCGACGACAGGAAAGTTACGATATTGGTCGACTTCGTGTGGCTCCAACAGAATGACGCATATTGCCGATGTTTGCGCCACTACGTCAGTGTTGGCACCCTCTACGAGTGCAGGCAGACCAGCACCTGCAGCTACGACGACGATGTCTGCCTCATGGAGCTGACCATCGGCCGAAATGGCCCCCTTGCAGGTTCCTCTGCTGTCGTACCAAAGCTCCTTGATCTGGCCTGCATCACCAGTGACGTAGCGGACACCATTCTGCTTGGCCGCTTCAGCCAAACGGAGAAGCGCTTGCCCGGAGGGAACCTTGCCATTATCGATCAGCAGCCGGTCAATTTCACGGTTACGTTGGGGAGGAGGAAGGGAGAGAAATGTAAAAGGGAATGGGGTCAAGGCTTGGTTTCATCATTACCCATCCAGCGGCTGGACTGTACAAATTAGTCCAGTCCGGGAAGTCACCAGTCAATGCGGGCCATCTGGCGCGAATGTCTTCAGCTGAGAGGTAGGTGATTCCAGGGCGGCCGGCTTTCTCGCCCACCTCTCGTGCCGTCTCTAGCCAGTCTTTGGTGAGATCATGGGCGCCCATGATCCAACCAGTTTCCCGAAAGAGACCGGAGAAGATGGACTTGGGGTCCTTCCAAACCTGCATGGCTTCAAGTCCCAAATTGGTATAAAGGGGGTTGGGATAATCAGCACGGATAACCTTGTTGAGGTCTGTGGCTGCCGCATCTCGGGATGGGGGTTCGAAGCGGTCAACAACGGTTACGTTCTGGTAGCCGCGAAGAGCGAGGTGATAGGCGGTTGAGGTACCAAAGGCACCTCCGCCAACAATGAGAATGGATGATGATTGGTTCATCTTGCGAGAAGGGACTAGATGTCTCGAGTGGGTGGGACGTTTGCTTGAGAGGAGATGGAAGGTTGTTGGGGAGCAGTTTGATCCGGGTAGATCAGGACTGTCGACTTGCAGAATTTATAGCTGGAGGGCCTGGAAGGTTTCTTTGCTTTTGGGACGTATCACAAACAGCCCGTTTTCACTTCAGACATCACACTTCGCCTAGCAGTTGATAGCCCGTAGATACAGACTCTGGGAGGTACAGACCGGTGTGCTGCCACGTTGCTGCATGCAAGGCAGGCCTGTGACCCGATGGGCGCCGATCAATTATCATTTGGCTGGGCGATATCATCTTGACCGGATGCCAAGCCTCGTTGTGCATCTGCCCTCTTGCCGCTCTGCCCAAGGTTGCCTCTTTTCCGTCCTCTCGGCGAAATAAAGGGATACGGTGCGGGCTGGCATCGACCCAGACACCACATGTCACACCACGCTGCATTGTTTCCACACCCACCGGAGCGGGAGGAGAGACACAGCATGTTTCCTCGTGGCCCTGAAACTAGCTCAGCTCATGTCTATCCAGCCCATGGATGGATTCGGTAGCTGTGTGCATGGGGGAAATTGTCTTTTTTTTTTTATGTATTTGAAAAAGAAAAGAAAAGAGAGACAGCCAAGCCAACGTGGAAATTAGGCTCGCCACAATGATGCCATGGCCAAAGAACATGTCACTGGGAATGTCTGCTCCCTCATGGCGGTATCACTTTCTGGATGTCGGCCGTGATCGGTCACGTCGTTACGGATACCTCCTAGTAAACCCTCCCTCATACTTAGTGGTCAATTAGAGCGGCTCATCCTGCCTTAGCGCCCGATTGAGGAAACAACAATCTAGATGGCGGCGACTTGGAGTGGGGATGTTTGGCATGGGTCTGACTTGTTCTTGAATCCATTCATCCCACTGGGTCCAGTCTCGTCGCGAGGAGCTTCGTGCATGGAGACAGTGCCGTAGATGCTCGGCTTCTTTTGCATGGCCGGCCGAGACGAGACGAGACAGGGTCCCGCACCGGAGAGGAAAGAACAAAATGACGCGAGCACCGTTCTGTCATATTTTGGATCTTGCTGATTGAGTGACAGGCTGCTGCTCCTCAGGATCATCCACAGGGAAACAACAATTGCGTGAGCGGGCCGACAGATCTTTCCAGCATCATCCATGCTTGGCTCCTCCCTCCATCTCCGGATGGAAATTTCTCCCGAGTATCTATGAAAAGTGACATGAGGGCAATCAAGTAGCCGGTGAGAGGCTGCATGATTCGGCGTGGGGATCGCTTTGAAACTTGCAGAGCAAAGCAAACACTCCAAGAAGCTGCGCGAGCTGTCCCCGTGAGGAACACAGGTACTCACACCCTCCCCCTTTCTGTATGCATGGAGCTGCAAGTAACACTTGATCACGCGAGCTAAAGATAGCCTGTACGGTGAATGGGTGAAATTAACATGTTCCAGCGCAATCTACACAACGAGCCGGCGGGCCCCCCTGCGACGTGCCTACATACATACACAGAATTTGATCGAGGGCATCCACAATGCACGCAGCATGGAACACCTCCCTCTTGTCTGGGTCTCGTACCCACCCCTTCTCTCTCTCCTCTCGTCGCCCGCTCTTGCTCCTTGCGACATGGTGGAGTAGATGACGCAGGGCCGAGCACAGGGGGGAGATGGTTGAGAAAGGGGAGAACAACGGTCAGCCCAAGCAGGCACAGCACATGTGTTTTACGGCTGTGGGCAGTGGCGTCGCTTCTTGGTATGCACACATGTCTAGCAAGCCCAGACCGCACCCGGCTAAAGCCAAAGCTGGTGGGTAGGCTGAGAGTGCCATGCTGCATGGCACCATCCGACCAAACCAACCCAAATAAGCCATTGCACATCACCACATCGCTCTCCCCGTCCAGCTCAGCCGCCCCGGGGCCTTGGAATGGGAAGGGGAAGAGGGGGGACGATCCACTGCTAATCGCCCCTCCCCCGGATGGAAAATTTTGCTGGACCCTGGCTCGACTGCTCGCCAGAGCTCGCTTGCCCAGCCCGTCCCAGGCACCATCTCGCTCAGTGAGGACCATGCACAAAGAGCTGTTCTCGCAAGAGTCGGACAAACAGAGCACGCGGGTGCCATCTGTGTGTCTAATTGCAGGGGTACAAGTCGGACACGTCCTTGGTGGTGGTGCGTGTCAGCGAAGGCGCCTTGCAAGTCTGGACTGGCCGTGCCGTGCGCGAGCTGTAGGTGAGAGACAACAAAGACTCACAAGCACACCGCACAGGAGCTTACCATGCTATCCTACCACGCTCGGCCGAAAGGGCATTGCGGGATACGGGTCGAGCTGCAACGAAGCGGAGCTTGTGTCGGATCAATCAAGCAAGTAGGGAGCATTGCAGGTGGAGTCATCCATGGGCTTGCTTTGGTTTTGGCTACCTGCTGGTGGCGGCAGGCAAGGAAATGCTCCATCCCGATGATTCCTCCTTGTCGTCTCGTCCTCTTCCGAGTGAGAGAACAAGTAGGGTCGTTGTCTCTCTGACTAGAGACACGGCATCTCACCAGTGTCAGAGGAGCCCAGCACTAGAGCCACTGGTTCCAGCTTGGAGCCAATGGCCATTCCCCAAAGATAAGACAAATTGAGATGTCGGGTCATCCGCGCTCGCCTAATTGGGTCTTCTCAGCCGGACACTCAGACACACAGAAGGCTTTTTCCCGGCACTGGTTTTGTTTCCCCTTTCCTCCACAGACTAGCTGGATCTGATCCTAACCAACAAACGTTACCCAAGACCCTAATTATTAGTCCGTGGCTACTTCAGCTAGCATCAGCCGGCAGCCGGTTAGAGTTGGCTGACCACCTCGACAGGTCAGGTACAGCATGGTACGCAATTCCTTGCTCTGCTCTTGGTATATACATGCTCCCCTCTGCACCTGTCATTCACTTGCGGAGTTACCCGCGTAAGCCAGTGACAGCCATCTGAGTCTGGAATCAGCAATTCACCCTCTTGGCCCCCTCCCCCCCTGTTCCACATCCGTTGCTAGCTGCGTCTGATTTTCGATTGAGAAATCAATCAATTCTCCCCAGCCGAACTTGACATTGCTTCTTTCCCCCTCCAATCCCCCGTTGTGGTCTTTTGCGGTGGTGGTGGTGTGTTTGTTTCCCCGTCGTTCTGGTCTCAATACACGGTCGCAGGCGCTCAACAAGAATCATCCTTCCGGTTTATTTGCTGCACGCCATGTCCCAGCAATCCAACGTGATCGGAAACAGGCCCACGGATGGCGCAGAAGTCACCATGCCAGAATTACACCGCCTTGTGCAGAGCCACGTTGAACTCATTTCGAGGACCGCCCTGAATAACATGGCAACGGGGGCCTCGTTGATGGACCCCAATCCTCTCACCACAGGCCTGGGGGAGTATCTTCTGCTGGTGTCGCAGTTCTGGGCCGACCTCACCAAGAGCATCTTGGAGAGCCCGGCCATCCACCAGGCAGCCGTAGATGTGCATGAGGAGTCGAGGCGCAGATCACACCTCACAGACCTGTCGAGCGTGGTCAACATGGACCTGGAGATCACGAAGCTTAGGTATGTGACGCGATGCGCATTTTCTTGCTTTATCATCACCAATGCTGACTGACTTCCCTCCAGTGCCATTCGGGATTTGACGAAGAAGCATTGCCTTGCTGTGCAAGATGTCTGGGGAGTTCAGTCTCCCAGAGATCTGTCCCAAAGCGACAGTCAAGTCGCCTCGGCGGTTATTGAAGAGATTGATACAATTGTACGGAAGCACCTTCACATTAGTGTCGCGAATGGTCCATGATGTGACATCTCTCACCTCATCAATCCTTGAGGCTTGATGAGCTCCTACCACCTTCTTCTTCTGTTCATTCAACGAGCAAGTGGTCACTTCTTACTATCATTATTTTTTGACCCTGTGGTTTTTTTATTACTTCTTGACTTCTTCATTTTCAATGGCAAAAGGGATGATACACGACGGATATAGGGAGGCTCTGGTAGCCGCAATGACGATTAGCATAATGTACTATTCTATGCATTTAGAAATTCAATCTAATTTCGTGATTTACACGCATGGTTCTATTTCTTCTATTTTTCAATGGCAGCATATATAAGTCGTGGTCCAAATGCTCAGCTATTGCTTTAGTCGCTCCAACCCTCCTCCCCCTCTCTGCAGCTTCAACTCAGCGCCCTGATTCTTTCACCGAAAATGGTCCGCGAACTTCCGTCAGGCAGGCCTAGCATGATTGATTGATGCCTGAAGGTCGGCAATGTCCAATGCCTGGGCTGCGTGGGATGTGATATGTCACATAATATTGCAACAAGGAAGGCATCCGCCATGACCCCCGTTCAGACCTCCCTGCAAGGTAGAGCCTAGGTAAACAATAAAAATCGGGGGGCCCGGAATGTAAGTTATCGGAGATGGCGTTCGTGAAATGAAGAATGAGATCCAATGAGAGGCCTAAGAAAACAGGGGAGTCAGACGCCTCAAATGCATCATGCCTCCCTAGAATTCCCCTTTTGTGAATCTCTCGCAAGCTGATCCGCCGTTTTCACTATTTCGGACATTTCCTCAAGGCTCAGATGAGGGCTTAGAGCACATATTCTCAACGCAACTTTGCCACGGACCTTGGTGGTCAGAATGCCAGCTGTGTTATTGGACACCAGGCTCCGAGACACAGCCGTATTGATCTCGTCAAGCCTGTCCGCCGAGGCATCCTTGGGCGCATATCGAAATGTGATAACGCCCACGCTTGCACGACTTGTAATTTCCCAGTCCGGAAGCTTGCGCAATTCCTCCTCAGCTCTCTCTGCGAGAGCAAACCCATGGTCAATCATCTTTCCAATTCTATCCACACCCATTACCCGTAATGTAAACCACAGCTTCATTGCACGGGAGGACGGCCGTGTGAGCTCCATAGTGTAGTTCCAAAAGTTGGGTATCTCTTCGTCTTCCAGAGCAACGCCATCGCGGAGGTAGTCGCCTTCGTTTGCGAAACTTGACACCAGGTGGCTCCTATTTTTCACCAGGAGCAGGCCGCAGCTATATGTCTGGAACAGCCATTTATGCGCATCCCAGGACATGCTGTCCGCATGTCTGATCTCGCGGACGGTGCTTGATCTGGTGGCTGATAACGTCGCCGTCGCCCCAAATGCTCCATCAACATGGAACCATGCCCCTTGGCCCTTGCATACTTGGGCAATTTCAGCCAGGGGGTCAACCGCTCCCGTGTTTGTCGTACCGCATGTTCCAACGACGAGAAATGGGACCAGCCCGTTCTCACGGTCGGCCCGCATTGCCGCCTCGAGGCGGCGTGGGCTTAGCTGGTAGTTGTCGTCTGCGGGGAGCTGTCTTACTTGGGATTTGGCAAACCCAAGCAGCCGTAGCGCCTTAGCAATTGAATAATGTGTCTGATCTGATAGATAGGCCACTGCCCGTTCCTGGTGCTCCCTGAGGGGAACAATACGGTCGCGAGCCAGAACAATTGCCATCAAATTTGCCATTGAGCCGCCGGAGACGCACACGCCCCCTGCTGTGGACGGGAATCCGGCGCGACCTGCGAGCCACTCGATCAAAGTCTTTTCAATCACAACAGGCCCGGATGCTTGGAGCTTTGAGGCGCCCAAAGCATTGAAAGCGCTGGCAATGCAGTCGCCCAGCCAGGCAATGGGAGAGGTTGGCGCTGGTATGAGGCCCATGAAACGAGGATGATTTACTCTCATGCGGTTGTCAAACGCAATGAAAGCCTCATCAACGACTTGTTCAACGGAGTGAGCATCACCAGGAGTACCGATATGTTTGAGGGTAGGGATATCTTTCGCCTCTGCGACTTTAATGATGGGATCATTGGAAACATCTTGTGTTGTTGTTAACAGCCGTTGAAGAACTGATTGCATGGCTGAATGAACAACATCGATTTCTGTTTGAAGGGAACAGATGCCCTCGGATTGGAAAGCCATGATGAGTTAAGAGATGTATTGAAGCAGTCATTGGTATCTTACCACCAGCTACTTTTCTATCGACGAACTCTTGATACTTATATCACGGATACTAGATTCTTATGCCCTTATTCCAAGTCTCCGTAGCGCGGAGGACCCACGGCAAATGTCAGGCCCACCAATTCATGTCATCATCACGCCCTTACAAGCCGATCCGCGGTGTATCTCTGCCATGCGGGCAAGTTTTCTGAAGTTGATTCTGAAAAATGAAGCGGGATGCTCTAACTTTGGCACGTAATGAAGTTATTAATTCATAATTCCTTCTATTTTAACTCGGAATCTAAATTTTGAACTGCAATCAAGTGACACGGAGCTTGAACTAGAATTCGCTATAACAGAGAGTTAATTCATTCTTGTGTAAGACGGACCCACAACACGCCTTTCCTGTCAACCAGGTAGTTCTTAAGGCGAAATGATGTGGAGTAGGAAAGAAGAAGCCATTATATAACTCTTTGACGATGAAATTGCCAGTGGATACCTGGCCAGGGGCTAAAAGCCATAGATGAAGTTCTTACTTATAGGTTGCGATAGGTATTAGAGACAAAAGGTAGTTTTCTTATTAAAAATACTAACTATAATAAGAAATCATAAAGCATCCACTATTTTTACCTTGATATTCTGTTTATTACTGTGTTATCTATTCTAATACTGTATCAAAATTCAATGCCAGAGGTTGTAATGTTTGTTGTTAGTTGCTTGGGAGTTGATACATTATATATGTTTGTTGGAGCCAAGCGGGCGATAGGAAGCTATCGTCAACTACCGAGATAATCTATGAACGTTGAAGCCCGCAGCCCAGCCTGTTCGAACGCACATACAATTTGCTAGTAACTAACAACAGGAATTCCGTGGAAGCCGGCCCGGCTTCGAAGGCAAGAGTAAGGTTCAATCACACGATAGCCGCGGCTACGATACAACAGACCGAGAAGGATCAGTTTCACCGAGAGGGGTCAGTTGGCTAGGTTGGAGGGTTACAACCTAACTGGACCCGATCGTCAGAGCCCTGACCTATCGGCTCGAGCAACCCTAGCCGGTAGGATTGATCGCGAACCTACTGACTTGACGATCAACCTAATACCGAGAGATCGGCGCAGAGCCGATGCCTCGAAGAGCGTTCTGATCCTATTGAACGCACGGCTCGAAGGAAGAGGATGACCTCGGTCATCCGGATATGAATATCCCTAGTTATTACTAGCCAGAGGGATATCGGAATGACCTTACGAGCCCGAGACCGGGCTGCTCGCATGAGAATACGATCGAGGGATTCTCAGGGATATAAGGGCTGCGGATCCCCTCTGTAATTACTAGTTAGAAGCAACAGTCTCAATTTATCCCTTTTACCTGTGAATCTGGAAGCTGTTGGTGGCGACACCAACAATGTTATACTTAGAAGAAGTCCTTCGCCTCACGGCCGGACCTACAGGCCCTCTCACGGTCAAATAGATGTGAGTGGGGGAAGGGGATAATATCTTGGGCGGTTGAGAACGAATTATGCTGACGAGAGACACTGGGCTTTGCCTATCATGAGGCGAGGAATGACTGTGTGATGATTTCGATTCACATAATTACTTCCAGATGATGCCAACTCGTCCGCTCCCAACTCTTATAAATGACGTCTGAGTTTTCCATTGAACACTCAGCTGCTAACTTGCAATACTGCTCGGCCTACAACACCGCCGGCGTCCAACTTAGCAATCCACTCGTCCACGTCCTCAAGCTTTCCTTTGCTAAGCATTGGCTAAAAAAGGAGTTGGTTATTAAGAACTCGAACTGCCGATGATTGCTTTCTTGATCAACTTACCTTAACCAGTCCTCTCGCAGTAAAGTCAAGTGCCTCTTCCACTTCTTTCAAGCTCCCAACAACACTGCCCACGATTTTCAATCGCTTGAGAGCTACCATAATTGGAGGGGCTCCTGCAAGAATTGAAGCGTCTTTTGGCAGACCAATGGTAACAAGAGTTCCTGCAGGGCGCAGGTAGGTCGGGGCAGTCTCATAAGCAGCTTTGGTGGCAGCACAAACAATGACACCATGGGCACCGTACTGAGTGATGCTGGCGATCTCGGCACTGATATTACTCGAGGTTTTGAAGTCGATGAACTTTTCTGCGCCAAGTTTGAAGCAAAGATCCCGCTTGTCATCACCACCGTCGACAGCGATAACCCGGATACCCATCGCTTTGGCATATTGGATCGCGAAGTGACCAATGCCTCCTCCAGCCCCAAGAATGACTAGCCATTGGCCAGCTTTGACATTCGATCTATCGGGATCAGAAATGAACTACTCTGAAGGATTCTTGTGGGCTTTCATTACCTTTTGCATGCACCGTAGGCTGTCACGCCACCACACATGATCGGTCCAGCCTCTTCGTCCAGCACACCATCAGGGAGTTTGCTTGCATATCGAGCATCTGTCAGGCAGTATTCCTGGAACGTGCCCGGCGAGGAGAAACCGCTATTGAGCTGTTTTACACAATGAACCTCATCCACGCCGTTGAGACAGAATTCACACTCTCCACAGACGCTGGCAATCCATTTGATGCCAGCTCGATCCCCAACACTCCAGCGGCCACTGGCGCTCTCCCCAACAGCTACAACTACGCCAGCCCCTTCATGTCCAGCAATGCCGTTGGTTTCTGGTTTCATTCCAACTCCAAACACAGACCATTCATCCCGCAGGAGGGACTTGTCAGAGCCACATACTCCCGTCCAAGTGATCTTGACCAGAATTTGGCCAGGGTCGACCTTGGGAGTGTCGATGTTCACAACAGATGTTGTTGCAGTAACCCCGCCAGACTGGCGAACTGCTGCGCGGTAGGTACTCGGAAGGTCTGTGGAAGCCATGATCTATGAATAAACAGAGAAGAGTTGATGAGGAGCCAGAAAACTAGAGAAGGAGCAAGCCGCATCTCGGCCTGACCTCTTATACTTTCTAAATCCGAACAGACACACACGCACCATATATCCCCGCACCATGCAGATACGATTCGACCACCTGGGATGGCGGGTCTTCGGCCAGGCGGATGCATATCTTGCAGGCTTGGCCGTCGCGCTGTCCTGCAGAGAATATGCTGGCGTATGTCAAGCAGAGTAGTGGTATACCAATCCTAATGTTGATCATGCGCTAGAATTATTTCCCGCGTGCGAATTATTGACCTCGGTCTAGACAGTTTAATGGGGATCTCGCCTAAGACATTTGTTGGACCACGCGGAATCCTTTTGCTCTCCCTCCCCACTTGCATGGGCCAATTTGGATCCTCATCAATACTGGCAGTTTGCAAGCATATACCCTGTTTTTGCGGGGTAATGGGGGAAGAGCTTATCCATGTTCCCTTGATCTGGGCGGATGGCATGGGGTTCTCTACGAGTTGGTGCTACTGGTTCAAATCCGAAACCCTTTCATATAAGTATATAATAGGCGGATCTCCTGGCCCATTTGTGTAATCTCCAAGGTTCCGAGATATTGGCCACGTAGATGAACGAGATTCCGGGTGATGATCATGATGGAATGCATAATCTTCGCAGATCCTTGCAGTGCTAGAAATACCGCCCTCCCATCAACTGTAAAGGGTCAGGAACTTGGCTTCTACGCATGAGAATTATTCAAGGAGCTCCGTATGATACCACGTACTGGGTATATTTCAGCTTGTTCACATTCTCGGAAGTGGTACAGCAAGCAAGTCTTGGCAACTCAACAGGACATTCTAAGTACTTCATCGGGCAGCGAAATAGTCAGTGGCTACACCCATGAATCAAGCACTAAGAGTGATACTGACCAAGCATTCCTCATAGCTTCTAAGGCTTATGATGCCGCAGTTTCAATCTAGACTAAGTCAATAGTGTGTAAAACTGTGCCAGAGACACCTATACAACCAGAACCCCCCCCCCCCCCGACGGTGGTCTGTTCTTGTGACTTTATACTACCAACGCAGAGCAGATGTCCCCGAGTACGACAGGACCAAGAGCCAATTGTAGCCATAAATGTTATTGGCCGAGTATCTCAGAGGTCTATTCCACAGGAGTGGTTTATGTTGGACCGTAAGGTATCAAATGGATAAAGATTAACAAGGGAAGTCATCTATAATCTTGATTTTGCTAATTCGATATCTAAAGCAATTCAATGTTATCACCCTTTGAATAAATGAGAATCGGTGCATCGACCAGTATGAACTTTTTCTGGGATATAAGTAAGTCTCAACAGTGGGGGTCTGTAAAATGATGATGGCTTGCAGTGGTTTGTAGCCACGAGCACCTGGCTACGTATGTATTGACTGAGCCTCATTCGAAGCTGGCTCGCCTTTTCGCTCCAGTTTTCGAATAATCCGAGCAGGATTGCCTGCAACAACATGAAATGGAGGAACATCCTAAGAAAATTTCGTCCATTAGCAAAACGTTAATAAAATAACAGAAACGGGTATGTCTAGAATTCTTACCTTGGTAACAACACTTGCGGCTCCAACAGTGCAACCGTCCCCAATCGTCACTCCTGGAAGAATGGTGACATTGCCTCCTATCCAGCAGTCCTCCCCGATTGTAATTGGGCGACCATACTCGGGTCCATTCGTTCCATTGCGTAGCTCGGGATCAAGGGGATGAGTGCCGCTGAAGAATGACACGTTAGGCCCGACGAGAGTCCGGGAGCCAATGGATACGACGCAGGTGTCAAGAATAGTGCAGTTGAAATTGATAAATACATTGCTTCCAACTTTGACATTGTATCCGTAGTCAATATTTATCGGGCGCTCTATCCAGGGGTACTCGTGCAGAACAGCATCCTCCTCATCCTCAGTTGCTGCTTGAGGTGGGAGGGGTTCATTGCTGTTGGTAATACTAGGAAATCAATTGTGGTCAGCCAAGATACTTGGATGATCTATGGAACAATCAGCTTACTCCTTCCAATGCTCGGCTATTTGTCGCCGGGTCAATTCTCCTGCTCTGTTGAGGCGTCCAACAGCTTGCCCACATCGCCTCCGAGCTGCAACGAGCTGCGGAGTAAATGCGTAGTAGAGATCCCCACGCTCCATGCGAGCGACATTATCTTTCTCGTCAATGTCTAGTAGCATTTTGAATGCTGGTGAATGCGGGGTCTGTGTGACGGCTTCTCTGTGAGAATGGAGAGATGGGAGTTGAGAGGTGAGATGAATGAGGGATTGAAATTAGATCTGGCCACGAGTCTCCAGATCTCCAACAAGACGGTGGATCCATTGGAAATTCTTATCGAGTGGTTCCTCAACCTTGGTTTACGGGTTGAGTACCTGCCACACTCAGGAATCGGCATTGTCCTGCAATTATTATCATAGCTCAGATATCAATGCATTGACCTACACGATAAACTCAAGGTATGAGTAAAACCTGCATTAGCATCAATCTCGCAAGATACGCCCACTCGCCTGCCAATTTCACTCGCCCTCTTCTGTCCGTACAATTTAGTTGTGGCTTAGTTCCAGCAATATCCTCGGTTCTAAACTCAGAATTAAACACAAATCGCGTTTCGAAACACTCGAGTGAGGCTTTATTCTGAATTAAGTCGTGATCACTCTGGTCGTTTCTTCCAATGACCCTAGAACGCAGCTAATATGTGGTGGGGTAATTTCAGACCCAGAAAATATACAGCCATGCTTGCTCTGTTTAATTCTAGCCTAGAATTCAATCGTGATACTGGAAGGGGCCTTACTTTAGACTGTTGGCAACGTTCACCTATGATATCTAGTCGGTCCGTTGTTGCTTTTTTCTGTCTTCTTGTTTTCTTGATTATGATTGGAAAACAATGGCCATGGCCTGAATCCTATCCTTCAGGAGATTTGAAAGCGAGCCACAACATTCCATAGGGTTCCAGGACGCCTTTGGTATTATTCCGGCTTTTGCAGTGCTTGGGACGAAGCCAGATGTTTGGTTCCAACATGGGCCGACATCGGCCCTCGTTCAAGGACCCTATCCATCCTTCACCACTCCTGCGATTTATTCTTCTATTTCAGGGGTATTCGTAGGTTTCTTCTTGTTTAGCTGTACCACGAACTCTTTCCATAACCTTGGTCTGACATGAGCCTCAAGCCACGCCAAATCTTCTGGGTGGCTTCTCATGTAATCCAGTTCTAGAGTCGGGACTTCTTCTAGATATGACAAGCGCGATTTCACGATAGCTCGAATTGGTCGCTTATCAGGCTTCTCCTTCTTGGTAGGCTTCGGTGACTCGGTGAACGGGATGCCATATTTGAGCTTGGCTTGAATTTCTGGAACTTGGAGCAGTTGGATACGAGATTCACTTTGAATTCAGTGAGCGTAGAATAGCATAAATCCCTTGAGAATATTCTTACAAGGACTTTCCTGTCCACTCATAGGATAGTATAGGTACGGCGGCGTCATTTTGCGATCGGCCATAGTCGACTAGGAAGAAGCAACGTCGGTTATCAGAGGCAAAGTCACAACCATAAGTTGCCCAGCGGAATTTAGGGAACTCGAAATTACATCTCCAGTGCTTCTGGCATATAATATTCAGGAACCCTCGAGTTTTACTGTCACTATTTTCTCCTGGGACCAGATGGGTCAGAGTTTGGACTAGAATGCGGACGGGAGGGTTTGCTTCCGAAAGCAGACTTCTCGGGCTTCCAGAATCACTCGGCTTTCCCATAATTTCAGCGAGAAGAGGAGAACAACGTGCCAGAAGGGAAGTGGTCTGAGTCGCGGTGATGAAAATATTCATCTAATGAGAAATCTCCCGCGGGGTATCAATTTCTGGGGGGGAGAAAACGGAAACGGATTATTTGCTTATCCGCACTCCTACAGGTGGCCCCGTGGTAATGGGAAAGGATACAATATTCTATGTATTATTTTCTATTAGGGTAAATCCTTGATCTATCATTGATAATTGATAAGCTTCGTAGATTTTCCTTTTGATAGTAACTACATCTATCAAAGCTGATGGGTTGGCTACTTGAGTGGAAAGAAATTTAGCATTATTGCAACTATAATGATTCGCCATAGCTAGAGGCCACTAATTAAAGTAGAATTAATAGAAGGCTTAAATTTTCGATTGTCTAAAGAAGGCCCATAAATAAACTATTTTTTTCGGGAATAAAGGAAAGATGAGTTAGAGTCCGCCGCGTTACAGCACCCAAAGACTACATGCATGTATGATGGGTAAAAGTCGTTTCAAGTATCCATCATGGGTACTGATATTGTAGAAGCTTGTGTTTTAGTCACCACTAAGAAAAGGAAGATAACTATTCTCAATGCCTCTCATCGTTCAAGATGAATACAAGTGCCCAGCTCCATCTAGTAGGAATCCAATTACTGATTATTCCATGGCAGAAGGACCCTTGAGATTGTAAACCCACTGCCATTATTATAGAAGCAGCTTCGGGTGGTTGTGAAACTGATGCCAAAGGCCAAACTAAACCCGGGGTATCCTAAACATCATACTGCAAGGTTTATTGGTTTCGATAACTTGTAAACATAGAAGGGTGGTTATAGGTAGACCAGCTTCTATAATTATAACACTAGTAAGGCAATATATAACGATATAAATAACGATCTTCATTGCATCGTTCCTTCAGCGTTGATTGTTAGCTCTCAATAATTTCATAATACGGTTCGAATACCCGAGAATAACTAGTCCAATATCTTGAGTATCTCATTTATTGTCACCTTGTTGGCTGGCCTGCCAGATTTAATTTTTGCCTCTTCCAATTAGAATAATACATCTATTATAGGTATTGGTACGTAAGCTGGACTAATTTTCTCACACTCGCTTGAACCCTGTAACCACCTAAACCTAGAATTGTTAAATTCCAAACAAGCAGTACCGACCAACCAGAGTCTGCGCATTACGTTTTTCTACATCGGGAAGCATAACCCAACCCAAGAGAGAAGGATCCATCGACTGTGTTCTTACTCAGATATTAGCCAAGTTGATCCGGCAATTCCAGTCGGGTTATAATGTGTTCTCCTAACCCTCCTGATTTCCTTTCGCCAGCTTACCATCTTTTCGATTACTGAAGCGCTCAGAGGGACACACCACAGTCATAAAGACATTATGAGTTGGCAATCAACAGTGGGAGGGGCCCTTCTAGGCCTTGGGGGACTTTGGACAAGCTACTGCCTTTTGTTTTTGGTATCCAACTACAAAAAGGCACGTACAATGGGTTTGCCCATTCGGATTATTCCTATCAGCCACACAAATCCATTCTGGACAGTGGTCGATAGACATGTACTCGCCATTATTAAGCGGTTGCCATTTGGTCTCGGAGACAACAACTTCACGAGATACAACTTTCGAGGGTGGGAACTGGATGATGGATGCCGTTCTCATGATGAGATGGGAGATGCGTTTGTCATGGTCACGCCCGGAAGGAACTGGCTCTATATTGCCAATCCAGAGGCCCTGACGGAGGTGTTTCGGAGACGAGCCGACTTTCATCGTTGCGTTGAGTTAACAGAAATTCTTGACGTCTTTGGACCCAGCATTGCCACGGTAAGCTTTCTCATCATTCCCTCACTTCCAAAACTCTTCGTCCTGACCATAAGCGTCCACACAGGCCAAAGGACAACGATGGAGAATGCAACGAAAAATTACAGCAAGTTGCTTTAATGAACCCACCAATGAAATCGTCTGGCGGGAGGCTCTTTGGCTGGCCAAAGATATGCTTCATTATTGGTCTACCAAATCGTCTCTCACCTCTGCTGCTGATGATTGCCGTACCCTTTCTCTCCACGTCTTGTCCCGCGCTAGTTTTGGCAAGTCGTTCAAATTTGAAGGCCACGAAGAAAGGGGCACCAGTGGCATTTCAGCAAGATATAAGAACTCTCTGCAGACCATCCTAGAAAACTGCTTGGTAATCATGGCACTGGGCACCAAAACTATTGCCAAACCCTGGATGCCCAAAAGAATTCAGAAAATCCACGAAGCCTGGGTTACTTTCAGGAAATACATGACGGATCTGTACGAAGAAGAGAAAAAGACATTCTCAGAGGGCCACACAGGAGGAGTTAACCTTATGAAATCTCTTGTTTGTGCAAGCCATGAGGAAACAAAGACCGGAACAGGCCTGACTGAGGCCGAGATCTACGGCAATATATTTGCCTTCAACTTCGCAGGGCATGATACTACAGCTCATTCATTTACCTTCGCCATCTACTTCCTTGCTGCTAATCCAGATGTGCAAGCCTGGATTCGTGAGGAGATTCGGGAAGTTCTCGGCGAGAACGATGAAGAGTGGAGCTACACTCAAGACTTCCCCAGATTAAAACGGTGTCTCGCCGTCTTGATGGGGACTATCAGGCTATATACCCCAGTTCCAGTGGCGAAATGGACCGATCAGCAAGCACAAACCCTCGAAATAGGTGACAAAGTCGTGCACATACCCCCAGAGACGATGATTATTCCAGCCTATGTAGCTTTACACACACAACCCGAGAACTGGGGATCCGACGCAGTTGACTGGCGGCCATCGCGATGGATGACGTCGACTTCCATTCCATCTACACTGGATAAAGAGGAGCTCATCACACCGCGCCGAGGAAGCTTCATCGGTTGGTCAGACGGCTCACGGGATTGCGTCGGACGCAAGTTCTCACAGGTCGAATTTGTGGCGACACTGGCAAGGTTGTTTCGGGACTGGCGGGTGGATCCTGTACCTCTGAGTGAGGAGAATATGGGAAATGCGCGAGAGAGAGTGAAAAACCTCATTAAGACGGATTCGAGGATGGTATTGCTGTTGCAGATGCTTCACCCAGAGCGTGCCCCTCTTCGGTGGACTAAGATTACAGACAGCGCTACTAATGTACGATGCTGATATTAGAAGATGGGTCCGGAAAACGGCCTATTGGCAAGATTTGGTCGATGATTTAGCGTTTTTATGTGTTTTCGTGATACTCAATCGTCCGAGGTGACTAAGATAACTAATTCGAACATTTCCTGCATCAGTCTCCAGGAGTGCCTAGAATCAGATGCATTAAGTTATCTTCTTCTGGGATATAATCAATAGCATTCTGTAGATACCTGGAAAATTGGAAGAAGTATGCGTAACTAGCCCAAATACCATGTTGGATATATGGATTCGTGGACGAAGATGGTTCTCTTGGTGAAGACATGAAGTGTAGGGTAGGTGTGTTGTGGGTGATGGCCGGAGCGCAAAAATGCGACAGCCGAAAATCTCCTCGCATGCGACCAAAGGCAACAATCACGCACAGCCCATTACCCATTGCCGGCTGCTTCCTGTCACCGACTCAACCACCTGCCGCCTGTCGAAACCGACGAATCCTATCCCTCTAGCCTCGAATTTGACGAATTCGATCTCTCCTTACCGACGGACCGACGACGTGCGTGCAGAGCCTTCCGTGGCGTTTCCTCCTGTCGCGAACGAATTGCCCCCCCGGTCTGGAGGCTTCTACAGGTATCGCATCTATGTCTACCGCCGCCTTTGTTATTCCAAGAAGACGAAGTTTATCCCGCCTCGGCCCCCGAAGCAGATAAATATTTCAGACTGTAGTGTAGCAGTAATTGGGTGGTCCATCCACTGTTTGGGACGAGCGCGAGATGCAGAGCCCGTGGTGGAAGTAGAACTGTAAATTGCTGTCTGGCCGAGGGCGCTCCTTGGGAAAAAGTGAAATAAATTATTGTAGATGCGTCAAGCGCCAGATTCCTTGTTCTGATGGGCCAGCTCGAGGTAGGCCCAGGCTGGTGCTTGCTGAGATGCCCCAATGTGCCTGCATAGCCACAGTATGACGCGGGCAGCCCACCATCATCCATCGATTCGATTGCACTCGCCACAGGTTGATGAGGCTCTGAGGGCCAGGGACCAGGACCAGATTAGATGGCAGGCTTGGCCAGTATATCCCACCGCCTGCCCTCCCCTCATTTCCCTTCCAGCACGTGCCCTCATGGCAATTCCGTGTAGCTTGTCGCAGGGCCCTCTTGAGGAGAGACACAATGAGTGGCGGCAGCTCAGTATTGGGCGATAAAATCGCGATGCAACAACACCACGATGACGAACAGTCCCGCGGCGCTGCATCCGCACAGCCGCCTCCCTACACTCTGCTGACCCCGACACCAGCATCACCAAATCCACAGCCGGCTGGACCTGCAAGCACAAGCAGCAGCCCAGCGCAGACGCCGACGCCGACGCCGACGCCGCGCCAGACAAACGAGGGCCTGCCCAATCTCAACTACTCGCTGTACTCACCCCCTTCATTTCAGCTTTCAGCCGATCGCACCACCCTCACCTCCCAAAATGCCAGTCTTTCGCAGGATGCCAGCGCCCTGGAGGCCTTCCTACGCTCACAGGCTACAGTGCCGCCCAAACCCCAGATCCACATCAAGGGGTCGGTCAGCAACAACGTCCAATTTGATCTGCACATCAACCTCATGGGCCTGCTCATCCCAGAGAGCCCGGAGAGCAAGAAGGACTACCTCCGACTCGTCTCCGACGGGGAGCTGGCGTACCGCGGCGGGATCCAGCCGGAGCTCACCCCTGCAACGGGACCTGGCGGCCTGGCCAAGTGGTGTAAGCGCTTCGTCGAAGACCCGGCGCCGGAGAAGACGTTTGTGATGACGCGTGTGGTGGCCAATTTGGACACGACGTGGCTGGAAGGCCAGCTGCGTGGCGTGATTCTGTCGACGGGGTTCCAGGGCGCGGTGGCGGTTGAGTTTCCAGTCACACACTCCAAGGTTGTGGTCCAGGCCCCGGCGAAGGGGAGCAAGCGGTTCAAGAGCCTGTCCGGTATGTGGGCCTCGCTCAAGTCCAAGACCTGCCGGTTCGAGGTTGTTCAATCAGTGTGGCCCTTTGCCAGTGAGATGCCGGGTGTCCAGGGGCGGCAGTATGTGGTGAAAAGTGAGGAGAACTGGTGGAGGGAGTGGAAAGATGCTATCAGGTATGCAGTGGCAACGCAGAAGAAGGGCTGGATCACGGTGGAGGACAAGCTCGAGGCGCTCATGGAGGGGACGCAGCATGTCGGTTCACGACCTGAATGGGGAGAACAGTATGTGTATTCGAGCCAGGAGTCTATTAGCAAGGTATGATATAATGACAATGCGACCATGTTATGATACAGCTGGACGGCTCCTGGACTAAACAACGGCATGTGCCAATCACCAAAATCGCAAGGGCATTGTCTACTGAGAGCCTCGCTAGAATATGTCTTGTCTGCTAGGGCTATAATCTGGCCTGCCTTCTAGCGAGGCCTGATTGGAGGGTATCGCGCTGTCTGCACTTGACCAGTAATTGCGGATGGATCATCATAAATCCCGCCCAGCATTGGTGGCTTCGCATTCAATGCGACCTGCATGACTTACCGAGCACAATTTCAGGTGGTTGGAGACGCAGCGACGGCCTTGATTGGATGACTGACCCGTGATTATCCGTGGGCTGAATCTGTGTCGTGTCTGGTGGCTTTCCGCCTGACCTCAACAGGCAGCGGCTGAGACTAAATACGGGATGGGAAAATGCGACGTGGCCTAAGTGTCTGAAATGCGAAGAGACAAAAATAGGTGGAAGGAGAGAACCAAATCACTTAAATGAACTGACTGCGCACTCATCAGAATTACGCAAGTCTCTGCTGCATTGAAGTTGTCTCTTCTCTACAGCCACCACAATGTCCACCGAGGGAGACAAGCAATATTGGGATAAGAAGGCTCCATCATATGCCCAGTCCCCCGTCGCCGATGAAGCTGGCTATCAGCGCACATTGGAAAAGACACGGAGCCTGCTGAAGCCAACCGATACGGTTCTTGAGCTTGGCTGCGGAACAGGTTCTACGGCGCTGAAGCTCGCCGATGCCGTCAAGAGCTACCTTGGATCCGACATTTCTCGTGAGATGGTCAAGATCGCCATTGAGAAGCAGACAGCCGAGGAGGCAAAACATCCTGGTCTCTCATTCTGCGCTGCGACGGCCGAAGAGCTCGCTGCAAAGCCAGTGCGATTTACCACTATCCTGGGCTTCAATTATCTGCACCTGGTCTCTGATGTCGCGGCCACTCTGAAGGCGACACACTCCCTCCTTGAGGATGGGGGCCAGCTCATAACGAAGACACCGTGCCTGGGTGATATGAACTTTCTTCTCCGATGGGGAGTTCCGGTTGTACGATTGTTTGGCGTTGGGCCAACTGTCACTATTTTCACTGAGACGGAGCTCTCCAGGCTGCTTCGGGATGCAGACTTTGAGATTCTTGAGGCAGAGAAGCACGCGTCAAAAGGCGATGACAGTCGGCCATTTATTGTGGCCCGCAAGAAGTGACAGCTTGACACTTGAGACGATTGCAGCCCTGAGGACCGGCTGGTACCAGAAGGTCGGAACCAGTATTTTGTACAGTAATCCCATCTTGAACCCTGGCGATGATGCGGATAGGAATCTGAATACTGTGAATTGGTAACCTGCATACAAGTAACTTGCAAGTATCAGTATTCTATCCAGTCTCGCCTTGTAGTAGAGCCTCTCAATTTCGTTTCATTGTCTTGCAGTTTAGAATTTGAAGCAAGTTACATTTCCCATAACACCATGTACTTTTGATACTCTTGTACCGAGATGTTTTTGGCGCCACCCTTGTTGTTGGCCGTGTGGCCTCTTCTTGTCAATCTTTTTTGTTTTCTAGTCCACCGGCACACCTAGTCTCCATCATATCGAGCTTTACTCACACCATCAACAGCCTTCGATGCGATGCCCCCTGTACACACATATGCTTGCTATGCTTCCACCTGGCCGTTTTGCGCATTCTGTCCATTTTGCTCGCTCTGCCCCTCCTGTCCCTGTCCGTTATTTAGCTCCAAATGGAAGGAACGGATGATTGAGTCCGCATCGTCGATTGCCAGTGGCCTACACGTATTAGCCAAGGACAGTGTTATTGTCTCCATATCTGACTTACCTGATATCGGCCATCGCCTTGATCTTAGCCGTACTAGAGTCACAATGTCAGCGAATTCGAAGCAATATACGAATAGACAACAAATCTTACACTTCCTTAACCTGGTCGTCTGTCATCTGTAGATCTAGTTAGCAAATAATAATCGACCTGGACATAAGGGGATGCTTACAATTAGACCAAGTTGTGATATTCTGCTCTTGATCACATTCCAGCCAGTCAGTCTGGACGTGAAATGGACATCTGGACAATGGTCAGTTATTGGTCCAAAGACACCCTATATCATAGAACTTACATCGGGTTAATCCAAAGTCCTCGGGCTTCAGGATTTCGTAGGTCGAAGGAGAGTTAAGGATAGCCTTAGCGTGAATACCGGCCTATCGCAGTGAGTATATACGAAATCGCATGTTAGAGCTGCTAGAAAATACCTTGTGTGTGAAGGCGCAGAAACCTGTCGAAAGTGTCAGTTTATATATATCCACATGCCCATGTCGGGTGGGGAGTGAACAGATCAGACGAAAGAAATCATGGGATAGCTTACCAGTGATAGGGTTGTTGAAAGGGGTGTTGATCTGCCTAATGTAAGTCTTAAGTCGGAAGAGAGCAGGAGCATAAGTCTAGACTGACCTCAACTTCTTCAGCGACAAAATCTTCGATGGACTTGATCATCTTCAGGTTGTACTTAGACAGCACATAATCTCTCGAACTCGGCATCATTCTTGCCATCAAGGCTCCGAGAGGGGTAATCCCGTTTCTCTCGCCGATTCCAAGGACAGAGGTGTCGACGTCTAGATTTTTCTTTTGTTAGCCTTTTGGGTCCCTTCATCAACGAAAAGTCCTAGTCGACATCGCAGTCCTTGATTCCAAGCCGAACTTTGAATCTCAAGTACCATGCACCATAACAGGTGTAGCTTTCAAGTAGAGAGCATAGAAGTGCTTTACTTACGTGTTGCTCCAGCTTCCAATGCCGAGAATGCGTTCGCTACGGCACAGCCGGTGTCGTCATGGAAATGGACCTCCTAATAGCCCCGAGGTCAGAAAACTCGTACACAGGGTGCCACGGAATTGAACTACGGGCAGAGAGCAGTAGGTGAGCGATGATGACTTACAATATCGCAGCTGACACAGCCCCTGAGAGTCCTGACAAGATCCTTCGCAAAGCATTAGCATCAAGTACGAGGTGAACCACGGGGACAGCAAGGAAGACACAATAGGCGTACATAAACTTGTCGAGGAGAGGCACATCCGACAGTGTCCGCAATTCCAACGCGGTCTACTCCAGCCTGGCTCACAGCCTTGTAGATAGACAGGAGATCGACCAGGTCCGAACTTGGGAATGAGTTAGTATAATAACATTAGAGGTTAGTTGCAAGCCGACCCTCTGACAGCCTATCCTAGGAAAAGTGAGGCCATCTAGGCTACAGATCTATGCGAGGGGGGCTTTAGGAGGCAGGTAAGAGGCGGAAGAGAGTCGGTCTTGGCAACGTTCCGTATCGGGAGGAAGGTGATTACGAACCGGAATGAATCTTCTGTCGAGAAGCGAACCTCGCAGCCACGACTAAACACAATAGGTCAGCTTCCTGGAGTTTTCTCTGACAAGTCAGGCACCGCAGCTGCTTACCTCTTGATATACTCGATGACTTCGAGGGCCTGCTTGGTGATCGCAACCATATCCTTGCCACCGAGAGAGTGCTCGCGGAGGAACTCTGGTTTCGTTAGCGATTCGCAACTAAGGTGAAGTAGGGGTATTCTCACGGCTCGTGCCAATCACAACATCAACACCGTCCACGCCGGCGTCGCACTACCCGTGTTAGCTGTGTTGTTTGGCTGAGGAATGGCCTTATTCGAAAACAAAAGCCAAGGGAAAGTGCCGAGGAGGTTCCCCATTTCCACAGAGCCAATCCATAAGTTGGGTTGCCGATAATTGCTTGCTGTATGTAGTTCCCGCTGCGTTCCCAAGTCACCGCATGGACACCTTCGCAATCGTATAGCTGAAAGATGGATCACGGGTCTTGAGGGCTGCGGGACCGCGTTTCGTATGTTCCAAGAATGCAATGACTGGTTTGATATAGGCTTCGTGGAAATGGGGAATCGTTCGGCAGAAGTAATCATGTTCGATCTCGGGGGTAGCTTACTGCAATCTTGGCGTCCTAAACGTGTGTTAGCGGAGAATGATGTAAAGATGGTTAGGTCACTTACACCAATCGTGCACCTGGTATGCGTCAGGATCTTGGCCTGCCATATTATCAGTACTCTGCGCATCTATAGCCAGCTCCTGGACACATACCTTGAGGCCCAACTTGCAGATTGTCTCCAGATCGGCTCGCGATTGCGGTGATGAGCAAGGGTTCGTTAGTTCGAGGTAGTCAACACCGAATTGATCAAGCATAGTCGCGCTATAGAATATATATTAGTAAAAGATCAAGAGGAGGGCAAAAGAAAGAGGACGAACATCTTGATTTTGGTTTCTGTGCTGTAATGAGAGTTGGCGAATTGCTCTCCCTCACGGAGGGTGGCTTGTTTACGGTCAGTTTAGATCTATACTATACTCTCTAGAGTATGATCAACTGACATTCAATGATCTTAAAGTTGCGCACATTGCTGAGTAGATCGTCGATCCTTGCATAAGGGTTTCCGGTTGGGGCTGACATTTTGGATGGCTTTATCGGTGTATTCGAACGTGGAGGAGCAGTCGAAGGTCAATTGACCTGTATTTTGGAGGGCGCGGGGATGATCGAGAGGGAACCGAAGGCGCAATTGACACAGCTGAGGGCAATCGTGGAGGCTCGAATCGAGGTATTGTGCAGGTAGGTATTTGGTAGAGCTATTCGATGTGGACGAGGGGCAGAAGAAATCAATTTTCAATCGTGCATCGAGTGAGGTCATTTAGTGGGCACAAGCTCCGATGGCGGGGAAAATACAAGATCTCTGATTGGCTCGGGCCATGGGCCGGCTGAAAAGTTGGTTTGTGCCCCTCCATCGGATCATCATCGGCCCAAGTTTTGCTCGCATATCCGACATCGCCCTGTTGAATCACTAAAACCCCAGCCTGAAAGCTTTACCTACTGGAGTGCATACAACGCAGCAGGCGAACAAGCAAGTAAGCGTACATATGCTTTGCATCTAATGGAATAAGATCTAAAAGCGGGCCGCTAAAATGATTTGCCAATTGCCCGACGCAAGAAGTAATTGAGCCCATCAATTAGATGAAAAAAAGAAAGTCGGCTTGCTCGGATTAGGCACTTATTCGACAAAGGTATGATTTATACCCAAATTGGTCCCGCCTGTTCCAGAAACCTGGCCCAGGTGGCCTAGGATAACTCATGTCACAGCGGCATCTGCTTAGTTCAAGAGGCGGAAAAGGGATCACTCGGTGTCTGTTTTGAAGTGGTGTGTATAGGCTGTTATAATTACCACTGAGTCTGTTCAATGAGGAGGCTGGAGCTCCGAGGAGGATGATTTTTATGAATAGTCGATGATCAATTGAAATTGAAGCCAGTCTGAAAAATACTCTGTTTCCTGAATGGCTATTCGTGCTGGGTTATGACCTTGACGCCGAGTTTAATTTCTGCTGCGTTCAGAAAAGGCTCAATGAATCTCAAAACAGGAGGTAAAATTCGATCTATATAGCTCAACTATCTATCAGAAGCAACCAACAAACTGCAAGCCAGCTCAACAGGCTCCTATGTGCTCTCATAGATGGCAACATACTTAACCTGCAGGCCCACATCCAATCCCTTAGACGTATTCGCATTAGGCTGCCCAGCTCCAGGGAACGAAGAGCCGACTGCAACATTAAGGATGGGGAAAATGTTCCACTGGGCAAGCCTCTTCCAGTAAATTTCCCTCTGAGCATCATCTCTCCCATAAGTGAGCTGTCGGCCAAAGACTTGGTGAAACGCGTTTCCATTCTGGTACCAGGTGATGCTCTGATCCTTCCAGTTCGAGGATGTGCAGTTGATCTTGATGGCCCAGGTGTTGAAGGCGTTCTTATCAAATGGACGAGGTCCACTGGAGATTTGCTGAGAGCCGGGGTCACCAACATTTCCATAGTGTAATACCCCCATCATCAAGTTGCTCCCATGGCCATTCTCGAAGATATCTAGCTCACCACAGTGAGGCCATTTGATGCCGTTGCGGTAACTATAAAGGTCCACTAGTTAGCTCTCATTAACATCTTCTTCTTTGTAAATCTGTAACACATACTCTTGCCCCAGTGTCCAAAACGCGGGCCAGATACCAGACTGGTTTTCTTCGGGCGCGTAACCAGTGCGAAGCTCGGTTTGGATCATCAGTTGCTTGCCAGCGGGGCAACTATAGCTGGCACGCCCCTCGAGGCGTGCCGAGTACCAGTTGTTGTTCCATTGTGGCTTAATGTGAAGCATGGACTCTCCGTTGATGGAAACAACCCAGGTATCTTTAATGTACCACTGCTGCTCTTCACGGTTGTACTCGCCAGGGCGGACATTGTTCTTGATATCCCACTTAGACTCGTCGGGAAGAGATCCAGCTGCGCCGTTGAATTCGTCGGACCAGAGGAGACGCCAGCCTGGGAGTGTGGGAGACATGTTGCTTTCTTTAAGTGTTGATACGAGAGAGAGGAAAGGGGGACCTGTTGTGTGGTTGTGTGTGCTTGGAGATCCGAAGGATGCTGGCGATGTTGATGTTGATGAGTTGAAAGTCTCACAAAGCTGGATCTGTACATGAATTTATACTTTTTACACCCGTGAAGATCAATTGCTACTTGTTGCTTTATTCTATCTATTCCATCTGAAGCTGCTTCATCTGGTAGCAGTCAGATCGTTGCGAGACTGGTGTAGCATTGAGTGCTGTAGTCCGAGGTTTGGACGGCCTTAGACTTCTAGAATCAATAAGCTGATCCGTATTAGGAAAACGTTTGGCCAATTATGGTGACATGCCGGCCTGGATGACGGCAGCGAATCCCGCCATTTATAAGCGTATAGCTCTCAGCGAGATCCGATGGGCAAAGTGCGAAATAGGCGATCCAACATAAGGCAAATCGGATTACGGACTGAGATTTCAACATTAGTATCATGGCAAGTGGCTGTCAGAAAACAGGGACTGCAAAGTCACCTCAGCAGACTGAATTATTGTGGCAGTCAGTCACACAATATTGCTTCCTAATGTAAAATAGTAAGTCAGTAATATTGCTTAACAAGTGCTCAATAATTTAGTGCTAGTATTATTATTATTTAGGTATTATCTATCAATATCGTGGCCTAATAGAAGGTTGGATTCAAACACCTTTGCAGTCCCTGTTATTTTGACGCCCACTTACATCATGGGATTGGAGCACTGGAACACTACGCTGACAGCTCGCTTAGCTAGTTGATTTGGTGTGGGCTTTGATCCCTGCTCTGACCACTCGCTTTCTCCGCGCTCTGCATATTTATTGCTTACTGCAGCCGAACAGCAGGGATTGAGAGGTAAATCACAGTGAACAGGAAAAGTTTTGCTAGAGTCTTGCCGCCGAAGCACAGCCCACACTCATGAGCTTCCGGGAAATGTATTGAGTCTTTGTCTTGGCTGCACTAAGGTGTTGCGAGTCTAACTGGTAAGATACTGGACGTCGGGTCATCAGCCTCGGGTCTTGATAGACATCAGCATGGAGCACCAACCAGAGCAAGAGTGGAAGCATCAGCCAGATTACCATCCAGAGCACCGGTCCGAGCAAAGCCAACAAGCAGACGCGAGATATTCGGCTCAAACCCCGTCTGTTGAGGATATTCTCGAAGCAGCCAAGTCTACCGACAAGGACCAATTGCCACGGCTATTGGACCAATATGGCGCAGATATTAACATCAAGAGTGAAGATGGACTGACCGCGCTGCACCTTGCCATCCTGTCGCGCGACCTAGGCGTCGTGGAGACGTTACTAGAGCTTGGCTCCGATATCGAAGCCCAAGCACCCGGCGAAACTTGGCCTCTTCTCATGGCAACCGAGTTGGGTGATGTAGATATGGTGACTACTTTGCTCAAACATAGTGGAAATTCTGCTCCAAATTATCTAGGAATACAGCCGCTGAGCAGAGCTATTTTGGATGGGGATATCGAGCTTGCTCGGATACTCATAGACTATGGGACAGAGGCATATGGAGAAGAATTTGATTTGAACGAACTTCTATCCGATGCTGTTCTCATTACCCCTAGCCATGTAGGCACCATCAAGCTACTTCTCGATCGTGGGGCTGACCCCGATTGGTTCTACAACAACTTCGCAACAGTTTTGCACTCAGCTTCGGCCAAGGGTGACTTGGGGGCAATGAAGGCGCTGTTGGATGCAGGAGCCAAGGTAGATATACGCGATTTCAATGGAGCGACTCCTTTATTTGGGGCGGTGGCCTTGGATGACTTGGCACCCGCAAGATTGCTATTGCAGCATGGTGCAAATACCCATATCTGGAATTCAGATGGCAAATCGGTTATCGACTTGGCTGAATCGAATCCCGAAATGCTAGAGCTCTTGCAAGCCGATACCGTCTTTCAGGGACCGAGGACGAAGCCTAACATGAACGAGCAGCCTGAGGAGTCGTTTACGATGCTCAGGCCAGCTCTTCCACCAACTTGGGGAGAAAGAGCCAAGTTGGTCGCGTGCCATGGATTTGATGCTACCATTATCGACTTCTTTACAGGGGGTGAGCGTGAACAGCTGATTCCAAAGAGGGCATCTGTGCATGAGCTTCTATATAGCCACGGACCTGAGGCTATTCGAAGCCAATTAGACAACAGACGCCCCGATTTCACTTGGTATCACCTACCTAGCAATAATGTATGTAATCTCGCTATATAAATATGTGTCTGTCACAGAACACTAATGCTCCGATAGATGGTTTGGGTCGAGGTGAGTGAAGACAGGATCTGAGACAGCCACAGGGTTCTCACAAAAGAATAGACCCTTATCAGACGTCTTGCAGCAGAGAAAGGCGCAGTATCCAAAGAGATGTACGAGGATACAAAGGAAGAACTTGAGCTATCACATTTCGAAAACCAGAAATCAAGATCATCAGCGGGCCCACCCTCGACACTCAGACCACAGTGTCGACGAGTTCTCGTAGGTGATACCCAATCGTTTATGATATCAATTTTCAACTAACACACCTCTACTGAATTACAGAGTCATATCGTCACCTCGATTGAAGATGGAAGCGACGACTGCGTTGTTTCGTTTGTACGTCGAACATCACTGTGAGTTTGCAGAGAAAACTATTAGCACTCCTAATACTAGACTAGGTTCCTTTTCTTCACGCCGAATCTTACTCAGGATATGAACATATGGCGAAAGCTATAAAAAGATCATGGAAACACAAGAGGGGTCGTTTTGTCAATAGACCAGAAGCAGGGCATCGACTAGGGCATCCATTTGAGAAACCAACATCGCCTCGCACGAGGAAGGGCTTGTTGGGCCATGCGAAATCCGGCTGGGTGGAACTGAGGGAAATGCTGATCGGGCGCCCAGCGAATTTGCGTCAAGACACAGAATCTAGTGGGATAGTTTCAAGCGGACAAAACTTATCAGGGGGAGTCGAAATGAACAGGTCCTCGGCGATGGTACAAGTCATTGAATACGGGAATAGAGAACGTGGAGTATCAGAAATGGCTGCATATCCTCCGGGTTCTCCAGCAAAGATCTCAAAAGAGCGGGATCGAGAAATGGTCAACACATTTCAAGATGAGAGACTTTCCATCCGTTCAAATGACAAGGGATCAGACAAGGCTGCCTCTCAGACCCCCAAGTCACCAACCCGGGAGACCAACAAGCCAGCTACCCCGGAATCTCAGGAAATCATAGACGACAATGGAAACGCCTCGAGATCAAACAAAAGTGTTTCTGCAATAGAACCAGGCCAAATATCCCCAAGGGTCCATGGGCAATTAGATGCAGCTGGAACTAGAAAGACAGAAAAAGAGAAGATCTCCCCTCCGACCAAGAATCTGAATGAGCATCTCATCAGAGGATACTATAAACCCGGAAAGCTGGGAGTTCAACCTCGGCGCACCCTGGATCAGTATGTCTACGCTGACATGGAGACTCTGACCCACCGCGATGACGACCAAGTGGTGTATCGATATACGAAAGAGGATCTGTCAGTAGGCCCAAAGATTTTCATGGTGGACCAACTGTGGCTCTGGATACTTGGAAAAGGTACGCCATAAAATTTAACATCATGAATCAAGATCCGAGACTTACGGCTTACATGATCAAAGATACCATTATTACTTGTAGCCCGCTACAGTGGAATTCATGGATCCCGCGAGGCTTCACACTCCGGCCACATCAAATGTATCATACAGCTAAGCCGGGTCTTTTGGCGTTTATTTCAGGTGCGCAAAACACAAGACCGAGACACCAGTGGGCTTCTAAAGCAAAACACAAGTCGCACAAATTCAGCTCGCGAGCAGCACGGCGGGATGTACACGACCCAGATTTGGAAACATGGCCAGAGATAAACCCAGATGACCCAATGAACGTCCATCAACGTATTACAAAATGCCTTTTTCGGAACAGCCGAGGACCAGTAGGTTCGGTTTATGGTTTGGCCGGTCTGATCACAACGTCTTGCGTGGATGTATTTGACTCAAGCAAACTCCCTGAAGACTACCTATTTTTCGACTTCTTTGAACAGTCGATAGGAATAGTGGTAAGACAAAAGAAATTCTTTACCCTGTTGAGATGAGTTATACAACCAAGTCTTTATGTTGTCTAATATTTGAAAATAGAACGACAAAGTGTCTAGCCATCTTAGAGATTTCAAAGACACTCTGAGCAAGCTTCGTGCTGATGCCGTCGAGCATGTAGTTATGGATATAACGGGAGAAACAGAGCTCATGATCGAAATCGAGGATATACTAGACGAGCTACACATTCTCAAAATGGTCCTAAAAGACCAAGAATCTGTCATTGGAGATATGAACAAGTTTCTAAGGGAGATGGCGGGAGACAACCAAAAGTCTCCGGCTGTAGAAACCAGGGTTCTAGAGAATCACCTTCTTCGGATTATGAGAATGGAAGAAGCGGCGAGGAAGGCCGACACATCTGTAAGGTGATTGTACTGGAATGAGGTTCTATCATCTAACGAAAAACTAGATCCACAGGTTAATGGACCTCAAGCAAAAGCAAGCCAGTCTAGCGGAGTCATGGTATGCCCGAGAAGCCGCTAGAGACACAGCCAGACAGGGCAAGACGGTCATTGTTTTTACAGTGGTGACTATCCTGTTTGTAAGTATTGGTGAAATTGAATCAAGTACTCACGACATTCTAATAATAGTTATTGTAAAGTTGCCAGTTTCATTCATCACCTCAGTCTTCACCATCGAGGCAAACACATTTCCCCGTGACCAGGACGACAAAATTCCGTTCGAATACGCTATGAAATACATCAGTCAGTAATTGGCCGCATAAGACACATTGGGAAGATTGACTCTAACGAATATGTACCCAGTGGGCATTGGGCTTGGCCTGTCCCTGCCATTAATCATTGTGGCATTCAATGTTGACAGAATTGCAGACTTCTTCAACAATTTTAGAAGGGAAATTAGTATACCATGGAAGAGACTTACGACTGTGGCTTTCATAGTAGGCATTGTTGCAGCTATAATAGCTCCGATTTGGACGTCAAAGTTATCGCATGGCGCCAAGATAGCCGTGACAGTCATGCTCACTCTCATCATTCTTGTGGCCTTGATTGCCAAAGGCATTTGGAGATTGTTTACGTCAGTTGAAGAGCTTTCCGCTGCGGCGAGTATAAGTTCTGGCTACAATAGCTCCTAGCCTTTTAACACTGCCGAAGAAAGCATAGAAAATGATTTAGTGAGGTTCTTGCTCATTATGAATATGACCTGGCGTGAGTTTAGGAAAGCTTCTCTAGAAGATAGTTGATTGATATACGCTACATGTTTAGAAGATGAATAGCTATCACAATCACTGTCAGACCAAGCAAGGCAACCGCTAGCAGAAAAAAAGATACCCAACCGAGCACCATGGCGCCAACCCCCAAATCACCACTCGCTGCTCCATAAGTGAAGGCATCGGTCAGTGTAGAAGCTGCGACACCGGCCATGTGTTGCCAAAATCCAGAGAGAAGAGCCATCATTGATGAAATACACATGACGATGACCATGACTGGAGGGACAATGTTCCTCCTGGCTGCCACTGCGCGTTCGCTCCCATCATCTGAAAGACCTTCTCGTTTAAAACCATTACGGCCCCAAAGAATGCAAAATGATATGAATGAGAAGGCTATGGAAACAAACCTAGGCGAAATTTATATTAGAAGGCCAATCGCATTGGGCATTCGACTCACACGGGTTATTAGGGGGACAATACTAACCAAAGGCCAACAAATACCACCTCGGACCTGAACTTCTCCGCAACAAAGATTAAATTCAGAGGGTCTGCTGCTTTGGATTGTATGATGACGGTGGCCAGTTGCTCAGAGCTCCTAGAGCAGATCCAGCCATCACCGCTGGTCAGACACATCCCCAAATACCCAGCACGAATATGCAAGGAAGTTTCATTTCCAGCAAGACTAGAGAGAATATACGAGGCATTCGGGTTAACTTGCGATGGGTTTAAATTCCGCTGTGTCTCTCCGTTCGCATAGGTAAGAGAGAAGATGAAGATGCCGTTGAGACTTTCACTCGTGCAACCAGCCACAAGAACAGCTGTGAGGAGAATCAGCAATTAGCAAACCATCGAAAGTTGAAATGGAAGGATTTGAGTGTCTACATTGTAGGATAATGGCGACCGCAACTAAACCCATTAAAAGATGGTGATAGCCTAAAGAAGGGAAGCTGAGAGGAAAGCGTGAGCATTGTCTTTCCGAGGCTCACGGGTCAAATTATAAGGACATACAGCCGAATCAACAGGCTTTCCACTCTCCTGGCTACACGCGATAGGCGGGACGAGGACAATGCAGATGAGGATCTAGACATGGTTTTGATATTTGTAGAACCAGCCCATTGGCCGCCATTTAGGTCTGGAGCAAAATCTTCAAAATATCCCTCCAAAAGACCAGGTTATACATGTAGTATCACGTGCTACCTGCATAAGCAGGGTGTGTGTATGTGTGTGACATAAGCTTCGAATTAGGTAGGGAACAAGCATTGCATCTTGAACTCACATAGTTACACAGAAGCATATGTATTTATATAAGTCACACTTGAATCTGCTTCGGTGTTGAGAAGTTCGTGTTGGTGTATGCTTGGCATGGCTGCGCCCGCTTGCCTCGTGGCGGTGACGGCATATTTGATGGCTTAAAGCCACAGCGTGGCGTAGCAGCAACGGCTCACACATCCCATCAACCGGGTGACAGAAGGCATGAGACACCTAATGGAAGAGCGGTTATTAATCGACTACTTTCTACAATAAATAGGGAGAAGATTCAGTAGTAAAAAAAGGAACCAAGTAACAATATATATAGTATTTCTCTGAATTATATATTATTGGTACTCAATAATTTGATAATACCGGTCGCAGACTCAACGATAAGCAGCCTAATGATTGAGGGTGTCTCAATTTCAATGTCACCCACTTGCCCATGCACTCCGGCTCTTACGCCAGTGACGCGTCTAAGCCCAGTTATGTCATGAGACTCCATAATCATCCCTGGTCTAAGTTCCAAGCGAAGGATAAAAATAGCATCTCATCTCACGAGAAAGTAATACTGCTACCCAACTATTAAATGAACAACCATCCCCAACAGACCCCGGATTCTCAATTCCATTATTCTCTTATTCCCTAGCTATCACTTGTAAGATGCTATATCTGCCAACCGAAATACTTGAGTGCATCGCCTCATGGCTAGATACCCAGCGAGATATCAATTCCCTCGTCCAGACGAGCCGACGATTCCTTCCGCTTAGCAAGTTCTTATACCGTCGAAATGCGGAAGAGTCGGGGGGCTCAGCACTTGGATGGGCAGCCGCCCACCAGATGGAACAGACCGCGAGGAAGGCCATCGAGGCTGGCGCAAGGAGCGGAGAAGCTTTGTGGATATGCGCCCGTCATGGTGATGAGTACATGGCACGGTATCTGGTCAGTGTCGAGGGCATGGAATTGAACTTCAAAGATGACGACATTGGCGCGACACCACTCTTGATGGCTGCCTCTTGCGGCTATGAGTATCTGGTCCGCCTGCTTCTCGAGACAGGCGGCGTTGAAGTGGACGCCAGAGACCACAACGACCGGACGGCACTCCTTTCAGCCGCCCATGCCGGCCACGCATCAATTGTAAAGCTTCTGCTAGACACAGGCAAGACCGAGATAAACCTGGGAGGCGAGTGCAGCTCCAAGCCCTTGCAATGGGCTATTATGGAAGGGCGTGACTCTGTCGTCAAGACTCTGCTGGACTCAGGAAAGGTTGAGCTCGATTTGAAAGACAACCTTGGCCGGACCCCATTATCCCGTGCGGCATACTGGGGCCACGAGTCAGTGGTCAAAGTTCTCTTGGACCGGGGCAAGGTTGATATTAATTCAAGAGACGACTATGGTGTCACGCCCTTATTGCGAGCCGCGAAATGGGGGCATGCTGCGATCTTGCAGCTGTTACTGGAATCAGGCGAGGCTAAGGTTGACGCAAAAGCAAACGACGGGCACACAGCACTGTCGCTGGCTGCTGAAGGAGGACATGAAGAAATTGTCCGACTCCTCCTGGACTGGGGCAATATTTCAGTAAACGCCACGGATTACAAATTCGGCCGTACAGCTTTGGCTTGGGCTGCAGTGCAAGGATTCGAAAATATTGTTGGACTACTGTTGCAGTCTGGGCAGGCTGATATCAACGCAAGAGCATATGATGGCTCTACACCTTTACTGCTGGCGTCTAGACTGGGCCACCTAAAGGTAGTCGAGTTGCTTCTCAACACCGACCATGTTGATACGGATGCGAGGGCAAATGATGGATCGACGCCACTTTCTTTGGCCGCTGAAGGAGGTCACGATGCTGTCATGAAGCTCGTCTTGAACCTGGGGCGGGTTGATCTCTTAGCTGGAGAGTCAAGGCTCCAATCACCATCCTCACCACTCTCGCCCTTGATGTCGCATGATTACGATTTAATAACTAAACGATGGAGTCATATACCTGGTTCTTACTAATTTTACTATTACCATATAATCTTATTTAATACAAGGTCCATGAGGCCAAAGGATATCCTATATTTCCTGACACCCTTTGGTGTCTTGCACTTCTAGCTAAACTCAAAGAGAGTATTAATTATAATAAATTGCATCACATACAGACAAATATGCAGAAAGCTTACGGTTATTGTCATAATAAAGTACTACAAGGCTTCATATATGTCCGTTGAACATTTCCACTAGCACCTAAGCTCAACCCAGAAGCGACACTTCGTTTACCTAGTGTGCACTTGATGCTTGGACTTGACTGTTCATGGCTGATCCGAATCTAAGCGCATGTTTTTTATTTCTTCTTACCCAGGGGCCGCTGAAAATTACATAGCCAAGCCCGTGCTTGTTCTTGATAGAGATGCCACGCTCAGGCTGGATTTGAGAAGCTAAACTCAGCTTTTGATCTCCTCCGCCACCCCCATCCCATACCTCTGCTCTTTTACCACATCGTTGGACGCCGGATTGAGCATAAAGCCAATATTGTACCAGTGATGGAAGGAGGTCGACTATCTTCAATATCAAGGGTATGTGCACGGTCCGTAGGTGTAAGACTTGCTTGTTCTCCTCTCAATCTTGAAACCCCAAAGTAGGTATACTACGTATCGCCGTGAGACATACATAGTACTACTCCCATACTTCAGAATACCCCAAGAACTTCACAGTTGGAACCTGCTTCACAACTCAACTAAAATTCAGATGCAAAGAGTACATATCAGAGTTACAGAAGTGGCTGACCGAGATTTTCATCTGATAATTAATACTTTTAACCATAGCCTCGAGCCCAATCTTTCCGGGCTTACTCTACGCATACTTATAGCCCCTGTTCCTCGTGACTTTCTCCAGAGAAGGACCCGGGGCCAGAGATTCGTTTATGCAGCTGCTGTGCTGGGGAAGAACAAACGCAAGTCCACCTCGTAGATAACATAGAGAAGCCACTTACGCCAAGGGCCATATAATAGACTGAGATCCAGAAGCCATATGAACTGTAGGTTTAGCTTCATGGGTTTCAGTTTGTTGGATCAAATACTGCATGCAACTTATCAGCTCGGTCTTTTAGTCATTAAGGCTCAAAAGCATGGAGTTCAGCGGTGGGTATTCTTAGAAAATAATATGATTAGAGGGGAAATCGGTGTGGGCTTTCTAACTACGAGTACTTTATCCAAGCTGTTTCTAGGATTTACTACTGATTATTTTTCTTTGTCAGGAACGGTCTTTTATCTTTCTTAGCCGACTCAACTGCTATTTGGAAATGCAGGTTTAACCTAACTCACTGATACTCTTAGTTTGATCTCACTGCATTCTAGCTTTTACCAGATAAGTCCTTTCACCCATTGAGTTCATGTTCGAAAGACACTAAATCCCGGGTTGTGGTTTAATCTTCCCTATGACTACCACTTCTATCAAGGCCAAATTGAAAAGGAACAACAGGTTCAGAGTGAAGGTGCCTTCACAAGCTCAATTCTGCTCGGACTTGAATAGTCTCATTCTAGAGGTGAAATGTGGGAGCACCCACATACAGTGCCCCGCCTGAACGACAAGTCACTAAGAAGTGCTTCGTAGATGCTACTTTACCGTTTATACTTCGTTTTGGCTTCAACTGAGCAGCAAGAGGGGTTGAGATGGACGAAACACCAGCAAACATCGGGTTATTTTGATCTCTTACCTACCGTAGCTATCATAAAGCAAATCATTGAAGTAGAGGCTTTGCACATGATTGCACTCCTAGAGTTCATAGTGCCAGGGTGGAATCGAGTACATCTCTTTGGGCCAGGTGCCTCTCACCCCCGAAGACACTCCGCCTCTCACTCTACCACTTCCGCGACCCCGCCCACGTCCTCGTCCTCGTCCTCGCCCTCCGAAATTTGGTCGACTTAAGACAGGCCAGTCTGCACTGGTAGTAGCTTTTGGGTTCCGACGGGTTTTGTTACTGTCATAGTCAGGACCCATTACAAACCTTTCCAAAACAGGCTCCAGGTCAAAGAAAGCCCCCAGGAATACATGGAAGCCGTGTAAGCCAGTCAGCATAGACTTGACGAGTTTCGCAACTGAAGTGTACGTCTTGTACAAGTCGTGCAACGCCCATTCCTCATAGTCATTGTGCATGCATTGCAGGGTATCTCTGCTGGTGTCAATTATAACAAGCAACTTAGACAGGTCAAACTTCTCGGCAATGAAGGACAGGAGACACGCCCAAGATTTCTCGTGTTCATAATACCTGCAGGACTGGTCGACGTCAAAAAGAAACCTGATGCGCCGAAAAGAGCTTAGAGTGGTAGGTTGGAGGGTCTGGAGACAGCGAAGGGTTTCTTCGAAGGGCCCAACAAAGGTAAATATGTTCGCCATGTAGAGGACTTCGGCTGCCTCTGCGTACATTTGCCGACTTACCAGGAAGAGGTTGAGAGGGAGAACTCGGCACTGGCAACCGGGGGAGTAGGATGCATAATCTGAAGGGCAGCTACAGTCGCGCTTTGTAAATGAGCAGTGGTGGCAGCAGATGCGCTTGGGAACGATGCTGTAACAGTCGTTGGATGCATCCCATTTTCCTACCTTGATGGTAAAGCCATGGCGATGTTCCCCATTCACATTGCTGGGCTCGAGATTGGTGAGTGCAAGGATGTGACGCCGGATCTCTCGTGGCAGACGAAAGAACGGAAACTGTGAGCTGCCTAACTCTGCATGAGGGTTGTAGTGCGCTGTCAATCGGAGGGAGGTTGAGCGCGCCAAGGTTTCAAGACCGTGGTTTCTTCGCCTTCCTAACCTAATTGTGCACTTTTCGAGACGTGGAAGAGAATACAGTGGCTTGATAATCTGCTCAGCCGTCTCCATGTCTCCAACATCACAGACGAATTCCAGCTCAAGACGTCCAGGGGGGATACAGGATGCTAGACGATTACACAAAGTAGCCCAACCTTGAATCATAGCCTTGGACTGGGCTTGTCCATCAACCAACTCGGGGTCGGCCAAGTCGATTGATGCGCTGCATGTTTTGCATCTGGGAGGCGCAAGAGGCATCAGACTACTGTGCCCGCGATGGCATGGCCAGCAATTCAGGCGGATCATGAGCCAGCGTAGTCGACTCACCGCAGTGTCCGAAAGGATGCCGAAGACCCCGAGGTCCTCGGCCTCTTGAGCACGGATCACGAATTTATTCTCACCGTAGATTGTCTCGCTGATCTCTGTGTGCAGGGCCTTGCTGACGCAGAGCAGCTGCCTTGGGATTTCAGGACAGATGCATTCCAAGTACGAAGTATACACAGATCGATCTTGACCCCTTTTCAACATTCTGAAGCGGCATTCTGCGCCTAGGTTTGGTCCAATCGCATTTGGTGGCGGAAATCCAGTTGGCATTGGAGGAGGGCCGGATGGAACAAACGATGCTGTGGGCGAAACCGTCTCTGGTGCGGGGAGCACAATGGTGATCGGACATTCTCGCACTAAGTCGGCGAAGAAGTATATACGTTTTCGAACATGGTAAGGAAGTGAAAGAAAAGATAGAGACGATTGATTCAGATCCATTATGAGAAATTGGAGTTGCGCGGTGGAAGATGGGATCGAGCATTTGGAGTGGGGATGAACAATAATAAGCAATCAGCAGCTCCAGGCAGCAGCTTCCTTTCAGTCTCACCCAATCAAACACGATCCCCCAAAGACGAAAATCACCAAATTTGCAGGGTTTGTTTGTAGAAAAGTTTTCTAGTCAGGAAGAACTATGTTCAACCCTGGAGAATTTCTAAGAAAGATAGAGGGAATTGTAGAGGACAAAATGACAAGTTAGGATAACGAAAGACAATTAAGCCAGCCCTCAGTAAAGCTTCTTTGGAACTACTTGTTAACTGCGATATTGACAGGATTTATCCCTTTCTGGTATGTAAGTTGTCATCCCCGGAACAGGGGTTGGATAAATTTTACATTTATATACCATTCTATCGTATGTCTAATTGAACCTATCGTGTTTAATAACATACATCTATCTTAACTCGTAGTTATATAGATAACACTATCAATAGAAAATATAAATAGTAAAAAGTTGTATCTTCTAAACTTAGAAAAGAAGAAGATAGATTTTCTAAGATATATAGCTAAATACCTTATGGAAAGTAATAAGTCTATACTAAAAATCATAAACACCAAGATACTAGCGACCAGCTAAACATTTTCCCGTAGCAAAGAAGGAGTATTAGCCAACCATTAAAAAAGGAATTGCGACTGATTCAATGATACCTTATCATAAAAAAAATTACCGTCTGCTTATTTCAAATAGTTGATTTTAAAAGAGCTATTTCCATCTAAGGAAGACGCCAACTCGAAAACTTGAAACCGTTCTCCTTGGACTCTTCGAGCATTGCGTTGAGATAAAGAGTCAATTCTAGGATTAGCGACCTCCTGGCAGTCAACTTCCTACTATAGAACAAACTCGTCTCATACAATCAACTATAAGAATAAAGAAATTTTACTTGTTTGAAAAAATCAGATATCTATCACCCAAATGTCTCGTTTCTCGACCTCTTAGTAACTATAGACTCAAAAGAGCTACGGCAAGCCGGGGCCATAGTATATGACCTTGAAGCAACGTGTGTAGGCTACTGATTCATGTATCGGTACAAGGAACTAAGTTTACGCGTCTACTTCATAACTGCTTTAGGAATGTAAATACGCAGGTTTGTCTATCTCGTCACAATGCATTATCATTTTTCCTGCGTATTGAATCTCAACATCAGCAGTGTCTCCTCATTTCATCGCGATAGCCCCAGTGGCGATGTGTAAATTAAGAAGCTCAATGATACGTGTAGCCATGCATAAGTGCTAGCTTCTCCTGAATCTGTGGTTCAGTTTATGGCCACGTATGTGCCAACCTCTTGCGGGAAGTGGTTGCCAGAAAAAAAGGGAGTGCAAGGTCATCCCGATAAAATTATTGTAACAGCTAGCCACATAGTAATGCTTCCTAATGTGTAATAGTAGATAGGTAATATCGCCTAATCATTACTTAATGATTTATTATCAGCCTTATTAACTAGTATCTATCAATATCGTGGCCTATATTGGAAAGCTGGGATTGGACCATCTTTCCAGTCCCTGTTATCATATGAGTCTATGACGAGTGAAAGCAGGTCAAGATATTTTGGGCAATACGGAAAATCCTGCTCAACATTGTTCACACACCCTTCAACCTACCAATGTGAGTGATTTCGTGATGTACCATGGGTTGCAAGAATTCCGAAGCATCTTAAGGTCACTCTGAGTATCAAACACATTTCCCATGCACAGGGGATAGCCACCAAAATGCTTCTCTATATTTAAGTGGATGAATCTCAATGCATTTTATTCTCTGTTTACTTCTGAATCGATGAATGTAATGAAGAATGCGTGTACTAGCCTTGTGCATTGATAATATAGAATGTTATTATTTTGATGGACGTACACTACGAGATAGTGACCCGTGTGACTCGAAACTTTTTGCACCCCACGGTATGTCCTTATCCAACGTATTGACTACCGGAAAGCCCGGGAAGAAGGTCAGTAGCTGAGATAGATATCGAGGTGGCCACTGACAAGAGCACCGAGAAGGTCTTGGGCGTCAGGAAGGCAGTGTTTGAGCACACACAGGGGCAAAGATGACACTTCGCTTAACTATTACGATACGCTACTTACATCATAATTGGATTCAAGTCTTATCAAACCAGCCGTAGCAACCAGTCGGGTCTCAAAGGGTAAGCAGGCGTACATGCATACTCAGGAAGCCCCCCCCCTCCTCCCAATCAAGATTGCCTGCACATATGATTCGGAGAGCAGATGCGTAGTAAGCCCAACGAGATGTCCCACATTCACCGAAAATACCAGTGGAACTTCATGCACAATCTTGTGATTCGATGTCTCAGAAGGGGGCCCTCTCTTTCCTCACGTGCCCGTTGGATGCCGTGTTGTTGGGTAGTATCGTCCCATTGCCATGAGAGAGGGTGTTGTCGTTCAAGGATAATTTTGGGTAACGTGAAAATCAGAAGCAAGCTAAGTTGACTGTAGTCTACTAGAGATCAAGAAATACAGGATCTGTGTCCAGCTAAGGGGTGGCAGCTGTCTCAGTGTCGAGCACGCTATCCCACCCCCAATAGGTTCTTGAAGCTCGCAAGGCTCTGTATCATGGTGGGTGTTTGCGTACATGTATCTGCACCTGTGATACTTGGCTTATCGACACATAGCTTGTTGTGGCTGGATCTCAACAATCTCTACGCCCACCCCAACCCAGAAGAAGACCAGTCGTGCTTCCAAGCGTGGCAAAGTGCACACCAGATTGGATAGCATCACTCCGCCAAACCTCGAGGTGGAAAAAAAATTCAAGGATTAGTCACAACACATGGAGTGTGCTTACTGGACTGAATATAAGCCGTACCTTGCTGTTTACATATATAGAACGGGACTGCAAATAGGTAGGCTCACTGCATGTAATACGGCATTTGGCTTTCGGTCTGGCAGCGATCTCGGGGGGGCATGGGGATAAGCGTGGGAGTCGGCTCTGGGTCCTTGTCCAAGGTATTGCACGTTGGTCACTTTACCGGGCCAGCACCGGTTTGATGGTGACCACCATCTAAGCACCTTATCCCACCAGCCGACGGAACACCTACAGGTCTGGAACCCCAGCTTTCAAGCAATTTTTCCTGTATTAGGCGAGGCTTGTGTAATCGGTGGGCGCGCATTCGCCTGCGCGAATACGTGAGACTCCCCCCCCAACGCGCACGTAAACAAGGGTGGTGAGGTCTGTCGATGGACTGGGGGAACTGAGTGATTGCCATGGCAATGACGAAAGTCGCAGTAGATGGACATGACTGAACACGAAAAGGGCGCCCATCGTGACCAATAGCAAAATCCCGGAAGGGTCCAGAAGATACCAGGGCGAGCGTCAGCAGATCAGTGCGGATGACTGGCCGTGGGTGGTGTGGAGTGTGCCTTGGCGGGGCGTGTCGATGGGGATGGGAGGTTGAGTGTGAGTGCGCGCGCCCTTGCGATGTGCGAGTGCGTCGATGTGTACAGACACGCCCGTTGCCGTCCATGGCTGCAGAGTCACATAGGCCGGGCGGTGGGGGATGGAGAAGAGAAGATCGCGAATGGAGCATTGAATCAATGGATCAGTGCGTCGAGAGTGGACTCGCTGGATGGGTCTGGACTGGACTTGTACATGGCGACAGAATAGAATCACACCCTCTGCTCGCCATCGGGCGGCCGAGCAATGATAGGTCGCCTGCATGGAGGGAGGTAGCAGCAGCAACTGTCGGTCAACTGAGTATACGTACTCAGGTCTGCTATGTGAGGCATGCAGGGTCGATGGAGAGCGAGATGGATACCTGGCGACGACACAACCACCCACAGCATAGAGTGAGTGAGTGACAGGTCGCAGCGTATCTGAGACTGGATGGGCTTCTCCAATGGCGTGGCAGCATGCTGGCAGGAAAACGCACGCAACCACAGCCACAGACAACAACATGTAGGTACAGGCGATACGTGCGGATAGATCTAGCCGGATACACTCTGCACCACTCAGAAACCGGTGTGCTCGAGGTACACGGACAGACACAGCGCTGGCCCAGCGGACGGCAGACGGTCCCGGGACGACGGCGGACACAGACACACGCACGGAGCAGACACACAAGACACGGATAGACAGAGACATGCATGAGGAAGCCTCGTATCACCAAGCCTTTAGCTCCTCTCCAAAGAAAGCAAGGAAAGGCACATGCCGTCGTCAACGGTCTTGGCAGCGTCGAGTAGAGATACCTGGGGACCAAGACTAGACATGCCGGATTGTCTCGTCAATTAGGCATATGCCGTACCCGATACAACCTCCAACACCAAGCCCTCGGACTCTTGTCGAGATTGACTCTCAATCACCACCCCACGTAATTCTTCCACTTCACGCTGCCCGCTCCACCCTGCCAGGCAACAGCAGCACCCACATGAAGCCAGCAAATCACCCATCGCCAATCCATCACTGGTGTCCCCCAGCTATCATTTCTCTTCTTTGCCCTTTACCTTCATGTACGACATCCCGTTCCATCATCCCAGTCTAGGAAATAATCCCATCCCACCCCCCTGCGCATAGGTAGTTTACCATCAATGAGAAGAAGTGCAATAACCCCCAAAAAAATTCTCTCATACTAGAAGAAAAAATTTCTCTACCTCGCGGCCGTTCACCGTGCATGTCATTTCCGCCCATCTCGAAACCGAACGAGAAGACCACAAACTGGCCTCATTTTCAGCCAGATCCCCAGACCAGGATGTCCTCCCGCCCTAATGCTCTTTCGGCCGGGTTTGCACACCAGTCGACCAGTCTCTGTCCCCGTGGGCTGCCCACATCGACCAGCCGTCCAGGGTTTCCCTTGGCGTTTGATAGCGCGGGTGGGCCCGATGCGGGACAAGAGGCAGCGAGCAAGGACAGCAAGTGGGAGAATTGAGATTCTCAAGTGAGAGGGATGGGGAGGGGCATTGGCAAGGGGGGGGGAGAAGAGACCGCGGTGGACGCGGTTGCAGTGCTTGCACCAGGCTGCAGTGGGGGCCGAAACTTAGCTGAATGTTAGATCTGTGTCCCAGGCCGGTTGTGTAAGTGGTACCTACTGTAGGTATGCATGTATGCATGGATGTCATCAGTCAGAACGAGTGAGTCAAACACTTCCGACATTTGACGGCGTTGTGGGTTTGGAAGATCCATCAATGTCCCCCCATCATCGCGCGCCCTTGCCATCACTTCAGCTGATGGATTTGCCGCACGGACAAGAATAGGTCCAGGTTGACGGGTAGCTCCCCTCTGCATTCTCGTCAAGCGATTATGGTGTACCTAGCTAGTGATTAAAGTGTGGATGTTGAGGCGGGAGAGAGACATGGCGCAAGATGGTGGGTCACAAATCGTAAGATATGAATCAATGTCTGAGAAAGAACAACGTTATTTTTCTTCATTGGTGTCTCAAAAAATAAAAAATCAGTAAATCATCGCACGTCGCTTTCAAATCGTAAGCTTGCTGCTGGTATATAAACAAAAGAAATAGCCAAGCGTCGCCGCGTACATTCCATGCCAATCACGGCGATATTCCTGTTCCATTGCCCAATCCCGATTGCCAGGTTCTGTAGTACCCAATAAAACCCCGATAAAAATAGCCCATTGATCAAATGGGGAAGAAACAAAATAGAAAAAGTAAAAAACAGCTTAGAGTACAGCAAAGCCAATTGATACATCGCAAAAAAAGAAGAAGAAACACAAAACGCTTTTTTTTTTAGACTTTTCTTTTAGGGACAGTTACTCCCAACGGTAGCTGCCGTCATCGTAAAGGATGCGGTGCCGCCGGCTGCTGCCAGAGCTGACAGTCCGTCGGTGGGACAGGCGATCCCTCAGGCGCTGCTCCTGCAGCTCATCTTCAATCGCCTGCTCTTGCTCGTGCCTGCGACGCGACTTTCGTCCGGAAGATGGTTCCTGGATACCAAGACCGCTGAAGGAATTGACGAGCTCGTCTGGGTGGTAGGGAGTGGCGTGCTTTGACTGTCGAGGGGGAGAGGGAATGGCGGGTCGGCTGGCAATCGTGGCATTGGCACGCTCAACTCGGTTGTGGAAGTCGGGTCTCTTCTGCTTGAGCTGGCGCTCGGCCTGCTCGACCTCGCGCTTCCTTCGCTCACGGTTGCGGGCAGCCTGGGCCTCGCGCTCCTCATCGTCGTGAGAGCGGTAGCTGCCATGTGAGCCGTGTGACCCATGTGAGCTTGTCGAGGAGTGGCGGCCGTGGCGGTGGCCGCGGTCCTCTGGAACCTCAATGCGCCCACTCTGGTTTATAACAATCGGGCGCTGCGAGCTGGATCCCGACTGAGGCGATGGTGGTGTGCCGAGCTCGTAGCGCTCGCGGCGGGAGGAGGAGCGTCGCCGTCTTGAGCCATGGCCATGCTCGACATTGTAAACCTGCTGGCCGTCGACGAAGAGAGCGGTAGAGTGTCGGTTGCTGCGAGAGGAAGAGCCGCTGCGGTTGCCAGACATGTCGGACTCGTCACCAGATCGGTAGTTGGGAGTAGAGGAGCGAGGGCTGTAGCTTGGCGGTGTTGGTGGGAACGGCGTGGTAGACAGGTACTGCGAGCTCATGGACGGAACAGAAGCAGAGAGGCCAGGGTAGGCGGCGCGCTGTTCTGGGTGTGTAATGAGGACGTTGCCGGAGCAGGGGATTCCGTGTCGCGAGTGTGGGCAGAGCTGAGGAACTCTGACGGTTTCGACTCGGCCGTCGGCGTAGCGGTAGGTCTGGACGTTGGTGGTGCACATTGTGTCGAGTTGCCGTGTGCTGGTAAACGTATGGCGGCGCGATCGCCGTGTAGAATGGGGAATGCGTCCCTCGTTCTGGATAATAATGGGAGGGAGAGAAGATGTCTGCACCCTTGGTCTTGAGGGAGAGTCTATGCTCTCTGGCTGCGAGTAGTGGGAGTCGCCTTCAACGACGATGCGAATGTGGGAAGACAGTGTTGCAAGGCCTAAGCCAACGAGACACTGGAGGCAGTAGGTAAGATTGGTGATGGCACCAATGTATAATGTAGTATGGATGGTAGTGATTGTGAGCAGGAGAGGAAGAGGTAGGAGGGGAAGGGCAAGATATTATATGCCCTGGCAGGTGTAGTGGGTTTGCGAGGAGGCAGAGTCGACGGGAAGGCTGTGGGTAGCTGGTTCGTGAGTACCTCTAGCTCCAAGCTTAATGGCAGGGGTGGTGGTACCCCGTCCGGCAGTGGTTGTGCGAGGCAGCCTAGAGCTCAAGTGGAAAAAGGGAGCACAGGCGAGATCGAGGGCGGAATCAGACAAGAGTCGGTTCCACAGAGGCAGTCTCCAGTATGCGGCGCTTGGTGGATGTTGTGCTTGGACTGAGGCAGTTGGAAGGTTATGCGGTTACCTGGACACAAGCAGATCGCGAGTCTTATAACAAGAGCCATCTGGGTCCCTTGGTGTCGACATCAGACCCTGGTAAATGTCCCAGGCGCACACCCCCTCCACCATGGGAGCAGCACACCCTTTCCAGTTTGACCCGCTGATACGTACCGTAGGTACTGTGCAGCTCCCGGTTTCCACTTCATCGAGGTCCCCTCTTGTGTGCGTTGTGTGTGCACTGCTGGGCACTTGGGCTGCAGACAAGCCACACAGCCACACCTCCCGCTCTCGCAACACAGCCGATCGCATTGACTGGTTGACGGAATGATCAGTGAATGAATGGACGACGGAGCGACCACGGCCACTGTCGCTACAAAACATTATCTCTCCTCAGCAAGTCAAACGCGCATCTGCACCACCATCAGAATTAATTGGTGTTCCAAGCAGCAACGTAATCGCCGCCCAGACGCGTAGGCTGCTCCCACATATCTACTTGGCTGCTTCTATTTTCTGCATGCTCTATACATAAGTTGGGTGGTGCATATTATTGGCAGGCCTCAAGTCACCTGTTGCGAAATTCTCGGACCTCACCGGCGCCCCTGGTGAAAGCGCTTGTTCAAACCGGCCTCTTCTACCGCGGCCACCACACTGAAAAAACTCCCCAGCAAAATGTGGCTGACGGCTGGAAGACAGTGCGGAGGATCGGAGTAAGCGCACTGTACCAGGGTCTCCGAGTCCTTGACTTTGGCCTGGGGACCAACGAGCAAAACTGCCGTTTAGAGTCCTACGAGGAGGACCATTGGGGAATCATAGCACGGGCGAATCCGGTGCAGGACTAGAACAGGACTAAGGCAGGACCATCGCAAACCGTCTGCGAACATCCACATCATGAGATCTCTCTGTTGACTCATCTGGCCTGCATATTCCGGAAAACAGTCATACCGCCGCCAATCGATAACGACTTTGGTCCGATGCCATGCGGGGGCCTCATGCACCCTCTTTACAGTTGAGGGAATGGCGCCATGTCTAAGTGATTCTCTCCCTGCCTCTTGCTCTTCTCATTGACCAATAATCGGGCCAAAGGTGCAAGTAACGGACATTGATGCCTACCATTTGCCAATCGGCGGATTGGGGCCATCATCAAGGTGTGGTCCATTCACAGGGAAGGGTGGGCTGTGCTGCCTGGAAGTTTGTGGGGATCCTGCCCAGAAAGTGGATGCTAGATCCAGCCCATCACTCAAGGCCCTCAATTGAGCACAGGCCTTGTAGCTTTTGCCGCGCTTCTCCATGGGAAGTCCACCAAAATGTGGCTGGTGTGCGTCTACGTGACCAATGCAACGGCGACTAGGGCCGCCACAAATGTTCAATTGCCAGTTCAGGTAACATAAGTAGTTCTGGGGCTGTACGCAATGGCTACTCCCGCGCGCCCTTTCAAGAAGGGGCCCTCCCTGTACGTCATGGGTTTTCCAGCTGGCGGGCCCGGCTCAACCATTCAGACTCAGCCCTTTTCTCTGGCCTTGCTTGCCTCAAAGAGCGAAGCAGTGCGATGAGTGGCCGCCTGGTGTCTCCCATGAACCGGCCCACTGAGCCTAGCTAGATGGCGGATCACCCTTCGAAATCGAAGTGATCGTGACTTGCAGGCATCCAGGTGCTAGCTACCCAGTAAGGAACTGATTCTGACGCTTAGTTCGTCCAGCCGTTTCGCCACCTCATTCACCACCGCGTCCCTGATACAACGTACTTCACCCGCAACAAAGGGTCCTGGGCGTGCTGCTGCCTGTGAAGGACGCGAGCATGTCAGAGAGGTAATTAGCCTTCAGCTCAATTTTGGTGGTACGTAGAACAGCGGGGCACCCAACAATGCACCACGTACGTACCTGTATGTATGTGCATATGTACATGATCTGGGAGAATTGCCCAGTCGGGCGCGGCCAGAGGGACGGCACGACGACAATACAGGTACCAGGGATGGTCAGCCCAGCCAGAAGCATCCGCAATCGGAATTGGGTGCATCCCCACTCTCTCTTCTCCATTGGCTCGTGGCCATCATCACCACAAGGTTGTCGTAGGCTCCAGAGTATGGCCAAAGTCCCCGGACACCTCTCAAGGGCCGGCACATACCTAGAGTTTGGCTTTGGTTGATGACAGGCAGTCGCATAAGGAAGGTCGTCCCACTGCATCTACCTACACCTGGTACCCAGGTACAATATGTGTGGGGGCTTTTTCCACTTCACGATTCTCATGCTGAATTCCTGATCTCTCAACTTAGATGACAGTATTGACTGATTTACAGGCACACACCGGCCTAATGAGAAAATTTTCAGAGCTCACTTGATTGATTTTACGTCCTCCATTACCAATCTTGCCGGGTCGGGATTTATCAACAGGGGGTTCGGCCACCAGAAACCTGCTACAGGCTAGTGATGCTATGTATGGAACGTCTATTAGTAGGGCTACCAGCAGTGTTGGTCTCAGTCCGTCCGCACTGTATTATCTAATCGAGGTGTGGCTAGAACCGCAGTCAGCCCTACGGCTGTGGCATAAGGCAGATTCACACCCCTGGCCATGGGCAAAGTTCCATGGGAAAGAGGCCTCACGCCACACGGGGCTCGTGGCGGTGCGGTCTTGATTTACTTCACTGCACATGCGCAGTGACGCTTCTTGCTGACAATGGCGAAAAAGGAAATTGCATCGAGAGTGAGCCTCAATTACACCCTCTTTTACTATCTCAACCCTCTTTGGTTTTTTTAGCATCCATATTCTCCGGTCGCAGTGCGGGCCGCATTTACTGCCGGTGTTCTCTGCGCCAGTTAATCAGCCGCCGTCCGCTCAACTGGTGTTTTATGTAGCGCGCGACTCAATCTCGAGGTCTCTGGGGATGCGGCCAAGGCCCAATAGCCTGGATCTAGCCCAAGTCCAGCCTTGTCTGAAAACCTCTATATTTCGCCGGGTTCCTTTTTGCAACCAACAGCTGTTTCCTCTTTCTGCAACTCACCGAACTACGTGACGCATGCCCTTCCCGTTTGGAAGACAGGACCAACCAACAGCCCGTCGAGTATTTCCAAATTAAGCACGCCGACGCGTCCAGCATCGCCAACCATTTTTCTACGTCAGACTCCACCCAACCAACAAACCTCTTCTGAGCCAGCCAGCAAGCCATTTCCCTTGCCCAGCTGAGCGCCCGTATGGAGCTCTGCCGCTTGATAATCAGGCACTGCCAAGAACATGCGTACGCAACGGGGACCGTCAGTCATGGTGCCTCGCCCGCCGCCCCTCCACCCTCGTTTCCGACCTCGCAACCACACAGCGCACATCGCAGGTACATCTTGGGCGAGCGGCTGAACGAGGGCTCTGCAGCACCTACGCCCACCTAAACGTGAGCCTTCACAGGTCTGGGCCGGTGGCAAATGAGTTTGTAACTGTATCGTATCTGCGGCTGATGCTCCTCCTGTTTGGCCCATCCGGTTTCCCATCTCACCTCACCCTGCGTTTCATCTTGGTTTCCAAGCCAAGCACTGCCCCCCCCCCCCCGAAAGCAAATCTTCACCATAGTTTCGCGGGCATCAGTTGAGTATCAGGCCTAGCTCCGTAGACCGCGAGGCTGCAAGCGCCCGTAGTGACTGACGCTGCCCAACCTGTGAAATCGTCGAGACACCAGACCTCCCCCGTCCCGTTTCGATGAGCATTGATTCCTCTCACGCACGCACACATGTGATGATCCTCCCGTCTGCTATTACGCAAAAAAGCCCGCATAAACGACGGCGAGGTTGAGGGCTGGCATACGTGGCTTCGTCGCTGCGACGTTTTTCCCAATCAATTCTGGGTTGCATCAACTGCTGGCGAGGTGGTAAATGGTCCGCGAACCAACAGCCAACGCCTCGAACTCGTCTCGCTCCTGTCTGTCTGCCTGACTGCCAGAGTCGCGCCATGTCGTACGTCATCACGGCTGCAGGAGGGCTTTACTCGCGTCTCTTGATTTTTTTTTTCTTGTCTGCGCCCTCTCATCCTTCGCCGTTGCATCAGCCACCACCATCACCACATGCAGGTCGGGATCTAGACCGTCCTTTGCCATTACAAATCCAGCTTGGGCTTATGGAAGGAGAAACTGTAACAGTCTGACGTTTGTCAAATTACCCATCATTGCTAATCTAGTTCAATCCGGACACCTCGTTCCTTGTAATGTAAACGTGGGGGCGTGTAATGAGAATCAAAGATGGCCAACTATGTTGAGACCATCCAGTATCCCCAACAAGTCGCGGGATTTCGCCTCATGGTACATAGCTCTCTTTGTACCAAATACATTCACTCGTAACCGTATGCATCCTAAAATCCTTCCCATACCGTCTAACCGTCGTAGTTCCATCGCAACAACGCCGTTAACACATCTAGGGTAGCCTAACCACCACATGAGGATCATCAACATCCTTGGAACATTCCAGCAATCATTACTATTAATTATTAACATGTGAAGGATATCTAAAAATAAGTTTAGTTGAAGACGATCGAAACCATCAACCTCGGGAGGTAGTGCGGAAAAGACTTGGAATACGCCCGATGAGTGACCGTGACGAGGCACTCGACTCGGCGTAGTCCGTCTGGCCTGACACTCTCCTCCGCTCTTTCATCTCCTCTATGAACCTGGGCCACGTGTTGGTCAGGACCTGATACTGGATGTTGCTGTGGGTGGTGTCAAAGACGGAATTGCTGAATCCGCGCGGAATCTCCCCCATGTACCTAGCCCTCGCCTCTTGCGCGCCGCTGCCCTCCCCCAAGCTTGACCTTGGCAGTGAAGAAGGAGATGGTGGTTGCTCAATGTCGAAGCGTGTGGCGGAGTTCACTGTTGGCCCCCCATACAGCGAGCGCGCAGGTTCCTCGAAGATTTCTTCCAAACACTTGAGCTGCGTCGCCGACAAATTCAGAGGGAATTCCGCGCGACGGGGGCTTATGAAGTCGGTGTATATCTGCAGCGCGGCGTTGTAAGCCTCCAGCTCCCGCGGCCCCTGGATAGCATCGGCGTAAGCTGACTTCCAGCTGGCGACTCGGCTGAGGAAGGCGATATTCTCCCCAGAGAAGTCGTTGAGCGCAGCAAAGTCCTGGAGGGGCTTGCGTTCGCCCTCAACACGAACTCGAGCGCACCCAAGGTGTTTACCTGATCGCTCATGTCTTCGCTGAGGAGGTGGTCCATCATGGGTCCTGCTTCCATTGGCATCGCTGATTCTTTGCGCACTTGGCTGAACAGGTGGGACAACCCAATGGCAGTGGCTTGGAAGGATGTTTCCCACCTCGCGTGGGAGGCAGCCGCCTTGTGACATTGCATTTGTAGCCTGATGACTTGGAAGACGGGGATGAAGACTGTGAATACTTCGAACATCATGATGGACAGATTAATCCTCCACTCTCGCTAGTTAGCCTACTACAACTTTGCCAAAATTCAGGTGAAATAGCTAGCCATAGCTTACCACTGGATCGGGTGAAAGTAATCATTGACGGACTCAAACGCCGGAACATATTGCGCAATCAAGAACATGGGCGTCGCATGGAGGCTAAGAATTCCATGTCAATATAATCCAGCCATCATGCGAAGAGCCAAGGCATCGTACTTGGAGATACAGCAACCAATAATCTGGGTACGCCAACCCATAGTATCACGGATTCCCCAAGACCGCCAGGTCAGAATGGGTGCTACCTTTGAGGGATGTCAGCATGAACAACGGGCGAGGGATATTGTACGTACGACCCAGGCCCAAAGGACCTGCCATAGAACCGATGGTCACAATTCCCAACCTCTGCCCAAGTCTATTATCTGCTCTGAAAGATTGTCGCCGTGGATCCCAGTTCCTGGGATTCCATAGGCAGGGTGATACTTGCGACAAGCCATCCACATGCCGATAGCGAGCACGACCTGGTCCCATCGTTAAATTCAGCAAAAGGCTCATGGACTCAATCAACCGGAGGAAAAAAAGCATACCTGCAAGATCATGCCAGAACTGATTAGGATCATGAGTTTGGCTGTGCATTCCAAATTTCTAAACCGGCAGAGCACCGAAGAATCACCGCCATTGCACTTCACCCGAACCAGAGGTTGACTGGCGAATTGCCTCTGCAGCTTTGCAATACAGATGAGGCGACTGTTTGAAGTGTGCAACAAAGCGATACCGAGGGGGAACCATATAACTATGAAGAAGTATTGGATGTCATACGTGACAAGAATCGGGAGTGTCCTTCCAACGGGGTACATCAGTTGAGCGAGTATCCAGTAGGTATGCAGCAAGAGAATGGCGGAGAAAGACAGGGGAAGCCCGCGAACTTTCAAGACGGGATCTCGACGATTGGTCCAGCAAATAATCATTCCCGCAAAAACGAGAGTGCTCCAGGTGCCGCAGAAGGAGACGAAGAAAATGCCGACTTTGTCCCATTTGGGCGGACCCGGGGGGATGTTGTAGACGGTCACATTTTCGGTCGTCGCCATCTCGTTCGATGATGCACTGATTGAACATGCGAGCTGAAGGAAGGTTAATGGGCGGAAAGGAATTAAATGCATGGGAAAAGACGTCTGTTATCCCGTCAACGTGGATGGGTGCGGGGTGCAAACCACATCCGCCAAACTCTGGAAAAGGGCCAGATCAATTGACCGGCCTCGCTCGGTGTTTCTCATAGATTCTTCTTCTATAATGATCTCTTGCTGTTGTTGATTCAAGACATGTATGGGCGCTTAGACTGTGCCCAATTTACCACCAAGAAGTGACAGTCTAGACCTTTGGTAAAAAGACACCATAACAACAGGTGAGACTTTGTTTCCTATTCTCCTGTTCCCTCCCTCAAATGTTCAATTTCCCTCCCCAGTTCAAGATAGACTTCTGATTAGATGATTTTTCTCAGGTCTGTAGGTGACTGTGATTGTTTTTATTAGAATCATTGAAGTTGGGTAGCAGAGACCATCGCGCACGACCAGCAATTTAGTTGTTCAATTGCAGCAGACAGACATCCCCATGAAAGGGAATAGCAGTAAATTAGGCTCTCATTTATATGGCTTGTTGGTTCAACTTTGCATTACCGACTGGGCAAATATTTACAGTCATGGTCCCGGCAGGCAGTGACTGAACGCGAGGTTTTTGATCATACCTGCACTACCCATACGAAGGGGATCAGGTAATCGTCAACACATTTCGCTATTTGCCATGCAAGAATATATATGCATGCCATGTAGAGACTACCATCTGTATGTCTATGAGAACATGGCACATTGCAGATCAGATCTCAGGCACCAGCCCGGCAACCAGCCGGCTACCCGTGATGTTGAAATTGAGATACTCAAACATTAAGCTGCTTTTTAAAGTCTGCGGCCGGTATCATTAGATTATGAAGTACGAATGATACATACTGTAGAGAAAATATAACATATACTACTATTTTCTTGTATTTTATGCTATTGATTTCCTCTATTGATCGTAGAAAGTAGTCTGTTTATTACTACTCTTCCATTTGGTGTCTCATTTCTCCTGTCGCTCGCCTCCCAGCATCTGCCTGCCGAGCCTCTGCTGTCTGATGATGGCACTAGTATTGTCCCTGCTTCTTTGTCTTCTCTGAGACTGTTTCGCGTAGAGCCCCAAGACATGGCTGCGATCGGCGTTCCCCTTGCAGAACGCTGAGATTGTTCCACATGGAACTAGATGTTGATGTTTGGATGCCCCCTTTAAATATCACGTAGCTAGAGAGGAAGGCACCGTGTATTTCGTTGCCAGTCCTCCAATCACCTCCCCAATACCTGGTCACTAGAACTAATCATTTCACCTAGGAGATACAAACACGCCAACCAAGAACACACACTGTTCATGAATATTCCTCACCCAGCACCGTCTCCCGGATCTCCCCACTCGTCGTCACGGTCAAATGATGCACTCTGGTCACGGAGGCAGACTAATGGCCAACGATTTCCCTCGCTGGCGCGCAGTATCAATTTCCTCGTGGCCTGTCGAAGGAGAAACTTGCATGCAATGGTTGGATGCGGCGAGCAGAATGGTCGAGAGAATTTTGATGAGCAAGTGCAACCATGTACCCAGAGCGCTCGCCCTCGAACAGGAGCCCTCAAACAGAACCTCAATGGGCTCTCAACGGCGGTGGGGCGGGCTGGATGTACAACGGCAGCCCAAATGATCCAAGCTTCCTAGATTGAAGGTCAGAATTACTCATCCAGTTATGGATGATACCAGGAGCGCCTGTTGGTGGGGTTAGGTATTCGTTGCTGGCAAAGGCGAAGAAGAGGGTGGCACTGGAGGAGAGGCACTGGCTGTGAGAGGTGTGGATTTTTTCGTAGATTGTGGCGTGGCTTCTAGTCAACAGAGGTGCACGAGGGTTACAACGTGGGAAAAAGACCCCGGGAGACACACATCAGATGAAGTTTGTGTGGCGCCGTGTCTTGGCAACAACTGGTGAAATTAGGATGGTTATGATGAAGGCGCGGCATCTTGCGTATCTATATTCTACATATATTCATGTTGAGAGTATTATTTTGCTGAGCTCAGAGGGAAGAATGCGTCGGATGTGTGTGTGGGTGGTCGGATGGAAGAGCTTGCATCATCTCTTCGTGATCCAACCGCGAGCGTGAGTCTTTAGAGATCATCTCAATGATAGTTTGAGGAATTCGTGTAACTCGGTAGTAGACATGTGGCCTACCTCACCAAGATAGCCGGATGGATCATCACCAGTGATAGATGTCTTTATGACTTTGCGCAGGAACCATTTTGCCTCGACAAAGTGTCGCGAGTAAAGATTCTCGCTCAGTGTCGCCGGGTCTTTCCCACCAACGATCCCACCCCACAGCTGATGACATCGGTCAAGCGCTTGTTTCAATGCTGAGGCACATAGTGGCAGCGTCCCCGACAACCTTGCCGATGTCACGGTTGTGCTGAAGGCTGTGAAATTCTATGAGTATGTTGAGATATAGGAATATTGGGGAGCAGAGACTCACCTAGGACTAAAACAATCATGTCCGGTGTTGTTAGTGAGCGTAGCGGGAAATTGTCTGGGGATGTCCAGGTTGGGCTGATTAAGGACTGGTGGCACTGCCAGAGCGACGCGGTGCGTTTGCCTCGACCTTGATCAATCAGCGCTTGGAAATGGCCGGCGGTCTTAGCTTCCCAGACATCTTCAAAGCATTGGAAGTCTCCTGTTATCTCAGAGATACTCATGGAAGGCGGCATGTTGAACAAGATTGACTGCTGGGCAGCAGACAAGAAAACCCAAATACCTAGCCTGATGTAGATTAAAGGCTCTGGTCAGTAGAATACCCCATGTCAATGTTTGGTTACAGAGGAGGGAGTTAAAACGGGCGTTTGTGGGAAAATGCGAACCTGATTTGAGTTTCCTTGAGGATGAACTCGTCCCAGTCCACCGGTTCTCCTTCGGGGACACGACTATGCCTTGCATTTGCAAAACCTAGCTTGCGGATGGTAGAAACAAGCACAGGAAGCCTACGGTCTCTGTTTCTCTCTCGCCTCTGCGGCTCGTTCATTATGAATTGTAAGCCATGCATCAGCAGAGCGCCCTGGAGAACCTGATTCAAACGAGCGAGTTCGACCCTCGAGTCGGTCTCCATGACGCCGTAGTTGACATACTTATCTACAAGTTCACGTAGAGTGTTGAAAGCGTACTCTTCAGCTAAATCGAAGAGAAGTGGCGTAGATAGAGCTGCATCGCTCGGCGCGGCATGCATCGACCCGCAGAGGAACACGGCCATGAGGAGCACAGGATGGACCTCCTGTGGGCTGAAAGATGGGCGGTGGACAATTGGGACCTCTGGGTGCGAGAAGCGGAAGAACTGGTGAATAAAAGATACGTTCTCGGGAACAAACACTTGCCTGGCCTGGTCTAGTTGGAAGTAGTACTGGGGGCCATCAGCGCACGATAAGAGCGCCGTATGAAGATTGCTGAGATTGTCGATGATGATATTAAAACATCCCTTGAGCTTTTCAGAGTCATTATTGACATCGGTAAGGGTATCGAAGAAGGGTGCCCAGCTGTCGTCGGCGAGGCTTTCCCTTTGTCTTAGCATGCCAAGAAGGGGATCCTGGAAAGGCGCCGGGGGTTCTATTGTGGTTCCACGAATATTGATATCTTTAGAGTTCTTCTCACAGCGGTCTTGACTTGAGAAAAAGAGATCAACAAGACTTCTTGCACCTGGGCTGGTGACGGTGAGTAGGAACCAGGGAATCAAATCGGCATCCTCGGCTGAGGGAGGGGAGCTCGTAACCGAGGCGTCTGTGGCCAGTAGGTCTTTATCCAGTTTGTTTTCCGGAGTTTCATTATGTGTGTCATCAAGGCTGGTGTGAGAGGCAGAGACCTGTTCTAGCCTGAGATATGTGCAGGCATGTTGACGCGAGGAACAGCGTCCGCAAGGTGACTTGCCGTCACAGCCCAACCGACCCCGAAAGCAGGCATCACAAGCACGCCTCTTCTGTCCGCGGCGGAGTTGAGGCAGCTGCTCATCGCCGTTCCGCAGAGGGCAGGCCAGGAAGTGCTTGCGACATACATCCCTACACCGAGTCAGTGAGGGCTACATTTTGGCTAAAGGGACAGTCATACTGGCGACCGAATGACTTATGGCAAGCAGGGCACTTGAAATTCGTTACATCTTTATCTAAACCCCATGATGAGCGAGGCACAGACCAATGATATTGTGTGTAGGCATGCATCTGGGTGGAGGGGGAGAGTCAGCATTTGGCAAGGCTTGGTGTGCCACTCACGGATTGCCTCATGACGTCGCAGATGGCTGACTCGCTGGTACTGCTTGCCGCAAACAGCACATGCCAGATCTCTCTGCAGTGGCGTGGTCATGGGTAGAAACAGACATAGACAGATGTTCCTCGGCTGGTTGTTGGAGGGAAATGTGCTGGGGATGGATCAACCGGAGAGCGTTCAACTGAGAACTCGGCCTGTATAGAGGACACGGGCCCGCTGAAGGTTTTGTGTTGGTGCTGTGGGTGGGTTCATTCCGGGGGGCCCAAGCCCGGACTAAACCCACCTACAGCGGATACAGTGAGGAATTGAATACAACTACAGCACCAGCCTTTGCAGAGAAGCTCAACTCTCTAATTCAACTCTTATCATATCAACCGTTGGACATGTGATGTCGATATTATGCTGGTGAACACTGCCAGCCACCTCGTAGTGCGCCTAGAGTCACAGGTATCATTTAACTAAGAACTGAAATACAGAAACCCCCACAAGAACACAGCTCAAGACAACCATTTTGTAAACCACGCAACAGCCTGCGCCTCGGCCTTGTCGGCACACTCCTGCTGATGGGGATCATCTGGCTTCGTCCGGATAGCAAACCCGTGCTTCGCGCCCGGCATGATGACGAACTCGTGCTGGCCGGCATCCGACTTGGCCTCGAGCGCCTTCTTGGCCTGCTGTGCGACCGGTTCCTTCATGGCCATGTCGACGTCCCCGACAGCGATGCTTGTCGGCACCACGATGGCGTCAATGTCCTGGGGGACCTCAAAGTACGACGGGTGGGCTGCGAAGAAGGCGTCGATCAGGGGGAGGGGCTCGGACTGGCTGCTGCTCTTCTGCGATGCGTGCCGCTGGACACGCGACTCGGCCTTGTCGTGGGCTAGGAGGACGCCGTGCTTGGCTCCCCAACAGAACCCTGCCACGCCGACCTTGAGGTTCTCAGTGGGAAATGGTGCCTCAGCGCGGCGGACATCCTGGAGGTAGGAGATGACGCGAGGGTGTGTGATGGGGATTGAAGCCTTGGTCTTGAATGGGAGAGCCAGCCTCAGGGCATGGAAGATGTAGTAAGGCTTGCAGAGAGTCTCAGTCCATGTCTTTGGCTCCATGATCTTGTCGAAATAACCGAAAGCCTGGAAGTCTAGCTCAAAGCCTATGTCGATGGGTTAGCGTCATGAGGGAACGGGATGACCGGGAGCAGCAGTACCATCCATGAAATCCGGGCAGTAGACGAGAAACCCGGCCTTGGCGTAGCGGTCTGACAAGACTCTGTTGTTGACAAACTTCCAGCCAAAGGCATCCGTTATGAAGATGATGAGGCCCTTGGGAGTGACCCCCGGCTCCGGCTTGGCAACATAGGTGGATCGACCGTGGATGACCTCTTCGGAGCCTGTGGGCTTCGACTCGGCGATTCCTCCACGGAAGCAGTCGGGGCAGGACATGGTCGCAAATTACTGGGTTGGTTGGCCCGTGGTGGGTGCAATGCGTGACTTGACTGACGATTAACTCCCTTTACATAGGTATGTCAATGATTTGATGGGATCTGCCTCCTTGGCGAGAGGAAGGACGACACGACATGAAATGGATGAGATATATAGCATGTCATGATCTGTTGGAATAGAGTGCCCATGAGCCCCTTCGGATTTAATCGTAGATAAAGAAACAGCACCAAAACCAATGCATGAGGAGCCCCAGTTGGGGGTCTTGCCCAGGGTGGGCGTCTTACAGCGCTTCCACGGCATACAGTCATTCATTGCCGGTGACTCAATTGGCCGTATCACACTGCCAGGATATTAGATAGCCAAACCTGACATCACCGACCCCTGCCATCGTACTATGATCCGCCGGACGCGTTGCCGAGAGTGGATTGCTCATCCTGGCCTTCGGCACCGAATCGGCGTTTTCACAACTACCGTTTATACCGTTTGCTCTCGTCCGACCGCCATCAGTCTAGGCGATGGCATCCGGAAGGCCTGACGGCTCGTTATGGTACGTCTTGAACAAAGGATCCCAGACCGTCACAGCTCTGGCTGAGATTCGCCCGTTCTGAAGCGCTGGCCTGGGTACTGGCAATATCTTTTCCGCCGAGCACTCCAGCGCTTCTCCAGCCAAGGTCTTATCCTCCAAGCACTTCTTGTATGCAGCCACAATGGTCGATACTGGTGTGAGGCTGATCGAGGGAATTTTTTAGACGACTATCAGCTGCGAAATTGAGAAGAAACGAGTAAAAAAATGGGGCTCACCATTCAGTAGAGACAGCCGCTACCATCTCGGAAGGGATGATCTTGGTCGCTACTATGCCCGGGAGTACGCAATTGATGCGAATGTTTTCCTTCTGTTATTGAAACTGTATCAGAGAATCCTGTCATGTAGGGATTTCCTCGCATTCCCGCTTCTTTGATCACTTACAAGGCTGAGAATACGTGACGTTGCCCGCACGAAGTTCATGACCTAAATGGTTATGTTAGCCAAGAGTTCTCATCACTCGGCAGGTTTCCGTCACCGGCCAATCTCCCATGTATACAAGAGAGACACATACAGCTGCCTTTGCTCCGTCATACTCGGGGTATGTCTCATGAGGCGTTACAGCCGCTGCGCTGGCCGTCACCACAATGCTACCGCCTGGAGTTTGGTTCTTGCGCATGAAATGAATCGCTAGCTGTGTTCCATATACAACCCCTTTGTAGTCTACATCGGTACAGAGGAGGTCAGGCTTCGGTGGGATTCTTTTCTGGGAGTGTGAGATTAAACTCTCTTCCTCCTCCCGGGAGGCGACGAGGGACCAAATACTCACACATCTGAGCCCCGGTGGTCGAATATGAAGATGGAGCTACCTTCCAGTCAGCACCTCGTCGATCAAGCAGTTGCGTCCCTGATTTGCCTCTTATCTACTATGCCTGCATTGGCACACAGTGCGTCCAGGCGCCCATACTTGTCTCAGACCGATTGGAAGCACTGGGCCTGGCTGTCGTAATCGGCGACGTTGCAATAGTGGTAGCTGGCATTCTCGCCGAGCCTAGAGCTGAGCTGGTCATTTTCTTTGATGTCGGCCATGGCGACTTGCCATCCTTGACTTGCCAGGTCTTCAGCCAGGGCTTCTCCCATCCCCGACTAGAGTGATCGTGTAAGCTTCTCTGTTCCACGCCCGCCAGCCTGGTCCAAGCCACGTCTAACTTACCGAAGCGCCGGTGACGATGGCTACCGGCTTGGAGATCATCTTGCTATTGTTGTTTGATACCTAGGGTCGCTTACTCGCGGAACAGTTCACTGTAGCAAGGATACGCGGCAGCCCAAGGCCGGACTTAACATCCAGTAAATACCTTGATTCTCCCTATGTTTCTAAACATACTTGCTGTAGGGCTATCATTCTCTACCGCGAGATCTACACTACTGATAGCCTTCGGAGGACCAGACCCGTTCCACTGGGAACAGAGGAGGCTCTCGGTAAGAACTTTCGGCAATTTCTATGAAATACACCTCTCTCCGCTTGGTCGTGCCCCGGGTGAGAGTGTCCCACCTCATTAGAACGCGGGGATGCGCAGCCTCAGATCTCAGTTGCAAAAGCAAAGTTCAACGTGTGATGCAGGGTTCTCATCCCATCCCGGAGTCGTTTTTCCTTTCAAGGCTGCAGCCCTAGCCTTCAACTCTTGCCATTCAGATCTCTGTCATCTGGTCTCGCTTAATAGGATTAATTGCACACGTACTAAATCATGTGCCGTAAGATAGGCATTGACTACGAGTCATTAGTGCCTTTCATTGTTCAAGCTCACTCGCCCTCTCGTACGTCGACTAAATCAGATCCAAGCCAACCTCAAAGCAGCCAGGACTACGTTTTCCGAGGGGTGGGTCTAAGTTGGGTTCCAACGTCGAATGAACTTGGATACTGGGGATCCTGGGGTGTGTTTGATGAGATGGCTTATGTTCTTTAGAAATCTGCATTCTGTCACGGTCCATATAGAATGGACTTAGTGGTATCGGTTGGCCAATCAACCGCACTCACCTTGAATAGTTAAATAGAAGGAAATCCCTGCTTTCTTTTCGTGCGCAGGTGCAGCAAGCATCCTCACAGTCTGAGGTGCCCGTTCCTTAAATTGAAATATACGGAATCATATACAAGCGCAATTCGTCTCGCCATGTCGGTCGCAGAGGGCGAAAAGGGCTCGACTGACGTCGAGAAGGTTCAGCCAGCTTCTCCAGTTCACGCTGAGCATGCGCCAGAGAAGGAGGCTTCGTATATCCCACAGAGTGATGAAGAATACCAAGTAACGTTCAAGACGTGGATCGTCGTCTCAGTGAGATTGCCCCGTCTAGACAGAGGCACAGTTCTCGATTGGATTCATGTTATTGATACTGTTTCCATGTAGATCCTTGCTTGTTCATATGGCATCTCTTTTTGGATCGTGCCCGCGCTCAGTGCATGTCAAGCTGGTGTAGCAACTCAGCTGGGTGATGCCACCAAGCAGGCATGGTATGTGCCCATCTACACCATGACTGTGACCTTGGCCTTCATGTAAGTACGGAGCAAGTCGAGGGTTTGCAAGGGAAATGTCCCATCGTCCTTTTCAACTCGAGCTAACGACTGGATGACAGGATTTGCGGTGCCAATTCTGATCTGTTTGGTCGCCGATGGTTTATCATTGGTGGAAACGTGCTTCTCTTCATCGGCTTCATCGTAGGAGGAACAGCCAAAAACAATACCTCCTTGATTGTCGCCCAAGCGTTTATTGGATTCGTGAGTGATCGCAATCAATTCATGTATCTCACTAGAAATTCCAATCCTCACCATTTGGCAGGGAGCTGGAAACGCCCAGCTGGCAGCATTTGCGCTGCCAGAGCTATTGCCCAATAAGTGGCGACACTCGGCCATCGTTCTAGCAGGTAAATAATCCCGACCCCATTACTTATTCCAAGCCATTAATATTTCTCTGTTCATTCAGATGTCGGTGTATATTTTGCCGTTATTGTTGGGCCTGTCGCAGGTAGATTCGCTATCCAACATGGCGATCAGGTTCGTCATGCTTCCTCTAATCCTTCACTAGATAGTTTGTCCCTTTCTTTCAATTCTTACTGACAACTCCATATCAGTGGAGATGGCTTTTCTACGGTCCGGCAATTGCCGTCGTCTTCTCTTTTGCTGGTCTTTATCTCTACTACTATCCTCCAAAGCATCCCCGCGGCTTGCCAACTGGTCAAGCACTCCGTGAACTCGACTATGTCGGGGTCGTGCTCTTCACGTTGGCCACGACACTTATTCTTACTGGCATAGTCTACACCACGACCCTGGCTTCATCGGACCCTACAGTCATTGGAACTTTATGTTCAGGCTTTGGCTGCTTACTTGCTTTTGCTCTATGGGAGACTTTCGCCCCTCTCAAGCAACCGTTGACACCCACTCGAATCTTCACTCGCGACAATGGAAGAGAGCTCACCGCCCCTTTTGTTGTTGGTTTTGTCGGTATGTTTGCAACGACACTGCTTAAAAACTTTACTGTGTCAGTCTAACACAAACCGTGGATAGTAACGATGTTCTATTATTGCTTGAATGTCGTCTACCCGACCATGATCGCTGTCTTCTTCACAGACGAAACCACCGACTTCCGCTATGCAGCTGTTCTCACGCTTCCTCAGAACCTCGGTCTGACATTTGGGGCCGTCCTGCTCACCTGCTTTGGATCGATGATCGGTCGCTGGCGATGGACTCTGACGGGCTCCGTCACCATCATGGTCGTCTTCGGTGCCCTCTTGGCACTGGCGACTCCAGACAGATTCGGCATGGTTATTGCCTTCATCTTCCTGTCCGAGATTGGTTTCGGCTGGGCGCAGTATCTCAGCATTGCGTACATCCAGTTCGGCACTGACCAGGTCGAGCTGGGCATCTCTGGCGGCCTTGCGTTAGTCCACTTCCCATCTCTTTCCCTCTGACTTGCAAACTAACAAGATCTGTAGGGGCGTAGCTCGCTTTGCCGGCGGATCCGTCGCCATCTCAATTTACCAAACGATTTTGACCAACGTCCAGACAAAGGAGGCTGCCAGGCTTATTCCTCCGGTGGCTATTGCTGCTGGCCTCCCCGAGACTTCTGTCGAAGGCCTCCTTGCCGCTCTCCCCCTCGGGTCGGCTGCCCTCGCCGAGGTGCCGGGCATTACAAACGACATCATTGCTGCCGCGGCTGAGGCTTTCAAGCAGAGCTACGTTGTTGGCCTACGTACGACGTGTTTGTCATCACTATCCTTCGGGGTAATTGGAATCATTGGTATGTTTTGATCACATAATGATGAACGAACAAGACTAGGAATTGCCTCTAACACTTTGTCGTAGCATGTTTATTCTGCCAAGATATTGAGCACAAGATGAACGACAAGATTGAGATTTTCTTGGAGAACGATACAAATGCGGACAAGAACAAGTACCATTAATCTTCGATTACAGCTATGGTGGGAGATACCATGCTCAGGATGGCCTGTGTGTGATTTGATTGAATATTACTAGGAGATAGCCTTTACCACTTAATATAATTAAGCAGTATTAAAATACACAAATTCGTTCCACCCGTCATCCGGACCTCGTAGATATCAAGCTCGTCGTAGGTCTCAAGCTCGTCATGCTCACTCGTCAACGCACAAAATTGACATCGGGATCTTCCTATCACCTAGCTTAGTCTGAATGGGTTTTCTTTTCGGTCAACCAATTGCATGAATTAAGCCTGCTTTGTTCAGCACTTCGCCTGGCAGTCTGTAGATTCTCATAAGACAGGTTACGAAAGCGTGACTGACTTTGCCAAGCGCAATGCAAGGGATCAGATTCCCGTGATGAAATACCATCTCGGAAAACCTCTACCGAATTCCTTTGGTAACAGTTCACCCCTGCACCCAGACCTCCCAATCCGCGTGTGCCACCCATCTGTAGGAGCTACTGATTCATTATTCGACCCATCTCAGTTTGTTACGGCGGTAATAAGATGATCGCCCTGTTCAGCTTTGGCATGTGGAGTTCAAACATGTTGCTCTCAGCGGCCCCGTGGGGAAAGCTGCTGCCAAGGAGGGAGCTAAAGAACAAGGTCGCAGTGGGTTGATTCTTATTCTGGATATCAAGTGCCTAAGACATGGAAATGGTTGGCCGGGTGTCTGTTCAATGACACCGGAGGATGGTTGCTATTGAAACTTGGAGTGTTGCTCACGGGTCGTTTCATCCAACCGTGACATCAAATACAAGATAAGTAGGCATAGCTTCGAAAAATGTAGCAAAACAAACGATCCGATTCACTCAGCAGGGTCACTACTACTCTGTCTCCCAGTAACTCCAATGTCTCAATCACTGCCCATCACCGAGAGGTTCTACCTCTTCGGGAACTGCAACATTGTCCCAGACCGTTACGATGACGTTCGTTAAACCCATCCATTCACCTTACCTTCCTCAACTCTGCAAGCCAGATACTAACTTCATGTCACAGTGGCAAGCCGCATACGACAAACTAGCGGAACATGTCTTCGCCAACGAACCCAACACGCTCACCTACTATTTCGGCATTCCCCTTGAGCATGCGGCAAATCCATCCCGCACCGACTCAATGCTCGCTTTCGAGATATACAGCTCCCGCTCAGATCTCTACGATATCCATCTCAAGTCCAACGTCATGCAGGGCCATTTCCTTCCCAATGCCGGCCCTACCATGACGACAGGTCTGGACCTGACACATTATTCAGCCGTAGGCGGATTCCTCGACCGGTCCGGGCAAAAGAGCGAGTGCGGCGTCATGCACGATATTCAAATCCGATGCAAGGATAAAGCAGCAAGGACCGAGCTGCTGGGGGCGCTGAAACTACTGTGCGGCCTGGTAGAGAGTGCAGAGGGGCAGGATGGAAAAGTCCAGACCTTTTTGGGGCTGCAGTCGCTTGATAACGAAGAGGGGGCACGTATATATGCGAGGTACGAGAGCCGGGAGGTATGGGAGACGTGGCTAAGGAGCAGTCTGATCAAGACGTTCTGGGAGGCTGCCAAGCCAAATGTCGCCAGTATGGAGGCTCGAGCGTATGCACCCAATGGCAAGGGATGGTTATGGAAATAATCAAGCCTCCCAAGATCGTGCTGCATGAGCGTTCATAAGCTAGCATGAATCGCCTGTTGAAGTCAAGTGCCACAAGTGCAGCCTCGATTCTATCATATCTATACCTTGGGAAAGATGAAGCATTCAACTGCGGTATGCTTGATCAATTGAACTTTTCCGATCGATAGTGATAGATGAAGAAGTACCAAGGTGATAAACAGTATAGATATATATTTAAGACGCTCGTCACATATACAACGAGGTATTTCCTGGTATTGAGACAGACACGTATGTAGTAGATTAATTTTGTGATGTCGCTCTTGGGTGCAATAATTCGGCAGGGCAGAGCGCAGAGAGAGGTCCATCACACTCGGTTTGGTCTTGGAGCTGGTACCAGTAAGGGAGCTCGGATGCGAGCCAAACGACGATGTCTAGAACAGCTGCAAGCACCCCAAACGGAGAACAGAAATCGAAAGGCCCTGTTTGCCGTTTCCCATCATTAGTCGATCTAGAGTTGCTCGGTAACGGATGGGGCAGGAGATAACGACATACGCAACAGCAGCAACAAACCCTTGCGCAGCACGGAACATTTCATGTTTGGTGTTCCAAATGGTCCTGCCAGCCTCAATCTCCTCGGCTCTTAACCTGTAGTTGGAGAAGACCACCATTTGAGAGACATTCTGATCGCGGAGGTCCGAGAATAGCAGTAGCATCAAACCCCCCATGCATACTGCCAGCGAGAAGAGGTCGTGCAATACGGCGCGGGGGGGCGACAGGGGTACGAAGTTGCCGGTGGTATCGACATTGGACACCATTTCCCAACTATCGTTGAGGAGAGCGATTGCGGTCTGTGGCAGTACATTGTGAGCTCGCTGAAAAATGCATTGATACGTGGCAGCGGAAACAGGGGTGGGCAAGACAGGACCAGAGAAGAGTCCCAGGACGACGGATTGGGTTGTTTGTTGGGCATGAACCTACACCGACAAGGCCAGCAGCAACCGTGCCGCCTTTCTCGGGCCAACACCTAACGATATAGCCCAGAATAACAATGGCGCCCAGGTCGGTCAGCCAGCCCAGAAGGCGGACTCCGGAGTGGAGGAGAGCATAAAGGGTTGGGAGCTGCCGATCGGAGGGCATTCCAAGGTCGGGAGTCCAGGCGATGCGCCCGAGTCTGTCCTTGGCCGATACGTAGGTACGCAGCTGAAGCTATATCGAGCTTCTCGAGAGGGCGCGGGCGACACTCGCTATAGCTACTGCATTTAAGGCGACGAGCTGGGAATGGAACGAGCTGCCGAGATCATTGCAGTCGGACTGTATGTCGACCCGTAGCTACTGACGTCTTGATCGGGGCAGCAGATATTATGAAAATTAACCAGAGCTCGGAGGAGTCGCAAAGAGATGGAGGGGATGAAGAAGACGAGGAAGAGCTCGGGTAGGGAGCTTTGGGCCATTCCTTTGTCCTGATTACATGGCGTGCGGAGTCAGCGTTCCATGCGAGCTGCAGCAATCAACACAAGCACTGGCATGTGGCCAGGATCAGCGGCGGCTGGAGAGGCGGGAGGGAAGACATGGAGGGGCCAGTGGTGTGAAACAATGTGAATCCCTTTCCATGAATGGGGAAGACCGTCGATGACGGCCTAGAGCGCTGATTCGATGACGGGTCCCGTGACGTTTCTTTTCTGTGTGTTGTTCAGCTGTGTCAATGCATGCGATCGGACGCACACACACCAGTATCTAGTGCCCTTGGCAGTTGGCACCTGGGGGCCAGAGAAGGATCCCCCAGCAGTCGCTTGTGCTTCAAGGAGGGCTGCTCATTCACACAGTCGGCTGTAAGCAAGACAAGGGCAGAGATGGCAATGATGCATCCACCGTCTGACCCCATCGTGAACCTCCCTTGAACCCAAGTCTAGATGGACGTCGAGACGTTGGTCGGCCTGCATCGAGCTTGGCCATGCACCAGCCATCCTCAGAATTGTGCCAGCAACACAGCAGACTCCCGGTTTGTCTTCACCGCATGAGAGTCAAAATGACCTGTCAAGGTTGCTGCGTCTGCTGTGTTTATGTTGGCGCTGCTGCCAGAGCTTGTGGTGGAATTACCCACAAAAGCACCTCTTTCCTTCCTTGGCAGATCTCGATCTTGCAACTAGCCTACCCTAGAGCCAAGCGTTATTGCTCCTTCCACAAGCTACACCCACTCACACATCCACCCTTGACATCACGACAAGCACAGGTCATACATGACAACGAAATCAATTAGAATGCATACTCCTCGACATGCAGATATATACCTTGCGCGCCTGTCCCCTTATGTACTGCTCTCTCGTCGCTTAGCCGGCTCACACAGTTCCTTGTGCGAGCAGTAAGCTCCTTGCCGCCGCAAACCACGACCGCTGTCTCGCCCCATGCCGCTTCGACTGGCTCCCTGATGATTTTTTCGATATCCGGCCTGCTCGTATACGTTCGTTCTTCCGACCCATCACTCGTGTTCTCCCCCTCAGCCTCCTCCGCCGCCTTCTCTTTTGCCTCGCAACACCCATGGCACTTCTCGGTGCAAGGAGCCTTGGCCGGCCCGTCTGAACGATCGGTCACCGGTTCGCTGATGCTGTGGTTTATACTGGGATCTCTAGTCAGTAGATCGCGCCCTTGGTGGACCTGCTCTTCGCCTGTGATGGCAACATGGAGCACGACCTCGATTCCCTTCTGCCGAGCCTCACGTGCTGCCAATCGAGCTCGGTCGACGTAATACTCAATTTCTTCGCCCCTCCTTGCAACCATTGCCATCTCTATCTTTCGAACGCACACGGTTTTTGACTCGCTGCTGGCCATTCGAACGACGCTCTCAAGTATAGGGAGAGTGAAGCTCACTCCGCTCGAAGCTCCAACAAGAACCAAAGTGTCGTAAGCCTCCCAGAGCGGCGGGACTCCATAAGGCCCTGACAGAAACCCAGTCAAGTTTGGGGAGTCGGTGTGTGCTTTCGCGTACGCGAGGAGTCGTTTGGAGAAGCCACCATGTGCTCGCACAATCAGCTGGACGCTGTTGCAGGTGCAAATGTCCGGTCCAGTGGTGGGCTGGTGTGCGCACGCAATCGTATATGGATGCGCCTCCAGCAGCCCGACCCGCGGGAGCCAGAGGTAGACGTGCTGCCCGGCATTCCAGGCAAAATGGACGTTCTTAACCGTCACCAAAGTCGTCGTCTCCCCCACCGCCTGCACGGACACATGGTGGCCGAAGCCCTTCTGCCCTTGGCACGATATCTTGTCTGGCCGTAATCGGATATTGCGCCAACCCAACAGCGCCCATCGAGCGGCGCGATCAAAGACAAGAAAGGAAACAGACATCCATAAGAGGTACCGCGCCGAATCGGGGATGTGGACGTGTACCAGCCATAGCATCACGATGGACGCGATGACGTGCTGCGCAACCCATATCTCGTATGCAATTCTTCGCAAGGGCAAGATGCCCGTCACAAAGAGCCATAGCAAGATACCCCACGCCCCGATGCCGTACTTGACAAGGGGCGTCGTCTCCAGCGCATACTCGACAAAGTCAGCGCGCGCCCACATGGTCCAGAAGTGGAATCCGTGAACAGTCGCGGTAATGAGCATCGTACGGGCGACCCAGCGGTGCAGCCAGTTGAGCCGCTCGTGACTCGAACCGATGAGGAGACCAATTGGGTTGACCTTCATAGCCAAGAGGTAGAGCATCGGTAGTTGTGCCACTGTCACCCATCCATTGCGGTACCCAATCCGTTCCCAGTAGTAGACGTCGTCCTCGACAACATTCCATCCCATCATGTATGCGACGACGGCCCAGTAGGCAAGCAGGACGAGGATTCGACCCAGCGGTAAGGGCGTGGCCCATCGTAGGCCGCGGATCGGAATGTAGAACTGCGGGTGACGTATTTCGCGGACAACGGCGGTCGCGGTGGCCCAGAATTGCGACAGTCTGGTTCTAGGTATCGTGGGATACTTGGAAGTTGAAGCATCGAGGCAGGATTTTAATCTAGGTGTATGCATTAGCTCTCGGTCCAGTTGCATCCAAACTTTGCTTGGCTGCGCACCTTGACTTGGCCTCGATGTGATTCACAACCCGGACAGCAACGCCCAGGCCAACTACGCCGGCGACAATGAACCAGTAATCCTGCGCAAAAGCCTTGTTTGTGGCCGAACCAATGCCCTGAGGCTCGTGGTGGTCGTGGGACATGATGGAGAAGGGTAACTCGTTACTTCTTCTACCCAGTCATCACAGTAAATGTGCGCTCGTCTCGCCGGGAGAGATCTACCAGAGCATGCTCTCTTGACTTCTTGCCGTCATGGGAGGCGAATTAAACGCAGAGGTGCGGGTGTGGTTGGACGGGAGGAGCGAGAGGCTGTTTGAGCAGAGACGCCCATGTAAGTTGAGTGTGTGACGAACGGAGACATGAACCCCCGCTGGATATCACAATAATAGATAACACGACAGGCTACCAGGTCACATTTGAGCGAATTGGCCGAAGACAAGAGCGTCGAGTTAGTTTCATGACGGCACTGCACCCACCGACCACAACCCTGGCGGAAACCAGGCCAAACATCGAAGTTTGAAGCAGCCTCAACGGAATCTCCCCTCTGCCCCGCTGCATCTTCCCCAGGCTAGATCGCTTCGGTGCGTAGTATCAGGCAAGAATTCCCTAGCGAGCGGGTACTATCCAAACGGTGGGCAGCAAACGAGGCAATGGATTGTTGCAGCGCAGAATAAACTTGCTCAAACACCCTCAAACCCCCGCCATCGGCACTTCTGATTGGCCCGCACCCATCTCAGCCTTGGCACTGTTCCAGATAGCAGCTCGATCAGAGGGAATCAGACAGGATACCCAGCCAGCTGACTTTATTGACTGGGTTGGGTCTCGGCGCGAATATGCTGGCAATGGCGGCACTGGCAAGCAAGTATCACGATACACGCGGATGTGCGAGTGAGTGTATCTGCTTCGTTGTGATCAGATCCAGTGGTCTAGTCTCACGACGTCGAACCCAGTAGCGACATCCGCCAACAGCCATCTTGCATTCCGATAGAGATAGAGTAGAGATATATGGGGCTATACGATCGACATACTAACCCAACTGCCCCGATCTCGCCTCGTCCCACTCGCGGTTCCCCATGATGATACTTACCTGCCGGTATACTTGACAAACCGGCTCCTTGCTTGTCCAACAATGGCCATGGCTTCGGGCCGCAAGTGGTAAGGACACTTTCTGGGCACTCGCCTACCCTTGTTCTTGTCCATCTTTCGTATGACCGTCCGTTTCAACCTGCAGCACATGCTCACCTGCCTCGGCGCCGATCTGCCCGGGTACTTTACCTGCCTCCTCCCACTCGCGAGCTCTCACTTGGCCGAGCTTCATCTGCTTTGCTTTCCTCGCTCTGCTGTGTATTATAGAGCCAATTGGCGCCATTTGGGAACCTACATCACCATCTCGTCCCCTCGACCAGCATCACACTCGTCATGCGTGCCACACTTCTCCTCGGCGCCCTGAGTGCCCTGGGCCTCACCAATGCCCACTTCACCATCAAGTCGCCCAAGGGCATTGGCAGCGCCGACTCGACCGCCGACCACGCGCCCTGTGGAGGCTTTACCCCAGATCTGTCCGACGGCTCAAGCCAGCTCGTCGACATCCACGTGGGCGGCGAGGCCGTCGCCTTGCGCCTCACCCACTCCCGCTGCACCTGGCTGCTGCGCGCCACGCTTGACTCGGCGGCCAAGAACGGCTGGGAGAAGGTGTACCCCATCACTGTCCAGAGCGGCCTTGGAGACTATTGTTTCCCTGCTGTCACCTTCCCCAGCGACTGGGCTGGCAAGAAGGGAGTGATCAGCATCGTCTCGTCGGCCGATGACGGCCAGCTCTTCCAGGTAAGCATCAATCCAGCCCAATATGTTATCAGTATTTGGACATGTGCTCAACGTCGCCTCCCCCCTCACAGTGCATTGCCGCCAACTTCGTATCGGGCACCGCCTCGCCGCCGACGACGTGTACCAATGCCTCCTCAGTCACGTCCTACAGCACCGACGATTCTGAGCTGCAAAAGCTCATCGGCGACCAGGATAGCGCCTCGTCCACCGCATCGAGCTCTGCTGCTTCGCCTTCGGCGACCGACTCAAAGGGAGCTGCCGGCGCATTGCTCGTGCCCTCGATCCAGAGTGTTGGTAGCCTCGTGGCTGGCGTGGGCGCACTTGTCTTGGGAGGTGCTCTGATGATTTAACGATCTGGCTGGGGTGTAAGTGGTGCTATTTAAGAGTGTACGATGCAAGAGGTGACTCGAGGACATTGCATGAAATCATGACTAGCCATTTAGAAATTGTTATTCTTCATTTGCCCATATTTTGTATTCCATATCGTTTTGCAAGGCCATCCATTCTCCGTGCGAGCTCATTGATTTATCGTCTCGGTCTGTAAAGCAAAGGTTGAGTTCTGACCTCACGGTATAGGGTAGGTTGAAGTTATAAGTAACAGCCAGGCAAAGCTGCGCCAAAAGAACAAGAGGAAAAGAAACGGGGGAAATGCTCATTCATTAATCCCATACCTTCAATAGAGCTTGATATCAGTTCGACACTTGGCTACCTAGTAGATTGATAAGTAGTAGAGCCAAGTTCTTTGCCAGTTGTCAAATCTAAAGGATTGCAAGCGAGTCTTGTCGAAATCGCCAACCTTACTAAGCGGCTCAAAGGAATCGAGTTCACTTCTCTTATTAGAGCAAGGAGAATAAACCAAATGGGTAAGAAACAATAATTTATGAAAATACATATTTTTGGGGGATTTGCGAAAATGGCAGTGCCTTTGTAGTGGCCTCTTCTGCCAACGCCCGTACACATCTTGGCTTCATGATCCCTTCCATCTACAGGACTTGGTTTTCTCATCCAAACCAATTGCTCAAGTCACCGCCATTGAGGAGTGCATTTCTCCCGGGCCAATAAAATACACCAATTCAACCATCCTGAGCCAGGGTAGTGCGGGGATCGGCCTTTGTCTCCATCAATTGACCCATTGAAAAGCAACAGGGGCCGGCCGTGGATTGAGACGGCACGGCGGGGGCGAGAGCAATCGCACGGTCGGCGTTGTTCTTGCAAAGAAGCCCTCACGACCGGTCCCTCTTGACGTCTTGTCCGTGGGCCGAGACTGATGCGTTTCCCGGCCGAGGAATGAAGCCATCTGCCTCGTAATTGACCCCCCAGTCAGTCAACTGCGGCACTGATTGAGCGACGGAACGTGCAAGGGCGCGAATCATCCTTGCGTTGCTGCCTGTGCCATTGTTCACATCGTCGGTTTGCTCCGTGTAGGTGAAAACCAGCCCTGGCAGCTGACCGAAAAAACTTACTTCGCCTTGTGCAGAGTTCACTGGATTCTTCCTTATTCATCTGCTACTGTCGGTGGCTGGACTCTACTCGCCCACAAAACTTTCGTCTCAACTCAAAACTGACAGGGCAGGAAAAGGGCATCCGGGCCCTGCTCTTGGATTTTGGACGAGATGGAGGTCGATGCGTCTCCCTTCTCCTGGCCGATGGTTCGTCCAAGGCCATCCGCCTTTGCTATGGGTGAGCTATACTACAGCATGGAGGGCATGCAAACAGCTTGGGGCGGCGCAGGGAGCCCCCCTCAGACTCAAGCCCTCTTCGACTCCCGCATCGATGCCATCGTCTTTGCTTCCTCTGTTTTATCTCTTGTTGTATTCTCATTCCATCTCGTGAGCGGGAGAATCCAAAGGAGCCTCCCCCAATGGCTTCGGCCGTTTGCCGCTGAGACGGAAACCCCAAAGGCGAGAGACAAGAGCCGTCCTGTCTGGTGGGCATTGATCCTTGGATTCCTCTCGTTCTCCGGCTTCATCCTGGCCATTGTACCCATTATTGTCTTATCACACAGGCTATGGGCCATTTTCGAAGTCGTGCCCTGGCTTGTTGCCACTCTCATCACTATTCTCGACCGCCCCGTGAAGACTCCGCGGATCCTGTTGGTTCAGTACTTTGTCATGTTTATTGCTTCCCTTGTCATCTGCTCCGTACATTTCATCCACAAGAGCCTCCATTCCGTTGACGCTTTCTTTCTCTCGAGACTCGCAATCTCTTGCTTCGCCCTCGTGGCAATAATCAACATGCCACTTCGTGATCCACGCTGGGACGCAGACGATATTGGAAAGGAGCCGTCCCACGAGACCCGAAGCCCCGAGGACAACACCACCCTTTTCCAGTTCTGGACCATGAACTGGGTATATCCCTTGGCCAGAATCTGCGTCAAGAGAGATCTGGCAGTCGAGGACGTCTGGCAGTTGCCCTTCGACTTCCAGCATGGTCATCTCAACACCTACTTTCAAGAACTCAAGGGCCGTCTTATCCCTCGTCTGCTTCGTGCAAACGGCCTCGACTTGATCATTTCCGCATCCTTGGCCGTTGTTGAAAAGGTATCCGAGGTCTCTAACATCCGCCTCACAAGCGAGCTGTACGCCGCTCTAGATGCGCGTGATCCCAACGGTGCCATCTTCTGGTGTCTCGTCATGCTCTCCGTCGACTGCACCCGCCAGGTCGCAAAAACAACCTCGAGCTGGTACTCCCGCAAGGCTTATGAGCGCTCCCGCGGCGAGACCTTCATCGGGCTCTTTTCAAAGCTGCTCACTCGTGCTGTGCCAGGATCAGACACGATGGAACGCGGCCCCGCCGAGGATAACGTTCTGGATGATTTCGAGATCCAGCCTCAAGGAAGATTTCGACGGTTCTTTTCGCGAGTATTCGGCCGCAAGAGGAAGACATTCAAGAATGCACCGCTGCTGCAGAGTCGGCCTGCCTCTAATGCCAAGGTTGTCAACTTGGTGCGTGGCGATACGTACGAAATCTCACAGCGGTTTTGGGACTTTCCCCGCCTCATCTCACAGCCAATCAAAGTCATCTTTACCTTGTACTACCTCATTGACATCATGGGATGGCCCTCGTGCGTCGGCGTAGGACTCATGCTCATCTTCATGGCCATCAACTCCGGTCTCGTTCATAGGTTGATCAAGCTTGAGCGTCTGCGGACCGCCCTTTCGGATAGGCGGGCGCAGGCCGTTGCCCACTTCGTGGAGGCAAGCCGGCCACTTAAGCTTAATGGATGGGCGAATACATGGAGCGACCGCATCATGAAATTCCGTGATTTGGAGATGATAAAACGGTTGCACATCTCGTACGTGAATGCTGCCATCTCCACCGTCAACGTGCTCGGCGGTGCAGCCTACCCTCTGGCCAGTATCTGTCTCTATACGCTGGTCCTCCGCAAAGGCCTCCCCAATGAAGTCATCTGGCCGTCATTACAGCTCTTCGGGCAACTGGAAGTCAGCGTCAAGGATGCCTTTGACCTCATTTCGGCGTACTGGAAAGCAACCATCCCGGTCGAGCGTGTCAACAAATACATGGAGGAGCCCGACAGGGACGAGGACCACTCGAGCAGTTTGAACGCTAATGATATTGTTTTCTCAAACGCGTCCTTCTCCTGGCCTTCAACGAGTCATCTGGTGCTGGAAAACATCAACCTGTCATTTACGCCCGGGTTTACAGTCATACGGGGCAGAGTCGGGTCTGGCAAGTCCAGTCTCCTCCTCGCTGCTCTCAACGAGATGGAGCTCCACGAAGGCAATCTCTCCAGGCCAAACGCCCCAATCGGCTACACCCAACAACTTCCGTGGCTCCAGAACCAGACCATCCGGGAAAACATCATCTTCCACCAGCCGTATGACCAGAAGCGGTATCACGAGGTGCTAGACGTGTGCTGCCTGCTCCAGGATCTGTCTCACATGCGGGACGGTGACCAAACACGACTGGAAGAGGGAGGTATCGGTCTTTCAGGAGGCCAAAGGGCTCGTGTAGCCCTCGCCAGAGTCCTATATAACTCCTGCGGTGTCCTGCTCCTTGATGATCCCCTCGCCGCTCTGGACCATGGAACCGCCAGCCGCATCGTCCAGCGGTTCCTCGAGGGCCCTCTGGCCAAGGGCCGGACCATTGTCATGGTCACGCATCGGGACGATCTCGTCCTCCGCCTCGCCGACCAAGTCGTCGACATGGAGGACGGGCGAGCAAGGATCCTCTCCAAGGAGGAAATCCGAGCGGAGTTGGAGCACCCCATCCATACGCCCCTGGATTCCAAGGTTAGTGGCCCTCCTTCCATCCTGCCTGCGGAGCCTTCACAGGCAGTTGGAACCACCAAGAATGGACCAGGGGACGAGATGGAAGCGGGCGGTGTGTCCCTCGGCGTCTATCTCAAGTACGTCAAGGCGGGAGGCCTGCAGCTGTGGGCCATGTTGGCCGTCCTCTACGGCCTGTCCAGGTACCTGGACATCTCCCGCGCTCGGCTGCTCGAGGCTTGGGGAAGCAGCACGGCGACAACGCCGATAAGTACGACCCCTAACTTCTGGGGTCTTCCCAGTCCCGAGGAACATCCCGGTACCTGGCTCTACGTCCTGGGAGGGCTATCGGGAGGGCAGATCGTCACATTTGCGCTGGCCCAGGCCATTCTTGCACATATCTGCGTCAATGCCGCGCAGCGGTTGTTCAGAACGGCCGTGGGAAGGGTAAGCAGAGCCACCTTCCGCTATCACGACATTACTCCGACTGGCCAGCTCAAGAACCGCCTCATTTCAGACATGGGCATGGTTGACGGAGGGATTCTCACGCCCCTCGAGTCGTTCATCTACAACTTCATCGCCCTCTCCCTGAGCCTTCTAGCCATCATGTCCCACCAGCCGTACCTCCTCATCATCCTCTGCGTCGCCGCCGCGCTCTTCGTCTACTTCTTCCGCATCTACGTGCCCATTTCACGCTGCCTGCGCCGCATGGAGATGATGTTCCTCACGCCCATCATCTCCAACATCGGCGTCATGCAGGACGGCCTCGTGACCATCCGCGCCCTGAAGGCCGAGTCCCACTTCCAGGACCGCCACCTGAGCGCCGTGGACGACTTCCAGAAGCAGGACCACTTCTTCTGGAGCATGGCCTTCTGGCTCGACTTCCGCCTCAGCATGTCCTCGGCGTGCGTGCGCGCGGCCCTCATCCTCTTCATGGTCTGGTCCAGAACCCCCGCCAGCGCCGTCGGCTTCGTCCTCACCCAGACCACCATCGCCATGATGGCCGTCCAGCAGCTCTGCGAGAAGTTTGCGCAGCTCCAGCTCGACGCCGTCTCGCTCGAGCGCATCGACATGCTCAACAGGATCCCCGAGGAGCCCAGCGGCGGGGACGAGCCCCCGGACGACTGGCCCAAACCCTCCGACGACGTCACCTTCGACGACATGTCCTTCCGGTACGCGGACCACCTCCCGTCCGTGTTGCGCAGCGTATCCTTCGAGATCCCGGGCGGGTCGACCTGCGCCGTCCTAGGCCGCACAGGCTCCGGCAAGTCCACAATCGCCAACGCCCTCCTCGCGACCGAGCTGCCATGCCACGGCGCCGTCAAGATCGGCGCCGTCGACCTGTCCTCGGTGTCGCGCGCCGCCCTCCGCAACCGCGTGACCTTCATCCAGCAGGACCCGATCCTGTTCCCGGGCACCTTGCGCGACAACATCGACCCGGAGGGCAGGTTCTCGACGGAGGAGTGCCAGAACGCCATCCGCCGCGTCCTGGGCGCCGGCTGGGGTCTCGAGACGCACATCGACGCGGCGGGCAAGAACCTGAGCCAGGGCCAGCGGCAGCTGGTCAGCATCGGCAGGGCGGTGCTGCGCCGGAGCGGGCTGGTGATCCTGGACGAGGCGACGGCGTCGATCGACCGGAAGACGGCGGCGACGGTGCAGAGGATCCTCAGGGAGGATCTAGCGGGGAGCACTGTTATCACCATTGCCCACCGACTGGAGGCAGTGGAGGATGCAAACTGGTGTCTGAGACTGGATCATGGGGAGGTGGTTGAGTGTGGTCCGGCGAATGGCTCCGATTTGAGGGGGAAAACTACGCCAAGTACATCAAGTTAAGCATGTTGGATTGAAAAAATGAACGAGCTGAAAGAGTATCTAAAAGTTGTTGGATGAGTGTTGAATATCTGATTTGGTTCGGTTGCATCTAAGCAGGCATATGTTGAATTGTCTCATATCTCTCGTTCATTTGATGCAGCATGGCAAGAATGAGCCTTCTTTTTCCAAATATAGATTACTTGGAATAGTATACGTGCGGAAAAATAGACCCTTCGTTACGTCCATTACACTATGTACCATAGTCTCCTGTAGGTCTGGATATCTACCAATCCACAGCACCTTCATAGCAACTTCAACGTTTCAAACTTTCCAAAAAGGTAAAAACAAGCGAGGCCGACGGATCTGCACAGAAAATTTGTGGTCGGAATCAAACGTGATGTAACTGGTGCCCTTAGTGATACAGTCCGTTGTTACAGCTGATGCTTCTTTCTCCTACTGAAGGCACAGCAGCAGTTCAGTCATACCATCAGTGAAACACCCGATATGCATAAGGAATGCCGACCCATAAGGGAACAGTGACATCCAAACGCAACAAGGATTGCCCACTCCCTGAGGGTCAAGTAAGGCAATTATCAAGGGGCGTGTTGATGAGTCACGGCGCCAACGCTGCTTTTGGCCGTCAACTACCTATAAATTTTGTGCTAGATCGTTTGTCACGGCACAGGGCTATAGTGATTCGATTATCACAGCAAAACCATCAGAGGGTTTGAAGAATTGGACAATGGGCTTAACTGTTCCCTGATGTCCCTATTCAAAGGCGGCAGCGTTTCACCGACGACGGCTTCAACACCCGAGAGTGATATAACTCGACCTGAAACTTCTGTGAATTTCCTTGAAGGCAACCAACTTCGATCCGGAAGGAGCCATAGTTTTCGTAACGAAGCCCCCTCTCCTCCAACAATCAAGCACGTCCACGTCACAATCGCCGACGATCGAGTCTAACTGGTTATCAGCCTGTGGGTGAGCTAATCCCGTGAATCACGCCTTCACCGGACATTCTAGACAGCCCCGATAGATGATTGCTTCCTGTTGCCTAGTCGCTCCCGCGTATACCATCAACACGGTGCCTCGCCAGTGTTCCATACACACACATTTGCAGGTGCATGTTTGTGTGTTGTCCTTCCAATTTGTTTCCTGATTTTTATTTCCTCTCCCGGTCTTAATGTCACTGCACAATATCGCAGTGATTGCCCTGTAACTTCGTGAAATGCGATGTTCTGTGACTGCTGGACTTTAGGCAGCAACCTGACTATCCGCCCTTCACGGACAACTGTGCAGTCGGTCAGCCATTAACAGACAATCAGACAAATATATAAGTAATCCTCCCGACCCAGGCAAATATTTGGTCAGGACGCTTGACCTTTCGTCCTAAGGATCCGAGTACCTCCCATCAAGCAACTGGAAAAAACCAACTCTTCAAACAGGAAACAAACCAGCACCAGGATATCTACAACACAACATTTACACATATTACCACCAAGCCGGAGACTAACGTCAAGTCCCTTCCGGTGGACCATGTGCCAGCCTGTTGCCTACACATACCCCGCTTGTGGGCACCTCGTTGTACCCCTTGCAAATATCTGGACGTTGGAACGCTGTACCCGGGCGTGGAACCAGGGTAAGGATTGCTGGATACCCCAGGATTGCCCTTCCCGATTTATCGTCAGGAAGCCGTGGAAAGGCGCCCCTCTGGATCCCTGCACAATCTGCGAAGAGAGAGCGCGCCATAGGGGGGACGCGAATTTGGCACCACTAAAGACTACTACATCCAACTTTTCACAAAGGTTACGACGGGATAAGACATGCTGAGGATGGATTCGTTCGGGTAAGTCGCGGTCGTCAAGTCGCTCGAAAGTATTAAACAGAGTCAGATCAAGGTTAGAAACAGGGACCAGCAGAAACCGAACATCACCAAAGCAACACCGGTTAGGGAACGGAGAAATAGTTTCTTGGCAAAATATATGATCAGATGGGGCTACCAAGTGCCTCGTCGAGTGCTTCAATCCTAGGGATGCCATAGGGCCACCTTCTCGCCCGCGAGATCGAATGCTCTTGATATGCACCTGGAATGCTCAACCGAATACCTTGTCCAGAATCTTCTCAAAGTAGTTGCTTTCTCCAATGTTAGCAAAACACGTGCTATAGGTAGGGAGGGATGGGGTTTGCATACCTGGGCGGAATTGGGACATAGTTCCTCTCATATTCAGCGAGAACATCCTGGTCCCGGTTCAGGTCTATCTCTGATGCCCTGTGGAACTTGGTCTTGTGGATGATCTTCCAGCCGAGGAAGAGAACGGGGCACACCATGATCATCATATACCTAGGTCAAGTCAATATAAAAACTTACCGAGGGATACCACAAAAGAATAACCAAATGCAAACGTGAGGACTTACGAGAATAAGAAATCAGTGACCTTCCACATCCCCTCAATAGGCAAGAACACCGTGTATCCACCGACGAACATCATCACAAACGTTCCGACAAGGGCATACCAAGCGGCATAAGGCTGAAACCACGCCTTGTACGGTAAAGTGTCTCGGCTCACCCCCTGCGCCTTGAGCGCCCTGTAGAAGCAGAGGTAGGCCACGCAGGTGACACAGAAGTTCATGAGCTGCGACGCCGTGACCAAAGACACGAACCAACTCAGCACCACCGCCGAGCTCTCCGACAGCTGCAGGAAGGACAAAAGGCCGATCAGCAGGACGACTACGACACAGTAGATGGGCACACCGGCTTTGGTGCAGGTGGTCAGGAACCTGGGTGCCTTGCCCTCGAGGGCGAGACCGTAGAGGGATCTCGAGGCGCAGTAGACGTATGAGTTGCCGGCGGAGCAGGCGGAGGTGAGAACCAAGGCGTTGACGATGTGGGGGAAGACGCTAATGTTGAGCCTCTCCATGGCGACGACGTAAGGGGAGGCAGCAGCACCTGGCTTGCCCTCCTTGAAGGCTGCGATCAATTCCGGGGAATCATACGGCACGAGAATACCAACGCAAAGCGCGCCGAGGATGAAGCTTTCCACCGACATGTTAGATTACAATCTTTCACTCATCAACATCCATCAACGGGAACAAGCTCTTACAAGATAGTGAGACGATAGAAGACGGAGTTGAAGGCACGGGGCATGACCTTTCTCGGGTTCTCGGCTTCACCAGCAGCCATAGAGACGTAATCGGGGCCGGCGATGGTGAAGGAAGCCTGGATAAGGCACTGCAAGAACCCCAGCCACCTCCCCAGAGTCCCCTCATAATACAGCTCGGTGAAAGCACCAGGGGAGTACCAGTACCGGAACCCGAACCGGTCCTTGTTCGGGTTCCCACCTAGCATGACAATGAAGGTGAACAGGATGAGCGCAACAATAAGAATGACCTTGCCCAGGGCGGCCCAGAACTCGGACTCCCCGTACCATTTCACAGCGAGCACGTTGATGAGGGCGTACAAGACGAGGATGATGGCAACAATAGCACCGACAGGGACAGCGTCACTCCAGAAGTTGATGATGAGGTTGCAGGCGACGATCTCGAAGGGGACCATGGCCGCCTCAAAGACGAAGAAGTTCCAGCCGGCGGCGAACCCAAAGGCCTCGTCGACGTACCGGCCGGCAAAGCGGATGAACGGGGAGGAGATGGGCGTGTATGTCACCATTTCAGCCATGCACAGCGTGACGCAGAGAATGAAGGTACACCAGATCGCTAAGTCACATGGGGGTCAATGTCTGTGCACCTCACGTCACGGAGTGGGAGAGAGGATATCTTGGCAGATGTAGCACGGCGTTGTCAGACTCACCAAAAGCCAGCAGGAGAGAGGCCGGGCCTCCATTCAGGAGCCCCTTGCCGATTTGCACCTATTCGCGGTCGAGCTTATGAGCACTTGACGTCCAGAAAAGAAAGGTGGTGGGAGGGGATTGGCCGCTCGCACATCATGGCATTCACTCGGCATGCAACTCGGCGAGGTCCATTTTGGTTTCTTACATAGAGGGCAGTTCCAATGGTACCACCGATACCAATGAGCTGGATGTGCCGAGACTTGAGCTTGCGGTGGGTGTGGTCCCTCTTCTCGAAGTCATTATCGTCTGAGATATTGCCGGCCAGGAAACTCGTCCCCTTTGTATTGGCGGCTTTCTCCTGGTCAGAGTTGTAGGCAGGCGGAGTAGCCTGGCTGGCTGATAGACGGCCCATTTCCAAGTCGGCGCAGACGAATGAGCAGCTGAGACGTCAACGAAAGGCGATGTGCGTGAGGTTAGCCTCCAAAACCAGCCTCGAGAGGAAACCAAGGCAATCAGCAGCGGAAAATTGTTGCAGTCAGCGCAGGGAGAGGGGATGTGGTTGGCAGTGCTCCTAATGTGAGGGCATTCACAAGGATGGATCTTGAAGGAGGTTCTAGACCTCAACACCACACCAAATAAACAGCAACTGTGTGAAAATCTTCAAACTCCACAAAGATGAATTAAGAGTAGGCAAGACACAGGAATGCAAAGTGGGAGGGTACAAGGTATCTTTATTTGAGAGAAACCCAAAACGGCCGATAACCGATCTTACCGCAGCACATGGGACTGGCACGGCACAATCGAGAGAGAGGCAATAACGTTACGTTATGGCCCTGTCCAGGAACAAGCTCTCTCTATCAGAGGCAAGCAATCGAGGAACAATAATGAGGACCCATTGGACGATATGGGGCCACAATCTCAACTAGAGACGTCGGTTGCAGCCAGGGCCCCGGTGCAATGGATGGATGGACGCATCCGGCATCCTGCTTTTCCCTCAAAAGAAGGCCCAGGCCGAGACGGAGGCTGGCTGGCTGGCGAGAGCCAGAGAAAGCATGGGCCAGACGAATGCGGTACGATCTGACGGCAGTTTGCTACCGCCTCTTGATAGGCAGAGTCTCCCCTCCCGCACCAAAAGCTATGGAGAAGGTGGTCCCCCGTTATGCATATCTGCAAAGAAGCATCGTCGAATGGCCGGGCTTGAGCAAGACGGCGGGCACCAAGCGCCTCATCCTGTCTCGTATGTGCATAGTCCCAATTAGTGCCTCGTAACCTCGGTCCTTTGTGTCTACAAAGCCCACAAATCGAAAACAAATAAAAGTAAGAATCTCGAGAAAATCCAAGACACACGCCATGTCTGGCTCATCTCCACCGGTACGTTTGTGCGCCGAAGGAAGTACCAGGCCGTAAGCGGATGGGCCACACAGCATCAGGTACACCAGTACCTTGACCCAAGTACTCCTTGTCCCCACCGTCTGTTGAGGCCTCTTGCTCTGGATTCTACCAGCCATTGGATCCTCCCACAGCGATAAAGAGGCCCCGGCACACTGCACGCAACTGCACGTCAGCCAGGGCGAGCACGATAAACAACCAAAAAGCAAGGTTATTCCGCCTCTCGGTCCCGTCTCACATGACGCTGGGCAGCAGCACAAACTTCCCCAGCTCGGCCGTTCCCTTGAATCGGGCCTAGCGCAGCGCACCATCCCAGCGCCCAGGGCATCCCAGCCACTGACGATGCGCTGCTGGGCGTGGGGACCTCCCTGCAAATGGGGTCCTGATGGGGGGGCCTTGGGGGAAGATTCAGAGGGCCCGAGGTGAGGGGAAATGGCCCAGGCGCTGGTGCTGGCACTAACGTACTGCCAGTGATGCGCCGCGACTTTCTCTCCGGCTTGGCCACCACTGACAATTGAAGCTACGACCCATCCTGCTACAACCCAACGCACATGTTCTTCCATCCTGCTTCCATGCGGTTTCTCCAACGGAGCAGACATCTGCAGAACCCTGGGCCTGAGAGGTAGCCCGCCAAGAGGCCTCGCACATGGTCCTCCCAGCCGCATAGCCGGGGTACCAAGACCAAGACACACAAGACACACAATCGACGTTATCACCAAGGGCCAACCGATCAGCTCTCTCAATTAATGATCCTTGGCAGGGTCTCGCTGCCCCGTCCAATCACAGATCTATCAAGTCGAACCACCCGCCTCCACAAGTGTTCTACTACTGCCTACACATGCAACACATAGCTAAATCGACAGGGTTAACCCAACAAGCATGCAGATACCAGACCTACTTTCACACACAATACAGCCAGCCCAGTGAATCCATCCTCGGGCTATTTCTCTCTAGCCCGCCGCAACGGTCCTAGTGTTGTCTAGACTCCGTGAAATACGGCTGCCTGGACGAGAAATCAAAAACACCTTCCATTTCCAATCAGCCCCCCAATCACCATCATCCGTCCTTTCTCCCCCACACACAACCGGGGCGTTTTGACCTGCATGCACACATGCAGAGGGTGTCAGTTTTTGTGCTTGTGCTACGTCAATCTTTCGGACTCACCGATGGATGGGAACACCACCCATGCTTATCCAGCCCGCCTCAGCTATCTAGGTACTCATAGACCTTTCAGCATATCATATTGATGCAGACGACCGGAGCCCTGTCTCAACCTCGCTTACGGCGAGAGGCAGGGTGGTGGCGGTTCGACGTTGCATGCCACGGGATAGTTACGCAAAATTGAAACTGGACATTCTGGGTTTGTTGGGGGGTATTCGTTCTAACACATAATAGGTACAAACAGATGTCTGCTAACATGAGAAATCTTGCATAATCCTCCGTATGTTCTGAGATATCACAATTAAGTACCCCGCTCTTCGCTTCAGAAAAAAGAAAGGCCAAATAAATCATACCAGTCAGGTAACAAAAGGAAAGAGTCCGATAAAATAAAAACACATTTACTCAATGTGATGGCTGTCAACCCTTCGAGGAGCCTCTCCCTATCAGCCAAGGAGAGGGCAGACCTGTTGTCAATAGCCTCCACGTCCTTGCATTTCTTACCTCCTCTTTCAATAAGTCATGAACATATGATTCATGGCATCGTCTCCGTTATCATCCTGAAAAATAAAAAAGACTGAACAAAAACGAGAAAAGCGCATCGAGAGTATGAACTTCCATCACCAGCGCTCCTCTTACAATTCGTCCTTGTCGTGCTGTACCTTGGCTTTGATGGCCTCGGTGGCCTGGCTGGCGGCACTACCAATATTTGACGTGGCAGTGGCGTAAGCAGCTTGAAGCTTGGACAGGACACTTTGCTGGAACGTGTCATCTTTTCCAACCAGGAGTTCCGATACAATATCCGTAACAGCAGCGTACTGCTTAGATGCCGTAGCAGATGTGTCCTCGGATCCTGCCGTAACTCTTGACACGGCCGAACTAGCCTCGTTGAAGAGACTTTCATACCAACCAATCTGCTTCTGTTCTCCGTAGACCTGTCCCTCCAGAGTTTGGAGGACGTTGTCCCACGTCTCCGCCAAGGCGGCGCCCGCCAAGTAAACCTGCTCGCTCGCCGCATCAATGGCGGATTCGATAGAATCGTCGACAGCCTTGATGGCGGATGCAACGTTGTCCGCCGCGGCGGAATAGGCAGAGCCAGCTACATCCTCAGCCGCCTGGATCACGGAAGCGGCTGACTCTGTGGCGATCGAGGCGACCGATGAAAGGGTGCCTGCAAAGTCAGTTGGCGTCGGTGTTGGTGTCGCTGTGAGGGATGACATGGCAGAGGATGCAGCGGAAAGGAAACTTGAATATCGGTCTTGTGCGAGACCAAGGCCTGCGTAATAGTTCATCTTGGCCTGGCTATATAACTTCTCGGCGTTTGATGTCGGTGTAGGTGTCGGAGTGGCAAGGCCAAGAGCAATGATGGCACTCTGATACTGGATTTCTGCCCACACGCGACCCTCGTTGAGGCGCTGCGCGGCGATGGACTCTACCTTCTTCTGCCAATCGACAATGGATGTTGGCTTTGGTTCCTCGGTAGTGGTCCTTTGAATTCCAGCAGAAGCAGCCGATACTACTGCGTCAAATTGAGAGCTGGCTGCTGCAACAGCATTGTCATAGGCTGCGGAGACGGAAGAAAAGAGTTGGTTGTGAACTGGCTTGGGAGTTCCGTAGATTTGAGCCGAGATGATGGATGCAGCTGTAGCGTACTGGTCAGATGCCGCAGACACGGCTTTAGCATAGGCGTCCTCTGCAGCGCTTGTCAAGTCGGCCAATAGATCACCCTCCTCTTCTTCCTCGTTGGCGCTCTCGTCTTCATCATCGTCTGTCTCCTCTGCCTGCTCATAAAGAGCTGCATAAACATCATCAGTCTCATCATCCTCGTAGTCTTCAAGGATGGGTTGGCGGTTGCGGACGGCCTGAGCCATTGCTCCAAACATGGCTGGCTTAGCTGATGGAGTCTCGTACGCTTTGTGAGAATCTGCTTGTGAGCCAACATCTTCATCAATGTCTTCAGCACGCTTTGGGGGCTCAGGAGCCTTTGAGTCCTCTGAACCGTCTGCGCCGTCCGAACCGTTCGCGACGATGAGGGTCGTTCCTGATAACAGAACTTCAGAGGCTTCGGATAGGAGGCTGCTCACGGTAGAGGACTCCTCGGCTTCCTTGGTCTCATCAGCAGATTCAGAGGCTTCAATCGTGCTCTCAGCTTCATCTGGAATAGTAGAAGAAATGTCTTCAGCATCAGTCGAAGCGCTAAAGGCACTCTCATCCCCAGAAGTGGGGAGAGAGGAGTCGGCGCTGTCTTCAGAATTGTCTTGAGCTTCATCAAAATCAGCACTGGAAAGTGTCTCGGGTTGGGAGGCAGGCTCCTCACCACCCTCAGCGGCACGAGCGACACGTTCCTCCCCCTGCCTAGCTTCTGCGGCAGCTCGTTCGGCCTCTTTCTTCGCCTCTTCCTCTGCCTCCTCTGCTGCTTTGATCGCTGCCAGTCTAGCCTCCTCGGCAGCGATGGCGGCGGCCTCAACAGCCTCAGCAGCAAGCTTCATCTCCTCCAAATTAAAGTTGTCCGACGAATCCTGCGCCAAAACCTTCCAATGGGTGACTTCCTTAAGACGCCCCAGTTCTTTGGCAGCATTAGAAGCAATCTCCATGGATTCGTCCTCGACCTGAGCTGAGGCCTCTTGAGCCGCCAGGAGGGTAGGGTGGGTAACGATGAGCTGCTTGAGCTGGTCGGTCCACGCGCTAAATGTTGTCTTGAGCTCATGGTACTTTTGCCAGTCTTTGTATGTCACACCATCAGTCCAAGCCCACTTCATGCCAATCTGTTGCAAGGCTAGGCCTCTTGTCTCGTCAAGTAATTTGAAGTGAGCATCGGCAGCGTTGACGACGGTGTTCTGCAAGTCAGTGTCGTACTTCTTGCGCCATTCGCGAATTGCCTGCGCCTTTTGCTTGATAGCAACGCCTGCAGTTCGGACCGCCTTGACTGCCTCCTCTTCCGGGTCTTTGAGGCCCGTTGTGCTCTGCTCAACGAGGGCCGCGATCTTTTTCTTGAGTGTCTTGACTTCGGACTCGACGGTGGCCTCCAGGTGTTCCATCAAACTTGCTCCGGTCTTCTTGATCTCGGCTTCGATCATCTGCTTGGCAATCTCGTCGACACGCTCTTCCATATCATTGGCGCCCTCATCAGCGAGCGTGGCAAACCGGTTCTGCCATTGCTCGAGATCCTGGGCCACCATCTCGCGCGCCTTCTTGCGCTTGTCGTTCTCGTTCTCCCCAGGGGCTGGTGCTTGGACTGGTTGCGCATAGGCTTCCTTGCTCTCAACTCGGGGGGTCTCGGATGCGGTCGCTTCAACAGTCGCAACGCTGGTAGACTGGACGGTGGGTTTGCTAAATGCCGAAGTTGTCGTGGTACTACATACATCGCACTGTTAGCTCCTGTCGACAAAGACCAGGACTCATTCCTCTATACGAACCTCTCGAAGTCAGGGAGCCTCTCGACCTTGGACTTAACCCGAGTTCCATAACGTCCGAGGCGCTCCCCAATACGGACAAGCTGGGGTTCAACATTCTCTACGTAGATGACACGAAGATGCGGCCAGATTGCGGTATCAAGGAAGGAGCTAGTCTTTCCCCAAGCCCAGGAGGCAGTTGGCAGGGCGGTATCAGCCGTGAACTTGGACGCAGTGCGGTAGGCATCGACAGCGTATGGTTGGACAAAGGTATAGCCGGGAAGAAGGTACTCATAGTAGACTTGATAAGCCTCGGTTTGGGCGGCATCGACGTATGGGCCCAGCACATCATTGGCCTGCGTGATGTATGGGCCGACCTTGTCGTCGTACTTGTCGCGCACAAGTCCTTGGATCTTCTGAAGCTGCACCTGCCCGTTCCTCTCCCACTGGGCCAAGCCAAATTCCTGTGCCTTTTCTACGTATGGAGTGCCGTACTGGACAGCATACTTGTGTGCCGGGACGAGAACCTTTTGATTGAGTGTATCATAGTAGGGCTGCGCAACATCAACGTACGGCGCAGCGTACTCGTCGTAGTAAGGCTGGACGTAGGGAGCCACGAAGGTCTTGGTCTTGAAGTAATATTGGCAGATGAACGGGGAGGTATCGTCGCAAGCCTCGAGAGAAGGAGGACAACGGAAGAGAACAGTGAGAATGCTGAACCACGTCGCGAGCCTGGAGAAAAACAAATGTTAGTCAATCGTGACATCTTCCTCGAGAGCCAGCTAGTAGAAGTAGTAATTTGGCATGACGAACCAGGCGACTTGATTGAACAACCACGACAAAAACCCCCGTCGCTTCACGATACCTCGTCTCTTACCAGCAGCGGCCGGTTTACCCGCGGGCTTGGCCTTGCCGTTGGTGAAGCCGTTGGCAGCTTTGAGCGATCCATTGGATTCCGCCATGGCGGGCGACTGTCACGCACGCTTGCGTCTGGCTCAGTTGGATGTAAGATGGAAAGACGGGAAGGCTGTCGGCTGCATAGGACCTCGGCGAATGTCGAGCGACGGGATTCACAGCAAAACACTGAACGGAGTGTTGCTTGACTAGCAAAAGCAGAAGCTCGTGCACGACACAACACGAGACGAGACGGGAAGCTTGGTCTCAAACGATGCAAATGTGGAGAATGGATTTGGCTTGTCCCATGCGACAGACGCTCATTTGTCAAGCTGGCTGCAAGCTGTCAACAATCGATACCTTGTAAAACGCAGGTGCAATTTAGTGGGTAGCAGGAGCCTGTCAGGCGGCTGCCACGGACCAAAACAGGCATTCGCACTTGTAGGTACTTACCAGGATCACATGAATCAGTCCACGACCGACTGCTTTCAAGATGGATGAGATGGGAGAAATTCAGCCAAGAACCGTGCCGGAGCGACAGGGACAGACATTGATTTTACTTTGATCTCAGCTTCACGCTCAGGGGGTCAGATTGGCAGGATCCAAGGCAGGCTGCGGGCTCCCACCACCCATCTGGGTCCGTCTATTACGTCGCCCAAGTAGGTTCTGACGTAGGGAAACCCGAGGATCACAGGCACCGTCACGTCATCACGAGGCAGCACATCCTGCCAGTCACCACCAGACAAGCCTGCTCGAATCTGCACGGGGATGCGCAAGGGTGGAGATAGATACCGACACTGAAGCACAAGCTTGATTCCAGATGCAACATGCCTGGCCTTTGCACATGTTATTTTGTGATTTTATCTTATTGGTGAGGGGAGGGGCTGGTTTAATCAAGCTTGTCGGATCCGAGTTGCCTGCTCCAGGTGCATTACTGCTGCCATGTTTCTTCGTCGAAGTCCATCCACATTCTTCAGCACAGATTCTTGATTTATTAAAGAAAACAAATAGAAAACCCCCAGTATCTGTATCTACCGGATCTGCGTCTCTCACCCATATCTTCTTCAACAGTATGCGCAATGTCGTCAAGTGGCTGTTATCAAAGGCTAGTCCCTGCCTAGATTCATTCTGCAGAGAGGACCATCGCCTAGATCTGTACCTGGGCGGCCTCCCAAGCAATGCATCGCATCTCCATCTGTAGCCGCGCAGTGGAGTTTCCTGGTTAGAATAAAGCAAGCGATGATGAAGGGTGATGAGTGGTCGGATGGTCGTCTATCTCCAGAAAAGCTTGCTGATGCTTCCAACTACCTTTCCTTCTAGTACCAAAGCCATGCGAACTAGTGTTCCTACCTTATCTTAGTTCACAGTCCATGTTCATTAGCTACTAAGTCCAACTCGCCGTGCTTGATAGCGGTGGGGAAGATAGAGTCCGAGTAAAGACCAGGACACAGTTGCTCTACGGAATACGGCACCTAGCCACCTAGCATTAAGTTCTTGGGAGTTTCTCAGCATTTTACATCCATCACTTCTAGTTTATCCAGTCAGGCGCATGACAAAAATATGGCTCACGTTAAATAGGCGTAAACTAGGGGCGTACCACCAAAAAACCCATCAGTATAGCAAACCTATACTTTTCAGATTCAATTCCTACAATAATTTTCAACTACAATAATAAGATAAAAGTAATAGGCTGTATCTACTTTGAAAGAGCTTTTATATGATTAATTTCATTTTATTTAGATACTCGGATAGTTCTGTATGAATTGTTTGTATGGGCCATGTTTTTTTTGTCACGCGCCTGCCAGTGTCTTCCGACACGAGGACTCTCTTAGCTGACTCACGTACCTTGTCAAGACATGTCCAGCCTGAAGGTAACTCAAGTTAGGTACCCAGACGTGCAAATACCAGCGTGAACAAGACTACGACCCTAGATACGTAGGTACATTAACACCTTAGCATGCAGTGGCACACTAGAACATACAGCTGTAGGCATGGTTGATGAGATGCGGCTTTCAATTAGGGTTCACACACAATGCGACAATTAGCATGGCACCAGCCCAGCTTGTCCCAGAATCAAGTACATCTTCATACCAACAGATTACGTATCATATCGAGGGAAAAACCAGAGTGTTGGTTGGCATGACCCTGCATCAGGCTCGCATTACGCAAACCACGCTCTAGCCTCTTTCGGCCAGATTGAGCACTTGGTTGGGGCAAGCACCACCACATTCCAAGTTCCGCACGCCAACAGACGCTTAGGTAGGTACCTTAGTACACCCACGGCAATGGTACAAGGGTGCAAGAGCCACCGACACCCAAATTGTCCATCCAACGTCAATGGCTGGGGAAGTCCCAAGGCAACACTTGTTCCATCAAGCGCCTACTTCGGCCACTTTCCATCCATCGCCATAAACCCGTTGTTGTTCTAGAGACGCCTGTCCTTCCGAATGCTATGACCACTGCCAGGCGCTCTCTCTCTGCTTGCGTGTTTGCAAACCCTTGCCCGGGATCCCGGTCCATTTCTGTTCGTTCTCTCCACGCCGCCTTGACTTGCGGTGGGCATCGTCCATGCCATCCCACCCCTCCATCGAAGACGACATCCAGCTAACAGCAGCAACAATCTTAGTATCCGGCGCTCTCTAACAGTCCGCCCTTTCTCGAACAACCACGCCGCCTGTCGCATTCGTCTCCCCCTCATTGAAAATCGTCCGTCTGCGTGCAACCGCCCTGTGGCGGGCGAGGTCGCCCCGTCGCGAACCCAACCCATTTAGTCTCCGGTCAAATCAGCTACCTATTACCAGACGCACAAGCTCATCATGGCCGACTGGCAAGGGGCACCTCCCTATGGAGGCCCTCGTGTTTCTCTAAGAAATCCAACCCAACGACATGTCCGACGACCGACACACGCCGAAGACTCGGCGCCGGGTATTTGTCGAATATGTCGTGGTGAAGGGACCCCCGAAGAACCGCTCTTCCATCCATGCAAATGCAGCGGTAGTATCCAGCATGTTCATCAGGACTGTTTGATGGAATGGCTATCGCACTCGCAAAAGAAATACTGCGAGCTGTGCAAGACATCTTTTCGCTTCACCAAGTTTTATAATCCCAGCATGCCCGCCTCACTGCCTGTCTCCGTCTTCTTCCAACAACTAGTCCGATACGTCATCCAAAACTTCCTAGGATGGTTCCGTGTCATCATAGCCATCAGCTTTTGGGTGAGCTGGCTTCCATGGTTTATGCGACGAGGTTGGGCGTCGCTCTTCTGGATCAGCCAGGAGAGTTGGGGGAGCACCCAGGGTCAATTTTCCGGGTCCTCAGGGGCCATCATCGAGCTTTCGTCAACACTCCTCGGGGTGGATGTGTGTCCGGCCAGTCCCTTGTTCGCTCCCACGACGACTTCCGCCGAGTCGGTCAAGACCATGCTGAGCTGGTGGGAGAGCCAGCCCGTGACCATATACCTCATGCGTTTCCTCCTTGGAATATTTGGTCTGCCTGTTCCGCCTCCCCCGGTACCTCGCGCTGTCGCTGCGCAGTACACAACCCAAGAGCCCCAGGTGTCCCAGTCATTACTTGGAAATGTGCGCTTTCTACGACGACTGACCCGAAGCACCGCGGTGAACCAGACCATCATCTCAGTCTTTGAAGGCCAAATAATTACCATCATCGTCATGATCAGCTTTATTCTCGTAATATTAGTGAGAGACTATGTGGTACAGCAGCAGCCCGAATTAAATATGCGAGCCGGATTTGACGAAGTAGAAGAAGTTCCCATCAGGCAACCAATTCGGGTAGAACAGGCTCACCAAGTGGAATCGGAAAATGAATCAGACGAATCAGGCGATGGACGGCCAGCCGACGATACTCCCCATGCGGAGACCATGTATCGTGAGCCGAGCGATTCAGCTCCTCAAATGGGCCGATCTGACGAAGAATATGGCGAGAGCGTCTCTGGCTTGAATCCTCTAGTATCGGGGCATGATCATGATCTATTTGCCGACTCTGATAGCAGCTCATATGGCAGACACAATGGCCATCCCCAAATAGACACTCCTGGATCTTCAACCGAAACTTACCCAACACCTGTCAGGGCATTTGCATCCCTCCAACGGCCCAATGGCAATGGGTCGTCCCAAGATGTTGACTTTAATCCCATGGCTAACGATTGGTTCCGTCCTTCACCTGAAGAAAACAGTTCCCCAGTGGAGTCCACTAAAGGAAAGGAAAGGCTTCACGAATTCGGCCACAGCGATATCCCACCTTTTCTACTATCACAAAGTTCCGAGCCAGATGCTGGCCCTTCTCGCCCTAGAGCTTTGTCAGACGGCCCTCAAATGCAGTCTGGCATCAACCCTCTCGCCAATAACACGTGGTCCCTGGCTCACCTTCCGTCTGATGATGGTGTCAATGGGACATTTGATCCTGGGTTTCGCCCACCCCCGGTGCAGTCATCTTCTTCACACCAGTCAGATGCTGGGGCAGAATGGCGCAATTGGCAAGGAAATGGCTTCCAAGAATCAGAGGCTGATCGTGGTTACACCGGTATCCGTGATCAACTCGAAGCCGACGAAGAAGTATACCAGCCACCTCTAGAAGGCCGTATTATCCGTATCCCCTCCGCCCCTCCTTCAGAACCTGCCTCCACCGCCCCCACACAGCCTCCGTGGCCATCAACCCCGGCATCACCTGTACCTGAGGATTCATCGTTCAGCCTTTACCACTATATCTCTGATGCAGTGTTGGGATTCATGTGGGGTGGGTTGGGCGAGAATGAAGATTCAGACTCCGAGGAGGACGCGGAGGAGGCAAATCCTACAGATGAGGCCAACGCCGATGCTAATGTAGCTGCGGCTGCTGCCGCCGCCGCCGCTGTTGGGGATGATGACGAGTGGGAAGATGAACCTGTTCGCCGTGCACCAGGCAATGGGGCAAATAATGCAGACGCACCAAACGGCAACAGGCCTGGAGAAGCTGTGGCTAACCCTGTGAATCCCGAGGCTGCTGGAGTCGCAGGCATGGAACCCGAGGCTATTGAAGACATGGAGGATTTTGAAGGGATCATGGAACTGCTCGGCATGCGGGGTCCGATCACCAATCTTTTCCAAAACGTCATATTCTGCGCGGTCCTCGTTCAGGCAGCTCTTTTCTTGTGCGTCTTCACACCCTTCAATGTCGGGCGTATCTCAATCTGGGTTCTTGCAAAGCCTTCACGGCTTATCCGAGTCATATTCGAGTTCTCAAAGTTCATGCAGGATCTGCTGTTTTTCTTTGCCGGGTTCACTTCCTGGGTACTCTTCAACACGGTCGACATGTTTGTTGCTGTGATTGGTGGCGCAGTGAGGACACAGGTTCTCTCTGCTCGCAAAGGATCCTGGAATTTCTTCATGGGCGCTGCTAAACGTATCTTGGATTTCTTTGCCTTTGACTCTCCATCCTCAGGCTCGGGGATGCAGCACTGGTCCGCCATTAGCCACCAAGCCCTCTACTCGATCAAGGAACAGGTCGCAACATTCTTCCTATCTGCAAGCGATTTCTTCGTCTCTTTGTATGACCCTCGCAACGTTATTCCTGCTATCGCTAGCGTGACCAAGGTTCTCCGGGACAACGTCCCAAGCATACTCTCTGTCCTTTTCAATCCAAGCTATTGGGTGATTGAATTGGGCCCAGCCAAGAGCCCTCCTCTAAAACTGGAACTTGCCAATTGGTCTGCCTCAGATATCACATGGGCCATCCTGGCTGGCTACATCACGATCTTCACACTCGCTGGCTTATACATGAATAGTGAAATCCGCCTAGCTCGTGGCACTCTCTTCGAAGACTGGGAGACTGGCCTAATCAATTCTCTGCAACAAGCAAGCGGAATACTGAAGGTTATCACGGTCATCAGCATCGAGATGCTAGTGTTCCCCTTGTATTGCGGGTTACTCCTTGACCTCGCTGTGCTCCCCCTCTTTGCAAATGCAACCCTCAAGTCTCGTCTGCTCTTTACATACAATAACCCTTGGACTTCGGTATTTGTTCACTGGTTCGTCGGCACCGGATATATGTTTCATTTCGCTCTCTTTGTTTCTATGTGTCGCAAGATCATGCGGCCTGGAGTACTTTGTAAGTTCGGTTTCGTTCAATGTCATAAATGACCCAATATACTAACTGACTTTTTTTTAGATTTCATCCGAGACCCTGATGATCCGGAATTCCACCCTGTGCGGGATGTTCTCGAGCGAAGCCTCATGACCCAGTTGCGGAAGATTTTATTCTCCGCCTTCGTCTACGGGACCCTGGTCATCGTGTGTCTTGGGGGCGTTGTCTGGGGCCTTGGTTGGGGAGCTCCCAATGTTCTCCCCATTCACTACTCGTCAAATGAGCCCGTTCTGGAGTTCCCAGTTGACCTTCTTTTTTACAACTTCTTCGTACCCCTAGCATTCAGCATAGTCAAGCCTGGTGATGGTCTACAAGCCATGTACCGCTGGTGCTTCCGCAAAAGCGCACGGGTTCTCCGCCTCACATATTTCCTCTTTGGAGAACGCCGCGTCGACGAAGAAGGAGTGCTGCAGCTCGCTGCAGACTCGCCCCACCACAACATGCCATTCTGGCGAAAAGCGATGCTTGGTCTCGATGCCGATAAAAACAATGTCATCCCCAAGCCATGGAATGATGTATTCGACGGCATCGACCATAAGAAGGGCAAATCAACACCACAAGAAATCCGATATCTGCGCCACAAGAAGGCTCGACTAGTAGACTCAGGTCAGCTCATCAAGGATGGTCGGTTCGTCCGTGCTCCGGCTTCTGATCGAGTGAAAATCCCTAAAGGCAGGAAGGTGTTTCTAAATGTCAATGAACGAGGACGGCGCACAGATGGCAAGCCAGACGAGGGCCTATATGCGACTGACCAGTTTCAGATGGTGTATCTCCCCCCACATCTCCGCACTCGGATCATGCTTTTCATCCTGTGCATCTGGACTTTTGCTGCCGTCACCGGTCTCAGCTTGACCATCATTCCTCTGGTTCTGGGCCGAATGGTATTCAAGATGGCTCTCCCAGAACATGTACGAACGAACGACATCTACGCATTCTGCATTGGTATTCACATACTTGGTTTTATCACCTATTCCGCCTTCAACCTACGAGGGATCTACCTTAAAGCCAAGGGTTTCCTACACAATGGCCCTGGCCAAAAGGTAGGGAACAGCCTGGCGAGTGTCTATCGGCCACTGCGTCACGCAGCCAAGATGGTTTACGCGTACGCTATGATGTTCATCGTCTTCCCTTTGGTACTTTCAACCATCATAGAACTCTATGTGGCAATGCCGACACATACATACATCAACCCACCGACTGCCGCAGGACTGAAGGGCGGCTCAGAGGCTGGAAGTGGCAACACACAACACAACATAAGGATCGTAGAGTCTTGGACGCTCGGTCTACTATATATGCGCCTCGCGGTGCAGCTCATTCGGAAATTTATGCCCAACAATCGATTTACCTTGGCAATGCGTGCTGTGCTACGCCGAGGCTGGCTGGACCCAAATGTTCGTATCTTGACCCGAGCGTTTGTTGTTCCCGGCTTTTTCATATTTGGCCTGGCCATTTTTGCGCCGCCGGCTGTGGTGCTCTGGGCAGAACGGTTGGAGGGCTTGAAGCCCGAAGATCTCCGAGGGGAAGCAGTGGCGCAAAGAGTAGTGAAATTCCGTCGGTCGTATCCCGTCGTGGCCTTTGGCGGCGTCTTGGTCAGATACTTCATCATGGCGAGACATGGATTCCACACGCTCAAGGTTAAAATCCGAGATGACGCATATCTTATGGGCGAGAGACTACAGAATTACGATGGGTCTCCGCTCGAGGTTAAGCCAGCCAGGGTGCACTCGGCTAGGGCTGTATGAAATAGAAACTGAGCACCGGAAGAAACTGGATTCGTTGACGAGATGACGCGCTACGACGCTTGGACAACACTACCTTACACAGTAAACTTACTATTAGCGGATATGCCCAACCTGACTCCCAAGCGATTTGTATGATTGATGGGTCATGGCTCGGGAGTGGAGGATTTAATATGAGCTGGTTGGGCGTCAACTGAAATTTTGTACATATCACCGCCTTTCGCATAAGGCGCAGACCGCATCACTCTGCGTATTTGGGAGATGAGTTTCGGCAGTAAACACAGCGTTGTAAATAATCTCAAGAAAGAACAAGAGTCACCTTCCAAAAGGTAATATGCATGAATAATAAACATCTATGCCAGCCATGTGTGCGTGCTGAGCACCACTCGGGCAACCTTATCAAGACCGCAGGTAGGCAGGCATCCGAGCCCAACCAGCCAATACAACAAGGATGGATGTACAAATGCGGGAAATAAGCGGATGAGCCATGACGAAATGTGGGCACACGTGACTTGTCAGCTGTTGGCTTCCGTTGTCACGGACAGTGGCGGAGCTAAACCCAAAGGGGTATGGTCGTTGCTGTCGGCGTCAGGAGGAAGGGAGTTTGTTACAGTGTTATTGCAGTGGTTGCGGGAGGCCCAGGGCCAGCCAAGGGGGCGCTCGCACGGCATAACTCTGGCCAGACAGGAGCCCAGAGGCAGGGGGGCAGCCCCACTCCAGCGAGTGGGTGGGTAGGTAGGTGGTCGCATCAACAACACTGACCCAGAAGTCACAAGCCAAAACATCAATGTAACAAACGACGACAGCCTCGACGACGAGCACTGCCAGCGACAGCCTCTGGCTTTGCGGCCTCGCAATCACGGTACGACGACAACCAGGTAAGTCCAGCTGCTTCTGCGACTAGCAGCCCGTGATCTCGACCAACGGCAACCCCGAATTCACTAACCCCCAGCGCCCATCCTCCCGAGAAAGTGAGTAGATTCCCCCCAAGGCGCACTCCCCGACTGTCACCGGCGGCGATGGCCCAACCACTCGTTGCATCAGTCCAAGAAGCGGCGATCGCTAACAGGAGGCACTGCAGAGGGCCAGACACGACCAGCTTGCTTCTTGTGTTATACTTTCTTCTCTCCTCCCATTTGTTATCCGCATTCCTTCCAGACACCGTTATCGCTACGACTTTCATTTGTTATTCCAACATATTGCATGGCGCCTTACCACACGATACGACCCAGAACCGATTAATTACGAGCACATCGGCAGTCTCGCGTCTTTTACTGCCATACCTTGAACCTATTCAAAATCAAGATACCAGAAAACAACACAAAAACAACAACCTCCAAGGCCAGGCAACACTAGTACACCGCCCAACATGGCTGAGCCACCATCCTCCCCACCAAGCGAGGCAGCCAGCGCCGAGGACGCCCTCTCCTGGTACAAGTCGCAATATATTCAGCTTGAAGCAGATCTCGCCGACTTTCGGGAATCTAGTCGCGAACTTGAACAGGAGCTTGAGAAGGACATTGAGCGTGCAGAGAAGCAGGAGCGGGTGCTGCAGGAGAAGGCAGAGACGCTGGCTTTCGAAGTAGAGGAGTGGAAGGTGCGCGCATATCCTTACATGGCATATATTGCATATTCTCTTGTCTCGGGACGAAACTAACTTGTTATTCTTCTTCCAGCGCAAGTACAAGGAATCCAAGCTGGAGGCGGGATCAGCCCAGGCTGCGTTGGAGAAGGAAATCACCACTCTACGGGATTCCAACCGAACCTTCCAGCTGAAGATTAGGGACATTGAAGTCGCCAACGATGATTTCGAGCGACAGGCCCGCAACACCACCTCTTCTCTAGAGGACATGGAGTCCAAGTACAACCAGGCTATCGAGCGCGGCGTCATGATGGAGGAAGAGATCAAGCAGGGAGAGCAGGAGCGTGAGAATCTTCGAATCGAGTCGCAGCGCCTCCGGGAGGAACTCTCAGATCTCAAGATCGAGGCTGAGCTGCTCCAAGACAAGATCAAGAAGCAAGAATCCCGTCACCTCTCCACCATCTCCACCGATCTATCAGTTCTTAGCTCTCCAACCTTTGACAAGAATGGCGGCGGCTCTCCACACTCAACTGCAAGCTCTCCTCTGGTTACAACGCCACCGGACAGCAAGCCAAATTCCACGGCCGATGCCGACGGCGAAGATCACGAGCCTCCATCACCACCTATGTCCGATGTGTCGCTGTCACTACCAAGGCGCACGGATGCATCATCTCACCGACCCACTGCCTCGATGTCAAGCGCGGCTCGCAAAACTCGCCTGCCTTCTACTTCTGACACTACGCCCAAGCCCAGACCATCCATGACGAACATGCGACCGCCCGGTGGCCGACTCTCTGGTGGCGGCGGTGTTCCCCTGCGAACACCAGCCAACAGGTCTACTAAGCCACGGACCGGACACAAGCTCCCTGCCTCGAATTCTCTTACTCATATTCGCGTTCTCACTGCCCAGATGCAACGCCTCGAAGCTAGGGTGCATTCAGTGCGGTCTAGGTTGCCAGCACCAACCTACACCCCTCCCCGCGCTTCTCCCCGTGGTTCGGCCGCTAATGTCCCATCGACCGTTACCATGAGGAGTCGAAAGCGCACTACTGGATCAACAGCCTCATCTGTGGCTGGAGACGATACCACTCCTACCAATCTCCGCTCTTCCACCTCGTCCAAGCCCAGCCACGTACCCCGACTTAGCACGTCGGGGGTCAGCCGCCTCTCATATGGTCCTCTTCCCAACCGAGCACCGGACCACGATGCCAGTCGCCCAAGCTCACGAGCTAGTGTCTCGTCGATCGCCAGACCCGTCTCTCGCACTGAGATGAATGCGCCGCCCCGCCCCATGTCCAGGACGTCGATATCCGGAGCTCGTACACCTCTTGGGCGGCCCCGATCCTCTCTCGGTGGATCTTACCATGGACATTCAGCAAGTGTTGGTTATGCAGACCTCGAGGAGGAAGAGGAGGATGGCGAACTCCAAACCCCCAGCCGCCAAGGCGTCTATTCAAAATTTGACCCAAATAGCAGTACCAGCAGCATCCCAGGCCCCAGCACTAGTGGAATTCCCATGCCCAGCGGCCGGCGCCAAAGCGGTACTGGCAGAAGAGCAAGCAACAGCGCATTGAGGGATTCAATCTCTCGGCCAAGGTCGACGGTTGGGCATAAGCTGCAGGACCTCGGGGAGACCTACTAAGGATATCTCTCCCACTAGACTTGAACATGATACCCCACTCCTCAGCTTCAGTTCTTCTTTGAGATTTTGATTCCTCGGGCGGTTATTTTTCTGGCTTCTGGCGCAGCATGATCTATCGGATGGTTTTTAGCATGGGCAGCGAAAGAACGGCGAAGCGGTTGATTTTTTTTGTTGGCCTTTGTTGCTTTTGGGGTGGTTATGGGATACGGCGCGATTTCGATCATGATTCCCAGACGCTTGGGTTTCCTATCTTGCGCGTGGAGCTTTATGAGGATACGGCATACTTCTCTTTTCTACTTTGCGACCCTCGTCCTCTTAATAGATGCTCTATAATATGTGAGCAAGGGGGTGAGGCCCTGTGTGGACTACCCTATGAAGGTAACGAAGCCAGGCGAGGCGAGATGAGTCTACTGGATGATATCAGTCGTGCAAGAATGCACATCATCAATCCGGATCCTGGGCAAGGATATAGAATCCCGGGATCCGATTACATTAGCACATACATTGTTTTCATTTGTCTTTTTGGATGGAGGAGGATGAAGTGAATATCCTCAGAATATATAACATAAAATGATACTCTTAAATTGATTCTCTTAAACCATTGTCTTTACTGCTAGTTGATTTGCGAAACCGCAATCTCTCCTGTGGTCTAAGGGAGTCAACTGAATGATCCAATATTTCACTCTCCTTTAGTGATCTCAAAGGATGAAAATGTCTACTATTCTTCATTCTCAATGAGAACACATCAAAATTCCAGATAGTTCATCGTACTTGAAATATCGCATAGGCAATGCCATGCCTATGCCGTGGACCGCTGTAGGGTAGGAAGCAGCAGCATCCCATCTCATCTCAATCTTCAGCAGATGATCGACAAAAAAGGCCAACAAGACCGCCATCCCTTAACCCGTCTAGGCTAAGCTGGCCACCGCCCAGCAAGTTGTCAATTTTTCTTTTGGATTTTTTCTTCGGTTTTTGTTTAGCGTTGAGGAAATACCCACGCGCACCCCCCAGGTGGCCAACTACCTACGTTAGTGCGGGGCTCCTTCGGGTAACCCTTTTCTCAACAATTGGGGGAGAGCAAGCGAAGCAAAAATGGGTGCCTTGAGATGAAAGCGTACGTCCGCCGCCGTCGGGCAGGGAGGTTCGGTAGCTGCTGACATGGGTCTGGGGGACGGACAGGTCTTCTTCTTTTTTCTCTGGTTTTCTTTTTGGTTGGCCCCCTGTCTGATTTACGTTTTGGGCAAGTTCTTCGTTGCATGCTCCGTGGGTTGCTTTGGGGTCAGATCTCGCTTGTTACGTATAGTAGATCTACACATGTTGGAATCAACCGAGAGGCACTGTTTATCGTTGCCATGAGGGATTGTCTCACCGGCTCGCCAGCCGGCTTTACACTCGTGCGTTTTTAATTTGACGCTTCGTGGTTGGCGAGGTAATGGGCCCGTGGCCATTGACGGGAAGCTTCGGTGATCGTTGATCAAGGACCCGGTAAAAGGGGGTGGGTCTAGGACGGCAATGTTGGGGTTCAATTGTAAGGTAGGCCACGAGGGGGATTGGCGGAGCTAAAAGGGTCTTGGGATTTTTTTCTCTCTCTGGCCTTCTGGCCCGAGTGTTCACACCCACCTCATGAATGGCGATGGCCTCCCCCCTTCGAGTTTGATTGCGTTATCTTGCTCTGTCTCTATGTCTGTCTCGCCGGTTTCAGACCTTCCATTGATAGGAGGCCGTCGGTCAAAATTGGCCGAGGTATTGCATTCCTGTGTCTGCGATGTAGGCCGATAAGAGATAACACAATGAACTTAAGGCACGTCGATGATTGGCGCTAGTAGACGTCAGAGGCCGCGCTCGGGTGGTTTTTGATTGGCCGGGGAAGCGGATAGATGGGGCAGGCCGCTCCCAAGAGTTTGTCTGGGAAGCAAGCCACTTGCGCTGGGCTTCCATCGACAGGACGGACTGTTGCTGTTGAGCGGCCATGGCTGGTCTGTCTGTCCGCGCGGATCCGGATGAAGTATCCCATGGCTGTTGAGTCTGTTAGCAGCAGGAGACATGGCCTTGAAGATAGCGAGTCATTCACTTGTTCCATCCCATGGGGATTGTTTGTGCTGTGTGGAACATTGGAAGTTCTGTTCTGATTCCTCACGTCAGCGTTTCCATGTCCGCGCCGTAGCCACGCACTTACACGATGCATACGCACTTATCAGTAGGTATTTGGTACATCGATATTGCAGAGATATGGCCGGTTCGTTCTGGTATGTGTGGCAGTTTATGAGGCTGCGTGTAAGATCTAATGATCTACACACCCTGCCATTCGCGTGTCGGGCCTTCATCTTCATCTAGCCAAGGAGGGGTTAAATTACTAGTTGGACGGGCAATTTGCCTGGGCGGGGGCCTTCGATGAAGCCCAATCTGGGACATCGCAGCCAGGTCCGCAAGCGTACGCAGCGTTTTGGCTGGCCTTCTGGCCAGTAGGCATCGAATGGCGCATTGAGACGCGGGATGTTGCAATGACAGGCAGCTGTGCTTATCTCGAGTCGCTCAACGACTGCATGCGCTGCAGAACCGGACAGGGAAGCGGGAGGGTGGATCAGTTGCATCCCGTCGTCCATGTTGGGGTGCGTGGGCGTCTGTGCTTTCGGGCTCCGAATACCAATTATTGCGCGGGTTTCGGGGCCCAGGGCTTACATGGATGATGAACCTCCCATATGGAAACACTGTAGAGGGCGGGATCTGTTGGAGGGCGAGGCAAGACAGCGCTTGAGTAGCAGATAGCCTCGTTGCTAGGGATGGGGCCGTGTTGCGCCGACTCTGATAGAGGCGGTAGGTGGTAGCTCCCACAGCTCTGAAGGCAGATGGGTACATCGGGTCAACAGCTCCAACTTCCGGAGTTGCGGTGGTGAGCCCCTCCCTCCCCTACTAAGTAAGGTAGGTAGCTACAGCACAGAGCTTGGAGGGAGTTTCCCCTACCTCCCCTCCCTTAGATACTGTACCCACCACCCCCATCACCCCTGACCCGCTCCCCGATCGAATGGGTGTCCAGTACGGTTGCCCGCTAACGCGCCAAACTCCCAACAAACAGATTCTGTAGGTTACAGCCCGGCCAAAAGGTATCCTAAAGTCTGGGACCGAGCCCAAGGCGCCATATCTTCTCTCTTCCACCCTCGAGTTCTTCTCAATTCTCTTCCTCATCTCTGTATACCCGGGACTGCCCACCTCGCAGCTTGGTCTTGTAATCTAACTCCCAAGACCCCGTGTAATCAATTCCTACCTTATCCTCCTTGCTTTTCAGCGGTAACCAGCGACCTGCGCTTTCTGATCTCATTCACGAGGGATTGCTGTCTCCTCCCTGCAGCCCTCAGTCAGGTTTTTAGATGACGAGCTAAAGACCTGTACTCCATTGACGACGACGATACTCGCCATCACCTAATCTACAACCTACTCCTCCGATCCTCACATACCAGAAACGACGCTACCATGCCGGAAGCCCCCAACGGCCGGCCACAGGCCAACGGCAAGGTCTCATATGCCGAGAAGTACAATATTGCGGACCACTTCATTGGAGGCAACCGCTTGGAGAATGCGCCTGCGAGCAAGGTCAAGGACTTTGTCGCCCAGAACGGCGGTCACACCGTCATTACAAACGTGAGTTTTGCTGCCACAGTATCTGCTTTGGCGATGGGCTGGGCTGGAGCGCATTCGACGACCGATCCCTATGCCTGGCCTGGTGTTTTGTCGCCGGCAATGGCAATGGGCAGTCTGTGAATCACCCCACCATCGTGAGGCAGGAATTGCAATTGCCAGACACTGACATTCTGGGACACCCCACCCTGCAGGTTTTGATTGCCAACAACGGTATTGCAGCCGTCAAGGAAATTCGCTCCGTGCGAAAATGGGCCTACGAAACGTTCGGCGACGAGAGGGCCATCCATTTCACGGTCATGGCCACCCCGGATGATTTGGAGGCCAACGCCGACTACATTCGCATGGCAGATCACTACGTGGAGGTTCCCGGAGGCACAAACAACCACAACTACGCCAACGTGGAATTGATCGTGGACATTGCCGAGCGCATGAATGTCCACGCCGTGTGGGCTGGATGGTGAGTTTGTGTGAACCCCTACGAGATCGGAGATGAAATACTCCGTGATCAGTTGTTTGTGCATGTATCCAAGTGGGCAAGGGACGCAGCGCTGACAGGTAGCTGAAAACAGGGGTCACGCATCCGAAAACCCGAAGCTGCCCGAGTCGCTGGCAGCATCACCCAAGAAGATTGTCTTCATCGGACCTCCGGGATCGGCCATGCGATCGCTCGGTGACAAAATTTCCTCCACAATTGTCGCCCAGCATGCAGATGTGCCTTGTATCCCCTGGTCGGGAACTGGTGTTGACGATGTCGAGGTCGATAATAAAGGCATTGTCACGGTCCCCGATGATGTATATTCGAAGGGTTGCGTACAATCGTGGGAGGAGGGTCTTACCAAGGCTAAGGAGATTGGCTTCCCCGTCATGATCAAGGCCTCAGAAGGTGGAGGTGGTAAGGGTATCCGAAAGGCCTTGGGTGAGGAGGGCTTCGAGGCGCTGTACAAGGCTGCCGCGAGCGAGATTCCCGGATCCCCCATCTTCATCATGAAGCTGGCTGGCAATGCCAGACATTTGGAGGTGCAGCTTTTGGCTGATCAGTACGGACACAACATCTCTCTCTTTGGCAGAGATTGTTCCGTTCAGAGACGTCACCAGAAGATTATCGAAGAAGCACCCGTCACAATTGCCAAGGCCGACACATTCAAGGCCATGGAGGATGCGGCCGTCCGTCTGGGTAAACTGGTCGGTTACGTTTCCGCCGGTACCGTCGAGTACTTGTACTCGCACGCCGACGACAAGTTCTATTTCCTCGAGCTCAACCCTCGTCTGCAGGTCGAGCATCCCACCACTGAAATGGTGAGCGGTGTCAATCTGCCCGCAGCTCAGCTTCAGATTGCCATGGGTCTTCCTCTGCATAGAATCCGTGATATCAGACTCCTCTACGGCGTCGACCCCAAGACCTCGAGCGAAATCGATTTCGAGTTCAAGAACGAGGGCACCTCACTTACACAGCGCCGCCCCACCCCCAAGGGCCACACAACCGCCTGCCGTATCACCTCTGAGGATCCTGGTGAGGGTTTCAAGCCTTCCAACGGTGTGATGCACGAGCTCAACTTCAGGAGTAGTTCCAACGTGTGGGGTTACTTCTCCGTTGGTACTCAGGGTGGAATCCACAGTTACTCAGACAGTCAGTTTGGTCACATCTTCGCCTACGGTGAGAACCGTGCTGCTTCGCGAAAGCACATGGTTGTCGCTCTCAAGGAACTGAGCATTCGTGGTGATTTCAAGACCACCGTCGAATATCTCATCAAGCTTCTTGAGACCGAGGATTTTGAGGAGAACACCATCTCCACAGGCTGGCTGGATGAGCTCATTTCCAAGCGTCTCACTGCCGAGCGCCCTGATAGCATGCTCGCTGTTGTTTGCGGTGCCATCACCAAGGCCCACATTGAGAGCGAAGAGTGCATGGCCCTCTACCGTGCCGGCCTCGAGAAGGGTCAGGTTCCTCCCACACAGATCCTCAAGACCACTTTCAACATTGATTTCATCTACGACGGGTTCAGGTACAAGTTCACTGCTACGCGCTCTAGTACTGATGCCTACCACCTGTTCATCAATGGATCCAAGTGCACCGTTGGTGTCCGTGCCCTGAGAGATGGTGGTCTCCTCATCCTTCTCGACGGCCACAGTCACAACGTCTACTGGAAGGAGGAAGTCGGTGCCACCCGCCTCTCCGTCGATTCCAAGACCTGCCTGTTGGAGCAGGAGAACGACCCCACCCAGTTGCGAACTCCCAGCCCTGGCAAGCTCGTCAAGTACTCTGTTGAGAACGGCGCTCACATCAAAGCTGGCCAGACCTACGCCGAAGTTGAGGTCATGAAGATGCATATGCCTCTGGTCGCTCAGGAGGACGGTATCGTGCAGCTCATCAAGCAGCCCGGAACTGGTCTTGAGGCTGGTGATATTCTGGGTATACTCGCCCTGGATGACCCCAGCCGGGTTAAGCAGGCCCAGCCCTTCGTTGGCAAGCTCCCTGAGTACGGCGACCCAGTTGTCGTTGGTACCAAGTCTGCCCAGCGCTTCACCCTTCTTCATAACATTCTTGTCAACATTCTTCAGGGTTTCGACAACTCTGTTATCATGGCAGCCACACTCAAGGAGCTCATCGAAGTCCTCCGCAACCCTGACCTTCCCTACAGCGAGTGGAATGCTCAGTTCTCCGCCCTCCACTCCCGCATGCCCCAGAAGCTTGATGCCGCTTTCAGCCACATCATCGAGAGAGCCAAGGCCCGTCACACCGAGTTTCCTTCCAAGGCTTTGAGCAAGACTTTCGCCAAGTTCCTGGAGGACAGCGTTGCTCCTGCCGATGTTGACACTCTCAAGACCACTCTTGAGCCTCTTACCAACATCACCAACCAGTATGCCGATGGCCAGAAGGCCCGAGAGCTCAGTGTTATCCAGAACCTTCTTGAGCAGTACTGGGATGTTGAGAAGTTGTTCATGGACCAGCGCCAGGACGAGACTGTTATCCTGAAACTGCGTGACCAGCACAAGGAGGAGCTGGCCAAGGTTGTCCAGACCGTGCTCTCACACAGCCGTGTTAGCGCCAAGAGCTCACTTATCCTGGCTATTCTGGAAGAGTACCGCCCCAACAAGCCCAACGTCGGCAACATCGCCAAGTACTTGCGCGAGACCCTCCGCAAGCTGACCGAGCTCCAGTCATCTCGACCTACCTCCAAGGTGTCGCTTAAGGCTCGTGAGATCATGATCCAGTGCGCCCTGCCTTCCATGGAAGAGAGAACCTCCCAGATGGAGCACATTCTCCGATCCTCAGTTGTCGATTCTACCTATGGTGAGACTGGATGGGAGCACCGAGAACCCAACTTGGATGTGATCAAGGAGGTTGTTGACTCCAAGTATACCGTTGTGGATGTCTTGACCCTGTTCTTCGCACACGAGGACCCCTATGTCGCGATTGCGGCTCTTGAGGTCTATGTTCGCCGCGCCTACCGAGCGTACGTTCTGAAGAAGATTGAGTATCACTCTGACGAGATTGATGCTCCTCAGTATCTCTCTTGGGACTTCAACCTGCGCAAGATTGGCCAGTCCGAGTTCGGGCTTCCTCTGCTGTCAACTGGCCCTTCAGGTCCCCCAACCCCTGGTGATGCCGACCCTCTCCGCCTGGAAGCTATTGGACGCATTCGATCAGTTAGTGACATGTCTTACATGACTGCCAAGATAACTGAGGAGCCCAACCGCAAGGGTGTTATTATCCCCTGCAAGTATCTCGAGGATGCTGAAGAGCTTCTGCCCAAGGCCTTGGAGACTCTGGGCTACGCCCAGAAGCAGGCCAAGTCAACCAACCGCGGCCTTGTCAGTGAGCTCGCTCGCCAGCGAAACCCTTCTGTCGCTGGCTCCCTCAAGGTTCACACTGGAGAGCTCTCAGCTGTTGTCAACGTTGCAGTTAGAGATGCCGAGGCTACCAATGATCAGGAGACCCTTGACCGCCTCAACTCCCTGATTGCTCCTTTCAAGGAAGATTTGCTTGCTCGTGGTGTTCGTCGCTTGACCTTCATCTGTGGAAACAGCGACGGATCTTACCCTCGCTACTACACATTCCGTGGTCCTGAGTACAATGAGGACGACAGTATCCGTCACATGGAGCCTGCCCTGGCCTTCCAGCTTGAATTGGCCCGCCTTGCCAAGTTCAACATCAAGCCTGTATTCACGGAAAACAAAAACATCCACGTTTACGAGGCCCTTGGCAAGACTGTCGACACCGACAAGCGATACTTCACACGTGCCGTCATTCGCCCTGGCCGTCTCCGAGACGAGATCCCTACCGCTGAGTACCTGATCTCCGAGGCCGACCGTGTCGTCAACGATATTTTCGACGCTCTGGAGATTACTGGCAACAACGGTTCCGATCTGAACCACATCTTCATGAACTTCACGCCTGTCTTCCAGCTTCACCCTCGCGATGTCGAGCAGAGTCTGCAGGGCTTCTTGGACCGCTTCGGAATCCGTGCTTGGAGACTCCGTGTGGCTCAGGTCGAAATCCGCATTATCTGCACTGACCCTCAGACCGGCACTCCTTACCCTCTCCGTGTTATCATTACTAACACTTCTGGTTTCATTGTCGATGTTGACTTGTATGCCGAGCGCAAGTCGGAGAAGGGAGAATGGGTCTTCCAGAGCATTGGCGGTACCAAGGACAAGGGCCCTATGCACCTGATGGCTGTTTCCACCCCGTACGCCACCAAGAACTGGCTGCAGCCTAAGCGATACAAGGCCCATCTTATGGGAACCCAGTACGTTTACGATTTCCCCGAGCTCTTCCGTCAAGCTATCCAGAACTCTTGGGCCAAGGCCGTCGAGAAGCAGCCTTCCCTGGGTTCCCAGCAGCCCAAGACTGGCGAGTGCCTTGCCTTCACCGAGCTTGTCCTCGATGACAAGGACAACTTGGAGGAGGTCAACCGTGAACCTGGAACCAACTCTTGCGGTATGGTTGGTTGGATTTTCCGTGCTCGTACCCCTGAGTACCCTGGCGGACGTCGCTTCATTGTCGTCGCCAACGACATTACCTACAAGATTGGTTCTTTTGGTCCCAAGGAGGATAACTTCTTCCACAAGTGCACTGAACTCGCCCGCAAGCTTGGAATTCCTCGCATTTACCTCTCTGCCAACTCTGGCGCCCGCCTGGGCTTGGCTGAAGAGTTGATGCCTCACTTCAAGGTTGCATGGAACGATGCCGGCAAGCCAGATGCTGGTTTCCGTTACCTGTATCTGGATGAGGAGACCAAGACTCGGTTCGAGCATTCCGTTATTACCGAGGAGATTTCCGAGAGGGGCGAGAAGCGATTCAAGATTGTCACTATTATCGGAAAGGAGGATGGTTTGGGTGTCGAGTGTTTGCGAGGCTCTGGTCTGATTGCCGGTGCCACCAGCCGAGCGTACAACGACATCTTCACCGTCACCCTTGTCACTTGCCGTTCAGTTGGTACGTTGAAATCCGCAGTGGTGACTGCGCTACATCTTCCTCTATACGTTTGTATGCTAACCAACATTAATAGGTATTGGTGCCTACCTTGTTCGCCTCGGCCAGCGTGTCGTCCAGATCGAGGGTCAACCCATTATCCTGACAGGTGCCCCTGCCCTGAACAACCTGCTTGGACGTGAAGTCTACACTTCCAACCTGCAGCTCGGTGGCACTCAGATCATGTACCGTAACGGTGTCTCTCACATGACTGCCAACGATGATTTCGCTGGTGTCTCCAAGATTGTTGAGTGGATGTCGTTCGTACCTGACAAGCGCAATAACCCCGTCGCGCTGAGCCCCGTCATTGATGAGTGGGATCGTGATGTCATCTACACCCCTCCCCAGAAGCAGCCGTATGATGTTCGCTGGTTGATCAGTGGTAAGACTGAGGATGATGGAAGCTTCCAGAGCGGTCTCTTCGACAAGGACTCCTTTGTCGAGGCTCTTGGTGGTTGGGCTCGTACCGTTGTGATTGGTCGTGCTCGTCTTGGTGGTATCCCCATGGGCGTCATTGCTGTCGAGACTCGTACGGTCGAGAACATCACTCCTGCCGACCCTGCCAACCCTGACTCTATCGAGCAGGTCGGCCAGGAGGCTGGTGGTGTCTGGTACCCCAACTCTGCCTTCAAGACTGCTCAGGCTATCAATGACTTCAACAATGGTGAGCAGCTGCCTTTGATGATCCTTGCCAACTGGCGTGGTTTCTCTGGTGGTCAGCGCGACATGTACAACGAAGTTCTCAAGTACGGTTCGTTCATTGTCGACGCCCTCGTCAAGTATGAACAGCCCATCTTCATCTACATTCCTCCCTTCGGTGAGCTGCGTGGTGGATCATGGGTCGTCGTCGATCCCACCATCTCTCCAGACACCATGGAGATGTACGCTGATGAAGAGGCCCGTGGTGGTGTCCTGGAGCCTGATGGTATCATCGGTATCAAGTACCGCAAGGACAAGCAGCTGGCAACCATTGCCCGCCTGGATGAGACCTACGCCAACCTCAAGAAGCAGCTCGAGAACAAGAACCTCACCGCCGACCAGTCTGAACAGATTAAGAAGCAGATGGCTGAGCGTGAGAAGCAGCTGCTGCCCATCTACGCCCAGATTGCTGCCCAGTACGCTGACCTCCACGACCGTGCTGGACGCATGAAGGCCAAGGGTGTCATCCGTGACCAGCTTGAGTGGATCAACGCCCGCCGCTTCTTCTACTGGCGTCTGCGCCGAAGACTCAACGAGGAGTTCGTCCTCCGGAAGATGTCCACCAGCGCCCTGGCTCCTGTCACCAACCAGAGCACTGCTCAGAAGAGCCAGCAACGCGCCCAGAACCTGCACCTCCTGAAGAGCTGGTCTGGCATCAATGACTGGGAGAAGAACGACCAGGCTGTATCCGAGTGGTACGAGTCTGAGAGGAAGAAGATTGGAGAGAAGGTCGAGGCGCTCAAGAACGAGCACCTTGCCGAGGAAGTTGCCACCTTGGTTCGCGACAACAAGCGTGCCGGATGGAAGGGTGTGCGAGATGCTCTGAGAGTGATGCCCGTGGAGGAGCGGGAGGAGCTCTTCAAGTATCTCAAGGGTTAAAAAAAACTACAAAATAACACAGAGGAGTCGAGAAACGTGTTGAACACTTGATTTATTATTTCTCCGGATGTCTTATTTTTACTGTTACGTTTTATCATGTTATATAGCATATTATGTTGATGGTTGGGGGAATGGTTGGAGATACGAAATGGCGTTGGGCATTTGTTTTCCATCTCTTGCTCAAAGATAGATCTTAATACAAGAAATGCATACCTACCACCGCGTTCAATATTCTGGAGAAGACCATGTTTGAGAGTGGATTTGTGTGTATTAACAATATGGGTATTTATGTGTGTGAATATTTATTCCGAGGAGTTGTCCCCCTTTGCCATGACAGCCAAGCTCTAACCGCTGTCCCTCGTTTGCCTCGTCGGATTGGTAATGGAGATGTCCATATTATGGCATCTCATGCTTTGGAATGCCTCTCGCTTCCGCTCCGCACTCATTCAAAGTCCTTGCTCATCTATGTTTTCGTCTTGCGCATTTCATAACGCTAAAAGTACATGATCCAACTGTGTGTTGTAAAATATAAGCCAGCTCTAGTCCCCCCCAAATCAAAACACTTAATATTTTTTTTGGATGATTGTACATGTATTTACGAGAAGATTCTCTCGCCCCATCACTCCAATTGTAACATTGATTTTTTGTTTCTGCCGTTCTGTTCCAGGTTCGTTTGTGCTTCTCTCCTACTCGGACGGGACGCTCGTGCGGATCTGGACGCCGTGCCACTCCTTGACCCGGTCGCCGAGGGCCTTGGTGACGAGGCGCTGCTGGGCGAGGAGGGTCTTGCCCCTGAATTTGGGGGAGACGATGTCGATGGCGTACATGGAGCCGCAGCCGCCCGAGACGTCGCGGACGAGGAGGGAGGTGGTCGGGGAGAGGGTCTCGTTGGAGGAGAGCTGCTCGGCGATGGAGAGCTCGGCGGTGGTCATGGAGGGGAGGTCGTCATCTTCTTCTGCGGGCGCGGCGGAGGAGGAATACGCTCGGCGGGCTGCGGTGGCCGGTACCGATCTGGTTGCGGCGGCGGTCTGGTGAAGGTATCGCGGGGGTGGTAGGGCTGGCCTTGGTGCGCATTGGCGGAGGGAGGTGAGGAGGGAGGAGGGCCTCAGGAGCGCTGCTGTCCGCGGGGCGTTGAGCATGGTTTGGCTGGGCGGGAGGAATTGGAGGGGATTGATCTGTCTGGGGGGTTCAATTGTTGGTTGTTCAAGGGCGGGCTGGTGGTTTTTTTGGGTTTGTAATTGAGGGCGATGACGGCTTTGGGTTCCCCGGTTATTTCCAGGATGTGATAAGATCATGGCTTGGTCATCGGCGTCTCGGCGTCGGCAATTGGCGGGACAGATCAGCAGTGTAAAACGGTGTAATTTTGGGATTTGCCGGTAGTTTAGCCGGCCGAACCGTAAGGAAGTTGGAGCTAAGATGAGTCAAGATAAGATAAGATAATGTTATCAAATATGGGGTTGACGACCCTTACGGGCCATGCCTGGTAGCTGCTACATCATCCGATGATCACCGTCCAGCTATTGAACTATATGACTGTATGGAGGTGATGGCTTGGTATAGCAATTGCTGGCTGGGCATGCTGCGATAGCTCCCATTTGCCTTCCATCTCGACACGATTAGCCCGTAGGAGAACACGTCATTCAAACGCAGAAATGAAGTCTAACAGCGGATCCTACATTTGTTCAAAACTCCCCGACGTGGGGGTTTCGTTTGCATCGCATCGCATCCCCATTGGCCTGGCGCCATGAGGTGAGGGTGTCGGGCTGCTTATGAGCGCATTGACAACCAGACAAAAGCCGTTGGACTGAGGCCCGTGGCGTTAGACTAGACCCAATGATGGCCAGAAGCCGTCCAAGCCGTGTGAGGCTGAAGGCTCTTTTGGTGCTCTGGCTGCCCGCGGGGGAAGACGAGTTGGAGGAAGCTGCATATTCTTGATCATTTACCCCGCCTGGATGTCAGCCAACGAGAATGAATGGATGACCCGACCGCACCCTTTCAAGTCTTGCTTTCCGGTTATAAGAGATAGCACCTCGTTCCTCGCCTGAGCTTAGTTCTCGGTATCAGCCCATACATTGTATACTATTCTCTTGACCTTGGATGAATAAATAACTACGCCGAACTTCAGATCTTATCACTAGTCAACGCCAATAAATACCAGCCTGACCTATAGCGTCCACCATGGCCAGGCTCACCTTATTGGTGGTAGCTGTGATGCAGCTGTCCCAGCCGCTGTCTGCCACCCCATTCTCATGGACTAAGTATGGCTCCATGGGACCAATAGGATTTGCATGGCCACCTGACAGGATATGGAGCTTCGACACTGTATTGGACGAGCCGTGTGGCGCGCCTGGTGTTGGCAACCGGACCGAGTTCCCACTGAGTAGGCGATTGACCCTCTCCCGGTCCAAGAGGAGTGAAGCTGAATGCGACGTCTATAGCAAATGGTGCCATATCTCTTCAACAGAAGCAGGAGGCCTACGACTTTCAGGTATCCATCACTTATAGTTCAAGTATGTCTCTATGAGGGTATCCCTACAATCGATCATCTAAGAGAAACACATGAGAGTCGAGACTGACCTGGAAACCAACTTCCCCTCGCCTTAGACCCGAACAATAAAAGCACATTCTTCCCCGTCACCCCGATCCAGTCCTCGCTCGAGTACGCTCGCCTGTGCCTCAACCTGACGACTCTCCCCAACGACGTAACGGCCGGACAGAACGCGACGCTGCAGCTGCAGTATACAGCCCCGTGGTATGGCTACCGGGACGAGCAGAGCAAGCGGCACATGGAAGCCAACGAGACCTTCTACGTCTGCGCCGACATTATCCTCGTGGAGAGCGCCGAGCTTCTCCTCGACGAGATTCCGTCGTGCTTTAACATCTCGACGGATTACAATAACGGGGACCAGTGGCCGGATTGGCCATGGGATAATGGTGATGGTGACGACGGGTCAGATCAGGATGAGGCCAAGGGGGGTGTGAATGGTTCCGGCATCTCCGTCGGCGCAGTTGTCGGCATCGCCGTCGGAGGGTTCCTTGCTGTCGCCATCATTGCTGCCATTGTAGCTTGGGGCATCTACTTGGCAAGAAAGGGGAGGAAGGCGAGGGCGGAGGAGGAATCGAACAAGATGTCAAAGGAGGAAGAGATTGCTGCCGCGAAGAAACTCGACGATTCGGATAGCGCGTCTTTCAATTGAGGGGAATGGTCTTGTGAGGATGTTGGCTTAGGGTCTGGGATAGTAGGTGATCCTTTTCTGTCCTTTTCGTCGCTCTTGAGATGTCTTTCTTGGCTGGAGGTCTGGGATTGCAACTTTTTGTGAGCGAGTCGGAGATCGGTGATAAGTCTGAGACGACGCACAACGAACAATGTCCTCATGCGCGTGAAGCAATTCGTTCACTGCTGGCGGAAGTGTCTAGCACACGGCATAAATTGAGCTATTTCTTGTCCAAGAGCTTGCAAGTGTTTTGTTAATTCTCGTGTATGTGACCTAGGCACTCGCATAGCTGTACGGTGGGTGGCCACGTCGTAGGCGGCAGAGCCGACCATCATATCAGAGAGATGTTCCATTTCCCGTCACATCTTGATACTGTTTGTTTGCTTAGCCTTTGTTTGTTTATTTGCTGACATTCTAATGTCAATAGATAAAGATGAATGTCCAGGTTCAAACGAAGGGAAGAAGCAAGGGGGCTGTTGCTGAGAGCCCCGAGAGGAACTGATTGGCAGTTCTAAATTTGGATGTGAACGATATTAATTAGAGTGTTTTACAATAGATAGACTTTGACAGCATCTGTCTCGTCTTCTATGCGCATGTATGTACATGTATGTACATCTCAACAAGGCATTTGACATTATATGTGCATCTGCCAGATCTCTCAGAATCACGCGACACGCATAATCGATGGAATGTAGGCGAACGAGCAGAGAAGCATAATGCTTGATGCCTGGCCAGCATGATGGTTTTCCTGGGGTCCGTCATCTTGTCTCCCAACTGCATACATTAATCCATGCATATGCATTATGTATTGACAGAGCACGCGTTCCTCCCACCTGCCTATCAAATGCCTGTCATTACATCCGCATGGAGAGCCTGCTTGTAGAGTCTCACCTGGCCGTTACTTTGCGTAGAAAACGTGCAGTAGAAAACAAAACAACCACATGCCCTGGTCAGTGCAATGGAGAAACCCTGGTCTCCTGTTCCCAAAAAGGCTTGGACAAACCGGATAGTGGCTTGCTGAAGCGCCTGGTCAGAGCTGAGATCTGCATCTCTCATTCTACCCATGCTTTCTCCCTCTTTTTTTCCGGCCCAACGCTCTCCACACCCTCTTCTCATGCTGTGAAAGGAAATGCTGCTGCACGGTGGATGGCCAATGGCCAGCTGAAACCGTAAGCAAGTGCCGGAAAGGGAATCGCCAAGGGAGGGGGAGAATCAATTTGGAATCAAATACTGGATGAACGGCCGCCCAGGGCTGAGACTTGCAGTGACAGTTGCCAGTATCTGCTGCTAATCAAACCCTTGCTTATGCATATAATTGGCCAAGAGGTAGGAGCAAGATGGAGAGAGCCTGCGAGGTTTGGACCGTTAGGATTTGATCAATGTCTCGGGTCCCAGTCACCTGCCTGGCGGATATTTTCCCTTTTCATGTATTTTTACTCTTCTTGGGGTCTCGGTTGCATCCAGAGACAAGCTGTCAACCTCATCTTGGTGCCCGGCAGCATTGCGGACTGCCTTGCCATTGGCTCACCGCACTACATACATGCTGGCATTGAGTACGAGATGTCTGTACGTGCTCGTATGCATACGGGCACATGCACAAAGGGATGGACAACTCTCACCCTCCCTTGCCATCTACGCAGATGACGGTGACTCAAAGACGCCATATCATGCCATGAGGCAATGTGAACACCGCCAAGGTCTGCATGAAGATTCCAGATCTGCGTGTCGCTGTCTTGCTTTCTATCATCACAAAGGGAGAGAAGTGAAGCCCAAGGAGGCAGCCGGCTATTTTGAACGTTATCCAAGGCTTGTGCGTACTACGCAGGTGCCGCGATACCATGTACGTGTGATGATAGGCGGGAAATAGACTAGGCACCGGGCCGCCACCCACAAGCCGTCGTCAATTTTGATGATCCCCGGCTCTGGAAGCCTCTGGATAAGAGCTAAGGCCACATTGCAGGGGACTTAACCTCGATTGGGAAGTATGTCCTGCTTGTTCCATCTCCAGGACGAAGCTGAAATGCAGCTCCTCGAGACGGGACTGGGCGATACATGTTAGCCTGAGTGTTGATCAGTTTAGTCCCACGTCTTGGCGTGCCCGCTCGTGGGAGTTGGAAGGTAGTGGTCGGTAGTAGTAATACGTGAGGTATTAGGGAATGGACGTCTGCTGGCACCATCACGCGAGTATAAGACTTGCGGCGCTTCCGCACTCTCGGATTCGTGGTCTCGCCCCTCTTGTTTTCTTTTCAAACGCTAGACTGTGAGCTTTCTTTTACTGCCTTGCCAAGCTCAAAGCAGACTATTGGTTGTTATCCTTGCCCTTCACTCCCCAGAACGAATATTTCGTCGTTGCTCTGAACATACCTACCCTTCCAAAGGGGAGCACACGGCTTGTGCTTGAGCACGCTCACCTCACTTGTCCTCTCCCCTCCCACATAGCATTGCTTGAACACACTTTGGCTTCAAGATGTCTTTGGCTAAGATCGGTCACGGTTTGATCAACCGGATATTCCCATCTGAACGACCGTCGCCAGAAGGGAGAGCAGAACAAGGCTACCCACCACACGATGCCCATAACTTGTCACACGGACACGGACACGGACACGGACGCGTCGAGTCTCCTCTTGGGGACGACAAAGATCGTCGCATGACAGTCATGACACTGGACCCCAGCGCCCTCATTCCTCCTGAAGACAAGCTCCTCATCTTCCGAACGCTGACTGGCATCGACACGGTACCGGCTGTGAGCAACTCTGGGCACGCGGTGCGATCGGCCGCCAACATCGGCCTCTACACACGAGTGGTCCGCAACGAGCGGTTCGCCAAGAAAGGATACCGAGTCTCGGCCGTGTCAGTCAACGGCTTCCTGGGTCTGCAGATCATCATCGGCGCTGCCCTGACGGCGCTGGGAGCCGCCAACGGATCTTACAACGCCATCATGGGGCTCGGAGTCTTCAACACCATCATTGCGGGCCTGCTGGCGTACATCAAGGGCTCTGGGATGCCCAACAAGTTCAAGCGGAGCGAGTACGAGTGGCGCAAGGTGCGCGAGTACATCGAGCAGCGGGAGCGGGAGTTGTGTCTGGCGGACAGCGGGCTGGACGTGTACTATGAGGTTAAGGTGGTGGAGGAGATGTACTACCGAGTGAGGGAGGAGTTGCTGGCGGGGATCAAGGAGCCGGCGTACCGGCCGGCAGAGCAGGCAGACGCCACAAGGCCGAAGAGTGAGCTTGGTCGGTCACAGTCGGTGCTGAGGAGGCAGTCGATGGGTTCGGAGCCACCCTATGCTGGGCCTGGAGGTGGCATCCAGCAACATAATAACAGTAATAACAACAGCGCCGGGATCGTCGGTGGTGGTGGTGGTGGTGGCGCAGCGGCAGTCGGAGGAGCGCCTATGGGGACTATTGACGAGAAGAACTGATGAGGTCGCGGGGCCAAGAGAGATGTCGGCGGTATTGATGAAGCATAATGGTGTATATGATAATTCTGATGATTCGAAAGCTGGATTGTTCTATCGTCGTCATCTCTGCGTGTGTCTATCTTGTTGCAGCGAGATGCTTCCGCAAGAGTCATATCATTTTGCGATATCATAATGATACCTGTTATACAGTGGAAAAGGACTGCCTGCTCCGGTAAATGGCTCTTTATTTCACCCTTGTCGCACCGCTACCACTCGTGGTGGTACGCATACACCCTTCCACAGGCTCGCCTCTGTCCCAGGCCCTTTGTCAATTGCCTATACCGGAGCCCGGAGCTTGGGCTCCACGCCGATCCTCTGATGGCCAATCTACCGATTGATGCAATCCGATGACTGTGTTGCGTGTCGCGATGCAGGTCTCTGCCATTGGTCCCGCTCGATGCTTTCTTTCATGTCGAAAACAAGAATTTTTATTGAATTTATCCTCATCTTCAAGCTGAGTGCCCGCAGAAAATAAACGGCAGGAGCAGTTGGGCACGGCCCAGCTCCTCCTGCTTATTGTAGACATGACTTAAGCGTTGGCAGGAGCGTCTGCCAGAGATAAGCTTAAGATAAGCATGAAGAGAGCTTTTCTTCCTCTTCCTCGGCCTCTTCTCCTATCTCGTTAACTTTGACGAATTTTTGTCTTCAACAAGACTCTGGTGCTCTCCCTCGCTTCTCTCTGCCTGTCATTTCCGGGCTGACCGATGAATGATATTCACATGCACCGGTTTCTCACGAGGCAACCTCGATATGCATGCCATCTTGACCTTCCGGAATACCACCATGGGTTTCTCCAGGCCCGTTGCCACCAATCCCACGCAATTGCCGCTTTGGCTCATGCTGGCAAAAAGTCTAGCATGAAGCAAATTGGACAAATGGGGCGCTTTTTCGTCGTCAGCGGATGGGATCCCATGAATGAGCCTGGACTGGTTCATTGGTACCTCCTTATCCTGGCCTGGTAGTCCGTCATCTAAAGAGCTGCCATGGACAGGGCACATCGGACAGCGCGGCACAGGCTAGAAGATCTTCTTCCTATCTCGGTCTATCTATCACCTAGATAAACACTATCCCTGCTCTAACACGCGAGCCCCCTCTACAACCATCGCCTGCCAAGTTGAGCTTCAATTGGGATCGCTATCATGGGCAGCCTTGGGTCCTGGGGCCCCTGCTTTGCTTCCCATTCGCCCACTCATTAATGATCCTGATTGGAGCCCCGATATTACCCCCTGTACACTGACCTTGTTCCTGCTTGTGTCCCACTTGATCTTTCGCGCTGGGTTCCTCCACGCGCGGCACTCCTGAGGCCATCTCCGGTATTGGCGTTCCGTTGAACGTCTTGAGCTGGCCCTGGCAATGGATGTCTACCCCGTGGCGAATTTCGCCATTGAGTCCAACAAGCCAAGCCTGTCTGTCTCTGGCAGCGGCCTCATCCCTGTTCTGATGGGGGTATGGAAATGGGTATAAGTGCTAGGTCCTCCTTTGGGGGACCTTCAAGTTGTGATCTTGTTCACACCACACTCATTCCATTCCTTCGTCTTTTGATTACTTGGGTGTGTTGGGCCATTGAGGTCAATGACACACTGCCCGTCATTCTACCATGGCACCTCTTTCGAACCTATTCGTGTCGCTCCTTGCCACAGTTGCTTCTGTGTCGGCTGCGAAGCTTTCTATCAAGCCTAATTCAGCTCGCGTTCCGGGTGCTTACATCTTTGAATTTGAAGATGGACAAGTAAGTTTCGTTGCATGTCGTCAACTTTCTTGAAATCTTGTTCCCTGACTCTTTATTCGTTCAGGATACCACCGACTTTTATAAAACCATTGAGGCAGAGGGCAGCACTCGCATGAAACTTGACTACAAGCTCTTCAAGGGTGTCTCGGTCAAGCTTCATGATGTGGAGAATGCCGACGCGACTGCCATGCAGATTGCTGAAAGGCCTGCAATTAAGAACGCCTGGCCGGTTGAAGTTTTCAAAGTCCCAGATGACAAGATCCATTGGACTGGAACACCGGAGTCCAAGAACTTGGTTCAGAAAAGGGCCAATGAGACCGTCGACACATTCACTCCTCATGTCATGACCCAAGTGGATAAGCTTCGCGCCCAGGGCATCACTGGAAAAGGCATTAAGATTGCTGTCATCGACACTGGTGTACGTTGTTGATGCTTTTATTGTTGACAACCAGTTGGCTGACCGGCTTTCCAGATTGACTACGGGCATTCGGCACTGGGTGGATGCTTTGGAGAGGGCTGCCTTGTTGCATTTGGCACTGACCTGGTCGGTGACGATTATGACGGTTACAATACACCTGCACCCGATGATGACCCAATGGACTGCTATGGCCATGGAACTCATGTGGCAGGAACTGTCGCTGCGCAGGAGAATGAGTACGGATTTACTGGTGCCGCCCCTGATGCTATTTTAGGCGCCTATAAAGTCTTTGGATGCCAAGGTGAGGCAGGTAACGATGTGCTCATTGCCGCATACCACCAGGCTTACGAGGATGGCGCCGACATCATAACTGCTTCCATCGGTGGCCCCTCAGGTTGGACCGAGGAACCATGGGCTGTTGCAGTATCCAGAATTGCCACCGAAGGTGGTGTGCCATGCCCAGTATCTGCAGGAAACTCGGGGACAGCTGGTTTGTTCTACGCATCTACAGCTGCCAACGGCAAAGGCGTTCTGGCTGTTGCCTCGTTTGATAACATTGAGTCGCCCACACTACTATACGTCTCAAACTTTACTATCGATGGTGGAGAGGTGCAGGAGTTTGGCTACACACCTGGTACACCTTCGGACTGGGCGGGCGTGAAGCTCCCACTCTGGGCTCCCGAATTTGACACATCCATCCCTGATGGCGGCTGTGATGCATACCCTGATGATACACCTGACTTGAGCGGATACATTGTTCTGGTGCGTCGTGGATCTTGTACTTTCGTTCAGAAGGCGAACAACGCCGTTGCAAAGGGTGCTAAATACCTCATCATTTACAACAATGCTGCTGGGACAGGAGAGTTCGACGTTTCGACAACAGAGATCAAGGCTGCTGGTATGGTTACTGCTGACCAGGGTGCCGCCTGGATCAAGTCGCTGGCCGCCGGATCCGAGGTTGTGCTCAGCCTGGCCGATCCAGACACCGCGGAGAGGAGTTTGACAAGCCCTGTCAATGAGGCTACCGGTGGCGCTCTGAGCTCTTACACGAGCTGGGGTCCGACCTGGGAATTGGACGTTAAGCCCCAGCTCGGATCTCCCGGAGGCAATATTCTTTCCACCTACCCTCGCGCGCTCGGTGAATATGCCGTTCTTTCTGGTACTTCTATGGCATGTCCTCTGGTAGCTGGAGCACTGGCCCTTATTGGCCAAGTCCGTGGTACCTTGGATCCCACCTTGCTTGAGAACTTGCTCTCCAGCAACGCCAACCCCCAACTGTTCAACGACGGATCGAGCTTCTACGAGTTCTTGGCACCCGTTCCACAGCAGGGAGGTGGTTTGATTCAGGTCTACGATGCCGCTTATGCAACAACTCTGCTGGAGCCATCTAGCTTGTCCTTCAATGACACGGCCAACTTTGTGAAGGTCAGGAATTTCACTCTGAGCAACATTGGCAAGGAGGAAATTACTTACCAGATCTCTCACGTATCTGCCATCTCCATGTATACTCTTGATACTGGGAGCATTTACCCTGCCGCATTCCCAAATGAGCCTGTTGATGCCCGCGCAACCCTGGACTTTAGCGAGGATAAGGTCACCATCCCGGCCGGAGGCTCTGTCACGGTTGAGGTTCTACCTACCCCTCCCGAAGGTCTTGATGCTGAACGTCTGGGATTATGGTCCGGTTATGTCGCCGTGAATGGCTCTGACGGCACCTCGCTTTCTTTGCCTTACCAAGGACTCACAGGCTCCTTGTATGACCACATCGTTCTTGGAGCCGAGGACGCCTGGATTGCGTACTCAAATGATGAGAATTATAACGTGGTCCCCGGCAACACGACCTTTACTCTCCCAGCACAGGGCACCGAGCCAGGCGATGATGCTGTGCTACCTGCTCTTGTGGCCTACTTGGCACTCGGCTCAAGCCAGTTGCGTGCTGACGTTGTTCCTCTGAACACATCCGCTATCGGTCAACTCGATGGCCTTCCACTCTGGTATCTACCTCGAGGAGCGAATATTCAGACATGGGCCGGTCTCCTTGATAACGGCAAGTATGCTCCTGAGGGGAAGTACAAGATCGTGACGAGAGCTCTGCGCATTAACGGAGACGCTGGCAAGGAGGCTGATTGGGACGTCGCGGAGACACAGGCGTTCGGGATCAAGTATGCGACAGCGTAAGCTTAGTGTCGTCACTAAATATGATAATATTTTATCTTATGAATGGCATGATTGAATAATTCTGAATGCATTGGTTGCATGGATATTGAAGCCGGCTAGTGCCGAGTACATTGAGTTCCGTAATTATATGACATCTGCATTCTATTCTACCCGGTGAATACTCCCTCGCTTCAGATGAAGGTATTACGGCAACGGCAGGGGCCCATCAAGGATACGAACATTGATTCATACATGCTGGACGACACGAACGATGATTCTACTGATCGGGGCTGTGTGGGCGGGATACGTAATTACACCTTATCGCCGGACTAGGCAGTCACGAGAAGATGGTATCAGAGAGGGAATAAAAAAAGGACTATGCGTAGATACTGGCCCGAGGGTGTCTGGGTCATTTATTGGTGGACTGACGAACGAATACGCTTGTCAGAGGATATCATAACAGAAGCCTGCTTGGCCCGGCTTGCTCGATGAGAATAGGCTCCCAGATTAGGTTTGGCAGGCACCCAAGCAAGCTTTTGTGAAAATGGAGATTGCCTATCTTAATAAGCCTGAGCTGGAGTGGGGAAAGGGGAAATTTGAACAGCAGACTATTGTCTTATGGTCTGAAGATCACCAGTCACTGCCGGTGAAGCATTGGATTGGTTTGGATGGATGGTATGTGCCTGCGGCGAGATTGCGGCGGTACTCTGAGTCACGTGATTTGTTCCAGTACCCTTACATAATCGGAGACTAAGGGTGGATCACGAGAGCTTGGTAACAGCCAATGGGAGGCACAGAGCCAGGGACCTGTCAGGCAGCAGCATTCTGGAGGGAATTGTGGTTTGCGGAACCGCGGGGGAGAGGCTGAAGCGAATCAACGGGCTGCCATCGCAATTGCCAGGCACCAGGATAAACTGATTCCAGCAACAGGATTACGACGTTGCGTGGCGGCGCCGGGTTTCTGTCCCATTGCTCTTTAACTGTGTCCTGCAGAGCTGTGCCCGTCGGCTGCCGCCAGTCCATATCTCTCGTCGCAGCGCCCCGGTCTGGGTCTTGGCATGCATCCAGACGTCTGAAACCACACTCCAGCTGGCATCATCACCGCCATCAGACGGCCTCAATCGCACGACCAACACTGCTCTTCGAGGCATGGGCGCGCTAGCCGGTTGATCGCATTCACCATCTGTGTCTGTCGCTTTCACTTCTTCTCCACGCCCATCATCAGTATTGCTTGCGCATTCCCCAACGAATCAGTGGCTGTGGCGGAGCGTTCCAAGTTAGCGGCAATTCTACTCATCGTGACTGCGCTCAAATTACAGGTTGGGAGTCTTGTTTCTCAGTTCGCCCTGGCTTGTAAAGCCTAGTCAGTAATTATGGATTCATTTCTCCCTCTCGGCGGCTTCCAGCTGCCCTTCCAGCAGCGGCTTAGCCGACTGTACAACGACACCAAGAAGTCAAGCGACTTTGTCAAGGAGCCTGTCAAGAATGAAGAAGACCCCGATATCAAGGCCTTGCATCGGAAGCTGCGCATTCAAAAGGATCGGTTGGTGAGCTGGGGACTTGAATGGTCGGATCCCAAGTCTGCTGAGATTGATGAGTCGTTATCAAACGCAGGTTTGAGTGAGGTCGTCGGCAGTGTCATGTCGACAATCAAGGACATTCTGGCAGAGGCGGAACCTCTGTGGCTGAGCTCCAAGCATCTCACAGAGCCAAACCGGCCTTCTGCAGATCGCAAACCACCTCTCGTTCGATGGGACAAGACTCGGTTCGAAGACCTAGTTCGCGACCTGACCTCCTCCATCGACACACTTTACGATCTATCCCGTACTCGGTCGATGGGGGCAACTCCGCGTCCAGCACCCAAGGTCCCGCCAAAGGACCCATTGCCCAGCCAGGACTTCAGGCCGTTCGAATCAACCCGAATGCAAACTCCCCAATCAATACGTCCTGACTCTTTGACGCATCTTCGACCTCGCCAAGGCAAAGAAGGTGCAGTTGAGAGAGAGGTGGTTTTCATGAGCAAGACTGCCTACTCTGAGCTCACCCACGGTACAGCACGAGAGCCGTGGGCTCCCTTGTTATTAGAGTACGCCACGTACGACTCGATTTATTCCATTACCGGCATTTCACCACCCATGGATCGCTTTGAGAAGCTATCCGCCGCCCTTCAGCAGGACCCTCAGTTGTCTCCTAATACCTGGACAGGCCTGCCTCGTCTGCTTGGGTATTTTGAGGATCTTGAAAATTCCCGCTTTGGTCTTGTCTACCGATTTCCACCATCATTCAACGCCGTTTCTTTTGAACATGTCACCAAAAATCCCTTCTACAGTTTGCCAACACTGGCGGACGTTCTCAACCACCCAGACGCAGAGCCTCCCCTTGAAGCCAAGTTCAGACTTGCTCATAACCTGGCAAACACTGTCTTTGACATGCATGCTCGTGGCATCACCCACGGCAACTTAATCCCAAAGAATGTCTGCTTCACCGACTCTGTCACTGGGCCAACCGTCACAATCGGGGAAATTGACGTCCGGCGACCGCTTGTGTCCTCGTTTGACATCTTTCCCGAAGACGGGAATGGCTCTGCCGATGCCTCCCTTATGAGCCCACGGGAGCCTCAGTACCCCAGTTCGAAAGTGGCCGGAGACGAGCGCACTCGTGAGTTTCTCTCGCTAGCGACAGTGTTGCTTTCGGTTGGGCTCTGGCTTCCTCTTGAAAGCATCACGAATATCAACACTTCCGGGACCATTTCTCAGCCGATGCTCAAGCAACTCTCGCAGAAGTGTGGATCCATATATACACGGGCGGTGCAGGCATGCTGCTCCGTGACGGAGCAGGGAAAGTTGGGAAATTCTTCCATCGAGGATCTACTTTCCTCAGCCCAGACAAAAATATCTAAATGTCTCGAAGCATGCTGCGTCTTGGATGGCGACAATGAGTTGGATGATAGAAACAACTCTGACCTGCAACAGAGCCAGCCTAAATCCCAATCCAAGCTGCCCGTAGCCACTCCCCCTCCTGTAGGATCCTCCAAGGACTTGCGAGATGTCAAGTCGCCGGCGTTATTTACACCACCCCCCGCCACCCCCGATCCGATCACCAAAGGCAGAGAAGCTGTCAAGGTTGAGACACACGATCTTGGTAAGAAATCCCACCCAAGTGCTCGATTTATTTCACACTCGATTTGTTGAAGCTGACCTTTTCAATTGCAGATGCCCGGCAGAAAGCGGCAAGTAAATCTGAAGCCAAGCTAAAGCTATATCCACACATTCCTCTCCCACCCGATGCCGTCGACAAGTGGAATACAATCCTCATGCCTCAAATCAATCTCGCCCTGAAACAATTCTACCGCAAACATCCGGAGTCTGTCGAAATATCCTTGGAATCCGTTGGGCCCTCGCCAGCGATGACGAAGCCCACAGTCCTTGTTGTCTGTACATCTGTCGGCAAAGTCCGTGCAATTCTCAAGAAGCGCGTTGGAGACTTGTTCGACGAGTCGACCGGCTTTGCTTTGAAGGTGTGCCGAGGACAAGTGCTGCGCTCTCGCAGAGATTCATCGTTTCCTGTTCGGTCTATGGCGAATAGAAGCCACGTTTCTGCCGACAACGCCGATGATGGGGAGATAGATGCCATCAACCCTGAGTTCCAACAAAGACCAGGGAATGGCGCAAGCATTGGAGCATGGATTGGCGATCGACACTTACCTCCTGTCAGCTTCGGTGGACTTGTGCTTGTCGATGACAAGGTATATGGAATGACAGTCCACCACATGCTTGATGACCCAGACCGAGACTTTGGCCAAGACGAGCCGACTAGGAGCAGTGCTGTACCAGGCCATGAATGGTTTGATCAGTCAGTTGCCGGCAGCAGCGCCGATGATGACTTCTCCTACGAGCTTTCAGATACAGAATCCGAGGCATACTCTGAATCAGATATAACCAGTGACTGGGGCGACGAGGAGGACGAGGAGGAGGACTCATTTGAGCCTGGTGACATTCCTGGTATTGAGCCTGGCTGTGGCGACGGATATATTGTCACGCAGCCAGCGCTTGATGATGTTGAGGAGGGCTTTTATCCTTCGAGCGAGACTGAGGATGAGGACCATCTAGATACCTTCAGCCTCGGAGAGATGTTCGCCTCGAGTGGAATTCGTCGAAAGGAGGTCAACGGGCTGGTCCACGAGGTGGACTGGGCTTTGTTTGAGTTCTCTTCAGATCGCGCTCCAGAGGACAATTTTATTCCTCGCTCAAAAGGCTTCACAACAGTACAGTCAAAAGCAAGTACCATTCTGCATCCTACTGCGGTCGCTCCCTTCTCATCCCTTCCTGGGCTGGAGGTGCAGTGTGTCGCTAGGACAAGTGGACTACAGACAGGCCAGATCTTGCCTACCCTGACCAGCGTCAAAATTTATGGGCGTTCTTCACCGAGCCACACATATCAGATCGCAAGCCTTCCTGCCTCCAAGATACCAGTGCATGATGAGAGCCGAAGGGCCCCGATCGGTATACCAGGAGATAGCGGAGCATGGGTCGTTGATCATCGCAACGGTCAGCTTTGCGGCCATGTTCTTGCCTGGAGTCAGCGCAAGCGCGTTGCGTACATCTGCCCCATGGACGTGCTGCTCATGGACATTGCTGAGACTCTGGACGCTACCGAGATCAAGCTACCTACAGGCGAGGTAATACTCTCCTCTGCCCAATCCGCCGTCCAAAAGATGGAGCGATATCATGGATCAACCTCTGATGGCGAAGATGAAACAGACTTTTGTGAAGACGAAGTTGCCCCTGCGCTGTCCAAAATCGCACAAAACCCACCCAGCAACGGCCGAGTTAGCGGCCAAGATGCCTCGAGCTCACTCCGGATGAGCTCTCAGGGTAATATCGCAGCCCTCAATCGCACAATGAAAGAGCTTCGAGTTGATTGTGGCATCGGTGTAAGCGGCTAGGTTGGATTTCCTTTGTTATTGCTATTTATGTCAGATGATACACTGGTATTGTCTGCAATATTGTCGCATTTGTTTTTATTTGGGAGGAAATACCAAATCGGAGTAAGTTTCCGGGGGGATCTTGGACACGAATAAGAATCGGTGGATGGAATCATTTTTGAATATCCTTCGCTTAACTCTAAATTGAATGCCGAATTGGCTACATGAAGTCATCCTCCCAGTCGGCGTTCCTCTCCTGGTTACTAGAAGCGGCCATATTATCCTCCGTGAACAGCTCATCATAAGCGTGATCCTTTTGATACTTCTTCTCCTGCCACTCCTTGGCTTGCTTGGCCTCTTCCTTTTTCTGCGCGGCGCAATATAAATGGATACATTTAGCTTTCGTACTCAATGAGTACACGGGAAGGGGTGAGGAGGAGGGTAACTGACCCGTATAAGCTGTGCTGCCTGGTCTCGCTTGCGGAGTTCCCGGAGGCGGTCGTCCTTCTCCTGCTTGAAGTCGGGCTTCTTCTCCACCTTTGTCTTGTTGAGACGGTTGACGATGGGGTTCTCGCGCTGGACCACGAGGATGCGCTTAACCTACGCGACGAGGGGTAAGGATGAGTTCTTCACATCCAATGGCTCTCTCTCTCAAGGGTCAAAACAACCTACCTGGCGCTGGTCCTTGAAGCTGACCTGGCCGACGTCCATGGAGCCGTCCTTCTTGAGGTTCGCCCATGGGGTGTAGATGATTGTGATGTTGTCCTTCTTGTTGCCTGCATCGTGGGGGGGTCAGCAGGCACACCACCCCGGGGGATTGTGATGTGATGGGGACGCGTTACCCTCGATGGAGTTTGCCTTGGTGAGCTGGGCCAGGTCGACCAGGAGCTCCTGCGGCAGCTTGTCCCACTCCTGGCCGTCTCTCATGCGGAGGTAGATGTGGGCGCTGGAGAGCTTGTCGACGTGGAACTACATTACGCCAGAGAAAGGAGCCGTCAGTCATTCCCTTGCTCTTCGTCGTCGATATCCTGCGTTCATTCAGAATCTACCTACCCTGTATCCGATGTCAGTCGTGAACGGAAGGCGGGGGATGGAGGAGCAAAGACCAGGCGCGAAGCCGACATACCAGACATCCTCTTCCCAGCCGTACTTGATGAGGTCCTCGTCTACTTTCAGTGTAAGCTCGTATATTGAAAACAGATAGCTCAGGGGCAAGGAGGGTTGCTGACTCTCGAACTTGTCCTTGCCAACGTAGATGAAGCCCGAGGGCTCCACGACGTTGGAGGTGAAGTAGTAAACCATGATAAACGCCGCACGTGGCTGCCTCGAGGGGAAAAAGGACAAACAAGAATATAATCAAAGAGATATATGCAAGCAGGAGGCAGGAGACAAGGCGAGCCAAACTGGCAAATCCAAGGCAAGTGAGGCGCCTATGATACGCAAGAACGCTGCCAAATCAACGGGCGTTTATTACTGCACACGAGAAATTTGCGACAAACGGTGTGGCGAAGCGGCCCTGTGGCGGTGGGCGGATGTGGCGCGTGCACGTGGAGGCGACCCACCCTAGACCTCTATAAGTGAGGCTCTCACCATGTTAGCTGAGTGTGCTACAAAATCGAGTAGCAGAGCATCATTGCTTTATCATGATGGTAAGGCATTAGTTTAATAGAAGGGGGACGTGATCTGGGATCCAATTCGCATTGTTCTGTCAATCAGTCTATCGCTTTGGCTGTGGTATCTAAACTGTTCGCCAAGAACTCCTGGGATCATCGTGTGTTTATCCAAACCTCGAAACATCACCAAAAGCACTCGATCACTCAAGAACAAACCCTCTGAATCAAAGCCTCACCGCTCCAGGGCTCACAAAATCCATCTCCGACAGGAAGACCAAAAAAAGGAGGAGATAGTAAGCCGCCAGCTTCTCACTCCAGAGACTTGATGTAAGTTATAAACGCTCTCTCCTGGTTGCCTTTACCACTGTTAGTATACATCAAATGATATACTTGGGCTGGTTTATATGTAAAGAATTACGAAAAATTAAGGACGTATGTGTGGAGACGTTGAGGATAGAACTTACTGAGGCGAACCTCTGGGTCGCGGCTGATGACCTTGATGGGGCTGGAGCAGTTGTGGGTGATGTAAGTTTGCCCATGGTCTGGATTCGCAGGAATGCCAAAAACCTGGACCTCGATGCGAAATTTACCCTTTTGCGTGATATTGGTGTGCCGGATCTTGAAGTAGCACGCGTTGTTGGCCTCGTCGAAGATGGGGGACGCTATAGTATGACCGCCAAGGGACCCATTCACATACTCCTCATTATTCTCGTCCTTGAGGCAGATTTTTGCCGAGAAGTAGCTGTAGCCGGCGGGGAAGTTCTCAAACTTGATGATGATGGGGGGCTTCCTGAAGTTGGCTCCCCTCTCAACAATGGAGGGCTGGTATATGAAATTAAGGCTTGCCATTGCAAAACAGAGGTTTGTAAGCGTGGAAGATTCCGTTAATAAAAGGAGAAAAAGTTGGAATAAAGAAGATGAGATCTAGAAGAAGTTTGCTGCTGGATTGACTGATGTCGACGGAAACGAGCAAGATCTCTCGGGAATCCTCAACCCTCTTTATACCGCATCCCAAGCCTCCGATCCAGTCCTTCGAGCCTCACTGAAGCGACTGAGGATCATAAACAGGTACCTCAGCTCTGAAACCTCCCAGCCGACAACGCCAAGAAGCGAATTTCCGCGGAGAAGCATGTGACGATACCTGGCGAACCATTGAAGTCACTCTCTCGTGGTTCGCACGCGAGAGAAAGCACAAAGGGCGTCGAACCAAGGAACGGTCGCCTCGTTTCCGCGTGGGAAAAAGGTCTCAGTGGCGGGAAAAGAAAGCAAAACCTACATACGAGAGAGCTGAACATGTACATTTTCTAATATTGGGGGGGGGGGGGAAGGGGAAAATGACTGGGTGTGATTAGTGGGACGAGTTACCATCGTCGCCGAATGCCTCACTCTACTTGGGACACGCGCAAAATTCAGAATAAGATTAGCTGTTGAATAATCAGAAAAAATCGAATTGGTCAGGTTTGGGAAACTATTGGCGTTGGGAGTGCAGATCTGGGACATTTTCAGACGGAGGCTTGCTGAGTGGAGGGGAGTTCTGGTACACTGCTATTCAGATCCCCTTGTTTAGGTGAAAGGGTTTAGGATTAACCAACCGAAACTCGGAGGTCTGAGACTTGTACACGAAAGAATGGGCGGATGGATGGAAAGTTACTGAGGTGTGTAGAAGGGGGTGTTGGATGCCAGCTTGTCTGAAGCCAGGACACAGGCGTAGGAGCTAAGCCTGAAGCATGATAGATCAATGAAACACTTGATTCTTCCCACACCCAACCAAGAAATTCTTGTTGACCAGGATTTCACTACATTTCTGGGGAAAGGAAGGGATGCGGTGTGAAGGGGATGGGACGAGCGTTTGTGGGGCGCACGAAGAGTCGGGAAAATACCCGCAAGGCTTGAGATAAGCAGCTGGGTACCGCGATCTTGGCTGTTAATTCAAGCTGATGAGGTGTGGGACTCAAAATCAACAGCATCCTGTCTGCCTTGGGCTTGGAAGAGTCCATAGACAGTGATTTTTGGATATCTTGTATGATGCAGATCGACTGCGTGTCTGATGGGTACAAAGCGACAGAGGAAGCCATGGGAGACAGCTTGATCTGCTTCCTCGATCTCGTCCCTTTGTTTACCGGTAAAGTTTTCCGCTTCTAGGGAGTTTGGCGATTGTGGGCGCATGTGGGGAAAAACCTTGTATCGTGGTTGCAGGGCGAGATCGGGCTTACTACTTCGGCTGGATCTCGTACATCCTGGACGGTTTCCATATTTATTCCAGAAATGCTCCCTGGTACATCTTCTCTGGACGCTCCAATTGGTCCTGCCCCTGCAAGCCTTGTGCCAGAGTCCAGACCCTGCACATGCTTGGTTACCAGGCCGGAGCAGACCCTGCGGAAGATCAGCCACTGTCTCGGTAAGGTATTGTGCCGGGTGGAACTTGAACATGGAATTACTTGAGAATGGCATGCTGATAATATTTGTTGAGTCGAAGGTAGGAAGGAATAAAGGGCAAAGTGAAGAGCAGAAAAGGGAGTTAAGTCAGTCCTGCGAAGATGTAGAGCGAGGTTAGACAAGGGACGGCACGGATCCCGTGACGCAATTTTTTTAACGAGCAAAAATACTCGATTTTTTTGGACCACAGGCAGACAACATTCCATAGAAAGTCTGCTCGGTCCAAGGTAGGTTAGTTGGTGTCCGCGTATCCGCATATCACGGGCCGGCGTGGCCTGGATGAGTGGACTGGGACATACGAGGTAACCAATGTCTGACCGAGCTGTCTCACACGTAGCCATGGGGACTACACATGATAAAGGAGGTGTAGCACTTTGATTGAAAATAGTATGACAAATATTCGGTAGCTTGTAACGAAAGGAGAGGGTGTGTGGAACGGGCATTGTTGTAGACTGGTGGAGTCTGGGACACTGTTGTGGATTCATGGGGAAGATACCAGGAAATGTTCAAAAAAGGAAAATCAAAAAGACGAGGAGGAGTGTGTTGATTAACAGGAGAAGGAGAGGGGTACACCTTTGGAAGGCTAGGCAACAGGTTGGCAGTGCCAGAACAAGGCCAGACGCGGCAACCCGACCGCACGAATGCTGTAAATGGAGCATGAGAATTGCTATAAAAATGGTTAGAGCCAAATGCGTGTTTGACCATGTATCACGGAGCAAGTAGAGCTTTCAACGTTATAAGCTGGGACGGGTATCGGTGAGCCCCTTCCATATTCAGAATATCAAGGATTACGCCAATCACATTCGCCGGCACTGTCTTTAGAATGGGTGTACTCGAAGGAAAAGGAAAAGAAAAAAAAGGAAGAAAAAGAAAGGTTGGAGTTATTCTCTGGGAGGCCAATCCAATGCTCGTGCAGCCTCGGAACCAAAAGAGTTTGAGGTAGGAGAGGTGTAGGTGTGGGTCACACCTACATCAGAGAGCAGGAACATGGGATGTATTTGCCTCGGGTCCTCTCACGATGCTCTGGTGGCTGTTGTATGCAGCAGCCACCCTCCACAGTCAGATTGTGGCTTCTTGGCATGTTGGCGGAGATGGCCCTGTCTTGGAGTGAGGCACAAGGGTCCCTAAGGCTGACGGTGATATGTGATGAAATGAGAATCCCGAGCTCCACATTGCATTGTAATAATGGCTTGCAAAGAGCAGAACGCCGCGGCTTTCGATAATACGTCGAGACAGCATGGCCCGGATCTAATAAAGGGACCAAGGAAGACGATACTGCGTTGGGTGTCAAACGGGCTGACGCGACGACATGGATGAATGATAGGCTGGATTACAGCCTCATCATTTAAGACCAAAAACGGAGGTGAGACGATGTGCGTCTATTCCGGCGCTAGGAGATTGAGTTAAGAGTAGGGGATGGATGATCCACTCCAGCTGAGCATTGGACTAGCGTGGTGCAGCATCTAGAGCAGCCCAAGATAAAGAGTGTGGCGGCTCGGGAGAAATAGCAAGCAGTAAAGATCATGGAAAGGGGGGGAGAGAAAATGAAGAGGGACAGAAAGTGAGGCGGAGATTATCACAGCCAAGGAGATAGGGATGTTCGGTAGTGAGGAATGATAGGTGCAATGTTGAATTTGGTACGTACACAATAGATTGGCCAACATAATCTCAATGGCCCAGTATGCTAAGAGGATCGGCCCGGGCGTAGCTGGCCTCGTGTGTACATACTCCTTGGATCTCAACCCTCCAGTCCCAACCAGGGCTATGCAAATAGGCCACAACGAGGGCCATGCGTGTGACTTTCTGTCCAGAGTGCGCTCCGGGAAGCGGTGGACTGGTACGAACGACCCAGGTACCGCCATCGAGGTGTACGACACTCAGTGGGACGCAGAGGTACCTCCTGGCATGTGGTGACACAAGGCAGGATGATGTCAAGCGGCTGAACCGAGGGTTGACCTCTTCATTTCCACCAGAGACCCTTAATGCGGGACGGCGGTGTGGATCCCCATTGTTTCTTCCGGGGCTAGTTGAGTTGATCGATGCAGCCAAGGCGTGGCTTTGTGGGCGTGATGCATGTTTGCTTTGGTCTGGACGGCTACCGCTTCTTTCTCGGCGCCGATTGGCCAGTGGTGCTCATTGCACATTCGATAGGCTAGGCTACCGAAACACGCACTGCAAATGGGCAGGTCGTGGTGGGACGCATGGTCGAAGGGTGCAGACGGCAAGGTCCCAGCAACAAGACGCAAAGGGAATTGCTATACGAGGCGTGGACGGAGGAGGTTTGTTGGTTCGTGGGAGCTTCCCCCTCGGATGGGTGCTGACTAATGGAGGAGCGGGGAGGCTTTGCTGGTTGCGGATGGAATTAACGAGCTGGAAGCAAGAGGGAAGGTGCTGAGCGAACTTCTGCTTCTGGTGGGGATGCGTATGCCGATTCCAAGCGCGTCACTCAACGGCCTGGCAAGCACCACCGGCCCTCCACTGCCAGCACGCTACAGCCCGCCGTAATGATGTCGTCGGTCGCTCGGCCAGGTGCCAGCGCGCACGCTTTAGCGGGGCAGATAGCGAAGCTCACCACCACCAGAGCCGTTGCGCGATCGTCCAGCGGCAGACGCACCAGCGCCCGTCTTCCTGTCTGTCCTCCCTTCGTCTTTTCTCAATCATCTGCCTTCTTCCCACCATTCCTCGCATCGGCAGCACTAGCACCGTCGCCCACGCTCGGATTTGCACACACCTCCCATTCCACAGCCTCCGCCACCTCGAGAGCTAGGCCGACACCCCGCGCTCGACATCCTGCTGTTTTCGTACCCCGCCGTTGTCAGTCCACCTCGCCAGTGACCATGGTTGCTGAGAACTTCGACGCTGTCCTCGAGGGCAAGTACCCGGCCAAGAACCACGCCAAGAGGACTCTCGAACTCATCCGCAAGGAGATTCCCGACGCAAATGGCCTTCTCTACCTCGAGGCTCGCCACACCAAGCTCCTCGAGGACAATGATTCCCCAGAGCCCTTCCGGTACCCCTCCCTCTATCCTGTCCCACCAAGAATTCCCTTTGGCGGGCTAAGCACCGTCATCTACATGTGTCTCGGTACTAACACATTGGGCCGTACCACAGCCAGCGTCGATTCTTCTACTACCTGACGGGAAGCAACCTCGCCGACAGCTTCTTCACCTTCGATATCCAAACATCAAAGTCCACCTTGTTCATCCCCCCCGTCGAAGCCGACGAGGTCATCTGGTCCGGCCTGCCCGTCACTGCTGAGGAGGCTCTTGCCCAATACGACGTCGACGAGGTCAAGTTTACCACCGATGTCAATTCCGTGCTTTCAAGCTACGCCTCGGCGAACCCCAACTCGACCATTTTTGCCATCGAGGGCCAGATCTCAGATCATATCAAGATCTCCGACTTCCAGAATAAGAACTTGAGTGTCTTGAAAAAGTCCATTGAGGTCGCGCGCGTCGTCAAGGATGAATATGAGGTAGCCATCATTCGCAAGGCCAATTACGTCTCCGCTCTGGCGCACAAAGCCGTCATTGAGAAGTCAAGGACCGCCAAGAACGAGCAGGAGCTCCTGGCTACGTTCCTTGCGACATGCATCGAAAACGGAGCTGCGGAGATGGCCTACCACCCAATCCTCGCTGCCGGCGAGGCTGCTGCCACCCTCCATTATGTCCACAACAACCGCACTCTGGAGAACAAGACCAATCTCTTGATCGACGCTGGTGCCGAGTGGAACAATTATGCGTCGGATATCGTAAGTGCTTCAACACGCCAAGACTGGAGGCGGCATTTATGCTCCAAGAAACGGTTGTTAACCCCCATGTTTACAGACCCGAACATTCCCTCTCAATGGCAAGTTCACACCCGAGTCGCGTGCCATTTACGACATCGTGCTCAAGATGCAGGAGGACACCATGGCACTGATCAAGGCCGGTGCCAGCTGGGATGACATCCACGTCGTAGCGCACAAGGTTGCTATTGACGGGCTCCTGTCAATTGGCATCCTGAAGGGCGACAAGCAGGAGATCTTGGATTCACGAACCAGTTCCGCCTTCTTTCCCCACGGTCTGGGCCATCACCTTGGCCTCGACACCCACGACACTGGAGGCAACCCCAACCCTAAAGACAAGGATATTCTGTTCAGGTATCTGAGATTGAGGGGCACTTTGCCGGCCGGTAGCGTTGTCACTGTTGAGCCTGGTGTACGTTGGAGACCCCTCTCAGCATCCCCATGAGTGTTTTCTCGATGGAGAAAGTAGCTAACCGATTCGTGTGATTAGGTCTACTTCTGCCGGTTCATCATCGAACCTTACCTCAAGGACCCAAAGCACAGCAAGTTCATTGACACGGATGTGCTTGACAAGTACTGGTCCGTCGGCGGCGTGAGAATTGAGGACAACGTTTTTGTTACCGAGGCAGGATACGAGAACTTGACTACGGCGGTCAAGAAGGCTGAGGACGTAGAGGCGATCGCTCTAGCCTAGGTAGTTCAGCACAGAAAGCAAATACTCCTTGCCAAACTCAGAAGTTCATGTGTCCACTGCCTTGAAAATATGGCCCAATCCACGTAGCTACAGTATTCCACGTGGGTACTGTACTAACCCCAGCGAGCGCTCCAATGGCGACATGGCCTATCTCTTCCCCGGCGCCGTTATGCACGTCTATTTCCAGCATCACACATCATGGTGCTAGCACTTCATGCTAAAGCGGGCGCTATTTAAGCGCGACAGTTGGCCGCAGAGGGGTTATCAAGGTTAGATGTCGCCGTGGATGATTGGCGCTGTCCCCTGGAGGAGGGTGGCAAGATTGGGGACACCATCGCCATGTCCACGCTTCGGACGCGTGTTCATAGTCATCGCCTCAACAAAATGAAGTTGATTTCCAATATGATTGGCCTCACTGTGACACACGAAATGTCTGAGCATGATGAGTGTCACGTACGGGGAGGAAGGATGGAATTCTACGACTGAGACTGGCGACCGCAAAGGGCCCCGCAGCTCCCCAGTTCCTGGAGGCTGGGCAGCGCAGGTTTCTTGATTGGAGAAATGAGAGACAGGGCTTATGGATGCCCCATTTATTTTTAAAAGGGGTCGCTGGCTTGACAATGCGCAATATCTCACCGTGAGCGTTCGACGATTACTCAACATAGGAGGAAATCTCCTACCTTCGATTCTTCCATTAGTTCTAGCTTGCCTTTGTCCTCATAGACACTGCCGGGTGCCTCGGAAGCTGTTCCGTCGTCCGCGTCTTACCTTCGACCATCTCACATAACAGACGTTCGCCCGTTAAAAGGAGAGACGGAGCAAGCGACAATCAGCATTGAGACGTCGGTGAAATGGATCCACAGTATCACCGGAGCCGGCGGCGAGAACCGCCGACGATGCAGAGACTCAACACATCTCGCTTAGAGACTGGTGCTGAGTGGTCGCGTGCCAGCTCGCCTCTCTCCGTGCCTGCGTCACCTTCATCAATGTCACTTCGATATGCCCGGTCAGCCACTGACTTGCGTTCTCAAGTAAATTATGATCGTCCGTCTACTGCAACGAACCAGGGGAGTAGAGGTAACAGAACCAGGCGAGACATCGTCGCTGATGCGTGGCCCCCCGCGCCGCCACCGTATCAAGAGACAAGTAGCAGTACTCTAGGGAGGAGACAAGAACTCACCACTGGCTATTTTGATGAGCGGCCGTCGACGGCGGTCTACCAGGAAGAGAGGAGGGATGAAAGTAGGGGGAGGGTGAACATCACGACTGACCTTGTGCGCCCATCCACTGCTACACCTCATCGAGAGAGAAGCAGCATCAGGAGAAAGGATCTCCCAACTAGTGTGAACGTTGACACTCTACCATCACCCGGAGGTCTCTCGCCAGTGACGCCTAGCACGCCAGAGATACGGCGGGCTAAGAGCTCATCTACTCTGTCGGCGTCTTTTGGCTCAGAAGCCAGCACAGTCACCGAGGGTCTCACCGTGCAAGAGAAGTTGAAGGCTGCCCTTGGGGAGGCGCAATTCTTTGCCGGTGGCTTAATCAGCCACCCGGCCGAGTCAACGCGGCACTACAGCATTATTCGTCACTCGGGAGCACTGGTTTGGTACAGTGGCCCTGCAACCAGCATTTCCATCACCATTTTGTCAGACATGGAATTACCTCTGGATCGGACAGTGTGGCTTCAGCAGAAAGGCTACTCGGGGAATATGGGGATGAGTCTCAAGGCGTTGATGGGCACCAAGGGAGACTGGCTGGATGTGACGCCAGCGACAAGGGCCGCACCCGAGCATATCCCCTCTGTAGATGAGAGGAGTATCCAGCGAGACTTGAAGAGGTTTGTCAAGAAAGCATCAGGGCGACTGAAGAAGCATGTCCCAGTCGAGACACACGTCGTCCGCATACCCGCAGCAGCAGTGGATGGTTACTTTAGGCTTGTACTGTGCTCGGGGGAGGGGGGGAAGAAGACGCTCTGCGGCAGCCCGGTGTTTCGGGTAGCAAGCACGACAACCGAGATCAGCGTGGTGAGAGGGGCAAGCTTGAAGACAATGCCGCTCGAGGTGGGCGTCAAGGTGGCAAGCACTGTCGGACAGCAGGTTGCCAAGCGATATGCAGGAGCAGCGGCGCTCGTGGTCCAGAACCGGGCGACGTCCACTGTGACCAAAAAAGTGTCGAGTGCGGCGATGAGCAACGCAAAAAAGGCGTTCTCTACAGGAAAGCAAGTTGTACAGACGACCGGTATGGACTCGGCCGTTGTCGAGAGCTGGGAGCGAGGCAAGAATGGACGGTACGAGGCCGCGGTATTCGAGTCGGTGACGAGTCTTGTCGGGCCCGACGAAGGCCCCGAGACCCCGTTCCCTGTAAGCTTCGAGGGTATAGTAGGCAAAGCAAGTGGACGGTCGACGAGAGAGCTGGCTATCCCGACAGCCAACGTCCACGGCGTGAGAGACGAGGTCAAGATGCGCATGCGAGGCGTGTTTGCAGCATGGGCTTGTGTTTGTGCGCCCAAAAGCATGGGTGACATCTCACGAGACTGGCACGAAGCTATCGTAACGATCGGGCCGTTGCGGTACGGGCCGCCCGAGGTGGTGGTGAAGAACAGGATCGCTGTCCACCTCCTCCACGACTTTGACGGGGCTTCGTTTGCGGACGCGAAGTTGCGTGTGGTCTTGATGGGGTACCTTCACCCGCCATTGGAGAGAGAGGTGTCGCCGTCGGAGGTGCTTGATCAGCATGAGGTGGACACAATGGTCGTGATGGCGAGCCTGGGGCGAGAGAACTGGAGCATCGAGGAGGCGAGCAGGCGGGATCGGACTTTGGCGGAGAGGCTGGACGGGGTTACGGGGTCGGTGCAGGGCAAGGTCGACAGGATACCTCTGCACTGGGTCGGTGTGCGGAGCGAAGTCGGCGCGATGAGAGACAAGATGTATGGCAATGGTGGGCTGTGGATTCCCAGGTAATGAGATGGGTGTTGTTTGCTGCTTTGGATGTTCAAATTAGATACCCAAGCGTCGTTCATAATGAGAGTCTTAGTACTACCTACCTCCTCACGTTGCTTTTGCCTGAGCTCCCAGCCAATTAAGATGGATGCATTACCGCTTACTGGGGAGCACCTGCCTTGCCTCTGCTCGGGTGGATGGAGGGACGCTGGATGATGGATGCCTGAGGTAAGAGCACTGGACTGACAGAAATTTGTGTGGAAAGATGCTCAGCAGGCGCTCGGTCCCGAGCCCTTATGCAGAACACGCAGGAGCTGAGCCACGATGCCAGAAGGACTGAGTCTTTCCCTCTTGCCCTCAATTCCTCTACCTTCGTTATTTCACTGGTACTACTCCGTGCTGAGGTCCGAAGCTGGAGAGTCCAACTTGAGCACCTGTCAACCCTCTCCTCCCTCCCTTAATTCCCCTTCATTGACCTGTCCCGGCGCCACAAGATAAAGATCTACGCCCGTTTTTCTCAGGTGATTCTTGCGCCGGGGAATTGATACGCCGCCGCCACGTATGCCCGTCTGCTCGCCTTAAGAAATCGTGTTGGTGGCATGAACACGATGCACACTTCGCCTTCTCACCACCCACGGGGGAATGGGTCTATCGATCCCGAGACAGATCATCGCAGCGACCCGTCATCTGCCTTGTGAGAATCCTACCACTGGTTGATACCCTACTACAACCCTGAAGGTTCTGACCTACATCCATCCAAGTCAAAATTGGCCAGAGCTCACATGTTTACCGCAGCTCGACGAAGCCCCGACATAACGACACCATCCGACCGACCAACCACAAAATAAGATTTTACGTCTCTCGTGCCATCTTCAGACACCGCGGCAAACGATACCTACTCCCATTGTCACTGGCGGTCGTACGGGAGAGCGAAAGGGGGACAAGAGCACTGCTTCCGATGCCGAGCCTGCGCGACACAACCACACGATGGCCCAACCTAGCCCACTTCTCTGTATCCGACGAAGCCTAAGAGAGCCTTAAATCCTATCACGCCACTTCGACATAAGGCACTAGTGAAACGAAGCGACTCGATTAGATTGTCCGCCTAGAATAGCTCTGCAACAAGAGATTCATTGGCGAAATCGACAAAATGGGCAAACCGAAACTGCCCACCATCTCGGCCATGCAAATGCCAACACATTGCTGCCTCGCGAATGGCTGCCTGCTTGGCACAACGATAATCTCTTTCCACCGTTCTCCCCTCGAAAGGGTGATTCGACAAGCTGGGTAAAGTGGTAGGCCTCCTGCATATGGATACCACCCTCACGCTGGAGACCTGCTAGGGCGTCGCTCAGTTCACCTGCATCCCTTCCCATTTAGATATATGGCTGCAGATGTATGCTCCCCAAACAGTTCATATCCGACCCCAGCGTGGGGTGTCAACAACTTGCTTCAATGTCGTGGCTGCCCAAGATTGGTTGCGATTCAGTCATGACACGGCTTTCCTTCTCAGATGAGATCCGGATCGATTTAGTGGACGCTCGGAGCCGCTTGATAAGCCGTGAGGCGGCCAGCCCAATTCCAGTTGGTGGCTTGGGATGTTTTGGAGGCGAATCCATCGACACCTCATGACCAAGTAAAAGAGGTCAAGTACTCACCCCGGACCCAGGTTTGGGTTGGAGTGAGGCGAACTTGATCTGGTCCCACAAAGTGGCCGCATGTTCGAACCAACGGCATAATGACCAGCCAATGACTCGATTCCAAATCGTTTCCTGCATAAAAACCACCCACCGCCACCACCCAATAGTCGTTATTTCCTGTTGATATGAGAGAAAGCTTTCAAAAAAGAAGGGGGAAACAATCTAGATAAATACCTGGTTTCGCTCCTCCATAGTCCATAAAAAAATCGGACAACCTCTAGCATTCAGTCAATATATCACCCTACCAGCCAACATTGTCTCTCATACTATGCCTAAGCTACAGCAGCCACAGAGACCTCCGCAAGCACAACAACCGCCCACCAATGGAGCAAGTGCGGAGAGTACCATCAATGAATTCACTTCATTGCTGATTCAAACTGCCTCTCACGGTGGTTTCCGCTACCTGCAGGGGCTCTGGAAGGATAACCAGGATTTGCAGCAGAGGTATGACGAGAAACATGGTGCGTATAAAGTCAACTTGAAGCAGCTGAACGCGTCGGAAGCCGAGCTGGAGTCAACTAAGGATGCTCTTAACTCCTTGAAGGCTGAAAAGGCGGCTACGGATGGACAACTCCAGGAAATTAAGGATGATCGTGACAAGTTTCGCCAAAAATCCCATGAGGCCTCAGAAAAGCAAAATAGTCTCTTGATCAGAAGCAACAAGCTTCAGAAACAGATAGAGGTACTGGAAAAGGGGTTAGGGGAAGCCAAAGGAGAGATAGAAAAGGGGTTGAAGTTTCAAGGGCTACTCCGAAGAGAAGAGTTCGAGAAGCAGAATGTACAGGACGAATTGGATCGTATCACATCATTCAGTGCCATCATGGATGAGTACGATGAAGTGAAGAGGAACACGTTGTGAGTGACACTCAATCATTCCTCTTGATAAAGTCTAAACTAACCCGAGATACAGCCATACTGAACTGGAAAGAATTTTCAATCTCGCCTATGACTTGGCCGAGAAATACCTGTTCCAAGATATCGACATGAGTATTGTCACATCGAACGACTGGAGCAGGATGAGGGAGGCTGTTCTATACAGCTCCAGCCTCCCCCTTCCCATGTCCAACACAGTACCTGCAAAGCATATGCGCTTTGCCGTAGGACTGTCTGTTCTCGCTTACTGGCTCACAAAACATGTCTTCCAGCCGATTTACATCAGCGAAGATCAGGATGAAGCAGCGAGGCTCCTGACCAAAATTGAAAATCGAGATCAAGAGGTGCATGTGCGTTCAGTGCTATTGCAAGTACAGGACAAGAAATGTGGCCAAACACGTGCCAAGAAAGCCGCTCAAGAAGTTTTAAAATCCATTCAGCCGCTTGTTCCTCCTCTATTATTCAGAGAATGTGAGAGAGAAGCAGAAAAGGTCTGCAACGAGGCATTGGATGTATGGAGCTCCGTCCAGCACCTCACAGAGCTTGTCATTGCGAACTTTGAGCCAACTATGGCACCGACAGAAGAAGGTCTCATTTTGCCAGAGTCTCCATCGAAGACTCAGGCGACCAGAGAAGCTTCCAAGAAAAGCGATGGGCTCAACAAAGGAGGTCCAGCCAAGACCAAGAGCGGTGGCAACCAAAGCCAGACAAGAGCTTCGCCTGATTCATCCGCCCCTTCTTCTTCTGAAGAGGCGGTATACCATATTTGGCCAGAATTCTCGACCTCAGAGGAGACAATATACCCTTCGCAATTTTTGACCTGGATGCAGGTCAGGCCAGCCATGAATGAATTCAGGCGCGAAGAGACGAAACGGAAGGAGACAAGAACGAGCAACAGAAGAAATTCGGACGCTTCAATCACGATGCACATGGCGAAGAAGAACGGTACCAACCCCCCTTTTTTAACGGCTGGAAATGGAGACGGTTCGGCAAAAGCGTGAAGCGCCGGTGAGCCCCTACAAGAATAATTAAAGGAGCAGAGCGCCATGGTACGAACACAGATTGACAAATTACATTATGTACGTTTAGCCTTCTCGTGCAAGAGAAAGGACGAATCATGTTTATTTTTCCTTGATTATTACTGTTTATGTCGACACCAAATTGACCATTCTCTCCCCTGCTTGACTCTCGCAACAGTGATGGGAGAACACACCAAGAACAATCAAGGAGCTTACACTCGCCACTTGAAATTTTGTTGGGGTGCTCCATCAGGCTGTGCACCCGCGTGCATAATAAAGTTCATTATTACATGACGGCTTTCCGGGATAAGGCACGTAGCAGATTTTCAATTTCATTCCAATGACTACTTTCTATCAAATGAGGATAAGAGAGGACAGAAAAACCCGGTAAGTGGCCCATAAACAATCAATCCAGCGAGAACCGAGCGGCATGCCGTCTCACCGGCCTGCTCCTGGGTGGCTATTCAATATAGTGGATGACAGGGCATCCAGGAGTCATGAATGTACAGCAACATCCGGATACATTGCTCCTATGTTCCTTTGCTTTCTTTTTCTCAAAGGATACTTCGGCGTCCACGTAACACAAGATTATGATCGGCCGAGGCCGAGGGCTTTCCCAGCACGCGGAATAATGTGACAGAATATGTGACGGAAGCGATTCTTGAAAAAATTGTGCTCGGCGAGTTGATTTCATAAAGGAACGCCGGAGTTTGAATTGGGAAGTCTCACGAATATTTGCTAGTGGTGTTCAGCCCACGTGGCTGGCTAGGTGTATATACATGTAGGCTCCAGGCTATTGCAGGTGCCCGAGCACACAGATTATTGCATGAAATAAGGCTTTCTTCAATAGCGTTAGAGCCTTTCTGCCTTCTCCAAAAGTTCCTCTGTTCTCGAAAAACGATTGTTCGTTTACCAGAAAATCCTAGACCAAAAGCAGGCAGAGGGTAAGCCCGAGACATGCAGATTGATTAGTCGGTGGGAATTTTCTTTTTCACCAATATTTACTACGTCACCGCATTTCCTGCTAGCCTCTAGGGAGGGGGGGGGGGTGGCATCTCAGCCGTACTCTCTGGGCGCCATCCCGAAGCTCGGAGCCAAAGTGCGGAATAAGGCTGAGGAGGTCAACATGGGAAAAACAAGCTCACTATTCTTGAGATTCCCGAAAATCTTCGGAGATCCCTTGTCTTACAGGGCGTTCGGATAGTAAATTGCCTTCTTCTGCGGAACCGGGTACGGAATGAGACTGTGTCAAGGCCACAAACGCCACCGCGAGCCGTGTTGCAATATAGGCATGTACTATGTAGACTGTGCATGAGCTGATACCTCCGACGTCTCAGCCGAACGACGAGAGCCGCCTGCGGCCATGTTCATTAGATGATATTTGATTTGAACGGATTGCTGAATCAAGAGGAGCCGGGGCAGACGGCCGCGTCATGGGATGAAGGATAGTCTGGCGTTCGCTGTTTTGGGTTGCATTGCAGGTTCCCTCGCTCTCTCGTTCTTCCTTTCGCCCTGCTTATTGGATTTACATGCATAGTAATACTAAAATTTGTACATTACATCAAGACTAAGAGCTCAGCGTGTTTTCTACTTCAGGTGAATGAAGCCTTCAGCTATAGGTGTCGGGGCAGTTGTGGTTCATTCCTCGAGCTTTAATTCAAATTATGTATTCTACTCGGAACAAACTGCAATTCCCCTTCTCCCATCCATTTTTTTTTCTTTAATTTTTTTTTTTTTTTTTTACCCAACGTCGCTCGCAGTAGACCAATCTCTGTCTGGATATTTGATGATTCGTCCATGGTGCTTCACATTACAGGCGGCCTTATGCCCTCCCATGCGCCTACAATTCCCTTACAAAGTCAGATCTATATTCCAGTAGGCAAATATAAGCATATTTCATCTAATCTAGGACTTTAACCGTGATTGCGGATCAGAATCATCGATCGGAAATCAGATCGAGGCTCTGAGGCAGCCGGAGGGAACAACGTATATCCGCCGACAGCCGCTTCGGAAACTTTCTCGTTCCCCACACCCTAGACCTCAATAGTAAGAAGCAAGAGCCGCATTTTGACCATCGCTCTCCAGGCTTTTGTGATATTTCCGTCCCTGAAGCTCTCTAATATCCAAGATCTTGTAGACAGTGTAGATAAAGGGAAGGAGGCCCTCGAGGGTACGCTTGGCGTGAGAGACAATCGACGAGAACCATACCATAGCCAGGAGTAGTTCTGAATAGAGCAAATACTTTGCTCATACTCAGAAAATGTATGGAGAGACAACACTTTTTCATATTTTCAGATATATTTCGTGCTCTGTAAGAGGAAACTCACGTCCATTCATATGGGCGTCGTAGAGTGACACCCATCGAGAGCTCGTGGATGGGTGAGCCTCAATCCGTATGAGATGCGTAAAGTTGCCTCGAGCTTGTTAGATGGTTGTGAGATCTTAAACAACTTCGCCGAGAGCATGAAAATCGAATTCAGGCTGCTATTCCAAGAGAAATGGTGTGCGAAATGGAAAATCAATGGGCGTGGGCGTACGAGAAAAATGAGGAAGGCTGGACTGCCTACATCCTAGATTGGATCGCATCGATTCAATATGGCTCAAGAAACCATGAAATCCTCAGTCAGCCTCACGATGGAACTGGCCATTCATCGCGGCCATCGACGGACAGGAGAGCAGAACATGTCTGATGCTTGGGTGTCCCTGCCACAACGGCTGAAGACGCAATGGTGAAAGATGGCGACAGGCAACAGGCTGCCCCGGAGAGTTCAGAAATCTTTGGAGTATCATCAAGAAGAGCAGGAAAAACTTTCATTGGGGAAATTGGACAACGCGCCGCAGTCCGTCGTGTCACAGTCCCGAGAGTAGGTGCTCATTGATGCGCTCTATGAAAGACGACGACAACTCTCGTTTGGAAGCGACCGAATTAATCGAAACTGGAAGAAAAAGACGTAGAAGTAGTCCCGGATAAAGACGTTGGCGACACCCAGGCAAGCTCGGCGGATTTCTCCCGATCTATTTGAGCCTGATGAGGAGGTTGAGGCACTCAGCAGCACCGAGGACATTGTAAAGATTGGGCATCTGCCCTCTAATCAAAGCTGGTGTGGGATTCGGTTGCATTGGAGGCGGTCATACAATCACTAGTAGAACCATATGCTCAAAAGGAAGTGATTGTGATCAAACTTGCTTAACTACGAAGGATATTTTTATGCTAACGTAGGTCGGCTCCAAAGATTCTGCTTGTCTGCCTTCAGCTCGGCTGCCTGTCAAGCATTCCCTCAGATGAAGCTTCTCATGGGGCCATAACTCAAACGTACCAAAAGGCGAAAGCGCCCTGAAACAAGAGATGTAGCCATCTGTTTGATCAGGTCAATTGATTAAGTAGTGGGCATAGTGACTGTGCCCAGAAGGCCTGGCTCTGGGTCTCCCTCTCAAGGAAAGGAATTCCACCATTCATGAACTCCGGGAATCACTCTCAACAGAGGCCAAATCATCGAATTATGGCATGACTTATGCTCTAGATAATGGAGATGTCGTTGAAATCTACAAGAGAGTCGTCAGAATTGAGGAGACGGTCCAGTTTGTGAAGCTACATCCCGCCGGATTGGGTCTCTCTCCCAGATGCCTGAGGATTGGAATAAAAGCAGCCTTGCGCGCATATAACCCTAGTATGGTCGATGCTAAATAGTGCGAAAGTGAAAATAGCTGGCCGGTTGTCGTTGTTGCGAGCAACGGCGGCGGAGAAATCGTGTGTGTGCTGATTGAGAACAGCGTCCAAGTAGACGGAGCCTACTTGAACATAGAAAGCGCCCCTCGTTCTGCGGCTCAATTAAATCGTGACCAGCTGGTCCAGCTCCTTCTTAGCCAAGCAGCCGAGGTGGACGTTCGGCCAACGGCTGGATGGACAGCACTGCATTTTCGAGTGACTTCTGGCCCCTTCCTAGCTCGCGCTTCTCTTGAAGCTCAAACATTCGCGGCAGGAGACTCCTCTAGATACAGTCCACGAGCCAAATAGGCATCGCGTCTCAATCAATCAATGTTGTGTCGACGGCCAAACGCCATGACGGCAATGGATTGACCACTCTGATGTATGCAATCCAGGCGTCTGTTGGAACCCTCGCGCGGCCTCTTGTAGACGAAAGGGCTGACTGACGCCTGGAGCCGAGAAGGCAGAACAGCGTTTTCTTGGGCAGCAAGTGCTGGTCAGAGACAACTGGTCGAATACTTCTAGACACTGAAGCTAATGGAAACACCAGAGCAGATGATTGCCATTCGCCCGTTGACTACGCCATCCAAGGTTCATTGAGAAGTGGAAGAAGTCCTTCAACCAAAATCAGCAGTGTCTAGCACTAGGGAACTTGGACCGGTGGGCGCGTGTGACGATTTGGATGAGTGCTAGAGGCCAGCTGGCTCGTCTCTGACTCGGTTAAGAAGGCAATCATCTACAGGCAACGCGTATAATTGAAGAGGCAAAAGATAGAGGGGTCTCGGCTTCTCTGATAGCAGGCGATTTGCAGCAATTGACATTCATTCATAATCGTTTCGATGGCTTTCGCCGACAAGGGCCTAACCTGAAAACAAGGTCATTTCCGCCCTGTCTGTGAGAATTACTTGCTCTTTTCATTATAATACTCCCAGCCTCAATCCTGAGAAAGTTCCAAGCCGCATAGCGAGCAATCACGAGGGTCGATTATCACATAAGTCTTCCCAGCTGGCACTGCTTGATTGCCAGGACCTCAGACAGCCTTCTCCAGCAGGCGAATAAGCCCATCCTTATCAGCCCCAACAAGATCGCCGGCGGGCTTATCATCAAGGAACAGCTTGAAGGCGGGCATTTCACGGACACCCATGTCTGCGGCGAGCTCGGGGAGCTGGTCAATATCAACCTTGAGGAAGCGAACGTCCTTGAACCTGTCTTGCTCCGAACACCTGCGCAGTTGACGTCATGATTTGGTCAGGCCACCAATCGATTTGATAAAGGGCTGAATGGGACACAGATCAGACTCGGGGGAGCGACTCACTCGACAAAGGCGGGAGCGATGGTCTTGCACGGGGTGTACCAAGTTGCATAGAAGTCGACAGCGACAGCCCTGTGCTGGTGCAGGGTCTGCTCAAAGTCCTCCTTGCTATCCCGTCGACCGAATAAGCACTTGAGACTGACCAGGGCAGCCTGGGGAGAAAGGATCGACTTACGTTTTGATGTTGTGAACACCCATCTTAGTCCTGATTAATAACTGATTGTTTGTGTGATGTATATCGACGCAACGTCAGCGCGCTTCTTACAATGGGTCGGTATTTTTGAGGGAAGAGTCAATTCCAGGGGAAATGCCTGAGGGGGAGAATCTTCGCTTTATTTGCGTAGCTCTCCTCTCTCTGGTCAAGCAATGACGTTTAGAATTCGGCTCATACTGGCTAGTAAGATGCCCATGACGCCATGGCTCTTGTCTACCTTCATCGTTCCAGTCACTAGAAGAATGGATTCAATCAATGGAATAATTATCTTCTCTTCCTGGAGCGAAGGAGACAGCACACACAGCGAGAGAGTGAAGCAGGCCATCACTGGTCTGACGACACTCAACTTGATCAACGCCACGACAAGAATATCGATGCAGGCGTTAACGGGGCCGTCTAATACTCCTCTCCATCTTCGGCAAGCCAACTAGCCATCAGCATTCCGGCAAGCTCTTGCTCTCACGCCAATCACGCGGCTGCGGGTATCGTCGGGGATCGGCTCCGGATTCGCCTCGACCAATTCCGCAGTCTTTCCCCACACCGGCTTCAAGCTCTCCCCGCGCCTTTGCAGAGACACGAACAGGAGAGCTCCTTATAGCTATGTCATGTCATGTAATTCATTGCCATTTGGGCCGAGCCCACTCCCTGGGATGAGGTCCTGAGTTCTGTCTTACCGCAAGAAAATCCCCCTCTCTTACACCAGCATCTCATTCATCACCTCAGCCAGCTTCAGGACAAACAGCAGCCATGTCAGACATCACACTCTACAGCTACTTCCGCTCCAGCTGCTCGGCCCGCGTCCGCATGTCCCTGGACATCAAGGGCATCCCCTACGACTACGTCCCCGTCAACCTCCTCAAGGGCGACCAGCTCTCGGACGAGCACCGCGCCATCAACCCCTCGGCCTCAGTCCCCCTCTTAGTCCCCAAGTCCAGCGGCGGCCCAGACCAACACGAAGGCGTGCCCTTCCGCATCGGCCAGTCCCTCGCCGCCCTCGAGTACCTAGAGGAGGCCTACCCAGAGACCACCCGCCTCCTCCCCAGCGACATCAGGGCCCGCGCCATCGTCCGCGCCCTCGCCAACATCATAGCCGCCGACACGCAGCCCGTGACCAACCTGCGCATCATGCGCCGCGTCCGTGAGCTGGGCGGCAGCGCCGAGGACTGGAACAAGTCCCTCATGGCCGAGGGCCTGCGCGCCTACGAGGCCGTTAGCGCGCCGTACGCGGGTCGCTTCTCGTACGGCGACGACGTCTCGCTCGCGGACCTTTGCCTATTGCCGGCGGCGTGGAATGCCCAGCGGTTCGGGGTTGATCTGGCCGAGTTCCCTGTCGTCAGCAGGGTGGTGAAGAACCTGGAGGGGGAGCCGGCGATGCAGAAGGCGTCGTACTTTAAGCAGGTTGATACGCCCGAGAATCTACGGGCTTAAATAGCATCATTTTGTTCAATTCAATGTCTTTTTCCCAATTTGTGTTTCGATTACCTGCCAGATAGCGGATTATCAATAGGAGACGACCAATCATTCTATGAATAAAGCTCATTCAAAGTCATACGCATTCAATTGTGCGCGCAATACATGTTCCATCTTTCATTTTGGAGACTTTCACCAGCCTTAAAACAACGGGAGGGCAGCCTGGATAGTGCCAGAAACCTCGCCGAACCCGATCCTCGCCCCGTCCTCCCCGGCCCAGCCCCGGATGACCAGCGTGTCCCCGTCCTGCAAGAACTTGCGCTCGTCGCCGCCGACCTGGATGCTGGCCTTGCCGCCCCCCGTGATCTCCAGCAGGCTCCCCTCGGTGCCCGACTCGGTGCCGGAGATGGTGCCCGAGCCGAGCAGGTCGCCCGTCTGCAGGTTGCAGCCCGTGATGGTGTGGTGGGCGATCATCTGCGGCCAGGACCACAGCAGGTTGCTCGAGTTGGTCTTGGAGACGGTCTTCTTGGAGCCGCCGGCGGCTGCAAATATGTTAGCAACAGTTTTTGATCTTGGGTAATCAGAGATATACTTACTTGTAAGATCAACCTCCAGATTGATATTCAGCACATTCTCCTTCAGATCTTCTTTAAGATACGGCAGCAGCTCGTTGTCATTCTTGATCCCCACCTTCTTGGGCACGGCGTCCGCCAGCACCACCCAGGGACTGATGCTCGTGCCCAAGTTCTTAGACGTGAAGGGACCCAGCGGGATGTACTCCCACGCCTGGATGTCCCTCGCGCTCCAGTCGTTCATGAGCACGTACCCGAAGATGTGCCCCTCCGCCTCGTTGACGGGGACAGGGGAGCCCAGCTCGTTGGACCGGCAAACGAACATGCCGAGCTCGAGCTCGAGGTCCAGCTTCTCGCAGGGGGCCAGCGCGGGGACCTTGGGCTCGGCCTTTGGGTCGCGCAGGATCTGGCCCCAGGGCCGGCGGATGGGCGTGCCCGAGACGACGACGCTGCTGGCGCGGCCGTGGTAGGCGACGGGGAGGTGGGTGTAGTTTGGCTGGAGGGCGTTGGCGGGCCCGCGGAAGAGGCAGCCGACGTTGTAGGCGTGGTTCTTGCCCGCGTAGAAGTCGGTGTAGTCGCCGATGGCGAGGGGCACGTGGTTTGTGATGTCCGCGAGGGGCACGAGGGCGGCGTCCCGGAACTGGACGTTGTCCTTGAGGAGGGCGGCGTACTTGGTGTCGCTCTTGAAGACCTCCTGGATGTACGCGCGCGTGGCACGGTGAAAGGGCTGACCGAGGGCGGCGAAGGCGTTTAGGGTCTTCTCGGCGAAGACGGACCTGTACTGGTGGATCTCGGCGTGCTCTGAGAAGCCGTTGGCGGAGCTGAAGGCCTTGAGATCGAGCGCATAGTCGCCGATGGCAATGGCGGGACGCGGGGTGGGATCTCGCTTGGTGGAGATGATGCCGAACGGGATGTTGGCCAGGGAGAAGGGCGCATCAGCGGCGATGTTGAGCCAGGAGGACGCCATGATGGGCAGAAGTAACAAGCGGTGATCAATGAATGAATGAAGACGGAGGTGCAGAGGTGAGATGCGAGAGAACTGAAGGGATATAGAGGGGGAGGGGTTACGCAGTGATAACAAATCTGGATCAGAAACGGCAGGGCATCTCTCGACCGATCTCGCCAATCAAGCCATCTCATCGGCGGCACGAGATGGAGCTCTCAAGATAACATCATACCTGCATATGTAATTCTCTCCATGACAGCGGCCTGTGCCGAGTCCAACCGGTCGGAATCGGAAACCCAAGGCCCAGTCCGGCCAATCCGAGGCCGCTTCCCCAGATTTTGCCCTCAAGGCCGCCGCGCGGAATTTCGCCGCAATTGAGTTGCCCCTCAGCCCCTCTTCTGGCCGAGCCCCGCACTCACCAGCTACCCTAGACTCCAGGTCAAGGCTCTTCAAGAGTCAGTCATTCACCTTACCTACTTATAAATATATACGTCTTGTCTGCGCTGAATCATTAATAGGCTATCCACGGCTGTGTCCGAGCCTCTCTCCTTCAACCAGTCGGGATGTGAAGAAATCTCCGCCATCAACTCTAACCAAGGCACGATAGCATCATACAACAGCGGGCATGCTCACCATCATCGAAACCACATCAAGTAGACACTAAATTCAAGCCGAACAGACCTCTAGAAGGCCGATATCAATTTTCATAATCATGCGTATCATTCATTACCACAAGATATCATTTTCATACCCCATAAATCCTTCATAAAGACCCCCCATCACACCCTCGGCCAAAACGTCTCCTCCGCCGCCAGCACCTCCCTCCACAGCTCCTGCGCCCTGCTCAGCAGCTTCCCCTTGATCCCCTCCCCGTGCAGGCTCACCTCGAGCGCGACCGCATCGTCAACGATGGACCCCAACCTCTCCACGAACGCCCCAAACTCCTTGCTCGTCCAGTTGGGTATGAACTCGTCCCTCAGCGCCCCGCCGTCCGCGTCCCCCCCTTGCGCAACAGGCCCCATCCGCGCCTTCACCCCCGCCCACGCATCCAGGTAGCACCTCTCGGTCGCGTAGAACAGCAGCGCCGACTCGAGCCACGGCAGGATGATGTTCCCCGAGTGTCCCACCGACGAGAACAGATTCTCGAAGCGGCGCAAGCCCTCGATCTTGGCCCCCTCGGCAATCTCCCCCCCTTGTGTGGGCAGGTCGACGTCGAGCCCGAACCGTCGCGCGGCCTCGACGAACAGCCTCTCCTCGCGGCGGATGTTGACGAGGGCGTCGACGGCCCAGTCGAGCAGCTTGACGACGAGCTCGTTGGCCCGCGTGGACGGCTTGCTGAGCACGGGGAGCTGCAGCGAGCTGAGCAGCAGGCCCAGGCCGTGGATGTAGGCGTGGATGTAGAGCCGGTCGTTGGCCAGCCACTGCGAGAGGAGGGGCTTGGTGAGCGTCCCCGCGGCGGCGGCGGCGAGGAAGGGCGAGTTGGTCGCGCGCTTGTAGAGGGCGGCGTCGGATGCGAGGAGGAGCCTGGTGAGGGAGCCCATTGTTGTATTTCCGTTTGATGTTGGGTATGATCGTTCTGATTTTGGAGATGGGAGATGGGTGCGGATGGCTTCAAGATGTATTTGCGTGATGTCTGCGGGAATTGGCGCCCTCCGCCGCACCCGCTTTGGGCAGCGACCTCGAGCTGCAGCATCTTCCGGTCCAGCTGCCGCATCACCTGTCGCGGTTGGGCCGATTCCTACGTCATTCCTTTGTGATCCAGCGTAGCACCAGCCCGCTTCTGCAGCTCTTGACAGCTAGGACGGGGCCAAAAGCACACCACCAAACTCCGAGCCAGCGCCGAGTAGTCACTGGGCTGCGTCCCGTGGATGATTTCTTCGACTCTCAATTGCGATGGACATTAATCCTCATAATGATAAAGACGACAATGCTGAGCCAAGGGGGGGCAATGAGACAAGCAATCTGTCATCCTGGAGACACTGTAACTTGGTTGTCTCGCTCCATGATTGGCCAATGGATGCATACAAATACAGTCACAGCCCGACAGGGTGCGTAGAGAAAAAAGCAAGAGAACGCTCTCAACTCCAGACCTCATTAGAAACAAGCAATAAATAAGTCTACGAGAAACAACTACCGGACGAGCGCAATTCATTCCAGGGTAGGCTTGGCCCTCAGTGCAAAACCCACCTGGCCGCCCATTTTCGGGTAACTTCCAGGGCGGATACCCACTCTCTCGGCTCATCGAATGCACCTGTTGTGCGACTTTTCACCTCATCTCAGCACCTGACACCCCTCTGCAACTTGTTTCTGCTGGAATTGTCATCTTTATTTCTCTATCTGCCTAGCAGTTCCAGCCCCCGTCTACCCCGATGGATGCTCCGCTGATGTACGACGCATCGCTGCTCAGCAGGAACGCAATCAGCGTGGCCACCTCCTCCGGTTGCCCGACGCGCCGCAGCGAGATCTCCTGATTCAACTCCCTCTCCGCCTCCGTGTTGCTGCCGCTTTTCCCAGCCGCCTCGGCAGCCTGCGCAAGCATTGGCGTCGCGATTCGGCCACTGTGCAGGTTATCAAGGTCAGTATTCGTCTCTCAATGACTGTCTAGCAGCAGGGGATCGAAGCCAAGGGAGGGTCTTCATAAAGGGAAAGGGGCAACAACACAACACAACTCAAAACACCAAAACTTAAAAAAGGGGAACAACATACGGGCAGATGGCATTCACGCGCACTCCTCGAGGCCCAACCTCCTTCGCCGCAGACTTGGTCAGCCCGATGACCGCGTGCTTGCTCGCCGCATACGAGCCGTTATTTGACCGACCCGTCACGCCCGCGATGGAGCTGACGTTGACGACGCTGCCGCCCTCGCCCAGCTGCCGCAGCTGATGCTTCATGCAGAACATCAGCCCCTTGGCGTTGACGTCCATGATGAAGTCCCAGTCGTCCGCGCTCATCTTCTCCACGGACCCGGAGTCGCTGTGGATCGTCTTGGGCACCACCCCCGCCAGGTTCGCCGCTCCGTCCAGCCGCCCATACTTGGCCACCGCCTCCTTTATCCACGCCTCCACGGCCTCCTCCTTACGAACATCAAGGGCAAATGTGTGCACCTGCGCCCCGGGGACCTGCGACTGGATCTTCTCCTTGGCACCGTCGAGCGTCGAAGCCTGGATGTCGGCGATGCTGAGAGACGCGCCGCGGGATGCGAGCAGGATAGCCGTTGCCAGCCCCATACCCTGGGCGGCGCCAGTGAGGGCAATGACCTTGTCTTGGAACTGGGCTGCAGACATGATTCAATGATAACACACCTCGGACTAGAAAAGGATCCGGTATAGCAATCGCGTTTCCCTCCTTTTGGGGGTTTCTAGTTATTCTGGTAGGGCCATTGCTATCAATTGGATTTGGGCATGGCCCTTTAATCCCATCAACAGTCGTTACGGTAATCCTTATCCGGCACATGCTCGCCAAGCGACAACCGGGGACGGAAGTCAAATTGACGGCGGAAATGGCGCTGGTGGCATTTCCCTGGGGATAATACGCTAGAACAGAGTGGATGCCGTGTTTCTGGTCTTGGACGAACTTCCAATGAGAGGGGGGATCTCGCTGTGAGTTGGTATGTGTTGTGCCGGAGAAGCGGTTAATGACCTCCGACCGGATATTCAGCTTTTTCCACACCACTGCCGATCACCTGCCTCAACACTTTCGACCCAGACTAATGAGTCATTGGATGACTCCAGGCGACAGTCATTGTGAGTCAGTCCTCAAGATGAGAAAGGTTCGTCTCTCAGGGATTAGTTTCACTTGGGCGAAGGATGAGGGAGGCTAATGCTGCTGGTGGGCGACATTTGCTGGATGGGTGGGCATTCAATGGTTGCTGGGAGCGGCCCACAGTCCAGGTCAATGATCCTGGCAAGTTCAGGGAAGCGTCTCCGGAAGCCGTCGCCCACGGTCCAGTGGCGGAGCTGGCGGAGGTGCTCCTCGAAGACGGGGTTGATGGTGATGCCCGAGGTGCCCAGCGCATTGACTGACGCGCCCAGCAGCACCGTCGAGGGGTCGTACGGCCAATTGACCTTGAGCCCGGCGCTGTAGACGGCGGCCCAGTCGTCGAGCGTGATTTCCGGGTGCTTGATCAGGTACTCACGGGCCTGGGGCCACGGCACTCTGTCGATCCACGCAGCGTGAGGGGTTCTAATTTGATTATGAGTGGGACGGAGCCAATTTGGCAGGAGACCCCAGCTCTGCTGGTCGAGGAGGACCATCCACTAAAACAAGACGAATTTCTCACAGGTTAGTGGGAACTCAAGCAGGCCCGCCGCGGGTTCAGCGGCAACGTAGCACGCAGAGAGGGATGGATCCAATTTACCTTTAGCAGCATGGAGATGCTGGAGAATATGGCGACCTGCTCCGGCAGCCCCTCAATCTCCCTGTATGTCTTGAGCACGTCGGCCACGACGGCGTGGATGTCGTCGTCGTCCGAGTGGCTCTTCTGATCGATCAGACAGCTCAGGCTGGGGCGAAGGTTGGCCTTGCCGGCGCCGACGCTGATACTCCTGCTCCGGCCCTCGTTGGACGAGGAGGGCGTGAGGGCCCCGCCCGTGCGCGAGCCATCGACGAAGGACTGGAAGATGTGGTCTGCGAGGCAGGTCGGCGGAGTGTTCCTAGGGCACAGCTCCCACACAGGCGTGGGCAGCAACCCAAACCCGCCAGGCCCCGAGCCAGCAGCAAGGTGGGCGACCGAGGAGACGACAGACGAAGGCGGGGCGCCGTCGACGTCGCCGCCCTCGCCATTGCGTCCCATCAGGCTCAGCTGCAGGGCGGCGTTCTGGGTGCGCAGCTGGGTGTTCTCCGTCTCGACAAAGGCCAGCTTCGACTCGGCGCTGGCCAGCTGCCGCGTGCGCTGGTCGAGGGCCGTGGACAGGACGGCGACCTGCTCGCCCAGGGTGTGTATCGTCCACTTGGTGCGGTCTCGCATTGCCTGCTGGGACTTGCGGTCGCGGGCTCGCTTCCGCTGCAGCTCGAGCTCGCGCCGCTGCGTCTGCGGGGACTGTGATCCGGAGCTTTGGGGGCTGGCGGTGGCGGCCATTTCGACAAAGCCCGTCTGTGAATGTGCCGACGCTGGCATGGTGGTCGAAGGGTATTCGTGGGTGTGTGTTGAGGTGTTTTTATTTTCTGTTCCCTTCTTCGTTCCTCCTTCTCTTGGGTTGTGGTTGTTGTGGTAGCGGCGATTACAATCAGCCTCTCGGACTGGGCGTCTATTTTTTTAAACCTCTCTCGAGAGCGACAAAAGGAGCGATGAATCAGATGTGATCTGGGGGGGGAGAGAAGGTGACTAAAATATATGACGGGCGGTGAATATTGAGGGTCTGGGTTACGTTAGGGGAAAGAGGGACCGGGGAGCCAGAAAATGGGGTAAGCTAAGGGAAATGACTTTTGAGGAAACGGCACCAGAGACATTTTGGCATGGGGACCGAGAGTTTCCACAAATTACCAAGAGATCGCGCCTCTTTAAATTTTTTATCTCTCACCCCATTCGTCCCCTTCCGTTGCTTTCGTCGGTGCAATATATCTACGTGTTCCCAACAAACGTCCAAAGGGGAAATGGAGCAGAAGAGATGGAAACCCAGATTTTTACCCTTTCCCCCCCTCCCCTTGATCTCGTGATGGAGGGCTAAGCGGGCATGTCGCCCGGGGCTGGGATATACGTTACATACGCACGTGTTACGAACCACAACAACTACGACCACAAACTTGCCATGGGTGCGGTGCGCGCAGGACACCCTATAAGGAGAGGGCGATTGCGAAGAAGCACCGTAACCCGATGTGAGCCAGGTCCGAGAGGAAACTGGGGGCGGGGCCATAGGACATGCCACCTCCACCGGCAAAGCCAAGCCCAGCGCCGAGCGAGCGTTTTATTTTCTTTAGGGAGGTGGAGCTGGAAGCAAGTCTGGGCCTTGGGCTCAGAAAATGAGAGCGAGCGAAGGAGGACACACTTGTGGGACTGGAGGGGGAGCGAAAGGGGGGGGGAGGGCAAACAGGTTGCTGCTCAGTGAAAAATGATAAGCTTAATATTACAGTGGGCACATGCTGATTGGGGACCCCGTGGAGAAGAGGGGGCCGCCCAGGAAGGGTTGTTGCGGGGGGAGGATCTCGCTGGCGGCCAGTGGAGAGAGCGCTGTGGGCACTGCTGGCGCTCACCTGTTTGGCCCTCGCTGGCCATAGCGCCCATGCACCAGGGAGGAGCGGGCCCCTCGACCAATAATGCGGAGGTGCTATAGCGGTTATTGGCCTGCGCCGGGGCTCTGCGATGGAGCAGGTGCCCTCAATTTCACCGCAATTGGCCGCACGCACGCTGGAGCTGCCTCGTCGCGAGAAGATGCGCATCGTGAGCCATTTCTGGGGTGCATTCGACACGTAATACTATGTAATAACCCGCGATCGGTTCAATGGAGAGGGCCCAGCGCGACCCCTGCCGCTGCGTGCCAGCACCCTCGCTTCCCCAACTCGACCTGGCTCGCCACCGCTGCATTGCTGGGCGCAGAGGTGGCCAGCCAGGCAGCCAGCGTAGGATCGAGTTGGGGTAACAACCAACCTTCCCTGTCTTCCATGTCCCCGAATCCCCAGACCATATGCATTCATCCACCTGCGTGTGATATGGAGCAGAATGCGTACATATACGCTCTCCTCACTTCAGCAAGCGGGCAGCAACCCTCATGGAAATGGAGGGGAGAAGAGGCATCCAACCCCCACGACTGTCTAAAAAAGCGCAAAGCAAGCGAGCGAGTGCACGTCTTCCCACTAGAAAAGGGGGCTAGCTGGGGACGCGGACTGGAGTCGCCCGCACTACTTGAGATGGGACGCGGGGAACTAGAATGATGGCATCCATCGATTTCAATGAATGACATTTGACTAGGGCACTCTACCCTCATTAGTCGCAAATCATCACCTCGGTCGTAACGCCGAGCAGGTGGGCGGACCAACCTCGTGAATCAGCTCGGATCTTCCGTCCGTTGGGGACAACGGCCGCTCCGCAAAGAACACACAGCAGCATTCTGCATCTCGTTTCACCTCACCCCCCTGGCAAGAACGGATGAATGGATGGAATAGAAAGCAACAACACGGTCCGGTTAAAAAGAATCTTATCTTGTTTGTGTAGGTTATGTGTTATGTATGTACAGGGAATTTGCATAGACTTTCTAAATCGAGAGTGAGTGATATCATCCAACACACCGCCAGCGGGCGTACCCTGAGCCGAAAGAAGAGAAAGGGGTAGGAAAACAAATGAGACAAAAATAAAATGACACCAGAAACCAACATGGCCCGGAAAAATACAAATCATGATACGACATTTCTCATTGTTGGAGCATCCTTAGCTCCGTCCACCCAGACATCCAATCGCCCATCGCCCCCTCGCGTATGCAAGCATAGCAACCTTTCATCTGTGGTTGCATGTCAAAATATGTCTCGTCGTCAGATTGGGTGTTGCAATTTCAGCTGGTCGCTTCCCCGCAGCACCAACACCAGTCTGCGTCTGCTTGTGTGTGTGAGCCCTCCTCGTCGTGGCCTGCTCCAAACTCCTTCTGTAAATGGGATGGCTCTGGCGTGCGAACTAGCTAGTCAGTCGGCCATTCCGTCGCCCAACCGAATGAATCAGCGGGCTCCTTGTTCTATTTCCTTTTTTTTTTTTCGCTAGCCGTGAATCCTTCCACCGGCTGCTTTCTCCGTGTCCGTCTTCCGTCTCCGCCGGCATGGGGACCGGGGAGGCCATTCTCGCTTCGGCAAGCGAGAAGGGACGAAGAAATACTGTCGCAGCAGGCCCGGATGTGTAGCCCGCTGCGCATTGATCAGGATGGCAGCCTCCCCTGTCTTTTCCCCGCGAAACCTGCATGGCGAGAAACGCAGTGCATCCATCTTGCGTTATGCAGTCCCACCTCACCGAGGCAGGTCGATTCATCCAGCCTTCGCTTCGCCCCCCCAGTCTCCCTGTCCCAATAGGGTGAATGTTCATAAACATATCAGTCACCAAACCATCGATCGATGCGCTCAAAGTCGACATCCAACGACTCCTTGGGCAGGTCGAGCTTGAGATGCCACGGCGGCGGCGGCAGCTCCCGCATCACCAGCCGCGCCACCTCCTCCCGCCTCCTCGCCGCCTCCCGCTCCCTCGCCTCGCACTCCCTCTCCCTCCTCGCCCGCCACTCCACGTGCGCCGCGATCCGCCCGTCCCTCATCCTCGCCAGCTCCTGCACCAGGTCGCCGTACACCGTGCTCCGCACGTCTAGGCTGGCCCCTTGCTCGAGGAGCACGCCCACCACCTCCTCGTGCCGGTGCATGGCCGCCGCGCTCAGCGCCGTCCCGTACTGCGGGGAGGTCTGGTCGATCATGGCCCCCTTGCGCAGCAGCAGCCGCACCACCTCGCTGTGGCCCTGCTTCGCCGCCAGCTGCAGCGCCGGCGTCCCCTCGGCGTCGGGCGTGTTGACCTCGGACAGCAGCATGCAGCCCTCGTCGTGCTCCATGGCCATCTCCAGGATCCGCCCGTGACCCGCCTCGGCCGCCACGTGCACCACCGCGGCCACGCTCCTGCAGCTGCTGTCGCTCCCGCTGCTGCTGCCGCTCCGCCGCGGGCCCGAGTCGGCGTCGTGGCTCGCGGCGCGCAGGTAGCACGCGAACATGTCCTCGTCGTTGCGCCGCGCCGCGTCCAGCAGGCCCTCCTGGATCTTCTGCGTGCGGCTCTCGCCGTCGCGGACCATGTACAGCTGGCTCGTGGGCCGGCCGAGGTTGAGCTTCGACCTGCCCCAGGACAGTAGTCTGTGGCCTCTAAGTCGATGGCTTGGGAGCGGAGGGATGTGCATGAGCTGGGCTGGCTGTCCGTAAAGCTCCTCCTCCTCATCCCCCTGGGACCCCGGGCGTGAGGCAGCCTGCTTTTGCTCTTGTCCGGGTCGTTGCTGCATCCTCCTCTGCCTCGCCGCTCTCGCCAGTGCAAGGAACGCCCTCTCCACGCCCGTGGCATCCCACGCCGACGTCTCATAGTAGTCCATCCCCAACCCCCTCGCCAGCTGCGCCCCCGTCTCGGTCGATACCTCCCTCAGCCCCTTAAGATCGCACATGTTGCCCACCAGCACGACGGGCACCTGGCCCTCGGCCCTCATCGTCTGCCATCGCAGCCACGCGTACGCCTCCATGGCGCACCGCAGCGACTCGACCGACGCCACGCTGAACACCATCATGACGGCGTCGGCGCCCTCGAAGTCGTGCTCCCCCTGCATGCCGGACCCTCCCCGGAACTCGACGTCGAGGAGGTCCAGCGCGCCGTCCTCGCCGTCGACGGTGATGTCCTTGCGGCAGCCCTCGCCGCGGAACGGGTCGTAGTCTTCGCTTACATGCCCGTAGCAGAACTGCAGAACAGTGATGGTTAGCCCTGACATGTTTCCCATGACCCCAGATGGAGGTTTCCCCTCAAGCCCAAGAACTCATTCTTGTAATTCGAGACTTGGTATTCACTTGGTATTCGCTCACCTGCTCTATCAAAGAGTTCTTGCCCACCCCGGCCGCCCCGATGAGGAGGACCCTATCCTCCGGCACGATCTTATGGCCCGCCGCCATCGCAAATAGGTAAGAATATAGAGAAACAAGCGAAAGTTGAAAGGTTCGGATTATATCATGTAGGACAACAGTCCCGTGAAGTTGGTGTTTCGCCAGGTGAGCGGCAGTAGAAAAGGTAAAAAAAGAGAGTGTCGAATCAGAATCCTACCCATACGAGTCTGTTGGGCAGGGATGCGAGAAGGAAGGAAGAAAGACAAATGCCGCCTCGTGCTTTGCCTCACTCGTTCTTCCTCTATCAGAGACACGAGGCACCCCGGCTGATCCCGCCGTAAATGAAGAAATCGATCAGCAAAGAAGGGGGAGGGGGCGGAGGGGGGCGATGGATGGACGGGGGACGAAAGCAGGATTCCCCAAGGCCAGAACAGCCGCCGCATGAAAGAGTGACGCAACACCAGGTGTGCAAATGAAAGGACGTCCCTAAAGGAGAGAGAAGGACAGTTTAACCACGGTGGAGAGTGGATGACGAAGAAGAGAAAATAAAAAACCTCACCACCAAGGGAGAGGAGAGAAAAAATCGAAAGCCACCGAGAAAAAAAAACCAAAGAGGAGGCGTCGTACTCAATCTTATTCGGGGGCTGCGCCAAACATGAAGACCTTGCGTTCGTTCGTGCCGCGCGCGCCGTACCGTGTCACTGCATCACATCACATCACATCGCATCGCCTTGCAGCAGCTCGCACACACGTGCCGGAGGCCCCCGTGGCCTCTTCCATCCTCACCTCACACCTTACCCTCCTGCTCGATGCGTGTTCCGTAATCAAAAAGCGTAGGGAAGGCCTCGCGACGCTGAAACCCCGAGCGAACGCACCAACCAGAGCCCAGGCCAGCCCGAACTCACCGGCACATTGGGAGGAGCTGCCGGCACCTACAGCGTCTGTCCCTTGCAGCAGTTCCCCTACAGACGGAGGCAGGCAGCGCTACAGAGGTGAAATGGGTGAAATTCCAGGCTGGTTCCAGGCGCCCGCCCCCTGTCCAACATCAAACGCACGGGGCGTTCCCTTTCCCCCTTCCAGCCCGCGATTCATCCATCCGCCGTCCCAGCTACCCAATCGCATGCGCTAGTTCCGTCTGGTGAAACGCCGCATGTTCGATCCGTCTCCCCTCCTTCCTTCCAACTTCCTTCCCTCGTTGGCTGCCGCCCGTCAGCTTCAATCCCAAGGGTCACAACCCTCGTGTTTTGTGTTCTGGCCTCACCGTGATACCCAAACCCATTGGGCTGTGCTGTCCTCGACCAGACCCATTGGCACGCCTTCGCGACTGCAACCCTCCCACGCGCCCAGCACCTCAACTCCCCCCTCCCCCTCCTCCCGCCCTGCGTCATCCATCCATCGTACGATGCGTCAACCCTTCCAGCACCAGAACGTGCACCTCGAGACTGTCAATTCGAAGCTCGTATTCCCATGCCCAGACGCTTCTGCACCACGCAGTGCGACGTAGCCAAGGCGTATTCACCACACAATGGCCCGTCCCTCCAACATCCACCGCCTCCTCCTCCTCTTCAGCCCCCCCCCCCCCCTCCTCAGCCGCCGCCACCGACCCCATCCCATTGATTGACACTCTGCGTAAGGTAGCAACCGATGCAAAACACTCACTCGCCAACACCCACTTTTGCTTACACAGGCTTTCGTCATCAAGAACCGAGACCGGGCAAGCCCAAACAGGACACGAATCAATCACACTAGGGGTAAGAACACAGTAGAGTGGACGTAGATCATCAATTGTTACGGATGCTGTTAAAGCACTATTTCAATCCCCTTTGTGCAACGTCCCGGCTCCTCCCCAATGCCAATAGTAAAAGACAAAAACTCCATGTGCCGCTGAATTGTTACCTGTTCTCAGGGCGTTTGTTTCCGTGTTCCCAATTCCCAAGTTTTGTTGACCCGTGCCCTAGCTGAACCATTGCCAGAACACAAAAAATTATACGTGTATAATAAGAAAGAGCGCCACGACCAGGGAGGGATCCCCGGATGATGTGATTCAAGTCATGGTGGATGAGCCTTCCAGACTCCACAACCATAACCCAAGGACCCTGACCCAGGTCGTGGCCATCGTTCATCGTAAACATGAAACCAAATCCAGCATAAGCGAATGCAGCCCAGGCAATCTCGATGCATTTGCGCCGCAGCATCAAAATAAAAACAAGAGCCAATGCCAAAACAATTTCCCTTAACACCGTGAGCGCCATGCAAGCCTCCCAGAATATACGAAAGAAAGGTGAACTGTCGAATCTCCACCTCAAATTTTTTTTCTTGTTTCCAATTTGCCCGTCCATCACCGATCGAGGTAGCGTGGGAGTTGGGAAGGGGCTGGTGAACGTATCATAGTACAATTATACTCAACAGTGCCAGCTTGTTGAGTCCCCATGCATGCTTGATGCATGTACTGCCTTGTAGCAAATATCCCATTCCATTGCTGTTCACGAGGCTGCGGTTGATTCAATCATGACAAGCGCAGTTGAAAAGATCAACCTCGGATGGTAGGTGTGGTGTGCGAGTCTCCCCTCCAGTGGAAACGATCCGGCCCTGTTGCTGGCTCTCCATAAAAGGAAGGACCAGTCACGACGGGGACGGCCAGATGTGTCAAAGTTGTTGCAGCCGGTCGCGTTTCCGTGGCCTTGGGGATCAAGAAGCTGTCGGATAGAGTAGCTGTGATAGGAGGACGTCCCGCCGAGTATGTGTGAAGAGAGTGGTGAACTGCCGTCGTCTTGGTTCCTCGTGTGCTGGGCACATCGCCACCATTGGTTCCGTCAAACTGGTTGTTCTTGACGCTATCCTTGGGGGGCTTCTCCTGTGGTGATTGCGCTTGTTGCTTTGAGCCAAACTATAACCCCCATTCCAGTCAGTATCAAAGAACTCCAAAGCAAAGACATGTTGATGATAAAAATAGGCGAGACCATGAGACGAGTTGGCCAGTAACCAAGCTGGAGGAATCAAATGTGCAAAGCCGTGGTAGGCGAATTCGAAATGTTGAAATGTAAGCCAGGGGTACGTACGAAGCAATATTTATTCACGAGCTCCTCGTAGGACGAGCTCGGCAGACCAGCAGCTGGAGCGACAACGTTGGCAGCCGGTTTGGGCTGACTACGGCTCACTGATGCTGAAGTGCCACTCTTTATGGTACTTGGTGCATTGCTGGATTTTGAGGGGCGGACGTTGTTCTTCATGTACAGCGTGTCCTTCTCCTTGCCAGTGTCCTTGGAGGCCTGGACTGCGGCAGTCAGAGAGGCGCCAAAGTCATATCGGTTGGAGAACGCAGCGCCACTGGGCGACGACAAGCCCTTGGCAATATTGTCACTGGCAATGTTGCTGCTGGACTTGGACTTGAACCGAAGACCAGGCCCAGACTCGCCAAGAACCTCGTGGATGGGCTGGTCATAGTTTAGGCCTCCCTCGTTGTTGAACTCGCTGAAGGACGAGGGTCTGGCAACAGGTCGGCCATCATGCGTGTTGCGGCGGCGGTTGCTTCGGGGCAGAGCGCCATTACCCTTCCCGCGAGCACCATCCTTGCCGTTCTGGGGAAGATACTTTTTCCGGAAGTCAACCTGGAAGTTGGCCGAGTTATTGTTATCCCAGTACTCCTGCCCGTTCACCGAGTAGCGAACACACAGGAACATGGTCTTGCTCTCCAGGTTGATTGTGTCCGAGAGCTTGATGGAGAAAGTGAAGCGGTCTTGGCTAACAGAATTCTGGCCAGGACGAATCTCTTGATCGTACTCTGCTGTCACTTCAGACGTCGTCTTCCAGTAGTCAAGTGTAAACCGGCAGATGACGTGCTTCTGGAAAGCCAAGTTGGCAACGGCAATGGAGCCAAGCAGCGACTTGTGGTCTGAAGAGAGCCAGACCTTCTCCAACTTGGCAGGCAAAGCCTTTCGAAGAATGGTATCAGAGGGGAAGTTGGGCGTGACAATCTCCCACTCAAAGGGGGGTCCCTTGATGGCGGAGCCTTTGGAGCCACCGGGAAAGGGGAACTCAGTCTCGCTCTCGTGGTTATCGACAGGAGAGGATCCTGCACTGACTGCCAACGGGCGATCCACCTGTAGGAAATGTCGGACATGTTCTAGGTGGGAGTCGAAATGCACAGCCTTGGAGAAGACAGGGGTGCCGGGCATGCTGGAGGGCCGCCGGCGAGAGGATGGTCGAAGGGCTGGTCGAACGAGTTCGCCCGACTTCTTGCGCACCATTTGGGGCTTGTACTTGAGCTCCTCGTCCGTCTCCTCCTCGGATGCAGTGATGGAGTTGTCTGCGGACTTGGTCACTAGCACGTTAGGCTCCGTGGCGGACCGTACATGACCGCTTCTTCGCCTGTGAGCATCAGGTAGCGAGCTAGTGCTGAAACTAACATGCATGCTTCCGTTGTGGGCATGGTGCTCAGCGAGAAGCTGGTTATGATGGTCCTCTGAGTGATAGCTTCTTGGTAGAGCGGAGGGTTGGTGCGAGTTGGTTGCGAGGGCGAGTTCGTTAACAGCGTCTCGCAGCCCGACTAGCCTGGTATGTTTGCGTCCACGGATTTCGGGCGTGCTATCGTCGTCACTACCGGACGAGGCTGAGTCGGGTGGAGAGATGACGGCGCCCTTGGGCATACCGTGCTCATCGGACACGGGTGGAGGTGATTGCCTCACGCTGGCACCGCCGGCGCTCGAGTTGGCGCTGGCGACCATGGCAGGAAGATCTTCCGAGGTCCCCCGGGGGGTTAGGGAGCCGAACGAGGCATCGCTAGGGATTGTGACGGAGGGATTTCTGCGATGTTTTCTCAGGTAGGAGGCGGACCGAGGAAGGGAGGGTCGGGCCCCGGACACCAAGGACGACCGACGGCTGGCGTCAGGCGAGTTGGAGGCTGATGAGGCTGGGGATCGATTTAACGGCGGGGTGTAAGGCATCCCAGCTATGACAAGCGGGGGAAGGCTGTGACAGGGGGAATAATGATGCGAATATCTGATAATTGAACCCTCTAGCAATTGGCCAACAAGCGATAAAAGGCGACTCGAAACAGTAATCCAGGAAGTCGCAGGTTGGTAGAGGCTGTCTAGTGGTGCAGATGCATGTGGCGTCCAAGAGCAACAAAGATCTAAACAAGGCTGTAGGAATTTAGGGAAGCGGTTCAGGTTTGTCGTCGAGCTAAAGGTGTAGTCTAACAAATATAGAGCGTCAGTTGAAAAGCCGTGGCTAGAAGAAGAGCACAGCTGGAGAAATTGATCAGGAACTGGGTCTGGGGTGCGATTGCGCTGATGAATTTGGCAATGCGGGCACCCGACCCATTGTGAGGATGTAGGAAGAATCAGAAGAGAAAACGCATGCTTAGGAACTGAAGAGAATGGAACGGAATGGCGTAATGTGCGGATGCGCCAAGTGAATTGTTGGATGGGTGTTGTTGGGAGGCGACTTCGGGGTGGCTGTGGCGGAAAAAAACAAAGTTACTTTGGGGTTGTACTCACAGCTTCTGGAGAGGTGAGAGCAGAGGACGACGGTGACTCGAGGAGCAGACCAGGCAGAGACGAAGGAGCTCGGGCAATATTCCAGCAACCAAGTTCAATCCGTCCAGCAGGTAGATCCAGGAGACGTTCTGTCCAAAAGATGCTCTCACAGTGTTGCAGATTCGGAAGTGGGAAGGAGCCACGCAGAGGTGGATTTCGCGACCAGCGAGAAGAGGTTCGTGTCTAATGCAAGAGTCCGGGAGCAAAAAAAAAACCGGGCTCGAAGTTGCGATACTCTCAATCCAATCCTAGAGTAGGGCCGTGGGTGTTTCGACAGTAAAGTGAAACAGGGCGCTGAGAGTGGCTTGTCGGCGTAAACGGCCTTGCAGGACGAACCGGAGGTGTAGTTTGGAGGAGAGGAAGAGGGCGACTAGGAGGACGAGGCGACGGAGAAAACGCCTTGGGGTCGGGATCGAAGATTAGAATTAGGAAGACGGGGGTAATCGAAGGCTCTTCCTCCACCAGCAAAGTGAGCAAGGTTGGTATAAGCAAGATCAAAGACCAGAACCAGCTCCGGAAAGTGCGGATGGGAGGTATTAGCAAGAAATGGTCCCGGGGCGAGAGAAGGCTGCGCACTGCGACAATCAAGTATGTCGAGGGCACTTGTCGGCCGGAGGCAGAGAAGGTGCAGGGGGGGAATGAATGGATGGTGGGGGGTTTGGCGAGCGAGAACCTTTGCAGCTTGCGGTTAGCGGGAGGAAGAGGTGGGTATAGCGCAAGGCCACCAGCTGGGAGGGAGGGAGGTGTGCGCTTTGTTATCGCGACCACCTCTGTCACCTCCTGTAGCTTAGGTACCTTGCCCTGTTGGGGAGCGCTGGACTCGCTGAGCGACAGTGGCCCCAGCGATGGCTTGCTTCGGGCCATGACTAAAAACCGGACTTGGTGGGGCACAGCATGGACGGTCGGTCGATGGATAGTGGTGCGATCGGAGCAGGCGAGACGACGCGAGCACCCCAATGGCTACATCTCGCATTACATTGCAGAGGTCGCAGAGATAGGCAGGATAAGCCAGCCGAGCACGCAAGCCAGCATGAAAGGGACATTTGTCAGTAGGTAGATAACGCTGTGTTCCAATGCCTTCCATCTGTCCATCTATCTCCGCCGCCGCCCTCTCCGCCCTGGCTCGCTGCTGCTCCCGGCTGCCCATTTGGAGCCTCCCGCGCCTGCGCCCTTATCACCCGCCGATGCTGCCTTGTTCTGCTTATTACTTGCGTGCCGGTGCCGTCCAAAACCAGCCTGGCTCGGACTGGCCAGGCCAGACTGCCAGGACAAGGTTAGGCCGGTAGCCGTAGTGTGGGTAAAAGTTGCATCCATGCTCGAGCTTAGCCCAAGCAGCACCAGCAAGCTATTTTAGCTGGCGCGCTGCATTCAATCAACAGACCACCCCCTTTCGTGTGCTCCGCGGAGAGACAAGACCTCTAAAAGTGCGTGTTGTCTTTCTCCATGCAGACGCTAAGGGCATCTCTGCGGCGATAGGGAGGGGAAGGAGGGGGGCTTGTTGCTGTGGATGTGTATATATGTATGTCTACGTAGGTTTATGCGTGTGTGTATGTATGTAATGTATGTACGTATGTTATGAGTCCATGCCATGTACCATGTTTGCCAGAGTGCGACCTGCTTGGCCGTCCATGGTGTAGTGTTGCGTGCGTCAAGTCCAGCCCTTGTTCGACCAATCCAACGGCCCTGCAGCGTCGAGGGTGGCCGCACGGACGAGGATGTTCTGTCGGTCGCTGTCTTTGACAGATTGACGAGTGGTGGATGCCCCCAAAAGCAGTGTGTGTGTGTCTGGGATGTCTGGGCTACCAGGGATGGTCTTGGATGGGATGGATGTTGGATGCCACGGTGGGGCTCAGCCAGGCGAGTGAGCGGGAGGGGCAGGATAGCTTCAAGCATGCACCCAAGTATAGCTCTGGCCTGTCTTGGGACGGGCGAGCAAAGACGCTGACAGCCACGAGCAGGGGGTTTTGATGACATGATGAAGATATCATGGCCGATGTCGACGGAGGCCAATTGACAACGGCAGAGGACCGTTGCCAAGGACGCAGCTCAGATGTGACGGGAGCTCCTCCATCCCAATTGCAACCCATGTCCACGATTGATTCTCGTATATGTTTACCTTCTGTATGCTGCTGATGGAACGGTCGACAGGCACCTACACCTGCCTGCACGAGCTATCACGCCCCGCGAAGGGAAAGGATGAGCGCCAGAAAGCGAAACGCGAGTTCCCAAGATGCCTATCTACCAGTCCCAAGTTCTCTCATGTGCTTTCTTATCAGGCTCGAGCCAAGCGAAAGGACGTCAAAAGCCGCAACTACCAGTCGCCGACTGCCGGCACCGCTGCGTGTCTGTGTGGAGGGTTGTGGATGGATGGTTGGCTGGCTGGCTCTATCATCAGTCGCTCACCTATTCAAATCCAACCATCCATTCCTGCTGCTGGATAGGCCGGAACCATCCATCCCTCCCTCACCGAGCGAGCCGCCGCCACTATCACTCCCCTTGACCAAGCTCGACTTAAGTTTCCGGATTGCCTCGCCTCTGCAGCAGCTAGCGGGAAAATCTTTCGCCCAACAGCAGCTACAGCAGCTGTCACTTCTGGCCTCCCGTATTAGTTGGCCTCTGTTGCTCCCATTGTTCGCCCCCTGCTACCACAGGCAGATGGAGAGATGCGCCCATCTCGAATTGTTGGGGCCAATGAGTGAATGGGGCAACAGGATGGCGCACAGCAACCAGGATGTCAACGGTGCCCACACATCCAAGCGCACATCAGACCACCACACCCCCTAGGTATATGCAACACAACACCAGAAACTTTCATCATTGTAGCGCAGTCGGAGGGGCGATGGCGACCAAGAGCCGCGGGAGTCTGTCTGCCCAGCGAATGCGTTGGAACGTAAGCCGCATAGCAGGGTCCTTATTGTTTCACCGGAATGAAGCTGTCTGTTTCTGTAGGGACCAGCACCGGTCCGGTTGTGGACGAAACTCACAGCTCCCTCCCCCGCCATTCCTGACGCCTCCCTTACCTGGTGTTTAGGAAGTAGGAGAATAAGCTTGGCCCTTTTGCGGAGATCGACGATGCTATGAGAGCATCCAAGCTTGCAAGCACCAAAGCCCCCTCCCGCCTTACATAGTGTGGACATATGTACATACGTACTCGCATACAAACGCTCTTACTTACATACGGACCTTGTGCTTCTCCAGTTCTCTCCCTTGAATCAACAAATAGCCCATGCTGCTGTTTCAAGCCCGCCTGGGGTTGAGTCTATCTAGGTGGGTTCGGCATGCTACCTTGGCCGCTGAACCACTCACCGTGGTCCGGAGGCGCCTCCCATGCCGGACACGATGCCCATCATTGCGAGTCTAGGACAGCAAAGGGGGAAAGAAAACTCTGTGGGGCTTGGCATGCACAGACGGTAGCCTCGACATGCAGCTAGCGAGCTGCACGAGCAAGGGTTGAAGCCAAGATAAGCTGGGCTCACCGACAGGCATCCTATGCAGGCGCCTGCGCGGGCATTAGTACCTACATTGCCATTGCCGTTTCTATCCAAGAGGCGTCGGCCATCCAAGTTTTGGCTGCATGCTCTAAGCCAGAGCCAGCGTCGCGGGTTTGGGATTTGCGCGGCCCTCCACAAAGATGTGCACTGCTGAGTCCGTGATCGTCCACCCTAAATGATACAGCGCTGAGCCTCCCACAAAACACTGAACACGATATGCAACAATTGACTGATATGATGTTTGTTTCCCGTTGTTATGACCGACTGTGATGAGACGGACGAACTGCTTGGAGCCACGATGATAGTGCATCTCGATCGCATGCTTCGTGACGTCATTACAGCCACCGATTCCATGATACGATGCGCCTACTGACCGTCGAGAAATGAGCCTCTGAGACGAAGGCATGTAGTTTAATGAGCAATTGGTATAACAATGGTCAGTGTGTAACCTTCGTGAGCAGGACCCGCAGGCACACAAAGAGCTATTCCCAAAGTCTCGGAACGGCCAGGACCAAGACAGACTGAATCCTCCCATCACCGAGAAGCCTCAGCATGATTCATCACCGATCCTCAGCCCCCCGGCCAGGTCTTGCAAGGTCTTCACCACTTTACGGAACGCCGGTCTTGGACTAGCCGAGATGGCGACAGGGTGCGCGGGCTCGAACTCCAGCGGCCGATGTATAAAATATGATGTGCGTGCAGTGACAGTGCGGCCCATCTGTTAGTGGGTACCTGGCCGTATTGCGAGATAAGAATGCGGACCCTGCCGCCGGCTTCATTGGCTGCCAGGCCCTGTAGCACCCAGCTCCCAGCGCCTACAGGGGGTACGAACACCCCCCCGGCCTCTAGCTCTAGGGCAGGCCGCCGGGGACCCATCAGGAGCTTAGCTGGGCACTAGGCAAGCCTCCAGACAAAACCGTTGGCTCAACTGCAAATTTTTTTACTTATAGCCCTGCTCTGCTTACTGTATGAATGGATTGAATTGCGGTTTAGTCATCTTAGATCTGCTCATCAAGCCCGCTGTGTCAGTTCTCAGTCACCTCATGCGGGGGTCAGTCGGACTCGAGGCTGTGAAGAAAAACTCGACCTCGAGGACCCTGTCCCACGGCAGAGCTCGGTAGACGATCCTTCAGCCCGATTCCTGCATATCCCGAAGATTTGCTGCACGTTGGCGAAAAGTGCAACACTACCTCCAATATAATCCATAAATACCATCTCAGATTCGGTGATCCAGCAGGCAGCTTGGCATCATACGAGGCGGCGCACCCAACCAGAGCCAGTGGCAAGGAGGCGCCCCAACAGCCCACTCCATGGGCACCGTCTTTGGGAAGATCCCCGCCCATCGACTAGTTCTCGATTGCAACGCACCGGCCCAGGGTCGCCCTGGCTGGCTTCAGGAGTGTCACAGCTTGATGCTTTGGGAGGGATTTCGATCGTTGATGATTTTTTCTCTGTCTCATTCTTCACGTGCGACGCCAGGCTGCTTCTGATTGCATCTCCGGGACTGGACCATTCCAGGGTCCCCATTGTTGCCGCCCTCGCTAGCATTTCTAATTTATTTTTACTTTGGCTTCGCACACAAATTACGAAACTTGAATTCCTGCGGGTAGGCGATAAAAACCAGATCCAGCTTATCGTCGACAATTAGTGACGGAGGCCAAAAAGTCAATGGCTGTTGCTAGCTGCGATTTCGCAATTGAGATAACACCACTGGATTAGATAATTGTAGATAAGAAATTGTGGCTGAACTTTTTTATCGAGCTCGGCGAACCACTTAGAGCACTTGATGGTGGCCACTAAAACCTTCGTTCTTGCATCGCCAGTTGAATTTTCGTGAGTCAAAGAAATGATTGACAATCGCCATCCGTCAACAACCACGCCTCCTCCTTCTGCTTTCGCAACTGCCTGCCCATCCTATATCTGCTATCTGCTATCTGCTATCTGCCCGCCCTCCATCCTCCTCGGGGAACACGCAGCCGGTCGCCGCCCACTTAATTCTGCGGTCGATCGCAAAACACCGCAGTTCACTCGCCTCGATGCGACCTAAGCCCGTTTCTCTCGTCCTCCTATGCTCTCCAGGGAAGGTGAGGGGCGAGCTGGACATCCTCCATCTTCAATCGGAGGTGCTGACTAGCGCCAACCGTGATGGCACAATGCCAGCCGCTGGCCTTAGCGCTGAAGGTTAACCTCATGGCGTCCATCCGGCTCCTGAGTTGCATTGCTGGTCAGGGCGTTAGACCCAGGAGGTTGCTCCTCCTTCAGCTAGAGAGCCTTCACCGACTCCACTAGGGCATATAGGGTCCCCTCCTCTTTGGAGCTCCCGCACTCGCAAGATTTGTGCGCCGTGTCGATCGAGCCAGGGAAACCAACGACGAGGCCGGTGGGCAGAAGAGCTCTGGTCCCTCTGGCTCGGCCTCCCACGGCGGTACATGCATCCCTTCTACTTGTCTCATCACAAGTACCGTCGCAGCCAGCAAGCGAGTACGGACAGACGAGTTCGGCAATGTCGAAACCTAAAAACGCAAGACATCCAGAAGCTTCCTCTGGCTAACCGCGGTTGAAAGGAAGGTTTCGTTGTGACAGATCATGTTGCGAAAATTATTGAAGATAGACCGGCTCCCAAAAACGGCATCCAGCTACGTGCCGATCCAGGGTCACGGCGGATGGGTGGACGGCTCTAGGGTTGCTTTGCCTCGCGTCGTTGCAACGTGCTGGTAAGCGAAATGTCATAAACTCGCCGCATCCACGCAACCAATACCACCCGCCTAGACCCTACCTGCCTCTGCGGCACACCCTTTTGCTGCTCTCCCGGGTTGATTATAGCCTCAGCTTGCCGAGTCTTCCCAACACCCTCCTCCCTCCTGTGCGCCCTGCATATCGGAGAGTCTTGATGGATGCAGCCATTGCACCAGGTGGGTGGAGATCACTGACAGACTCGTGCAGATTGGCAGCCATCTCGATACCAGCCCACCGCGACTGGCTGCCCATGACAGGCCAGCGCTGCATAGAAGATCCGTTTGGCTGCAGCCTGCAGCAGCACCTATTTCTTTTTCCCCCTCCATTGGTCCCCAATCCAAACCTTCTGTCTCCGCCCTTTACAATCCAGTTGCCAGCCAAACGTCACAGCCAGCTCAACTCAAACTTTCGCCTCCCCGGGGAAGAAAAAAGGGGAATGCCTCAACTAGAAGGTCGGTCTAGTTTATGATACCCACACTAGTTGTTGATATCGCCTCCTCGCTCGGTTATGATGCAACTGGAATTGCACTTACGTATCTATCCTCTTACGCCTCCTCAACATACCTGCCTTCGCTTCTCATTTGGATGGGGCGTATGGATGCACCAGCTTCATTACACAGCCTGCAGCCAAGTCCTACCATCCCAGTCAACTAGGTCAATATTATGCGAATGGTGACGGATTATTTCATTATGATGTCTCGCAGCACCGCGCACATGAACCGTCGACCATCTCGGCAGACCAGACACGCTCAACTGCATGGATGGCCGGTCACACGTTTAGGTCACAGCATGACTTTCCCTCGAGGATCTTCGCACAAGGTTAGGCACTCAATACCCGAGATGTTTTGAGTTTTGCCATCGGCTCATGCTCCGCCTACTCGGCAAATGCTCAACTCCACAAAGACTGAACCGTTGAGAGACCATCGGCTACCTCTGGAGGCCATGGCCACCATCGTATTTGAGTTCAATCCAGCGCGCCCGTCTAGCTGCTGCTCGCCGGTATGACATCCACAACGATGCAGTCAACCACATCTCCTGATCCTTCAAGACATCACCGAGCTTGCTCCGTTCCAAATGGGGCCAGGGTTGCTCACCGGGCGGCAAAAGGCGTCGTTGATGCTCCCCTACCTGGATGGTTTGTGTCACCTCAGCCATGCCACCTGGACACCATTATGATGTGGTCTTCCCCGCAATCTAAAGGGCCTGGGCAGCGTAAGCAGCGCCAGCGACCGAGCCGAGACTTTGCGATGCCCTCCATCTGAAGAGCGAAGGAGGGCTAGATGCCGCAGACGCCAGTTGACTGAGCTCCCATGGAGTGAATCCTCCATATCGTACCGTGGCCGCTCATGTATGAGGCCGCAAAAAGCTAGATGGAGATCATATGTAGGTGTCTCTGTAGTTCACGTCAGATCCCATCTTGGCGGAGCTCGGATTACTACGTTGAGCGGCCAACATCAACACAATCAGCCTGCCGATACGTTGAACCATACGTATGTATGCGTTTGGGAGTCATACGAGCCCAACAGGCGCATATCATGTTCCATGCTAACCGCGTAGATATTCTATAGCGCGTATGCTCTAGAATGGAAAACGGAAAGCCGTGCATAGAGCTAGAGGCAGGAGCTGAGATGTGACCATATGAGGATCTAGATATGCACGCAAAATATCGGTGAAGCTCAAGACAATGATAGTCTGCCCATGAAAGGATGTGAGGGGGGAGTTTCACCCGGACTTAGGCACTCTAGCGTTTGCCATTCTGTCCTGGGTGGCTCGGAGCACCTGCGGCCCCGAGGCTTATTTTCATATGCCAGACACTTATGCCCATCCCTTCCCCAGACGTGCTGGGGATCAGGCTGCACGTTGGATTGCTTTCTGCTTGGCATCAACTTAAGTCGCCCCTCTTATCAATACTTGAGGTGTTAAGTGTGCCTCTCGCCTATGCCCCGAGGGTCCAATCCCCAGTCATGGAGGGGACCTGTATCACACACGGCGTGAATGGGCACCACACACACATCATGCACGTAGAACCCTAGATTTAACGACCCCTTCAACAGTAAACAGGTATTCCTCGTTTATTAATCCCCGAGCGCCTTGCGAGCTGAATGGAGGGGCTTTGTCGATGCTGCATGAGCAACCCATCAAGCTGTACACGGAGCAAGCACCACAGACATAGAGTCAATGCAACCCCGCCTCCACACACAGTCCAACGCTTGCAATGTAGTTGGCATCCTTGCCGCCTGCTTTGAACGCACCAGCAAATGGCAAGCCACCTCTGGTCCTTCACCGGTCTCGTGTTTCACGCTGGACACTGATAGTGCATCCCCCCTTTACCCAGATAAGCCAAGGCCTGACCTACCCCGACCGCGGAGGCTACGGATGGATGGCCCAACCCCATCAAACGTTCCCTCCATCTCCATGTTACTCTAACCCCTCCCGTGAGAGCTTGCGTGCGCCTCCAAAACACGGTCTCAAGACCCCCTCCGCCAGATGGTGCACCGCAATGACTCTCTAGAAGCTTGCATACGCCAGTCTCTCCGACATGTTTAGCAGCCACACGCGCCGGGCCTCCAAGTCATGCGCTTTCATACGCCGCAGGGAGCGATAATGCAGCAGTGACATGGCCAAGAAACAGCGTGACAGGCATCCTGAGCCAACCCCCAACTTTGCCCATTTTCCCCTCACCAGCTTGGATGCGCGTCTTGACAGCTTCCCCAGCTTAGCTTATCAGGGAGAGGCAATTGAGCTTGAGCTCTGCCCGGCTAAGTCTGCCAGATTGGCCGATCGCCCCTCTTACTCGCTATGAGACTCTGCTTAGCCTCCACGGAAATGCTAGTTTCGCTTCACTTTGTCATGGCAATTGCTTATCATCAGCATACCAGCCACGAAAGATAAAACCACTGTCAGAGTCAAGATAGAGCGCCATCCCTCCACCTCGCTCGCTAATATGCAGTGGCGCAAACCCCGCCACCGTTCCACCGGGGTCGAGCTTCTATCCTCAATCAAGTCATACCAGCCGCGTCGGACCCAAACTCAATGCCCATAGCTCACTCCTCCTCCTTGTTGTCTCCCGTTCTTCTCTCCAGCAACGTACGATTCCCCAACGCCGAGTCCCAGCGGCGCGTGCCCACGAGACGCCGTCTCCGGCTGTCACTGGCTGGCGCTGATTGCGTGCGTGCGGCCAGTGGTCTGAGGCGGGCGTCCGCCGAGCGAACTAAGGCCAGTGCGGTGCGGGGGATGGGGAGCGGAATGCCTGTGCGCCCGCCCCCAGCGCACTTTTCTCTCATGACCATGTCGCTGCTGGGCGAAGCTGAGAGGGAGGAGAGGAGAGGAGAGAGCCGCGTTGTCATGTTGACTATTACATGCGCAATGACATCGGCGTCTGGTGATTCTGAGCCTCTTTTCGACCCAGAGCCCCTCTCAATTTTGCTATATTGTCTTAGCCTAGTGGATGAGCTGCTGGCGTCGTCCTCATCCAGCGCCTGGGTCGTGATTTAAGCCAGAGGCCCGGCCGTCACTCCCCCCGAGCCCGCCAGAGAGGGGGCCTGGGGAGGGGCATTGAGCCGCTACAGCACTCCACTGCATCAGCCCGCTGGCTCACTAATTACAGGGCAGGGGGGCGCTGCAGCTGTCGATGGCGCCAGGCGACACCTGCACGCAAGATCGTGATGCCTCAGCAACGATCTCGCACATAACCACGTAGGCATTGATTGACCCAGAGATGAGACAAATAACGCGCCCACGATACGTTTACCTAATCCCAAGATCCGTCCAATGTCATGCCAGGGAGAGCCACATTTGCCCGGCACGGCCTGGTAGGCGCCTGGTCTGAACACCGCCTGCCTCAGCGCTAGAGCCTGCAGGTGATGGCGTCCCTCTTCTTCATCTCATCCACCGCCAGACTGATGCAATCAATCCTCACTCACCCGCTCGCTGCACAGGAGGATCAAGCAAGCAAGCAAGCAATTAATCACCCCCATGCCATGCGAGCGTCGCGTCAGGTCAACCCACTTCCAGGCATATGCCCTCATCATGACGCACTTTGGATTCCCGCTGACGGCAGGCAGGGGGATCAATCACACGGCGGAGCTTTCTCTCCTCCTCGACGCAGGGCTGTTTGAGCGCAATGGCAGGCTTCATCTGTATGTGGCCGCGCGGATGCAAGATGCAGTGCGACGACGCAGACATGCACATGGACGTTTGTACGATGCCCATTCCATGATTTCCCAGTTTCGGTGACGTCCAAGATGCGCTTTGGCTCACTTTGCCATCCGCCCGAAACACCATTTCCATCTTGAGAGCGATGCACATCTGTCCCCCTTCTCCGTTCCTGATCCTCAAGCCATCGCGAATCTCCCGTCCACTCCCCCCCCCCCCCTGATCAACGACATCGACCGATCTCCATGCCCATCCGTAGATTTGCTTCAATCTCCCTAGCTTCGAGGAAGACTTAAAATCCCCATCATCCTGCCCATGGGCGTCGCCGCCCGGAAGGACTCCACCGTCCTTGTCCCAATCCACTGAAGATCTCTCCCCGGCCGTCCCTCCCCATCGGAGCCTTCGGTACACGATCGTTTAAAAAAAACCAACATCTCCACCGTGCTTCCCTTGCCTTGCCTGCCTATCTATTCCCACTCATGGCCATTTGCCTGTTCCACCTGTGGAACCTCTTCTTGGCAACGCTGGGGGGGGCGTGCCGTGCCTTGGTTCCATGCGTTAGATCCAAGTTTTTTTTCTTTCTTGCCTGGTCATTTCCAGCCTGCGAGATTACTGTGATTTGACCATCCTCTGTCTCGGTATACCCCCTTCCAACTCCCCGGGGGCTTCAGCCCTCTTAAAGCCCAGCACCGGTCCGGAAGGATGCAGGATGGGGCTCTCACCAACAACGCCTATTTCTCATGGCCAGCCCACACCCGAATGTGCGACGCAGACGGGGCAATTCCCCCTCTTTTCTGTCTCACGGTGTACTTTTGGGTCCCGTCGTGTCCGAGTTGGTAGGCCGGCCACGACGATCGGTGCAGGGGGGGCGGTGCGTGGGCGTTGCAGTGCAGTACTTAGGGCGAGGAGCAAAACGGCTGACAGTGGGATGGGCGGCTGGCTCATCATGGGGCTTTTCCAGAATCGCATGCCACGCCAGCTTGGGTTCTGGTTTTTTGTCACATGGGGATTTGGTGATCGGCTTGTTTCTGGATTGGGTAATTCTAGATGGTGATGATAGCGTGATGGGTGGTTGTGTGCTTTTCGTGCATGCCTTGGCTGGGTTGGGTGATGTGATGACTTATGCTGAGCTGTGTAGATGCGTAGTAGTATGAGTGATTTACAGGGTAAGCTATGGGTATGTCCTACTGGTATGTTGTCCCAGTCCATGTGGGAAGATGGCGAGTTGATTGTGCGTTGCTTGCTAGTTTTGCGATCTGGTTGACCCTTTTATGAGTACTTAGGTTTCTGACTAGATGTAGTATTAAGTTTACTCGTGGTGTCTATGCTGATATTCAAAATGTAAAGCTTTTCTATCTCTCATGATTGTTTCTCTGTATAGTTTCCCAAAATTGATATCGCCGAAGAGTCGGAAGAAGTCGGCTGCGCTCAGGTCTTATCTTGGGATGCCTTTGCCAAGGTAGAGCTGACGTGCTGCGTACTCTGTAAATCAGGCGATTGAAAAATGATATGTCAAGTTCAACAAAACTTGCTTTTCTATCGTGAAGCTTGAAACTCCGAGATAACAGAACATGTTGTCACCCTAGAGTGGTGGTGTTTCAGCTCTGCAGACAATGGGTGAGGGCAAAGTATTTGACTACAGACATCAAACTGGGTTTCTATTTCCTGAAATTGGATAGATTGATATGTTTTCAATGTCGTCAAAAAGCTAGCAGATACATAAATTTCAAATTAGAAACCAAACTCGAACAGTTCCAGGGTCTTGTATATCAAGCCACCTACCCTAATGCTCACGATCCAGAACGCCGAAGCACGGATTGCACAACTAAACATGATATCTAGCGAGTCTTGCTTCTGCTCTATCACTGTACCTAGAAGCCTAGAGCTTGTTATTCCCAAGATAAAGCTTTTGTTCCCTTAGCTTTGGTTTAGAAAGCTCCGTATTCGTTACCGCAGCAAGTGTGGCTCTAGAACTCGTCCTCTTCCTCAACGACTAATTCATCTGCTGTTGATATTATCTCTCATTCATTCTTCTACAGCCGTAGGTACGAAGCATCAACAAGAGTCAGTACTTACTTCCCATCATAGCCGGGGTTGTCGAATTAAGCGTGTTCGAAGGTGCTATAAATATTCTATGAAGTATTAGAACCGTAGGCACCGCAAAGCTGTACCCTAGATATCTCGCAGCTCGAAACCGAGTAATAATCTATAGAGACTATATCTTAGAAAACTGCTGGATCGTAAAGATATAATCCTATCGCTGGAGAACAATGGTTGTTACGCTAAGAATGAAAGTATGGCCATGGAAGAGTGCTCAGCCGCAACTTCGCGGTAGAGCCAGGCGAGCAAACCAGAAAACGTTTCTCTCACAGCCAAGCATTTTACTGTTCCTAAAAAGTAACTGCTATGCGAAAAATACAAGTCAAAAAGTGATAATGTGCCCGAGCTGAGACTCGAACTCAGGTTTCCACGGTTCTGAAATTGATCCACAACGTGGTGCCCTAACCACCTAGACTACTCGAGCGTATCATGGAGTGCATATGCAGCGTAGACTCTATCATGAACCGGCGGTGGACTCATTCCGGTTGTCGAAATCGATCAAAATGTGGATGTAAGGGTAAATTAGGCTGTTGCGTTGTAGTTCGCAGTCTCCTGGGTTTCACTCTGTCATGGTTGATCCACGATGGGATAGTTGCAGCTCTTCACTTCTTGGAAATGTTGTTTCATCGTCAGTGCAGTATGTTTTCAGCTAGTTTGTACAGAAAACTCGACTTGACTACATGCGAGTCATTTCTAAATGCCATGAGGCTATAATCTCAAATACTGAAAGAAAAACAATCGAGTGCTGGGAAGTAACTTTTGTCCCAGGTATGAACCCGGTTGCATTACGTACAAGGTATTCTCAAAGGCTTCGAAGAGACCTTGTTTGGACTTCTGAGCCTAGCGTATGCTTTGCCCCAAGCCTCTCACAGATAATACCTTTCAACCCCTCGTGTATTCCCTCAATGAGAACTTTAGCCAGCGATTGAAAACTGTCGCTTAGTCAAGATTAGTGGAAAAAGACGTCTGTTCCAGAAATAGTGGAATTCCCCCAGAAGTCCCAGCAATCCTGAGCCAGAGATCGTGGGTTGATATGGGCGGGGAAATGTCCGCCAAGTATTTCCGGCGCTTTCTTGCTGAAGAAGGTAATGTTCCCTTGGCGTTTTGCCCAATCCAGAGGCTGTTGAGAGCAGTGTTAGTCAATCAAGTTATACTAGCCGGCATATACGCCGAGTGGCGTTAGAAGTCACAAACCGTGTAATATGCTGCGTCGCCATAGTAGTTGAGTACGCCAACTGGCTGGGCTACGTACGGAAATGCCCCGGCCAGCGTTCCCTCCTACATGAATCATACCAAGTCAGTAACTCCCCTGTTATACTAGTGTTTGAAAGTTGAGCCTACCCTCTTTGCTTCTTTGTACAGTCGCAAGCCACCGTATGGGCCTTGGATGTAGTTGAGCATCGACCAAGTAATGAGCTCCTCAATCCCCCAGTCGTACCCTGGCGAAAGGGACCTCATTCCCATATACTGCCAGGCCGTCCATGCAATTGGGCTATCTGTCATGCCGATAGCGACTTGCAGTGGCACGGTGGACTCAATGGCCCAGTAATCTTGTGTCCAAGTCAGACCTGGGTCGTTCATGAACTGGAACATGATCGTCTCTTCCGGCGTGGTCTGGTTATTCTGAAAACGAATAATGTCATCAGGGCTCGGCGCGACGCTAAAGAGGTTGGACAAGATGGAAACCAGAGAGTCGGGAAAGTCAGCGGCCATGAAGCGCAACGTGTGACTTCCAAAATCTCCCCCTTGGCCGACGTATTGTGAATAACCCAGTTGCTGCATGAGATGATCGAAAGCCTGCCCCATATCTCGTAGCCCAAGGCCAGGGAATCGCGGGGCAGGCGAGAAACCGAAACCCGGCAGGTCAGGGGCGACAACGTGGAATGCTGGCAGGCTTGGATCCGGGGGGCTTGTCAGAAGATCAATTATACCGGCAACCTCATGGAAACTGCCCGGCCACCCGTGAAGAAAGAGGAGCGGAATGGCATCTTCTCGTTCGGACCTGTGATGGATGAAGTGGAGAGGAATAGGATAGGTGTAGTTTTCACCGGCTCGAACGATCGTTGTAAACTGCTTGAACTTTTCGTTCATAGCTGCTTCAATCTTGCGCCAGTCATAATCATCGGACCAATGGCGAGACAGGCTTTGCAGAACTCGAGAGGGAACGCCATCGACGAACTCGTCTTGGTTGATATCTACGGCGACTCGAAGTTGGCTCGCCTTTTGCTTGGTTGCCTGAATAAATTCATCATCAACCTTTATCGAGAAAGGCCGAGGATGGTCAGAGAAGCTTGCTTCAAAATTGAGAGATTGCGTCAAGCTTGTGTCGTTTGCGTTGCCGGAGACAGCTTGAAGACAGCCGAAAGAAACAAATGCTACCTGAAGGATGCGTTTGACCATGATGAATAAAGCGATAGTTTGAAGTAAAACTCAAGATGTGAATGGAAAGGAAACAGAGTTCTTAACAAATACCATGCCGAGGTTTATATATGGTGTCTTCATATATTCGACCTCCACTCAATGAATCCCCCAAAGTCCGCAGCCTCATCTCCTGTTCAATGTCCGCTTTCATTTGTAAGTGATCTACTTCGGTTCTAAATTGTACCCGAGATAACATCCTTCTATTGACTAATCGTGATGCTGCTTCGGAGTCCGCATTACGCTTCACATCCTTAGCAAGTGGGTTCGCACGCATCCTTCGGATTCCGGAGAGGGCTATCTACTTCCTAGACTCTGGATGTTAGCATGTACTAGTCGGGTCTCATCTTGTAATCTGAATGACCTTTGTTACTGATAGACCCAGCTCTGTCAACTTAATTCTCAATTAAGTGCGCAATACCACCACGGATGAAGATGGTCGATAGCCGTAAGCGCTTTCAAGGCTGAAGCCTGCGCCGCCCTTGCACTCACGCCAGGTGGAGAGACAAGCCTGAGACGCCTTCATCTGTGATTCCATGATTATAGTAGGAGACATTCTAGAACACGAAGACGACTAAATCCGTCGTCTCCCAGCTATATTATTGAGAAAGATGATTGCCATGGATGGACAAGGGGAAGAAGCAGGTATCTGAATATTAGGAAAGTAGCGAGATGTGTGCGCCAGACTGGATACCTTCCTCAATAGATGCTCAAAAACATCCAACAGGATTCAAACTACAAAGAGAGTATCCAAAACATGCTGAAACCCATTCTAGCTATACAGTTGCTACTATTGCTGCTTCTTGGCATTCCGACCATCAACGCTCACCCAAGGACTGTCAAGGGGTTTCGTGTGACAATCTCCTCTCTTTGTTCAAATTTTTAGCCGCGTTGTGTTGGATTGCTGCTTCCTGTTGATGCCTTCCTAGACTATCATTGCCTTTCTTCTTCCAAAGTTTGCCATACTTCGTGTTCCCGCAGTCTCTACTATATCTACTTATTTAATGCCTGGTTGTTCGTTACTGTCAGGTCACATGCCCTCTGTGGTCAGCGCTTAGCACCCCCACTCAAACTGGCCGCACAGCTATTTGTTCATCGCTTCTTCCCATCTTGTGTGAACATTCATTGCCGCTGGTTATTTTTCGCTTCTCACTTCTCAGTCTCATCCTTTCTCTCTATCGCACTCTTTCTTATGGCATCTACCAGCGCCATCTCACGGGTCCCGGCTGAAGTCATCGCCCACATCCTCTCTCATGTGGAAACGATCGAGGACCTGACCGTCGCTATTCGAAGCCATCGCGTCTTCCTCAACGCCTTCAACGACGGCCCCTACTCAATCATTAGCGCTATTGTTAAGAGCCAGATTCCAAGCGACGCCACTCCTCTTCTTGCCGCATTGCTGGAGTCTTCCCGTATCGACCATGGAGCCGGCATAGAGAAATCCCGCGAGATTCTGGATCGCCTCGCAAGCGCTATCTCCGATCCCAATCAGACCACATCGCTCTTCGTCTCAAAACTTTCGCTCTCGGAGCTCGCATTTTGCAGTCGAATCTACGCTACTGCTGAGTCGCTTGCGCATAAAATGGCCGCTGAGGTGAAGCCCATCGCCATCCAGAAACTCGATTTTGGATACTCTACTTTACAGTACCTCACCTCAGCTGAGAAAGCTCGACTTGTCAGGGCATTTCTACGATTTCAGCTCCTGTGCGATCTTTTCTGTCCTCCCGATAGTGCCTGTCCTTTATCGAACGACGGCGACAGTAGGGAAAGGGCAATTGAAAATAAGCTGCGCTTCTTCTCTATGTATTCTCCCTGGGTGAATGAGCACCTGATGTGCGCTTTCACCTGGCTGCAGCGGATTCTTCGTCAAGGCGAGTATATTCCCTGAATAATAACCTTGCGATCTCCCCAAGCCATGCTCTAACCCATATTTATGTCTAGCTTTTGACGAGCTTGCATGGCATGATGTGGATTGGGGCGAGTTGCCTGTCGATAACCGTATTGAACCGGATGACAACTTTTGGTTCCAGGGTGTTGTAAGCTGCATCGATATGCCTAAGCTCCCCCTCCCTAGCTCACTATAGTGTTTTCTTCTCTGCTACTACCTTCATTACCCATATCTAACTCTTGCACCCCGACAGCTTTCTAGAGGACTCGGGTTCCTGAGCGACATTGCCCGTACTGACTCATATGCCTCATGGGCTCGTCTTTTGCGACTGGGTGGTGGTCTGGTCCGGGATTCCGAACGAAATCCCTCTCACCAATTCTATTACCGGTTTCCTGACCATCGTCTCGTTGAGGCCATTGGCCTACCGGACTTGGATACGCCGCTGCAAGACTGGACAGCGGGTCAACTGCGGTCTCTCTCTCAACGAGGAAACGGGTCGCGGGACTCGACGGCATCGAGCTCGTACTCTCTGTGGTTCGGGGCCAACGCTGGACGCTCCATTTTCGGGGAAAGCTCTCAAGTGCAAGAGATGGTTGATGATACGAATCTGTGGGAGTTGGGCTACAACGTCTGGGACTGGGAATTTCAAGGTTCCACTCCCTCGACGAGCGTTATCAGAAAAGCTTGCCATGAGGCGCGATCCATGCCTCCTCCTTTCAAGCCAGACATGCAGTTCGATGATGAGGTAATGTTACGATCTCAAAGGCAGCGCTCGGATATATATTTGGCAGGAGGATGCGGCTACTGGCCGATGGACGGTGCGATTGATTTTGGCGGCATACAAGGGTTGAGCCCGGACAAGATAGCAGATCTGCTGTACAAATGGGGCATCGATATGGATATGTAAATTATGTCCACTCAGCCAATCGTCATGTTGCCTCGGAGGCGGCATTACGCAGATTCCGCTTCACATCGTCAGTGAGTGGGTTCACAGGTATCCTTCGGATACCGGACAGGGTTTTCTATATTTTCTAGACTCCGGATGCTCTGCGCATGAAAAATCTTATCATCACGGAGTTGGTAAATTCTGGCAAAAGTTATGCTACTGAAATAGAAGAGTAGAGGTTCATGCCCACACACTTATTCGTACAAACTAAATACCATCGTAATCTCGCTCAATAACATGCCAAAACTCGCCCGCCAACCTATCGACATCCACACCCCAATGGAAATGCCAATTTTCAACAGCCTTGTTATACTCGAAATCGAATAGACATACGGGTAAAATATCATCAAAAACCGCCGGATTGCGGGCTTGGGAACCCTGTGCTCTTACCACATATTCTAAGCATGCTGGATTCTGACGCTTCTGTAAAATGAGAAGTTCTTTCTCCTTTCTTCCATAAGTAGCCATATTCATACCACTTTTAGCGACCGTGTTAAGCCATAGATGTATACCTGATGATAGAAGGGCAAACAATTTTGGCTGATTTTGAAGCACTCCTTTGTTGCCATCCCGGCCGGCTCTTCGACAGTAGCGAGCAGGAAATCCATCTATAAATAGGGCCTGAATTACCGAAATAAGTGTTGACCCTTCCCATTCGAGGTGAGGCGCATACGAATATCGTTCTGCTGCACGGTCAAGTTGAACATGTTGACTATAATGGATCTCCTGACGTTGCATCATTGGGACTATGGTCCGACATATTACTTCCCACTTTCCCTTTTTTTGCCTAAGCTCACGAGTTCGAAGAGATTTTGAGAGTACTAGTCGGTGAGGGCGAGTGAATCGTACCATCCCAATAGCGGCAGAGTGAAGAAGGGCCACCCTCAGCCCGGACTGAGCTGAAGTTCCTATGCCACTGAGCGTGCTGACGCATTTTTGACCCAAAAGGTACGTAAAAACGTCTGGATCTGGATGCTTAATCGAGTGACTACCAAGAACATATGTTCTTGCCAACTCAATCAGTTTTGTGACTGGCTGCTGGAAGAAACGAGGAGCAACTAGTTGTTGGAAATGGGCCAAAGAGGTAAGATCAGGTGTTGCAGCGGTGCTGCAACCAACTAGAAAAATCCAATCAGACTCTCCATATCCATTCTCGCTGCCAGATGCTTGACCGCACATCAGTATAGTCTTTTCAATTTCATTCCAATTATATTTCCAATCTTTCCGTAAAAAATTCAGAAGAATCATGTGGCCCGGATTCCTACCAAAAGTTAGTCATGAGAAAACTACAATATGATAAATACTTGCAATCCGTCAGCGGTTCCCTCATCAACACAGTCGCTGAGGCCCAAATTAAGCAGCTTCTCACATAATGCAAGATTGAAAGAGGAGGCAGCATACTGCTGATGTCAATAACAGAACGGAAAGGCTTGCGGCATCTACACTTACATGAAGCAGAGAACAACCATTCACATCGCGTACAAATGGGTATGCTTTTCTGTTGGCGAACAACAGCAGCATCTCGTCGAGATTACCCAGGGCTACGGCTCGGAAGATAGCGTCATCTTCAGCTAGGACGTAGTATACTCGAAGACTAAATGGGATGCTCCTTTTGCGCTTCTTGATAATAACTTCCCAATTCTTTAAGAGGAAAAGCCTTGGAGAGTTGTGGAGCTTCTGACGATGTTGATTTGTTATATTCGTGATAAGATCGGTATGCAGCTTGTCTATGATTGAATCTTCGGTGATATCTGCGTTGTTAAAAGGCGACGGAGATTGAGCGCGAAATTCATGGCCTGTATCTGGTTCAAGCATTGCGTCTCTATCAATAGAAATATTGGTTTGTTCATGAAATAGTATGGACCGTTCTAGCTGTGCTTCCTGAGCTGCACAAATATTCAAGCTAGAGCAAGACATGTTAGCTCGCCACGCGTAGTAGTGAGTGCTTTGGGTATAGGTATAGATTGATATACAAGCTCAACATATTTGTCATCTCCTGGAGCTTTTGTTCGGCTTTGAGCAGGTTGGAGCTTGAAACAAGTTTTACCGATGACAGCTTTCGCCAGACCTTGGCCTGGTCACCGATCTGACGTATGGCCTGATCGATAACTCCGGATGCGGATGCTAAATCTATTTCACATTTTTCGAAATAATCAGTGCGCCAGTGACTCATTTGATCCTGTGAAAACATGCTGTTTAAATCCGCCTGGTGCCGTTGTTTGGCAATCTGGATTGCTTCTCGAAGGCTCTGAATGCGGTGTTGATTCATCCTGAGCCGAATTGGGAGGTCGCCAACCTCATTTACCAAACGATTTGTCTCAATTAAAATTCTCCAGAAACCCGAGGCTACCGAAAGCATATCCATTGTGACTTTTCGAAGGCCAAATGTTGAGGAGGATGGTATTTTACGGTGGAAAGAAACAAAGAGCCAAAAATGAAGAACGTATGGCAAGAGCAACAGAAGAGCGATGCGGGGACTTAAATCATCCTCGGTTCAAATCATATTGAAAGATGCAGTCTGCCTTATCCTCATGCACAGGTGCCCAATCTGAGGAGAAAGTGAAAGCTTACTAGATGCTGTGATATTATTTGTCCGAACCGTAGCTAAGGAGCTTGACGGCTTTGTCAAAGTGCACAATAAAGGGTGGCACGGAACAGGCCTGCATTCTCATTTTTTTTTGCTAAGCTGCTGTAGACCAATAGTGACTAGGTAGTTGGTTGGGTGTGGGTGTATGGCAGTGTAACTCTCATCTTGGTCATACCCACTTTATCCAAACAATTGCCTATTACAGTAGATCACAGTGATCTACCGTAATAGGCAACTTCATTAGCGTAATTAACCCCTTTCCCCCCCATAAGTCAGCGCCTGACGTCTCTTTCGCCTGGAATGTCCTGCATTTTGATCTGTTATGATTTTTTTTGAGACAAGCACTCCTGCTATAAATCCTTTTGCATATGTAAGCTTTAGTTCCAAGGGTGCAGATGTTCTAGTTCCTTTAATAAATTACCTTCTGTTTGCTTAGGTGTCTACCTAACTTAGGTACGTTGCATCATCCCCTTGTAATAGCACCTAAAAGAACGAGACCGACTTCCCCGCCGCCTTCTCCGTAGGTACATAATGTCGCCGTGGCCTTCCAGTACCTAAAAGCCTTGAGGAAGTATTTTGTTCTCAAATATTTAGGTAACAATGTATATTATCTTCTATATCTGAGTGAAGGTAAAAGCAATTTTGTCTGGTGATTAGAAAAAGATGCCTTAAGTACGTCGCATGACACTGCCCTTGGTCATATGTCTTTCGACTACTATCTATAGGAAGATTGATGTGCGTGTTGATCCCGGACATGTCGACGACTAGGCTGAATATTTGCCCTCTATATCTTCTAGTTGTATCTCTGAAGGGAGCCTTTCGAGCAGATGAAGATGAGGGAAAGATGCATATTATAAATTGCCCCTGCTTCAAGCCTAAGATCATATTTCCTCTCACATTCTCAACCAATCAAAATTCTCTCTGCAGAAATTGGTATGTTCCGTCCTAGTAACAGTTGGAGCATTTTGCATGGTGGCATTCAGGGCAGGCTGTCCCTGGTGAGGTGTTTAGCACTCGACAATCGCACTAATTAGATTAGCGACAGTAGCTAAGATAACAGCAGACATTGGTCAAGAACATACACAATGCCAACACATAGTCAACTAGGTAGTTCAGTTAGCATGCGCATGCTCCCCATGAGCAGATAAAGGGGATGATCTTACGCCAGAGCTCGGAATCATTGGCATGCTCACCGACACATCCAAGTATGCGCGATCGACGACGGTTTGCTTATCTTTGGGCTGGGAGCTAGGATGAGGAGCTAGGCGGATAATGAAGCCATCCATCATGATCATGCGGAGCAGTCTTTATAAAGACAGGCAACAGTGGGAGTATGGTGACACGTCGAGCAAATAGACGGGGAGAGCGTGATAATTATCTTGAAAATTGGACTTGGAGAAGGCCTAAAGGGGAGTGTCCTTATTGCCAAGCAGAATTCAGGTACACAGCAATTGAAATGAGTTAGAATAGGGTCTATTAATGTAGCAGGCCAGGGTGGAAAGCCAGCGGGATATGGGAGGAAGACAAGAAACGGAGGAATCGTTATTTAGGTGACGGAGGCCAAAAGATATATGAAAAGTATGAGCAAGTATGTGGACTGACGACAGCCCAAGCGGGAGCCGATCCCCTAGTCGAGAACATTCGGTAGACAGGGGAAATCATGTCAAATCGATCAGGCACTTGCGTCTATAATCTCTTTATGCTTTGTTTCTTTCTATTGGTACCTGTACATTGTGTGGGTAGACTCGCGAGCATACCTATCTCTTGGACCGTGGTCTCTTCCAAGTAAATTATGGTACACAACTCCCCTGTTTTCTCTAACTTTGCTCTACTTTTCGTCTTCGATACCTATGGCTACAAGTAAGTACTTCATCTGCAGCTTTTGAACCCCTGAACAGGTATCCACTGGTGCTCTCACAATGTTGCTCAGCTGCAAAGCAAAAATAATTGAACATGAGCAGGACTACCACCACTGTGCTGGCTATGACACTGCGCTATGACACTGTGCTATGACACTGTGCTAGGATACTGTGCTGGGACTTCCAGTTCGCAGTCTTGAATCCAGATAAGGACCTTTCCTCTTTCAGGTGTACGCATGCAACTAATGCAGGCAGGCGTCCCCACATCAAAACCGACCGCCATAAAGGCCGTGCTCGTTCGAAGCATACCACACTGTAGTTTCCGCCCACGAACAGGGTCATTGCACAGTGTCACAGTGTCCGTAAAAATAGCCTGGATGGTGGCGGTGGAGGCGGAGGAGGTGGGAACGGCAAAAAACCAAACTTGAGGGTACCTGAATCAACCTCTCACAATTTCCCCGAAGTGCGAGGGGTTGCTGCTTGAGGTCAATTTCCTCGTACAGCGGGCGCTGATACGGCATCTACACTAGCCATAGAGGACTTGCGTCTTGGTTCGAGCAGCTGCCCGTCTGTCTGCCTACCGTAGTCTAGTCTCAGGGATGTCATCTAACATGCAGCCATCTCCATTGACATCACTGTTTTCTCTCCTACACTACGTATACAGGTACTTCAGTAGGCGCTTGAAGAGATATGGACAGTGCTAGCCATGATTGTAGCTTGTGGGGACACCGGCTGTCTAGGCTGTCAGATGAACACGGACGCATCTGCGGTGCTTCTTTTTTTCTTTTTCTTGGTGAATCCTTTGCGTGCGCTCTCGCTGATGGACGCACGCCGTGCAGGGCCCCAGTATTAGCCCCTTGCTCATTGGCGCCCAGCGTAGCTTCGCCTCCGTTTTTCATTTTTCGTGTGGCTGGCAGCCAAACTCTCAGCTCGCGTCGTACAATCTAACCCCTGTTTGATTCAACCACAGTGACTTCAGTACGCTAAGATAAACCAATCAAAGTCAACGGATAAGGTGGAAAAGACTCACCTCTACCTCTTCTACTCTTATATTTCAATAAATAAAATAAAATCTAATATATCTTAAGTTTTTATATATAAATATTATTAAAATAATATATCTTAACTATTAATTATTCAATTTTATAGATTATTTAGTAAAATATAGAGAAGAAAGAGCATATTTTGGGCAAGGTGGGGAAGTACCCGAAGCTAGCAGGGTTTTTGTCTGTTTGGTTGAATCAAACGGGGGTTAGATTGTATGTAATGCTAAGTGTCAGGGATCCACGCTCGGGGAAGCCAGGGTCCGATGTGAGGGTGGTGTACAAGGAAACCTCTTTGCGGCTCTTCCGACGAGTGGAAAATCTAGGACTAATTGAAGGAGTTGGGCTAAAAAAAGAAAGGAGGAAGGAAGTGTCGGAAACGCTTACCACAAGGCTCACGCTATAGATTCTTGACGAAAGCCACTAGAGAAGCCGACTCGGCCCAAGGCTTCAGCAAACCACCCTAGACTCTCATCTCGACTGCGAGAAGAGGCATCCATTCAAACTGCGAGTGTCATAGCTCCTTAGAAATCACTTAACGAAGTGGCCATCTCTTGGTTTTTATTTTGACCCCATCTAATAAATTAGAATAGCGGACCACATGATCGTAGAGGGAAGTGTCACTACCTCAGTAGCTACAAAAGACTCCGTCCTCTCGTGCCTCAGCATCTTGCCCAATTGAGTCTGACGATACAACAACTCCACAGCTAGGAACATCAGTATCATCCACTGCCTGGCCGTTTTCTCTAATCGAACCTCTATACAACAATCAACTGCGTGCTTGTCGTTCTTTGCCTATCGCCATGCCTTCAAAACTCACGAAGTCACAGCCGAAAAACTTCTCTCAAAAGAACAAGCGTTCAACAACTTTCGCTCGTCTACCAAAGGCGATTAGCGATTGTATTTGGAAGCTCGCCATCGAGGATGATCTTCCTGAAGCCCATCTTCTCAAAGTCCTCACCCATTCTGTCTCATGCAACCAATCCAAAAAGATTATACGACCACATCGTAATTATTGGACTCATATGCACGGCCGATTGTTCCCGTTGAATGGAGTTACGAAAGACCCTCAATGTATGATCCTACCAAACCTAAGCAGACAGGTTAGTTGTCAGCAGAAAAAGATTTAGTATATCTGCTCACCGGCCACCTGTAGAACATCTGTGCCGAACAATGCGAGGCCGTAATCCGATATTGCGCCCCTTTAATTTCTTATGTTAACACGGTGATAACTGGCTCTTCATCCGGCAAAAAAAAAGTGAGTTCTATTTGATGGTGCGGATACAGGAAGATCTTCTTTGTATAGACATGGAGAACATCGTATTTCTTTAAACCAACGTCAGAACGCGCAAACACAAGGAATTTGGCATTCTTATAGACCCGACCTAACTTCGACGTGGAATTCTATATCTCCCGAGTCGTAATGGTGCCCCCGAGTTCCTTGCTCTTGAGGCATTGAGGGAGTGATATAAGACTTGGAGGGCTGCCGATGTCTTTTAGTTCATTGACCCTCGGCTTGCTCCAACAGCATGGTGCCACGTCTCGACAATCACCGCAACTCAGAAGGTGTTTAGAGGGCGTCAAAATCTATACATTGAAGTAAACCATGTTGGTAGTAAAGGAGACGTTTTGGAGCGATGAGTGCAGCATTGTTGAATTTTGTTGCGATAACAGATGGCGGTGGAGAGAGAACTGGAAGAAGGCCGTCATTTCGAATTTCAGAGGGCTCGTATCCCATACGATAAGTCCCAGCTCTGTGAGGAGGATTATCAATGTCTGTTATGGATTAGAAAGAGTATTTCTGCATCTCCAGAATTTCCCCAGAATCTCGACGGTTCGCAGCAACTTATTCATATTAACGTTCTCGTTGAAGTAGAGAATTTGGAGAAAATCTCGTGGTCCAACTACCTTAGATGTCGATTGGCCATAGATAGCACTGTTCGTTTGTAAGCTGTTTTACTCGATTCCAATAATGAATTTCATCTACAACCCGAGTACAGCAACTTGGTTCTCCTGCTGATGTTGTTCTGCTGTCCCATTCCTCTGTTCTTGACGTTCTGGGTGTTGCGTACTGCACCCGAGGATTCAATCTCGTTCGACAAAAGGCTTACCATCATTCACCTTCCACGGCTGTCTTGAGCTTTTCGATGCCGACCGCAACTCAAATGTCCCGACATTCGCCTTCACTGCTTATCTACATTATGATAATGGACCTCGGGTCTTGGATACTGTGTGGAGCTTGCTCCCCGAGCTGCCACTGCGCTCTTCGACTTGTTGCTGCGCTGCGAGTTGCTGCGTTTCTTCAAGCGTTATCGGCGCGCAGAAATTTGACATGATATCCGGATGTAATATTGGCAATCGATTGCCATTTATTTACTAATGGTTCAGGATGCTACCGCGATATCGACGAGGGCAAGTGTCTGACATGGTACCAACGCGCGTATAGTATGGGATTATACTCCCATCCCCATGCCTGACTTGACGCCGCCCATAAAGGCTGCGAAAGCATTCAAGGAGAGCTATAAGCCTCGAATAGACCAAATATTCTCTTTTTTAACAACAGCAACCATAATAGAAAATAATCATGTCCCATTTCAGAGTCACTCTCTCATGTCTTTCGTCACCTCCAGAGATGGCTAGGAAACTGGCCACGACAGAGCGAGGATCCATAGGAAAGACCGTGGGTTCCTTTGTCCTTGAGAGCGATCAGTTAAATCCGCCGTTGGAGGTACTTGGATCAACGAGTAGTCTAGTAAGATGAAACTGCTTAGTGTCGTCTTTCTCTTATTCGAACTGTTCCATGGAGCCTTTGCTTTTGATTCAGCGCTGGTGACCTTTGGTGTCTTTTTTGTTTGTTTGTCTTAGCTAGTGTTACTTTCACCATCAGCGACAGAGGAACGCCGGAATCGGTAAATAGAGGTCCTCCTGTAATGTCTTGATAGTCTGGGGAGGAGTACCAGAGCATCCAAGCTGGGTTGTAGTAGTCTGCTCCTGTTGGTAAAAGATTAGAGGGACCACAGCATACGTTGCTTCCAGGACTTTATTTATTTCATTAGGTAAGGTGTACGTTTGACCTCATTCGGCCTGAGAAAAGGTTTTTAGGAGCTTTTTCTTTTGCTGGGCCAGGAGAATCTTTAAGCAGGTTCTCGTAGCTACTTCCTAACACCCAGAAGGAGGTGGATTATAGCCACTGGGGATCAACGTAGTAATTCTTGAACATCATTTGGGTCTAGAAGCCAGCCGGGCCATTGCTTGGCAGCATCAGAGAAAGGCTTTCGGCTCATAGGATGGATCTAGTTAAAGAAGTTTCAGCAGGATGAGGTAGGAGAGGTTGCCATATTGCAAAAGCAAAAGATGACAAGGATGAGAGAGGAGAGGAATTCTGAGTAACGTGGCATTTTTAGACATCGACTGCGAGAGCACGCCCTTGTTTTTAATTAGCAACATGTGAGTAGAACTCCACCGTACGTACGCTGTTGAAGCTCGGCTATTCTGATTTAAAGGTACGAAACGGTTAAACAATGGAAGAGACCAACTTCGGACCAGTGTCACTTTTTATGCTCTATTAATGGCAATGGGAACTACCGTAGGAAAGTAGCAGGCAGTGTGGTAGTCCAGATTGAAACAAATAAGTGGCCATTTAACGTGATTTCTATGGGATATTCCATCATAAGAATTCCGGTGGGCCTATTCTGATGAAACGGTAGGCCTTCGGGATGGAAATAATGACGAGGAGCCAATAGGAAGAGAAGACTCTCGAAGTATGGTAGTCTTGTGAGCAAGATGCTAGACACCCCGTCTTCGTTGCTGGATTAGGCTTTTAGCCTCTGATCAGATCGGCCGCCCGTTGAGGAAAGCAATGGAGGGCACACCTCGTAGCGCTCCTTACTGTCGCTACTTTCTGACAGATTTATTAGTCAATCGATGAAGGTGCCCTAGTGGCGTGGGTCACGGCGAGCTCGAGATGAGATCTAAGAAAGGGCCTTGATCTCGAATTGGGCTAGGCCCATATCAGTCACACGACAGCATTTTGAGGCAGACTATAACATCGTTTGTCTTGATTTACCCAGGTGCTCTCGAACCACAGGGTCTTCCTAAGTTGGACCAGGTGGGTAATGTATTGAAGTCTTTTTGTAGGGCAGGGGTAGGCTGGTAGTGTACCCTGTTCTGGAATATGCACCGAACGAATGGTAAGCCTAAAATTAGAGGGCATGGGGGCTATTCTTTTTCTTCACGATCGACCCACCGCAGAGAAGAGAGGACAGAAAGAGGGAGCGGGATGGGGGGATCGTGTGTGGGAGGCAGCCGGGCGAATCCAAGATGGGCAAAAGAGTGACACATGAAAATTTGAATACAGTGGATATTATTGGATTGGCGATGCTGGGGGGAGCAGTGGCCCCTGAAGGCGCGGTGAGCAGCGGTCAGTTACAGTGGGTTTCCTGGAGAAGAGGCGCTGGAGAAGTCTGGAGTTTGGAGTTTATAGTGGACTGGTGGTGGGCTTGTAGTGGCTCTCAGTGGGCTGTAGGGCAGTTCGGATCTGGCCTTTCCCTGATGGGTGTAGCTGGACAAGAAGTTTGCACGAATGGAAGACGATCAAGATGCATCAATCAATCGACCAACATCATCGATCTCTGCGCGAACAGGTCATCGCATCGCGAGAATACGATCTCGGATGACGCCAATCCAGTGGCAATGAGCGCAAGAGTCGATGGTGAGCCTGGGCCAAGCAGGGTAATAAATAAAAGGCCCGTTGGCTCTCGGCTGACGCTTGGCTCTGGCCGTGGGCGACGCTTGGGGCAGCGCTTGGGCAAAAGGACTCCCTGAAAGCAGAAGGATTCCCTCTGGATGGCGTTACAGGCTCACGCATGACTGGCTCCGGGCGGATGGTGAGAGAATGCCATCAAAGCACACAATGATCCTTCCAAGTCTCCATGTCTCACTCCCCCAAGCAGCACCACCAGGTCGCATCAACACGAGCCTCGCTCTCGCCGTCACCCAAGCTGGCAAAGAGAGAGGAACTTGTGCTTCTGCATTTCGTGCGATGCCAAGCTCTGACGCCAACTCCACTGAATAAAGAACCTTCTAAATGCGGCCAGCCGGCTCTGATCGCCCACAGTAGCGTCGCCACGGCTCTCGCAGGCTGCCTGAATCAACCTGAATCAACCCTTTGTCGGCTTCTGGCGTCACTGCCGCCTGCGATTGCGCGATAGGCCCTGCCCCTGTCCCCAATCTTAATTGGTGGTGCCTGCAACGCTCGACGTGCCATCGCAGGCCTAGTCTCGATGGAAGCGTACCACCAGCGGCCTCACATGCCCGCGTGGGACGCCTGCTGCGACGTAGCATAATTTTCCCGAGAGATGCTTAAAAGGCCTGCTGCGACGATCGTCCGCCCGAGGGGAAATAATGTGGCAGTGTTGTCTTACCTTCTTCCTCCCCTCTCCCCCCCGAGTCAAGCTCACCCAGCGGAGTGACACTATCCGTTCTTCGTCTAATATCTAATTCTTGGATTGTGGAAAGACGACTGCCATCTGGTAGTACCAGGAAGAAGACATCATGGCCAGCGACGCCAAGTTCACCGACCAGAATGCGCCGGTCACCAATACCAAGACCCGCGCCAGCTCTGACGAGGAGCATGCGCGTGCCTCCAACGACGAGTCGTCGGTCATCGATGCCCAGACCTACGCCTATTCCGAGGACCGAAAGATTGGTGTAACCGGTGCCGTGTTTCTGATTCTCAACAAGATGATTGGAACTGGAAGTACGTCTCTGTCTATGGCTTCATGATCATGATCCATGGAAATCAACCTGTCTCGGGCTGTTCCCTCCCGAATACCAACTAACCCTCGCTCAAACAGTCTTCTCCACTCCTTCCAGCGTCTTCGCGGCCACAGGTTCCGTCGGTGTTGCCTTCATCCTCTGGCTCGTGGGTGGCATCCTCACCTTCTGCGGCCTGAGCGTCTTCCTCGAGTTCGGTCTCGCCATCCCCCGTTCCGGCGGTGAGAAGAACTACCTGGAGCGCGTCTACCGCAGGCCCAAGTACCTCGCGACTTGCGTCCTCGCCTCTCAGATGATCCTGCTTGGTTTCTCCTCTGGAAATGCCCTCGCTTTCGGACGGTATATTCTCTACGCCTCTGGCTGGTCCTCAGTTGACGGCTGGCCGGCTCGCGGTATCGCCATCGTCTGTGTCACCTTCGCCGTCGCCCTCCACGCCACCCTGCCCAAGTGGGGTGTCCGTCTCTTTAACGTCCTTGGTGTGTTCAAGGTCGGCGTCGTCCTCTTCATCATCTTCGCTGGTTTTGCCGCTCTCGCCGGTCGCCGACTCGTCCCAGACCCCCACAACTTCGACAACTCCTTCGCCATCGAGGTCGGCGACGGCTACGGCGGCGGCGGCGTCTACGCTTACTCCAACGCTCTGCTCAACATCATCTACAGTTACAAGGGATGGGAGAACGCCAACTACGTCGTCTCCGAGCTCAAGAACCCGCGCAAGACCCTTGCCATTGCCGCACCCCTCGCCGTCGGCGGCGTCACCATCCTCTACCTCCTCGCCAATGTCGCCTACTTCGCCGCCATCCCCAAGTCCGACCTGGCCAAGTCTGAGGTTCTCGTCGCCGCTCTCTTCTTCAAGAATGTATTTGGCGACAGCGCCGCCGCTCGCAGCTTGCCCGTCTTCGTCTGCTTGAGTAACTTGGGTAACGTGTTGGCTGTCAGCTTTGCGCATGCTCGTCTGAACCAGGAGCTTGCCAAGGAGGGTATGCTGCCTTGGAGCCGATTCTGGGCCTCCAACAAGCCCTTCAACGCCCCTGCTGCATCTGTAAGTTCAGAGTCCAAATTTGGGTTTCGTGTTGATGATACGTGATAACTAACACTTTATAGCTCTTTATTCACTGGCTTGTTACCGTTATTATTCTGGTTGCTCCTCCTGCTGGTCCAGCTTACAGCTTCATCGTCAACCTGTATGTCAACTGTATCATTCGTGCGATAAATTACGTTGCTAACATTAAACTAATAGGTACACCTACCCCGGTGCTTGGATCAACGCCTTTGTCGGTGCCGGTCTCATCTATCTCCAGTGGAACAAGTCGGAGAACTGGTCTGCTCCATGGCACACCTACCTCCCCATCTCGATCCTCTGGTTCCTTTCCAACGTCTTCCTCGTGATTGTTCCCTTCATTCCCCCTGTCGGCGACTGGAACGCAGACGGTTACCCGTAAGAAATCCTTACCCTCTTTTCTTTTCTCTTTTAGAACAATCTTGCTAACAGCGACAAACAGATACTACATCTTCCCCGTCGTCGGTGTCCTGGTTCTCATCCTCGGTGGCATCTACTGGATCTTCTGGACCATCATCCTCCCCCGCATCGGTGGCTACCAGGTTGTTGCCGAGCGCACGTTCGACGAGGATGGCGTCGAGGTTGTCAGGTACCGCAAGGTCAAGCTGGCCTAAGCCGGGAGCTAGAATCTTTGCTGAAGCGACATGGATAACCCGTATGCCGTAATTAGTTGGTCGTCGCGGCCTTTCACTTCCCAAGATACCAGACTTTGCATCTAGTCAACCTTAGCTTAGCCTCGTTTTCTTATTAATAATAGAGTATCTGCCCTCTAGTGGCTGTGATATTTGAATATGGTTCCATCAATTTGTAGCCTAATTCTTGGGAAATACATGTACTAGAATGAAGTTTTCAAGTTCTAGGGATTAAACCAGATGGATCGCAAATCTTAGTCCTCAAGAATATAGCAAGGGTCTAGAAGCTTTGCCCAACTAGGTCTGGAGATTACAGACACCTGACAAGGAACCAGACCTTCAGACCTGCTTTAGGATATGCTCAACCGCTTCATCTACCCCATGAACCACAACAGTTGGCCGAACATCCAACGCCTCGCTCAACCCGTCAATCCACCCCGTCTCACCTCTATCAACCCACACACTCGACATACCCGCCGCCACAGCGCCCAGAGCATCAAACGGGTTCGAGCTCACCAGCCACACCTTCTCCGGAGCATCCTGCCGACCAGCCGTGGCCACCATATGCTGATACGTCTTGGGGCTTGGCTTGTAAACACCGAGAGGGTCGACGCTCACGATTCGCGCTGCGCTCACCGTGTCGGGGGAGGACGCAGTGGCCAGGCCGCGCGACGTCTCAACGGACGACGCGATCATGGACTCGGTGCCGTTCGAGAAGATCCACGCCTCCAGTGTCTGAGATTTGGAGATGAGTTCCAGGGCGGTCTGCACGTCGGGAAATGCGTCGAGGCCGTTGTAGGCTTTCATGATGGCCTGCTCCTGTGGCGGGGTGATCTGGACGCCGGCCTCGGCGGCGGCGTGGTGGAAGGAACAGCGGGTGAGCACATCGAATGGACGATACGTGCCTGTGAAGATGTCAGAATTCATAATTTGATGATATGTCCTTGAGCCTACGTACCCATGCTATTGCTGCGCCAGGTGTACTCGAGCTGATATCGCCTGGCCTGAGAGGCGATCGCTTTGGCCTTTTCCGGGCCGTAGAAGCCCTTCAGTTCTCGGGAGATGGACTCGGTGGACAGGATGGTCCCGTAGAGATCGAATGCTATGACTGTCTTGGCCATGCTGGGTGATGATTGGGAGGCAGCGTTGAGTTCATCTCAAAAGCTAACCTTCTACCTAGGCTATATATATCTTCTGTGACAGTTCCGGATACCCCGCGCGCTCTCCATTCTAGTCGGCGATCAGCGCTAGAGCGCTTATAAGCATAGCCGGGGTTGGAGAGAAACAGCCGAAGAGCTGGAGGCCATTATGTCGGTTTGGAAAGATACCACCATTGATTCACACAATTTGAATCTCTCATCACCTATATGTGTCAACCGGGCTTGTTGTCCACCGTTATATTCCTCCGAGGTCTTGGCAAGACCAGCGCCAACGACCGTGCAGCAGCGAAAGGAGAGAGATTATCGAATGAACCAAACTAAATACATACAGTTATAAGTAATTAGAGTGATTTTTAATAAAGTATAGCTTTATTATAGGTTTTGTTTCGTATGATCAATTAAAGAAGGAAGTTCTATCTATGTAGGGGCTACAGGTGACACCAGAGCTGGCTCTACGATTAGGAGAACCTGACCTACGGGGAAGGGTAAGCGATGGGAAAAGAAAGGTTTCATTTCAATTCACAAAATTCTCTATTGGCGGCCTTTGATTGGGCACCCATATGCAGGCAGCTCGTGATCTCGCTGGGGGTGGCTGTGGTGGGGTGCTTAGAGGCTGAGCTGAGTCTGATCGTCCACGCATCTGATTTCTTCTCCTTCTACTCTACATCTTTTCAGCTCAACAAGCATATCTCTAAAAGAACCGCGACAAAGAAGATAAAGCCATCAATTGTCCAATGGACCCAGCAGCGGGCAGCGGCAGCCGGTCAGAGTTCTGGCAATTGGCTTGGGCGAAAGTGCCGCCCGCCAAAGTTCAGGACCTGCAGGCTTTCTCAGAAGGCCACAATGCGCCCGCTTCCTCCAATCAAGACGTCGACGATATTTTAGAACTGGCCAGAAAACAGAAAGTGGCCTGCGAAAGTAAACAATGGGAAATCAAGCTGGGTTCACGAAGTCTCCAAATACGAACTGGTCTCTCAAATATCATCGATTGGCTTCAAAAGTTCAAGGAAGTCGGCGACATCGCTGTCAATTTTGACCCTGTTCATGCGGCGCTCCCTTGGGCCGCTTTTCGATTCATCCTACAGGTATGTGTCATATTTTCTGTTGAGTTTGAGAGACCAGGAAGTACACCTTTTGGATCTCTGAAGCTCGGAGCTAACAGACGCACCAGGCAGCCACTACGGATCGAGATACCATTGAGGCCGTTGTCAATGTTCTGGAGCTTGTTAGCCGCATTATGCAGCATGGGAAAATATTCGAGAAAGTGCACGCTTTGGCCTCCGAGAAAAATCACGACGAGCAAGACGTCCTGGACGGGTTAAAGAAAACCGTGGTTGACCTATACGCAGCCGTTTTGGAGAGTCTGGTCTACTGCTGTACTCGTCTTAGCCAAAGTACTGGGCGCCGCTCCTTGAGCGCGTTTCTGAAGCCCCAAGAGGCTGAGGATGTAATCAAGCAGTTGACGAAACGTTGGAATATCGTCGAAGACAACGCACGATCCCTTAGAGGTCTTGGCATTGTAAAAACATTTGCCGAAATCAAGAGTCACCTCCCTGAAGTTTTACAGACACTCAGAGACCTTAAAGATGTCTCCAAGATTCTGGTCAAGATGGAAGCGAATGAACGCTTTCGAATACTTGACAATATTTCAACGGCCCAAGTCGGAAGTCAGCATAAATCAGTACATGACCGCAGGACTAAAGGCACCGGAGAATGGCTTCTTCTGACTCCAGGATTCCGACAGTGGGAGACAGACAAAGGCCGTCCCATCACTTTGTTATATGGCTTACGTATGGTCTTTTTCTGTCCCCCCTCCCCCCCTCGATCAAGTGGACCTTTGGCTAATAGTCGCAGCGGGAGCCGGCAAGACTTTTTTGGTATCTCGAGTTATCGACCACATCAAAAAGCGGCTTGAGGGTAGTGAGCCGAACTGTGGATTGGCATATTTTTATTGCAACCGCGATGATATCGACCGACGGCAACCGATTACCATTTTAAGCAGTCTTGTTCGCCAGTTGGCTTCACCTGTTGGGAGAGTCGACGAAGTCCATCAGTGTATCCAGGAGCTTGACAAGAAACTTCGATCCGAGTGCTTAAAAATGGACCTACAACTATGCCAGGATACATTAATAGAGCTTTCCGCATCTTATCAGCGCTCTTCAATTATGCTTGATGCGCTAGATGAATGTGACGAGGAAACTAGAAGCCAACTAATGGGCTGTCTAAACGAGATCCTGTCACGGTGCCGAAACCTAAAGATTTTTGTCTCGAGTCGGATGGAATACGACATCAAGCAATACTTCAAGTCCCAGCCAGCCATCACGATCCGGGCAACAGACAATCAAAACGATATTGAGTCGTTTATCCGAGAAAAGCTCACAAGCGATGTGCGCTGGAACAGTTTAGACAGAAAACTTCGAGAAGAAGCTCAATCTACACTCTTCGAAAAGAGCGACGGCATGTTCCAGTGGGCTAACCTACAGGTTCAGGAGCTTCTGAGAATAAAGCACCTGAGTAATAAGGCGATAAGGGAATGCCTTCGGACTTTGCCATCCACCCTCGATGAAACGTACGGGAGAATCTGGGAGAAAATAAATAAACAGAACCCATCCGACCGGAAAATTGGGAGACGCGCTATCAAGTGGGCTCTTAGTATCAATTGGGCCTGGGACACTTATGGATGGGTATTTCTACAGGCCCTAAGAATCGACGACGAAACAGAGAGCTTCTACGACATTGATGAGACTCCGCCTGTCCGAGCCATTGAAGGAGCTTGCTACAATCTCTTAGTTCTTGACCCACAACTACAGAGATGGCAATTCTGTCATCTATCCGCAGCAGAATACCTGGAATCAACAGTCATGTCTGAACTCCTACCACATCGTAATGCCGCGATAGCATGCCTCAAAATCCTTGTTGATGGAGTGGGTCCTAAATCTCCACTTTCTTTTCTTACTGATTCGATCGTTTTCTCCCTATATGCTCGTAGAAATTGGCATTACCACTGGAAACATTATTACGAAAGCTCAGCTACGAAGCACCCACAGCTGGAGCACCTCATCGAGCGATTCTTGGGTTCAGCGACTCAAAGTACAAGAGTGTATCGTATTTGGGCGGATAGAATGGAGCATTCTCTTGGACGTGACTTGCAACCATCATCGTCGCCTCTTTTTGGTGTCGTTCAACTCGGCCTATGCGCGGTGTTGAAGGATTGGTACCACCACGACTCGAGCATTGATCTCAACGTACAAAATGCACGTGGTTATTCTCTGATTGACCTGGCGGCGAGGGAATGCCATTTAGATATTTGCCAATTCCTAGTTGCAAAAGGGGTGAACATCAAAGCAGGGACAGGAAGCCCACTTCGTCTCGTCTGTGGTCATCGTTCATCAAGACGGAGCTCACTCTCCCCGGGATTAAAAACAACAAAGTTGACCAACCCAAAAGATATTTATGAAAAAGTGAAAGAAGTCGCAACATTTCTTATCGATAATGGAGCGAATATTAATGCCCGAGACAGGGAGGGATGCACGCCATTAGATATGGCCTTAGGCACATCAAATAAAGATTTAATCTCAATGCTAGTCAAGCAAAACGCAGAGATTGGAAAATTGACGCATGGCCTGATAAATGCCGCAAGGCTCGTTGAGCCGGATTGGTTCAGGTATTGTCTCGATTCGGGTGCGGCAATCAATGAACACGAGATGTGGGATGAGACATCGTTCACTGCCGTATCGAAAAGGACGAAACCAATGAAGATGCTTATCGAGGCTGGTTTAGACGTTAACTATATTTCACGCAACGGAAATACTCTGTTAAATCGGGCGGCTTCCAAAGGAAACTTTGACTTGATATCATTATTGATCAAGGCAGGCGCAAACCCAAATCTGAAAGGGGTCAAGAAAGGGCCAGTATACCAAGCTGCAGCCTCAAAGTACTTCAGATGGAGAAATTCCGTGAAGCAGCTCTTACATTTTGGTGCCATTATTAACCCAACTGAAGGTGTTTCTCCCTTGGTTGGTGCTTGTCGGAGAGGCGATGGTCTACGCAAGAGCAAGCTCCTCCTTAATTTTGGGGCAGACCCCAACCACATTCGTCATTTCAAATCTCCCCTCGTCTCCGCAGCAAGATCTGGAGAAAAGGAACTGTTTCAGCTTTTTCTCAAAGCAGGCGCAGATCCTAACGGCAAAAACGGCTTCGAAAACGCTCTTCTCCTTGCATCGAGATATCCCAGCAACCGTGCTCGGCGGTGGCTCTTAGGTGTTGGAGCAGACCCAACTCTCACCTTCACCCAGGGACCCGGGAGTGCCCTCGCCTTTGCAGCCTTCATTGGTAATATTGAAGCTTGTTCATTTTTAATAAATCAAGAACTTGGGGTCGACGTCAACGCAGAGCTGCATGGCTGGTTCGAGAATGCTTTGCTTGCTGCTATGACTCCAGCATATAAAACAGACCTTTGGAAACGTAAATCGAAGAGACGGACCTCTAAAATTATCTCACTTCTGTTTGAAGCTGGGGCCAACATTCTCATCCCGATGTATAAAACATTGCCACCTTCTCTCCCTGCGATAAATCTTAGGGGTCGAGAGTACTTCATAAGCAGCGCTAGAGCCATATTTAGCTTTTCCAGACACTGTTTAAGCATTGTCTGGGATATAGGTTCTTCATCTAGGCCCCATCTACCTCTCTCAACGGCGCTACGACGGTATAAACTGCCATCTTCTATCCCGCCCTCAGCCAGCATACTTATCAAACTCACATCAATCTCGGCGCCTCTATATATAAAATATGCCGGTATCTTCATATTCTCTAATTCATCTACATGCTTCATATTTGACAAGAACAAATCAAAATTTGAGCATTTTGGGGGGTTTCAGACAACCACCCAAAATGCTATACTCGAAGATACTGGAAGGAGTTGCGAGAAGGCTTTCCCTCTCACATCTTCTATCAAGCCTCTGCTCAATAAGATCATTGGACTAGCCGCATTCATAGGATTTGTCTTATACCTCATGTATGCACTGCTGCGTTCTGAGTAAACATCAACGTAGGGTGCTGGTCATGGGGGACGCTCACACTGTGCTCCTTCCCTCGATTGACGGAACAAACGGAGGTACTCGGGCGGCAATGTTTCTACATATGGAATATGAAGAAAAAGAGGAGCAAGACTTAGTGTCAATGTAGTCCATACAGTTGCTCTCAACAGGTCGCAAATACTTGGGAACGAGTTCGCAATTCAGTACTATGGCCTGGGACTAGGAACCGGGACAGAGTCAACCGGGTAACATTGAGTTTGAGACCCTCAAATATGATGCTGCTTATTTGCGAGACTATGACTAGTACTATCAGATTACTGGGGGTTAAGGATAGCTCAAGAGACAACCCCTTATGGTTGTTGACATCTACATTTTGTACTACCTATTCTAATACACGGAGAAAGTGGTCTATTCATAACGCCCGCTTCGATCTAATATCTCATGTCTTCTAAGTAAGAGTTTAAGAATATTCTAAGGGCACGAGACTGAGTATTTTGCTCACCCACTGAGATCGTGTCTGAACTCTAGCACGAGGCATCGAGACCATGTGATTCTGTCTCTAGCAGTATACAAACAAAGGACGAGGCCGATAGTTTGGTGTGTTATAAATCGGATTTTAGGTTAACGGGCTGACAATCTCCTACCGAGTTTTTGGAGCCTTAAAACGGTAGATATCAGGAGACATTCGATTGTCAAAAATCCGAGATGGTAGTTGTAACTTCGATGTCTTCAAAGTATCTGGTGACAACGCTGAAAAAGTCGTCTTCAGAGTTTGGAAAGTCGAGATTAGTCTTCTTCCAGGACCAGACAATGGACGACTCTTGCCCCTATGCTCGGATTGGGCAAAAAGTCCAGTGAATGTCAATCTCGCCAGATCATAGTAGGATTTGAATACTCAGCAGATTCACTATCACGGTGTGGAACCGGAAGCCTGGGATCGGTCGTACGATACAGCAAATCTGACATGTCGAACCGCGATCGTGGCGTGAGTCTATGTTCATCGATCCTTGTACAGAGACCCCTTACCATTTTCCAGCCCCTGCGCGACCCCTTCAACCTATTACGTCTTCAAAATTGGTCAAAATCGGACGGCCCAAGTGTGCTCCCATTATACATTCACCAGTATCATCAACCAGGCATGCGTCGATTATCTGTATTTATACAATGCAAAGATTTGATTTATATATGCTGTTCACCCTGGCGGGTTATATCATGTAGCGCAGACAAAATAATGTGCCCATATGTCAAGTAATATTCAACGGCAATAACATCGCCTCTCCTGGCATCATCGCGCGCGTCTCGGTAAACACGGACCATCCACACAGGGGTACATCACCCACCCCCACAAACCGAAAGGATCGAGGTTCGTTCGGTCGGCTATTTTCGAAATTGTTCCTTCCCTTTATGTCGTCGTCGGGAAAATCGAATGTACACACATGTTCACAACACCATAACGAAGGATGCTGCCAATATGCACGTATTCGTCTCGTCAAATCAATGCGCACGGGTATCTCTCAATCCACTTCCTCAGTATTCAACAAAGAACAATTCAATATATCCAAGCGCGCAAGTCACGGCATCATGACACAACAGGACACACAGGTCAACGCAACACATGACATCGTTCTTATTCGGTCTAATCCTCGTGGGTTGGGGGACCGGCATAGTTGCGGTATCCCCACATCCAGTACCAACCACCGGAGATGAGCATCGCAGCCACGAACACGACAGAGGCATAGTTCACGGTCTCAACAGTCGCGGGCACCACGGTAGGCATACAGAAGAGCGGCAGGGCCAGGCAAGACCAGGCTATACAAGTAAGCATCATGTCCTGTCACGGCACACAGGGGAGCAGAGCAGGGAGAATTTTCATCACCGTCTTCTTACCCAAGACGGGGTGGGGAGAAGACAAAGCACTTTCAAAACAGCACTGGAGACGAGTGAGATGTGGACTTACCAAGAGCGACAACGTTGCAAACGAGACCGACGGGGCCGAGGTAGAATTGGCCCTCGCGGATCTGCTTGCGGCCAGTGGCGAGACTGATGGCAATGGGGGCGGCATATGAGGCAGTCAGGCACATGACACCAACACCAGAGAAGGCGTTGAAGGCGGCAGTGGAGCCGAAGTAGATGAGGCCGAGGAGAAGCTGGACGACCATGCTGAGCATCATAGCGTTCAGGGGCACGTCGAGCTTGTCGTTGACCACCATCCACCACTTGGCGCCGGGAATGGCACCGTCACGGGCAAAAGCCCAGGTGCAGCGGGAGGCGGCGGTTGTGCAGGCGACACCGCAAAGGACGGCAAGGACGATAAGAGGGGTCAGAAGACCGATGGCACCGCCGCTGGAGCCAGTAGCCACCTTGAAGATGTAGGGCACGGGCTGGGCGAGGCTGATGAGCTCGACGATGTCGGGCATGACAAAAACAATGGGGATGAGGAAGAGAAGACCGCAGGCCGTATTCATGAACAGGGTGGCGACCATGGCACGGGGCACCTGGATAGAAGGACGCTGGACCTCTTCGCACATGCTGTTGGACATCAGTTAGCCAGCTGCGTCGCGAGACGAAGCTCAATTGGTGTAGAAAACGTACGAAATAATCATGCCAGTGGCCGAGGTGGCGTAGCCGGCGTGGAGCAGACCGACGCAGAAAGACCATCCATCAGGCCAGCCAGAGTTGTTCTCGAAGTGAGTGAAGACCCATTTGGCATCACGGCGGCCGCCTTTGGCCATAACGAGGATGGTGACAATCATAGCAACAACACCAATCAGAGTCCAGAAGATGGCGGCGGTCTAGACATGCTCCAGTTAGCACATGTGATTTTGCAAGCCTCCTCTGCACAAATCGACTAATGCGCCAAACAGCGCAATCGATCTGTCGCGCAAGGAAGGCGGAGGTTTGGGAGCATCGATTGGTTACTCACGTCAAGCAGAGGCAGCCACTTGTTACCAAGAGAGGAAATGGCATTGCACAGCAAGGTAATACCAAGGAAGATCAGGTAAACCTGGTAGGGCTCGCCAGCAAGAATACCGACACCAGGCTCGGACTCGAAGACATTGATGCACCCGACAAGGAAGAGGGTGGTGCCGAAGTTGACGGACAAGGTAATGGTGATGTTACCGACAACGTAGAGCCAACCGCAAATCCAACTAGCGACACGGCGCCATTTGCTAGGAGCCAACATAAACGCCTGGTAGTACACACCTAAATTCCGGGAGAAAAACCTAAATCAGCATCCGCAATCACTCAAGGGCGCATCGAACCTGTCGCGATTTGGGGGGGGGGGGATTTACCTCCAGCAGTAGGGTAGACACTTGTGATTTCACCGAGGGACGCAGCGACGCAGATGACGCAGATACAGACAGCCAGCCATCCCCAGATGATGGCGACAGGCCCGCCGCCGACCAGAGGGTAGTACAGAGTGGTGGCCAGACCGTAGGGGACAGAGGCGAGCACAAAGGACATGAAGGCGACCTGGAGGGTGGATCGGTTGCGGTTCAACTCGGGCTTGTAGCCCAGGTTGGCCAGGGCATCGTCGGCATTGTTGTCGACGACTCCTGGCAGCTGGTCGAACTTGGTGTCGGGTTTAGATGAGCTCGACATGGTGAGCAGTTGGTATCGCGGGGACGAGGTGATTGCGTCCAAAATCGGGAGGGCGCGAGGTCGTCGACCGGGCGCGCCAACGAACGTTCGGCGACGGCGTTAGTTGAAAGACTGGAGGGCCACCTAATTAAGGTTGCTGCGATGCGGAGGGGGGTGAATCGCGGAGGTGGAGAGGATACTGGACGGGAGGGAAGGGGGAAGGAAAAAGAAAAGAGAAAAGAGAGGAGGGATCGGATGGGTAATAAAAAGGAAGGATCAGATGGATGAAGCTTGCCAGGCGACGAAGCTGGGATTGGATGCACACGACCAGGTGTTTATAGCTACCGCCGATAAGAGGAATTTTGCCCCTGTGGGTCGCTCGCACACAGCAAATTGACTTGAGGCTTTATCCTCCGGCCAGCTGTAGCGTCCTGAACTCCATTCACATGGTGCGACAATCTGAAGATGGCGAGAATGGGGTGGATTTGTGGTGGGTTTTTTTAATGAATGCCGATTTCCATTACGAACCCGCCCAATCAAACCGACAGCGTGGGCGGCGATGGTCTGGAGACGGGAGGCAGAGGGGTGCCAGCAGTCGGGTACCACGAGCGCTACATGGTAGGTACTTCAGTGCAGGGGGGCAGCCTGGCAGTCTTTCCAAGGCAGTGACGCGCTGTGGCTCGCTCTGTGGCTCGCTGGCTCTGGCGCTGAGTTTGTGCGTCGGGGGTCCAATGACTAGCGCGTGATGCGTGGACTGGCTTGGACTGATCTGATGGGGGTCGGCCTGCAGCCGTCGACGTCAGTGCTTGGGGCTGCTGGAGCCTCCCACTGGCCGTGCCCTGCGCTGTTGGTGGTGCGCTGTGGCGGGCAGCCCGAGAGTTGGCCGCTAGTCCGAATGCAGCGCCCCAGGCCGTTGCCAAGCTGGCCTAACACTCAATGGAACAGCCCCTACGCGAGGCCCTTCGCCCACCTTAGGCAATAGCCCGCAAGCGCATGACTCCAGATGTACACCCGCGGTAGCGCCAGTGCCCCAGGCCGAACCCACCGTAGAACACCTCCCGAATGTTCGAAACAGCTGGGCGATCGCTCGAGAAGACGGCGTCGCTGTCCTGCATGCGATGCAATGCGGTGCGCCGTCATGCTGCATGTCCCCTTTCCCTGCCCCGCGACGCCCTGGACTGCGCAACCCCGCCTGCCCTCCATCGCACTGTCGCTTACCGTCGCGCTCCTCTGCTATCTACAACCTACCAGGTCAGATGCCATATCTCTGGATGTTCTGGGCCCCCCTGAACTCTCGGCTGGGGAACGAGGCCTAGACTGCTAGTTCTGCAGCATCTCCCGTGCGATTGATTCCGCCGTCAGCTGCAATACACACCCACCTGCAACCGCATTTTAGCTGCCTCGGCCCTCCTACGAGCAGCCGGCAGTCGTCGGCCATTGGCTGCTTCACCATATGTACGGCCGACGATAAGCCCGGGTCACATTTCTGCTGACATAGTGTTTATTACACTCTTACCTGGCTAGGTATTTTATTCCATCGCCAAGTCCTCTTCAATACGGTACAGAAGTACGTCCCACCTTCGTCTCCAGTTTTATGCTTGGGGCCAGGGGAACCCTTCCGGGCAGCACCATGATGATGACTATTTCCCATCTGGACAGGGTAATTTACAATGTGACATTCTGGTAATACGCAGCGAAAATTCAAAGCCGTCGTTGATTGGGCCAAGCCAATAATTACACAGAGCCAACAGACTTTTCTTACCATCCTTTTGAGAAAGACGTCGCGTGATGCCAGATACCAACTCTTCACGGTTGCATTTCCAATAGAACAGCCTTTTCACGTGCATGTCTATCTATGTCTATCGATTTATGTTTTCTCGCTGTGCACCATCCCGTTCCTGGTGTCGATAAATCTACTGTTTGTCGCTGTGTGGATAACGCCGGTCTAACCAAACATCCAACCAACAAGCCTGCCGCTCCACCATGCAGCTGCATCAAGAAACGCCCCGTATGAGCAAAAATCACCCCAACACTGCATCCATCGTAAAAAGTCCATCTTTCCAAAACGCTGTCCTTCGTCCCCGACCGCCAAGGGGCTTTCTCCACCCCACATCGCCTGTTTTCCTTCCTTGATATCCTCGATCATATGTGATAGCGCCTTGCATGACAAGCGAGTATGAAACGAGGCGATCCAAGAATAGCTGTGTGGAAATAGTCTCAGGGCAGCAGAATCAGCCCCGGCCGCCATTGTAATCGGCACCGCCATTCTTCCTCAGCTGTTTCACCAGATCATCACGGATTATGTCCCCTCTGTCACTCGCGTCGACGGTGGCATGAGGGCCCAGCTTCTCGATGACTCCGCCCTTCTCGACGCTGACACGGGCTCTGCGCATCACCTTTACCTCCGGGCCTATCCAGACAATCACCACAAACTTGACTCGCTTGCTCTCGGTGTCGTTGTTATACTCGATGCGCTGGTAGCCGTAAAGGACCTGGTTGTCCACCAGCTTTTCCTTCAGCTCGTCCAACCCGTTCTTGCCTTCGGCAAATAAGACTAATTTGTTACTTCTATCACCGGCAGAAGATAGAAGAAACCAGCCGTCGGGGTTGTCATTATCCTGAACCGATTCGAGGGCTCTTTGTATTTCTTGATCGCCGAAAATGGGGTCGGAAGGAGGCATAGTCGTTGATGGGGTGGCCGTTGGGGCCGGTCGTTGGGGGAACTGGGCTCGTAGCGCAAACGCACGCGGTCGGCAATAGGTAGGTCGCTCGGTAGCAAGGATAGACACGTTGGTTATCAATGCTGGAACTCAATTGGTATCCAGCAGGCTCGAATTGGCCGATGCGTTGTTGCTGCTGGTCCTGAACTCTGTGTCCCAATTGAGCAATTTAGGGGATGGGACAGAAGAGGGGTTGACACTCCAGGAAGCCGCCACGTTTAGCCTGCGACAACCGCCTCACCAGCCTCCTCCCCCACAATCGAGCTACCCTGTGGCTCCTTCCATAACGCGCACCATTACTCTTGCCATCTATTACTGCAATCCTTTCCTCATCACCCAGTTCCCTTGAATCCATTCTTTGATTAAATCTCTAGGCAATCGCATACGATGTCTATCGGCGCTTCGCACAACAATACGGCAATACGGCGCGTCATATAGATCACTTACGACTGTTTTATGAACTCCACCATCCACCACATCTCCAGCAGGGTTCGGCCTTGATTCTTGCCTCCACAGCACGTCAAACCATGTGCGGCCCTGACCCAGAGGGCGATCTGATCAGGACATGCAGTTCATTGCCCAAGTTGGGTAAAGATCAGCGCCCACCTCTGGCCTCGATATAGCGTCAATCTAAAACATCGTTGGTCCGGGCCGTTCGGTTATTCTGCATGGAATCAGCCCAACCGTACTAGTGTCCAGCCTATGTTTGGCCAGCTGATTGCCATCCCGCATCGGCCTCACATTTCCTATTGCTTTGGCCAGACCAGGTACCTGGAGATGTCGCCACCAAGTACCTCTGGGGTTGCTCATCACACGACCAGGAAGAGGCATACACCCTCCCGCTGTTCATCTGGGGAAATGAGGAGGGCGGCTAGCTTAACTTCTTTCATGTAACGCCCGCCTGCCTTATCAGCGATGACGCGGTATGTCAAGGACGAGCCTATCTCTGGCACATAGCTGAGTGCAAATCCACCTGTTCGGGAGATAAGAAGCATCCCGAGTTTCGACCTCCGAGATTCGTCCTTGAGACGGCATTATTGATCCATTTCATATCGCCGCTTGCTCAATAACTTCCTTAACGAGAAACCAGCACTTCCTCATCCCCGTTCCCATGGACTCCTGCTCAACATCATCACTCCACCGCATCATTGAACCATCGACAGTCTCGACCGCGCTATCTACCGGAATGCAATCCTCTCCCTCTATCTGGAAAAGATGAACGTACATGGTTAGCTTCAGATGGGAGAATAGCCAGGGTACGTTCCCCAGCTCTCGAATGTGCTTAGCCACCGCCTTCTTCCCCTGATCCCGAGCAATGCTCCCGACGTACGCCTGTGCCAGCTCCTTTCTAGCCTTAACTCCTCCAGCCTCCTCATCCTTATCGTCAAAGGTCTGAGACGGAAACTCCCATAGCCCGGCCAATAGTCCCGTCTGCGGCCGACGACGGATCAGCAGCTTCTGGTCCTTTCGACTCCATATGGCGCACACCAGTGTAGCCTCCTCTCTGACAGCCTTCTTGACCACCTTCAGAGGGAACTTGCGTGCGTGACTGACAGTGATTTCGTCCTCTTTTGCACTGAGTTTCGATGCCGCCTCTCTTTCTCGTATTGCTAGCGACTTGCTGGAGTTCGCATCTGGCTTGAATGCGAAAGCAGTCAGCTTCATTTGTGTCTTTGACTCTTGCTTTGCGACAACCTTGGCTGGGGCCTTTTTCTTCTGCTTCTCCACAGTTTCGCTCTCCTCCTCTTCACCTCCAGCCTCCTCTATGGGTTCACAGAGTGTGCACATGTCCTCGATATCGATAACTGGCGGTGAGTCCTTCAAGACGGGGCTGCTCTTCTCCCCTTTCGCCATAGCCCGCCCCTCCTGATAGGCACGGCATGTAGTTGTGATGGGACACGCAGAGCAGTTGGGCTTCGGCGTACAAACGGTACTACCCAGCTCCATCAAGGCCTGGCCCCAGCGGCCTGGTCTATCGCTCTTGGGTGGCGGCCCTGCTAGGTCATCATAACCAGCTCGGGCAACGTCTCTGACTAGCGCACCAGCGGCCGCCCAAAGCCCGTCAATAATCGTCTTGTCCGACTTGACGTTTCCCAAAAGGCCCAGCTGCCTACTAAACACTCGAAGCACATTCCCATCCACCAGCGGTTCTGCCCTTCCAAACACGATAGCTGAGATCGCACCGGCGGTATACGGACCTATGCCGGGCACATCAGCCACCAGCGTCGCAACTTCCTCAGGAATCAGCCCTTTCATGCCTGCGTCCCCGACGATCAGCTTCGCAGCCTCGTGAATCCTCGTTGCGCGGCTGTAGTACCCCAGCCCACGCCACGCTGCCAACACGTCTTCTGAGGCGGCTGCTGCCAGGTCATGGATGGTGGGCCACTTGTCCATCCATCGGTTCCAATAGTCGATGACGACGGCGACCCGTGTCTGCTGAAGCATGATTTCGCTGATCCATACTTCATAAGCGCGCCGCTCTAGCATCTGCCGCAGCTCGAGAGGATCATTGACGGAACTGGGGTCGATCCACGGCTTGCGCCAGGGCATGGAGCGCACAGAGCTGACCTTGTCGAACCACGACAATAGCGAGTCTTGTGCTTCCTTGGCCTTGCGCGATGTTGCTGCGTCAAGGAGGAGTGGGCGGTGATACATGAGCGGGTGGGTGCGAAGAGGAAGTGTGCAGTAGACATTCTTTCCACCATCGTGATGACCACTTCCATTCTGCTCGTTGCTGCCGGTAATTCCAAAGAGCTTTTCATACAGAGCGGCCTTTTGGGCTTTTGATTCTGAGCCGGCGACCTTCCTTCTCTTTGGATTTGGGACATCGTCGTCCTTGTCAGGTGAGCTCTCATTGTCGTAGTCGCTTTCTGAGACCGACGCGCGACGACGCGTTGGCTTGGCTGAGCGTGGTGTAGCTTTGGGTGCACCTTTTGCCGCCGTTGCGGCACTGGACGTTGATTTTTTAGCCATGCTTGCAAGAGCGGTTCTTAGAATCATCAACGAGTCATCATCGAGTTCACGCTATGTAGAAATGCTGAGCACACAGAGAAGAGGACGGTTGGTAAATGTTTATGACCCCTTTAATGTGATGGCGGTTTGCTTTTTCCTCAATAATTTTTAGCGCTTGATTTTAGTGCTTTGCGATCGCCAGGCTGTTTCACCGGTGCAGCCATCGGCTACGCATTAGTAATTTCCTACCCTGTATCGATATACGATCTCGACAGGTCTCTCTCTGTCTGCAATTTCTGGCAATTATGTCCTTGCAAAAGCTCTTTCTTGGCATTTAACCTTTCGGAGGGTAAGAAGGAAGGCTTAGATATGCTTGACTGGTTCTAAAAAAAAAGCCTGTAGAGTATTCCTAAACTTTAAATCATTGGCAATAGACGTGGCAGGTTTCACGCCATGGAAATTTGATCTCAAATCTCTGAGCCTCTGGTTCGCCTCCAAGTTATGCCAGTCATTAAAAATACTGCTAAATCTACATGGGTGTTTTTAGCCGAGAGGGTGGTGGCTAGAATCGATCACTTGCTATAGGCTCACGGATTCTTTGCGACTGTCGAATCTAACAAGATACATCGACCACAACTTTAACAGAAGGACGAGGCGTAGATGAGGTTCGGTACGTACACTAAGTTAGTATGGGAGTTGGGGGGATAGTCTATGTATATTGCTTTCATAGGTAGTTGAAAGTGGCTTCACCAGTCCGGGATAAGTACCATGGGGTAGATGATCCGGCGTGCCAAAAGCTACCATTAAAGGCTGCTGTCGAGGATGTTGTTCCGAAGAGGGCCAATCAGCGACTCTAAACAAGTAGCTGGTACGCTCGCCACTGTTCCTCATCAGTCTTCTCTCACAATTCCAAGTACCCAGGGGAATTTTAGAATCCGTAACGTGTTCGCTATCCACATTGGCCCTCCACCACGGAACAATCATGAGAGGTCTTGGTTTCCTTCGTGCCATCGAGCACAACGAAGCTGTCAAGGCTCAATAGCTCTTGCTATACTCCCTGTTCATATGAATTCCTGTTCAAGCAATGTAGGCTCTAGATCACCATTTCTAAATTTTCTCCTATTACCTAACCGAGAGCTGGAATAATTATCTGGGGAATATTTTGGACTATGTATTCTTGTCCACCGGCATGATGGCTTCATATATGGAAGGCTGATTTAGATTATGTTAACAGTATTGGCATGCGCCCTCGGGGCAGTAGCCATGGCTGGAAGTGTAGCTGCAGAGACCCTTGTAGGCATCGCTCAGCCCAGAAGCAGGGCATCCGTCACGCCCACTGTATGCTGGAGGGGTCCCGGGAGTTCCGCTGGAGGTGCACTTGCATGGGCCGGTAGGGCAGTATCCATAGGCGCAGGTGAAGCTGCAAAGACCCTTGTAGTTCTCTGTCTCGCCGTCAGCATTGGTACCGCCGTTGCATTCTGTATTGTTAATCTGAGTTAGCTAAAGTCTGTCCATTGGGGAAAGCAGAAATCTTTGGTAAGACGCGAGACTTACGGCCAGTGCCTGGGTTACTTGTAGGAGCTGGCGCAGCGGTGGTGCTGCCGCCATTACCGCCGCCACCTCCAGTTTGCGTGGGAGGGTTAGTCCCAAGAGACGGCTGAGGAGAGCAAGTAGTGACAATGAGTCCGTTAGTGAGAGAGTTCAGGCCATCCGGTCCCAGGGGGTCATTAAAACCGGCGGGGACAGTTCCCACGTAGGCATTGAAGTTGTACAGTCCGCAAGGGCAGACGTTGGAGATGTCCATCTTGGAAGTATCTTCAAGGACAACCTGGCCGTTTCGTGAGAGGCTGAAATTTTGCTGTCCGATAGCAGCGGGGACTTCGATCAGGTTGGCACCGGCGGGGACCTCCTTGACGACGGTCTGGCTGCCAGAGGTAACGGTGAGTTGTCCAGCCTGGGTGAGCATGGTCACAACGTAGACGACATCATCCATAGTGTCCCAGCCATCTGGACGACCCATGAAGTAGTTTTCGTTGCCCTCTACGGGGCGGTTCGAGGTAGTGTCGGTAGCGTCGCAGTCAAGGCTCTTGAGGGTACGTCTGTACCAGTAGATAATCTGGTCCTTGGTGATGTACTTGTTGACGGATGTATCCTTGTTCTTGTAGGCAGCAATGTAGGGCTTGGAGAGATCAAGCCAGCCGTTGTGAGGCCTATTGGTGTCAGTTCATTCTGAAATTCTTGGGGATAGATATACGCACATGTCGTTAGTCCACTTGGAGTTACCATCGTCATAGTGAAGCGAGCTCAAGGGACCGATGTAGTGGGACTCGCCATAGTCGTTCCATGTAACAATCTCAATCATGGGGAAACCCTTCTGCAGGACCTCATTCCAGCGATCGAAAATCAAGGAACCACCGGGGAAGACCCAGTTCTTGCTGTAACTGACCTCCTGGAGTACAAGTTAGCAGCAGGTCCAGGAAGAACCAATGAGTTTAATATTTACCGGTCCGTAGTGCGTAAAGAACCAGGGAGAAACGGCTGGAAGTTGTTAACGGGATTGCTCCAAGAATTTAAGAGAGTTGATATTTGCTCACGAGCCATATAAGGCTTGCCGCCCAGCCAGTTCAGGTATTTGTTGTCTCCATCGGCAACACTGACTGACTGACCAGCCTTGGGTGCCTTGTTGTACCCATCGCTAGCCCATCCCTGCAAGCTTTGATTAGTTGTTTCGCTTTGTGGACTGGATTGAGCACACCTACCATCCAGTTGAAGGCTCCATCGACAGAACTAGCAGAGCTTTGCTCAGGATGGAAGTTGGGAACGAAGAACACGTCTGAACCAGCAGCAGATTTCACAGCGTTGACATCAAGGCCGTCTCCGGCGAAAGTGGATGCGAAAATGCGGTTGTCAACAATAAGCTGGCCTGGCTGGCTGCCGTACTGAGCGATCATGCGACCCACGGTGGCGGCGTCGCTGCCGGGCTTGAACCAGTTGAAGTCGAAGGAGATGAAGACCTTCATGCCGTTGTTGGCTGCCGACTGGTAGGCATACCCGAGCTGTTGATCGACGTTTGAATCAGTGCCGATGTTGAGGGCGAAAGCATCGATACCTGCATCTTTGGCGCGGCGCATATCGTCATCGTAGTCTGCGGCGCTGGTACGATCACCAACAATGCCCATCTAGCAATAGCGGTCAACTTGGCTGACTTTATGAATTAAAAATGATGTAGCATACCATAAAATGGCAAAAGACCAATCGATCAGCGGACGACGCACGCCTCTGCAAAGAGGTGGCATCGTTGTTAACGCTAAGGGCCTGCCCAACTGAGGCGAGAAGCCCCAGAATCACGGTTTTGAACAACATGATTCTAAGATCGCAGGTAGAACAGTGTAGTTTGAGTGACCTTCAACGTGACTGCCGGAGCCGCGGCCTGCTTTTGTACCAGAGAAGAGACCAGCCACATGTAGGCCGAGGACTCAGCCAGGGTCTGTAAATATAATAGGGCCGACCAAGATACGAGCCACGAGCCGAGAAGCTGTTCTTTCCGTAAACGTGAAACTCCCCTAATTAAAGGTGCTAAATGGGACTCACTCTTGCCTAATTTTGAACTTGGACCCTCATCCCGAGGCCACGGCCGGAGGTTTCGTGAGCGGGTCCTCGTAAACCAGCCCATAGAAACGTTCTCTACAGACTCGGTAGTTGCCGCCTGCCGAAAATACATTAGACATGATATTCAATGCTTTATCATCGTCTCATAATATACGGGCCGGTCTCCACAAACCCGCCACTGGAACGGCCGCTTTCATGGCTCAATTTAACGGTTTACGAGAGATCTTGGCGGTTTGCCACTACGCATATATGCGCCCTCCCGATACAAAACGGAAGATCAAGAGCGTGCTAAAACAGAGATAAGTGATACGAATGTGTTTCCGTATCGATTTTAAGAGAATTGATATATCAACTACCATAGGACTGAAACCACCTGAAGATATGAGAAATTGCGGGTTATCTCTCTAAGTCTGCCGACTATCCTTGAGGTAATATCAAACTATCCTCACCTATATACTGGCTATTCCGAAGCGACCCATTTAATATATATAACTTCTTCATATTTTTTTAAGTTATAGTTATAGCTATAGGTGACTCTTCCTCTAAGCTTACCTTTGATTAGTATTCCAATGTGGCGAAGTCGCCTCACGGGGAGGAATCTACATTTAGAGATTAACTAACGAGGGATGGACGGATTGACTGACTGACTGACTGACTGACTGACTGACTGACTGACTGACTGACTAACTGACTGACTGACTGACTGACTGACTGACTGACTGACTGACTGACTGATTGACTGAAGAGTGACTGACTGACGAGTGACTGACTGACTGACGAGTGACTGACTGACTGACGAGTGACTGACTGACTGACGAGTGACTGACTGACTGACGAGTGACTGACTGACTGACGAGTGACTGACTGACTGACGAGTGACTGACTGACTGACGAGTGACTGACTGACTGAAGAGTGACTGACTGAAGTTACCTACACACAGTAACTAACACATCTACGTCAGGCAGTATTATAACACTGGCCGTAACTATCATGCTGATTTAAGTTGGGTTTTCAGTATGTGTTCATATGCCCAAACCCGCAGACTTTCCTATACAATTCTAAGCCGGCTATGACATCGGACGGCTGCTCGTTAGCGGCGTTACTAATGGCTTCTGGTTGGAGTATACGGTAGTGATATCTTTTTTTGATTGAAAATGTGATGTTGACAAGCTGCTCTGTAAATCAAGATTGCAAGATTTGGAAGATAGGAATGAAGTCGTCTGTAGAGAGGTCCGTCTCCGGCTGCCTAGTTGTTCAATGGGTTTCGTTGGTGGAGACTGCGATGAGGGTTATCTACTAGATCTGCTTGGTTTGATGGTATGTCAAGTTGGCCAGTGGCCCTTATGGTAGAATAAATGTCTAGCTAATGTATGATTCGGGCGGATAACAGACTTTCGTAAGTCCGTGCCCAGTTGGTTATGCCTGAAAGAACATTGCGTTTAGATTCGGCTGACATATGATAAAATCATCCTCGCCCTCATCCCATACAACTGTTTTCTTTGAGCGTCCGGTGGGTTAAGGGACGAATCAAGCCACCTTGAGCTTTTTGGTGAAAAACATGGCCCCCTCGAGGCTATTGAACGTGTACGGAGCTGTCTCCTCGAACCCCTCGGAGATGTAGAGATTGATAGCTGCCTGCATCTTCCCCAAAGTGTCTAATAATATCTCGTCATAGCCTGCCTCTGCCGCTCGTTTCACGACCTCCCTCACCAGAGCTCTTGAAACCTGTCTGCCCCTTGCTTCGGGATATACAAATAACCGCTTCATTTCGCAGAGTCGAGCATTAGGTTGGCGTTGTGAGAGGTACTGTTGCTCTAATTGTAGTGGCCTCATCGCAACACAGCCAAGTATCGCTCCAGTGTTTGAATCAAGGGCTAGAAGTAGTGCTCCCGACGGCGGTGCATATTTCCCAGGGAGTCCTTGAAACTCGGCGTCAAAGTTTTGGAAGGATATATCTTCGTCAAGCCATGTCGTATAGACCTGGAAGCATTTTCGGACCTCATCAATGTCACCAGGTTCCGAAGCCTGCCGAATAGTGACAGCGGCAGGCTGTTTCCTATCTTTCGAAGGGCTCTCCATCGAATGGTAACAAAATGAAGAAGCCGGTTATCAAGGGGAAAGCTTAGGTCACTCGGATAATCATTCAAGTAAAGATTGAGTAGAATTTATATAGAATTTGGTAGTTATAGGTTTAGGATATATAAGTGCTTTCGATACTCAATAGCATGCAAACTTAGTGGGAGAATGTTACTGACGACACAGTTGGATGTCCGATTATCGGAAGGATTCTGCAGGCACCAGAGTCTCGGCTTAGCGTAGAGTCGGCTTACTACGGAACTACAGCAGTACCCTACAAGCATAGACCTAAACTGACCAATTATGGGCTACGGAATACTAATGAGTTTGGTCCGTTAAAACCGATCTGCGAACCGTATTTCTACAAAGGCCTGTCAGGATGACTCCTCGTTATATCCCTGAGTTCAAGGCATGGCATTTGATCTCACTATGCAGCAACCCGCGTCTCAGAAACTCCAATGTCAACCACCCGAAAGAACATTCCAGAAACTAGATACCCTTGAGCTCAAGGTGAAGAGATTTTCATTGATTTGTTCATACAGAAACGATAGAATAGACGACAAGTTGAACCGAGTTCGTGAGAGACTGCCCCTCCATAAATCAAGTTTGTTCTAATCGGACCGTACATAGATAGTAGGATCGCCAAATCTTCGTTCGTCTCGCGGGAATTTATATACCGCGTAGCTATCAACCAGTTCCCGAGTGCGGGGAGAGTCTGGATCCGTTGACCAAGGGCTATATGGTATGCGATGGTTAGGTCGTCGCCCCGTGGCATTTAGAGAATGGGAAGAAACGGGATACGTACGCGACAGAATACCACTTTCCACCGAAATTTTCGACCTCCCATTTGGGAGAGGCCACTCCTTCTGGCTCAACTGTACACCAAACCATCGCTGCTGGTCTCGCAATGTCGGCTACGATTTGCCTAACCGGGATGTTGGGGGCGATCGAGAAGACCAGTGCATCACTGTCCACATATGTGAAGCCGAGTGCCCCAGAGCCTCCTACAACCTCGATCCCATGATCTCGCAGCACCTGCTTTTCTGAGTCTGTATATGCTGGGTCCTGCGTATAGACCTTCAAAGGGCCTTTGCCAACTCGCTTTCCGAACTCCGTGGCCATCGTGAGCGCAGCTGCATGTTGAGTCATGGTCCTACGCACGGGTGTGCCGTCTGATTCACCATCCTTCTTCCCCTCGCCATCACCTGAATCCGAAAATGCCCCTAATCCGAAGCAGACCACTTTGTCGATAGTACTGGCAACATTGGGAATTCCCGCGATTGTATCGGCCAGCTCTTTGCAGACCTTGCTCTTCGTCCAATTGCCCCAATTTTCGTCCCAGATATCCTTGAGAGAAGAGTATTCGACGATGTCCCTGGGACGATAACTTTGTCTAGTTTCGTACAAACCAAGCGCTCGGGTAATCGCGACCTGATCCTTCTCGGCCAATGGCTCATCCTTTTCGGATTCTTTCTCATCCCAGTAGCCGGTGTATCTATTCTTCGTATGGTTCAAAAGATCCTGATACGTGTTGAAATTAACAGCTGGGTACCTGATGTCGAGGATTCCGAATTAGCAAGGAAGTCTCAATATTTATTGTGGACGAGAGGTGACTTACCAGGGGCCGTCAATGTAGCCCTTTGTGAAGTACGCCGGATGGTCCTTGGTTCGTTGAGAATTGACCCCGGTTGGGACTATTACGGACGCCTCAACGCCGTTCACTAAGAGGAAAGAGAAGGATCTGACGTCAGTGTTCACGTCCGAAGTGGCCAAGCCTAGGAGAGAGGCTGGGGTGAGGTGAGATACTTACTGCTCCGAATCATGACCTCCTCAGGATAGGGCTCAGTGGCTAGATCTGCCTCGATATTGCGGAACATCTCCTTCGTCCAGAGACGGGCACCCGAAGCATACAGATCTTTAACGTACTGGACCATTTTCATTTCCCTTGGGGAGAGGTTGGTGTTGTCGTTGAGGCGGCGGACATTCTCCTCCACCTCAGATTGGGTCGCTTCCATGCTTCCATAGCTACAGTCACTGGCGTCGTCGGCGTCCATTGTTTCAATTGAGCGACGTGTTGATGCCGCGCCGATGTCTATATTTGTTTTGGTGTCTGCGAGGTGCATGTTGGCTGAGGCGGGACGGACTGAAGTGGAGATGGGGTAAGTTCAGGGAAATGCAATTACGCGATGTAACAGCTCGGATAAACGCAAGTCTCGGCGAGCCAACGAGCCAACCACAGCCACAGCCTCCTTCTTTTATTTGTTGGCCGGACGCGTCTTGCAGCAAGTAGGTGCATTGAATTTGTCTCCTTTAATTTCCAAGTTTCTTTTTTGGTTAGCGAACTTGGACTTTGCTGCGGTATTATCGCAACCGTGTAACATCAATATCGATACAGTCAAGCAATATCTTGCTTATTTTCCTGACTGGTATTTTCGTATCTTCGAAGTAAATGATATGTATTCGAATTACTATGAACTAGAATTTCTCAATCTAGATCGCTCCCTATCGCTGTATCATTCCACACATTGTAGAAAGACTCTGCTCGAGGTAAAATTGCTGCCTATTTCGATGTCTCATACATCCTGTCATCTATTTGGATGCGTAAGCTTAGGGAGAGTTGTTAAGAGATGCAAATATCTAGAGTGTCACTTATAGAACAAGCGTCAGCCCTACCGGATTCACTACTTATCCATTCTTGAAGCGCCTCGTTGACGATTTCCGTTGTCCACCTCGGCCCATCTCCGAAGCACACAAACGTGTCATAGAGCCTACACTGGATACCTTCTAGTAGACTGTGATGAAATGGATCCATCCCAGAGTCCGAGAAGTTATCAGTGCTATCAAAAATTCCGTCGCCGACTAGGCTTCGTATGTGCGTCTCGGTTGATAGACATGACAGCCAAAGAGTCGGGTCCCTCCCTGTCGCCTGGTATTCCTCCAAGACCTGACTACAAACTGCCGTCGCCAAGTCGGATTCGCCTGCCGCAGCATTCTCATGGTGTATCTCGCCCGTTTGCTTGTACTGTATTCTCGCTTCCACCATGGCTTTGATGAAGGGCGGCCGTATTCCGTCCATGGCGTTTGCGTGGCCGAGGACCCTCTTCCTCATCATGGCCTGATCTGGATGTGGGTAGTCGCATTTGCTATGGCCGTGCTCCATGACGAACCAGAAAAGACGGCCTGCGAATGTATTTGCTCCGGGTCCGAGATACGGAACGATGTCTTCGGGTGGTAACGAGACCTTGGTGTAATGCAGTGGATCGAGCCACACGCCGTAATCTACCCGCCTCTGCGGGGATGTTGGAGGTGGGACATCGTATCTCCCCGGATCGCCGGATTCATACATGAAATCCCTGGTCCTAGGGTCAATGATAATTTCTTGATTATTTTGATAGCCTCTTTTCATATGGGTGAGCCTAGTGATATCAACATCCACACTGTGAGCGAGGGAGGCGATGGCATCAAGAAGCTCAGGGCGCTCATCCCCGTACGTGGCACTGACGACCTTCTCAATCTTGTCTTTGAGATCGCGGTTGTGGTCTTTCAGTTTCTGACTTGCGTGAGCCTGCCGCTTCCTGAAGGCCGCTTGGGCTTGTCGTCCACGCTCGCGTCGGCGCTGGTCATTGATTGCTAGGTCAGTGGGCTAGATGTGGAGTCAAGAATCGGTGATGGGGACCTTACAACCGCATCCTCGTCTAGATTGACACGCTCACTGGATGGATCGGCAGACATGCTCGATTCCTTATGTCCCACAGGTTCTTTGGTGTCCATTTGGGGTGATAGATGGCAAATGGCCGTATGGCATGGCGAATGACAGGTGAGATGACAGCTTAGCAAGCAGAGCCGGCTCATTTCCTCCCCGATCACGTAACCGGGGCCAGGATCGGACCGTCGAGGTGGGCCATCTCATCAGCTTTACGTGAAGAGCACGCTAATGAACTCAGATTAGACACTGTGATAGCTTCAGAGTGGACGTGATAAATCATATAAATAGGTAAGTAGTTGGCATTTCTTGATGCTAAAGACAAGTTTTACTCTTGTCTTATTTATTATCCTCCGTACTTGAACATTCGTCATAATCCGCCACCACAATGGTAAAAATAGCTATTGCCGGAGCATCTGGTGGTAAGTCAACGATGTACTATTCGACATACTGAAACAAATCTAATAAAGGGCCTAGACTTGGCCCGAGAGGTCATTGACAAGCTCGCCGAGACTAACAAGCATGAAATTCTTGCACTGATCCGAAAGGTTACATTTCCTGATCCTCTGAACATACTTGACCACACGAATTCCGAATTTAACCCTATTGTAGGGCCCTTCGCAGTTTCCCTCGATATCGGGAGTCAAGTGGGTGCAAACATCATATGAAGATGAAGCGGAGCTTGTGAACCTATTTGAGGGCGTCGAAACAGTCCTTTGCTTTTTCGCCGTGCTCAATGATCCTGGCAATGTAGTCCAGAAGAGGATCATCGATGCGTCAGTAAAAGCAGGGGTCAAACGTTACGCTCCTGCTGAATGGGCAACGTACGTGGTAACCCGTCCATCGATATTTGCAGTTGCTAATCAAAATAGAGGCACTAAGCTGGAGAGCCGTGTTGATATCATGCCATGGTACGCTGGCAAACTCGAAGTCAGTCATTATTTAGAGGACCTCAATAAGGATAAAAAGGTGACTGAATCTTCAATGCCACTGTATAGCTTGACTAACGCCTGATAGGTTCTCGAATACACCAAATTCCAAATCGGGCTTTATATGAACTACCTCGGCCATCCGCACAAAGTGTCCAAGTATCTGACGACTATGCCCACGAATATTGACTTTGAAAATGGCCGAGCTCTGCTCGCCGAGGGGTCCTTGGACGATCAGCTCACTTTCACCACCGCCCACGATGTCGCTGCTGTGGTCGCTCGTGCTGTTGAGTACGAAGGTGAATGGCCCCCTGTGGGTGGAGTGCAAGGAAGTCGGGTCACCGTGGGAGAACTGATCCGAATTGCGGAAATTGTTCGAGGTACATACTATCCTCTCTGAAAGCCTTGACTTCAGGGCATTATCTGGCGAAATTCTGCCCAAGATTACTGACATAACTCATAGAGAAACCCTTTACGATCGAATGGGAGAAAATGGAGGATCTGGAGGCAAAAGAGCTCAAGTCGGAGAATTACATTCGCCTTCCGTTCCCCGGGATCCCTGAGGATCAGCTGGAGGCATTTTCCAAACTGGCAACAGTGTCGGTTTTACTTGGGGGACATCACGGCCTCTGGGATGTAACGGATGAGTGGAACCAACTGCTACCGGACTATAAATTCACCCAGGTTGAGGACTTCATCAAGGAGATATGGAAGCTTGAATAGATATAGTCACTGCGATGTTGTTTTAGCAGTGTTCTCCCGCAGGATTTCAACGTCTTTGTGAGGTATGTCTGACTAGTTACTGGCTTACAATCCTCCTATAGAGAGCATTGAATTATTTCCTGTTTATTTGGTAAACTCCACTGCATTGGGAAGAGAACTCATCCCGTTCGTAAATACCAAATTACAGGAAAACCTGCCCATGAGATAAACACAACTCAAACTCGTCAGTTTCAAGGTGGTAGCATCCGCCCTCCCCGAACAAACGAGAAATAGTCACGTGCTTCTGATCTATTAGGAGAGGAAAACGTTGACTGTTGACATTTGCTACTCGAATTCTATATCAGCCGCAGCCTTGACCGTTTCGTTTGCGTCAGAGGCTTCGATCTAATTATCAGTCCTTCCAAACCAGATATAACGAATGGAAAAGAGGGGAGAGAAATCCTCTATGCCACATGAGGCCAAAACTCAACATGGCTGCTTGGCCAATTACACTAATGCTCTGGCACTATCATCTAGTTTGCTTCATAGAGCCCCTGTAGGCTTTCCCGATGGAATGCTTTCTACCCAGTGCTCGGTAACTTACAACAGTATATCTTGAACATCTCTCGAATTGAAATTCCAGCTGGCAGGGAGAGAACCTAAGTCTCCAGGGTTCCTGACTTAACACCTCTGCTCGGAATGAGGAGCATGTCCCGCAGGTGGAAAGCGAATCGAATTCTACCATTAATTGTCTCCGCGTTGGATGAATTAGCCAGCTGTAGCTTGATTTCCGACAAGTGGCTTGGTTCAGCCTGTGTATCTTGACGTGACGTGAATGATATGCTCAGCAACCAGAACTTGAGGTTTGTTGTGGAATGGAACAGTTTCAGCTCGACCTGTCACCAGACGCAAGCTTAAGGATAGAAACAAGCTCGCTTAGCCAACCCTGTCAGATAGATGAGGCGGGCGGAAGTCGGAAGTGGATATTAGTTTTCTCTCTCTAGCTTAAGGTTACTTTATCTAGAAAGTGCTGGACAAGGAATGGTGGGCTCAGATGACCTACTTACCGTTGAGCCAATTTTGGTGCGCAGATTGCAGACTGGAATGCTCAACCATCATTCCACCCTAACTATATTTTATTAGTCCCCACGCATTGGGTATGCATCTGTTATACGAGTCATGCATGTTCAGCCGTTTCTTGGCGAATTTTCTATAAGCTTTCGATAATAGTTGGATGAGATATAGCGGACGGCACTTTCCGACAGTTGAGCTTCGATGAGCACACTATTCTCCACTACTTTTCATTCCAAATAACCTTCCATGAATCTAACACACCATCACTGGATACCGGACGGTGCAGAGTAGGCATTGGATAATACAATACGCTCATCGTAGAAAGCCTCTGGTCATGCCATTATAGTCTCATAGCTGCGTGTTGATGAAAAGAAATCAAGCATCGTCCTCCTTGTTCGTGGTATTAGGATACCATTCTAAGCGGACGTTACAAAGGCTAACATGCCACGCGCGAGGGCAACCAGCCGTTTGAGAATCTACAAGCACATGGCGCGAAGTTTCGATAAGGAGTATCATATCCAGAAGCAGATCCAGTCATAAAATCTTGGCATTTAGCCCAGTTCACTCCACGATTTAATTAGCTTGCTATGGGATCGACAAGCTCGGGAATGCGGAGACTTGACAGTTTGGAGAAAGCTCCAGTATATCAAAACTCAATCTATGTTACCCGTTACCGCCCGTAACGTTATCTGGAGCCACCTGGTTCATGAGATCGATCTTTAGTACGAAACGCAAATAGCCAACCCATCGAACACTAGACGGAAAAACCACCTCATCATTAGAGCCTCTCCCACATTCCCATCATATTTCAGCCTCATCTTTAGCTACTGAGACGTTGAGAGGTGACTGGATTGTTGCGGGAGTGAGCCGTTGCTGCTAAGCATCATTTTACATACTTCGAACCGAACATTCCAACCTACACCCCTAGTTTGACACGAGCAGTAACATCGAGAATTAGCACAAAACTGGCTGTTACGTTAGAGCTTGCCGTTAGAATACCCGTAATCCTCTCGTTGAATCACATGAAACCTTATTAAGTTTGGCGTTGTTGTTCTATTGCGGATGTCGTTTGTATGATTTCCCAATTCGGTTTTCTCCACGAGAACTCTAACCTGTCGATCTGTCAATGCTTCGAGGTGCCAGCTGATGTTTGCACAGGGCTATGATCTAACCCGAAAGACATCAGAGTGCTTCAGAAAGCCACCGAATTCTAACAGGGGGCGCACTAAGAGATAGGTTGCAAAATGATAGCATCATGACTTCTGGTGAAGAGTTGACTCTCCACATTTCCGAGCGTCTTGAATATCTGTTATCTCTATATAAGATGTCTGAATGGCCAAGCAAACTGAGATCTCTACAACTCATCAGGGCTTCAGCCAGAACATCAATGCCCCTCTTGCTCTAATGATCTAGTTGAATAACCATCATGGCACGCTTTACACTTAACTTGGCTTGTTTGGCCACCTTCACCACCGTCCTGTCCCAACAAACCAGCAATCCCTCCCCTGCCAACCCGTGGTGGGATAGCGATGACCATTATCGCCTTGACAGTAATAATCAGGAGTATGCTCCAAAGGGGGACGGCTCCTGGTACTGGCCCGATGAGGGCTACTGCCACTATGGAGGCATCCAAGTTGCTGGTGTATGTTTCGACGTTTTTGGCGATGCTCAGAATTGTGCTGGTCCTGGGGATGTATGCGATCCCAACACTTTCTGCTTCCGAGGTTCATGTGTCGCTGTTCAGTTAGTCTCGGTTATCACCAACCCTGACGACTGCGGCGGGACGCGCTGCGAACCAGGGACTACTTGCATCAACGGGCAGTGTCGTCCCACCACTATTGACAATAGTCAGTGTGGCTTTGGATGCGGCCCCGGAAGTGTCTGCATTGCTGGTACCTGCGTCGACGTCAAGGGTGAACCCTCTAGTTGTGGTCCAGACGCAACAGTGTGTCCCAACAACAGTCTCTGCATCCTCGGAACCTGCTTCACTCTTCCTGATAGAGGTCTCTGCCCCGGTGGCTGCGAGGCCGGCACTATCTGTGTCGATGGCATATGTATCCCCGTCGACAACCCTTCTGTCTGCCCAACAGCAGGCTGCCCTCCTGGCACTGTCTGCTTGAACAACGGCTGCACTGAAATCAACAACCCATCCCAATGTAGTGGTACAGGCCCTCAGTGTCCACCAGGATTCGTTTGTGTCTCGGGTGTCTGTGTTCCCTGGGCCCAGCCTGCGCTCTGCGGCTGGTACGGCACATCATGTCCATCAGACACTGTTTGCGTCCTCGGCAACTGCATCGCCATCGAGGATCCCGCTAACTGCGGAACCTCAGGAATTGGTTGTGCAAACAACGAGCTCTGCTTGTCTGGCTACTGCACGCTGTATCAAACTCTTGAGCGGTGTACTGCTACTATAGACTGCAGTGCTGGTCAGGTTTGCGATGCCGGTGCCTGTGTCACTCTTCCCACCAATTCCTGCCAAAATAGTGGAGATTGTACCAATGGTCAGACGTGTATCAACGGTGATTGCATCATCCAGAATTCCCTTTGCCAGGTGGACGGCGATTGCACCCCAGAGCAGACTTGTGATCGCATCAGCCGCACTTGCATCATAACAAGGTGTCAGACAACAGCGGACTGCCTTTGGAACTCTGAATGTAACGCAAACGGCATCTGTGTCGTCCTTCCGACTACTTGCCAGACGAATGCACAGTGTTCTGATGCTGAAAGTTGCGATACAAACACACGGACCTGTGTGGCCAAGCAGTGCCAGACCAGTTTTGACTGTGGCCAGGGATCCAAATGCAACGAAAATGGCATCTGTATTTCCCTCGCATATCTCTGCGTTGGCGATTCCAACTGTCCAGTTGGTGAGACCTGCAACACGGCCGCTCGTGCTTGTGTTCGAAAGGTGTGTCAAGGAATCCAAGACTGTCCTCCTGGCTTCAACTGCGGTATCAACGGTGTCTGCGTGAATGCTGCGACATCTACTGCAGAGTGTCAGTCAGACTCCGACTGCAACAACGGTCAGACTTGCAATGCCACCACGAAGACATGTACTTCAATCCCTTGTTCCACCAACCAAGACTGCCCCAACACGTTTGTGTGTGGCGTTGAGGGTATCTGTATCGTCAGTCCCACGGTGTGCCAGCTTGATACCGACTGCAACGGAAATGAGAGATGCGATACCGTCAGCCAGGCTTGTGTGCCTAGGAGCTGCACCACAAATACAGACTGTGCTGCCGGCTCCGAGTGCAATGCTCAGGGCAACTGTGTCAGCTCCCCAGGGAACTGCCAGTCTGATACCGACTGTGCAAATGGTGAGACCTGCGAGAACGGAACCTGCACAGCCGGGCCTGTTACACCATGTCAAACGAGCACTGATTGTCCAACCGGCCAAGTATGTAACCAAGGCCAGTGTGAGGTAGATCCTCCTCAACAATGTACCTCAGACGCACAATGCCCTGCAGGCCAGACCTGTGAAGCTGGAACATGCGAATCCGCCAACCCTTCACCTTGTAGTTCCAGCGCTGACTGTACAAACGGCCAGGTTTGTATCAACAGCCAGTGTACAACACCAACTACAAGCTGCCAGGTCAATGGAGATTGTCCCGCCGGCCAGTTCTGTAATGCCGCAACATCTACGTGTGCTACTTCCTCCGCACCATGTGCTGATGATCTTGACTGCGACAATGATTCCTACTGCAATGAGGGAACATGTATAGCAATCCCACTGGCTTGTGCCAGCGACTCAGGCTGTCCCTCTGGGCAGACATGTAACGCGGTCGGCCAATGTGAAATCGATACGACTATCAGCTGTACCACCAGTACGGAGTGCCCTACAGGCCAAACCTGTAGCGAAGGAACTTGTCAGGTCTTGACTACTTGCACTGTTGCCGCTGATTGCCCAACAGGAGAGAGTTGCGTCTCCGGGGTCTGTCAAACCGACCTGACTGATACCTGTACAGTCAATTCGGATTGTCCCGCTGGGCAGACCTGCAATGCTGGAACTTGCGAGGTGGCTTCCGGTAGCAGTTGTACAGTCACCTCTGATTGTCCTACCGGCCAGATCTGTGAAGCCGGGACTTGCCAAGCGACCTCGCCTGATTGTACCGTCAACGGTGACTGCCCAACCGGGGAGGTTTGCAATGCTGGAACTTGCGAGGCCGGCTTGAGTTGCACGCTTTCTTCCGACTGCCCTACAGGCCAAACATGCAGTGCTGGAATTTGCCAGAGCGGATCGGGTGGTACTTGTGCAGTTAGCTCTGACTGCCCTGCTGGAGAAACCTGCATTTCTGGAGCATGCGAAACTGGCTCTGGGGGAAGTTGCACAGTCAACTCTGATTGTTCCTCTGGCCAGACCTGCATTGCCGGGACCTGCCAGATTACCTTACCTGAAATTTGCACAGCCAATGAAGAATGCCCTACTGGCCAGACTTGTATTGAAGGCACCTGCCAGGCCGACTCAACTTCTTGCACGGTTACCGCTGACTGTCCTACTGGTCAGACTTGCAATGCTGGAGTTTGTCAGGGCGGTCCAGGAGGTGTTTGCACAGTTAACGCAGACTGCCCAACTGGAGAAAGCTGCAACGCCGGGACATGTGACGTTACCTCGGGCGAAAGTTGCACAGTCAACGCTGATTGCCCTGCTAGCCAGACCTGTGTTGCCGGAACTTGTCAAGTTGATTTAGGCAATAGTTGTACAACTACTTCTGACTGCCCTACCGGCCAGACCTGCAATCAAGGGACTTGCCAGGTTGAATCTAATACTACTTGCAGTGTTAATTCCGACTGTCCCACTGGCCAGACCTGTAACGCTGGAACTTGTCAAGTAGGATCAGGCAATAGCTGTACAGCTACTTCCGATTGCCCTACTGGCGAGACTTGCAATGCAGGAACTTGCGAGGTCGAACCTAGTATTAGCACTTGCGCCGTTAACTCAGACTGTCCTACAGGTCAAACGTGCAATGTTGGTATTTGCCAGACCGGCACTGGCTCGAACACTGACTGTAATTCTGATTTAGACTGCCCTCTGGGACAGACATGTATCACTGGGCTCTGCCAGGTTGGCAATACCTGTCTGCTTGATTCGGATTGCCCGACAGGACAGAGTTGTATTGCTCGGATTTGCGAGAGTACCTCAACTGGAACTTGCACAATTGATGCGGACTGCCCAACCGGACAGAGTTGTGAGGCAGGAACCTGCCGAATTCCCACTGGTAGTTGCACAATCAACGCGGATTGTCCTACCGGTGAGATCTGCAACTCTGGGACTTGCCAGACCGCTATTACTTGTACTAATGGCTCAAACTGTCCATCAGGCCAGAACTGTATCTCTGGAGTTTGTCAGAGCTCAACTAGCACTTGTAATACCAGTGCCGACTGTCCTACTGGTCAAACTTGCACTTCTGGTACTTGTCAGATCTCAACTGATGGCTGCAATGTTGCTTCTGATTGTGACTCTGGTCAGACCTGTATCGCCGAAACATGCCAGACAGCTACGACCTGTACTACGAGCGCGGCCTGCCCAACAGGTCAGAGCTGCATCTCTGGAGTATGTCAGACCTCACCTGATACTTGCGATTCTACTGCAGATTGTCCTTCTGGTCAGACTTGTATCTCTGGAACTTGTCAAACATCTGCTAGCACCTGTGATACTACAGCAGACTGCTCTACCGGCCAGACCTGTATTGCGGGAACCTGCCAAACATCAACTAATACTTGCATTACGAGCGCAGACTGTCCTACTGGTCAGACATGCAATGCTGGAACCTGCCAAATCTCAGCCAATACTTGTGATACGAGTGCAGACTGCCCTACTGGTCAATCATGTAATGCCGGGACATGTCAAATCTCAACCAACACTTGCACTACCAGTACAGATTGTCCTACCGGCCAAACATGTGTCTCTGGGACATGTAGAGCTTCGACTGGATCCTGCAGTACTAGCACGGATTGCCCTACTGGCCAGACCTGTGTCTCTGGTACTTGCCGTGCCTCAACCAACACTTGCAATACGAGCGCAGACTGCCCTACCGGTCAATCATGCAACGCGGGGACTTGTCAAACTACCTCGACTGGTACTTGCATTACCAGTGCAGACTGCCAGACGGGTCAAACGTGCAATGCAGGAACTTGTCAGACCGCCTCAACCGGCACTTGTAATACTTCTTCAGACTGCCCTACCGGCCAGACCTGCGTGTCCGGATCATGCCGAGCTTCAACTAGCACCTGCAGCACCAGTTTTGACTGCCCAACCGGCCAAACATGCAACGCTGGAACTTGCCGGAGTGCTTCGACTGGTTCCTGTACAACTAGCGCGAATTGCCCAACGGGTCAGAGTTGTGTCTCCGGAACATGCCGACCCTCAACTGGCGGTTGTAGTACGAGCTCTGACTGCCCTACAGGCCAGGTCTGCAATGGAGGCACTTGCGCAACTGGATCGGGTAATAGCTGTGATCTCAGCAGGCCGTGCCCATCGGGCGAGAACTGTGCCTTCGGAATCTGTATTTCGATTAGTATTGGTCTGTAGATAGTGGGCTTCGGGGAGTCAAGGGAAGTGGACGGGATTGGGTTCATCAACGGTGCTAATGGTTGATTATTCTGGATCGATCATCTCGATCCTTCTCAGTAGCTACCAATTAAGATTAACAATGAATTAGTTTCATGGGAAATAAAGCAACGAATCCCTTGTGACATGAATGAGCTAACTACCACATTAATCTTCGTTATCTCGCTTGAAGAAGTACCGGATCACCTTCTATGGGCGTTCCGGTTTCTTCAAACTCTAGCATGGGGCACGAAAACTACATCAAGTTCGTGGGAAGAACATGCGTCATGGTCCCTTGATATTCATGAACCTCCAATGCTGGATATGAAATCTTGACACGATAATACCCAGTAGGTAATAAATCGATTTCGTTCTTATTTGTATGCCGGATATCATGCCATATCTGTCTCATCGTGGTCGGGCTCGCGCTTGCGTAACTCGGTTTCAAACCCATCTCCACTCTCTTCAGTCTCTGTCTCCCACTTGATTTCATCATCTGATGGCACCCAGGGTGGGTGCATTCCCGGTCGGAGATACTGGCGGTAGTTGGATGGTTCCAGCATCGGTTTAAAGGAGCCACCTGTCCATCTCAGAACAGATCCGAAATTCCTATTGCCACCAACAGTTAAACACACGCATTTATGCATTGCAAACATGTTGATTATGCAGAATGTAGGCCAATGTGTTTGCGGTGTCACTTACTCGTATCCAGGCTTCTTGCAGTATGGATCCTTGTTTCCGCCAACCTCATTCATACAATACTTCATCGACTCGACCTTCCCAGGTCCAATCACGCAGCTCCAACCTGGGGTGTTGGAGCATCTGCCTCTACTGCAAGAGTGCGAGTATGGTGTAACCGTCATGCAGCAGTAGGTGTCGTAGCCATCGGGACAAATCGGATATTTCACAATGTCATCCATCCCATAAATGGGACCACTAGCACCAACGCTGGCAGCAGCCAGAAGTGTAACCAGAGCTCTTGCGAAATACATGATGATTCACTGGGATGACCTCCTCTGAATTACTGAGAGTTTACGAGAGAGCAGGGAGGGAACCAAGAAGATGGGATGAAACCTGGAGTAGTGAAAGGGCTGGTGTCAGCGTAGCATTTGGTCGTGAGGCGCCTGCAAATACCCCTGTTTTTCCATTTTCAATGTCGTCACGCCATGTCCAATAGGCGAAGTACACGAGACCGGTAAGGCAGACCGACATCCTTGCAATAAAATGGTTCGCATAGCGAATCAACTCGTGTTGATTTTCAGCGGATGCATACGGTATCAACGTAGGCACTTGGGCAAATGGCATGCGATAATGCACAATTGGTATAGAACCAACACGGCACACTTTCATGGTCATAAGGATTTGACCAGTACAAATCGGACCCCCCAAGACAAGTCCCATCCGGTACCGCCTTTCCATAGCCGCTGGGTATTCTATGAATCGAATCGAGGTTCTGTGAGGCCTATATTCTATTCACAGTTGCCCCTGATTTACCGAGGCTCGTCTTGTACGAATTCGTGAGATTATGCGGCCTCCAGGTATATGACTGGAGACGCGTTTGGGAGAGGTTAAGATTCGAGTACATCTAAACGGTCTAAAATAAATAATATATGCCTCATTGTTCGTTGCGATTTATCAGACTTGTGAAAGAGGATTTCAGGAGACTCAACTAAACTTGTCGCCTGAAATCTTTTCTACAACGAGACTTCTTGAACAGCGTTCGCAGAGCCGTGGCTGCTCGATGCTTAGGCTGGTTTGATAGATGTGATGTGCCGAAAGCGTGCAGCCTGTGGTTTGTTTCCCCTGGCATATTGAAATGAGAAACTTTGGCGGTCACTATATAGTCCTTGTACAAAGAATAGGCTTACTGTACTAGCGCGAAAGGGGAAGAAGTTTCTAGGTGTCAGTAATTTTTAATCGTGGCAAAGGGTAGGAGTGGGGTTGACAACCCATCGGATGGGGTTAAAATTGCTGTGCTTCAAATAGAATATAAACACAGGTATGTCCCATCCCTATCCCTAAACAATTATGCTCAGCATCGCTGATTAGTAACAGACACCCCAGATAGACCTCTTAGAGTTGTAATTATTTCATCCAAAAAAATGGAAGATGGGAGTAAGTTCATATAGCGTACATGTAGGCAATGGAGATTTCTCGGCACGGTGTATAGCCATCTGAAGGCTTTCATTTTGAGAATAAAACTCCCTGAGAGATTGAGACAACGGTCAAGTACCAAATAATATACGATATAAGAAGTATATGAAATATGCGAAATGGGCTGCACATGAAACAGGTCGTGGAAGGCGCATTTGCGCCATGGGGATATGTCTCAGCTGTGCAGCACCATATCAAAATAATTTCACCTCAGTTCTCCCAAGACTGATCCGAATTACTAGAGGTACCCGTGTAGCATGTTTTGAGACACTGACTCCATGGAGGACCCTAGTCGCGAGATTTAGCAGGCGGCTGCAACCATCTGGTCACGATTTCATTTGCCTCTTCTTCTGACACGGCAAGTAGCAGCAAATTCTACGAAGGTCTTAAAACTTCGAGAAATGAACCTTGCCTTGGGTTATCATAAGGTTGGACCTTTGATTTGCTCCTACGTCTGGCTTGAACTTTCAATCAAAACTACTTCTAAGCCTGTAGTATTCTGAACTGCAGTTTATATGTGAAGTTTTGTGGACCAGAATGTTGATAGTCCAACGTTTCTACCAACCTTAGTATGCGTTGTATCTTGCACGGTGTTTCCCAGACACATGGAAGCCACTGTTTCATAGCGGTGCTTTATCACATATGACTAGGATGGATGCTATTATTTGCGCTAGGTGGAATTCCGTTCCGCGTTATCCGGTGGGAGCATCGGAGGTCTTGGCTTTTAAGCATACAATCTATTATAATTATGGCCCATAAATTCACCTCCCAGCGTTTCAAACAGCGTGGCGTGTTAACTCTTCACAGTATTACGGCTTTTAACCTTAAGGCAGTATTGGATCCATGTCTACAAGTCCCTCGCGTAATTTGTTTACTAAAATTGGATGGGACTGTGTTGGATATCGAAGGGGGAACATGGTCAATGAGACATATCAGCCCTAAGCCCGTGCCGGCGGTGAGAGATGCCATAGGCCCAGCTCCCAAAATGCCGCCTGCCTGCAGGTCCATGCGAGGGTACTTTCGAACAACGCAGTCGCCCTACTCCACGTCCATGTGCCAGACGAATTCCCCAAACTAGGCTACAATGGATCTGCCACCTGTCAGACAGCTCTCTTGCTTGCTATTGGTTTGTGTGCCGCGCCGCTGAAGCCACAGGCCCAGAGATGTCCGAGGCACAAACGCGCGACCCCAGGCAATGACATAAAGGCTTGGGTGAAGGAAAGACAAAGGCAGATCACTAGCTTAGCCACAGATCATCATGTGGCGGGGCGTCAGCTCTAATAGAGTCTGACATCAGTGTGTATTCCTTCAGCAGGGGCCAGTTTGCCTCCCTAGTGCCATGTCGGCTCAGCACTTGCTTGCGGCTGAAATGCATGGGAGGCTGTAGCGTGTCATGAGGATGCTCGTGAGTGTCTTCGTCCATGTTGCCGATCATGCCAAGCCCGAGCTTGCAGAGCCCAAAACAGAAAACTGCCTAGCAGTCAACCTGGGGTGGAAATCCATATGACGGCGCCAAGAGGTTGATTGTGCGCTACTCGCCCAAAGGGCAGAGTGGTTGGGCGTTTGTTCTCTCGAGAGCGGCTATTGAATCGCCCTGTAGCGGTGGTCCAGGCGGAGATAAAAAGGATGCAGCGGCCTTGAGCGGCCTTGACGTTTTGTTGTAATGTTATATTAAGATAGCTTCCCCGAGTCTTGTCCCCCTTTAAATTCTCATTCTTCATCAGTTGTACATTGAAAAATTCACGATTCGATTGACCACGATCAATATGTACGCCAAGGTGCCCAACATGCTCGCCCTTCTCCTTCTCTGCTTCACCAGCTTCTCCCTCGCGGCCGAGAATTCTGGTGTTGTGGGCTTCTCCCCAGCTTCACCCCTGTTTGACAGAAACTTGGACATGAGCTTGGAACCCCGAGCTATCAGCCAGTCGTGCTTCACGTCTGTAGTCAACAGGCTATCCCCTCCTCTGCCCACCAACAGTGCTTTCTCCCGCTGGGCCACCGCCTCCCTTGTTATGCCCACCTGCACCGTCACCGCTCCCGCCAGCCTCTCGTCCGACTACATGAGCTACGACAAGGTTCTGTCCACCTGGCTCAGCACCATCAAGTCCGCCGCCGGCAACATCAAGACGGACTGCGGCGCTGACAGGTTCTCCCTCACCTTCTCTGGGTACTGCAGCTCCTCGCGCACAGTCTACTTCACCAGCGCCCAGCAGACCCAGACTGCCACACTGCCCAAGATGGACAAGCCCGATACCATCTACATCACCGGCGCTGGACACGCTCTCCAAGCCTCATACCTTCTGGCTATTGGGGCTACCCTTCTCGCCCTGGTGCTTTAAGCTACCTCTAGCTGTGTAACCCAGGCCTTGTGACAAGATGGACATTCTAAATTTGGCATATTATGGAGCATTGGTTTGCGATGTTTATTGTTTGGAATTTGCTATCAGTTGGATGGATGGGATGTGGTTATGATTGAACGTACAAAGTAGACATCGTCGTATATACCCTCGCTAGGCACATGAATATAAATACCAAAAAAATTAATTAATCTTTTGTCGCCCGTAGGCTTTGAATGCATCCGCGTATGCGCGAAGTGGTTTTCCTTTCCTTTTATGTTTCGCACCTCGCCTCAGCCACCTAGATCAACTACGTGATAGCTGCCATCAATCCGACCCTGCGCGCCGCAATGATGAAGATGTGGATGGATTAGTTTTCTGATGGAAAGGATCGATGGAAAGGATCTAATTGACCGATTCATGACACTCCGAATTTGAGGTCAGGGAGGATGCGGCTCTCAAGGGCTATCTGGGACTTTTGTCGCCAAATAGCACCTTGGCACCTCCACACCGGCTGGGGATTGAGGCAACTTTGTTCAGAGACATCTATTAACACGACTAAAGTTCCGATTTTGAGATTTCTAGTGTCGATTCAGGATCTGACAGCTAATAAGGTCGCTGGAAAATGTGTCAAATATGGTTACAGGGTTAGGGGAGAACAGCTACCAGCCTACATCGTGGATAATAGAGAGAAGGCGCTTACTCTGAAGGTCATGGGATCCAGATTTCAGACAAACTTGGGGGTTGGTTTCGTGGGTTCAATGTTGCCGGACCAAATATTTTATCTAATTAATCGGCTCAAATTTGCCATCATTGAGGCTTAAAAGCACGGAAAGACTTATTGCTCAAAGGTGGAAATTTTAAATATAGATAACAGGTGGTCCCCGTCTCATTACTCGACCAGATGAAACAAGTGCCCATTGAAGATGGGAATATAAAATACCCTAGGATTGAGCTTCCATTAACCGGTTTTAATAAACATCTGGCTTTTATTCAGTGAAAGTTCATCGAACGAAGCGCATCAAGTATCAAATAAACCGCCTTCATGTGATTACGACTTTCTATTGAGTCGAATCTCTATTTGTGTTTCTTGATCCTGGATATGAAGACGGATAGCAGCAGGAGTTCGATAAAACACAATATAATGATCTTTATGTTCACCTAAGTTCGCTCTGTCGGTTTAAACCATGATCGATTCTTCATATCGCAAGATCTGAGATTCCATATCATTCCATTGTTTTGCGACAAAAGTATGTCATTATACCTGTTTCTCACTCATCCATGAAGATGTATTAACTACGAACTGTCTAGTCTTGATGCTATACTCTGACTGGCTGGTCGAAGTTAGTTAAATGGTGTGCTTTTACCAAAGCCTCATCTTGAATTGGATATGATTATAAGGATCTTTCGCATCTTGGATGTATCAACCTCAGTGAAATATGCACACTGGCTTAATGACTATGACGCATTGAAAGAGAACATAGACTATAGTCTAAGTGAATAGTTTGGAGGATCTGGACTACCCAATCTCCTGTCAGTGATGTCATTACTTCTGGCTTTGGATGAGAACTGGGTTCGTATCCTATAAAAAATATGTTCAATTTGAGACCATGAATATATACACTGGAAAGGCCTTTTTTTAGACTGTAATGCTCCTAACCCATTGAGAGCCATCGTGAAAGAAAATAGAAGCAGTTGTGCCTCATAAAAGTTTGTCGCATTTCTTAACCAGTAGTATTTGATATTGAGAAATATGGTTTGAACATTAGAAATAATTCCGAATAAGTTGGCTTTCTTCAGGGTTGCCTTTTCAAAGATCTGTTACTATCGACTGCATGTAAGGTAGCTATTGAATGGCCCCGGTAGTTCCCAAATGGATCGCTGACAGTATCGGTGATGGCACTTGCATTGCAGCCTGAAGGCAGCCAGGTATCCACAATTGACGAATTACAATTGGACATACCTGGGGCATATTTAAGAATAGAGAATGGTGAGGGGGCACAGAACCGTGAATCGTATCGTGCCATCACTCAATTCTTCACCACCTTACCACAACCCAACGCTCCCACAAAGCCAATACAATGCACCTGCCCGCAGAGATAATCAGCAAGATCTTGGAGGAGTTGATCAATGTTCCCGAGACGAAGTTTCACCCATTCGATGCTGACAGTTCCTTCTCGCGCCGTATCTTATGGGAAGATGTGATTTGCACAGATCACTACGATAACCATCGAATCAATGTAGGCCAGTCAGCCCTCGCGCTTCGCCTGATCTCACGGGAATGGAATAGATGGGTGACAGCCACGATGCAAAAACATTTCACATGGAAGGTCGACTTTGGCTCACCCGACTCTCTCAGGAAGGCTTTGGCTTGTCTTCCGGAGCTAAATGAAGGTTCTGCTCAAGGCAATGGAATATTGCCGACTCGCGAGATTGTCAGACGACTGGTGGTTAAGCCTGGGAAGGAGTCTCGTTTCATATTCGTCATGGGTCACCCCAAGAAATGGAATCTCAATGACCTTCTGCTTCAACTGTTCCGCCGTTTGGGACACGTGGAATCTTTTGCTCTGCATTTCCCACCAGGGAACTCAAATGATCCAGATGTAGCCAACTCCTTTATCGAAGCAGTAGCCCACTGCTTCCATCAGACCAAATCATCGACTCGTATAACAAGTCTTCAGCTCAAGGTTCCCAGTACCTATCATGCAGCACAGGCCTTCCAAGCCATTCTGCCCGATAGGCCGGTGCAAATCCGGAACCTTCTGGTCGAAATCCTCGATTCCTCCGGGAAGTCGGGAAGCAGAGACTATCTGAGGGAATCATATATGGAGGACGAAGACGTTGATGGAACCGCGGAAGAATCAGAAGATGACGAAGCAGCGCTAGACTACGACTCGAGCTTTGACAGATCGCCGCTTCAGCGAAGATACCCGAACAGACGACACCAACAAGAACTATGGGAGTGCATCACTCTATGCAAAAACCTGGAAGCGTTGAGTATTCAGGGTACTCATTACCTCGATTTGGGCCGGCTTCGCTGGCCAGGTCTGTCTAATTTTACAGACCTTCGTGTCCTTCATCTTGGCCGGCTCTATAGCGGTGTCACGCCCATCCAGAAACTTATCATACGGTGGGGGAGACCACCTTCTCTACGGAAGCTTTCTCTACGGAAGCTTATAATAGACGACGTGAAAATGCCATTGGACGAAGGAATATGGGGCGCAGTTCTTCATTTTCTTTTGGATGAATGTCCAGATCTCGAATTGTTCTTTGTCTATAATTTGAGTTATTTTAGTGATGTCGGCCGGGCATGCGGTCTCAGCTCACCAGAAGATGGCACTGTCATTGATTCTAGTGAAGATGATGATTCGGAACCATTGGAAGAACTTGTTCATATATTCGCGGACAAATGTGGCAGTTCTGATACCTGGCCGTATTGGCTGAGGGAGATGGGAGAATCTTTGGACATCCTGGAGGATTACCAGAAGAAGTGATTGAACAAGATAAATAGGGCCTGTTATGGAACATCTGCGTGCTCTATGTTTACTTATTGTCGTTTATTCTTACCATCTATTCACAATTCTATACCTTCGCAGCTATCCCCAGGAACGAACTGGTGTAACTTGATTAAGAAAAAAAACAAGACGCTTTTTGTTCATCGTGCATGTAGCTAGGAAATCATGATATCTGTTGTTGCCGCCTCGCCTCTCCCTAGCCGTTCTATCAAGCCGCCATCTCGAATATGATGAGATTCCCTGGCAGCTTGTACTCTTTCGTTAAGAGTACCTGATAACACGTCTTCAAACATCGGATTGCGCTCCAAAACCATAGCATGGCCGAGTATAGTATACAGCACTCCATCTTTTCGGAGAGTGAATGGGTCGTTGCAGCCGAGAAGTACCCAGACCTCATCGCCAATACGCGCAGTTGGTACTGTTTTGATTTCCGTTCCGCTTTCTCCGACAAAGTGTGAAAAGGACGAAGCAGTTGCACTGGGCTTGGCACGCATAAGACAATCAGCAAGAATACCACGAGCTCGAAGGATGCGATTTGGCCTGCCATGGTTATCTGCATGAAGGGAAACAACGGCCTTTCTTGCTTGCGATGCTTGGCTAGCACCAAGAGAGTAGTTCATAGAATCATAACGAATGTCTTCAAGGAAGGTCTTGTACGCGGTGCTTGCGTCGTCTTTGACTGACCAGTCGGGTACCCACGATGGTAGTTGATCCGTGGGAGATTGGACTCGCGACCTGTCATTTTGCACTGCTATTCCAATGATATCAAGACGCTCTTGCTTTAAAATCATTGCACAGGCGACTTCTGCAAGGACCGTATTGGCAGTTTTGGAGTAATCTACCTGGATGCCATGCCCTGGCTCGGCCAAACCAAGAAAAGCATAGACCTTATCAAGTGGCACGGATGCTTTACAGTTGCGAGAATGCCCCATTAGTTGCAGCAGAGACAGATACGGTACAGACACCAACTTCTTTCTGTCTTGCAGTTCCTTTTTGCTCTGTAGAACGAAGTTGGTGGGTTTCCAGAGCGCCTCAGCTTCGAGGAGCCTTTCACTGTGTCTCTTGACAAATGCTCTTTGGTTGGCTTGTGTTTCCTCATCTGAAACTGAACTTGTGCTGCAGCGACGCGAAATCGCCTCCAAGCACCTGCATACTCTGGCAACTCCGCGCCATATCTCAGGGGCGAATCCGTCCCAGTCATTCCCACTCCTGGACGCTGCATCTCTGGACTCTCCAGCAAACATTCGACACTCATTCAGGCAACCGCCACAGCAACTGGGCAAACGTATCATGCAACCATTTCCCTGCGACCGTAGCGTTCGCATAAGCCTGGCACAGAAATCGCCATGGCGGTGTCTCTGGCTGAAGAACAATTGGAGCAGTTCATACAACTCCTCCCACGGCGCTGAAACACAGCCGATCAAGAATGTAGCGTGGTCAGGACCCATGATTTCTTGATAAATCCAAGCCCTCTCCCACCAAGGGCTTGCAATGATATCGTGGATGTGGTTCCACGCCATCATGAGCTCTCTATCACGGTTATCGGAGTCGCTGCCTACCGGATAGTCTGCATCTAGAGCGTACACCATCTCTGTTTGTGCTACAGGGCCTTGAGTCACAATTGTTTGCGAGGTTGTGATTTGGTTTTGGTGCCAGCTCCTCCAAGTTTGCCAGTCTCGGAATCCTCCTGCAACAGAGGCTGGAACAGGCAGCCAAACAAGAGTCTGGTGTGCGCAGCGGTAAATGTCTCCCATCATGGATACTTGATGGCCCTTTTCAACGTCATCGTTCTGGTTGATGCAAATTTGGTCCACCCAAAGAAGGAGAACATGCCGTTGTGGATAATGGCGAATCCAGTGTTGTCTGACGGATTCAAGGGCTTTGGATAGATTGGGATTGATCAAAAAGGGCTGAAAGTTGAGCGAAATATTCATTTGAGTTGAATTCGTTCCCCACGTGTACGATAATGCGAGGTATTTTGTCGATCGCATATTGGCTTGGCGTACAAGCTTATGCTGGTCAGAGCCACTGAGATCGAGCTCAAGAAGCCGTATCACATCTGGAACGGAGTGAAGAGATTCGTATGTAAAATTTGATGCCATGACTGGAATAGTACTGGCGATGCAATCTGCGCTTAATGAAGAAGAGTGGTAAAAGACTGTGTGCCACAGATGAGGGCACCCATCAAGCTGAGAGTGATCTGGACTTTCTTTTTGACAATACTTGTTTGTCTCTTCTCTCTGGCCAATTGTTCAGCTTTCCGATGGCAGGGGGTAGAGCCTTATTACAACATGATCGGCATCATGTGGCGTCAATAGTCTGCGGCCTCCAAGAGCTCGCCTCACTCAGAATGTGCAATAGTGTTCGATCATCAGCCATTGTCATTATTTTCCCACAATGTTGCAAAATAAATAGCTTGTAATTCGAGCTGCCAAGTCCCTGGGCTGCTGAAAACCCGCTTGTTAGGTTAGTCTCCTGATGCCGTGCCGCGCTGAAAGGACGACGCGGAGTCTCTTATTGCACAACTTGGGTCACCGCCCCGATGATTGTGCATTATTAGTGACCAGTCACTTCAGCTATCCCCTTCGTGCATACGTTAGCCTCACCATAGTAACCCTCCATATTTCTTTGTCTGTTTTCTGCACATGATCAACTGGAAATCTCCCCGCCTTCGACCTTGTTCCTCTTCAAACCTCGAAAAAAATCCGCCCAGAACCCCATCCCATTCCTGTCGCTCAACAAATACATTTAACGTCATGAACAACAGGCCAGATGGCTTTGGTAACCTCCACCGAGCAATGGAGGAGTCTCCACCACCTCCCGTATCTCGTTCGGCAGGAGTTACAGCCACCAACGGCGCCTCAAGCCGCACTTCCAGCGTGTTCCATCTTGTGTCGTGGCTCAAAGGGATACCAGAACTAAGATCCACCCTCCAGCGGCCTTTCAATGAGTGCCGCGATGCCGTCACCTCCAAAATGAACGAACTTGGTGTATCTTGGAGGGATGAAGGGCAGGGATACATGATTTGTGAGCATGGGCAACGAGGAACCCCGGATTATGTAGAGTTCAGCATCAAATGGGTTACCAATGGTGCAAGCTCTCCTGCTCTTCCCGGCGCAGACATGTGGTACACAAAGGTCTATATCAACAAAGTGTCAGGAAGCGGGCAGGCATTTCGCGACATTGGGAAGCAGGTTCTGAATGCAGCGAAATACACAATTCAGGGCGGAGTGCGCTATGATTATACAATCGTAACTTGGGGTTTGATTTAGGTCAATGTTGGGAGGGAAACTGTTTTCTTATGAGAGGGTAAAGCAACCACAATTGGGGATTTGACTGTTATATCTACTCACTCTTGGCAAGACGCCGGCTTAATCGATCTCAATCATGTGGATATACGTTAGGTCAAATGACCTCGTTGATGGAGGCTACACATTGGATATTATATTAAATCGTCTTTTCTATTATAAAATGTCAAATATGACGGAAAGGGATAGAGTGCCAGGGCTCCCCAGGTGTGAGCCTCCGTTCGGATCGCTTGCTATATACTTGACTGTCCTCCCATTCCATAGACGCGCAGTCATATTTTGATATGACCACCCGTTTACCAGACTCATGGCCGAATAGAAGAATTGTGTTCATTGGTGAACCTTCCATCTCAATCTCAGCATCACATATTCGTTGAGAGACAGGGACATTTGGCTCCCTTATCTCGGAGAAATCAGGATATCCAAGAATGGGGAAGTCTTCATCCAAGCCGCTGTAGCAACTTGTCTGTTCTTCGAAGTCCATTACTTTCCTAGCAACACACCCTGCCGCCTTAGAATCCCAAATCCCTTCCCGATGAGAGCAGAGCTCCAACAAACGGATAGCTTGCAACCGAATCCTGTGCACACGGCACTTAACAGCCATGTAATAGAGTGCCTGGATGTTGCCAAAGTCGACAATAGACCATTCGAATTTGCTTCTGCTTGAAGAAGCTTCTGACAGTCCGTAGATAGTATGAGCACCATGTCCCGAAAGCAAGCGCAGTAGGTGGCTGAGCATGTCGAGAAACCGACTTGTTTGAGAGTCATAGATCATCTCATCACCAGGACTCAGGCACACCTCGGCCATGACCGTTGCCATTGAGTGGTAGGCGCGAATGAGCGCGTCAGCTTTCTCGGCACTTACTGGCAGTAAGCCGAGGTCTGAACTTTGGTAGCTTTTGAGCCATTGATCGAGAGCTGATCGAATGCACTCGCGCTGTTCGATCAAGCTAGGATGGGTTTGTGTTTGCAAGCGTGCCTGCTCTGTAAGATTGAGTATTTGGTTCATTATACATTCCCACCCTTGCCAAGCCTTAGGTAAGGTTTGGAATCTCGTAGGTATTGAGAGCAAGCTATCTGACAGCGAGAATAAGGATGTTTCTGCCCTTGGCTTCCATAATTGCATTTGCAGGTGTAGCCTTGAGTAAGCCTCGGAAATCCAGCCATCTTCTTGGCCAGTGCTATGTGTCAAACGACTGGAGGCTCGGTCAACGCAAGAGGAACACCCTTGGAGCTCCCCCAGGACCTTTAATCCGTTTCGGAGATGCATCTGTGCAGCTTTGAGATGACCCCGGAGGAAGTCTAGTGTGGTGAACATGATACAGATGACCAGTGCCACGCGATATGAAGCCTTGTCCTTGTTAGAGAGAAGGCGGCGCAATTCGCTGATGGCTGAGATATAATGTTGGAGCATGAATTTGCTCTCTTTGGTGGGGAGATAGTCAATGGAGGTCTCAACACAATCTTCAGCGTGAAGGATCCTGGTCCGATGGAATGCCCCCAGAGCAAGTGCAGTGTGCCACACGGCCTTTTCACCTACAGTGGCCTGGAAAAGGAGAGTGTCCCAAAACGGGCTGTGGTAACTCCCTGGGAGCTTGGTTGCTGTCCGAAGCTTGAACCAATCGAAGGCCATCGCCTCCATTTCATCGATGGAAGCTGATGCAGGAAAAACGGGGTATGCTCCAGGAGATCGAGACAGAGCCAGGCCCGAGTTGGTACAGCACCTTAACGAGGAACCATGGCTCTCGCCTCCTAAAGTGGCTATGGGATGCGCTTTAGGGGTTCCTCCCCCACCCCAGATGCCGTACCCGTCACATGTCCGGCCTGTCTGTATGCATCTCTGGCATGCCGGGCGGCTTTCGTCGCATTTTACTTTTCGTATTCTAGGCCAGGGCGCGCCTTGATGAGCTTTCATGGAACAACATGGGGTAACTGGCAAGGGCCTAGGTAACTCACTTGCAAGTTCGGCAGCCTGACTTAACCCTGACTTTGGGTTGCCCTGCAACACGGCTAGTGCGAGCCATATTGGTATCTTAAAAGGTAACCGCGTGACTGCTGCGGCGGAGATATGAAGCCCTGCGCGGAATGAAAAAACTTCGTTCGTTGTTGGTGAGTGGGAGCAATAATCGATGATGTGGTGCGGCGAGTGATAACCTCGAGGCTTTCCCTCACCCATGCCAAGTCCAATCTCTTAATTGGCCCAGTCGGCTAAGTTGCCATTTGATTGGTACATCTAGGGGCCGGTGGATATCATGGGGCGAAGCTGAAAATAACCCGGCCGGTGAAGAGTCAGAAACTCGGAGTAGTTTACATCGTCTTTGATGAGATAGTGGACTCGGTCCTTCTGTATTGTGTTTTATTCTAGTCTTTCCGGCTGGCCAGAATAGGCATGATGAAAGGAAGACCAGGAACTGCACATCACACAACAAGCCGATCAGATCGGATGTTCGTGCCGTGCCCATACTCCATCCCCCACCCTCCCTCTTGGAATGAAGGCCCCGCAAATACATGATCAGCATCCATTCGCCTGCTCGGCAATTTCCAAATCTCATTGGATGATGAGATCCGTAATCATGGCCCTTTCTCAAAGAGTCGTATCTTCGGATATGCGTCTAGGTATAGAAAATCAATATATGCATAGCAGGAAGTATTTCAGACTGACTTTCTGTATATATAAAGCAGCTTTCTCCCCCATCGCTGTAAAAATATTCACAGCAAATTCAAGACTGGCCTTAGAACTTGCAAGTAGATCCGCAACTACAGATCACAATTCGACCCAATACCAAGATGCCGACAGATAAAGTTCCTACCACACGTCTGGGAGACAACGGCCCAGCCGTGCCTGTCCTTGGTCTCGGTCTCATGGGCTTGTCCAAGGGTCCATACGGTCCTATTCCGAGTGACGATGAGAGACTTGCATTTCTTGACCGCGCTTTCGAGCTTGGCTATACATTTTGGGACAGCGCTGAGTGAGTTTTCCTCCCCCATAAGCCAAAAATAAATTAAGTTTTATAACTTACCAATTGTACCCTCCAGTTTATACGGAGATAGTGAAGAACTCATAGGCAAATGGTTCAAGCGTACAGGGAAGCGGGACCAGATTTTTGTATCCACCAAGTTCGGCTTTGTCAAGGGAAGCAAGACCCTCGAGGTTGATAGTTCCGGCGCATATTGCAAGAAGGCATGCGATGAATGTCTCAAGAATCTCGGCATCGATTCAATTGACCTCTGTATGTTCTGCTTACTTCCCTGAGACTGAAAGTGTCAATATCGACTAACATCCATCGAATAGTTTATATGCACCACGCCAACCATAACACCCCGATCGAGGAAACAATGAGAGCCCTCGCTGAGCTCAAAGCGTAAGCAAAGATCTCCAACTATCCATTTCTATATACTAACCCATTGTTACCAGGGAAGGAAAAATCAAGCACATTGGTCTCTCTGGGATAAGTGCTGCTACCCTTCGTCGTGCTGTCAAGATCGCTCCCGTTGCTGCTGTCCAAACCGATTACTCCCCTTTCAATTTGGAAATCGAGCAAGCACACAGCGGTCACCTTCTCAACGCCTGTCGGGAGCTCCATATCCCCGTGGTTGCTGCCATGCCGCTCGCTCGCGGGATGCTTACCAACCGCTTTGCCAGCGGCGATGCGCTCACTGAAGGCGAGGACATGCGTAGCAAGCTCATTCCTCGTTTCCACGATGGTAACCGGGAGAAGAATGTCGAGATCGCCAAGCAATACCAGGCACTGGCTGACAAGAAGGGCTGCTCGGTGGCGCAGCTTTCCCTCGCCTGGCTACGAAAGCAGGGAGGGGATATCATCCCCATCCCAGGAACCAAGCAGATCAAATACCTCGAGGACAACTGGGCGTCACTGAATGTTGAGCTGACGGCGGAAGAAGAGGCTGAGGTCAGGAAACTTTCGGAGACGGCAGAGTTGGCCGGCTATCATCTTCCTCCCGCATTCGCAAACTTTTTGTTTGGTGACACTGTTGAGGAGGCTTAGAAAAAGATCTTATCTGAACTAACTTAGGCCAAGGAACTGTCAATAACTGTTAGGAGTATGAGATAGCATAAAAATGAAGAGAATTGTAAAATCTTATAACTCCAAGTTGGGAATCCATTTTGTAGCTAAGACGAGCTCTAAATTGAGGATCAAGGGCTAAATGCTAGCAAGATATGGGCTGCCGACACTGGGCGCACATGTGATGTTCCTCTATCTCTAGGTCCCCAATTCCGCACGGACGAACTGACTCAGTACACGTATCTAAAATGAGGGTTCTCAAAGTCCGTGATATCCTCGATCCTTTCCGTCTCGGCTGGCACACTGGTGTCAGCATCTCTTTGCTTATTTCTCCAGATCAACAACATTCGCAACATAACAGCAATCACTATTTGCCCACAGATGCAGCCGATAATCAATTTGCATCCAGTCTGGTAAATAGGTGCTTCCCTCCCAAGGAACCCGTGTGGGCCAATGATGTTTCCGATGCAGTAGGCGAGAAACACGAAAGCGGTCGCTGTTGTTCGCTTTGTGTAGCCGGCCACGTTCGATGCAGGCATCTGCAAAGCAACAATGAGCGAACCGACGAATGAGGCGCACTACTCGTTTGTTAGTTAACGGAATCTTTCAATCTGGAAAACTCAACAAAAGTTGGTGATACATACCAGGTAGTAACCAGTCAACAACCCTCCCTTATTGGTTCGAGGAAGTTGCCAAAAGAGAGTTACGGCGACCAAAGTCGGCATCAGCCAGATTATCATCACGATCGTGCGGAAGTTCTTGACCCTACTAGCCACGAATGGTCCAGTAAACATAAAAAACGCGGTGCACGCTCCGTAGGGAATTCCATACACGGTGGTGAGCAATGGGTCACTTGTGAACCCCTTCACAATGAGTTTCGAGAAGTTTGCAATTCCTCCATTGATGGTCTCGTTGAGCAAGGTGTAGAAGAAGAGAAGCCAGATCTGGCCGTCTGTGAAAACCTCCTTTACCTGGTAGAACTTGATCTGGCGGTTGAAGACACCTGTTCTACTGCGCTTGTTCTGGCCGATAAGCATCGCTCGCTCGTCGATGGAATAACTCTTCGCTGTGAGAATGTTGTCGGGCAAAAAGAAGTATAGAATAACGGCCCATACGATTGTTAGTCCACCGCAAAGGATGTAGATGATGCGCCAGACATCCCAACCTTTGGCCTGACCGACACCGTAGAAAAGAATACCAGCGAACATGCTGCCAAAGCCGTTGAAGCAGTAGAACAAGCCAGCTCGGGCTGGTTGCTTCTCAATGGCGAACCATTGAGACACGATAAGCATGAAGGCTGGGGTAACGACAGCTTCAAAGACACCCAACAAGAACCGAGACACTGCTAGACCAGGAAAGTCTTTAGCGGCAGCAGTGCATAAAAGAACAATTCCCCAGCTGAGGGCGCAGGCGCTAACGACTTTCCCCGTGGGTAAACGCTGAGCCAAGTAGGACATGGGCCACTCTGCTGCGAGGTAGGCGAAGTAGAAGATGGAAGCCATCCAACTATATTGATCGCTCGTCATCCCCGTTGAGGAGAAAAGGTCAAAGACAGCAGAGTAACCGAGTGCTTGCTTGTCAACATATTGCAGCAAGTAGGTTCCACACAAGAGGGGCATTAAGAGCCAGTCGACTTTTCGACGGAGACGTTTGAGAGACGCCTCGTCTGACATCAACTGAGCCAGCCGTTCTTCTGAGATGTCATGTTCTTGAAGGAAAACATCTGCCTCATCTCTGGTGTATGTATCAACTACTCCATTTTCAATGTCACTTTTCGCATCGTTCGGCTTGCTTAGATCATGCTTGGCGTCAGACATGTTGCAATGACAGGTCGGTTTGGGAATGTTCAAAATAGTCACTGAAAATGGGAATGGTTGTTCTCTTCCAACTTCAGGACGTAATCACAGAGACACACAAGAGATTTATTATTTTCTGATGCCAAGGAGATAGTGAAGCTTCGAAGCCTGGGTCTGAATATTGATCATTTGCGGGGAAGGGATACGCGTAGTGGCAACGAAAGCCGGGGTATGGTATCTTTCCTATCTCAGGTCTTATCTCCTAAAATGATGTGGCATGGGTTTCTGTCTCCGGAGCTCAGAAGAGAGACCGACTTCGACCAGGTAGTGTCACCGCGGGGCTCTGAATGGATTGATTCCAAGATATGAGCTCCCTTAGCGCCAACCGGCTCAATAATTCCCTGAGGGTCAGAATAATCCGTGCCCACTTGAACAAGGGGCTTACACCAATGGGACATTGAGAGATAGGAGATGCTGGAAATCAGCTGATATTATCCCGTGTTCATGCCAACAGCCTAATACAGCACACTTTCCCTGCATCACAGTCGTACTTACGCAACATGATGCGGAGAGGGTAGCTTTCACAATCGTATTGTACGAATATTGCCTGTGCTTTTCCTCGTTCTTACCATTCATTGCGTTTAATTTGTCAACAGAAAGGGCTCCAACTGACAAAAGTTTAGGTCACCGGGAAGCCCTCTGTGTGCTAGCCTTAGATATTCTAGTACGTTAGCAGCATGATTGACGGTTTAGCCTTATCTTGTAACGGGATACAGCATGGATAATATTGTCCGGTTTGATTCAATTATGCTGATATACCCCCTTACTGACTCGACATCAATGGGGCTGTGGGTCACTACTAACATTTCCTATCAGCCCCGGCCTTCAAAACATGATTCCCCGCGGAATACTCAAAAGAGGCTGCCCGCGGGGAGTTCTCATATGGATCCCCGCGGAAAGTAGAGTGTAGAGAGTGTGGAGGATGGAGACGCGAATGGCCATGAGGCATCACTTCTGTGGCTAAATCTCAGGCTAAGTCTATGCTAGCATGACAGAGAGAGCCGCGGAGAGATCTGAGAGATAAACACGTCAATATTGGCTATTCGGCAATAGGGTAGTGGTCTAACAGCGTTGAAGGGGTGGAATTTATAGGCAAGGCCCCCTTGATAACGCCAACAGCATCGATCTCTACCAACTTCGCTTCTTGGTATTTTCAATTGATCATGGCTGTCCCCTCAACTCAAAAGACGGCTCCTTCTGCCCAAAGACCCGGGATTTCAAATTCCTTTCGGTATTCAGCTATTGCAGTGCTCCCGGTCATTCTAGGATTGTTACTAGTGTTGCCAAATGGGCTGAGGGATACACTGTCCGGACTACTTCTAGCCTCGCCGGAACATCCTTCTGTGAGGATAAAGCAAGGAACCATCGTAGGGCGCATGGTCGATGATGGAACCTTTCCACAGCCACTTGAAGGGTTTATGGGAATCCCATACGCCCTTCCGCCAGTTGGCGACCGACGTTTCAGGCCTGCCGTGCCAGTTCCCGAGGGAAATGGAACATATGAAGCATATTACTTAGGCCCAAGGTGATTCCCTCTATTTGCATTGAAACTCAAGCGTTAGGAAAAAGAGCCACCATGCTAAACCGACACATAGATGCCCAGGAAAACAGCTAGTGCCGTTTCTAGACGATGATGGTCTGGGTCCAGACACCGAGTCTGAGAACTGTCTTACAATCAATATCTGGCGCCCCAAAGGCCACACCTCGTCAAAATCAAAGCTCCCCGTGGGAGTTTTAATTCCTGGTGGCGCATTCAACAGAGGAGCTGCAAGGATGCACAATACTCATTCGATGCTGGCCTTCGCAGCGAAGCCGTTTCTTGCGGTCAGCATACAGTATCGCATCGGCGTTTTTGGGGGACTAAACACTGAACTCACTTCCCGACAAAACTTGCTCAATCTCGGTTTGAAGGATATGTATGTTGCCCTCGAGTGGGTTCAAGACAACATTGCAATGTTCGGCGGGGACCCCGATGATGTTACGATTATGGGACTGAGTGCCGCGGCACACGGAGTAAGTCACAGGTCAGAAGGTGTATTTGAAGCACTCAGGCTAACAGCAGGTGTAGATTGGTCACCTTATAATGGATGTGAATCAGCCTAAAAAGCTCTATCACAAAGCCATCATGGACAGCGGTGCTCATAGTGCCAGAGCCATCCATCCCCCTTCATCTGCTCTGAACCAGCAACATTTTCGAGAACTTTTGGACCTCACACCTTGCGCAAAATACAAAGATTTGTTAGATCCAGAAATCCTGACATGCTTGCGAAATCTCCCTTCGGAGGTGGTGGATACTGCTGGGAAGGAGGTATTCGCTCGGTCTGATCCCTCCGTTAGGTGGGCATGGCAACCTGTTCTAGATGGCGAAATTATCTCACGAAGGCCTTTGGAGGCTTGGCGATCTGGTAAATGGAATAAGGTCCCCATACTCACTGGGTCTGCGCACAATGAAGGCTCTTTCTACGTCCCTCGGCACAGCAACGATCCGAAGGACCTTGTCAAGTTCTTCAAAACATTGCTGCCCCATCTTACGGAGTCTGACCTTCGTGAGCTGGAACGCCTCTATCCTGATCCCTCAACTGATCCCAAGTCTCCCTATAGAGACGCACTTTCTAACCCTGAAGTTGGTGATCAATATCGTCGTCTTGAAGCCGCTTATGGGCATTACGCATACACCTGCCCTGTCCGCCAGACCGCGCACTGTGGAACCTATCACTCGTCATCTGATCCTCCAGTATTTATCTACCACTGGGCATTGAACAAGACTGCCACATTTGGCGCAAATCATGGTGATCAGATGAGGTATCAGACATATAATAAGGAGGTGCGAAGTATCTCACCTGCCCAAGATGAGGTGTCCGGTAAGTTTCACGCTTATTGTGTGAGTTTCATACTGGAAGGAGACCCTTCAGCAATCACCACTGGCAAATTTGGCAACAGGGAAATCTGGACACCTTGGGCCAAGGGCCAAGGAAAGACAATGCTTTTAGGTCAAGACAATGATGAGCGGGCGGGAGGATCCAACCCTGGCGTTGCAGCGCAGCTAGTGAATTACACTTGGGCAAACAAAGAATGTGAGTTTTGGTGGCGGATATCAGAGAAGGCGGAAGATTAGAGGGTTTTATAAAATTGTACAAGTATCTGAAGCATACCATCGAGAAGGAATTAGACACCTATCTTTCCTTCCTACGATATAAGTGAAAAATCGTTTTGAAGTAGGGAATATTTGTCTTTCAAAGCGATTGCCACTCTTATGAAAGTTATTCTTCTTCTCTAGCCGGCGTGATTTTAAGGTGTTTCTAACTCAAAATGCCCACTCGCGGACCGGATACTGCGGCACGACAACAACTAACTTATGCCCCAATCTACTGTCATTAGTTCCTAACCCGAAACGCCCTTGTGTCACCGTGTTACTGCACGATGCTAGAAGAGCGAGGAACACGAGAAAGCCGAGGCCGCGTAAGAAGGCCCAGTATCAGCTTTAGCCAACTTGAAAGAGGCTATACATAGTGAAGCAAAGAATGGGAAATGGAAAAGAAGAAAAAAAATGTTTAATTAATCACGTAAGCTAGACGCTACCCTGTGAACAAGCCCAATTATTGACATACGAGTGCTGCATCATGCTGCTGATACTACCCACTTATACGACCTGGAGCTTGATCAGCCTTGGCGATGAACGTCGCGAGATATCGAGATCTATTCCGCTAACTACCCATGCAGTAGCTTATATGGAGAGATTTGGTATCAAATCTACCAATCATCACTCTTTTTATTCCGGAGTCTTGGTAGAGCTGTGTTTTAAAGAGGCATGCTTCTATCGATGTACGGGAACCTAGACAGGTAGGACAAAACTTTCCTCTAACTAGGCAAATCACAGCTCATTGGGTTTTGCTGAAGCAAATGCTCCAAGTCGGAAATTTGATTGCCTTCTATTCCGTAGCTTCACTCCATTTCTGCGCAATGAAGGGAGGTCATGCCTCAGTATGGGACTAGGGCCTCGGAATTCGGCACTTCGGGGGGATCGTAAGATACCCGAAGTTCGGCATCATCAAGGAGTCAAGATCCAGTAAACACCATGGGCTTGGAAGTCCCCTGAGTTACTGTCATCTGAATAAATTTCTCCAGATGGTCTCTCGTAAATACGTGGTTTTCCACTGGAGATTTATAATCAGAGCCTACGCTCGCTATTCTCCTTTTTAGGTCTCCCTCTCTTTCTTTTTCTTTATCATATATCTAGAAGTGTATCAAACACACTTCGAGACTCGAATATCTCCACACGAGCCGTGTTATTCACTGAGAAAAACATTGTCTTCTTATTCCTTTTATTCTCGCTCGGTCCTTTGCTCCGTCCAATATGACATCATCTTCCCCCCGTTCAGACAGTTCGAACACCACTGGCTCCTTCAAGCTGTATCATTATGATCCTAATCGCGGAGCTGCTGGCGCTTTTGTGGCCCTCTTCATTCTATGTACCATCGTGCATTTGTACAAACTCGTACGGGGCAGGACGTGGTTCTTCATTCTATTTATTATTAGCTTAGCGTGTAAGTGAGTTATTATTTTTCTCCTTGCTAGCTTCTTCACCAACATTGGTCAAAATAACTAACCCTGTCTGTTTTAGTTGAAGCAGCTGGATATGCGGGAAGGAATATATCGGCGGGAGAAACACCCCATTGGACTACAGGTCCATGCATCCTTCAAAGTTTAACATTGCTTCTTGGTCCAACTCTACTGGCTGCGTCTATATACATGGCACTAGGTCGTTTAATACGCCTGCTCAATGCCGATCGACACTCACTCATTCGGACCGCGTGGCTGACCAAAGTCTTTGTCCTTGGCGATGTCCTCTCCTTCTTAACACAATCAGGAGGTTAGTCGTGTAGTCTTATTCTGATTGACCAGCCACAAAGTGGCAAGGAGCAATTGGCTAATTTATCTCATTATACAGGAGGCGGTATGCTTGCAAAGGCTAAAACTCAGTCTGACCTGTCCATGGGCGAGAACATCAACATCGGCGGTCTCTTTATCCAGATCATCTTCTTCGGCTTCTTCATCGTCGTCACTTACATCTTTCACCGCCGTATAGTGCTGTCACCCACCCCAACCAGTCGTTCTATTGGCGTTCCTTGGCTTCGATTTCTTCACATCATGTATGCTGCTAGCGTGCTGATCATGGTTCGGTCCATTTTCCGAGTCGCTGAATATGCTGGGGGATATTCTGGCCCGTTGCAATCGTCCGAAGCTTACATATACATTTTTGATGCTACACTCATCTTCGCTGCGGCTGTTTTGTTTGGAGTTTGGCACCCAGGGAGTATGATGACGGCAAAAGAGAAAGGGGCTATACCATTGTCAGACGATGGCAGCAACCTGTATGGAAACTCCCCCAGTTATGGGGCTTAAGACAATACAGAATCTTGTCAGCCTGGCAATTTTGCTACATTTTCTTTTTCCTATTTTAAGCTGTTACAGAACCACAGGCATCTAGTAAAATAACTTAATACTGACGACTTTTTTATTTACTTTGCATAATACAAACATCCTCGTCTGAGGTAAACCAACGCTTGCCATTTTGGAAAAACACGCAATAATAGACGTGCTAATGAATCGCTACTTGAGGCATTGCTCCAACGGAAGACAGCCAACCTCCTGCGGCTCTCAGGGAACATGCCGGTTTCCCGATCACCAACCGCCAACTCCCTCCACTTCTGACATTTGATAGGAGAGGCCAGGGGTCACCACCTGCTTACAAGGTCTAAATGCTGACAGGAGTTTCCTCTCCTTTAGTTTCATCCTTAGTAATAAGCGGGGTTGACGTCGTGGATTAAATTAGTTCTCCTGAACCCAATGCACCAGCTTCAAACGTTTACCTCAATTCATTTCCACAGCTTCTGCCATCATGTCTCCTCAGGCAGCTCAACAGCTCTTCGAATTCAAAGGCACGTTCATTGAGAACTTGCATGTGCTCCCCAATGGAAATCTCCTCCTCAGCACTTTTAAATCCCCAGGTCTTCTCTATACGCTTGATCCGAAGGCGAAGGAGCCCACACCAAAGGCTATCAATGGCTTCGGGAAATCCACTGCTGTGACCGGCATCGTACCTCTAGGCGGAGATCGCTTTGCCATCGGTGGCGGTGTACACACGTCTTTTGCCTTTGAGCGAGGGACTATGCAAGTTTATATTGTATCCCTCGACACTAACGAGGTTGTTTCCAGCGTGCCGGTCCCAGACACAGCCACAATTAACGGCCTGGCGCCGCTTCCTGGGACAACAGACGTGGTTCTAGGCGCCGACACAATCGACGGACGAATCTTTGCCATCAATCTGACCACCAAGAATGTTTCAGTTTTGCTGGACCATGCTACCTTGAAACCTTCGACGCTCAGCGGATATGGCCCACCGCTTGGCATCAATGGCATCCGAGCCTACAAAGACTACGTGTACTTTACCAACTCAGGAGAAGGCACTTTTGCGCGCTTCCGCGTCGAGGGAGGAAGCAAGGTTGGCGATGTGGAAATCGTTGCGAGGATCCCAAAGACGGGGCTCGCCTTTGATGACTTTATCTTTGACAACGAGGGAAATGCGTATATTGCCACGCATCCCGGGTCTATTATCAAAGTCAACACAGATGGAGAGGTTTCTACTATTGCAGGTGATGGCCCAGATAGTATTTTCCGAGAAGCGACGAGCGTTGCCATGTCCTTGGACCAGAAGTCACTCTACGTATCGACGGGTGGTGATTTTATAAAACAGACCGTCGGTGGACAAATCATTGAGGTTCAGCTCTAATCCTTTACTCGCGTCCTTACGGATCGATGTGAAGGCAACACATTGCTTTATGGACCTCCTTGATTTGTTGCTGGCCGGGTTGGGCTCTGCAGACACTCTTGCCAGTCAAGTTAAAATACGCTGATAAATGCTTTCCTGCAACGAAACCGTGAAATTTTCCTTCCCCATTCTCCTAAACATAAACTGTTGAACCAAATGTTGTCGGTACTGCCGTTTGATCCCTGTCCTTCAAGGAGTCAAGACTTTCTCGCCCCCCAAGCCAAAATATAGAGCTGTGTTCAAACAGTCCGATTAAACGTGGATTGACCAACTTCGTATGTCGGCTCCGTTGAAATTATAGCAAGCCATGCCTATCCCAACCACAAAAGCCTCTTTCCCCCGGCAGCCCGGCTCAGACCAACCAGTGATATGCGGAGCGCCTTGGTGATATACCAGGACAGATTTTCCAGTAGGAGCACCCATGCAGCTGCCAGGATACAGCGTCGTATGTGAGCTGCCTCCTACGCAATTTGCATTTTCGAAAACCTTGACGTAGTGCCCGATCTCAGCACTTGGTGTTCCGATAACAGACGTTGAGAGAATGATAGAGGTCAGGAGTATAGTGAGCATTTCCGGTTGCTTTGGGTTTCGTTTTGGTCTTGTTCAAAGAGCGAGGGATAATTTGTCTTTCTGTGAGTTGATTTTTCTACAACTATACCATCAATCCGGCTCAGGGCATTATATATGTGCCTTCCGGCAAGCTTCCACCCTACATCCATCGCAAAACCGTCCCAAATGAAGATGTAGATGCGTGGATAATAAGCCCCAGGCCCAAAGAGTGTCCGGTATTCTCCCAAAGTCCCACCGATCCCTGTCGCAAAACGGTCCCATATCTGGAAATTGTCGCGTTGATCCAAGCTTAGACGCTACATGATTATGTGTTGAAGGAGCTAAGGTCTTTACCTACAAGACTTGGCTGATAAGTCCAGCACACCTATCAAAGGCAAATGTTTGAGGTGCCTCGGGACGGGAATGATTGGACGACAGAAAACTCCGGCAGACGACTCCGGTAGAAAACTCCGGCTTAGGATTATTCTTGTCCTATCTTAGGTACTTAGTGGTGTAGAAATAAATCAAGAATTCATAATTTAGATCCCTCCGACGGCCGCCTGCTTCTTCATAGAAAATGAAGATCCCAACTTGCATTTCTAGATGCTATATGGCCAACAGAGCAAAGTTTCCTTGAAATAGCTTAGTTCTCCTACCTCTTTCCAAGCATCATATTGATTCATCAAGTCCCCTCTTCTGGCTCCTTAGTTGAGGTCACCACCCCAGGACATGGGTACTGTAGCCATGGACATGCGGTGCATTCGGGGCCTTGGACATAAGCCTTTAAGTTTCCACCATCTAAGTCGGACCTAGAAGATATCGAAATAGGGAGGTGAAACCATAATGAGTGGATGTGATATCAGAAGAGTTATGGTCGCTGAGAAATATTCCAGCACACTCAAAGGTCTATCACCCCCAAGATACAAGTACAAATATAATAGCAGAAACTGTTAGTTATGAAGCTCATATTGCGGGTGAAGCTCATCTGGGTTCATCTGTTATGATTGAGTACCACGCCCAAAGTGTTGATCATCAAGCACCCTTTTCTCCGAGACGACAGACATGCGATTGCTTGTAAAAGGATGGATAAAGCGCCGTCTTTGGGTTTTGTCCCAGAACCGGAACAGTCCCAAGCCAATGCATGTTAAATTCTCTAGTGGCTTTTGGTCATTCTATCTGATTTGGAAAGGATCTTATATTATTTCCTAGGATATTGGCTGCTCTAAATAACCTCCCCGGAAAACCCTACTGCCGGGAGGCCTCCATGCTAAATTTTCCATCCTACATACTGTACGCCGGCAGGAAATCTGTATCAAATTGGGACTATGGAGAAATTTATTGAAGATCTGGGGAGATCTTCAGGGGTGAACGTAGGAGTATATGAATCGAAACTGGACCGAAACAGGTGCCGCTCAAGAAAAGACCGTACAGCAATCTTTCTAACAAGTGAGTTCAGGCAGTCTGTGCCAATTGTCTCCTAGCAATGATAAGCTGATAAAATCCCTCTACGGCTGACATGCCTTCTCCGCTATCCTCCCCCAAGGACCAATAGTGGCCCAATGGCTCGCAGCATTATGCCAGATTAGCCCACCTCATACCACCACTGCCACCATTTAAGCCTGTGGCTCCAAGGGACTTTTTATTGGGCATTCTCATTGGATCAGTGCACTCATCAGACAAAAGAGGGCGGAGTGGTACAGCCACAGCCGTCAAGCCTGTAGGAGGGGGCCACTCCTTCATCATGGTCACCAGAGAATTCAATACCATCTACTCTACCGGAGAGAGTGTTGATAGAAAGTTAAAACAAAAGAAGAAGTCAGACCTAACAACTCAACACAATGAATACGAAAGGTTAAAAAAAAGCTTTGCTAGCCCAAGGCTGCAGTCATACGGCAGAAAATTCCACAAACCTTCATGCCGATGACTCGCTTGCCGTCAGGACGAGCTGCGCGTCGAATGACTATTAAAGCTGCCCTCTTCACCTGGCTTCACACTTGTCTTGTATCACGCCAATCCACACACTTCAACGCACCACCATCTACTCTACATCTACAGCTATCGCGTCATTTCCTACAGACTGTTCTAGATGCTACAGGGATCCCAGATATCTTCCCTAGAGTGACGTATGATCCTGAGTCACTCCCCAGTTGGCCTCAGCAAGTGGAAACAAAGCTTCCATTCGGGATGACGATGAAGGGGCCCAAATCCCCGTATTTTGGAGGCTAGAACATCCATTAATCCACAGCTGCATCGCCACATCTTGGTTGCCTGGCAGTGGCATGGTCCGCCGAACCAATCCAAGCTCGAGGCCCCTCATCTGGTTGCCTTGTAAAGACCACCAATCGAATCCCTGACATCCACTATGTCAGCTTAGCATGATCGAAGCACTTTTAAGTCTCGTCTGACCTCGTTGGTAGCTCCCCAGGCCCAACGATCAATACCCCCGAAGTATGTCTTCTCAACCAGCCGGCCGGGACGAGTACCAGGTCCTGTCTGGCGCCGACCTGCCCCTTCTCTTGAAGGTACAGGCGCCGGTAGAATACCTTGGCATTGGATCTTCTCTATCCCCACATCGAAGGGAGATCGCCGAGTCCGGATCGATGCACTGCACTGCACGCAAGCTTGCTGCCCTGTTCAACGCCGTGATTCCCCAGGTCCCGAAACTGGTCGCCGCATATGGGAAGCGAGCTAGCCAAGTCCTTAAGGACTCCCATGTGAATCTAGCGAGAGCCGAGAATCACCTCGGCCCATTTGGCCCCTTCACGGGCGCAGATGCCACCTCAATCTGGGCTGCGGCGACATCTGGAGCGAGCTGTGTTGCTCTCCATCTCTTGGCATGTTTTCTTGTGCGCGCATTCGCCGATCCAACTCACTCTGTTTCCGCCTGGGTCGAGATCATCCTGGAGCGGCAGAAGACAATTGCCAACTTACATGGAGGTTCTGCAGCTGCCCCAAGCGAGACCAGCGAGCCTATCTCCCGGGAGGAGATTCGCGAGTGGGATGCGTCAGCCCGAGCATGGCTGCGCACGGCTGATTTAGACATAAAAATGAGCCATACACAGTTCAATCTAATGCTCATGGATATCAATATATCGATCTCATGCGCAAACGGCCTATATGCCGATGTTATTCAGTCATGGACATACGCGATGCTGACACTAGAACATCTCCTCGGTGGACGTCCGCGTACCATTACTGATGGTGCAGTCCTGCTAGGCATCTCTTCCTGGCATATTTACCCCAACATCCTCCTTCTAGACGACCAACTTACAGAGGCTGGGTTTTTCGACAACCTCTTCCCATCATCATGTTTCCTTACCATAGATATCGCAGACAATGGCGATGGAACTGCGCGCCCTGGGCCCTCTATTGTATCAAAAGGGGTCCGCTGGCCAGTTGTTCTCGCTCAACATAACCTCGACGGTAGCTCTGTTGAGACAATAGGCACCATTGACTACCGGGTTAGCATCGATGAGCTTTATTTGATGGCACTCGGGAGTCTTTTAAGAGCATGGGATGCGCCTCAATCAGAAATAGAACCTTCTCTGAACTGGTTCATTGCGCTCTGGAGTTCCGTTCAAAGTGCCAGATCGCCTCTCCCCAAACTAAGCTGGATCGAGAATATTGCCATGGCAGCCAAACGCCTGCTTGAGGCTGTCGGTCCGACCAAGAAAGAATATCAACAACTTGTAAACTTTGGCTATAATCAAGGTCGCAATTTTCTAGTATCCCGCTCTCAACAAAAAGATTGTCTCCCTTGGTTTGGGCTGCGCCACTGGCATATTCTACATTCCCTGGGTGAGCAAACAGCCGGGGGCTGCGGCATTCGATACCTACGCCAACTCGCCAAAGCAATGGAGTTGCGTTACGATGAGGCTATTATCACACAGATCTCACACGAAAATCTTTCCACCGGAAAGAAAGAGTTTCATCAGTATACTACAGCGATCAAGGTTCCTCTCAGAGACCATGAAGCTCCTATCGATAGCGACGACGCGGGTCCGGGTGATGCCTCACAGGACGACGACGGGGCAGTGCCGGATCTTGTTGCTGACGAGGACCCGGTTCAGATTGCCCGTAAAGGTAAGAATAAGGCACAGTCGTCTACACGGCCACGTTACCACAAACTCTGGGAGGGCACTTTCACTCTCCACGATGAGTATTCTATCAGCAAGGTGATAGAAGAGCCGAAGAAATTCGACAAGTACTCTTTCCACAAAAACCCTCTGTCTGTGGGTGAGCAACTCCAGTCCCCATTGCACTGCTACAGGATTTCAGATTGCTTTGGGGGAAATGTCTTGGCGGACTGTCAAGCGTACCTCGGATATTCGTTGGATATCTTCCCCAAATCTCCAGTGAATTTCTCGAAAGTATTTGGTGACTCTACGGGTGCATTGCGACTCTTGGTGACCAAAGAAGCAACGGAAACTCCAGGGAAGCTTGAGGAGACTCTGAAGGGTTTACAGACTGGCAAGAAGAAGCTAGTCAGCTTGGAGAGTTCCATCGAGCGACTTACATCTGGGAAGGTCTGCTCCGAGAGTCTGTGGCAGTACTTGGAGGGCCCGGACCCTTACCAGCCTGAAGTCCTGATCAAGCCATTCCTCGAGCTTTGCCGCAAGGAGAGACAAGGTTGCGAGCCTGTCATCACCTCACTACGTAGCCTTGCGGTTGCACAATCTATTTACGAAGGCCTCGACGGAGCAACCATCTCTTCCAGCATAGTTGAGCGGGGGATTTTCGATGCAAAATGGGCCGAGCTTTACCACTCGAATGCGATTGTGAGTCGCTCCGTGGTTTTTGGCTGCATCGCCATGTTTGATAGTGGAAAACTCAATCTCGATACTGAGAGACTGGAAGAGGTCTTTGCTCTCTCATCTGGAAACTCCATCTATGCAGCTTCACGAGTTCTCTCAGATCCGAGTATTGACATTCCTGGCCATGCTGTCAGCCACATTGTCGGTAACATTGGGCGTCAGGGGGTTAGTCTACTCGTTTCTTCCCCGGCCGCCCAGCCTCCGTCTAAGCTGTTAGGCGAAGCGGGAAGCGCAATCAAGTATGAGCCATTCAACGGCTGCCGTGAGGACAAGTTTCAGGAGACATCACTACGTTTAGATATCACGGGCCGAGAAACCCCAGTCGGCTGTGGTGTCGAAGCCACCCACGACCACCAGGCGTTCTTCATTGATTCAAGAATAGGTGTTTATGATGCCGACAGATGGATTGGAGACCTTGATATTCCCACATTGCTCAGCTGGGAGGCCAGTCAGCGTAACGTATCAGTTGCGCGAGTGGTCTGCAGCATACACTCCCCAGAATCACGGGCTAAAACATTGGAGAAGTTTGTCGCAGTAGATTCGTGGGAGGAGATGCTGGGAACTCCTCCTGCGATCGGTCTTGTCCGAGCCTATAAAAACTGGCCCTCAAGGCTTGCTGTGAGCGTTGTACTAACGCAGAATCGAGGTTCAGACGAGGAAAGTAAGATGGACATTGACGGGGAACTTGACAGAGCTGTACCGAATGTGGCAGTCCTGGATCATGGGGATGAGCTTTGTTGGACATGCGTCCATCGGCGGTTGAAGCGACGGGTGAAAATGGCTACTGGGACACCAACAACTTTTCTGGTTGCGTAGGATGCTTCCAAGTGAGCAGCACTTAGGAGGGGACGACTCATGATTGCTTTCCATTTGCGAATTGAATTTAAATGATCAACAGAATGCATTGTATTAGCGAAATTGTTGGATCGAGAATCAAGATAAAAAGCCAAAATTTGGTATGGCCTAATATTGCGGCTCTTCGCAACTACTCCCTAAGTATATGAGATATCATTTTAGAGAACACGAGACTCGAAGCAATAATGCTCTTTTCTAACATATTCCTTAAACACAACTCTATATCTATATCAGTCATTGGTCTATGGTACCTCCTTCAACGTCTTCTATCTATGTCTAATATCTAACGTCTATGATCCATCAACATCTAACGAATATTACCTTGCTAGTATTGCTCAATTAACATCTTCCGACGAGTTCCTACATACTCCATGTTCTTATTGTCCTCGTCATCTTTGATATACGAGACGGCTCCAAGACTCTCAGGGTCAGCCTGGAACGCCAGATGGTTAAGGAAACCAGCAATCTACCGATACCATGTCAGTCTCAGCCCAGCAACTTGTGCCTCCTACGGTAACTTACTGCTTTGGGAAACCATCTGCCACCTCCACTTTCGTACCAGGAGATATGACCACCCATTGACGTCGTAAGTAGCACCGTGTTCGGGTTTTGCTTGAATTCTTGCCAGGGTACGGCTTCCTTGGGAGCCACCTGCATGCAACGCCAATCAGCCAAGCGTTTTCCAGATTTTTTTTTCTAATTCAGGTCCTCCACTTACCGGGTCATCAAGAGCATGAATTGCCAAAAATGGGATCCGAATGGCCAGCACAGAGTCCGAAGATGAGGCATCGCGATAGTATGCCGCCTCGGTCGGGTATCCCCAGATTGCACACCTTTAAGCAAACTGTGTAAGCCAGGTATCGTGAGGTCATAACAACAATGTGTAAAACTTACTCCACGAGGCGATCGAACTCTTCCATAGACTTCACTTTTGAGACAGCTTCGATATCAAGATGTTCTTCAAGAACATTTCTATGCTTCTTCACGTAAGCAACGAGCGCATCTACTGCGAGTTAGCATATTGCCGTAAATGTCAGCTCGACCCTGTTATTCCGTACCTTTAACCATGTTCAAATAGTTCTTTCCCAGGTACTGGCCACTGAGGAGAGTGTTGGAGAGCTCCAGGTTGTATGGATTTGAGCACACAACTGCGCCACTGAGAAGGCAGTTCTCTCCTTCTTCGCCGCAGAACTAAAACTTGTCAGCTTCAGCTCCCTGTTCCAGCGCTTCTTTGTGGCTTACGTTTGTGAGCATGTTTCCTCCCAGAGAGAATCCCACTGCATATAGAGGCCTGTTCGGGAACCTCCCCTTCAACCATTTCACGAGCTAGAGAAGTCTGTCAGTTCCTAAACTCCCTGTGCGGGGAGACATAGATGGACTTGCCTGGCGAATATCCCAGGTGGCCCGTCCATTGTACAAGAAGCGGCTGGTCAGCTCGCTCTTAGCGCACCCTCTCGAATTGATCACACAAGCCTCCCAGCCTGCTTCAACCAAAGGCGCAACGGCATGTCTCAAGTACACTTCATGCGAACCCCCAGCAACGCCGTGCATGATGATAACCATGGGCTTCTCATCGTCGGACTCGAACTGCTTGAACTCCTCGTCGCTGAAATACGTGGTGCGCCGAAACAAGGTTGCATCCTCCCCCTCGTACTCATCCACAACAAAGTCGACGGCAAAGGTGCCGACGAAGGTCTCGTGGTTGGACTCGAAGACCTTGCGCTTGTAGTAGATCTTGGGTCCTACTGGTTTAGTGGCCGACCAGAGGGTCTGCATGTGCCCATTGAGCAGCAACGGGTTCAGGACGCATGGCGGTGTGGTCTTTTCGACGATCTTGAGGAGATCGGTTTTGGCCCCTTGCTTGTCTCGTACAACGCGAGGTTGCTTCGCATGGGTGAAGCCGGTCTTTGCGTAGCCCAACCACTCCATTGTGACCGATGGATAGAAGCAGAATGAGTTGGTAAAGATTAATGACCGATAACCAATGACGCGGCACCCTCTCCTAATAACCAACAGCTCACACCAAACAGCAACAAGACAGAATGCAAATTCCAGCAGAAAAGGAGGATTGGACTAAAATCTGACTAAGCTGACGAGTTTGTTCCACCAATTTGCTGAGCCGAGGCACTTCTAAAACAAGCTAAATCCGCCCAGATTTTTTAAAGTGTAGGTAGGTAGGTTATGATGGTAGGTGGATCACAATTTCGGTCCCGGCCATGAACTGATATTGAATACAAAAATGAATTTTTCAGGGCTCTATGCGAGTATCCGATTGGTCCGCTCACATTAAAGTCTACCGAAATCATCAACACACTGCGTTAGGGAAGAATAATACCTAGTTGGCAGAAGCTACCTCAACACGATCCTCTACCTACCTACCCTATACCATCAAGCCCAATCGGATCGTTCGGAATTGGTTCAACAAAACCACAGAAAGGAGCGGCTTAGCAACTGAAAAGAGACTAGCAGCTGAAATTTTCCTTAGAATTCAGTGGAAATCTCTGGTTAATCAAATCGTAACGTGTGGGTGGGCTTTGCAGCTGAAAGTTGGTGGGCTGACAAGAAACTTCAAATGCCCCTTTCCGGCAGTGAATTGATGATGTCTGGTGTTTCGCAATCTCGTGCTTATACATGTAATATTATACAAAGTGGCTAAAAGGGTTGATTGCAATCATACTGGAACAGACATCCAGTTTTTATTTACGGCTCGGCACCATGAATCCAATCAGTAGTTCGATCGCAGGACAGTAAGAGCTCAGCTTCCACACAATAGCCATGCCCTAGTTAAGAGCTTAAAGTGATCAATGTAGGCAATTTCCTCGACTAATATTTGAGATGGAACCCATTTGAATCGCCAAATTGGTGGAAAAGAAGAGGTGGTAACACGTATGCGACACTGTCTGACGCGTGTGTTGAATCATGACCAACTCCAACGCTGAATCTATGACCTGGTTTTGGAATATAACGTCTTATTTAAGCTCAAATTTATATGTCTATTGATCCTAGCAACATTTAAACACCCCTTTCCAGTGTCTGCTCTGCTATGAGATGGAAAATTAAGAAGTGTCTTGACAATCTCAAGAATCAGGGAGCCAGTGGGGAGAAGGGCTGCAACTAGTGCTAAGTAAACAGCCCCCTGAGCAAAGCACGCACTAATTATGCTTATCAAGCATGATCCAATCAAAATTTGTTCCATTGTTCTACCCGAACCCCTGAGCTGGTCGAAAATCTGAGGATGGGACGTTCCACATCGGCATACCCCAGGGAGTTGCGTCGATCTGGGGACACAATCGCCTCGGATAACTTGGTATTTTCTGGAGACGTTGCGCTAATACTGGCTAACGCGCGATCTCTGTGAGGCTCGTGTCCACGCTCGCTCGACGATCGTCTGCCTAGCCCAGCTACTCTTGCCAAAGCGTGCTTCTCATCGGCCTACTACGATGTCCTCTATCATCGAGAACCACGAAGCCAAGGACTTTCGAAACCGAGCAGTCTTTGTCCACTGCGATGATGCAAGTGGCATGGAGGAACCGGCAGCCGGTTCCAACTTTTATGATGCGTCTGTCAACGAAAATTATCTACGCAAATCTGAGTTGATTGCCAAACATCTCAGCCAAATTGGTATCGGAAAGCGAGTTGAAACCCGGCTACCATTTCGGTACTGAATTAGACTAACAAGGTTGAACTTTAGATTCCACTGGATTCTCTTTGCCGTCACCGGTCTAGGATGTACGTATCGTGCCCCTTAATTCGATCAATACAACCTGCCAACCTGAATTGACTTGATGGACATCTAGGGTGCGTGGACAATACATTCTCTCAAGGCATCACTGCCATCCGTCCGGCTGTTGCAAACGAATTCACAGACGTTGGTCGACTTAGTTTTAGTTCTATTGCGTACTACGTCGGACTGATAATAGGTGCTTGGTTTTGGGGTACTGGAGTCGACTTTATTGGAAGAAAGCCCGCTTTCAATGCTACGCTTTTCTACGGGGCCATCTTCGCATGTGCCTCTGCCGCATCACCCAACTTCTTGACCTTTTGCTGTCTATGGGCTGTCATCGGGACAGCAGCGGGGGGTAACGTGCCCGTCGACAGCATCGTGTTTCTGGAGTTTATGCCACAGAGCCATCAATGGCTGCTTGTCACACTCTCGGGCTGGTGGAACTTTGGCCAGGTTATTGTCTCGTTGGTGGCATGGGTGTTCCTGGCCAACTTTGCTTGTCCCTCTAGCCAAGCACCCTGTTCAAGAGCAGAAAATATGGGATGGTAAAAGACACTTTTCCGGACCCCGGTTGATGTTCAAGGCTGACCGCATCATTTCTTCTTGTCGCGTTAGGCGCTATGTCATGGTTACACTCGGTGGTCTTGCGTTGGCCTTTGGTATCATTCGGATTTGGGTTTTCAAGATCCCGGAGTCTCCCAAGTACCTAATTTCCAAGGGTCGTGATGCCGAAGCTGTCGAGGCAGTAAACTACATTGCTCGATACAATGGAAAACCGGAAACCCTGACAATAGAAATGTTCCAGGAAATAGACGTGCTCACTGCTACCAACGAAGGCTTGACTGAGACCTCTGGCAACAACCAAGCCATTACTGTTTCAAGTTCTATTGTGCCGGCTCGGGGCAAGTTGTCATACAGAGACATTATTAAAGAGAGTTTCAAAGACTACCAAGCTAGAAATTACAGAAGCCTCTTCTCGGGACGCAAGATGGCACAGCATTCGGCTGTAACCTTTATCATCTGGCTAACGATTGGTATCGCTTATCCACTCTTTTTTGCATTCATCACCTCCTATATTGAGGCGCATTCCAGCTATTCAGCTGACACGTCTTTCAATCATACCTATATGGTGTACTGCATCGTTTCGGCTGTTGGGGTTATTGGCCCTATAACGGCTGGATTTGCGGTCGAGTCGCGATTTGGCCGAAGATACATGATGGCTGGCTCAGCTGTTTTGACGGGAGTATTTTTATTTGCTTACACGACTGTCAAGTCTGAAGCAGCGAACATTGGTTTCCAGTGTGCAACAGCTATTCTTGGAAACTTCGGTATGCTATCTTCTAAGAGTAATCTCGCCTAAAAAGCTGAACAGCTAGCTAACGGGGAACCTCGACAGAGTACGCCGCCATGTTTGCATTCGCCCCCGAGTCATTCCCTGGGCCGATTAGGGGAACGGGAACTGGCATAGCTGCTACGCTGCTCCGCCTTGGTGGCTTGGCCGCGTCCTTCATCTCTACTTACGCAGGATATACCGTCGTACCGATCTATGTAAGTGCGGCGCTGTGGGTTGTTGTCGGACTCTTTTGTCTTGCCTTGCCGTACGAGACCCATGGGAAGGCCTCGATATAGGGCTGAGATGATGAAAACTATATGCTGTGCAGAATGATTGGCGAGCGATAAACAAATATGTTATGATCCCCCCATTTTCTCGATAAAGTGTGAATTTATAAGAAATTAAGAGCTTGGGAATGATGAAGAGAGTGAGCATTTGTGAATACGAACAGGAGGCAGCCCAAGTCCCTCCATTGCCTCCCATCGGATATTTCTCCGCCAGAACATGGGGTAAAATGCCAAGGAGTTGTAGATCTCCACGCCATCAGCATTTCCCCGTGGGACCGAAGTGAACTCAGTCTGAAATCCCACCAATGACGCCGTAAGATTTCCATTTTCCATCTATTGCTATGGAAAATATTGAAGCGCGCCAAAGATTTGATGCCTGAATAAGTCAACCCTTGCAACGCTGTGTCCAATAACCGGATCCGCCATGTCCCATAATGTTCTTGGCTATTCTTTAGCTTCGCCGTGTTATTGGATTGATGATCCCATGCACCATGCTTAAACCAAGATAAACTATGCTCCACCGTAGAGGTATTTTGACATCCCGGTAGAACACATGGGAGGGGAACCAGACTACAAAATCAGACCGCTGTCGAGGTAAGCGATCGACTTTGTGCTGCTAACTCTCTTGCCTTACCTCTTGTCCTCATCCACTAAATTACTTGAGAATGCGTCTCTCAAGCTTAATTTCTATCTTTGCAACAGTCACGGCAATTGGAGTCGTGGACGCTGTTAGTCTTCCTCCTCATGTGCCCAGAGATGTCGTAGCGTTTCGCGAAACGCATCCATATTCGGCTCCGGATCATAAATGTAGGCGAAAAGTGACTATCCGACCCTCAGCCCACGAGAAGGATGATGTCTCAGAAGAATTCAAGAAGGGAATTCTCAAAGCCAACAATGGCGGTACACTCTATTTGGCCAAGGGCAAGACATATGTGATTGGCAAGGTTCTAGACCTGACTGGCTTGAACGATATTCATGTTCATCTGGAGGGTGAAATCCGAGTGAGTCAGCGCACAATGGCATATTAAGAATGTTTAATCTAATCAATGGTCGTTCCACAGTTCACAAATGATGTTGAATACTGGCAAGAGAATGCCTGGTATCATCCGTTCCAGAAGTCCATAATGTTCTGGAAATGGGGAGGCAAAGATATCAAGATATACGGAGATGGGGTAATTGAAGGCCAAGGGTATGTCTAATTTCAGAGCTGAGAATCTCCTTCCAGCGGACGAAATACCTCTTTTGATGTTAACAATATGATGCCAGGCAACGGTGGTGGAACGAATTTGACTGGGGCATTGGCTCGTGAGTTTGCCATCACTCTCACGATGTGGAAGGATTTTATACTAAAACGACTTGAAAATTATAGGATTCTCAACCCCAATAATAAGTACTACAGACCGATTCTGTTTTACGCTGAGAATACTACCAATCTGGAAGTCTCTGGCATTCATCTCAAGGATTCGCCATGCTGGAATAACTTCATCGTCAGCTCTAACAATGTCCGTTACAACGATGTGATTGCAACAGCTCTTTCCAACAACGGGAGTGTTATTCCCAAAAATACCGATTTCATGAACACGATGAATACATCGGGTGTGTATATCGAGAGGACCTGGGTAAACATCGACGACGACTGTTTCTCTCCCAAGCCTAACAGCTCGAACCTTTACGTGAATACCATGTATTGCAATGGAACACACGGCCAGGTAAGTCGAATCAATTTTCCCATCTACGATCCATATGTAGAGAGATGAAACTGACTCGAACTAGTCTATGGGCTCTCTTGGCCAGTATCATGGAGAAGTTTCTAACGTACACGATGTGCACATCGAGAATGTTTGGATGATGAATGGAGATGTATGAAAACACGATACACCTGAAACGAAAATCGAAACTCACTAATCCATAATAATTCTAGTACTCCGGTGCTCGGATCAAGGTCTGGGCCGGAAAAGAGGTTGGCACCGGCTATGTCAACAATGTCACCTTCAAGTACGTGATTTCCTCTTATATCAACTATCCAAGATCTAGTATTAACAAGTTCTATTATAGAAACTTTTGGGTTGCTCGTATGGACTATGGAATCTTTATGGATTCATGTTACTTCAACATTTCCACTGAGGAGTGCAACAAATACCCAGCAGGGATGGATATCACAAACATACGCTTCGAAAATTTCACAGGCTACACCTCAGGTGTGTACGGGGATGCGGTTGCTCGCTTGTCCTGCTCAAGCAGTGAGACAGCTATTTGCGAGAACATTACTGTCTCGGACTTCAATGTGCAGTCACCATGTGGCGGAAAGCCCGTGATCATTTGTGACGGAATCGACAACGTCGGGGTTGACTGCGTTCCGTATGAGAGCGAGGAGGCGCAAAACGCCCTCAAAGCCAAGTGCAAGACACCAATCGCGGATATTAATCTCAGCCCTTGGGGAGGTAGTCATGTGAAGGGCAAGAAGGATGCATATCATCCTCTCTCACATTACGTTACTTGACGGAATAGAGCCTTGACGCCAAAATTTGGTAATAGAGTCCTAAAGTCAGCCCGTTCAGCCCGTTCGATCAAGTATGCTCTCTTATCGTGCGGATTGAAATTACGTATCACTTTCAAACACTTCTTGGGTTTAACCGATAGTACACATTTGAAGGCGTGCTGTTTGTAGAGCAAGATTTTACGCGACCTTCCATGATCATATTGCTACCTACTTAACTTTTTGAATCAAATGAAATAACATTCCGAACATGTTCAGTCGGTTCTTGATATAGTGCTCAGCCTTTATGGCCATGTGTATTTGCCGCGAACCTCGATATTGGGAATCTGGAACACATCCCATTGGTCCGAGACTTCTGGGTTTCCAAAAGGCTTGAGCGCCGCAAAACGCATACTGCCATTTATAAGACCTCGGACGTCAGATTTGATCATTAAAGAATTATGGAGGATGTTTCTGTCATAGATTTGAAGTACTCACGTGTATTTTCCAAGTTCAATCTGGCTGCCATTCCCCAGCTTTCCAAACCACCAGAACTCATGGTACGAGTTCGTGGTCTGGGCATTGCGGAAGAGATTATACTCCGGGAAGGTGAAGGTTTCATTAGGGTCGTACCATGCAGGATTGAAGTAGCTCACTTGACCAGCTCCAACCCAAGATGCAGCGGGCCCAATATAGCCATTCTCACCTGGAATGGGAGGATATTTCCAGTTGCGTTCGTTCCACCCGGCTTCGAATATCTGTTTCTCAAAGTCAGTATAAAAATCTTTCCCCATATAGGATCCTCCGGACTTTTCTTATAGATCTTTACGTACATCCCATCGAATTTGGCTCGTGCCCCATTTGATCTTGGCGTAGATCTTGGGGAAATCTTGTTGGTTGAGGCTCAAATCAAAGGTATACCTAGAGAAATTAGCCTCTGATATTCTAATTGCGGGACAAAATATCTACCAAGGCTTGTCTCTGATATCAGTGAACTGAACGCTCGATTTGGAGAATGGGTAAGTGACCCTCCAAATAGGATCTAGTTGTGTTTTCAAGTCGGCTCCGAGCCCTTGAAAGGAGGTTAGATTCTTTGTCCCCAGTTTTGTCTCTGGTTTTGCATACCTGCGTAAGGAACAGAAAGTTGTTCTCCAAGGCTGCTTGTGACAATGACTTTCCCACTGTAAAGAGGGAACAATGCTGCATTCCACCCCAGCTTGTCGGGGTTATCAAAGCTAACCCTACACATTTTCACCGTCAGTCTTTTCTTCCTACTGTCTACCGACGTCATCAGTGGAGGATTTGCTTACGAGACTGTCTTGGACTCCCCGGGCTTGAGAGTAAAGTCGCGAGGAAGGTAGATCTTTGGTTCGAGCTCAATCGGGACCAACTCGGAAAGGCTCTTCAAGCGCCAGTCCTCGTAGCTGGCAAGAGGGTATACTCCGGCAGCTTCAACTCCGGCGGCAGCCTGGTATGAGAGCTTATATGAAACCTCTTTGTCGCCCTCGTTCTTCACAGTGATATCGTGGTATCGGCTAAAGTACCGTGTGTCGTTTAGCGCGATCTTGTTGAATTGGATATCAGTTGTGTACTTGACAACTTTGAATGCATCAATGAGTCCGTTTCCAACTTGGAAGACTGGCGCGACAACCTCCTTCCCATCGTACCATGGGAGGGCAGTTCCACTAGCGATGATCCGCCTCGAGAGCCACTTGCCAAAGTCCTTGCCATGTTTCTCCCTGCCTCCATGAGCGGCGATGTACAAGGCTGCGACACCAGCAATATAGGGGCAGGCCATGGAAGTTCCTGATAAAACCGCCCAGGCATCCTCGGGGTACGTGCTGAGAATGTTGCCTCCAGGCCCAGCAATATCTGGCTTTAATTGGAGAGTATACGTTCCACCCCAGGAGGTAAAATCATTAGGGCGACCGCCTGAGGGGTACTCGAGGCCAACTGGCTGCTCAGGGTTGACGGTAAAGTCTACCGTCACGTTGCCCCCAGCCTTGATGGTCTCAATAATTGCCTCTCCTGATTTGGCGGTGATCAGGCCGAACAGGGATCCATATTCTTCGGTACTAGGCACGATAAGAGGATTCTCGTTGTTGTAAAACAGGATGTAATTAGCACCAAGTGCTTGAAGATTAGCCTGCTTTGTCGCAAATGTACAAGTGCCTCGGCGAACAAGTGGGATGGCCTTTTCAATCTTGGGAGTGCCTTCAGGATACGGCTCGCATCCATCTGCAGGGTCGGCGGTATCAAAATTATAGACAACCACAGGCCAGTCTTGAACTTCGGTGGGAAAGTAATTTGTGGCAGGGATGTATCCGATTTTGGTGGTGTTGCCGGTTCCGTCGAGACTGAAAGTTGCACTGAATGGCGAGGCAGGAAAGGTCTCAGTCTCTACAGAAGCCACAGCGATAACCTCGTTGCCACTGGAACCTGAGCTTCCAAAGAATGTCCCAGCCGTACCGGAGTTTCCGGCACTGATGGTGACAATAACGCCTTCTTCGACAAGTCTAGAGGCAACCACGGCCCAAGCACCGTCGGACCAACCACTGGTACCACCGATACTCGATGTGATGATGTCTACCTATAGCATTGTGTCAAATACGGTGTTTTTCAATCGGAATCCTTAGGAATGCTTGTCTTACGCCGTCATCAAATGCTTTCAAGAATGCCTCAATGAGAACATCCTCGGTGGTTCCTGCCTTGGCTGGGATTAGTCACTTGTTCTGCGCAACCTCATTCGGGGATGCAGGAGTAGCAGGCACTCACAGAAAGACTGAACACTTTGTAGGCATAGAGCGTCGCCTTTGGTGCCACACCAGTCCAGCCTCTAGAGGCGTTTTCATTAACAACGAGAGCTATGGGGCGGATGTGTGAGATTACTTACGACCCGTTGTCACCAGCAATAATTCCAGCGACATGAGTACCATGACCTTGTTGATCAAGAGGATCATCGTCGGGAACCCTCTCCTCGCTCGGCCAATCTTGTAATTTTAGTTGAGCATCACGCATGATAACTTTCAATGATGGCTACTTACATCCGTTTCCAACAAAGTCGTAGCCGCGGGCCACCTTGCACCCATCTCCGAAACAGCCTCCTAGCTAAAGTCATTGTCAGTCTCATTTCACATGTCTGTGAGCCTTGCGGAGCCTTGGGGTTTCCACTTACCGCGGGATGAGTGTAATAAATACCAGTATCTACAACTCCGATCTTTACACCTTCGCCGAAAATACCCGCGTCATGCAGTTTGCTCACTCCTGTTGAGTTGTGCGTAGTGTACTTGGGGTCTGATGGAATCTCGGCGAGCACTTCAGGAGACAATGGCTCAAGTTGAAGAAACGTGTTGGGCCATACTCTGGAGACATCCGGCAATGCTTGCAGTTCTTCCAAAGTGTAGGAGTCAGTTTTGACACTAGCACCTTGAAAAACAGAACTATCGAAGGTCTTGACTATCTCAATATCATCCTGGGACAAAATGCCATCCCGGAGTTTCGCAAGTCCCTTTTAACAGAATGAGTCAGTTACTAATTGGTATATTTTAAAAGTGCAATATCAGATACTCACAGGTGAAAATTCGACAATAAAGCTCTTCCCAACCGGATTTGTTGTATTTAGAGGTAATTCATCTTCGCGAGTGTAAATACTTGAGGCTGGGCTGCCGGCGACAGCAGCAACCCCAACAAGAAGCAGAGGGAGGCTGATCAAATACATGTCTAGAAGCGCAAATCTCAATAACATGAGATCCTATGCTGCTCGGTCCCTGACTATCTTCAACCCAAGCCTTAATCAGTTGGATGCTACCTCGCATATATATGTTGACCAAGCTCTTCTGCACTCATAGAACAATAAACTGGGGAGTGGAGTGTTCTGTCTCTTGCCTCATCTTCCTGATTACCAGCAAGCGACACAACGACATTTCGAGCTCGTGTTGCACAACGGTTAAGTGTGATGAGGTGCTATGCAACATCAACGTTGGGAGTGGTGATCTGCAGCGATATCGTATTCATAGGACCTGCCAAACAAGGAAACTGGATACTGGCCGACCTGCATGGCGTTGCTCTCTAGGGCTATTGCCAAGGAATACAAAGGGTCTTATCAATGGATCACTCGTGGTTAAAGTAGTATTTTCACTTCTAACTAGCAACTAGCACCGGCAACTACCGCATCAGGCACAGAAAACCGGTCTGATCGAAAGAAATTCCTCTTGAATACGGTTACAAAAAAGGCGTGGTTGAAGTTACATTTTACCCACATCAAAGCAACTATCAAGAAAGAAGTGGGTAATACTGCGACACGTGCCAGACAGACTTCACGTGTAATGAAATTCATATCTCAGAATTGATGAATCTCATTCGTTGCACTATGTATCTCATAGAAGACACCAACACTATTCTGCCTTTTCATTGCATGACACTGGACTCATTCAAAATAATACGAACCGCCAACAAATATTTACATACCGACCCGGCTAGCGGTGTGCAGCTGCAATTAGGCTGTATTGTCTCTCAACCCTTGTATACGTTACAATGCCAAGAGAATCTCCCTTCCAATCGCTGCACAGTTGATTCTGCCCACGGTCCCGACATAAACGGATAAGTGACGTGCCCGCTATTCCGATATCATCACAAAAGACGATATCCGAGCTGATATGGCGGCATTTAAGCCACCCCGAAAACGAGGTTGTCAGGTGCGCCAAAAGTTCTCGTGGACCAAATCACCATGAGTATGTAATGTCAGGCGAGAATTCATTTGTCTCGACCTAGGAGTATATGCAAAATTCTTTAGGATCAAGAAACTGCATAAGTGGGAATGAGATCCTCCAGGAGTAGTGAAGCGGGGAGTGAACAGCTAGCAACACACACACAAGCTTCAATCACAACAACAAAGGTATGTGGCACACAGCGGTTATCGCGTTAGTTGATAGCTTCATCACCCTCATTGCGCTTCATCGCGCCAATCATTCCTCGTCTTAAGCAGTTTATGGGATTTAGAAGAGAGCCATTCCTCACGAAGGAAGCATCTGGAACGCTCGTCGCAACTCCTCTTGTGGCCACAGCCGACTTCAAAGAACGGAGGCAACATATATAATTGATTCACTCACCAGTCGAAAAGTACGGTCTTCAGTAGATGAAGAAAGAAATCGTGCGATTTCATGAAGGCCGCGAAAAACAGCCCCTGTTATCTGGCTATTGAAAGGTCGGGCCTGAGATAAGCTGAGCTTTTAATCCCTGCTTCACAAGTTTGACTTTTCCTCTACGCGAATATGATCTCCCTAGTGACTTCTTTTTGTTTGATCACATTCTGTTCAGTGATAACCGAATAATGTATGCAAGGCTGGGCAGATATGGACGCTCCGGTTGAGTTTTGTTTGAAGGGTTTCACACAACGAATTTATCAACTTGTACATTTCTCGGATTCCCAGACGCATAAGTGAGTTGAGTGGACTAAATTAACCCAAACAGCTAGAAAGAAGCAGGTTTAAGTAAAACATGTAACTTAGCCATTTGACACAGTTATAAAGTTCGTAGGCACAAATATTGTCAAAGCTTATGGCGAGCTCACACCGCAATGATTGCCCACAATACGAAAGGGCGGCTCATTGGCTGAAATGCGATATATGGCTTATGGTGGTTAGAGATCTTGTAAAGGATTTCCAAGTTAATCTTGGAACGACGACGACCTGGGACGGTCCCCTGTGTTACAGATATCAATTGCGAAACTCCGTGGTGTTCATTATCAGCACAACAGAAAATATCTCACGAAGTGTTTTGTTAACCTGAGCAACTCCATGAGGGTGTCATCAAATATTTAGGATGGACGATTAGCCTTACTAGCTGGCAGCTGGGCCGATTTGAAGAAACATAAGTCTCTCGTTTTTGGGATCTTTAAGGCTGACTTTAGAAAAACATCGTTACTGGGATAATATCTATTCTAATATCTATTCTATATGTCCAAGTTCTTTGTTCGGAAGTGAGCTTGAGGATTGCTGTGGAGAAATTTTAAACCAGGTCCCGGAGAAAATGATTCGCGTAGTCTCTCTATATTCATAGAGGAGAAATTATTAATTCTATGATGAATCATCGCATGATAATGAAGACCACCTCTCCGGTCAGTCTATTGACTTAATTAATGCTACACCAACTATCTGCTTCTTGCTGATGACTCTAGAGTGTTGAAGGTAAAAGGGAAAAAAAACCGGTAGATCAGTATGTTATACCTGACTGAGGTTTCGCTGGTGCAAGTTTAACGTACACCTGTACTATTTGATTGGCCTCATAGCGCATATGTCGAGATTCCAGACAACGCTGGAATTTATCAAGCTTCATTTACTCAACTCTACGGATAAATCGCACGATTTCGTAGGTAAGTGGGGATCATATCCCGTATCTCAGTGCTAACGTTGATTGATCTAAAAATTGAGGGGAGGTGACTTACGGAAACAAGATCTATATTGCAAGTTATGATGACATTAGACAGCATTTTAAAAAGCCACAAGTCGCTTAAAGATGATTGTTGAATATGCTGACATCTGCAATTAGATCTTTCCGTTTGAGGCAAACCAAACCGAGGACTGCTTGGATTTTCCCCGTCATTGCAAAAGCCTCTAGAGGAGTTGGGAACTTTGGAAATCGAGGCTACATGACCTTCGAATCAGGGAAGTTTTTCATATTCTTCTATATCCGTCAGTGCCTTCCATGCCCGAATGCCTTGTGGTGGCAATATATTCTAATTACATGAAAGTTGAAACAATGCTTTGCGGCGCAACAGCGCCCCTCGCCACGTCTGCAGCGATCAGCAAAGACGGGTCCTCTTGTCAGCGGAGCATTGTTAATATACGCTGAGCTTCCATCCTCGGCAATGACTAACTTCTGAAGTCAGCATCTCTAGGACTAAGGTCACTCCTGAGGATGCAATGCAATGTTGCAATAAAAAGCCGAAACGAAAGCAGAAAGTCGATTACCATTCAGATTATGCATGCGAGAAGGAAGAGGTGATCCCTATAAAAGGTGATCCCATCTTTTATTCAATGTGCTCATCCCAGGTGTATGCACTCTCGCACTCTCCTTGACCGAGAATCCGTTCCTTCCGTCCCTCTTTGATTGCATATCTTGACTGTTTCTACTTTCAAAATTCCCAAGATGCATGTGCTTTCTTTGCTCTCGATGGCCACACTGGCTCTAGCAGCTCCCGATATGACCAGGAAGCGAGCTGAACCCGCACCGCTCTTCAAAGCTTTGGATAACAACCCTAGTGCCAAAGTTATTTCCGGAAGTTATCTCGTGAGGCTGAGTGAAACAGCCGAGGCGCCTAGCATTGCACAAACACACAATGCTGTTCATACATATAGCTCAAAAGGATTCAAGGGCTTCGCCGCTGACCTTGATGATGATGCTCTCGAGGCTGTTAGAAACAGGCCTGATGTAAGTCACCAAAGATGTTTCTGCCTAGTTAGAATCCCTATGTTAACTTGATGGTAAGGTTGAATATGTTGAGCAAGATCAAGTGTTCAACTTGTATGACTATATATCTCAGGAAGATGCACCATGGGGCCTCACAAGGATCTCACACCAGGCTCTTGGCTCTACGAACTATGTTTACGACAGTTCTGCCGGGGAAGGCACCTGTGTCTATATTATCGACACAGGTATTAAGGTTGACCATGAAGAATTCGAAGGCCGTGCCGAGTGGCTACAGAACTTCACTGAGGACGGCAAGGACGAAGATTCCCTGGGACATGGAACATGGGTTTCTGGTCTGGTTGCCTCACGCTCTTATGGTGTCGCCAAGAAATCCAAGGTCTTTGCTCTCAAGGTCTTCGCCGAAGATGGCTCAGCCACTGGAGCGGGCATCATCGCCGCCATGGATTTTGTGGTCAGTGATTCCGCTAAGCGAGATGACTGTCCGAAGGGCTATGTAGCCAACATGTCTCTCGGTGGCGGCTTCAGTCAGACAAGCAATGATGCAACTGACGCCATGGTCAATGCCGGCATTTTCGTTGCTGTAGCAGCCGGAAACGATAATGTGGATGCTGCCGGCACATCGCCAGCTTCTGCCCCGTTGGCTTGCACAGTCGCTGCGTCAGACTCGAACGACGCCAAGGCTTCCTTCTCTAGCTATGGAGGCGTTATTGATGTGTGGGCCCCAGGTGTTGGCCTTGAGTCTACCTCATACCAGGGAGGTTCGGTAAGTTAGATTCCGCTTACACCCAAAGTGTTATCAATTCCAAGAACTGACTCAAGCTTTCTAGACCTCCGCGTCTGGAACATCCGGATCCAGCCCTATAGTTGCTGGCTTAGGAGCATATCTCATGACCTTTGAAGGCCTAAGTGGTGGAGAAAGGGTCTGTGATCGGATCAAGGAACTTTCGGTCCAGGGGGTGCTCAGCGGTGTTCCAGAAGGCACAGTAAATCAGCTTGCTTTCAATGGTGCCTCATCATAGATATGATTCTACGTAATAAGCAGGTGTCATACATAGTAACAATTGCTTGAAAGAGTTGGTCCTAAACTAGCCCTGGAGATGTTGCGGGTTTCATGTGCCACTCCCGAATTGGAAACGGGGGCAAATAACCAGGGATCAGGTTGACAGTCAACGAGTGCTCCGTAACCAGGACAACAATGAATTGAAGGAAATATCTCTCCAATCAAGCCCTGAACTGATTAGCGTAAGAAGGCACTGCCACTCTGTGGGCATTTCCGGTCTCTCCCCGTCTCATTGACAGGGCACTGGCGAGGCCGCCGTGACCTTCTTCTCTTGGCAGGACGAAAAACATGAAATAAGCTGACAGGACAACCCTGTCTCAGCCTTTAAGCGGGACCAAAATTATTTAGGGCTGGACAAATCCCCTAAAACTAAACCCAGTTTGTGAGGGGCAGACCACATTGGTGGCAACCTGCCTCTAAAACTTGGGTTATGTACGCTCTCTGTAGCTGTTATCATCTCACCTGAAGCAGGCAGTCTTAGATGATAGTAAATGGTATTCTGAAGCTTCCAAACTTGTCAGCTGGGTTTTGGCCGAATGAAGAATAAGATTGAAACTCGGCAGTAAACAGTCTCGGTGGTGTACGAGCCGAAGAAATTAATGGAGCGGCATAGGAGTTAGACAGGCATCGCAAGTTCACAACAGTTTGGGCAGCTTCAGGGATGTCGCTATCCACTCTGAAGCACCTACCGGTAGTTGTCTGGCCTACCTCATCACATGAATGGGCAAAGAGCTGGTTAAACATGCCCATGCCAATGTCAAACTTGCACTCGGGTACTGCACGCGTACAAGCCGCGTTGATAACTGTATCTCGTTGGAGGGACTCTCACCGTTTTCGCCAAGTTTTGCAGCAGTAATAAATGCGGTAAGATTCGAGATAAACAAATATTACTGAGGCTTTCCATAACAGTGTCGTAGCAACTGGTACGGGTACTGACTCCGGACGAGGGGTTTGCTCATCCATGCAAGCCTTGGCATCGAACGCATTGTTTATTATAACATCTCAAGTTCTCATAATTCCATTATTTTGAAACATCAAAAATAATATGCGTTCCTTGGGCTTTGAAGTGACCCAATTAGCTAATCACCATGGCTCGTGCGAGCTTCGAGCTTCCTCTAATGACGCATAACGGCCGTCCTGATACATTACAAACAGCCCCCAAAGACAATCGAAATGCCCAAAAAGCTGGTGCAAATTGGAGAGATGCAGAACTTCAACCACTGCATACCGAGCCAGGCCTTAGTACAGTGACGGAAACCAAGATGGCAAGAGAAACAACGCCATTGACCACAGATGCTACATTCTCAGAGCGCGCACAGAATGGCCAATCGGGCGGAAGCAAATGGCACCCATTTTGGCTACATTCGCGTGTTCTCTTGCTCTTTCTCGCGTTCTTCATCGGCTGCATGATCGCTTTGCCGGTCTTATTGTCGTACTCTTCCAAATACAAGGGCATCACAGAAGTGCAGCAAGGTTTCGAAAAGCCATGGAGATTTATTTCAATTGCTGGTTCGTCCTCCCGTCTATTCTAACCTTGAAGACAGCGCAGTATCTCATCAGATTCATAGTGCTCACACTGGTTGCCATATTTTGGAACCGAGTTGAGTTGCAGGTTTTGCGCTATGCTCCCTGGATTGCGGTACAGCCTAACCAACCACTCGATCGTGCAATGCTGGACCTGGATTATGTTTCGATGATGCCGCCCGTGGCACTTTTTCAGTCTTTGAAGAACAAACATTTCCTAGTCTTCACTGCTGTCCTTACATCCATCATCTGTAAGGCTCAGATTGTTTTGTCTCCCAGTTTGTTCTTTTCCGAAACTACGAGGTTCACATATCCTACTGATATCCAACTGTTGGATTCCTTCGACACTTCCTTTGATGTACAGAAGGACATAAGAGAAGGGACCGGCAATACTGCCGAAAAAACAGGTCCCTATTATAACTCACGGGCCGTCCGAAAGTTCGACCTGGAGCTACCATTCGGAGTCTCCCAAGATGCTGCCTATCAAACTTTCAGCTCGGGAGCAGATGGAACAGGCACACGAGGGACGACCCAGACCCCCGTGACGGCGACAGTTGATGCGCTGTTCATGGATATTGAATGTCTCAAGCTAGAGAACTACACAGCTAGTCGAAATCGCACCGAGGAGGGTATCTTCTACGCCAACCTTGAGTTGAAATTCGAACAATGTGGCCAGCCTTTGTCGGTTTCGTCATTATTTTTCTACATACAGGACTCCAATGTCACTACGCTGGTTCCGCCAAACTTCTGGGCCATTGAAACCTTGAGCGAGAACCATTGTTCCATCCTTCCGACACAATTCTCGCCCTTCATCTATTACGGGGCACTGCCTAGGGGTAATATAACAGAGGATACCTCGACCATTGAAATGGAAGCATTCGGGGCCCTCATGTGCGCCCCCAAGTCGTGGATATCCACGGTTCGAGTCACGGATAACGGCGTCAGTCCCATTGTGTCATCGTGGGAGTTTGACCAGCCAAGGCCTTTCAATGTGAGTCTCTGGGATATCATACCGGGCTCATTATCGAACGATATGGGACATTGGTTTCCCAACCAGGCTCGAGGCAGCAGCGGTGCCATAGGACCTGTCAACGTCGAGTCTCGCTTATGGGGCAGGACTCCCGTGGCCAATGACACCTCGCTTTATCAAACCAACATCTTATATGAAGCAACCCGGAATATGACAAAGTATTTTGGGCCCATGGCTGCCCATTATAGACTGAAGTTGTCCAACGATTCGTCTTACGGTCACGGTTACACTACTGTTGCAAGACTGAGACTGAAGGCCAACCGCGGGGTGTGCATTGCGATGACAGTGCTATTTTCCTTATCTGCAACAGTCGCATTGTGGTCCATCGTCTCACTGCGCAGGAATTTGAAGCCTTGGCATAGAGATCCCGCAACAATACTGGGATCCATGATCTTCTTCGACCGGCAAAACGTTGACCAAGCTCCATCGATGGAATCGTTGCTGGATAAACCGGCATCCACTCTCCCCGAACAGAGTAACTCAACTTATACAATGCTGCCTCTTCGAACGTGGGTTCGTTCGACGTATCTTATTTATGTTATGGGACTTATAGTAGCCCTTGCTATTACTCTCCATATATCGCAGTCAGCCATCGGATTGACAACAATAGATCAAACGACGTCGCCTCTTTGGTGGGCGTCGCTCCCTGCTCTCGCGATGGCTATCGTCAGCTTATATGCCACTTCTTGCGATACAGCTGTGCGCGATATCGCTATTCTATCGAAACTATCGTCAACACCCTGCAACGCCATGGAGATTGACATGTCATTGTTGGACATGCTGGGTTTCACAGCCCTCTACTACTCACTTCGCCTCAGACTATACACAGTGACTGTCACACAACTTCTTGCCATTGTCTGTGGAGTTCTGGTGTCTTTGTCAGGAGTTCTTTACAGTTCCCAGCATTCCCCGAAGAGCACTCCCATCAGTTTCGAACCAACTAGCTGGTTTGGCTATCGGACACCACTAGTTGATCCCGTCGAGACATATATGGACCTTCTGCCCAACGAATATGAGGTCACCCGGAACGATTTGAGCAGCCTGGTGCTCGCTCAGAATACTTCCACGATTAAGTACCCTCAATGGACCTATCGTGATCTCGTATTCCCGTCATTTGCCATAGATGAAGCGGTCCAATTCTGGGATAGCGGCACCTCCGTCAGGGTAACTCTACCAGCCGCGAGACTGACACCTGATTGCATTCATATAAACAACACCGCGGTTGAGAAAACCATAACATGTCCAAATGGAACAGAGGTTTCTTACAATCTGACAAGTCTTTCCCGGAGTACTGGATATTATGCATCCATGGTATCTGGTGAGCGAACACCAGGCGTCATTCGGCTGGCGTGCGACCTTGAAGCCGATGAGTTGGATGATCGTACTTGGACCTACCTGGATCAGACTTATTCTTGGGGACGGATCTCCAACTCAGGCACCAATCACTCCACCGAGTGGAGTTGTAACTACACTTGGGCTGAGGTGCCTACTGTAGTTACATTCCACTTTGTAGATGGGAAGGCTCAAATTGACTACGACAACCCTCCAACTGCAGCCTACGACCAAAGCAAGCCATATGATCCTCCTTTTAGTATTCCCATCTTCTCGCAAGCTTACACAGCTGTCTATGGTGCTGTATTTCCACAGTTCAACCTCCCAAATTCAGACGCACTACAAGTTGGATACGAGTTCGCCTATCTAGTAGAGCCATTCGGGTCTATTAAGCTGGAAGATCTGGCAGACGCGAACCAAGAGGAAAAGATTCTGGAGGCCCTGCACTTTAGCCGAGCGCAGATAGCAGCTCAGCTAGCGAATCTGGAGCACCGATTAGCTCTCAACGAGACTTCAGGAGCGCAGCCTGCACAACATGGGAAGCTGCCTCTTATCGAGGGGAGTCTTACAGATGGCGACAGGTATCGGTTGATTCAGAGTTTCGAAATAACCATGGCACTCATAGTTTTGTTGTCCATCTTCTTCGTCGTCAATTTGTGGGCATTGATATCCGCGGCGTTGATGCATTTCCTAGCCAGCAAGTTCCCTCTCCTTCTTGATCTGGAGCTGAAAGGGAAAGGACACCACGGTCTCAACAGTATTAGGATGACTGATTCCCTCCTTTCTGAGTCGAACTACTCTGATTATCTCCCCAAAAACGCTGCGTTATTGTCGCTGAGGGAATTGTATAATCAGCTAGCAGGGGTTTCGTTTAGGATGGGACGGTTCTGGAGAAAGGATACGAAGACAGCTGTATATACAGTTGGTGTATTGGACAACAGTAACCTACAGCTATTGGATAAATGAGGAGAATATTGGCAAAGATTGTGGGAAATCACTTGGGGCAATGGGCAGATATCTCAGTAATGGCATGTCGATGCCGGCCGATCACGAGAAGATGATTTTCAGTCTACGTAATGAAATGTTGATTTATGCGTTCATAAACACGTTCCATTATCCGCACTAAGAAAACATCAGGTCCAAAGGCTCAAGAATCCATGTAAGTGGAGCTGAACTCTGCTACAATGTAGTCCTCGGCAGGTTCAATTCACTCGGGAGAGCTATAAGTGATATAACCACCTGAACAAAGACTCCTGATCTATCATATGCCTACCAAGTTACTATATTTCTTTCTGCTTTATAAATATAAAACGGGATGGGGTATTCTTACCAAATCACCTGCTATGCACCTTTGCGGCAGCTTTAACTAGAATTATTCAGGAAGGCTTACATTATTTCAAGGCCCTCCAAAAATAAAACAATTTTGCAGCCTTTGAAGTTACGATTTATCACCATTGGGGCCTGTATTGGAAAGTTGAAATAGCGAAATACATTGGGGTCTCTGGCACTTGATGGGATAAGATTTGATGGTCACATGATCCGGTGCTTCTCCTCCAAGGACGCATTACGTAAATATACAGGCCTCTTTGCCACCTGCTCAACCACAGACGAGTGCCACTATTTTCACTAAAACACAATCCATCGCAAGCTCAACTCAGCAGATTCACTGTATGGAGAAAGTCAGTGTCGAGATAATAAGGCTCGTCATTGACGAGCTGCAACTCAGTCTCCTCGACGGCGAGTGCCCAACGCCAATTTCAAGATCAAAGCCGCATCTTGCACCATATGCAGCAATATCAAAAACATGGCAGGCGTTGGTTGAAGACCGAAACTTTGCATTCCTCCAACTTGAGAGGAGCGAGCTAGAGACGTTTGCTGAAATCATCGCTGCGCAGCCTCACCGGCGGACATGTCTTCGTCGAATTCACCTGATTCTCTCAGAGCCCAATGGCGAATCTTTCCAATCTGGGATCCGGTTTCTAGCCCAACTGCTAGGCGGATGGGATCAAGATGTCGTCGATGATCTCCTTCCGCAGCTCAAGGTTTCAATAACTGGCTGGGGCGAGACGCGATTCGACGAGGCCAGTCTATCGCAGATACCTCTTATGCGGCGCGTTACGTCTTTCTTTAGCCACTCGGGGATGCGTCATGGGACGATTTACCCCGATCTAGCACTCCAAATTGCGAGTCGCATGCCTCGTCTTGAGACGTTGGCCGTGCAATTCCAAGAACCGAGTCGGCCGCTTGAGCATCGGCGCCTTGCTCGGTTTCAATATCGGCGTCAGTTGGGCGAAGCCCTGCTTCAGCTACAGCAAAACGACTGTCTCTCAAGACTGAAGCATTTCGGGCTCAATCGATTCGGCTATGGTCCTCTAAATCATAGCTTTGAGCTCGAAAATGTCTTGGACGAGGAGGGCGTTGATCGGCTGTGTGAGGCAGTCCGCATATTCGCACAGAGGTCAACGTCTCTGGAGAAGCTAGTCCTAATCAATATCTTAATATCGCCCGACCTGTTTCGAAATACCCGAACATTTGGTTCCGCCGAAGAGCCTGTGTGGCCAACGATCCAGCACCTCTTTATCAAGAGCAACATTCTGACACCCAGCGGCGAATGGCTGTACACAGGATTGCCCGATTCCATTCAGCCAAGGTGGGTTCGCTATCGCCAAAACAGCGTTGTTGATTTCGATGAGTACAGTGAGGTGGATGATTCGGATGATGGCATGGAGGACCTTCTCGTGGCTACTGATATGAACCCCCATCATCTTTGGCGAACACAGCCAGATCCGCAAGTTCTCCAACCACTCTTGCTTGATCTGATTGGGGCGATGGATCGGATGCCAAAATTACGAGCTGGCCTCTTCCATCTCGCCCCAAATCGCAATGCCTTCCAAGGACTAATGTTCCAATGGGCTCAGCCAGGGGTGAGGTATATGGCAGAGAAGGATGGAAAGGTCAATGATACCCCTAAGAATTGTCGTAGATGCAAATTCACAATCGGAAATTTCACAGACTGGGAACCGTCAAAGAAGATCATGACAAATCTTCAGCAATGGGTTGGAGATGGCAGTGTGGATTTTGATCCATCCACAACAGTAATGACTTCCTATCGCAGTATAATATAGAGCTCGGAATGAGGCTCATAGCGTTAGATCTATAGAAACAAAAGTCTCCATAACCTGGAAAATGTTAGAGAGCACTTGGGGCTATTCCTTCATTGCTTGGAGAGTATAAGAGTGTGGCAATCTCCAGGGGCGATCCTTCAATCTAAATTCTCCTATGGCATGAGTTAATGGAAACGTTCTTGCATTCTCGTAAGGCAGATAATACACGTACCATTTCCCATTTCTTCCATCTGTCCAGGTATAGCGTTCCAAGGCACGCTTTGATGCTCTATCAGTCCAGTAACACGAAGTCCCTCAGAAAGCAGCGCCTGTATGATTTCTCCCAAGCCATGGTTGAACGAGGCCGTCTTCGTCTCTTTGAGCTTTTGGCCGCCGGTCCCGACATAAGTGAACTCCTCGTCGAATATTGTAGCTTCCTCAAGCTCAAAATACGGGTACTCGATAGAAATGCCCGCTTTCTGTTCGTCTACTGCCCACAACATCGGATGGCCCTCGCGGATAAACAACCGCCCTCCCGGCTTCAATAAACCTGACACAACCTTTGTCCATTGCTTTACGCTTGGTATCCAGCATAGCGCCCCGATGCCAGTATAGACAAGGTCATATGTGCCTGGTTGCAGAACCTTGAGACTGTCATATATGGAGGCCTCCACAAAAGTGAGCTTTTCGCCGCCAGTCCCCAAGGTAGAGGCTGCAAGAGTTCTGGCCTCCTTGAGAGAAGCGCCTGAGAAATCAAGGCCGGTGACTGATGAGGCACCGAGTCTCGCAAGACTTAGGGTGTCCGTGCCGATGTGACATTGAAGATGAACGCAGGTGAGACTTGATATATCTCCAAGAAGTGTCTGGTCGAATTGAACAACTTCACTGATATAGCTCGGCGTATTGATTAAATCTTGGACGTTGTAGTCCGGTGAGGCTGCGTGCTATCATAAGAAACGTAATCTGTTAGTCAACCGCTGTTTGACTTATGGCAGGGCCATACTTACGAGAGGAGCTCGCTCGTCCCAGTTGCGCTTGTTGATAGTCTCGTAATCCATATCAAAGACCAGTCCTCGAATTGGGTTTCCCCTTTCTAAATATGACGAGTTGATGATCTATGGACAGGGTTGATCCACATCTCTGAGAGTCCCAGGCCAATTCTTCTGATGGTATATATAATGAATTTAGGTAGTCTAGAATGCCACTCAATCGACCGATTATTGTCTCCACGCGAACTGTGTAAACCAGTCCAACACAGTGTTAGAACCCCGCACCAGTGCAGCTCCTTTCCCACGGTGTGACTCAGCCCCGAAAAGCTCCTCGGCGAGACGTATTAGGAAATTATTCAGGCATTCCGCAGGGTGCAAATAACAGGTAAACACTTATCATCAAAACCTATCACACTCAAATCAATTCACATCCTTGAAACGGAGAAACTATTGTGTTTTAAGCGAGTAATCGCCCAAAACTTCTGATAGCGGATTTCACAAGGGCGGCCTTGTGTATAATGAAGTTCGCTACACTCCTATACACTCTTAATCCTTCTTGTTTTCAATGACCTCGTCCTTGGATTCCCTCGTAGATAACTCAGCAATTGAAACAGGCTCAATGCCCGTTATTGGTTCCTGTGATACCAAATAGTGTTTGCGGGTATAACAAAACCAAACAATTATTGCAAATACTACGAGACCGCCGATGAGCACGATGGAGTAGTTCCTGAAGAATGAACAGTCAGTGACATGCGGCCTCACCTTTTCGAGGGAAATGCATTTTGGGATTGGGATCAAGGGACCGTAGACCTACATGCTGACAGCTGTCACGGGCATTTGCGGCGGAAAGTTAAGGAAAACAATGAAGAAGCATCCAAAGGCGAGTGACACGGAATCAATCACTGCGCCAAACTTCCCCAGGCTCCAGCGTGCACTTTCCTGTGGACAATACCGCCGGGAATAGAAGAGACGAGCCCCGATGGGAATGGCATATGACGGCTGAAAAGCGACAATTACTCCTGCCATTATCCCATAGAACGCAGTGCTGTTCCAGATATAGATCATGGTTACGAGGACAGCAGGCAGGAATGGTGCAAGGATACAAACGACCGCAACTTGGTACGTAGGATGGAGTTGTGCAAAAATGGGCGGCAGAGCATTATCTCGTGCGAGAGACCACATGGCTGGCGCCGCCGCCCCCCAAAGATCCAAGCCTGAGACGAAAGCCACACAGGTGGCTGCACCATTTAGGATAATGGCCGCAGCAGGACTGCTCGTAGCGTTCAGGACGATTTGCGTAAAGGGACTGGTCATGCCCACGCCAGATTGCAACACCTCTAACGCGTCGCCGATGCAGAATAAGACTGTGATAGTAAAAGGGGTCGTGATGAAACTGTTCAGGGCGATTTGTGTCACCAGTGTCACATGCTATTAGCTCATGCCGTGTGGCCTTTTTGCGTGGGTTACAAGGAGGAGGCCTGACACTTGCTTTCTTTTGGAACCTGGAGTTCGGCATTTGGAATCTCCTCTGCAAAATTCGATGCGGTCGCCAGAGAAAAGTAGTCGAATAAAGCTGTCAACAGTCCAACACACCAGGCCACACCATCACTTTCCCATCCAGGATAGTTATTGAAGCCAGTGAAGACATACTTGGCATCATGCTTTTCCGGCGTACAAACAGTGAGTACTATGGCGATGGCGATAAAGAAAACAATATGAATTGCGATGGATGCGGGCTATGTTAGCTATGCGTAAAAGAGATGGGAGAACGACTGGCCACAACCTGAAGTTGTTCAAGTAATGCATTAGTTTCGTCGAAAAGATGTTGATGGCCATCCATAGAACAATGACAAGGATAACAATCTAAAAGTGTTTAGCAAATTAGACTGACATTTCCTTATTTGATGCGAGTATTTTCTACCAAGAAGGCTTGCCACCTCTGGAAATCGTATAGCATCGTGATCGAAACATATGTCTGTGTCTGAACAACAACACCCAGAGCGCTCGAGATGGCACCCAATCACAGGCCGGCAAAGCTGGACCAAGCTATGTACCAACTCTAAATGTGTGCTTTGTTAGCAACGGTCAAAACATTTAGGTACTGAGTGTTATTACCAAGAGGCGACCCAGCTCAGTCGGCATGCATTTTGCAACCCAGACGTATTGTCCACCAGCCGATGGCCACAAGCTGCCAAGACATTAGCGGCGTAGTCGACTTTGAGATACGAGACGAACCTGGCAAGCTCTGCCATTGATGAGGATATGAATGCGACCCGACAGATTCGACGATCCATCCATACAGAATCGTGGCAGGGCCGCCACCGAGAATTCCTTGCGCCAATGAAGCAATCCACCCTTCCCACTGCGACCGGGATTAGCAAAAAGTCATAAAGTTGAAGATGGTCCCTTACAGCTCCGCTACAGACAATTACGATTGCAAAACCGGTCCAAAAAGTGAATTTGTTATTCAACCTCTTCGCTGGGGCCTTGGAGACCGAGGCACCGCCACCTGCCTCGACGACTGTTGGCGTGATTGCCATGACGTTAAGATTTGGAGAGCATGGGAGAGAATATGTGCTGAATAGCTAGGCGCTGCAAAGATAATCTCTTTCTCTTCTACCTTGCCTTGGTTGCCTTATAGAAGGCATACCAACGAGAAGGTCTGCGCTCCCAAGTGAGGCGGACTAGCCAGGTGCCTCACTCGCCCCAGTACTTCTACGGGAACAATTACTGAAGTGCATCTCGCGAAGGAACAAGATCTTGTAGGTCCCGATTCACTACTTGCCAACCACTTGGTGACTGAGTTGAGCCACCGGGTGAGTAGATCGCGGGTTGCCTGTAATTATCAGTAACTCTGCGATCCTGGTGGGACTTATCCAACGGAGCGTGACGAGCCAATGGAATCCTCTTGGTACTTGATTGATAACGTGATCATGGCTCATAAGCAAATTAAATCTGTATGGGAAATGATCTGATGTTGGCAAAACGCTTCACATATCGGATTCCTATAGTTTCAAAGCCGCTTACATTTATAAGGGATTTGCGGTGGAAATAACCATGGGTAAAATAAGGATGTGCGCGGCTTAGCACCCAGTGAGTAAGCGGCCCCGATAGATGTCAACACCGCACACACCAATAACTACTCGCTCATGTGGAACGGCACTTTGAATGAACCCGATACTCCGGCATCCCACTCGGGATACCACTATGGCTGCTTGTAAGGCACAACAGAGTTACAGTTCTGAGAATCGCCGGATGTCACAGCATCTGTCAGTTCCCCATCGATTGGCAATACGCAAGCAGTGGACCGTGGTACGCAACGTTCAATACAGCAAAAGCACCAGGATAAGGGCTCCAGAATACTGGCTCCAAAAAAGTATATAACTGAAGCCGAGCTCGCAACGTAAGTTTCTTTAAAAACGACACCAAAATTGATTACTTTACGTGTCTATACTTATCTCTAGCATTACAGACCTTGCGTACTATCATTACCCCGACTGCTTTCTATTGCCTTCCGCACATTTCTTCTTCTCCTTGACGAATCAGCTACACTCTCGACCTACCGCTTACATCATGACTGTGCCGCCCAAGAAAATCCCCGATAGCGTCTTGATCTTTGGTGCTGCTGGACACATTGGTTGGCCTCTTGCGGAGTATCTGCATCGCAAAGCTAGTTCGATCAAGCTTCGTCTGGCTACCAGCAGTCCGCACAAGCGCGAACATCTCCAGAAAGCCTTTCCTCACGCGGCTATCATTGACGCCAACTACAATGATGTTTAATCACTCAAGCTTGCCGCTCGCGACGTTGAAGCCATTTTTGTCATCACTCCAGGCGGCATGAATGAAAGGGTTGCTATGACAAATCTAGTGACAGCACTAAGGGAAGAGAACAGGCTTATCCAGATCATTCGTATGGTTGGAATATTCCCTGAATTGTCCCCGCAACGAGTCCCCAAGACTCTTGGCCCAGGCAGCCTTCCCTACGAGCACCCCATTGCGAAGCAAATCTTGGACGAGAGCGGGCTACCAGTTACCTATATCAATTGTGGAGCTAGCTTTATTGATAACCTCTGGTTACAAATTGCACCAGTGCTGGCCAAGAGAACCCTCATTTGGCCGGAACATCGCGTCCCTTTCATCGATCCTGTGGACATCGCTGAGGTAGCAGGGAGACTGCTGCTATCAGATAACGGAAAGCATATTGGTGCATTCCATACAATGAACAATGGCCATGACTGGCTTCAATTTCGGGAGGTCGCTGGGATCCTAAGTGATGTTCTAGGACAGGATATTGCATACAACGGAAGCTTCGAGGCTTTCTCTGACTTTTACCGCCCAAAGATGGGGGAATTGGTAGACAAGCTTTGGGCATTCTTCAAGTTTGAGGAAGCAAACGAGGAGATTTGGGCCCTGAACAACTTTGTTGAGCGAACGATCGGGAGGAAGCCAACAACTTTCAAAGATTGGGTGGTGAGGCATAAAGATGAGCTCCTTAGAGGAAGTAAATCACTTCCATATGCCGAGCGGGTGATATAGTTCTTACCACCAAGTTGTGGAAATCTAATCATCGAGCATGCTTTCATCCTCTAAAAGCAAAATTGTCCGTTTTTCATATACACAGAACACCGTGGTCTTGAACAGGTTTTATAAGCCAGCAAGCGCTCGTCTATATGAACAATATGACTCTAATGATAGCAAGTTGAAGAGGGCAGCTTTAGTAGTCATTCGACGCGCAGCTCGTCCTGACGGCAAGCGAGTCATCGGCATGAAGGTTTACAGAATTTTCTGCCGTATGACTGCAGCCTTGGGCTAGCAAAGCTTTTTTTTTTTTTTTTTAACCTTTCGTATTCATTGTGTTGAGTTATTGGGTCTGACTTCTTCTTTTGTTTTAACTTTCTATCAAAACTCTCTCCGGGATGATAGCAAGTTGACCCAAACTTAAGCACTATGCAGAAGCAGGAGACGAAAGCTCCAACGAACGCCTTTTAAGTAGCTCAATTGGTAATTCAGTCGCCATCATGTTCTGAATCCTTTTGGAGCAGAGCAGGATCTCGATTCTGTCTCCGTTTGCCCTATCGGTATTATCAGGCTTCCACCTTAATATCTGGCTATAAAGTCCGCTATCAATACTATTATTCACGCAGTCTAGGCCTAGACTGCTAATACGCATGGCATACAACACGTTCATGCACATCGGCGGCCGAAGCTGACTCAAAAACAGGCCCAGACCAGCTTGGATTTGCTCAAGAGCTTATAAATAAGCTACTTGAATGGTGGGTACGTGTTATTTTCATTGGTGAATCCACTATTGCCCGTGGCGAGGGTGAGGGAGAAATGGGTGGTTGTGCGGCCGTGTGAGCTGCAACTTCACCTTGGGTAGTCACTACAGATTCATTTTCAAACTAGCTACAATTGTGAATATATGTTGTTTAGATACACAAGTGTATTTCTATTCTAATTTTGGTAGTAGATAATTATGAAACCGCGAGTTTGAAGCGTTGCAAAGTGAAAAGAGGTGGTTACAAAAGTGTCGAATTTACAAGTCCTGTATGGAGCGGATAGCAGTATTCGCGCCTCCAACCATCTTGATCAACATATCACCGCCACATTGTAGCTTCCTAATTACCCGCACCAGGCCCAGTTCTTACCACTGTCGTATTTGCAAGTGGTTCCACGCGCACAATTGGCCTGAGTTTTCCACTTGCCGTTGGAGCAAACGAGAATGGAAGTTTTACTACCCATGCTTAATATATCTGCCACTTTAACGAGGGAGCAAATACAACTCACGGTTGGCCTTTTTGAGCGTAGCAGGTAACACTACCGGACTTGCTGCAAGAGTCTCCGGATTTCGCCCTGACGGACAGGTTGGGAGCGTCGGCCTCAACCTCAGAGGAGGGGAGAGCGTTGACCAGGCCGGTGACGGCGAGGAAGAGGGAGGTAATGGCGAACTTCATTTTCTCGTTGATAGTAGGTTTCTTGATGAAAAGCGGGAAGAGGGTTGACGATAGCGGTGATGTTCTTCAAAGTCGTGTCCCATCGATGGGGACCTGGTTGACCTTTTATACCCAGATCAGAGTGATATCCAAAGCCCTCTGTTGAATCAGTCGAAAGGATTGAACCACTGGAAGTAATAATTTCAGTCAATGCGGCATACTAGCCCCAGTCTTCAGAGCCACCGCGTAATTTCTCTAGAGGCTCATGAGATATGAGCTTCGATTGTACTTTGGTGATTCCACTCCTGATGCCTGCCATACATGACACCTGTAAGCTTGGCAACTCCACTTGCATTAGCAACGAGGCGAAGAAGGATCAGTTAGTTACCATTCTTAAGGACTAAGGTTTCGCAAACCGACATTCAAAGCAACTGAGTCTTGAGATATCACACCCCAGGCCTCTTAAACGACGCATATGCCTTGAGGCTCACCGCAAGATGAATACGAAGGCCTAATGGCAATGTAACGCTCTTGGCCACCAAAGTTCCAGCCCAGAGATACCAGGGGCACCTTCCTATGAGGGGTGAAGTGGTTTGATTTGGCTGAAATTGACCAGTGTTGGCGGTCCGGTGGCCCGTCGGCAATTGCCTGATTCCGACTATGGGCACGAGATGATTTGATTGAGTTAGATAGTAGGACCACAGTAAAAATACAGCACGGACGGTGGCCTTTCCAGCGAATCCCTCAAAACACTTAATAGGCGTTATGCTTCCATCCAGTGAAGATCATACGAATCTTACACTTACAACTATATTTCCATAGGCCTTTATATATAGTACAGTAGGGTATTCCTTTGAGATACTACAATCTAGTTTCATAGGGGATATACGAGGTATCGACCACATATTTATACCAGTCGAATGTTTGCCCTCCATGCTTAACTTTACTCCCCTCTTCAGAGAATCCAGAGAGGGGTAGTTGATAATATAGACCCTTGGCAGGAGTATTTAGTTTGTCCAAAGAGGTCAGGTACTTTGACCAAATAAAAAAGAGGAGAAGAAAAAGAGAGAGAACTTGTGGCGCACCTAGCAATCACTTCGAAAAACCCAAACCGGGCCTTCTAATATTATTATGAAGCAAGTCATTTATCCACGTGGCAATCAATTTCAATTCGAAATAACTAGACCTAAATTTCGAAAGAGCGTAATCATTATCCCATCCGTGTTTCTGTTCCTCGGTGCACCTCAATCAAATCTCTGCAGATCTCCTCCCACAACATCTTGATTAATCGTCCTTCGTTTCCTCTCACCCCTTTCATTCTGCAATAGCTCTTGGAGTCTTAGAGAGCGGCGCGCTTGTTAGTCACAGGAGCACCAGGGATGTTGATGTTGAGGCCAGAGAGGCCGAGGCCGAGCGAGTTAAGAAGGTTGGTGATGTAGTTGGTGAGGGAGGTGGTGACATTAGCCAAGCCGGTGACGACAATGCCAACTCTAGCGGAGAAAAAAGTGACAGCACGAGCAAAGACGATAACAGGAGCGAGGAAGGGATTCAGAGCGGCACGGATAGCGTTGATCTCACTCTGGGCGAAGGTACGGAGCGGGGTGGTGAGGTCGGTGGCTTCAGCGGTGATGATGACATTGACCGCGGCGACGGCGTCGAGGGTATTCTGGACAGCCTGGGCAAGATCGTTGATCTGCTGCTGGGTCAGACCAGTAGCGGCGCCAATGATTCCACCAGCGGCTCCGGTAGTAGCACCGGTGATGGTGGTGCCGGCGGTCTTGAGGGCGGCGAGGATGGCGTTGAGATTGGCGCGAACTTGTGCCTGCACTTGGGCACTAACGTTGCCAGTGACGCCATCAAGGGCAGTGCCTATTGTGGAGGGAAGAAAGTCAGATATATCTTCATATGTCAGTCATTTGGTCGGGTATCAGCTTACGAATTGCAGCAACGTTGGTGTTGACAGTGCTCTGAACAGTCTGTACAGACTGGGCCACAACACCAGTTACAGTCTGCTGCCTGACCTCAACCTCAACTGCTGGTGCAGCGAAGGCGAAGGAGGCGAACATGAGGACGTTGGAGAACTTCATTTTGATGAGATTAAAGTGCTGATGCTCTGGGAAAGTTTCGAGTTCGAGTGGTGATTCTGTTAGATTGTGGTTGTTGTGTCTGATGGTTTCTTCCAACATCAAAAGATGGGAGGAAACTGGACTAATTTATAGAAATCACGATCACATCGTGAGGGGTTATCCAGACCACTTGCCCGATCATCTATCTCGATCCAACCCAAGGTCTCGGCGGTGTGAACTCTCCGCACCCATCGAAGACATCCAAGAGGGCTTGGTGAGAAGCGTCTAGACAACATCGTTTCGTCCAAAGAGTAGCGGGACTGCATATCACCAGTCGCATGTCTCAGCCACTCCCCCCACGCAGTATTACTCTATATGTGAGAACGGGGCATTCCAGACCCAGGTCGGACGCACGTAAGAAATCCTCTCCCCGGAGATGCACAGTCTTAGGATCGCCAGTCAGATTAGGAATTTGAGGCACAGCAACAGACCTAGCCAGCAGCCACCGTGTGGGAGGCGTTGATAGTCTGACACAGCCTTCCGCAATGTCTCAGCTCAGCCGTAGCCTGATATCGAGCCAGTGAGAGCCAAGATCTTCCACAGCCTCAGCAGGATGCGGGATGGAACGTAGCTTAACGGGACTTCGAGGGCGGCTCGATCTTCAGGGCCCCTTTCCGTCGTCGGATGTGGGAGCCAATGACTGATTAGCAGAGTCTTGTGATCGGGTTTCTATCTGCCCGCTTGACGTGAAACACGGCAGAAACTGTGTCTTGGCGTGAGGTAATGAAAACGATCAGTCAAATAATAACATGCAAAACGCCCAAATCAGGAATGGAGGCGGGTTTTCCTCCCGCTGAGTGTGTTGGCCACGAGGATAACTGGTTGCTTCCAAGCGGTTTAGAATGCTTCTTGTGTGTGGCCGACCTTCTTCGGGATGTGCGAGTCGCCCAAATGGGATTTTCACACAGCCTCATAATAAATGTGAATGTTATTCGGCTGCTAAAACACTAATGGCAAGCCACTGGGATCACGGAGGCCGGTTCAACATCCACTAAAGGCCACAGTTCCTTCTATTAACCTGACATATCATATTAGCCTAACTCTCTAACAGAAGCTACTCGCTCATTAGCTCGGGGCCGGGCAGATCCCGCATCCGTAGCCTACTCGGCTCGTCCCTCGCGCCCAAATGGCTCTCCAGAATGGTAGCAAGGGGTAAGTCCCCTACTCTTTAGGCATAAGATCGTCAGCCATCGTTCAAATCCTGGAACTTGTCTATGATGAATATCCCTGCAGTGAATGGAGTGAAACTACGGGTAACATGGATCGCTGCAGACTACAGAATTCTCCCGTGAGTCTAGGAAGAGTCGGTGTCGCAGACAGGTTCATCAGATACATGCAATAAGCGCAGTTTGTCTACTATTAGTGCCATGTACGTCCATGCCCGACGAAGAAATGAGCGTGTCGCCATTGCTAGGCTACGACGTATCACTTGGAGTCGGTCTAGATCACTTCTTCTGCATGGGCCGGCCATCCAACTTCGAGTCATCTCATCAGACGGTTGCCAGCCTTTTAGTCTACATCCCCAAACAGTGTATCGTTGCAGAAGCCACCAATTCTCTGGATCCGTCTAGACACGCCTAGAGCCCTCTATTGTTGTATAGGGATGTGGTACGATCCAGGGTGCTGATCCAAATCCGTGTCACCGCCTCCATGTAGGGGAGTCACCAAACAGGATACCGGTCCAGAAGAATGCAAGTCTCAATCAAGTGGCGTCCACCTCAACCAGGTATCACAGCGCCTTGGTCTCGATCCAGTGCCATGTGCATTTTTAACTGGGTAGAAACACTCCAAGGTGAATGAACATCACGGAGGGACAGCACTCGAGACAATGCAAGAAGTAGAAATAGATCGGCTCGAGACAATAAAAGAAGCAGAAATTGATCAGCCAAGATGATATCATGAGGGCGTAAGGGAAGGAGAAACGCAGATCAACTGGCACGGAGAATAAATCGAGACCTCATTAGCCCTCTTTGGTTCAAAAGATGATGCCATCGACGTCGGAACAGCCGATATGATACTTAGATTGATTTCGTATACACCCTCAAGATGATGGGATATTCTCAAAGCAGCAACACCCACGCAAGGAGATCAGCTCTCTCCGATCCTTCGCATCCTCTACATGAGATCTCCAAGATTGAGCAAAGGGTGTTGATCGTTCAATATGCAGTTTATTTCAGAGAGTACGCAAATATTATGTAGGGGTAAAATGTAAGGGCATTCCAAGTCCTGGCCGGTGCGTGAAACATGGCTTTTACGGGTTCTGCATCCTGCAAACTTGGCCTCCAAACACCCGAGATCGGAGAAACAGAAAGAGGCAGCCCAGCCCAGGACGAGGGGCAATCTTGTCCCCATTCAGCCCTCATGTCTCGACGAAAGGCGGCGCAGAATGCGACACGGCTTCCCAGGTAGTCTCGAGCGCCATGGGCAATACCGGAGCCCGATGATGCGATCTATCTTGGCTGCAATGTCGTCATCTGATGCCATAGCCTGAGCAAGGGCTCGACAGAGCAATGCGTGATGTTTGGCGGCCGTGTATCCAAGTATTATTCCATATCCGTGTCTATAGTCTATTCAAATCCTAATACGTTCCAGTGGACGCTCATACAAGAGCACCTGGAGTCTCCAGCCTCCAGAAGCTCCAGGCCACGGCGGCCGCAGCTTTGAGACCAGCAGAGGTCCAGAGCGCGGGCGCAAGCGAGCCACTGCCCTTGTAGCACCATCCACCGACGATGGCGCCAACGAGGAAGGCGACAACGGCGCCCATGCGCCTGTTCCGCTTGAGGTTCTTGGACGGCGTCGCGGTGAGCTTCGGGTCGGAGGAGATGTCGTAGTAGACGCTCGTTAGAACGGTGGTGGGGAGCTCGTTGAACCCGCAGCCTCGGCTGGCCGCCATCTGGCCGCCGGCCTGGAAGGCAAGCAGGAACAGGGGCACGAGGGGCAGCAGGAGGGTCTTCGTAGACGAGTTGACTTCGTGGGCGGAGGACACGACACGGGTCTCGAGGAGGATGGCGGCGACGATGATGCAGAGGGCCTGCACGGCGAAGGAGACGGAGAGGGTCAGGCGCTCGAGGTTGCGGCCCTGGGTGACCTTGGCGAAGATGAAGCTGCCGACGATGAAAGAGAAGATGGAGATGAGGGACTTGAGCCAGCCAAAGGGCTTGTCCACTGGCTGGTTGGATGCGCCGAGGCCCAGGAAGACGGTGTTACCTGGATGTCGCAGTTCGTTAGCAACACACACGTAGACGGTCGCGGTCGCAGGCCCACGTATGATCCAGGCCAGGCTCTGCTGCAGCGAGAGCAAAGCAAAGCAATAATAAATGCGATAGATGACATGACTTACCAGTCTGCATGCTCACGAAGCATGTCCAGGCGCTGTAGGCGCTGCTATCGAGCATGCCCGACACAAAGTAGCAGCCAATAAAGACAAGGTCGGCATATTGGAGATCGATCTTTGGCTTGGGAGCCTTCAATTTCGTAGGAGAGTCCATGCTGGGGAATGTCTACGGTCCCGATGTGGTGTTGCTTTGGATGTCGATGCGCGCAAAGTCGCAGCCGCTGGGCTGGATATGAGGACCTGCGACAGCCATTTTGATAAATTTTTTTCCCTCCTCGACCGGTCTAGACGATGACGAATACCGGCGATTGCGAATTATTTGATTCCCGCAGCCAAGCCAAGCTCCCAGGGGGGCCACTTGGTCCAAACGCTAGGAAATTAATCAACCGATTTCGGAGGCGGTCCTCGAGCTGAGCAGGCCAGTGCTCATCGTCGTGAATGCCTTTCGACGGCTCAGTAAATCCATCTAAATGTGTCGCAGGAACTGGAAGGGTTCGACCATCATCGTAGGTGCACCATGTGCGTATAGCCTGGGGCCAGCCAGCCTTGGACGTGCGCAGCCAAAGCAGCCGCCTTTTCTCCCCTCCATTTATTTGGGCATTTGTTTTGGTTTTGTCAGACAGTCGGAAGCCCTTGCCGGCTTGGCTGGACTCAGCTCATCGTTTTAGGGGCATCGTCCGGTCTGGTATCAGGCCCGTCGGCAGGGCCACTCGCTCGAGGCAGTCGTCGTAATATGAAGCCATACCGATGGCGACATGAGGTGCAAGAGTAGAATGAAGTGAAGGAGGGAAAAGTCAGCGGCAGATCGAACGGCTAGCCCGGCTTTTTGCTTGTTGGGGTGGCCTGGCAGCACAGGCTTCTCCGCACCAGGGTAGCAATGAGGGAGTCCAAGGCACGGCACGGCACGCGCAGGCGGCAGGCAGAATTCAGGGGCTTGACGTCAAGTTGTGCCTTAGTTTGCCGGACAAGCTCTTCCTGAGAATGCGAATAGATTGAATAGCATGGCAATTGGAAGCGGTGGGCTGTGTATGCCTTACATGCGTCAACGTCAACCCAAGAGAGCTGGTTGATGCAATCGAACCATCTAGATCACAACTGTAGAATAGGCTGGAAGCCAAACAGCAATGAAGGCGACATATTGAAAGATGTGAGGTCACTAACTTGCTAAAATGTAATACAAAGGCTTCGCGCTCTCTTCTCACTTCATAGCCTACACTCTCCGTGTATAGGGTAGCCATACCGAGACAGCAACCAGCGACTCGGGGGAAAAGCTGGGGTTTTAACTTGTCCCGGTTAGACTCGCCGATAATGTGTTAGTAAAGGCAAAGCCTGATTGGGTCTCCATTCTTTCTTTCCTCTTTGCACCAATTTCGGCGAGCCCCAGACCAGCAAATCCCCCTTCCCCTCATGCTCTTCTACTTCCCCAGTAATATCACTTCCCCGTCTCGACCTCACCTCATACCATGGTGTGGTTGTGGAGCGGCTAAATCGAATCATGCCGGTTCTTAAGAATCCATGTGTGATATGCAAAGGTGGGCCGCTCTCTGTTCATTACCGTCTTGAAAAACCACAGTATGCTGACCGACTGGCCGCGGCACCTCGGTTCCGGCAGAGAAACATCTGAGGTGCAGCGATGACACACCGCAATGTAGCCGCTGCCGAAGTAAGGGCCTCGAGTGTATTCGCCCGGGGAGGAGGAAGCCCTTTCGACAAGGCTCTGCCGCCAACTTTGACTACCGCTTTCCTGATTCGCAGACGTGGCTGAGGAGCAACGCACGAGAATGTTAGTCCAACTCTCCTCTGGGCCTATTGATACCTGAATCCTTACGTACCCATCTGCTGCCCTCCTCAATGTGCCATTGCCTACACGCCAATGCCCCGGAACAGGCTCACCTAACCATACCCCACAGTCCGTCTTTACACAAGCTCCCGAGGGCGTGCCCAGCGTATACCCACCGAGGCCGACCCTAACCTCGAGGATGACGCTCTCGAAGTCCCTCCTGGTATGCAGGGCGCCTCTCCAGGCGCACCATTGGAGGCACCGACATCGCTCTCACCCATCTCGCAGGCCCATGAGAACCCTTCGAATGAATGGGTGAGCATGTCAACCCAAGCAACAACCCCTTCACACCAGTCAGATGCTTTCCAGTCGCCCATCAGCAGCCTGAACGCACCTGAATCAAATGAGGATCATAGTGGAGTGTTTAGGCCATCGTACAACCACGCTAGATTGGAGCATATACCATCACCACACAAAGGTCAGGACCAACCTTCCTACTCCTCGACAGGTAGTCCAGTATAGCTGTCTGCCCCGGAGGCTGCTTTCATTGCCTGACGAGTAATAACCATTGCCAAAGGCGTAGATCATACTCAGGTGCACCAAGAAAAAGATCATTCGACTGAAGCTCGCCAAATCCGAGAGGCATGTCTCCTGGCTTACTATGTTGATGAACTCTCTCACTGGGTAAGTCCTTCTCTGTGATCTGCCATCTTTTGATTTACTGACGCATCACCCAGTTCGATATTGCGGACCCTTTAAGGAGCTTCGAGATTCTAGTTCCCGAAAGAGCAAAGCACTACCCTCCCCTACTTAACGCCATCTACGCTGTCTCTGCACGTCATATCTGCCGTCTGCGGCAGTACAGGACCCCCGATGGGCGTATAATGTATCGTGACCAGCTGCTTCATGACACCCACCCCGGCACAGCAGTCGAATACATGCTAAAGGCACTCCCTGCTCTGCGCGGATTTCACACGACCTACGACGAAGACACTCGTGGACTCATGGTCGCCACAGCCATCATCCTACGCCAGTTTGAAGAGATGGAAGATGACCATGATGATGACGAAGAAGAGGCGAAGCGAGCAGATCCTGACTCCCCTAATACACCTCCTCAAAGGGTCAATTTCCTGTCCATTATTAGTACTGTCCTCAAGAGCTCCAATACGGAGGAATGGTCGAATCATTCTAGTCTCTTGAAAGCATCGTATTGGATTGCGCTTAGACAAGAGATTTACTACGGCCTCCTGAAGGGCCACCCTCCGGATTTTGTACAGACACCCCAGATTTATGCCAATGCATCTCCCACAAACCGACTGATCATACATGCTAGTCATGTTACGGCATGGCACTTTGACGGTAGATCAGAGCAAGAATGGTGTAAGTTTTCTCTTTCACTTTGCCGACACGGATGATGAATGGCTGACTTATCAACGCGCTGTAGTGATACTGAAACAACAAGAAGAAACTCTCGAGGAGACCGTGGTGAAGCAATTCGAGCCCATACTATCACTTCCACCTAAAAAGGAAGATGGCCATGTTTTCCCCATAATATGGTATCACTCGGCCATCGGACTTACTGCAATGCAACACTTCTTGCTTGCAAAGATGATTCTTCTGGCCGAGTCGCCTTTGCTAGTGTGAGCATTACCCTACTTCGTGTTTTTTAATGCCATTTTTATTAGCTATACTGATTGATGAGATAGACAATCATCCGATGCAAGGTCGGCGTTTAGAGAGGCAGAACTGCGAGTTCGCTCCATCGCGCTGGATATCTGCGGTATCGCCATTCAACACCCGAAGACCCCCCCTGCTCTGGTGAACGCGGCGTTAGCGATACACCTGTATGGTCATTTCTTTGTGGATCACTACGAGCGACAGGCACTCAAGGGTGTCATCGGTCGGTTTCGTGATGCGTGTGCTTGGCCAGTACCAAGGCCACTGCAGCAGTTCGAGTGAAGGGTGTGGTGTCAGTATGATAGATCATCAGTGCGGGTTTAAAGAAGCCATCTTAATGAGGGCATGGATTTGAGGCTCATCTAAATAACTTTGTTCAATAGTTTTCCACCTTAGCAAAAGTAATATTATTCTGTTTCATGGTATCTCGATACCACTTCAAAGCGTTCTCATAGTTCCCCGTAGTCTGAAAATTATTTCAGCTCGCTTCCAAAGTATGCAAAATATAGTCTATGGATGGCAAACATGCGAAACTTGGCGGTAATGCCTCGTTTGAGATTTTCTCAGCTCTACCTTAGAAGACCCTTATAACAGCACTCGAATGGCTGTCCGAACATCAAGCCCCTCTTGTTTAGTACGTATAACGAAGCCCCTTGCGCTTCAACACACGGTCGTTGCCAAAATAGTACTGCAAATTGGCCAACGCCGAAAGGAAAACACCAATCGCACTAAGAGCCACAATGATAGAGAAGCCTCTTGGATAATGGGGTGCATCGTCCTCCCGGAATAGTGCCTTGCCAACAATACCCGAGCAGTTGGCGGCCATGATGTGCAGTGCCATGGTGATGGATCGCTCGCCAGGTGTTCTGGCGTTGAGTGACAACCAAGAACCATTTACCGCGTCTGTCGGGATACTTTGTTAGCGAATTTAGCCTTAAATTTAGGTGAAGGAGAGAAGCTTACGCCAGGGCCAGGAGAAAACGATGGAGGTTATCAGGATGGCAAACTTCGTCTGTGCGCTGGAAGAGGTGACGGCGATTTTGTTTCCAATCTATAGAAAATGTTAGAGCATTCCATGGTGCGAAAGACAACTCCGATACGCACGTTAAAACCCAATCCGAGGATGAAACCGAGGAGGACCATAGGACCACGAACACCTAGACGGTCGCTTGATATAATAGGTTAGCTGTCATATCGACAAAAAATCCAGGCAGATCAACTGAACGTACCAAGCCCAACCCCAAAGTAGGTTGCAGAAAAGGAGACCCCAGTAGCCAATGGATACCATGGCGTTGGATTGAAGACCGCTATACCCGAAGCTTGTGATCAGAGTTGGAGCATATGAGCCCATGACCTGTGGCGGCGCCATGCCAGCAATGGTGAAGCCAATGTGAGGGAGAATACGCCAGTTGGTGAACTACATGACATTGGTCAGTCACGAACATAGCTGATGTAAAAGTTCTCGTTGGAGTACATACCGTGCTCTTGAAGTCCTCCAGCGTGATGTGTGTTCCCACTTGTTTCTTGGAGGGATCATCACGGATTACTCTGTGATAGAGAATCTGGGCCTCCCGCTCGGTGAAATAGCACAAGCCTAGGAGTGACTTGGGGTTTGTGACTTGGTCTGGGAAGAATAGAAGAAATGTGAAACCAATTAAAACGGTGAAAATGCCCTCAAGGATGAAGAGCCACTGCCATCCGCTCAGACCGGCGATCCCTCGCATGCGGAGACTTCACCTTAATGTCAGCTTAGTTTCTAAGTTGGTGAAGGAGTAATTAGGGCCAATCACATTCCAAAGGCAATGATGCCTGACATCGCTGACGCGACAAGATTTCCCATGAAGAACCACGAGAAACGTTTGCTGATTTCGTCTCGCTTATACCACCGGGACATGGTGAACAGACAAGCTGGGATAAAACCCGCTTCGCAGAGTCTATTGAGAATCAGCTGCCATGATACAACATAGTTGGTTTGTAGATAAACATACCCTAGAAGCAGTCGAGTGATTACATATACTGTATAGCCCTTCTGGAAAGCTTGAAATGTGGCGACAAGCCCCCTGATCTTTCATTAGTTGCTTGAACGAGATAAGATAGGTCGAGAAGCGAAGCGCCCCCAAGATCGATCTAATCTTAGAGTGCTTACCATGCAATGATTTGGCCTCCGATCCACAGTGTAGGCCCGACCCTGTACAGGATCATGTTGCTAGGAATCTGGTGAAGGGTATATGTGTTAATAAGGGGCATTTTAAGGCAGAGTGAGCGACACCTACTTCGAGAACAATGATACCCAGGGACAAGAGCTGTTGGCCTGTGTTGAACTGATTTTGCGTGATGCCCACATCTTTGAAGAAGCCATCAGTTAATGCGTTGCCACTGATACAAGGATTAGTTTCTCCGAGCTCCTTTACATAGATGTGGTAGAGACCCTCACATGTTTCCTCTATCAAGCTGTAGTGCGAAAAATCCAAGGATCATGGTCGGCATAAGCAAAATGTCAACCCTTCAGAGAGGTGAGTTAGTCAAACACTCCAGTCTTCTCCATCGTCGCGGGCAGACAAACCTCCGAAGAAGGGTAGCCTCCTCCTCCTCTGTCCAGAAAAGATCATCGTGTTCCTCTTCGTGCTTTCTGTCACTGCCACTTGAAGAGGCTCGAGCCACCTGTTGCTCGCTGATCTCCTTGTCGGCTGCCATTGTGATACAATCGAGCTGGACAACCCGGACCTCGGCTCGGAACTATTGAATTTCGCTTGTCGGTCTGCAATTATTAAGGACCGAGTAAAATCATCGGGCCGCCCAGGGTTTTATGGAAAAGAATCTGATTAATGAGACTGAAATTGACGCGTCCGTGGTCTCACAAACTGGTCCGTTCATGCTTTGAAAACCACGAACCCTCTGCGGGTCGGCTGTGCACCGAGCCGACGCAGTTTGGTGGAGCATTTCACATCAAATACCCTCGTGGGCTCGGATGGATTCTTCAGTGACAGCTGTAGTGGAATTGCTCTTCCAGCCGAGCTCGATTGCAGCCCTCAGTTCGAGCAACGAGGTTGCGATTCTCGCTTTCGCCCCACTGCTGTCAGGGGTTTTGGTGTTGACGCTATCAAGCTAATGGATTGCGTGCTTGAAACTGTCTGCGGATTGCGCAATCTCGACCCAATCTTGATCCCCGTTGAATGAACTTGTCCCTTGATTGACCAATAAAAAGCTTATGTGTGATAGGGTTGTGTTCGTGTAGCTCCGGCATGATGCTAGAATCGGGGTCAGTCCGATATCAATGCACCTCATTTATTATTATGTAGATTCGTATTTGTGTCATGTTAGCTTGAGAACGAACGTAATATAGGTTGATAATTTCTTCCAGAAAAGCGGAACGTACGGTAGAAGTTCGCTTTGACATCGGTGTAGTTCTGAGAAGCAGTGATGGTCACAGCTTGTTAATTCATCACTGTGTCATTGATTGGTGACCCAATATTGCCACGATTCCGAGAAGAGCACCAGTCTGAAGTAGTCATATTCCCTTCGCAATGAGGATCCAGGCAACCGCAGCTGTTGCCGTGGCTAACTACCTGGCAGCGCAAGTAGTTGCAGCAGGACTGTTGGATGAGCAAATCCCTTTGAGCCAGCCTGGCAATCCTAAGCCCTCAGACCGGCCTAACATCATCTTTGTGCTCACCGATGACCAGGATCTGCACATGGACTCGCTCAATTACCTGCCAAAGATTAAAGAGAAATTGATTGACCAAGGGACACTCTACAAACGTCACTACTGTACCACAGCAGTTTGTTGTCCTTCCCGGGCATCCATCTTCACGGGAAAGCTGGCGCATAACACTAATGTTACCGACTTAAATCCTCCTTACGGTGTGTAGTTGGATCAAATATGCCCCATTATACAATATTAACCCCGGATAGGTGGCTTCCCGATCTTTGTCAAGAATGGCCATAATGAGAACTACTTGCCTCTGTGGCTGCAAGGCGCCGGATACAATACCTTTTACACGGGGAAAATGTTCAACGCACACACCGTTTGGAACTACGATAGCCCGCACCTGAAGGGTTGGAATGGATCGGTATGTTCCATCGAATAATATACCCCGTTGAACAACGGCTTGGACTAACACTGGCAGGATTTCCTCCTTGATCCTAATACTTACGACTACTGGAATGCGACCTTCCAGCGGAATCACAATGCACCGGTCAACTACCTTGGCGATTATTCTACAGACGTGCTGGCTGAAAAGGCATATGGTTTCCTTGACGACGCTATTTCTGCAAAGAAACCGTTCTTCCTCGGGATTGCCCCCATCGCCCCTCATAGCAACGTGAACAGCACAGTGTTAAACCCAGTCAAGGGCCCGGATGATGATGTTCCCGTGTCAGACGACACCTTCCGAGTTTCAATTCCTAGAAGCGCTAAGCGACACGAGCATCTGTTCCCCGATGCCAAAGTCCCCAGAACTGATAATTTCAACCCAGACGTTGAGTCGGGGGCAGACTGGATCCGCAGACAGCCCAAGCTGACACAAGAAAATGTTGAGTACAATGACCGTCACTACCGTGGTCGTTTACAGGCTCTCCAGTCAGTGGATGAACTTGTTGAAGGACTGGTAGAGAGGCTGGAACAGCACGGTATTCTCGATAACACCTACATCTTCTACACCACTGATAACGGCTATCATATCGGACAGCATCGCCTGCCCGCCGGAAAGGAATGCGGATATGAGACTGATATCAACGTCCCGCTGATCATCCGCGGACCTGGTGTTCCCAAAGGCAGAATTTCAGATTCGGTCACTGCTCATGTCGACTTGGCACCTACTTTCCTCTCCCTGACTGGCGCAAATCTGCGGGCCGATTTTGATGGGACACCAATCCCTCTGTCGGAAAAGGAGATCGACCTTGCTCCCTCCACACGTGAGCATGTCAACGTGGAGTACTGGGGCTGGGCCATTTCCGAGAGCAACTTTGGCTTCAATGGGGGGGACGACAAGAGGATATACAACAACACTTATAAAGCGCTGCGTGTCATTGGTGAGGATTACAACCTATACTACTCGGTGTGGTGCACGAATGAGCATGAACTCTACGAGATGAACGTAAGTTGAAGTCTTCCTAGTCGAGTGAGGATGACGATCTCGCTAATGAAGACTTAATAGTCTGACCCTGGCCAGCTCAAGAATTTACTTCACAGAGATGAGGCACTCTTGGCGGCACAGACCACCGTTCTGGGTTATTCTTTAGAGAAGCTCATCCCCAGACTCGATGCTCTCCTGTTAGTTCTAAAGTCTTGCAAGGGGGCGAGTTGCTCGCAGCCCTGGACGTCATTGCACCCCCATGGCAACGTTGTCACCCTCCACGATGCTCTTTCCCCCAGATATGACGAGTTTTACGAACAGCAAGTTCGCGTTGAATATTCATGGTGTGACTCGGGGTATATTGTGCCGGCAGAAGGCCCGCAGTTTGAGAAGGATGGCGTGGTGTATTGGGAAGGTTCCAACTGGAGTGACTGGACTTGAGTTTTGAATATTAGGTCAGGATATAGTTGAGATATTTTTCAGGCCGAAAATAAATACATTGTCTAGGAATTTATCTGTGGAATTAATCTCATTCCATTAGCTACCATGTCGAATTCAAATGTCAAAAATAAGCTATTTTTTGTGCGCTACTGAATATACTGACAACTATGACTTAAATCTAAATCTATATGCTAAGGACAGGAAAGCTTGCAATCAGTTGTTTGATTGGGAGTCTTTTCTGGTATCTCCCACTCTGGGTCGTCCAAAAGAAGTCTTGCAAGACCGAGCTCGCTGTCCACACTCAAGGCTTGGCGAGGCAAGAAAAGCTGCTCGTGCCAGGCACCACCGAGATTCAAGAGTAGAGATGTGATTTCTCGTTGGCCAATTCCTTGCGCCGCCCACCAACGTCCGCCCAGAAGCTTCAAAAATATCAGGTAATGAGCTAAGATGACCAAAGCCCGAGGTTGAAACGTGCGACAAAGCTCAACAAAGGGCATAGGAATAACAGTAAGCCAGGTAAGTGTACGAAGGACCAACAGTGATCCTATGCCGCGTGAAAGTTCTGCGAACAGCGAGCCGAGATATTGCAAACCGACGTAGTAAGTGTTTGCATCGGCATATTCTGGATCGTCTGGCCCAATTGAGAAAACCATCTGAATCAGGCAGTCTGGGATGTAAGATCCGGACTGTATGAGATTGATATCGGGCCTCATGAAAGGTTCAACCACTCCGAGTTGCCGCAGCTTATCGGATGTGACTACGCCGATGAGGGTGTTGATTCCCCTCCATATCATCATCCAGTCGACAATACATATCTCATGGACCTCTTTATCGCGGAACATATCGGTTGAGATGTTTGCGATTAGTATGGAGCAGAGAGCAAGAGCAGGAGTGGTCTGTTCGCTTGGCTCAAGAATGGCCCGTCGATACCCCTCTATTCCACGTGCGCGATACTGGAGGGCACGAGAGGTGCTGACATCTTGATCGAGCAACCTGAGTTGAAGTGCTGCAGTGGCCAGCACGCAGTCCATCAAAAAGGGGTTCTCGAAGGCTAATTGGGGGAGTTTGATCTTGAGAACATTGTCGAGACGGTCTGCTCTCTCCCCTGACTGAGGTCCTATGGGAAGGTTGTAACTGCTGGTGGTGTAAAACCAAAGCAATCTCAGGTCGGCGGAGTCCCTTCCAGTGCCAGCGCATAGAAAGGGGCTCAGGAGGGAATCAGAAGAAGCAGGGCTGCTGCTCCCCGGCGAAAGGGAAGAGCCCCGGCTTTCAGGGGACTGCCCGCCGGTACGGGAAGGACGTGCTATCGATGATGTGGTTGTAGGGGGATAGACACACTCGGCCTCGCGAACGAAACATCGGCGGCACGTTGGCTGGGCCTCATCACACTTGACCTTCCGGGCCTTGCAAGATAGGCAACCCTTTCGAGATTTGAAATGGGTCCTTTTGCTATGGTAGGGCTTCTGTAGGCTTGCTACTAGTGTCCTGGGTCCCACGACACCCAATTCAGAAACCGAGGGCTTCTCATTCGCGGGGAGGAGGATCGGAAGCTTCCCACCTGAATCGTACATGTTGGGCGGCGAAGTCGACATGGCACACATGCACAGTGGGCGAAAAATCCGACGGAGACAATCTGAGAGCAGGAGTGGTTGATTTGTTTGACTCTTAATCTTACGCTTATTCATTCACAGCCACAAATCATGACGATTACATTGCACGGCCCACACTGTTGTCTGACTTCAGGAGTTAGACTGACAGGGGGCTCGCATTCGCTAGACTGCCAATAGGCCAATGGGAGCTTTTTTGGTTGACAGGGTCCCTAAATTAGCTCAAACAGGCGAATGCGAGGAGAAAGATCACTGGCTGGATGTTTAAGACGTCTACGTTGAGACGGGGTACGATAGCCTTATGGATATTTCGCACTAGGGTGTTTTGTGGCATGCATCGCCGTGTAACCAATATGGCAAGATTCAGATCAATCTTCGTTTGGGGAGGGAAGAGTTTGAGTATGTACGATGTGAGTATAAGAGGATTTCAGGGCCCTCCGATGTTTCCACTGTCGAGAGAAGCAACGCAGAAGTTCCCATAGCCACGGTTCCCATACGAAAACCAATTCTTTTACGGCAGTCTGCTTTTGTTATCACCTATATCATAAACTTCAACATGGATGCTGAAACTGTAAAGCAAGCTGGCATCCCCCCCGAATACCTGCATCAACTGTCCAATGGATCTTACGTTCACCGAGGGATGTTTAACACTTTTGGTCCAAACGCGAACTGCACGTTGGATCTCTGTTCTATCGAATGGTCTTTGTTTAGATACCGACCAAGTCTCCCCGCCAATTCTGTTTTCCTCGCTCTGTTCGGCCTTGCCTTGCTCGTTCACATATACCTCGGAATCCGTTGGCGTACATGGGGTTTTCTAACTTTTATGGTCTTGGGTTGCTCGATGGTTATGCTTGGGTATGGCGGTCGTATCATGCTTTGGGTCAACCCTTGGTCCTTCGCGGGCTTCATGCTGCAGATTATTCTTGTCGGCAGCGGCCCTGTTTGGTTTTCGGCTGCTATCTATGTGACCCTTTCGCGAGCGTAAGTTTCTTCATTGACTTTCGAGAATCCATTGTTTTATCCAATACGAGCTAGATATGCTAACTATAGTTTCATGTCTAGTATTCGGTTCCTTTCTCCGGAAATCGCTCGTTTGCCCCCCAAGGTTTTTTACTGGCTATTCATCTGCTCCGATTTCATATGTCTCATTCTTCAGGCCATTGGAGGTGCACTTTCGACAACGTCAAAAGGAGTCTCTCAGGTTGGAGTTGATCTCGCGAGGGCTGGACTGATCATTCAAGTCGTTATTCTCATCGTCTTCTGTGGCCTTTTTGCGGACCATCTGATTCGATTTCACATGCTACGCAAGTCTAAGCCCGATGAGCTTAAGACACCTTTTGGCATTCGCCAGAAAGTATTTTTTGGGGGCCTTGCATCGGCCGTGGTTTTGATCTTGGCGCGATGCGCATACCGTGTGGAGGAACTCAGCGAAGGATACAGCAACTCGTCCAAGCTGGCAGATGAGGGCCTGTTTATTGGCCTTGAAGGAGTGTAAGTCGCTCTCAGCCCTTTTACTCGAGAAGATCTTCTAACTTTGACAAAGACTCATCATTGTGGCTGTAATTTGCCTCTTCTTCGGGCACCCTGGCCTCGGCTTCGGAGACCTCGAGGATAGGACAGAGCACTTAGAGTTGAGCAGCCTAGAAAAGTGATCCTATCTTGGTTATAAGGTCCTGGGCCTTTCAGATAACAGGATACCTGAAAGTCTAGGAATATGGGTTTGCACTATCGAACCTTTTCACCGCACTACACTAAACGTCGCTCACTAGATGCAGGAAGCCAGCCCTGTCCCTGGAGCAACATCGCCATATCAGTGCATATATAGGACAATCTCCTGCAAATTAGCTCTTGAATGGATTCACCCCTTCCCTCAGCTTGATCTCACTACGTACCACACTTACAAGATTGAGTTCTAAGAATGTAAAACTCGACTCATTGGTCGCCGATTCGCTCGATTTCCTTTGTCTAAATATTCAATTTAATTCTTTCACTCCAATTTAGCTCAGACTCCACAACTCCTTAATGGGAATGGAGACCTGTTAGATTTCCTTATGTAATGTATCTATAGAAGGTGGTAGCCTCTAGTTTAGTTTCTTAAGTTGTAGTGACAATTGCTAGTGGCAATATGGCGATGGCCTATGTAGCTGTTTGAGTACCTCAGAGGCCAATCCCTTGTAGTTGTAGGTAAAGTAACTAAATATTAGTTGGATACACTCAGCCTGGTGATGAACTTCGACCGCCTTTCTCCTCCATCCCCGAAGAGCATGCCTACATGTACTGAAACCTCCTTGGGAAGGAAATCTTCTTTCCTCTGGGCACACGTTCTTCTAGCTCTCACTCAGTCGGTGCATAAACTCGCTGAGAGCACTTTACTTAATTAAATCACTCACTTTAAAGAGAGGATAAATTGATTTACAAATATATAATGATTATTTCTTTTAATGTCGCTTCACTCAGTTATAAAGGGATGCTTTCATAAATCAATCTTATGACTCAATCTTATGCAGGCACGTAACACTTGGCGTGTTTCTAACTACATGTACGTTAGGTAATTGTAACCTCCCTGTTGCTATTCACGCTTGGTGCATTCTTGTCTTATTGCGACACTTTCTTAAACCGACCTTGTCATTTCATTTCATTATAATTATGTCATTTCAATCACCTGCTGCCGAAGTCGAACCGCCGCTAAAACGGAGAAAGATACGAAAGGGCACAACCAGTTGCTGGGAATGTAAGATTACAAGAGTGACCTGCGCGTGAATTGCAGGATAGTCCAACGCTCCCAGCTCTTGATACTGACATGCCTAGGTAAGAAAAGAAAAGTACGCTGCTACTTCGTCTCTCCGACGAACAAGGTCTGCGTTGGCTGCTCACGACGGCTCACGCCATGCTTGAGCCAAGAGTACGATGCTGCGGGCGAGGATCTCAACGGACTAGATGGCAACGAATTCGGTCAAGAAGCTGGTGCCTCTTTGACACAGAATCGGCAATTGGGACAAGAAAGTCATGCCTCGTCACCGAGGCATGTAGGAGATCTATTAGAGGACGTTCTCATGACATCCCCAACAGTTATTCCAAGAAATGCCTCTGGGGCTAACATCCAGCTTTTTGACTGCGCCCTCATAAGTGCGCCCTGCTAGAACATTCACGCAGGAGTTGCTTGTCTCTCCGCTAACTACCAGCGTGGAAGATCGGGTCAGAGAATCCAGAGAGTCAACAAAAGCCTTCTTCGACTCAGAGTAGGCGCTACAGAAGAATCTCCCGTGACTTGCACGCCGCCTTATCATCACAGCGTGATGCTGACCTCATCATTGCGGCAGGGAACACAACCTGCTTCCTGCAATTCTTCACCCGGCCTTACAAGGACCTCTTCTGTGGCAACATGCAGCCACCGTCTAGCCTCTCTGCTCTACCTAGTCCTTCCAGCCACTCAGTCCTCCTCGCCCGGACTCTGCTCTATCTCGCCGATGGAATTCAAAATCTACACCCGTCCACTTTCAACGCTGAGCAGCTAAGCCTTATGTCTCATGCTAAAGCTATGCGAGGATTCTTACGCATAGCGTCTGCACTAGTCATTAGTGATGTCGAGATGCTCAACTCTCTCGAAGGACTAGAGTGTCTCATTCTTGAAGGAGTATACTATATTAATGCCGGAGACCTGCGTCGTGCGTGGTCAGTGTTACGGCGAGCTATTGCTCTCGCTCAGCTTCTGGGCTTACCCAAAGGAGACACCGGCGGTCTATTTATTCTAGATCCTCAGTCGATGGTATGCCCTTCGTTCATGTGGTATCGAATCATCCATCAAGATAGATACCTATCTCTTATGCTAGATCTACCTCCCGGAACTGATGAAGCCGCCATCACGGTTCCGGAAAGTCTAGAGCTGGGCGATTGTCCATCTGAATATCTCGAGCGTATTCACTGTGTCTTGACGGGACGAATGGTGGCCCGTAACAAGATCAATGAAGAGGGCCTTGCAGAATATTCGGAAACATCGACTATTGATAAAGAATTGCAAAAAGCTGCCGAACGCATGGAGCCTCAGTGGTGGCTGTTACCAAGTACGAAACGACAGGCCAACGGTGCTGTTACTGGAAATGACAAGCTTGAAGATGTGTTGCGAATCCTGGTCCACATCACGCATTTCCACCTTCTCATCCTCCTTCACCTGCCGTACATGCTTCTTTCTTCTCCGGAACGCCCATATAACTACAGTGAGGTCGCTTGTGTGAATGCAAGCCGTGAGTGTCTGAACCGCTACATACGATTTCGGTGCATGGACAAAGTCCCTTTTTGATGCAGAGCCATCGACTTTGCGGCCTTCATCGCCTGTCTTGCCCTTCTTCTGGCCCATCTTGAAAGGTCCTGTCGCAGCCCGAAAACAACATGTATTCTTGCACATCATCGCCTCAGCGACCGTTCCATGGTTGAAGAGGTGCTTGGGCTTATGAAGGCATTGGATCGGGAAAGTAATGACGAGGATGATGTGCTGCTGCGCCAGACTGCAAGTATCCTGACGCACTTATCCTCCATCACAGCGGATGCCGCGAGCCAGACGAATGACAGTTTGATGGATGTCCCGGCAAGCACTGGCACAGATTTTTCAAGTCATTGTCTTCGGGTCGCGATACTGTGCTTTGGCAGAGCAAGCATTACTAGGAATGGCATCCGTAAAGAGAAGCGGTCGGATGAGAGCTGGCATGCTGTGAATGAATCATCGCCCTCACTTCCCTTCTCTGTCAGGCTTGGATTACGGCAAGAGGAGTCATCGGGAGCCATTTCGCAAGGCGATTTGTTGACAGGAAGTTTCATGCAGATGTATACTCAGGAACTTTCCGTAGACCAATTTGCAGAATCCGACTGGGCTCAACAAGAATTTAACCCCTCGTCTTTCGAAGAGCCATTGGTAATTTCATACGATTATGGTATGGGAACTGATTTGTTTCTACCTTCCACGCAACAATCCGACCAACGACCTGGGATGAACGCGATCTAGGGCATACATTCTCAGGCCTGAATTAATATACTCGAGCTCACAAAGGCCGCGATCGAGATATAAAAGCGAAAGAGTATCCAAAGAGAAACTACATTGACGGAATATGACGACCTCATTCTTATAATCATACTTGGATAGGATCGTAGGAAATTTCTAAGAAAAATCTCTACAAGCCTAAAGTCACAAGGGAGGAAGTCTCTATAGTTATTAGTCAAAGGAAAACCTCACACTTAGATAACTTATTCACCATCGTGTAAGTCTTTCATCGCTAAATGAATACATCACTGTATAGTCTTCCTTATTCCTGTCCAAGTCCCAGTCAAAATTTCAACCGCATGCACACAGACATTGTTCGAGCTTCAGCAAGACTGTTTGCGCGAGTGCCAGTAAGCTCTTCGCCTTAACAACTTAATCTCCCTTAGATATAGGCTTCAAACTTGATGATAGCGAAGAAGAAGAAGAGTTTCATTGAAAGAAGCTTGTTAATGCGCTCTTGGTGGTTAGGATCATTACATAGGCTTGATGCTTTAGGAAGATGTGTGGTATATGATTATGGTGCTCCCTCCCCGACAGGGAGGTTTACGCCATTCACATCCAGCGCCGCCTCGCTCAATAACCACACAATGCTTCGCGCTACATCCGCTGGATCCAACAATTTGGTGTGATCCCTGCCTTACCGAGCTGCTCCTCGGTTTCCTCTTTCGACATATGACCGAAAAACTCACTCGTCATGGCCGTGAATGTGTTTCCTAGATGTTGTCAGCAAGCGCGAACTGTACCTATTTGTGTCCTTATAATTTCTATGACTTGGTATTCTTCTTCCAATTTCCTAGTGTGCTCGTCCCATGAAATTATGGGATGGAACTTACCGGGAGAAACAGTATTGGCACGAATGCCCAGAGGATATACATCCTTGGCAACACAGGCTGTGAAATGCGCACACGCGACTTTGGAAGCCCCATATGCAAAAGCACTGGGTCCTCGGATCAACGACGCCATGCTCGACACATTGACAATGGCCGGGTGGCTCCCCTTGGGCATTTCCGCCATGACGCGAACTTGGGCACGAGTACAGTACATGATTCCGTTGAGGTTAACTCCCAAGACGCGATCCCAATCTTCGTTCATCGGCTCGAGGATTGCCGGATGGGTGGATGAAAACGCAGGTTGGCTCACACCTGCAACGTTGGCAGCGCCGTGGAGGGCGCCGGACTTGGCTTTGATGGTAGCGATCCAGTCATCGACCTGCTTCGGGTCCGAAACATCAACGACGTTGGTGTAGATTTGGGTGATTGGGTTGATCTCGGTGACCTCGTCCTTAATCTTGGACAGGGCTTCACGGTTAATGTCTGCTATCCAGATTGCGCCCGCGCCATGATGGGCGAGGAGGCGAACGGTGGCAGCGCCCATGCCGGAGGCGCCCCCTGTGACGCAAAAGACGCGAGACCCGAGTGAGACACTGAGTGATGGCAGATGAGTCATGATTGCTGATGGACTTCTGTTTGGTTCTAAGTGAGCTGAGATGGGATAGTTTGATGATCTTTCGAGTGGGTGACAAGAGACCTGGTATGGGGTAAATTTATGTGTTGGTAGCTTTTTATAGATTTAAGGGGCCATGGAGGTACAAAATGTACTCCGATTCTATGCCAAAGCTATATCGGCGGACAGACTTACAATCCTAGAAGCACATGCTGAGATTTCCGCCGGCCATGCCTTTGGTAATTGCTCATCCGCCCTCAAATGGATGCCCATGGCTACAGGTATAGGCTCCTGGAAGCTAGATGTCTCTGTAGTAGCTTAATTCCGCCGACATTTTGAGTTGTCGACCAATCAGTTTGTTCCGCCGAAATTGCAAGCTTTTCCCCTATGTTCTCTTCTTCCGAATGCTTCCTCCGAACTCTTCTACCGACTGTACGACCCACTCAAATCTCGGATGACCTTCAATCCATGACACGGAATATACTTCCTACCTGAAGTGGGGGATTATAGCCTCGGCGGAGAGATAGTCTCGACGTCCAGCTTAACTTCTAGGCAACAGCTAATTCTTATTAAAGCGATCATCCGCCGTTGGTTCAAGAACACCCTTCAATTGTCTACTAACTTTTAAATTCAGTCATCTATTGAACATACCAATATTCATCTTTGCCCGTCCTTGTCACTTGTTCTAAGCTTTCTCAGTATCCGACCTGTGTAATGGATTTTCAGGTCCCCCAACTCGACTTGTCCCAATATGAATTTCCTCTACAGGCCTTCATAGGCGGCAAATTTGTCGACAGTACGGGCAACGGCAAACGGACTCTTAAATCTGCCGTCAACGATGAAATTGTCACAAAAGGTTGTCCCGTTATGGCTGCAATTACATTAAATCTTCTAACAAAACTCAGAGCTCCAGTGGTCCAATTCTCAGGATGTCGATCTGGCAGTCGAAGCTGCAGAGAAGGGTTTGCAGCAGTGGAAGTCTATGAGCAGGGTAAGCCCTATGTAATGTGTGACGTGATATATATGTGCTAATAGAGGATGTAGGAACAACGGCGAGATATGCTTGTCAGGTTTGGCGCCCTTATCAAAGAGAATCGACAACAGCTACATTGGCTCGAAGCCGTATTGGTTGAAAAACGCTCGCTTTAGCAATTTCGAGATAGGGGCTGCCGCTGACCTCTTCACCTGTAAGATTTTCTGTTCTTGCTTGTGTCATCGGCTTTGAGACTGTTGTTGAATTGAACATGCTGACATGAGTACGATGATAGACTATGGCAACATGATTGACAAATTCAGTACTGAAGTTTTGCACGCGGAGGACGATACAATGAGGGTATGATGCAAACCAGATGGCCGGATATTCCCACTCCCCTTTGTGACTATCCAGCGCTCATAAGAAGAATATGCAGTATACTCTCCGACAGCCGTGGGGTGTTTGCGCCGGCATCTGTCCCTTCAATGCCCCTCTTATTACACTCGCGATGAAAGCTGCCCCCGCGTTAGCTTGCGGAAACACCATCATCATCAAGACCAGTGAGACAAACCCCTTCTCAACCTTGTTCATGGCGTCCCTCTCCTGTCAGGCTGGCCAACCACCTGGCGCCCTCAATTGCCTCGTTGGTGGTGCTGAAGTGGGGGATGCTCTGGCGTCGCATATGCGAATCCGCAAAGTCAGCTTCACTGGAAGCGTGGGCGTTGGAAAACTAATCCATATCGCGGCTGCGAGATCGAATCTCAAGAGCGTGACCACTGAGCTTGGTGGAAAGTCTCCCATCATCGTATTTCCTGATGCCGATCTACATGGGGCACTGAAGTCGGCAACCATGTTTCTTATGATGAATGGACAAGGATGTGCCCTCGGAACCCGACTTTACTTGCATGAGTCTATTGCCGATGCATTCGTGGATAAACTTTCAAGTGTCATCCAGGCACACGCGAAGGGTCTGGGCTGGGACCCCATGTCACAGACAACCTTGTCTTCGCCGCTTTATCACCACCGGCAGAAAGCGACTGTCATGTCATTCCTCGAGGATGGGCAGAATGAAGCTACACTCCTGTGGGGTGGTAGAGCTCTAGGAGAGAAAGGCTGCTACATCGAACCTGCGCTCTTCATTGATCCTTCTCCAGACGCTCGAATTCTCAAGGAAGAAATCTTTGGTCCTATCCTTGTAGTCTCAAGGTTCTCGTCGGATGATGAGGTCCTCAAAATGGCCAACGATACCGAATTCGGGCTCGCCGCCTATGTTTGGACCAAGGACCTCGGACGGGCCTTGAGATTTGCACAGCAGCTGGAAGCTGGAACTGTCAGCGTGAATGGGGCTGGAGGGTTCAGCCCCGATGTGCCTATGGGAGGTTGGAAACATAAGTTTTGCCAATTTTAATGCTCTTTCTAACCTTTGGGAACGACTATGGCATTTTTTTTACTTTGAACTAACCTCCTTGTCCTTTTTCAGAAAGTGGCCAGGGACTTGAGAATGGGAAGGATGCAATGTTGGACTGGACACAGTCAAAATCGGTGGCAATTACCAGTTGAAAGGTCTTCTTCTCAAGGCTTAAACCAAATCATTGCTTCAACAACGTGTTTTAGTCTTCATTTGAAAGTCCTGAAATGATCTCTCCTCTCTCTGTTGCGAGAACGCCTTCTTTTACGTTGCCATATTTTTGCTCTTTATATTACACAGTCGATAGAAGAATCTACATAAGACACAGCGACCAATCTATTTAGACCTTTTTCACACATTGCCTCTTTCTGCTAGGGTTAGCACGATATTATGGGACTCAAGTGGATAGAGTAACGAGGACTGACTCATTTAAAACTGGCAGCATTCTCTTTAGATTGGTTTGATTTTCGGCTTGTTGAATACTATTTATCTTCTCTAAATTTCTTAGACGAAAGACATGGTACTTAGCCCCTTTCTGATGGAAGCTCTTTGGAAAAGGTTTTCAGGTAGGTCTAAGCTACTGAACTAATCCAAACTGGAAATTATAGAAGACACAGCTTCTTAGACTCACCATGTCAACCAGATCCATGAGCCTATTAGCCCTAGCCCCAAAACCCGAGCAATATTACCAGCCAGTAGGATATTGATCTTGTAAAAGACCAAAGCCTTCCTTCGGGATCGCGTAGAGAGTGGCATTGTTATTGTAAAGCTGGAAGTCCACGCCTTCACGAGCAACATTATTCCCCCACCATGAAAACTCCACACCCTGACCAGCACCAAATCCGAACACGAGCGTTGTGATCAGACCAGCAATGGCCACACCAACGCTGAGACCGGCCCAGATCAAATAGGCGTACTTGCCCCACCAGGCCGTGTAGCGTCGCTTAAGATACCACTGGAAGACGAAGGCCAGGTACATCTGAAGCGTGGCGTAACTCAGGTTCTGGTTTCCTGCCCACTTCAGGGCACCGGAGAGAGCGATGGCCGGATTAAGGCAGGCCATGGTGCTGGCAGCAGGTTCCCAGAAGTATTTGTCGAAAAGGGCAAAGGATTCTGATTCGGTCCGGCTCTTGAAATGAAGGCGGACGCGGGGGAGGACCTTCTCGCCGACGATCCAGGCAACGCCTAGGATGGCGCCGAGAAGGAAGCACCAAGGCAGAATGGGGTACAGCTTGAACATGTTGTTAGTGCCAAAGGCACCAAAGAGAATAGTTGACGACCAGATGGAGTGAGCGTACTGGCAGACCATGTACTGGCGGTTGTTCCATGTGCAGAACGTGCTGTCTGTGTTAGCGTACCACATGAGAAGCTCAATGATACCACAGTAGATTAGACAATTGAAAATGACAGAAGAAACGTGACCACGGAACACGGCGCGAGGAGGGATGCCGGCGTAATGGGCCTTCTTCAAATCAGCACTGAAGCCACCGGCCATCTGCTCAAAGGCGGCACCAAGCATGAGAAGAATAAGCTGAGGCAACGGCTGACCAGGGAACCAAACGCCGGGCAACACTTGCCAGATGATATTGAGATCAATGCCAGTGCTGGCAATGGACTCAATGACGACCCAGGGGATTGTGAGCAGGGCACCGATGCCAGTAACGCCAAGAATTGACCACCATGGAGTCTGTGTCGGCCAAGCGGTCAAGCTGATAATAGACACGGCAAAACCGAATGCGAAGACGATGCCGTACCACCATTCAGGAACCTCTTTGTACCTGCGCATCATACGTGTCTGACCGTCCACAAAGCCGGTGTAAATGCTGCGTCGCTTATAGGCGTTGACAATGATACCGACAAAGGCCTTTTTGATGGCAGCCCAATACTTGGTGAACACATAGACAATTGAAAACGTGTAGTACACGAAATTGCAGCCGGTGACAAACAAATTGGCTATGGCGTAGTACGGAGGACCATACTCGAGGTACCTGTCCATGTCGATACGCTGGGTCCCGTCGCCGAGGACACGAGTAATATTGTACGCCTGACCTTGATTATCAAAGGCACCGTTTGAGTTGATGGGCATGTAGGCACCCCAGAAGGCGTTCTTGTAGTACATGATGAGGATAATGACACCACCAAACAGACGCATAACGTACTGCTGCAGTTGAGCAAAGAACGGCGAGTTCATGGTCTCCATACCGGACACATTAGGGTCGAAGCTAGAAATAGGGTTGAAACCCATACCGCCGTACGAGCCTGTGACAACAGCTAGGTTGAAGTTGTTGGGTGCAATCCACGTCATCCAGTTAAAGAGGCGAAGTGACACGAAGAACTGGTTAGGAATCCAGAAGTAGACAAGGAAGATGACCGAGCACACCAAGAACATCCTATAACGCGATATTTTCCAGCCATTAACAGTCTCGCGCTTGTTGTCCTGGTTAATCAGCGTGCGGTTGAGGGCAAGAACAGGCAAGACCTTGGGCCAGACTGCTTCGACAGGGTAAACACTGAGACGGCGGAGAATACCAGCCATGCCGAGACCATAGACCTGATTAGCGAGTGCGAGCATGATATTGAAGCCGAAGGTGGCCCAGCGCTGGTTGAAAAAGACAGGCATGCGGAGCACGAGGAGACCAGTGAAGTTACCGATGCTGGAGGCGCCAGTAAAGATGATGGTGGAGAATAGCTGCTCCTTTGCCGTCCATGGTCCTGGGTTGAGAGTGTACCGTGTGCCGCGGATAGTGACGCCCCAATCTGGGAGAGCCCAAGCTGCAAAGCGGCCCATTGGCACTAAGAGAAGCTGGACAACGGAGCCTGGAATGGAGATGCCGGGTTGGCGAGGTGCAAAGACTGTATATCATTGTTAATATTTCCCAGCCTCGTGAAATTCAGAGGTGTAAGAGATATTGAGATGACTTACAGGCATTGACAGCAGTGCAGACACAGACCCAGAAGTATCCAAGAGCATAGGCTCGGATACTCTCACATGATTCCTCGTGGTCATCATAAGGCAGTGTCACAGCGCGCACTTCAGTGTATGGCGACCAATTATGGCACAAACCAGCACGCTTGCACACCTCATATTCCCATTCTCCCTGCTCCATCTCACATGTTTTGTGGCCCTGAAGCAGCTGACGAAAACGACGTAGCATCTGCTGGTCAATTGTATAGTCATTCTTTTGACTCTCAAGAAGCTTCTCTAGAGTATCGAGGGACTCATCCACGGTGAGGGTCAGGACCGACACCGCCATCCGGTCGGGATCGCAGCCAACAGGCAGTGTCTCACCGTCATGCCGACCAGTGTAGTCCGCCTTGATACGCTCAAGCCACTCTAGAGGCGGGAACAGAGGAGTGGTGGAGTCAATTGGTTGCTTCTTCTCTTCAGAGACGCTTGTGATCTCAGGCTCGCTGGAAGGCAAGGCCTCGACGACATGGTCATGATCGCTAGACATGATGCCACTTGCTGGACGAAACAAAGTGCTGCATAGAGTTGAATCTAGGTAGTATTGTTTTAACGTTAGAGTGCTTAGGAGGTTGGGGACCAAGGGGCTGGGGAGACCATTATACACTCCGCCGGACAGATACCGGGGGGCGACTATTTAGCTCAAAAGAAGAAGGTGTACTGAAGCTGCCAAGCAGGCTCATGGGATCAGTTTCGAGCGGGGTTATCGTGCTACGTAGTACAGTCCTATACTTCATCCAATTCGTATCTCCACTTTCATCCCCTTGGTTGTGGTGGCGAGGATCGACCAAGAGGGGGTGATATGGGAGGCCCAATAGTCTGTCGAGCACGATTTTGAAGCCACCCGGAAGAATTGATCCTTGCGGTCAAGGATTGCGTAGAATGGGTGTTGGTTGACCTGGTGTAACAATGGCGTAGGCCAATAAGAGGCAATTTAATCAATGAAACGCACATCAAGTATTCAGGCCAACAGAAGTTCGGACATTCACGTGGTAAATGCCGAAGAACCCTGCAACACACACCAGCTTTCCATTGAGAGCACAGAAGCTGCTCATTCACAAAAGCGAGCCAGACAACTCTCGGCGCTGCCATTTCCGGAATTAAACAAGGACAGATAAGGACATGATCATGGGGATCATAATCTGGGGTCCTTTTCATGCCAAGCGTACTTTGCGAATGCACCCCGCAACAATGTCAATACCCCGTCCTGCCTGTTAAGGTTAAAGTAAATAAAGACAGTGCTAGAAAAGCGATAAACAGTCTTTAACCATATTGTTCATCTGCCAAGAAAAAATCATCTGATGCAAGAACATGCTGAATCTGTACATGATAATGTATACCTCATTTTTCCGCTTTCAATCTCCGACCTCGAGGGGATTGCTGATAGCGTTCCGGGCAAAAGCTTGACTACTCTACCAAAAAGATCCCTCCGAAGGGGCTAAGTCTTTATTGCAGGGGTATGGAATGATAGTTGATGACCTCCCAAGGCCAGGATAAATCAATTGCTACTTCTAAATAGCCGACCCAACTGCCCCAAATAGACTTATTTGAATGCTTAAGTATGAACCAACACAATTCAATCTAATAATCATTTGGACAAAGTTGAAGGGTCTCAAATAAGATCAACATCGAATGCCTTGCTTAATATGGATGACGATATTAGCCATTAGCCGCTGTGCTCCTTCTAAGAGACAATAAAACCCTTATCATCCAAATGAAGCTCTATCCATTGGGGAAGGAGTCAAATCTAACTCGCAACATAATAATTAAAGCATTTAAAAGCGAGAACAAGGTTGTGTCAAGGTTGATCCAATGAAACCTAACACGATGCTCTAGGAATCTTGCAGTGTCCACTTCACCTAAAGGGCCAGATCTTCTATATGAAGTATTGCGTGGCGTCACTTTCGCAATCACATCTTCATTGCTCATCCGGTCGTGACTAGAATAGGTTGATAGAGTGAGAGTAGGTGAAGAAATTTGCAGCCAAGTGCTCGTCGAAAGAAAATATTGACATAAAACAAGCGATCCCTGGATGGTTTCGGGGATTTGATAGAATCAGTTCGACCGTGGACACCAGGGCTCTTAATTAAGCACCAAAGGTCTTCGATAAAGCTTAGGCAAGTGAGTGACGGCCGCGAGGTAATTGCAGCTGCGAAGGTTGTGGCGCGAACCTTCTCTTAACCTCTCGGGACGATTCTTGGTGCTTGTTTTAAAGTATATAACTACCTTACCTATATCAAATGGCTAAGTCAGATGTGGCCCAAAACAGCCTTTTCTATTGGCTGTTTGGGTTATTCTTGCTTTATTTCTTTCATAACACCGCATCAGAACACTTCGGAAGGCTGGGAGGCTGACACTATAGCGCGTTCGGGAGATTCAGGGTCGGCCGAGAAATGGTCACACAGCCGCCCCTGATCGGCCAACGAATCTGCCGGGTTAGGGCCTCGACAATCTATGTAACAGGAACATCGGGAGGCAGCGAGCGGTATTAATAACGCAAGTGGTGTCCTGACGAAGTGGGGATGCTGGAAAGGTTGGGAGCCACTGTTGTGCTGCAATGCTGCATGTTATGCATAAGGGCGGCGTTAAACGATGGTTCTGGCCGAATGGCGTGGCAGGCGGAATTGTCTTCGATAAAATATCAATTGGCCCAGAACGTTCGATTTTGTCAATTAAAAATGAGGCCACAATGAAGAAACGTCGAGCGCACAGCCAACCTCAGACGGCGTTATGCCAACGGATGAAGGTGCTCAGCCGGAGCTGGCCTTGAGGGAGATTCTGAAGCATAAACCACATAAGAAGGTGCCTATTGGATTGGCCACTCACCTGCAAGTATGGGTTGGCGCATTGATGCTGTCCCACAACCAGAGGCGCAAGGCCTGCGGAGGATCTGCAGTTCATTCGTTCGTTCATTCATCGAGCATTGACGAGGCGGATCCGCAATCAAGCATCCCCCGACCGTGAGGCGCGTAAGTAAGCCCCGACGCGACGGCCGGTGAGCTGGCGATGCATCGGTTTGTCTGGACTATCATGCCCCCGACACACTCCGCGTTTGCATTTCCGTCGGGAGATTGTGAATGGTACGATTGTTTGCATCCGATGGGCCCGGCGGCTGCGCTGTCGAGATCAGATTCGTCTGTCTCCTTGGGGCATGAATGGCTGGAGATCAATTGGTTTGGAGAAGTTTGATTTCATGCAGGAGCATTGCAGTGCTCCATTGGGCGCGTGAGTTGGCATGCGGGAAAAGGAAGTCTTCATCCTGATGTTGTATTCTCCGTACATCGAAGAGTGTACTCAAAAGAGATAAAAGGCCACTATGATCCTCGAAGAACTCCCTTTTCCTCTCTCCTCATCGCCCTCTTCTCTCAAATACAACTCAACAGAACCAACAACCTTTCAACCCTTCTCAGCCTTCAACATGTCCGCGTGAGTATTCCTCACCCATACTACCCTATCCAACATAGAAAGGAGCCAGTTTCTAATATAAATTCATAGCACCGCCGATAAGCAGTTCACTGTCCCTCTCCCCACCGCCACTGGTCTTTCGACCCCTGCTGGTAAGTTCTAAAACTTTCTTCCATCTCTCAGACCATTATAATATACTGACGGTTTTTGAACGACAGGCCAGCTCATCAAGGGTGCTACCCAGGATGATGGCAAGCTCCGTGATGCTGCCCTTCTCCTAGGTATCAAGCTCGACCTTGAGGCCGAGGTCCACCTGACTGCCCGTGTCAAGGGTGATGTCGTTGTTGGTCTGTACTAGATGTACTATTGGTGAGAGAGAGCGGTAGTAAGGCCTAGAGGCTCCCCATGGTGAGTGGCTAGATCAAGTCGTCAGCCACCTCCATTTATATCAGCCAGCGAGTCGGTTTAGCTTCGGGTCAACAAATAAAAACATCTTATTCTTTCAAGTCTCGGTACATTTTACTCGTGAACTTGGCTAAGTAATGTGTGACATATGAATGCATCTACCACACTTGAATCCCGGTAGCTCTAGAGCCATGGAGTGTTCTCCGGGCTTGACCCACCGGGTCAGATAGTGTTCAGGAATATCGAAGGCATAGAATATCGGTTCTATTATAGAACCATGCATTAATCGTACTTTAAAGGTGCATTGAACCACGAACCTCCCAATTTCACTAAATGCGTTCAGGTGACTGACACATGCATATGCATGTAAAAGCAACCATATTATCTATCCAATGCCTCAACAGAAATACACTGTCAGACCCAATCGACGACTCAATTGGTTCTGTCGAGCCCATTGCCCTCTAGCCTCACCCCTACATTGTACATCATAGGAAGCTCGTCTTGTTTGGCAGGGAGAAAGTACAAACAAGCTCCAATAAGTTCAAGATCAAGTGGTGTATAAATATCGAACCTTCAAGTTTGCAAATCAAAATTAGTAAACAAATATGAATCATTTTCCTCTTCCCGGTCCAAGCACCCCAGCAACAGAGGATCAAATGAGGTCGTCACTGATACTAGCATCATACTGTAAACTAAAGAACCTGAGTCATCAAGTAAGGCAACGTGCCAGAGTGGTTAATGGGTAGCACTCGAATCATCTTAGTGATGCTATGACTTCGGTCGCGCATGTTCGAATCATGCCGTTGTCGAAATATTTTTTTTTTTTTGTTTATCGCTGCTGGATGACTAATCCTTTTTTGAACTTGCAAATACCTACTCAGTGCTTAAATATACAAAAGACTCATACTTCCGTTCTCTTCTCCATTACATTTCTCAAAAAATGGTTTATTTAGGAACGGATTGAATGCCCTACCCTTTAATAAAAAATCTGCATTCACTCACCCTTCTTCCCTGATCTCAATGATTAAAATGTGGCTAGGTGTAATCGGCGTGGCTCTATAGGGTAGCTATTTGATTGTAACAGGGCTGAGGTTGGCTTAGGCGGGAGCTATAGGACGAAGACAACACTTTAGTTCGATCTATCTAAAGATGGAATGATCAAATTAAGAACAAATAAGATTCTAGTGAGGTGGCTTATTGTACTTTATAGAGCAATATCGATCTGAAGGAATCAAGGCGTAGGGGGCTAGGTGGATGGCAAGACCTTTTCCATATAGAACAATGGCTCTAGAGGGCACTCACAAAGGAAATGTACAGCCCAGAATTGAAGCCCAAAGAGAGCTTCGAGCCTTTCCAAATTAAATACTCGATGAATGCTCAGTATAACCTCTAAAGAGCAATACTTAAATATTATTCAAGTCTTGGAGAGTCTTCGTAAGATTCATCGTTACCCGCGCGGCTAATGTTTCTTGCTAGCTGCCTTGATGGTCTCCTCTTTGGTTTTTTTCTTCTGAGCAGCAAGGTGATGCTTCAAATTTCCCGTTGGCTTTTTAAGGTTCTTCAGTCGAGCCTAGGCGCAGGAATAGAACAGTTAGCTGCTGCATGGCTGAACTAATAGCCAACTTCGAAACATGGAGTTGATTTAAAGGTATTCGTTCTGAAAGGCTCCTTACCTCAGCCTCCGACTTTCGATCTCGGAGGTAAAGACTTCGAGGTCTGTGCTTGCTAGCAGCCTTTATTGTCTCTTCTTTCGACCTATGCTTCTGAGCAGCAAGCTGTGGTTTTATGTTGCCAGCCGGCTTTGACAGCTTCTTCAAGCGCTCCTTCATAAGTAGCCAAGTTAGAAATCACCTTACTTTATTTGTCATATTGGTGAAAGAGAGGATCTCAATAGCTAGGGAATTTCGAACAGATTAGCGTACCTCGGCAGCACTCGCTCGGTTGCGAGAGTATAGACCTCTCAGGAGGAGTTCTTCAACAGCTCCTCGATCAGCCCGCGAAAGAATGTTGGCGAGGTCGGCCCCACGGGCTGTAAGGTCCTGCACTTGACTATCACCATCGAGAAGGCTTCGAATTTCACGCGCAAAAATCTCAGCGCCGTTGTTGGAACGGGTGTTGCGTAAGGAATAGTCACTCTCTCCATGGAATACGGCGCGAGTTGGTGTGAGGCCAAGCGCTGTAGTAAGAAGGAATGCCTTGAGAGAGGCCATTCTGAGATGTAACTGAGCTGCGAGAAAATAAAAATTGCAAGCGAGAGAATTTAGAGAAAGGAGGAATAAATATCAACTTTGCAATTGAAATGTTTGTTAGTTGACATGGTATCGGAATCTCCAGGGAGTGAACCTCCTTTAATAAAGATGTCCCGTCAATCGACTTATTAATTATCTAAAATTAGGTTACAGCATTCCGGATTTTAATACCGAAGACACTCGGAACTTAGGTGTTAAGGAAATTGGAGGTGGAATGCAAAACAGCCAACTTATCCTAGACGAGTAGACGCGCGGGTCGGCAAACCATCATCTCACCACCCTGGCTCATCTGCCACGCCGAGACTTGCGAAGGACTCCAGGCCAAATGTTATCAGTTGATCTCTCCAGACATCTTTCATCCTCCACCATTGCTAGACGGCATTTATTTAAATCGAACTCCTGGTAGATCTCTGGTGCTTTCCTGTCTGAAACATTGAATTCTCTTAGTCTCACGTATCACTGGTCTTTATAATCATTAGACGAGAAGATATGGTAAGAAAAAAAAAAACAGAACCATGGTAGGTAATGTTGCCAAATATATCTCTATCATAACTTTGAACTTCCTCCTGATTTTTACTTAGCTCTGCCAACGATCGCGATCTCGTCATCCGACAAGCGGCCCTGTTCGACCTGCATGCCGTACGTTTTCTGCACGTAAATCTGCCCATCCTTCTGGTTGCTCTTGTGTATATCATCAAGCGGAATGGACTCAGCGACCATGACGGACCTCGACCTGTTAGGCACCAACCCGTCTGGTCCCCGGCTCACTGAACCGTCTCCACCATACTTGTGACTGAGTCCAGAACGCTGACTCGACTTCTTTCCAGTGTAGTTCCTGATATTCCGTGTAAGCAGCGCTTTGAGTGGCAGCAAGGATCCCACAATGACCGCCGTCATGGTCTCGATGGCACCCCAGATGGCCAGGCCGATCATGTCCACCGTCTGGCCAATTAGAATCTGGCTCATGCGGACGAGCGCAACCGCAATGATGATGAAGCCGATGCTGAATGCGATGCCCAGGCCAATCTTTTTCTTTCGGTTGAGTTGGAGGGATGGGAGAACGGCGATGGGGAGTGCCATGATCATTACGTCGGATGCGATGTCGACGGAAGTGGAATAGATAATGTTGAATCGAGACATCCACTTCTCGAAAGGTTCGTCACAGTTCCCTGAGAGTGACGTGTTATCAAATTGCAACTGGAAGAGAACGGAAATGAAGAAAAATTAGTCAAAAGACTACATGGAGATGCGTACCTGGTATAAAGTAGTCACCGGGGTTGGTGCAAGTCAAGGTGCTTGCAAGCCAGCATCCAATGTATGCTATGGTCGTAAACGCGACTACTATGAACCAACATATCCGAATCCACTTGGTTGGCTTCACAAGAGGATAAAAGGCAGCCAAGAAACTGGCTTTGACCGACCATAGAACTGTCCAGAAGAGCTTGATGACTGGGAACTGAAACCGTAACATTTGCGACATCTGAGGAAAAACTTGAGGGTCGTTGGCGGCGATCCTTCCGGAGGTGAGGTAAGTAAAGAACCATAGCGAGCTTGTCTGTACCGTCTGCAAGATCGCCATTGTCGTCACGCAGAGCCAAGCCCATACCATCCAGTAGTCGTCGAACAATAGGCGGCCGTTCTGGCGCCAGCGCACAGTGAGGCGGAGGGTTACGAAGAGGGAAGCAACGGAATAGCATGTCCAGATGATGGCTAAGAGACCGGTGTGGTTGACGTGTGCGGCAATTCCCCTCAACGGCGCGTCAGGATAGGCCTGAGGGACCTCTGTTGACGACCCCGAGGACGACATCTCGTTGATGGAGAGACAATGAATCAGTTAGAGACAAAGAATCCCGACGAGTAAATAGAGATCATGCGCCGTTGATCTTCATTACATGATGAAGAAGGAACGAGTGAAGGATGCCCCGGACGGCAGATGGGAGTGGAGGCAAGACGTAGATCAAATGGGATCACGACTGAAACAGGTATCGAGACTCTTCATGCTGTACTTTTATCAGATGCATCGAGTCCCCTAAAGGAAATACGTAAAATGGACACCACCGCTCTTCTCAACCGGGAAACTACTAACCCTGATTCTGGGTGTGCAGTAGCACCCGGTGGGTGCATCGTAGACGCATAAGCGAGGCCTCTCGGTCACTCTATCCCTATCAAGAAAGAAGAAAAAAACAAACTGCTGCTATACAATACCCAAAATCCTTAACACTTGCCCCTGACTACCTCGTTTATGCCTATCAGGCTTTGCGTTGTATTACTGGACGGGTTATTTGATGTGAGTTACCCCCACCCTTGCCTGGCCTGGGCTTCATCCGACCCTCACCTGCGGCATCCGAAGTCAGATAGGATGTAAGACATTGCCTGTGCTTTTGGCCACTGCAGGATCGCTCTAGCCAAGCCGGCGGTATTTGGCGCTCCTGAGTGGTTTATTAGTGATCCTGGTACATTCGATGAGGGCCCGAACACTAGGTAGGGGCCTACGTTAACCAAGAGAGCCGGTTCATCTTTGCTTTTTGCCAGCCCAAACTGACACAGCCGCAATAATTGCTGAATAGCCGATATGAGAGTCCACCGTAGGCGTGAACGCTCCGAGTCTACTTGGGAATTTTCACGTGTGACGAGCTGGAAGGATGGCAAGGTGTGTGCGCCACAGGTGAGAAAACAAATTTCATCACACTTACCTGACTGTGCCTTTCCTGCCAAAGACGGTTAATTACTCAAGCTGTTGGTTGTTGCATGCATGCATGATCCTGCACACGAAACCGACACTAATGCATCGGGACATTAGCTTGGGAAAAGATCATCTCCGAATGTCACTAGGTTGTCGTCCTCTCTCACTCTACATGAGAGCTCACATATGGTGAGACAATTATTTCATGTAGGGTTGTGAGGGTGGCGGGGCGCGTTCTTTCGTTTCTTTTTCTCATGTGCGTCAATCTCCTTCGTGATTGCCTCTTAGCCTTGATGATCTCGCGAGATAATGACCCATCCCTGGTGCTCGTTCCGGATCTGCCTCACTAAACAAGCTCGCTTGATAATCATCACTTAGTGCCCGTCCACAAGTGGCGGACGGCTCGGCATTTTTGGCCATCCGGGCCATGATCCCTAATATGTTAGGTATTTACCTTGGCAGATTGAAAACATGGTTAGATACATACATGGGACCCTAGCCATTGTTAATCTGGAAACCTTGGACCAACCTGCATGAGCCAAGTGTGATGACCGCTCCCCAGAAAAAGCAAAGATGCCCAGCCCCATTCCGGCCCCTGGGTCCTTTCAGCCGGTACGTGATAGGAAAGGTGTGATAAACCGAATGTGCTCAGACGTTCTATTGTCTACTTGGGCTAAGAGGGGATTGGTTCGGGTCGTGAGGGGCTGAGGAGGTATTTTGCTCTCCCTTGCTTCTAGCTCTGCAGCTGAGTTTGCTCGTAGCCGGTCCTTCATCAGCCGAACGACTAATCCGGTGGAGGTCTAGCCGACCAGACATCATTACGCTCAGCCTTTTTGGACACCAAGGGAGGCCTCTACGGCTTGGTTCATGCAACTAGGGCCAACTTGTTTACAGCTGAAGCTTGGACATGGCAGCCAACAACAGTACCAATCAGTTATGAGCTTGTTGATGGGAGGGGCCGGCCGACCTTGGCTCCAATAATTGAGGGTGGGGTGCATCAATAGACCGAGGAGCAGTTCATCATTTCATACCACGGACGACCAACATCATGACTGACTGTTCGCGAACAGTCAGCAGCAAGGGTCCAAGCGAGCAGGACGGACCCTGGCAGGTTTGTCCGTCTTGCTTGGTTCCTGTGACTGTGTCTCTGATGGGCGCGAGGGATCACGCATCTAATGGGCCGCAATTTCTCGACTGCTTCTTTGCTTTGTTGATCGTCGTCGCAACACTTTGCCCAGTGTAGATCACAACGAACCGAAAACACTCTACACGATGTGGTCTAAATCACTGGTGCTTCTCTTCGCAAGCGTCCTAGCTTCTGGACTTGTGCAGCCAGCTAATGCTGGATCAAACACAGGATGTCGCTGTGTATGTTTCACCCTCCATCCCTCGACGCATGTCGCGTCCACTAACCGCCAATCTGCCCAATACAGGTCCCAGGAGACAAGTGCTGGCCGTCGACTGTTGGATGGAAGGCCATCAACCTGCTCTTGGGCAACACGTTGATCAAGACGGAGCCAATTGCCCAATCCTGCTACGATGGCCCTGCCAAAGACCTCGACCACTGCAGCTATGTCACCGACATGTGGACAGACCAAGACTTCCAAGGCAGCGATCCCATCGGACGCGCGTACCCTTACAATATCACTTGTCCTACGGTCGACTACGATGCGGGCGAGGTCCCCGAGAAGCAGTGCATCCTCGGCCAGCTGCCCACATACGCCGTTCGCGCTACGAACCGATTGCATATCTACGGTGCTCTCCTTGTCGCGCGACTGTATAACATCCGCTTGACTGTATCGAGCACTGGACACGACCTGCTGGGTCGCGGCGACGGTTACGGCAGCCTCGCGCTTTGGCTGCGCCATTACAGGAACGATATCAAGTTCAAGGCGCAGTTCCAGTCTGCCAGCCGCTGCGCAAAGTCCGGCTGGACAGGCAGCGCCATCCAAATTGACGGCGCATACCAGTGGCGCGACGTCTACAAGGTCGCGCAAGACAACAATGTCATCGTCGTCGGCGGCGGCTCACCCACGCCTGGTGCCATTGGAGGATGGCCATCAGGAGGTGGTCACGGTCCTGCGACGCGCAATTACGGCCTCGGCGCAGACCAGATCCTCGAGCTCGAGGTGCTCCTAGCTGACGGGCGCATCGTCACGGCGAACCACTGCCAGTACACGGATCTCTTCCGTGCCATTCGGGGCGGCGGTCCAGGATACGGCATCGTGCTGAGCAGCACTGTCAAGGCGTACCCGAACGTCGACACCGTCACCGCCCACCACCTTACCATTGTGCCCAAGAAACACAGTCATGAGAATAAGGATCTTCTTGATGCTGTGTCCACTCTCATGCAGCTGTATCCCGATCTCAGTGACGCGGGCTTCGCTGGGTATGCCTTTTGGTTTCGCAACTACCCTGGCAACTTCATTGGCGACAGCCCGTCGGGTTATCAGCATGGCTTTTGGACAATTGGAAAGAACCAAGATGCGGCAGAGAAAGGCTATGCGCCTGTGCGAAAGGCACTAGACAAGTACAAGGATGCTTTGATTTTCAACGAGACCTGGGCAACCTACAGCGACTACTGGTCTTTCTACAAGGCAGAGTCTGGTCTCTACGACCCTGTCGGTCAGACTTCCATCCTCACATCTCGCTTGATTGACCGTGACTCGGTCAAGGACTTTGAGGCTGTACGCGGCGCAGTTGAGGTTCTAGGCGGTGGACAGGAGGAGATCGTCTCCAACGTCGTGCTCCTCGTCTCTGGCGGCAAGGTATTTGAGGATGCCAAAGACACAACTTCGGGCCTTCATCCTGCGTGGCGCAAATCCTCTTACGCTATCATCACTGGATCAGGCGTGCCGAAAACAGCCTCAAATGAGCTTCGCAAAGCGCAGAACGACAACATCACTTTCATCAAGGGTGCTGCGACAAAGAAGCTGGCACCCAACACTGGCGGATACATGAACGAAGGTGACAGGAATGATCCTGATTATATCAACACTTTTTACGGACCCAACTATGAAAGCCACCTGGCCGCCAAGAACAAGTATGATCCGGACAACATCTTTTTCTGTGCATCTTGTGTGGGCGCGGAGCAGATGGTAGAGAGAGTTGACGGGCCGTTGTGTTATGCCTAGAATTTTTTAAAGGCAGACGCGCCATGTAATGTAGGGGGGGGGAAGAGGAGGGTCTGGATAAACTTCTAGATACATATTCAATTCGGTTAGCAATAACCTGCGTCAATAGGCAGAATTTATTAATTTTTCGAGTTATTGCGATGGAGCTAAACCAGCTATTGAACACGGGCGTCTTTCCACTGTCCCCGTTCCTTTGACTGATCTAAATTTCCATCGCGAGATGAGGCTTGAATCATATTCACCTGGCCGAGCATGGAGCGATGGCATTTGACCTACTGATATATACCTCTCAGAACGTTGGAACCAAGGACAGGTTCATTTCGATGGACGTGGACAGAACACTCATGATTCCCATGACATGAGCTGACGAGTTCCAAGTACGACCATTGATGCTTTACCAGCGTCGGGGATTGACATGATTCCTAAGCCCCGACGGCTACACATTCCTTGATAGCCTCTTTCAACAGCCAGCTTAGATTTGCTTTTATTGTGTTCTAGAGCTAGGAATCACTTTCTTTAGATAAGATTAGAGCGATCAGGATTAATAGATTGATCACATACGCAAAAGCCATAGGGGCAAGGAGATCTAAGTAGGAGGAGCGGAAGTCGAACTTTTCAAGTGCGCCACTGCCGGTAGTTTAGCCAACTGCTTGACATACATCTTTTGAGAATGCATTAGAAGAGCTGCATGGAGAGATGAATAACACAAATATCGCTTCCCAGATGGGACAGCACAAATGCCGCTTCTCAGATGGGACAGCATATGAGCATTCCATCACACTGACGCATCATCACTATCCCGGCCAGCGCAGGATAACATTGACCTTCTTTGGCATAAAGACGGGGAAATTAGGATTACAAACTCACGTGCTCAAAACATCAGACGAAAGGACATGGAACTATCACATCAAGTTCCTACTAGAGTGACAATCACCTATCGTAGCATTGCGACAAGTTAGACTAGTCCTTTTTACCCCTAATACCTATAGCGAAGCCGACTTCTGGAGGTTGTCTACTCTCCATGGCGGGTTGAGATGTTTTTGAGGTCATAGCTAATAGCACCTTAGATTACACAAGGATTTCTCCACGAAGCAGTTATAACCGCCACTTGATTTCACGGAACGTGATGGACGACTCCATGCTCTTGGAGAAGAAAAAGAAGATACTCTTAAGAAACATAGTGTTGTCTGGATTTGACTTGAGAGATGTTGTGTAGATGGATGAAAATATCAAGATAGCCGAGACTTCGCCGATCAACCAACGATTTTGTTCCGGGAGCTGCGCATTGAAGAAAACGTGGCTATTTGAGGCAAAGGGTGATCTGTGGATGGCTTGTCACGTTTTGCCTCGAAATGATTGCGAAAGAGGCCAAGGGCACGACGCTTAGAGAGCGCGTTTGATTTCAAGATTGTAGCGTCATTCCTGGATGGAGATTGAAAGCAGGCAGCAAATGAGATTTGATAACGAGCCCTACTTTGTGGGAAGTTGGTACGTTCGGGAACCAGGACTTAATATCGCAGATCATGCTTGCGTGTTGAATGCCCTTTTTATTGTTTTGGAGATAGTATCCATATGGTGGCATGCAAGTCATCCGTTTCGTTGAATGTTATTGCGCATTCTATACTAATTATCGGCCACCAACTTTAACCGGTCTGTTCGTAGCGTAGGCTCCAACGAACTGAGCCGTTCATTTATCGTATGAACTGAGATGGCTTCGACATAAGTAGAATTCCCCTGGAAGCTAAACCAAGTGGCAGCATCCCAATGCTAATTGTCTTTGAGAAAGTGCTACTTTCTAACAAGCCTTCCCTGTTTTGGCAGACTAGAGTAAGACTGTCTCTGCTGCCAAACTTGGGAAGAAGCTAAGGAAAGTTGGGAGTTGCGTGAGGCCGTCATGGGATTGGCTACAGGTTCACCGCCATTCGACTGAAACAAGGTATAGCGCACCAAACTCTTATCATTAAAGTAAGAAATCCGATTTTTATTGGTGACATGGAACATAATAATTATAAAGCAGCAAGCTTCCTATTTTATGATATTTGGCTTAACACTGTGCTAACTGCTTCCATATCGTGGAAATTCAACAACGACTCGGCACATAGCACCCATTTAACCATTAATTAACCCCTTACATTGATTAGTTATTGGGTGTTTGCCTACGGTCTTAACGAGGTAGAGCCTCCTAAGAGAGCATTGGCAGTGTCGCAAAATCGAGCCGCTATGATAGCACCTTGCAAATAAGCAAACTATCCATCCCGGTTCATCCCCTAGCGTATTCCTATGTCAGACTCGCGCGCGGCGTTCGGATTAACTAACCAGCCCCTGTTGTGTCTGAAAACATTTTTGCCCAAAGAGGAAGAATAGCTAATAACTGCCCCCTCGCGAGAGGTAGCGACAGACGGACCCGCCGGAGAGTAAGCTCGTCGCCAGGGGCAGATTTTTGCCAGCTCCTTATAACTGCCGACCCAGACCTCTGCCCGCTTGAGATTTGCCGAAGCTCTCATCTGTAGTGTCGTGTCTCCTTTGGACGTCAAGCGGCCCAGCATGTTTGCCCGGATCCTGCTAATTGGCGCGGTTCTGATCGCCTCCCTCGCGTACTTCCTGTCGAGCGGTGAGGCCGCTCCACGCCCTCCCTACATCCAGGGCAGGAACAAGACGGTTCTGTTCCTTGCCAACAAGGAGCACGGCCTCTCCAATGTGCACCTGTCGACGACATACGCCCTCCTAGAGGGCTTTCCGGACCTCGAGGTGCATTATGCCACTTTCCCTGGAGTTCGCAGCAAGGTGGACAAAATATCCAAGTTTGCCCGGGCTCAGACGCCGGCAGCTCGCGACGTGATCTATCATGATCTGAAGGGTGCGTCTCTGGCCGAGGCGTGCGAGATGGAGAAGGAGCTCAGATACCCAGGCATGGACTTCCAGGACACCATGATGGGTCCGCCTGGCGCAGCTGGAATTGCCAACCTGGCCAAGGATATCCAATGGTGGATCTCACCGTGGAATGCCGAGGACCACATGACGGTGTATGAGGAGATATCTGATCTCATTGACGAGGTTGACCCGGCTGTCGTCGTGCTTGACACGCTCTTCAGGCCGGCCATTGACGCCACAAGAGATAAGAATCGTCTGCACGCGATTGTCACCCCAAACCTCCTGACGGACAACTTTCTGGGGGACCAGCCGCACGGGAGCATGTTTTGGAAGTACCCAGCGTAAGTTTCCGCAACATAAAACAAGGAGTATTCAACAAGGAGATTTAACACTCGTGCGTGGTAGATTGGGATCCGGCTTCAAGTTCCCCGTCCCGTGGCATAAGATACCCGAGAACATTTATTTGAACATTCGTATGATCAACGCCCTCTTGCTGACACCCGGACTTTCCGCCAAGAAGGCCGTCCTGCGAGACAGGGGCATCAAGGAGCCCATCAATCTCTTGGGTATGCACCGAAACGACGTGCCGTGGATTACGATGAATACCGAGGGCGCATCCGTCCCCGTCGATTATGTCCCTCCCAACGTGACCAGCGTAGGCCCCATGTTGATGGATTCTGCGCCTGCGCTTGAGCAGGACCCGGAGCTTGCACAATGGCTCAAAAAGGCCCCGACGATTATTTTCAATCCGGGCAGCCACTTCCTCGTAAGTAAAGACCCTACTACCTGTGGCATCACAAGTAGTTGAGCGCAATAAGATATGGGGAGTATCTGACGTGGTCTTTTTAGGTCTCAGAACCGCGAGCCAAAGCCGTTGCGGCCGCCCTCGCCAAGGTCATGGCTGAAAGCAACGTCCAGATTGTATGGAAGCTGAAGAGGCAGGGCGAATATTCAGATGAATTCCTGGAGCCTCTACAGCCTTATCTCGCAGCAGACCGGATAAAGGTGTCGGAGTGGCTATCGGCAGATATATATTCCTTACTTCAAACCGGCGATGTCATTGCATCCGTCCACCATGGAGGATCCAACTGCTACCATGAAGCAATTGCGTAAGCTCCTCTCTGTTCCCCGAGATCTCGGGTTAGTCGCTAATCATCGCCCTTAGTTCTGGTGTTGCCCAGGTTGTCCTCCCAATGTGGATTGACCTGTACAACTTCGCTGCTCTTGCTGAGAACATTGGTGTTGGAGTTTGGGGCTGTAGGGAGACGAGTCCCGACTGGACGGCCGACTGTCTAAGCAGCTCTCTGCTCAGGGTCATTGCTGATAATGAGGAGGGCGCGAAAATGCGTGAGAAAGCGAAGCAACTTGGAGAGAAGGTTAGGTCAGGCGAGAAGGGCCGTGATCTCTCTGCGCGCGAAATTGCAAAACTGGCATATGTGAAATAGACTGTTGATACACGAGGTCACGTTGCAGAAGGTGATTTGGCACAAGAAAAACAAGACAAAGGCGCACCGTGCTACTGATACTAGAACTAGAAGATAAGTTTGCATAGAATATTACCAGATATTGCTCAATTGTGATACATCTTGACGATTTGTGCTGTGCTATGTATATTAAGATCGATAACTCCACGAACCTAAAATATCTTTGTTGAAATTAGGAGACACTATTCGAATCTAACTGAGGCTTCGACCGTGATAAGCGTGGGTTCAACCCAACATAACACGAATAGCAGAGATGATGGCCAACCCGGACATCAACAACGCAATTCGCCAGAACCTAAACTCCGTCATGCTTGCCCAATGGTCGTATAGACCACCAGTACATTCCCAGATATGATCTCGTCTCCGCCACTCAATGCTCTGCATATCGTCCACACCGTTAACCGGAGACATTGAAGTAATCAACTATTCGAGATTATATGAAAAAGACAGCAGATTTAGCGAGGTCAATTCCTGTCTACAGTTGAATGAAGCTTGTGCTGCCGGATGGGAAATAGGAAGATTGAGCTCAAGACTGCCATGCCGAGCAAAATAAGCCACACATCTCGGAATGCTTCCAGGAACGAAGCCAAGGTGCCATCGTACCAGCCTTCTGGTAGCCGTTTCAAGTTCATTGAGATCGTTGATGATCAGATCAATTTACCGTTTCGCTTTGGTTGATTTGCCAAATATCCCCGAGAGCCGCTGTCCCAATGTGTTCTGATATGCAGCAGACACGATAGCTAACATGAGGGTGCTGCCGATGCTTTTAGCCATGTCTGGGGGCGTTATTATCATTAGATTCCATCGTCTAAGCAGATACTTAGCTAGAATTCACTTGCAGATCGCAGATGTCACGACTGCTTGCTGGGAGCGGCCCACGGCCGTGATGCACGCAACCTGAGTAGTCGTTGCCGTTGTGTTGTAGCCCCCCCACGACAAAGAACAGCGCAAGAATTGTTAGCCAGATAGGGCTGTCAGAGCTTTGGAAGGTAAACAGACTGGCCCCAAAGGTAAATGCCAGCATGCTGGTATATGCAAGCCCAAAATACTTGCCTGTTCTGGTCATCAGGAACCCGGCACCAAATGACGGTATCAAAACAGCAAGGGATGAAGAAAGAAGAAAGAAGCTTCAAGTCGGCAGTGGTAGCAGAGTCGCCTAAGACTTGTAGGTACAATGGAATCTAGAACATAGATGTCATGAATATCATGACCGTAAGCAAGCTCGTGAGGCAGGACGCGAGCACTCATCAAGCAGTAGCCTGACCGGGATAATTGGTTGCGGAGTTGTTATCTCCCAAAAGATAATTGCGATGAGAAGGACAACAACCAGTGATATCGTTGTCAGTGTCACTGGCTGTGTGTCCATGCGAGCACAGTCCCGTCAAAAAGGCATGATTTTCCTCAGCCTTGACGGCCGATGTTTCAATGTTGCCCCTTTCAACCAGCTCGGGCCGGGAAAGGCTGGATACATGTAATGTCGGAGCTACGATACTAAAAAATCATTTCTATTCTCAGCAGTTCTCGCGCGGATAGCCTGTGATGCCATCTACGGTTGTGCCTTGTTCAAGAAATGGTGTTCAAGTAGGCCCTTATTTCGCGGCAGCTGGACAAGGCGTTCACTGAGTAGACTGAAGGTGTAGTATAAAGCTCAATCCTTGTCGCTCTACTAATTATCGTGATGGATGAAGAGGGAAGGCGCTTACAATCACATTGACAATGATGACCCTACTAATTAATTGATACCCAACTCTCCTAGAATAATCATCGGTATATTATCGTGGTTTTTCTGCTTCTCTTTCTTTTTGATATTCTATCACTGGATTAAACGATCTTGTTCGCTTTGATGCGATCCTTATTATGGGAGAGTTGATACATAGATCATTGTCACATTCGAAAATACCCCCATTTACGGAATCAATGCAGTATCGATCCATCTACTAGACTTAACCGATCACGTAAAGCTCTATTTGGCCCGACCAATCACTTACCGCTAGTATTTAACCATGACACGTAGCAAAGGAGTCGATCACGGTCGTCCGGAAGTTCCAACTGAGTGGCGGACCCTCGGTTGCGCATGGAGAAGTAATGGCTTAGGACCCATAGATAACTAGCATTGAAGTAGGGGGATCCTAGTCGCAATGATTCAGCGCTCGCTAGCTCCGTCAGATTGATGGATATAAGACGTGGGAGAGCAATGCAAGACTCGAGACTCCTGGCGATCCCCGTTTTGAGGGATTATTGTGCACAATGCAATTTGGGAGTAATTCATCGGTCAGCCATACCTACGATAAGACTACAGGAAGAGCCTGATTTGAAGAAGACACGCTGGAGTCACAGTGTCATTGCAATCTTGAATGAAGAGGCGTGTGAAATGCGAGAGAATGCGTTTCAGTTACCCCTCAGTGGTATGCTAAGAGAGATTTAAAAGTGATAGACTCAATATCATTGCTAAGAAGTCAAGTGACCAATGCCAGCGGATTTGATTTTGATTGCATTCATGGATTTGAATTTCTACGAGAGGATTCGTGGAGTGAGTGAGTGGGGATGAAGCGGAATGGTGCCATCGCTCAATCAGCCAGGGCTCAGGCCAATGGGCGCTTCATGATCTGAGATGACATCGATCTATTCATGTCTGCTCTGCAAATACAAAAGAGATATATTTCTTTTCTTTCTTCTTCGAAGATCTCAAGACGCTCACCGAATAGCGTTCATGTATAGGCATGAGGATAGCTACACGATTGTAGAAAGCTTGCATTGACAAGAGAAAATCATATCCTGTAACAAAAACGCGTGATCGGGCCTGAGGAAGTAAATTGCTTGTAGATATGGCTTTCTCACCACAAGGGTCCAGCCGATAACCCACTTCTAACACCACCAACCCCAGTTATCCCACCTGGCACATGGTCCCAATGGAATGTACCTGCGAGATGTCTGTAACATGCAATGCAAGTTAAAATTTGAGCTTCTTCCAATTTGTGTTTGAAGGCCACAAAACTATAACATGTATTGGTTGCATCAGGTTGCCTAGATGTGGGAGTATAACACAACACTGAGATGCTTCACCCCCTGCAATTAAGAACCAACTCCTCGCTTGAGCAAGATCCGACGTTATTATGTCATATGATCTGATGAAACAAGGTGGCACCACCTGCTGCATAGCGTGACGACCGAAGAACGAACTTAGTATAAATGGGTCTATAGCCAGCTCTCGCGTCACCGCTTCACATCTCAACCATCATACCTAACTCATCATTAGCAAATACTGAATCTCAATTGAACGATGAGCGGCCTCATGAGAATCGGTATGTTCCGGGCAGTGCGCCCAGCCGCACGCAGCGCGACATTCGTGGCACGTCCAGTAGTAGCCGCGTCCCTCACCAGCCATCGAAACTTCACATCAACCCAGCGATGCCTCTGTTCGGGCTGCACGGGCTCATCGGGCCATAAATGCTCCCGCCATACCGCAAGAGCCGCCGCCAACCTCACAGCCAGTGTCAATGCCAAGAAGAGCATAGGCAAGGCCGCGCCATATGCCACCTCAAGTGGCCCTGACATCCCGACGGAGCAATGGGCACAAGTACTGGAGGAGACGGGTGGCCGTAAGTACCCATTGAAAGCTCAATCCCTCTCAATAGCCAGCGCTGACCCTTACCCATGAACAAGGCGTGGTCTACAAGAAGATCCCTGTTCCGACACCCGCCTCAGACGAGGTGTTGATTAACATCAAGTACAGCGGTGTTTGCCATACCGATTTGCACGCCGTCAACGGTGACTGGCCGCTGGCTTCCAAGATCCCTCTTGTCGGAGGGCATGAGGGCGCAGGGGTCGTAGTTGCGCGAGGCGAATTGGTCCAGGATGTTCAAATTGGTGATTACGCCGGCATCAAGTGGCTGCACGGCTCGTGCATGAGCTGTGAGCAGTGCCGCCAGTCCAACGAGTCTCTTTGTTCCGAAGCCTCGCTATCAGGCTATACTGTCGACGGATCATTCCAACAATACGCCGTGGCCAAGGCTGCCCACGTGGCACGAATCCCTAAGGACTGTGACCTCAAAGAGGTGGCGCCCATTCTCTGCGCCGGATTGACCGTCTATAAGGCGCTCAAATCGTCCAACGTCCGACCTGGACAGACCGTCGCTATCGCCGGAGCGGGCGGTGGCCTTGGGGTCTTCGCTATTCAATACGCCAAGGCCATGGGCCTCCACGTCATTGCCATTGACGGGGGTGAAGAGAAGCGCAAGGTCTGCTTGGAGTTGGGCGCCGATACCTTTGTTGACTTCAAGACAACACAGAATTCCGTCGCTGACATCCGAGAGGCATCGGGCGGACTGGGCCCTGACGCGGTATTGCTTCTGGCGGCCAGCGAGAAGCCCTTCCAAGAAGCAAGCCAGTATGTTAAGAGCAAAGGCTCTATTGTGTGTGTCGGCCTACCAGCCGATGCATTTGTCAAGGCGCCCGTCTTTGACACCGTCGTTCGGTATGAGATTCCTATTGTAACCTATGTAAGCGACCATAATAACTAACAAGTTTACAGAGAAATCAGCATCAAGGGAAGCTACGTCGGTAATCGACAAGATACTGCGGAAGCCATTGAATTCTTCAGGCGAGGGCTCATCAAGGCCCCAATTGAGTGAGTTTCGCACAATCTAGTGAAGACACAACTAACTAACTGTTAACTCTAGGGTCGTTGGCTTGTCAGAACTCCAGAAGGTGTATGACCTAATGCAGAAAGGAGCAGTTACCGGTCGCTATGTTGTTGACACAAGCCGGTAACATTCTATATTTTCTTAAAGAAATAATTATCTGGCGCTTAGGTGGTCGTTGAATATGGGGACTTGCTCAACACGTGTGTCTGATTCCGGCTGAGCAATGATGATTTTAAATAAACGTAAATACATATTTCATTTTCTTGGTGATCAAATGGGCGTCTCTTACAACCAGCCTCAGTGAATTTTGTGGAAAGGCGCTGGGCTTGATAAATATGCCCACCCACCCCTACTCGTTTTTCCTCAATGAAAAACTCATATTCCTAAGAAGAGGAAGGATGTATATGTAAGCTTTATCTGAGCTCACGACAAAACCAGCGATGCAGCATGACTCATGCTTCTTGTAGACCGGCTAGTCAGATGATGCAAATGCAACAACGATGTTTCAGGCCAGTTCTCGTGCTCTACCTACGAGCAGCGAGCAGCGGTAAAATGGTTCTAAACGGGAGCTTTAGAATAGCTTAATGTATGTCCTTTGTCAGGCATGCTTTATAAGTTATCTCAAAACATGGAGTAATGTAGTTCGCAAATACCAGCCCAGATGAAGGCTTGGATTCGATTAATGCTGAAAATTATAGGCCGAAGAGATTTCTACGAGCTAAGTCGGAGCAAACCTTCCGATCGGCTTCTTATTGTTGAAAAGAGGAAACATGTCATGTCACATCGAGTTACTGCAATAATACCCAGTAAGCTGCATATGTTCTTTGAGTACCAACTCAGGTCAGGTGGCCACCCTCACGCTTGCTGAACAAGGTGCATCTTTGTAAAGTCAGCCACTCGCGGGCACCATCCGGATTCTAGATGCATAAATGCACCGATGGCTATGCTTGGGCCTGCATTATATTGAAGCAGTCACAAATCTTATTGCTTTTGCAGGTCGTTGTTTGTCCAAATTTGTACAAGATTGACACGTCCTGAGACAAAACGCGGCCCAAAAGCGCCCAGCTGAGCCACCAGGCTCAGTTCCGCCTCGTATTCATGCATACTAAAAACGCCAAGGAGTATTTTCACCGCGAAACTAGCGACGGGCGGCTGATGGGCTCTCTGGGGCTGAATGCAGCTTTCAGCTTACCCCTCGGCATCATGCGGGCGGTCTTAGGTGCATGAAGCTCCGTAAGAGTTGCAACTACGGTGAACGGTCCCTCAGTTAATGGTGTCATTTGATTTCATTTCTGAATACTGTTGCTACTTTTCGTCACCATCATCAGTGACCCAATGATGTACGATCTAGCTACAGCCCATGACTTTTATTTGCTCATTCGCCGTCCAATTTAAAGAGCTACCTCTTTGCACAAACTCCGACAGGGCGTCCCCAAAACTGGCAAGAATAGCCAATACAACAATAAACAGGCTGAGTGCCAGGAGGGATTGCGCCCCCGCAGATACCTACATATTTTTTGTTAGTACGGCAGGTCCCTACTGAGGCTGATAACAGTCACGGCGAAGAAATACGCATACCAGCTTTCGAGCACTCTCTCTTCTCGAGGGGAGATGCTTCTTCGGTAGCAGCAGAGATGTCAACGACAGGAGAGGCTACGACGGAAGCCACAAGCCAGGTAAAGGCAAACGAAGTAATGGAAAGTCTCATGTTGGATAATCTTGGTGAGAAGATAGATATCAAGTAAAATATGTGGGCGTATGGAAGTTAGAGGAAACAAAGCATGCCAAAGCTTTGGGAGGGACATGGTATATATAGGTATCTAGTCCGAGTAGAGGATGGAAAAGGTTATATCCCGTCTTACCGATCAGCCGATAAAGCGGACCGCGGAGGCTCGAACGTTAGTGTGGTGTGGGATGAAGCCAATACACAGCTGATAGTCTTGGTAAACCCTGTCGATGCGCTTTGGGTTTCTAAACATATTCGGACTTTCGTCAATGTCACTAATGTAATCATAGGTTATGGGAAAGAAATCTAAGACCATTCAAAGTGTTCAACAAAGTCTACATAGATTAGTATATCTTAGATTTAGGGGCATATCATATCCTTTGGTAGATCTAGCTTCCCAAGCAATGGCGGAAATTGTACTAGCCACACCCTCAATGTTGTAAGCAAACATGTACCCCTCATAGGTTATTCCAATTATGCAAGTCAGTGAGACTGTTCGAGCCCAATCCTACGCTGACAATTTGTGAGCTTCAGCTGGGCTCCAGCTGGCCTCGACCCCGCCCTTTTGCCCAAGCGTCTGTTTGTCCAATTTCCTTTTTCCTTCTCCGCGACGCTATATCAATTCCATCAATACGCCATCTTGTCTCTAATATTAGCGGTTTGCAGCCTTGCCGGCTATTATCGGAAACGAGCGGAGATCATCCTTCGCTGGCGAAATATCCCAACTCTCATCTTCGTGGCTGAGCACCAGGCAAGGACCTCCGCATCGCTGCCTCGGACGTCCCAAACCTTCTCCCTCTCGCACTCTTCGGAACTCCTTCGAGAGTCACAGACGTATGACCCCGTCTAAGTGAATAGTTGTACTATAAGTCACGGTGATCGCGGGAAAACCGAATCATTTCCCGACCCCCACCCACTCCGACCTCGACAGCCCTAACCTGAATATCGAAATGGATGCCCTCGTTGCCGTTGAGTCCACAATCGCCGTTGTTGAAGCCATCTATGAAATATATCTGGGGACCCAACACCCCAGAGACCAGCCGAATGGGTTTGATGAAGTGTGCATGGACCTCCCTCGCGCGGCAGCCGTTCTGCGTAAGGTAAATCGACAGCTCATCCGTCCAGCCTTGGATGGATCATCCACAAAGGCCCTCCACCCTCTGGCCATCGCATGCGAACAGAAGGCCAAAATGTTGCTGAAAATTTTTGAGGCGTATGAAAAAGAGGTCAGTCATGGACCTCTGCTCGATTTCGATCGCTCGTACTCTCTGCCCCGCTTCGAGCTAGCAGATGAGATAAAGACCCTGATAGGAGATTTCTTGAGAGGCTTGGATGAATTATCTAATCTTTGCCGCCATGAAGTTCAATACAACGAATACCAAAAGTCTCGAACTGATATCCTCCGGACACTCTATACCTCACCGTATTCGGACAGAAAGAACAGGAATCCAGATCGGGTCCCAGGCACGTGCGAGTGGTTCGTAGGCCACCGCGACTTTCAGCAATGGCGAGAAAGCAAATCGTCAAGCATGCTCTGGGTGTCCGCAAACCCTGGGTGCGGAAAGTCCGTCTTGGCAAAATACCTGGTAGACTCTGAGCTTGAGACTACGGAATCCAGAACGACCTGCTACTTCTTCTTCAAGGACGACCTTGAGGATCAGAGGAGCGCACAAAGCGCTGTCAGCTGCATCCTACATCAGCTCTTGACACGAAGGGAGGACCTTTTCTCCGAAGAGATTGTTAAGCGGCTCAAAGCCTATCATCCAGTTTTTGCCAACTCGTTTGATGAACTGTGGGAGGTTTTGGTTTCAGTTTCTCAGGACAAAAAAGCTGGCGAGTTAGTCTGTATTCTTGACGCATTCGATGAATGTAGAGACCAAGAACGGCGCAAACTTGCCCAAGCCCTGCGTCAATTCTATGATGTGAAGAATGAAATGAAGGATAACGCCAACTTGAAGTTTCTCGTAACAAGTCGGCCCTACAACAAAATCAGACTGGATTTCCAGCGTCTCGATACTCCGGGGCTACCTATCTTTCACCTGAAGGGGGAAAGCGACGCAGAGACATCGAAGATTGCCCGAGAGATCGATGTCTATATAGAAGACAGAGTTTCGCGGATCCGCAAAAACTTGCGTCTCGAACAAGCCGAGGAACAGCTACTCTTGCGGGAACTACGGCGTGTTCCTAACCAAACATATCTATGGGTTTACCTCACCCTAGAGTTGATCGAAAGCGACATCAACATCAATAAGACCAAGATACGCAGGGCCACTTCCTCACTTCCACGAACCGTCGATAACGCGTACGAAAAGATTTTATCTAAGACTGAAAATGTTGAAGAAGCCAAGAAACTCTTGCATATTGTAGTCGCGGCAGCACGGCCCTTGACTCTAACTGAAATGCACCTCGCATTGGCTATCCGGCAAGGCCACACGTGCTATGGTGACTTGGATCTCATGCCAGAGGCGCACTTCCGCAACTATGTCACAGACCTCTGCGGCCTTTTCGTAACCGTCAAAGACTCGAAGATTTATCTTCTTCACAACACTGCGAAAGAATTCTTGGTCGCGAAAGGCGATCCGGATCCCAGAGGAGACCACGGCAACCGGCTCATATGGAAATCCTCACTCCGGCCACCAGAGTCCCATCGCATTCTTTGCCAGATCTGTATCTGGCACCTCCTCTTTACTGAGTTTGCGAGCTGGCTTATGGGCAGATATCTAGACGGAAATCTGGGCGGGGAGGTATCCCGCTACGTTCGTGACCATGTTTTCCTTGACTACTCTGCTACAAACTGGGTCGCCCACTTCCGAGCGTCAGATATCGAAGAGGATGCAATCATAGAATCACTGCGGCAACTCTGTGATACAGGTTATGTCCGTTTCGGGAATTGGTTCGAGATCTACTGTGCGAGCACACAGATGGACTGTCCTCCAATCCTCACGACGCTTATGATTGCCTCATATTTCGGACTTGAGCAAATTGCAAAGGATGAGGTAAACAAGGAATCTGGTGTAATAAATGCTCTGGATGACGCTTATCAGCGTTCAGCCCTCTCTTGGGCTTCAGAGAACGGATTTGATGGTATTGTGAAGCTGTTGATCGAGGGTCCTGATATTTTCTCGGATCCTCGCTCGATAGACAACATCAGCCGATCGTTTCCAGAGGGCGCGGAAGTCGACACAAGAGATAGATACGGTCGAACGCCGCTATCATACGCTGCTTGGAATGGCCACATGGCCGTCGTAGAGCGGCTAGTCAAGGCAGGAGCCCGTGTCGACTCAATGGATGAGATTGGGGGCACACCAGTTTCCTATGCCCTTTGCTGCGGACAGAGGGCTGTAGCCAGACGACTAATGAGCGGAGCCCTCGTTGGTTCAGTAAATGATATTGGCCAGGAACTGCTCTTATCCGCTGCCGAGAAGGATCACCAGCCCGTCGCCAAACGACTACTCGCAAACGGGGTTGCCATAGAGGCGGTAGATGATGGCGGTCGGACGCCGCTCTCGTGGGCTGCTGGGGGCGGGCACGAGGCCATGGTTAAGCTTCTGGTCGATAGGGGCGCCATCATTGAGGCGATGGATAGCAATGGCCGGACACCGTTGTCTTATGCCGCCGAGCATGGCGACATGGCCGTTGTGCAGCTGTTGCTAGACAGAAGCGCAACCAACTTAGTGATGGATAGCACTGGCCGCACGCCGCTGTCGTATGCCGCCGAGAAGAGGCATCAGGCTATCCAAAGGCTACTGCTTGAGACTAGCAAAGCCGAAGCTAGAAGTGAGTGCAAATATTCATGAGAGCCAACTGGACTCCCGAGAGGACTTTATTGAGCCATAAGCTGTAGGTACACTTGACATGATCGACCTTCACTCGGTTGAGTTTGATCACCAAGCCCAGAGTTCTCTCCTCGACCCTGGTAGCTCAGATGCAGGTAATGCAACTGAGATGATCTCCAAACCCGATTCTGGGTATGCAAGTCTTGAAAGTGGAGGGCGTTCAACCAAGCATGACAGTGATACAGCTTCGCTTTACTCAGTCGGCTTAGTTATTCCCCAAGGTTTGCAAGACACTTACGTGGATGAGTTTTCTCAACAACTCTTAGATGAACTCCAAAAACTTTCGATGGTCAAGGAATTACCTGAAGGGTTTTATGGGGTTCTGCTTCCTGAATTACTGAAAAGCTTCTCCCGAAGGCTTCATGGAGAATCTATTAAGAGAGCCCAGCGAGAAGCTTCAGTATTTGTTCATCGTCATAGAAGGTACGTAATAGTAAGTTTCGTGGCCTCTTTACTAATGCTTTTAGTAGGGATATTGTCAAATTTGTTGCCCAAACCTTTCCTGGAGACTCTCATAGCCAAATCAGTGGCAACGACATACTCGAGAAGGAAACAGGAACAAGCGGAGCACAAGAAACAGAAATAGAAGGATCACCTGATGGTGTTGATTATGAGGAAATCCTACTGCCTCGAGAGCCGTTCAAGAAGGATCCCCATGAGATTACGCACTGGGTGTCCTCCCTCGAGAGTCGTATTTCATCAGAACCACTAGGCGCGGTTGGCAGTCGAAATAAATCTCGAGACTCTCCACTGCCGGAAATTGGAGACTATCGATCATTCATCGAGACATCACGCGCATATCAGTGGCTTCTATCATCATTGCAGAAGTACTTGCAATTAAACATGCCGGATCCAAACTTAATGTATGAAATCGGTGAATCCATCCGGAGCAAGCTGTTGGAAGACGAGACGATGAGAAAGCTGAGCCGGAGACAAGCTCAACCGTCAGTCAAGATGGCTTTCGGCTTGGAATGGGACCTTAGAAAGTTTGTTATCGACCAGGAGTACGTGAATTCCAGCCCAACTAGCCTAGAAAATATTCTTTGTGTTACCGGCACCCAACGATGTGCCCAAGCAACAACCGTCCAGAAGTATTTTGAGCAGACTTGGCCTGGCGCATACCATCCTCTCACATCTCTTTTGAACAAATTTCTTTCATCCCCCCAGTCTGCTTCATGTGATCGTAAGTTCGGTTGACATGTTGACCATATTTGGATGACTACTTACTGAACACTTCTTAGTCGAATTGCCAGACGGAGCATCGTTGACTATAACACAAGACCAATCACAATGTTTCATCGTTGTGAGAGGAGGGTTCGAGTTTGTTGCCGAGATTGGCGAGCAACTGGGATGGCTAGGTTCTGCTTTACGCCCATCAGAGCTCCCCGAGGGCGTAATCTCTTGCGTACCCCAAATCTCGTCGATTGATCTCCATGGCCAAAGCACCCACAAGGGCAACATCACAATAGATGCGGCTTGTCAAATTACGTTCTCTCTGAATAGAATGGACGACTCTAATCCTTTGCTGTCAGGATTTTGTTGGGCTAATATGTTTCGAAACCCGGTGATCGTCGCAGGCTATCCAATTCGTCATCGCGACCAGGGCGACACTGGTCTCGAAATCCCCCTAGAAGCGATGGCAGAATTGGTACAATCCGATCAGGTGTTCAGCATGGATGGAAACATCATGCTAAAAGGGTTTTGTTCGCTTCTAGTTGTGACGGCTATTGAGGCAGACGCTGCCATTTGGCATTTCTTGTTCAACGCAGATGGCGAACGAATCTCGTATTGCGACACTCGACTGGAGGGAACCGAAGGAATGCGGATTATCTCGCCCAAAGGCTTGGAACTTAAAGATCTCGAAAACTGCCGACACGTCGTTGGATGGTGCTCGCACGTCCGAGAGTTCACAGGTAGGCATGTTGAAGAAACCTTATCCTTTGTTCAGCATCCTAATTTACTTCTGATACAGGACACCCTCAAGCGGGGTTTGGCATACAACGCTCTATCCTGCCCCTTTTTCCAACCTCATTGGTGATCAACAAGCTGAATGTTGGAGGTGGTTTTGGCATGACCGGCGGCATTTCTGTGTCACTTGGCAAGCGCGATAAACCCCTTCGCCTAGCCAGGGAAAAGGGCATTTCAAGAAGTCTAGCATGGCTCTGTTCTCAATCCTTAGTATTGATGGACGTTGATGACCGAAGAGCATGGCTAGTTGATGGTGCATCCGGCCTATTACACCTAGTTCGAGCCTCGATCGAGCAAGACAAGGACCATCCAGCATATAAGTCCAAATGGAAACTCCCAGGAGCACTAAAGCTTGATGGGGATGATTTTCTAGGGCTAGCCGGGGATCATGGAGTGACCGCTGTTGAAATATTGACAAATCCCAAGAACCTCAACGTTCAGCTGTACGTTGATGATGTGGAACCGAATGCGAGTGGACAACTGGTGGAAGTCCCCTACCGCCTACGCAACAAGGTTCAAGAGGTTCTACCTCACCTCGAAGCACTTTTAGACAAGCAAGCTGAAGTTGCTGCCCAGGACGGTTACTGGATCCACCTATCAAGCAAAATATCAGGGAGGAGTCTTGCGGGATGGGATTTCTGGGATATCGCAGGGCCGACCGGTCAGATTCAGCAGAGAATGTACCATTTGCAAGCAAGCGGCCGTGGGTGGGTTGATTACATTCGGTCTATCAAGGCCCTGACAATCTTCGGGAGAGGGTTTGGAGAGTTGCTCGAGCCCGAGCAACGGAATATTTGCCCAAATTGGATGACTGTTCCTAAGAACAAGGATTACTTGGGTTCTTCAATTGCAACATTGAAAAAGATCCAATCGAGTAACATGCAGCCCTTGGATCCGGGGTTGATAACTGCGGACATAAAGTGGTCATCACAGGCTACGCTCTTCTCACCATGCGCTTGTTTGGATACGAATAGAGGAGTACCCTCACACCACGATGATCCAGTCCAGCTGCTCTTACCAAAAAGACGAAATCTTCACTTTTATATTCCTAGCCCGTGTTTGAGTATCACTATAGGAAGCATTGAGTGCAATGGAGCGGTTGTGTTTGGACACACGCCGTACAGGCGGCCGTGGCTGAAAAGTGAGAACACGGATGACCACGAGCCTACTGAACCGCCCCCGTCTGCTTCAAACAGCAGCCAACCCAGAGTTGGCCACTCGGATGAGTCAGAGCTATGCGAGATGTCTTCGTCATCCTCACGTGCACAGACTTCCTCGGCTAGTCGTCCAGTGACGTTGAATGACCCCGCAAAGGCCAAGGTGAAGGAGAAATGGTCTTGGTTTAAAAGGTTCAGTCACTAGTTGTCCTAAGCTACCAATGTTATAGGCTGAGCCCAAAACATGAAATTTTATTTCTAAGGCATGGCGGCATGGCTTCCTGGCGAGGAATGACTAACGCTGATATTGAGGGCGTCTTGCGCGTTGCGTCTGAGATCCATCCCGACCTCCCAGAGAGCGCCGGTGTCTTTGCTGAGCGCCTTTCAATATTTCCCGATGGCTGCCTCGTCCTAGCCCTAGGAGACGACATCTGTGGCTACGCCGTTTCGCACCCTATCCGTACAGGCCATCCGCCGGCTCTGGATCATCAGATTGGGGAGATCGCACCCGACGCAGACCAGTACTACATTCACGACCTGGCCATTCTGCCTCGCGTTCGGACCCGCGGCCTTGGCGCACAGTGCATTGAGAAACTCCTCCTCGTGGCCGACGGGTATCAAACAACTTGTCTCATCTCGGTGTACAACTCGGCATCTTTCTGGGGCCGGTTTGGGTTCATTCCTGAGCCGACTGACACGGTTCTGGCGGCCAAAATACGAGGATACGGGCAAGATGCTGTATATCTGGTTAGACGGAACATTTAGTCAAGGCCTACAACTACGTATTGAGCCTTACTTTGATAGATGACGGAAAGAAACGATGTCTCCAACACCCGAGGAAGTAGTCATCTAATGCTAATCGGTGTACTATAGTACATCATGTGAGTTGTTCTTTACAACAAAGGCAACAGCAAAATTTGGACAGCCCACTTGAACTGGCGCGGTCTCTCAGATTTGTTACAGTAGCTACAATAATGACAGAATCAAGACATGCTATGAATATGAATTGAAGAAGAAGGAATATAGGTTATAGCTTCTGGATCTGAGAAGATGCAAAGGGGACGTCATACCACTAGCTATCCAAATATAGGTTTTTGGGGAAATTTCCCCATCCAGGATCTTCGGACAGAACAACCCGGGAGAAGATATCAGGTGACATCTGTAGTGGCTGCAGATATAAAGTGCCGTCCCCGCAAACTATCTCGTGTCAAAAAAGCGCGCTCCGGAATATAAATTAATTCCATCATGGCCCACGTCTCTTGTTTCTGTGGCGGCGTCACCCAGAATGTCAGACCAAAGAATCCAACAGCTTCCGACAATATAGTATTGTCTCTATGCCATTGCAACACTTGCCGACACACCACAGGGCTGCTTTGCACCTCGTATCTCCCCATTCAAGAGCCAGAAATATCGGCTAATCTACGAGTTTTCCGCACATCGGGCAAGTCGGCGAGATATTTCTGCCGTATATGCGGATGCCATGTTTTCCGCAACGAGGAAAATAGCAAAGGCGAGGCAGAATGGGGAGTGGCCACCGGTGTGGTCTCAAGGACTGATAATGATGTGATTGGGGAGGTGAAGTTTAAAGGCCACAAGCACGTGTCCGATACCAAGGATAATGGAATTGCAAAATGGATCCCATTCGGGAGCAAAGAACGGGTTTCAGAAGAAGCAGACAGATCGGAGATTGACCCAGCACAATCAGAGTCTCTCGAAGCTGCTTGCGCGTGTGGCACTGTCAAGTTCCATCTCACACGCCCGGATGCCGCCAGCCTAGTTCCAAGACGCAATTATCCCGACCTCACACACGCATATTGTGAGACTTCTACATCCATCTTATCGAATGTCTCCGATGAGAAATGGTGGGTTCGAGGAAGGAAATACCTCGCAGGGACCTGCACATGCCAATCCTGCCGTTTGGCCTCAGGTTTTGAGATTCAGACCTGGGCATTTGTTCCGCGAGCCAATATATTTATCCAGATACCAGATGGAGAGAAAGAAGTGGCAAATATCCCACTCGATTTTGATTCTCTCCCTTCCGGCATACTGCAGAGTTATAGGTCGTCACCAGCAGTGACTCGAGAGTTTTGCGGGACATGTGGTGCCACAGTATTCTGGCATGAAACTGAAGATACTGAGGTCATTGATGTGAGTGTGGGGCTACTAAGAGGTAGCGATGGAGCATGCGCAGGAAGCTGGCTAGAATGGTGGAAAGATCGAGTCAGTTTCGTTGAGGAAGTTCAGTCTGGCCGTAATGGACCGTTCGCAACTGCGGCGAGGAACCTCATTGACACATTGTCCATTGGAATGAAGGGATAACTGTAGAATAAATCTGATATTCCAATATTACAGTTTCCTCGATGTTGTTTCCGAGATTAGCAAGGCTTTGCCGCTCCCCTTGCCCTATGCTTGAAGGTAGGTTAACATGGATGAGAGTTCGAGAATGAAGTTAAAAACAGAAATGAAAGATTCCACGCCCGACATATTAACACAATGAATACAAAAGGCAATTATAGGCTTCACTAGCCCAATGCTTTGGTCATGCGGCAAAAAAACTCTGTAAACCTTCAGAAGATACTTAGGTTATTATGCAATTTCTCACCCTTGGCCCAGTACATGATGGTTCCTCGCTCCATTGATTTTTCGGTTACTAGATACGATACTATGTTCTTTTTTTTGGAATTCGGAGATGCACTTTAAGGAAATCCATTTGTCTCTTGCATAGAATAATTAGCAACTATCTTTATGAGCCCAAGAGGGCAATAGTAGCCAGCATCTAGGATCAACATCCATCTCTATCATCTCAAGAATTTATAGCTTGCTAGCTTAACCTTCCAGCCATATTCCATCTTATCAATCAATTTTTTCCTGCTGTTTCTTCCACCTATTAGCATGTAGCCAGCGCCGAGCCTGCGCCTCCAGAAACCCATTCCTCAAGTTCTTTGTAGGCCTCATCAAGATTTGTATTCACGATGATGATATCGTGAAACCCCGGGACTTTGGCACGCTCCATCTCAACTTTGGCCAGTTCCAACCTCCGCTCGATGCTCTTTGCCGATTCCGTGCCGCGTCTGTGCAGCCTCTCCTCGAGAACTTGAAGACTCGGTGGAGAAATAAAGGCAAATCTCATGTCCAGAGCTTTGTTCATCTTGATTTGCGTGATCCCGCTCATCTCGATCTCCAGGACAGGTATTTTGCCCTTGGCCTGCTGGTCCTTGATCGTTTGTCGGCTAGTTCCGTAGTAATTGCCGGAGAAAAAGGTATATTCCACAAAGGCATTAGATTTAATGAGGGACTCGAACTCTCGTATGCTGACGAAATGATAATCTTCGTGGTTCACTTCACCAGGTCTCGGCTGGCGTGTTGTGTGCGAGACGGTGGTGGCCAGGGTGTCGGCATAGCGCTCCAGGAGCCTTCCGATCAGTGTTCCTTTTCCAACACCTGATGGGCCAGATATAATGATCGGTCGACGGTCTTGATATGATTTTAGAGTTAGGTCCAGATCTATAGGGTGAGTGTCAAGTTCAGACGAACCGAGGGCCATTGCGCTCCTTCTTGAGTCGACGTGTCACGAGTGACTTGTAGGATACAGTGGTTTGGGGTCACAAAAAGCGATTGACTTGAAGAGTTGCTTCAAACATGCGGGGTTGGGGGTGGTCATGATTTATACAAGAACCAAGGGATGTCGCATGACTCACTGTCGCACCAAGGACGACGTAAAGTCCAGTCAAGCCAACATAAGGTAGCCACCATAATATTTAAACATTGGTGGCTGAAACTCTAGATATCACCAGGCACGCGGCAAAATATACAAGACCAGTCACCGACTTGGGTACATTCAATGCTCAATCCTACTGCTGATAGGTCTACTTGATGGTTCCTCCCGTCACTATCAAGTAAGAATATGAATGCTTCTCACATCCACTCATCCAACCCAGATTTCTTCTCGTCGCAAATCAATACTTCGCGACTAAAGCTTCCTAAGACTGAGTTTGTGCCCAGTAGGTACTAATTCAGACACATCACGGCCGTTTGTGTGACTTGACTCAAACCACTCACGGGCCGGGCTCGCCTATAAATTTCAGACAGAAGCAGCTGTAGAATCGAAATTTTGCAATCCAATATTCTTATCTGATTACCATCAATCCCATTCTGCAAATTCTCACGCCATTAATTACAGAAAAAAACTTCACCATGTGCGATCGACTCTACGAAGTCTGCACCCGATGCAGCAGGGCCCTCGGCCCAACCACTGACCGACCGTGTGGTCAGCCTCATATCTGTGGTGGGCCAAGGCCTTGCCCATACACAAACAATCGCTTCTGTTTTGGATGCTTGGAACAAGTACGAAATCGGTAGTGTCGAAGCCCCTCGAGCCGCCGATCCCAAGCCCAATGGCACCGTTCCGTCGAAACTATTACCTTCGGTTCTAAATACATGCACCGGTTCCCAGATTATGAGAGCCTCCAGGATATAGTTCTATTAGGCTAGAAAAAAAAAATGCAAAAAAAATCTCACGAGATATAAGTGCCGATACATTTATAAAAAGTGCAGTGAACAAAATTTTGTATTGTATCCCCAGAATTATAGGCCCTCGCCATTGAATTCTGGCTGTTCCAGGTTCAAGGAATCCAGATCAATGCCCCCAACAGCCCATTCAGGATAGACCCATCCAAACATAGATCTAAGGTCGCCCGATTCAGCCGTTTGGAAATCCGAGGCTGCCTCGAAATTCATCGGCGTCGGGTAGTTCAAGTACTCAGAGGGCGCTGGTGTACCGATCTGCGGATCGGAGATATACTCCATGCTGGGAATTGAGGTTGTTCCCGAAACACCCTAACAAGATCAATAATCAGTTGAGACTTTCTCTTCAATTATTCCTGAGAAAATGATCGCTTTCTTTACCATTTGGAAAGCCCCGTCTGGTGCAACAAACGCTTGTTGCTGCGGTGGCTGGTTCATACCTTGCGTCACCGTTGACTCCGGAATCGTCACCAGCAGGCTAGGAGGATCCATCGGCATCTGTGACGATTGAAGCTTGGCTTGCTGACTCTTCCAGTAGTATTCTCTTGCAATCTCTGCAAACTCCGACATAATGGTGCTTGGCATTGCTCGATCAGACGCAAGGGAAACGAGGCTGAAGTACCCCGCCGCTGAGTCCAGCAAGGATAAGTTCGTCCTTGATTCACGGTGATACGGATTATGGATGACGAAGTCAAAGAGGATGAATACTCCCGCCAGAGGCAGCACCGTCAGAATGCTTGTATCGTGAGTCAGCTCGTGCTCATCATTCTCGCGGGGTTTGACATATTGTGACTCACAAAATAGGAACATAAGGCTGCACATCAATATGCTTTGTCAACTCAATAATCGTTCTTGCTGTATTCATCAACCTCTGCTTGCTCATTTGTCCCTTGTCGCCCTGCTCGAGTTCAAGGTGCAGAGTAAGACGCTCGAGGGCAATTATGATATGATAGTAGCTATAGTGAACCTGGAGCGCGATAAGTGAAACGCTCACAGTCGTCGGAGACGCCGGAAAGCTTGCTGAATCTCCGGGCCGGTAGTCGGCAGGTATGGACTGGCGCCAGTCCTCGAGAATACGGCGGATATGGCTCATAGCAATTTGATAGGACTCTTTGGACCTCAGCGACGCACTAATCGAGAAGAGTGAGTTGTACATGATAGAGCTGATCCGCCCGATGCGAATGAAAGCGACAAACCAATTGAAGGTCCCAACCTGTGCCTCCGGAAATGGTGGGACTACACAAGCAATATCCTCGTCAGGGATAATCTTGATCATCTTGATTAGCGGGATGCGGTGGGAGGCGAATGGGATAATCAAAATGCAGAAATCACTTACGGAGCATGTTCGTCCATGGATAGCTTGTTGTTTTTCGAGAGCATAAATCACCCAAAACACTCTCAGGTGTTTGGGTTCGGAGACGATATCCTTGTGATAGCGAAGGGTGACAACCATCCTAGCGGCCTGTGAAATGAGGGTGTCTGAGATCTGGAGGCCACAGAGATTCATGGAAAATATAGACTGCAAAGATTAGACAGCTTCTCCTCCAAGGTACATGGGATCACTCACCATTGCGGCTAAAGCCTGTGTCCCATGCTTGTGTAAGCCAAGGTATCAAAAAGTTGGTTGGAATCGGGGAAGTGGGAAGCAAACCTGGACGCTTTCAATGGACTCTCGAGGGAGAATTATATCCGACATGTGACCCAGGGCCACCTGAAAATATTCCCATGATCTCCCATTACCAGGTTCAAATGTTCCGCATTGAAGGTATTGACTACCCAGGGCCAAGATACTATGGTACAGAGCCGAAAATGCCGGGCTTTGCTTCAATAATTCGTCTAGATTTGGACTGAATGCCTGGCTTTCAAACTCTTCCTGGTCAAGGAAGGGATATACTGGATGAAGATTGACGAAGTACGCTTTCTAATGTTACCATATAGATCTTCTTATTGGTCCAAGGCGCACCATTCTCACCTTGAATATAGGAGCGAGTCTCGTTAGGTGTGGGTCGGTCTTTTTGCTCTGGTTTGTCAAAGTTGATAGGTGGCCAGATTGGTTCATCGGTAAGCCCAAGACGAGAAGCAATGTAGTCATCTAGTTTCTTGACGATATCTTGAAGACGAGTGTTGCCAATCCGTTGAGTCAAAGATGTTACGTTTTGCTCAGAGAAGAAAGCCAAGCCGGAACTCAAGACTACGAGATCAGTATGGTTTCAATACGGCATGCATAACTTACTCTAGTGCTCACCTTGCTCATCAGGCGCCTACACAGAATGGTGGAGTCAATCAATTATACAGAGGTAGCGTCGATACAGAAATTTTGGATGGACAAACCTACCGTCAAAACGCTTGTCTCATCTGGAAGGATGACGCTCTGAGGCCCGTATTGAAGCAGACGATCAACAAGAAGCTCATCAGGGGCCAGTTCACCAGAATATTGGGAGTGGGAGAAGGAATCGGGGACTGAGTCCTGAAGCTTAGCATGATATACTTTCAAGCGGATTAAACAGAATACAAATGACCAGAGGATTGTCCAGATGTGATGAGATAGCTACAGGGTATGCTGGTTTACCTTGGATGCGGACTTTGCGGCGGAAGATGCTAAAGTGGCAGGGTTGGCCACGTTTCTGTGCAGTAGAGCGCGATGTCAGCTAAGTTGACGCGTGGGACCGGCTATGTTACTCACTGTACAATAGATGCAAGTTGGCGGCGTGCCAGGCGGAGTGTCGGGCACTGGGCGATGGACGAGGGTCTGGTCAGGTCATGTCACTGATGGCAAGTGATTCCCCGCACTCCAAACGGAGCGGGAGGCTCGGAGCGCGTCTCACCGATGCACCGGATCTTGCGATGTCTGCATTGGTCGCAGGTCTTGTTCATTTTGAAGGCCAGGCGGCCCTGGCTGCTGGACGCCATGGTGCTGGAGTTCAGATCTGGTCAAACCTGATCACGATCCGCTGTTGGACTCGCCTCAGACTCACTCAGCCAAGCCACGGAGAGCGTCATCTTGCCTTCACAGGAGAGAAAACTGGTTATGTAAGCGTGATGGCTGGTGCCGGGGACGTCCTTGTGTAAGCCCGCAGATTCAGCCAAGCTTGTCCCTGTCGTGTCCCGTGCACGCGCAACGACCTTGCTTCTCATTGATTCACTTACGAACACGACGCATGAATGCTAGGGGCCTAGGGCTGACCAGAGAACTGCCCCAGAGGCTAGCCAGCGTTGTTTGCTGACGCCAGGCGTTTGTGATCTCCCCCTGTAGCCTCAAATATGGAGGCTTGAGCAAGGGGTAGTCAATTAAATAAGTTTCAGGATGTGCTCCATTTCAACGGACCCGAAAACGTTCCGAGCTATCAAGAAATTATTAATGAATAATAGGATTAACTAATGAGATGTATAAAGAAATGTGAATGTATTTCTGAGCACAGCCACCGACTTACATAGAAAGGACGAATCGCCAATTCTATACTCTTCTTAGGAGTTAAGCAATTATCTATGCACCATTGACAGCCAAAGACCAACCTCAGAATCAGACAAAGAAATGAGCACGAGATTCGGTGTACAGTCTGCCCCAGTAGTACCATCACTAGACGAGTATGATCACCAGCATGACACCCCTGTTGAGTATTGGAAATAAGGTGAGTGAGATAAACGAGCCTAGATTTGGCCCATGAGAGATCGCGGGAGAAGCAGCCTTATGTGGAGGCGAATCGTCCGAACAGTGACACCGGCCGATGAGCCTTGGCCCAGACGAGCCTAAATGTGTATTTTGGTCTTTTGTATTGGAGAAATTCCAAAATAGGTAGATTCGATACGATCAATTACGGGCTACAGGCGACTGTATGCGTCTGACTTGCATTCCCCAGGTCTTGGGTTACATCTGATCGGCACCAACGCCTGACTTCTGATTACCACAAATTTCACGACAAAAGGATTTGACTTCTGAGAATGCATATTTATGATTGAGAAAATATTCACAATAATTTTACGCTTGATAAATATGCAAAAATTGTACACAAGATAGATATCCAAGCGATAGACGCCACACCGTATCCAACCTGACCTACATGCGCATTACACGCGCCGCGGGGCAGACAAAATCTAAGCGGTGTTGTAGTACATGTCAATGGACTTGATCTTGAAGACGGCATCGGCGGTAGGGGGTCCAGCAGACCAGCCCTTGTCGCCGTTGGACCAGTTGTTCCAGACCCAGGGGCCGGGGACGCTGGGGACGTCCTTGGTTGTCTCGGCGACCTGGACGCCGTCGACGAACCACTGGACGCGGCCCTGGGTCCAGTCGATGCGGTACTCGTGCTCGGTGGTGGTGGGGTTGGAGGGAGGGGCGACGGAGAAGACGGTCTTCTGGCCGTCGCCGTCGTTCTCCTGGTTGGTGAGCCAGAGGTGGTTGACGCCGTTGTCGGAGGTGTTGTTGGGGTCGGAGAGCCACTCGATATCCGTCTCCTGGGAGTCGGACTTGTAAAAGAAGATGCCTACATTATTGGATGTTAGAAAGGGGGATGAAAAATAGATTTATGAAGACGAAAACGCACCGTTGCAGACACCAGGGGTCTGGGAGAAGATGGCGACGGTTCGCACACTACCGTACAAGATGTTGCCGACGGTGGTGTCGACCTCGGCAGACTTGTAAGGCTTGGATTGGCCTCCGGGAACAGTGAGCACGAGGTATCCGTCCTTGACGGCGACGTTCTCGCGGTTCACGCTCCAGTTCTCGTCAATGCCCCAGTCGGCGGCATACAGACCGTCCGGCAGGCTGCTGCCCTCGAATGTGAACTGCTTGTGGTTGCTGAACTGGGCAGTGTCGCTAACAACGTAGACGCCGTTGTCGAAGGTGGGCTCGGCAGAGCGCTTGCTGCAAGTTGGGACAGACCTGGCAGCCGAGAGGCCGGCCATGGCCGCAATAAGAGCTGACTTGGAAAAGTACATGATGAATGAATGAATGCCGGATTCAACGAAAGAGTGAACGAATTGACAAAGAAGATTCCAACACCTCAACAAGAATCAACTCCTGCAACAATTCCAGGCGATAAAGATCCTATATACCTCCCGGTCTCTTTAGACGCCCTTGGCACCTGGTGGAGCATGTAAGCAAAATGATCACCAGTTGCGGGATAGCTCAGAGCTGAAACAGGGGCATCCTTCTAAAATAGCCCAGCTGGGTTTCTCGTCTCCTCTAGCATCATGCTAGTGAGCCGAGTTAGGTTCTATGGGCCGTGGCCCAAAACCCTGCCTGAGCTATTCTTACGTTACATTCGTCATTTGTCTCTCGTGGTGGGTTTCCATTGCTTCAGCTGGACTGCCGTGATGTTTGTCAGCCTGAGCTTGGAACCCACTCTCCAAATGATGAAATAAGAGCTCCTCCACAACTACCGGGCTAAACTTCTCGACTTGACTGTGGGAATTGGACCCCTGACTCTTGCGCCCCGGCAGTTTCGGGCCCATTATGTTAGTACAATTGTTAATTTCAATCCGAGAAGATGTCACCGGATTCGGCCCACTTAGTCCGAGGGCATTCCAAGCGCGAATGAGTTTGAAATGAAGCTTTGTTCTAACGATGGATGCAGAATTGCGGCGTTGTTGTGAGCTGATTATCGCCCCTTGGATGGTGAAACCAGCTAGGATGATCCCTCCTCACCCAGATCTCGGGATTCGGTTGAGTGTATGCCTTTGCCGTAGGAAGCACTAGTCATTAGTTAGTCACGGTATGTGCCGTAAACACGACGCGTCTCTGTTGATTTGCCGTCGATCTGCTGGGAGTGTCCATCTCTTGTTATATCCTGTATATCATGTGAAGGACCGCGGGATAAGGATTCAAAGTGTAACCACAGATGCACGCCATGTAGATTCTCAGGTGGCATCATTGAGTACCGGGACTTGCTGGGCCGCTCGGTATTGACGAGAGCACCCCACAAAGGATCAGGCGTAAGATGAAACAGCTGGCACCCCAGCTACTACTTTGCCGCAGCCAGCTCTTACAATTATAGCAACAGCATGCGTCGAGCTAGTATTGGCCGGCTATAGTAAATCTTCCAGGTTAGGAATTTGAGTTGATTTCCAACCAAGCAATTCTTTTCTCCGACCCATGGACATCCGGCGTATAGGGAGTGGCTGATATTATTCTGGTAGATTAGGCTCCGGGCACATGATTTCTCATCCCAGGCTTATGTATCGACAACATATTATATGCTCATAGGCACCACCGCGCGCCAATGACGCAATAAGGGAAATCTTCGCTTGATCATCTTGACTGAGCTCTATTGTAGAATGTACGTTTTGGAGTTGACCTCGCCCTTGAGCGCCTCACCATGCATCACCCCATACAGGAATGTTTCACCCACGAAGCTATATCCTTCGCCTTCCTTCTCTGGCCGAACCATGTATGGAGTCTTGCCTCCGTAGAAGATGCATACCTCGTCGCCTTCTTGCATGTGTGATGGCCCCAAGCCCACAAAGCCCGTACTCGTCAAGAAGGGGCGACGAGAAAAGAGGTAGTGAATCGCCCGAACCAGCCAGTCATTGTCACTTGGTGTCTTGTCCTCTTGCTGGTTCCCATCCTCTCCTATCGGGTTGACCAGCTTCACCAGCCTGTCGTATGCCCAGATGAACTCCGCAATATAGTTGACAATAAGTTGGCCACTCACGTCCTCCTCCCCGTACTGCGCCCCGTCCGATGTGGCAACTCGCACGGCATCGAGCAGCTCCTCGTTCGCTCGTACTCGCGGTGACAGTTCGCACAGCTCCTTGATGTCATCAATGAACGCAAGAGCCGCCTCCCGGTCCAACGGCTTCTCCCAGTCCGGGTCCCAAACTTTGCCGTACTTCTTCACTGTGTCCACCACGAACCCCTTTATGCTCAGCCGCCCACGGCTGACCTCCTGCACCTCCTGCTTCTCATCCGAGTCGCCCGAGGCGGAGAACTTGCTGTACCATGGCCCCTGGTTGCACGGGTTTTTCACAGGCATGCACCAGTCCGGCACCCACGTCGGCAGACCCTCGATCTCCCTCGGGAACTGGCTATATGCCAGAACATCTACATTGCCCTGCTTGAGCAGCGCCAGCGCCGTATCGTAGTATACCTCCGCACACGTCTTGGAGTAGTCCACGATCCCCTTGATCTCGTCAACGTCGGCAGCGAGGTACAGCAGCGAGAACACCCGGTCTCGGGGGTCCGACGTCTGCGGGATGTTGTAGTCCCTCTCCAGCACCAGACAGGTCGTGAGCACCTGGAAGAACAGATCGCCCTCGTAGTCCTCGGCGCGGAACCTCGCCCTGCGCGTCACGACGCTGTCCATGAAACTCCGGAAGGGGGAGGCGTAGTTGGCATACAACCTTTCCAGCAGGAGGTCCCTCCCGGGAGTCTGGCGTTTCCCGACCTCTTCACTCAGCCTGTTGGCCGACTGCTGGACGGCCAGCAGGAGGTCGTAGGGAAGCACGCACGACCCGCACATGACGGACACGTGCGAAGCGATGGCAAATTCCTGGAGAATCCACAGCCTCTTCCAGTAGCTCCGCCTACAGAGGGTGTCGTACGCCTTCCTCATCCCCCTCAGGTGCTCTTCGTCGTCATGCAGCATCTCCAGGCCGTCCCAGTCGCGGTTCTTCACCCCGTTGCCCATCCTCCGCAGGTGAGTAAACAGCGCCTCGCACCCGTCAAACGAGGGACCGAGCCAGGCGACGACGGAATGCGCATCGCTGTAGATGTGCCGCATCTGCAGGACCTGCTCCTTCTTCTCCTCATTGTCGCGCTGGTTGATACAGATCTGGTCGACCCAGAGGTAGCGGACGTCGCCGCGGCGGCAGATCTCCCTGAGGGCCTGGTCGACGGTGGGGCTCACCCGGCACGCCTTGTCGTTGACGGTGAGGGGGCGGGTGCTCGCCTCGGAGCCCCAGGTGTAGGAGAGGGCCACGTACTCCGGGCAGGTCGTCCGGGTGAAGGTCTCGAGCGCGCAGGCGAGGGGGAGGTCGGCTGCTGGCGCGGGGGGCAGGCGGACGAGGCGGATCTGGCGGCGGTCCACGCCCAGGGCGTCGTAGTCGATGCCGTTGTCCATGTTTCAACCTCGCTACAGAACTCTGTTCAGCTGTGAGTGTTCGGTTTGGACTTTGAGAGAGAAGTCGGCGCTTCGAGGCCACATAAGAAGGATCCGTACAGGGGTCTTGATGACGCTAATGGGCTGTGCTGTCCGAGTCTGCCTTGCTGAAGCCATCATAAGCCGATTTAGCCATTGCAACGTCAAGTGGACAAACTAGGTCGGTAGCCTGTCATATCACGTCCCTCCTTGGTCAGCCTGTCTTACTCTCTTAACGACCGTCAGAAGAGAACCTCTGAGATGTGAGAATGGCTAGCAACATACAACTGATCGGTGAGATGGTTTCAGTGGCGTGGCTTCTATAATTAGCATAGGGATTAGGCTGCAGAAGCCATGTATCAATCTCACTGATCGGCTTCCGTCATTGGGCAAACCTTGAGTGCTTCATTGTTTGGGTTGTTTCTTTGTGTCTGATCTAGTTCCCGGAAGCTTGAGCTAGATTATTGATTGGGAGGAATGTGAAAAACGTGCATAGAAGTCACGGTCGGTATTCCTTGGGTCATGGTATAAGAGGTAGATCTATCAAAATGGCTATAGGTGAAGACATGAGCGTCGTAATTCAAGGCACAAGTACAGTCTGGAGCTGAGCCAACTTCCTGGGGCGCCAGCAATGCCACCCAGTCCTAAAGACACAGCAGCATACGCAGAAGAACACCAGGCTCACGAACCACCAGATCCAGCGTCGCTAGCCGACGACACAGAAGACGCGCTGCTCACGGAGCTCCTACTGCTGGCACTGCTCCCCTCATGATGCTCGCCCCCTCCGTGCCCGCCTCCCCCATGCCCACCACCACCCATCGGGATCGGGATAAAGGCGAACCCCCCCCCTCCTCCGTGGCCCTTGTCCTTCTTCTTGTCCTTGTCCTTCTTGCTCTTCTTGCTGTACTTCTTCGCCATGGAGAAGGCCCCCGTGGCCAGCGCACCCAGACCGGCACCGCCCGCCAAGGCACCAAACGTGCCCTTGTCTTTCTTGTCCTTCTTATCCTTATCCTTCTTCTCCCCATCCTTGCCCTCCTTTCCTTCCTTGCCCTCTTTACCCTCCTTGCCCTCCTTGGGAGGTTTGGCGCCAAATGCCCCCATGGCCGCGCCGATGGGCAGGCCAGCGCTGGTCAGCTGCTGCGAGAACTTGCCGAACAATCCCCCGTCGTCCTTGCCCTTCTCCTTATCCTTCTTCTCCTCCTTCTTCTCCTCCTCAGCCGCAGGAGCTGGGGGAGCACCGCCGCCATAATAATTAGGCTGCTGCTGGCCACCGTACGCCTGCTGCTGGGGATATGAGTGCTGGCCCGGGCTCTGGAAGCCCGGATAGGCCTGCTGCTGCTGGTGCTGCTGCGGTGGAGGCCCGCCGTACGCGCTGGCGCCGGTGCGCTCGTCCGCCTGAGGGGTGCCTGCGTACTGCTGCTGTTGGGGCTGCTGGCCAGGGAAGTAGCCCTGCTGCTGCTGCTGTGGTGGGTAGGGGCTGCTGTTGGACTGCGGCGACATCGCTGGGGGGCCTGGCGGGGGACTGCCAGGGAACTCCCACTGCGACACACCCGATTGCGTGTTCACGTAGAACCTATTGCCTCCTGTTAGACGATCGTCTCTTTGCGATGATCTGGACTTGCGCACTCACGGTCGCTGGTACTGGTCATTCCACTGCGATATCCATCCTGTCGGCAGGGGCGGTGCCCCGGGAGGAGGGCCTGGAGGAGGGGCTTCCATCTTGCATGCAGCACGTTATGCAGGACCAAGACCGTCAGAAAGCTGGGCAAAGTACGTGGGCGCCTTTTTCTCTTCGTCTCCGGGATTTCCTCTTTCGTTCACTTTCCGTGTCTACGGTCGCTTACCGGTAGCGACAGACGACGGCTCCTTGTTGCCGTGATGAGGGGGAATGTGGGATGTGGGAGGTGGGAGAACGCTCGCCTCGGTTTTAGGCGGTGGGAGCGAACGGGAATTGACCTTAATTATTTAAACAATGGATTAGAGCTCCTTGGTTTTTCACGCCATTCGACCTCCCCACCTCTTTATTTGGAGTGACCAACCAGTTGGCTGTTGCAGCGGGGAAAGGCCAAGAGCACATCCATCCCTCAGCCTCCCTTCCTCTCTGGCTGTGACCCCTCCTCCGTCTAAGCCTTCCTCTGGTGCTGCCCAACCGCCAGCTCTGGTTATGTGGGGGGAGGCAGATCCTTGGAGTGTCTACTCTAGCCCTGTCGGTGGGACCTCAGCTTCAGCTCGTCAGCTAGATCGTGCCTTGTCGTGAATAGTTTCTCATAAACCCTGGCTCGTCTTGCCGGTAGCCGATCGAGCTCGAGGTGTTTGATAACGGCATTGCGTCGAAGTCTCCCGGCGCCTTTTCCACCTCGACGACGCATCCCACACGGATCGGTTGGAGGGGTAAAGTCCCAAGACAAGGGGCAGAAGAGAGGGGCAACAATGCCAAGTCTTACGATTAGACAGTCTTCTCATCACAGTCACATGCGGATAGAGAAAAGAGACCGGCTGATCACGTACCAGATTCGAGGCTAGGCTCGTTAGATTCTAGTGAAAAGATGGTTTTGTTATTTTACTATTTTACTCTGGCCGCTCGAAACGATCTAAAATCTATCTACGCCCACAGCTGCTCCTCCAGCTTGCCCGCCTCGGCCATGACCTCCCGCACGGCCTTCTTGGCCGGCTCGGCTGGCTCCTCGTACGGGTGGCGCGGCCGCAGCTTCTCCTCGGCGCCGGCGATGCCAGCCAGCCTGCCCGAGTAGACTGAGACGGCGAACTTGGTGGAGGCGATGCCGCTCTTGCAGGGGCTCTCGGCCAGGGCGGCGCGCTGTTGCAATTTGACAGCCTCGTCGATCTTGCCCGCCTTGTAGAGCTTGTAGATCTCGGCGGAGAGCCTGGGGAATACGTTGGCGAAGGCGCCGATGGCGCCCGCGCTTCCCGCGGCCAGCCCGCCGACGAGGAAGTCGATCTGGCCGCCGTAGGTGGAGAACTCCTCGGCGGAGAGAGTGGCGGCGAGGCGGGTGATCTTGCCGACGGAGGCGCAGGTCAGCTTGACGCCGACGACGTTGGAGACGCCGTTGGCGTTTGCTGCCGCGCTCTCGCGGACGATGGCGGTGATGGTCTCGGAGTCGATGTCGACGCCGTTGCAGACGCCGGGGAAGTTGTAGATGACGACAGGGAGGGGCGACTTGGCGGCGACCTGGGAGAAGAAGCGCTTGACGACGGCCATGGAGGTGGCCTTGCCGAAGTAGGCCGGGGGCAGGACAAGCAGGTAGTTGGCGCCGGCCTTGGCCGCGTCGTTGGCCAGCTCGAGGGTCTGCTTGGTGGAGTGGGCGCCGACGCCGGCCATGATGGGGAAGTTGGGGCCGACGGCCTCGCGAGCCGTCTGGATGAGCTGGAAGCGCTCCTCGCGCGTCAGCAGGAAGGCTTCCGAGTTGGTGCCCATGGCCACGAGGCCGGTCAGGCCCGACTTGGCCAGGTAGGAGAAGTACTGGGCCTGGGCGGCGAGGTCCAGCTCGTCTGTCTCATGGTTGAAGAAGGAGATGGCGGGCACCCAGACGCCGGCCGCGGGGACGTGGGGGAAAGCTGACGATGAGCCGTTGACGGTCATGATGCTGGTCTGGTGTGGTCGAAGAGAGGTGCGATATACAGGCTCAGTCGGGTGGGGCAGAAATATCAAACACGTAGCAGGCTCGCGATGCTGTAGAAAATAATACCGTCGCCTTCACTCCATCCAGGGCGCAGTGAGCATCTTTATTATCGACGGATTGAGTTTCCGCTCGGATCTCTGCCCGTCGACTTGCCTCATCTGCTGCGTGGCTCGGAGCAGATCCGAGGCGGGCGACCAGCCGAGCGAGGCAAATCAAACCTCAAGTCAGTCGTCTGGCCTCCGAGATACGGAGCCAGACTGGGCTCAACCACTCAAACACGCTGTTTCAGACGATGGAGTGGAACAAGCTCCCGTAGCGCCCAGAGAGCGGCAGCGCATGAATCAAGTCATGTCGACTCTCGACGCGATAGATACCCGGTACAGCGGCCGTGTCATGCCTCTGTGTAGACTGGGAAAGAGCACGGCAATTCAAGCCAATGTCGAGCCAAAGAGCCGTCATTTCAGGACTTGTAGCGTGTCTCCTCGTGAGGGGAAACGCCCCCTTAGTGAGTTTTAGTTCCGGCTGACTGATCTGGCGAACGAGCGGGGTAATTACACTCATCAATCAACTGTTGGTTTGAAGCGCTTACCCTACACAACGTGTGTCAGCGACTTGGGCTCGCAATGTCGAATAATTCCAACAACTATCACCAGTTTAAGGCTTAATGTATTGCCTGGTAAACTATGTTCGAGGGCGTATGAGTTTGGAGGCATCGAAGCCATATTCCTGACCAACAAGTCTTAGGTATCGTCGCCTGCCTCATTCTTTGTTGCTCTTGCGAATAGCCTAGCTAGCTTGACACTGACAACACACTAAACAGAGATTCTAGCAAGTAACAAACTTCCACGTATACGTTCGGGACTTGTTCAAAGACAAACCAAGAGAGAATGGCGAGAAGCAATGTAGTGATATGACTGAAGCTTACCATCTGCTGATTTCCAGTTTGTCGAATGGTTGCCGGCATATGTAGTGCCAAGAATCGTACTTGCAGGTGGGCCTTCGCAGCAATTTCCACCCTCACAAAGAGGTGGTAACGTTCTCCTGTTATTAGCGATAAATTCTGGCATGTAAGCTGGCTTCCAATCAAATGTGACCAGCCCGCATGAGCACAACAATTTTCAATCTCGCAAACAGGCCTGTTATTGGCTATAACTTCTGACATGTAAGCTGGCTCCAATCGAGTGTGACCGACCCGTATGAGCACAGCAATTTCAACCTGCGCAAAGAGGTGGTTAGGCTGACAGCACGTGGCTGGGGTCTGTCTTTTCACCACTTTCTTCACTCCATCATTTTCAAACAAATATTTGTCTGCTTAATTGCCCTGTTTTTTCTTTTCTTTCTTTCTTTTGCTAATTCCTTTTTCCATTGTAATGACAGAAGTCTACGCCTCTCGCATGTGCTTCGGCATGGCTCATTCTCCATGGTGACATTTGCACCCATTATGAGCCATTCTGGTTCATCCCAAAATGAACGGGCCCTGCTTGGTCCGCTTGGACAACATTATTCTCATGACTCCTTGGTGAGAAAAGGCTAGGATGGATAAATAAAAAAAATGAATCGATGTCAGCTCTTGACCTTTTAATCCATCATCTCCCTTCATCGAGCTATCTCTACTTCTATCCTCTTTTCTTTTGATCCTACAACTAAAATTCAAGCTCACCCAGTTGTAAAATCTACGCCCGGCCATTGCCCAATATACATTTAGTTCATCAGTGTTCTGTAACGAATCAGCGAAGCTTAAATGTCTGAAAGTAGCGATGTGGAGGCCGCGAGCAAGGCTGAAGCGAAACAGGCCGCCAGCATCACCGAGTCTTCAGCGGAAGAGTATGAGCTGACTGGCTTGCCGCTCGTCTTGGTCATCGCTGGCTTGGGACTCGCCATATTCCTCATGTCGCTGGACTCATCCATCATTGCTACCGCCATTCCCCGTATCACGGCAGACTTCAACAGCAGTAGCGATATGGGCTGGTACGGAAGCGCATACTCCTTCGCCATGTGCGCGCTCCAGCCGATGGCGGGCAAGCTGTTTTCGAAATTTCCCTTGAAGGTAAGTTACACTCCTATCTGACCTCAGGGACTCTACTTACCAAACGCAAAAGGCAACGTTCCTCGCCTGTCTCTCGGTCTTTGAGCTGGGGTCTCTGCTATGTGCCCTAGCTGTGAATAGCCCCATGCTCATTATTGGGCGCGCGATAGCTGGAGCTGGGGCGGCGGGATGCTTTACCGGAGCCTTTTGCATTGTCGCAGTTTCTCTACCCTTGGAGAAACGGCCATTCTTCGTTGGAATTCTCCAATCGACATTTGGCATTGCCACCATCATCGGTCCAATTTTGGGCGGCGCCTTCACACAGCATGTGACGTGGCGGTGGTGCTTCTGGATCAACTTGCCTCTAGGTGCTGCTACCATACTTGCTATTGTCTTCTGCTTCAAACCACCACAAGATAATTCCAAGAAAGTGCCACCTGTCCTGAAAAGTTTACAAGACTTGGATTTTGCCGGCGCTGTGCTTTTCGCTGGAGCCATTGTCATGGTACTTTTGGCTCTTCAATGGGGAGGGACTGCTTACGCTTGGCGAAGTGCTACCATCATCGGCCTCTTCCTGGGAGGGGCAGGACTTGGCCTTGTGTTCGGCCTATGGCAATGGCACAAGGGCGACGATGCTATGATTCCTCCACGTCTCATGACGGAACGCACCCAGTTCTTCGCCTGCATGACTGAGTTCTTTGCCATGGGCTCAGTCTATATATCGATTTACTATCTTCCGACTTGGTTCCAAGTCGTCAAGGGCGCCTCGCCCACGAAATCGGGACTCATGTATCTGCCTTTAGCTTTGTCAGATGTACTATCTGCCACGCTGACGGGCGCGTCACTGAAATGGCTCGGGTATCCAAATCCCTATGCCATTCTCGGGACAGCCCTGATGTGTGTAGCATCGGGTCTGTTCTCCACGTTCAACCTTGACACCCCCCATCAGCAGTGGATCCCCTTTCAAGTTCTCCAAGGCCTTGGTATCGGAATGATGCTGTCGATGCCTTACGTCGCGATCCAAACGGTCCTCGAGCCCGCAGATATCCCTGTTGGCACCTCGCTGCTGCAGTCCTTCCAATACTTTGGAGCCGCAGTCTATCTTGCCGTCGCCGAGTGTATTTTCGAGAACAACCTTGTCGAGCAGCTGCGCAGTTTCGGGTTGGAGCAGCGGGAGATTGATGCTCTTCTTAGCGCAGGCTCTGCCGAGGTGAGGAATGTGACTTCTGGGGAGCAGCTCTCGGGTGTTCTCCACGCTTACAACTTCGCCATGACAAACACGTTTTACGTTGCGACGAGCGTGGCTGGCGTTGCGTTTTTCTTGTCGTTCGGAATGCGCTGGAGGAGTGTTAAGCCGCCGAAACCTTAAGCTTCATAGAATGTGTCAAAATCAAACCTTCTAATTGCTCTAGGAGTCTGATGCTCTTTTTTTTTTGTACCCTGCTTTATATCGGGAAAGTGAAAAATAGCTCAATAGAATGATAATATTAGGGCATGTATTTAATCTATAAACAAAGGGATGAGTTTTGTGTTGGTTGTCCCTAAGCATGTGTGCTTGGATTACCCCCCAATCGTCGACTTCATGCAGAAACAAAGAAAATGACATTGATTGGACCGTGAATCGTATTTTGATAGAACAACAAGAGAAGAGTTTCATAGTCCCAAACTTCTGAGACGAGCAGCTTGTCGCGAGGGGAGAAAAAGATATCTACACATCTTGTCCTCCACGGCTCCATCTTCAATCGTCGTTGAGTATATCTCAACCATTGACAAAAACCAACTCTGATCCACAGATTTCTGAGTAGTCATGGCCGCGGTAACAAGGCACCAGAGACGCACCCCTTCATCGAATACGCCCTCCCAAAACCGAGCGGCTAGTAGGCTGGAACGAAGTCTTGGGAGCAATATTGCTGCTGAGACCTGGGCTCCGTGATACTCTGTCGCACTTAAAAGGAAAATCATCGCAGTCAGTCTGATCGAGTTGTTGATGTCGTCGAGGTTTGAAAGCAAGAGTAGGCGGTAGAGCAAGGCCTGGAGCCTGAGAAAAAGGTGGTGTTCGAGATGGTGAAATCTCCGCGTCCCTGCCCAGTAAGCTTCGGCGAAGTGGACGTAATCCGCGATATCCTCAACAATCCGTTGCAGACTCCCGGTAATTGGGACGATTCTGAACCCACTTCCTAAAGTTGGTATTGAGCTTGCTGAGTGTTCATAGTCAATCAGCCCCATTGGCAAGGGCCCTAAATCCCATGTAAAGGGCAGAGTAGGAGCCTCCCAGTTGGTTATGGATATATATTTGTCTGCTAGAATCGCGCTCTCCAAGATGTAAGGATCGAATTTCTTCCACCCGCCGGCTTCAGACACCAGATTTTTCATAATATCAAGATGGGGTCGAGCAGAGTTGGATGTCAAGGAGTCGACTTCAAGGATGGACAAGGCTCTCATTGGATATCGCGCCCAAATGCTGGGAGTGGTATTCCAGAATTGCGTAATAGCCAGGCTATAGATGGAGATCATAATCCAGTTATCGACCTTGAATCTTGATTGGCTAGCAAGGCGCATCCTTACAGCCTGGAGGGCTTTGCCTGTGAAATATTCTGGAGGCCGGCGTTCCGAGATAATCCCAGCCATCCACCCCTGCAGACTTGATCCGTAGGCCAGTGTTGAATACATCAGAGCTTCATCGGTGACGCATCGTCTCAGGCGCTCGTTGATGATTTCCTCATGCCTCATGTGTGTAATATCACCGGATTTGGATGCTGGAGCGAATGCTTCGACCAAAAAGGTCAACTTTGTTCCTTTGCCAAACACAAGCTTGAGCATGCTGTGGTCTCCTGCGTCTAGGCCAGCTATAGTGCAGTGAAAAGGATCCGAGCCATTGTTGGAGAGAAGAGTGCAAAGGGTGGCTGTTTGGTTATGCTTCTCACGCTTCCTGGAGGCGCTTTTCCGTCTGCGTCTCTGTTGAACATGGCTGAGAATCATTGACTTTTCACCGCCCTCTGAGCTGCTCAAGGATACTGAGGCCGGCACTTTGTTAATGAACATGAGAGAAGACTTGCTCTGGCCCACAGCGCCCCCAGTGATCACCCGCCAATGGAGTCGCCTTTCCATGTTGTATGCCGGCTCCCACAATACTTTGCTTGTTCGTTCGGGCTGGCAGGGTATGAATGCGATCGGATGAAGCGTTCGTTCAAGTCTTCCCGGCCTTGGCTCGCTGCTTTTTACCCAGTTCGGCCGTCTCTTGGACTATATTGGTAATCGGTTCACCAGATCGGATTCATCGGCATGGGCGAGAAGCAGGCCCAAGTGATGGAGAGCGGAAGATGACGTCGGAAGAAATTCACGGTCAGAAAAAGCACTGCCCCCAGTTGATCACCGCCACGTCTTAAATGGTAATACGCTACTGTTTTGGGAAGTGTGTCCAATTTCATGTCAGCGTGGCCTTACGGAAAGCGCCAAGCCCAGGCGGCCGCCTCTATGAGCCGAAAGATTGAACGTGAGATTTCCTAATTGAGTAGTGTAAGCTGGGGTAGTCGAAGCTGTGCATTGAAAACGCATCACGAAGATGTTTTGTATATAAGACTCGTTGACTTAATCTGTTTTCGCAACTCCCATAACCATCAATTTTCGGCTTCGATCAACAAGTACACTGAGAAATCTCTCCAGCAAGATGCATTTCAACAGCCTTATTCCTATATCTGTGCTACTGGCATCTGTTTCACATGCTTCGCCAACAAGAACTCCACAGCTTCCAGTAGTTGATCTTGGCTATGTGAGCTCTCTCGAAGATATGCTCGAGTCTAGGTATACTGACAATTGTAGGAACGTCACGAAGCTATATCATACAACTCCTCAACGGAAGTCTACCAATTTTCCAACATTCGTTATGCCCAGCCTCCTGTCGGAGACTTGCGTTTCAGGGCTCCTCGACCTCCACTGACGAACCGTAACGAGATCCAAAATGGCTCACAGCCAAGAACCTGCCCCCAAGGAGTTGCTGGATGGCAAGCCAGAGCATTCGGGCCAATTGGTGCCTTTACCAACGGGAAGCCATTTGCTCTCGAAGCCTGGGAACAGGCGATCCAGAATTCTTCCATTCCCCCGATCGATTTCAACAAGGCCAGTTCAGAAGATTGCCTCTTTCTCGATGTCCACGTCCCTAAGAAAATCTTCAAGAGCAAGTGTGGTGCTCCTGTACTTGTCTGGGTTCGTGAATCCCAAATACAAATTGCTGTCTAAGTTGTTCTAACCTGACATTAGATTCATGGCGGAGGATACGCATTTGGTTCCAAAAACGGCTCTCCGACCCCAGGTTTTGTCCCTTCTGGGCTTCTTGAACATGCTAAAGAATTCAGCGACAAGGGCATGATTTTCGTTGCTCTCAACTATCGACTTGGCGCTCTGGGCTTCCTTTCTGGACAAGAGGTTCAGCAAGATGGAGACTTGAATGTAGGTCTACTAGACCAGCGACTTGCTTTACAATGGGTGCAAGATAACATCCATCTCTTTGGTGGCTCAAAGGACAAAGTCACCGTCATGGGTGAATCCGCTGGTGGAGGCTCTGTCCTTCTCCATATGACAGGCCCCTCCAACAGCACAAACATCAAAGCCCCGTTCGCACAAGCCATTGTTCAGTCTCCAGCGCTGGTTTCAAACCTTCAAGTTCCAGAATCTGGATATGCCGATTTCCTTTCTCAGCTCAACGTCTCATCTTTGGCAGATGCGCGTAAACTTTCCTCGGAGGCTATCATCCGCGGCAACGCGGATCATCTTGCATCTGCACCAGACACGACCTACATACACACCCCGGTACGAGATTCGAAGACAGCACCCGATACCCTCTACCAATCGTTCAAAAATGGCGCGTTTGATAGGTCTGTCCGGTTGCTGGCTGCACATAACAGCTTCGAGGGAAGTTTCTTCTTTGACTCGAAGGTAAAGACTGAGGAGCAGCTTGATTCCTGGATACAGAACTCGCTCCCTGGTTACACCAGGAATGACCGAGAGCACCTGGTTAAAGATCTCTATCCTTTCAACCTCAGCCTGGGAGATGTTGCCCAAGGCTCAAGCCAAAGGGCCATTTGGGGCGACGCTATCTTTGACTGCACGTTCCTTACCGCCCATGAAGCTTTTGGAGGAAATAGCTACGCATGTAAGTAAGTTCAAGACTTTGACAAGAAGATGACCTAACATTTTGCTACTAGACTTGTTTGATGTTTCGCCAGGATTCCACACTCAAGACTTGAAGTATACCTTCAACGACCCTGCCACTCCGGCTTTTCGGCCGATTGCGCAAGATATTTTGCAGCGAGCTATCGCTAGCTTTACGATAAACGGAGAGCCAGTGACGAAATCGAACGGAACTTATGAGGCCTTTCCCACTTGGGGAAGTGGGAAATCACTGGTCAGGATTAACGGGGATGGCTTCTCGGTCGGTACAAGTGTGGTCAACGAGACTCGCTGCGCGTGGTGGCAGTCAGGCTACGAGTCTGCGAGAGTCAGACAGAACTATGTCTGAGAGACTGTTCTGAAATTGAGACGGTGCAGTTGGCGCTACATATTTCCTAAAGTTGAGTTTGACTTTGGTTATTGGAGGTAATGATAGAAAATAGACGGCAATAGCACACGATAGACGAGGAGATTTCTTTGTTTCTTTTTATGTACACTATTCTTAAGTACGGAGGTATCTGGTTGCGGCATAATGATAATATAGAATATAATAATTTTGAATTTTTTATTTGATAAATATAACTGTCTAGTATTCGGCAACTTTATATCTCTAATGAATTCCCTATCTTATTTATTTCCTCAATCTATTCATCTGATGTTGTCCGATTCTACAGACATTGGTACATGTATGAGTCGTGGGGATTAGATAGAATCACTTCAGGCGTTTCGTGAATTCGGCCTCGACCCATTTTGCTTGACAAAGGAAGTATCACATTTTCAGTGGTCCACATTTCGTGTTTTGGAGAAGTCCTGTTTCGGTGAGCTGAGACGTTACAGCGTAGAGTAGCGTTGTATTGCATTAGATCTCGCATTTGCGCGCGCGATGGATGAACCGAACTCTTGGTCAAATTGAGTATTGAGCCAGCCACCAGAAATGAGCTACTAGAAATATGATTCTTATTATAGTAGGGATAAGAAGTCATGGACTGCATCTGCGTTGTTTTGGAACCGCGATCGTATATGCCCATTGATAATGTTTGATGCTACACTCTATAGTCATTTCAAGGAACACGAGTCATACGAGTGCCGTGAGGTTTCAGCTCGGAGCTTGTTAGAGTGTTTGGGTGTGGGACATCGGCCTTCAGCTTTGAACTCTTTTGCAAGGATAGATCCAGGCGGCAGATGCATACCTTTTAGGAAATTTCCAAAAATCGCACAACTAGCTTGCGCAATGTCTAATACGATGGGGCTTGGTAAGGGTTGGTGGAGAGATAAAGACGCGCCATTGGAGAGCCAATTGGTCGATGGCCGAATGCCTAGGACGATTCAGGTACTTTTTCCGTTGGAAACATTCATCCGGGAAGGCGTGCCGAATGTGTGGATAAAGAAAAGGGCGGCTGAAAGGAGAATCAACAAGGCAGGGATGGTTGGTGTAATTTTGGTGCTCTCTCACAGTTGATGAGTTCCCATAGTTCGAGAGCTCGTGGCATATCCGATGGGGGGAACGATACGTGCGAGTTTTAATCCGCCTTGCAATGGTAATCATGTTGATGAAACGATCCGGCTTTGCTGCTATATCCGCTCGGCCCTACGCCTTGGTGGCTATTATCTTTATGCATTCTAATGAGCAGCAGTTCCTTCTGAGCTGAAGCGGATACGAGAATGTCACCACCGTTATCACCACCCTGTCGGTTCCACCACGAGGACGGCATCTAGGGTGTTCCGTCACCATTCGATCCAATGAACACCGGAAGCATGACTAGTGGTTTCATACTAAACGGCACTCGCTGTGTAACGAGGTTTGCGAGGCAACGTGCTAGAGTGGACCACCAACTTTAAGCCATCCCCATTTGACCTACCTATGTAGGACAGCTATCAAACTCCTTGGCCGGCAGATGGACTGTTATGGTCCGGAGTAACATATAGATCTTGTGTTAATTATCTCACTGACCCCTGAAAGCAGATCTTCCACCCTTTTGTGCACATACGGAGAGGATGGGCGATACCCACTGGGACAGCCGAACTGTTCTACGAGCTTTCTATCCAACACGTGGTATTTGGTCAAGTATATAGAGCCCACCAATCCCTCGTAGATATCACCTCACACTCTGTATTATTCGCAAGAAACATAGCCCTAGTTTTCGATATCTGTTCGTATTTCATCAAGTGTGCTGTTACGAATTTCTTATCACGATGGCCCTTACCACTACAACCCCCGTTATTACCACCACCGACACTCCACTCACTCTCCCAACTCGTTCAGAAATATTCCTCCCTCTTGTCCCTGAAGATGTTACAAAGGAGTGGCTTGCTTCAGTTCTTGGCTTGAAGATCAAATCTGTCCGCAAGAAGGATGAAATCCATGGCACCGCCAGTAAGCTGGTGTTCCTCATCACCTACGACGAGTCTGAGACGGCAACAGACAGACCAAACAGTGTGTTTGTCAAAGGAGGCTTCAACCCGGACTTGAAAGCCGCCATGCCCCTCTTCGTGGCCATGTATCGCCGCGAGGTCAGATTCTTCAATGAGATCGCCCCTAAACTCTCCAAGATGAACCTTCTTCGTTCCTGGTGGGCAGCTGAGAACTCCGACCAAGGAATCATTGTAATGGAAGATCTTGGGGAGAGGAACTATACTTTTAGTAAAGCTACTGAGCCCTGGGGCCCTTCACTTGTGAAGCGTGCCATTGCCGAACTTGCGATTCTACACGCCGCCACGTGGGGCCAAGGCCAGAAGGAGTATCCCTGGCTGACAACGGACTACGACGAGATCATTATGGGCATGTTCCCTGGTCTACCTTACAGCGAATTCGTCAAGGATCCGGAGCATCCGCCTCTCCCTGAAAACCTGAGGGATTCGAAGCGCGTCGAGGCTTATATGGCCAAGTACTTTGCCACGCGGAACCCCAAATATCAATGTTTAGTACACGGCGATGCCCATCTCATGAACATTAGCATAGCGCCTGATGGTGCTGTGGGCATGATCGACTGGCAACTTATCCACAGTGGCTCGTGCTTCCATGACATTGCCTACCTCATCGCCGGTTCTATGAAGGTTGAGAGCCGCCGCGAACATGAAATGTCTCTGCTGGAATACTACTTCGAGTGCCTTCATAAGAACGGCGGGCCCAAGTTCTCGACTAGTGAGGAGGATACCATGATCGAGTACAAAAGATCTCATATCACCGGGTTTGGGTGGATCTGCACTACAACAGCGATGCACCCTCTCGAAAATATCTGGGCTATGGTCCCGCGATATATTGCTGCTATTGAGGATCACAAGGTTGTTGATCTTATTGAGAGCATGTAAAGAAAGGACAGTAGATCGTCTAGCGTTGGTTATTTAATTTTTGTACAGAGAATACGATGATCTACATAGGCAGTACTAGATTTGATCGAGTTCATCTAATATTGCATCAAAACACCATGAACTCGCTTTACAGCTTCACGTGTGATGCCCAAAAAAATCGTGTTCGATATCCGATGCTTAGTGGAATTTAGCTTCTCGGAGAAGAGATGTATTTTCGAAGGTGTTACGCCAACAAATATCCGGATGCATTATGGCGGGCAGGGGCATCAATCCGCGGGCGCTGATTCAATGGCTAACCAAAGGATAGCCAAATGAATTCAATCAGCCTTCACCGTGAGACAAATACACGTAGGCGGCCTCGCGTAACGGAAGAAGTGGGAAGGAATGTCACGCTGGAATGTGATCTTCTTCTATATTTTCCACGAAAGAGCAGATGGTTCATCAATGCAAAAGCCTCACGTCAGTGGCGCTTGGTCGATGCTAATTCAGGTCAGAGCTGCCTATCAATTGACTCTTCGAGAGGAGGATTAGCAGGATGAGTTACCTCTTCACCTCGGCAGTAGTGTAAGCATTCATTAATAGGCTCAATTTGATCTCGATCATCCAGTGACCCCACGGGTCAGCATTCCTGTTGAATTGTACTCTTTATATTCATAGTTTACGTTCTCAGTGTGCGCGTCATGCGGAGTTAGTTTTATTGAGCTATGAACGGGAATGTCAAGTTCTAACTTTGTCTCGGATCCACCTGTCATCGACACAGTATCCGAAACATTGTGAACCTTATCTGTGTTGGTAGAGTGATAAATCTCATGATACATTAACATCGGGTTGGTTGAGAGTGGAACGCGGTGTCATCTATCAAGAGTCACACATAGAGAACGGGTTGACGTCATTCAGTAATGAGCAAAATGGTTACAGTAACATCCTGTTAATATCTATAGTGAGACACTTTCGATAGCCAGAGAATGAGTGGTATAGATCACATATACCGAGATGGATAATCCACAATCGTGTACGGTGCGGAGGAAATCTACCCACATGAGCTTACGGATACTAGAGCTTGGAGGTATAGCTAGATTTTGAGTTATGCGGCGGCTTACTGCGGGGAATTAACAACCAAGCTCAGACGCTCGTGGGGACTCGATATTTACGGCATCAGTGAAGAGCACATTCATCTATCTCATGTGTATGTCAACGGCTATAACCACTCTACTGGGAACTTCGTTTTCAGATCGAAGCCTACAACGGGTTACACTCTAATAAAATGGACCCTATGATACATTTCCATAATGAATAAGGAAGAGTTCTTGACTGGAGGAGCTTGGTTTCGTTGCAAACACACGTCATATCAGAAGGAGCCAAAGCTTGGCTCGGTCAAGCTTGCATTCAGAGTTAGCTTTCCATACCAGTTACAGAAAGCAAAACTCATAAGTCTTCCAGTTGCTCATGCAATAATAAAAGCTTCGTAGACTTGGCAAGCTGTTTCGGACTGACTAGACCCGACAAGGCATGCAGGCCGTGACGAAATAGTTTGAATTCGTAAAGAGGAGTCCGGCGATCCCGCGAGAAGGTGTAGTTTCAGCTCGCCACAAATCGTGAAGAAGATTTACCCCCTGCAAGATATGTGACATACTTCGTACTAGGCGATGGCGATGGGTATGACGATTTCAGAACACGATATCAGAAGCATATTTATTCATCACCGCCGCCACTTCTCAAACAAGCGCTCCTCATGTTTCCAAGAACAACTAACTCCGAGTGAAAATCGATCTCCCCAGTTTCTTAGTACTTGATTTCCGGATTCAAATGATCCCATACTCCATTCCATCCCACTTCCACCCAAGCTTTACCTGGGTATGATTCTACTATTTCACCGCGATAATAATCTTCATCAGCTAACTGATACAGGTGCCACAATTTCCGTTCGAAAACTAGTGCCTTTTCTGTATACTTATTCGGTGCTTCATAACTCAAGATGGCTCCCGGCATCGTCTCTCCCGCGCCGATCTCGACATCCCATTTTCCCATCAGTCCTCTCTTTCACGGCAGACGCATCTCGATCCCACAAGATGACGAAAATTACTCGGCCACCTCCATCACGAGATACACATCTCGTGCCAGTAGCAGGAAGATGAGCATGGTGGACACTTCCAACATATCCAATGTCGTCTATTCCCTGAGGCGCCGTAGCTCAGAGGAGCTTGGCTCTACGACTTCGTCCAAGCTTCTTGGTGCTTCTCATGAATCCATCTTGGACTGGATCAGTACCCAGCGTATGAGCCATCTGCCTCCAGAAGGAAGCAGCCACGACAAGGTGCTCGCTTGGGCACAGCTGTTTGTCGAGAGGTTGAATTCTTTTGACTTGGCAATTTCCGAGTTTGCTGGTGATAGTTACATTGCGACGCAGCTTGCTTATGGCTATTGTGCCATCTTACTTGAGGTATGAGCGTCCCCAAAATAGCTGAGCGTGAAGTGTCTTACTGACTTATTGTAGCTGGGAAAAGAAAATGCCCCAGCTCTGATGATTTCATTTGGCTTCTTCTACAACATGTCCGTGTCATTAGTGAACCTGCTGGAACGCACCGAGCTCTTCAGCGTCTCTCAAGAGATCCGTGAGCAGCTAGTTCTAGCTCTCTCAGATCTCGTTACGCTGGTTGCCAGTGTTTCCACGCATTTTCACAAAGCTATCCGTGGCTTGACATCCGCGTCTGTTTCGGTCAACATCTACAGTACTTTCACTTCACAGATCAAAACTTTCATTGATCGATGTGACAAGACTGCTGAGGCGATGTGGCGTCATCAACTCGTCAAGGAAGGTCTAGACTTGAATAAGGGTGAGAGCGCCGTCTTCTCTCCCGTGCCGTTGGTATACTACAGTATATCACAATTGCTAACTATCACAATTCAGTATCTTCTGTGAAAGCCATCAAAGCTTGGGTCAGTCCTGAAGACCATGTTCTCGCCAATGTCGCCAACTCAATGTCGCATTTGGCTCATGATCGAGAGGAATTGACTTGCCTTTGGATTGGGCCTTACTTGACACGCTTCTTGAAGGGTTCCTGCAAAACTCTCTCGATCAGCGGCAAACAAGGTTCCGGAAAAACCGTCCTCTCGTCTGTCATCGTTGACTACCTGCAACACCCAGTCGGTGGTGTGGCATACAACACTTTGTTCATCCCCATCAGTAAGGCATTCCCCATAACTTAATCATATCTCCCTGGCTGTTTCTAACTCAGAGCGAACAGACAGCAGAATCCCTGCCGAGACTTCATCTCGAGCTATTGCCAAGACCATTCTTTCTCAACTCTTTGATAAACGAATCGGCAATGTCCAGCTGCTGGAGATTCTATCTGACGCTTGTGAGAAATGCAGCAAAGCAGCCAATGACGGCGACTATGACAATATTGTTTGGTCAGCTCTAGACCGAGCCCTGTCCGCTGCTCTACCTGGTGCCAAGGAACTCGTTATTGTTGTTGATGGTATCGATGAAGCCTCTTGCCGCGAGGCAACTCTTCTCCAAAAGCTCACCAATTCGGCCACCAAGGGGACAAACGTCAAGCTCATTACCCTCGGTGCTGAGAAGACAGCCTCTGCGGATGCCCACACAAGCATTCAGATCAATGAAGATCTGATCTTTGATGATATCATGGCTGTTGTCAGAGGTCACTTCGACCACACAAAGGCCTTCGCCTCCTTGTCTGAATTGGAGCAGGAGACGCTGGTCAATCGCATCACCACGGCTTCTAAAGGGTCGTTCCTTTGGGCCAAGCTTGCCACGAAGAGAGTTCGCAATGAGCCTGATTCTGAGTCTCTCAAGAAAGCGATCGACTCTATCATGCAGTCAGCGATTGTCGACTTCGTGACGCACACTCTGAGCGCTCCTAGCGTGACTCAAGAAGCGAAGAAGATGCTGCTCTGGCTCGCGACTGCCGAGCGCCCTCTTTCACTGAAAGAGCTAGCGTCTCTGCTTTCGATCCAACTTGATAAAACTATCCTGGATCAGCCTATCGACGTCCTGTCTCACTTGAGGCCTGTGAACTCGCTCGTCTTCTTGCAAGATGGCCTGGCGTACATTCGCCATGGTCTCACACGCAATGCCATCTTGGATCTTTTTGCCAAGGGGAAATTGGTGCCCGAGGTCAAGGATTACCAGACAGACTTTACCACAAGGCTTCTGTTCTATATCAAGACCACCATCACTCAGCAACACGAGCCTTCTCTTGATGTCCTTGATGCTCACGAGACGGCGCAGCTGGTGAACAAGTTCCCTCTGTTGGATTTTGCCATCCGTTACTGGCCCGTCCACTTCAGACGCACCCCAACTTATGTGAAGGAGGGCGACTCGGCTACGGTGAAGAAAATATCCAAGTACATCCCGAATTCCAGCACTTTTATCCTTCTTCAGGGTGCTCTTTGGGACAACAGGCCTACCCCCCAGTTGCTTGCCTACCAGGCTATCGTGACAGATATTTGCCGCCAGGTCTTGTCCACAAAGAGCACTGTGACTCTCCAGGCCGTTATCCTCATGGCCGTGCTCTACAGAAGGGTAGGGTACACAACTGAATCGGTTCACCTGTTCCACGAGGCGACTACGATGGCGAATACTCTTTTGTCGCCCCGTCACCCCGTCACCATGCAGACTGCCTCGGCATTCCTTGAACTGACATCTTCTATGACAACAAACACTAAGACCGAGATCATGGTCAAGAGAGAACATGCGCTGCTGGTCTTGATAGAATGTTATAAGGCTCAGTACGGCCAGAACTCCGAGATGGTCATGTCTACCTGGAATCGTCTCGTTGAACATTACCAGTTAACTAAGGAAGATAGCAAAGCTCAGGAAATAATTTCAACAATAGGATCCTCAACCAGTAATGGGGGTGTGACACTTCAGCGTGAAGGAGATCTCCATGTGCATCTCAAGGGACACAAGCAGAAAGAAGTTCACGATGATAAGAGCGTCAACCTCCTCCTCGATGTCGAGGAACATGACGAGCTCATTGAGAGAACTGATTCGTACGACTTTGAGTACTCGATCAAGCAGGCCGAAAAGCAGATCAAGCATGGCCATGTGGAGGCAGCTGAGCACTCCTACATTGAAATATGGCAGCATGCCAGTCGCCAATACTGCACACACCACTCTGAGCTGTGGGAGAAGAGAAAGATGAAGGCTGTCCTCGAGTATTCCAAGTTCCTGAAGACGCAGAAGAGGGAGACAGAATCCGCATCTCTACTTTCGAGCGTCTGGGAGGAGTATAAGCAGAGCAGCATGGCTGTTACCGAATCCTCTATCTCTCTTTTCCACGAGATGGCCACCGTGATGAAATCGCTGAGCCTGACATCAGAATCGCTGAGTGTCCTCAAGCATTGTTCGCAATTCTACCAGAACACCAACCGCACTCAGTCCTCAAGCTATAAGGAAATTCAACAAAGTATCCAGACCACTTCTAGGGAGCTCGTCTCTTCAATTAGCTCTTACTCGAGCTCCGAGACCCTGCTTGAGGAAATAGTTCTAGAGGCATCTAACTCGATTAGCACCATGGACGACTCCAGCTTCGCTGCTGTGAATCGTCTTGTTGGCTTCTACATCTCGCAGCATCGCTGGCAGGATGCCACACAGCTGATCAAGAGGGTTCTTCGCGGTGTCTGGCCATCCATCTTCTCATCCAGTGTTCAAGATGTCATCGCCCCCAGCAAACACGTGCAGAGCTGCGTTGAGCTTGCTGAGCGCCTTGCCGAGTGCTACCACGCGCGCCGCCGACTGCAGAGAGAAGAAGACATCCGTCTCCGAATCTATCGCTCTATGCGTGTCAGCCGTGGTGTGTCGGACAAGCTTCGAGAGCGCGTCACAGTGAACCTGCTGGGCTTCTTCCAAAGGGGATCCCAAGTCAACCAGGTGATTAACATCCGCCAGGAGATGTTGGATGACTACACCACTGAGCTCGGCCCAGAGGATCCTACAGTCATCAAGATGCTCTGGACCTTGGCTGAGCTTACCAGACCCCGTCCCGTTTTTGTCGAGTATTACCAGAAGATCATTAGTGCTCTGAATAAAGGTCATGAGACTTGCAAGCCCGAGACGTTTGAGCCTTGTGCTATCGTCGCGACTGAGCTTTGGAACAAGGGTCTGTTTTCCGAGGCGGTGCCTTATTATAGGACCCTGTTCACTACATTCTTGAAACAACCCAAGCTGAACCCTAAGTTCAATGATCAGGAATTCGACCGCGAGCTCTACACCCGGTACACGTACTGTCTACGCAGCATCCAGAGCGACTTCAATGTTCTGCACAAGGTTACCGTAGACTACCAGTCTCAGTGCAAGTCTGTGTTTGGCACGAACGCGTCCATCACTATTCAGGCAACGCTCTCCTTGGCCAGGGTTTGCCAAGAGTCCAAGCGCTACGAGCTCGACGCTGTTACCCTTTACGAGGAGCTTCTCAAGATCAAGTCGACAGAGATAGATCATACCGAGATCTCTTCCATTCTCGACTCCATCTATGAAGAACAAGCAGATCTTGTTGTGTCATCCAAGTTCGAGTCTTCTTCCGCTACACAGACCGAAAGGGCTGTCAAGATTCTGCAAACTCGAATATCTAGTGCTCGTGAAACCCATGGATGGGCGCATTCGGAGTCCTTGACCAAGCTATCTGAGCTGGTCAAGTTCTACAGCAAGCAGCAGCACACGGATAAGGTTGTCAATGAGCTCCGAGACACAACAGTGAATGTTCTCTCGTCTGAGACCAGATCCTCGAGACTGATTGCTGCTGCATCTACTATTGCATCAAGCTACATTGCTAGCAACCAAGTCCACAAGGCTACAGAGTTGAAGGAGGATATCTACCGCCAAATCATCCTCAAGGACACGGCTAGCACCAAGTCCCAGTTCGATCTTTCGTTCCGGGGCCGCGAGAGCTTGGTCTTCCTTGCCCAACTTGAGCACAGCCTCAGCCGCAACTCGGCCGCAGTCAACGACATTCTGGCTGACTTGACCACTCAATACGTCTACGTGCAGGAGTTCAGAAGCCTGATCAAAGCGAAGTCCAGCAGTATCCAGAAGGTGACTGTGGCCACTTCCCGACTTCATCAGTGCCTGATCAGCAGCGGGCGCCAGGCGGCTGCTGCCCGTGTGATGGAAGATTACAAGCAATACTTCATCATGACTGAGGGCCAGAAGCTGAACCTCACCAAGCCGTCCGAAGTCGATGCCTTCCTCGACATGCTTCTGCAACACTTCAACACACACAAGTCGAACAACTTCCTACGCTCCGTGGGAATCGCTTCCAACGCGCATGTACTGCAGCTCCTCAAGGCCCAGAACTACGAGCGCGCCTGCGATCTTGCCTCGGCATCGTTCACTTACATTTCGGCACGTGATGAGTACCAGACCCCAGGCATTGCCAAGTTTGTCCTGATCCTGGGTATGACCATCGCCGGCCGCCACCTGTACCCCAAGCCCCATGAGGCGGCTCGCAAAAGGATGCTCAGTGTCTCCGGATTCATCACCCAAGACGTGCTCCACGTCCTGAGCGAACTGAACATTGATTTGGAGCAGATCAGCCTGCACCATCTAAATAACCTTATTGGACTCCTTGGCGACCAGAGGGACTTCAAGACCCTGTCCTGGTTCCTGGGTATTCTCTGGAACAGCCGCGAGGCCCAGCGCAACTGGCGACCCTCTGTCACTCTCGCTCTGGGCCGTCGCTTCATCATGGCGAGATATCTCGTCGGCGAGTCCCTTGCCGCCGTCCGCCTCGCCGAGGATATCGTGTACAACTGCCGTCGCGTCTACGGCAGCCGCCACGCCAACACGCTCGAGATGTCCATCTTCCTCACGCAGCTCTACACGGGCATAGCGCAACGCTACCAGAGCCAGAAGGCCGGCCAGGACATCGCCGTCCGCTACTACAAGAAGAGCGCGGCGATCCACGAGAACGTCCTCCGCGTGTTCAGCGACCCTTCCTACGCCGAGATGGAGGCCGGGCTGGGCACCAGCGCCGAGGCCGAGTCCAGGTCCTTCTTCTTCGACGGCGGGTACGAATCGCCCAAGTTTGGGGAGAAGTCGGACGCGGAGCACGTTCGGGAGCACCTGCAGTACCTCAAGCTCGCGCTGGAGCGCCTCGGCAGCTGGCCCAAGGACTACGCCGAGTACCAGAGGCTCAACACGGACGTGTTCCGCGTGTTTGGCGCGGAGCTGAGAGGCATCGAGGGCATGGACAAGTGGAATCTGGGGAGCTTCGGCTCGGGCAACGCGGAGAGCAGCGAGGATCTGCTGGACCTCGAGGTGACTGACTGGGAGCTGGGGGAGGCCGCCCAGGTTGGAAATTGATCGGCATGCGGCGCAGTCGAGTAAGAAGGGTAGAAAATATGCCTGGCGATAGTTTGGGTTGGAGGGTTTGTTGTGGCAGATTGTCAGAGAGCTCCCGAGCTCGAACCATATTTGTTAACCAGTATGCATGAATTGATCAACGCAGTCTTTACCGGATGGCAATTATCGTTCGTTCCCATCTTGATTAAGTTAGCACTATGCTTATTCCTTTGAAAGGTGATTTGAGATTAGCAGGTGAACAGTATCCGCAAACCTTAAGTGGGCACGGATATCACGGCACACTTGAGGCTGTCGCGACGGAAGTGCGGCTCGTAGTATCATCGCAAATGGTAGAGCAAGAGGCCGTAGTCATCAGATGCTATCTTATTCATCCCCGGTGTCGACACACAATAGGATATCGGTCTGGCTGTCGGGTTCATGTGCGGCAAGTTCCAGTAAGACGAACGCAATAATGAACACTCCTCTGTCAACATTGACATTTTGGCGTTCTGTTGTAACATATCGCGATAAAACGCGTACGTCATCTAGATGTTTCTCGGCAACACTTTTTTTTTTAAAGCAAAGCGGCTTCATGCGAAAGTGTCTGAGCCATCTCCATCGGTCCATCATGGCAGTACGTACGTATCAGACCACCACAGATAACTTCATGATCAACGAAGCGTACAGCACTTCTGGCACGTGGGATGATGGTCGTTGAGAGGCAAAAGACCGAAGCCGCCGACCCTCACCCATTGATTGGATTTCCATAATAGTTGCTGGATGGTTATTTTTCTCTGGTGAGATGGGGCAATACGGCACATTATATCCGAGAACTCTGACTGTTCGACGCTTCAGGATCAGACGTCTCATGGATCTTCTGAGTCGACCCAGGGACGCCCGTTAACCATAGATTTAAGCACGTGGGTGGGGATGTACGATCGATGGAGAACCGGGGGCTAGGGAAGGCCTCTGTACCCTCCATCAATCGGGCAATGAGACGTCTCGAAGTGGCTCCGGTCCCGCGACGGGAATATCGGCCATACGATGAGGCGTCCCTTAGCCACTTTGACGGCCGCTTGCCAAGAGATCTTGGTGTAGGTAGGAAAGAGAGCACGAGGCCTCCTCTGTATAGAGCCAATATCTGTCAACGTGCTCGTCAGCGATGGGTCGTTCTAGGCTGATTCTGGGCAAATCGCCTTGGTCTGCCCGAGCCAAGAATCAGGTGGCAGACGGGTGGCTTTCAATAGTAACAGGTCCGGCTGGGAAAAACTCGCCTTCCAAGCCACGTATCTACTATGCCCCGTTACCCCGTGCAGGAGGAGCCGTCATGCCTTGGCTGTATGTACGTTGCTAATCATAATGCAGATCGACGTCACAGTCTCGTGCCATGAATCAAGACCCAAGCCCTCTCTCCATGTCTCTGCAGGGCCAGTCAAGTCTCATGAGCTTATATCATAGCTCTTCGCTCGCTCACCAAGCTTAGTTCTTTGCATTGGGACCCAATAAGCATAAAACCGAGTTGATTCAGGTCTTTACTTGCATTTGACCCATATTCCAGAAGCTGGGTTTCCTTCCATGGGCCCGCTCCCGATGGCCTCCCCCCCACACACCCCGAGACTACACATGCATCACGGCAAGCCAGAGCCGAGAAACTTAGGTAGAATTAGATGAGAATCACGACCGCAGCAGCAAATCAAAGCCAGCCGTTTGAGCACTACCTCGAATCTCCCCCGATACGGCAACCCCGTTTCTAACTCCAGCATCGTTAGTTGGCCACAACAGCCCATCCTCACGCAGTTCGCCGTGCTGCCGTCTTATCCGACCCAAAATAGCCTGGACATATCCTTCCATCCTTCCATCCTTCTATTTGGTGTTCTGTATTTAAAACTGACGTGCTTCTCCTGGTTTCTGTCGCGTCTGGTGTTTGTTTCTGCAGCTCACATCAAGCCCAGTAAGCCAGCGATCAGATTCGCACGGGTGTCCCTCACGTTCTTTCGAAAACACCTAATAACAAGAAACCGCCAACATGGTTCTTTCTCAGTACGATTACATCTTCGGCATCGGCACCGTGTTTGCCATGCTTGATGCCTTCAACAACGGTGCCAGTAAGTCATCATATCTTCAGCATCAGGATCTTCCACCAGTGACAACTTGCTAATTCTATACTAGACGATGTTGCCAACTCCTGGGCCACCAGTGTCTCCTCCCGTTCGATTTCATACCGATGGGCCATGGTCTTAGCCACTTGCTGTGAGTTGGCTGGTGCCATTGCTACTGGTGCCCGTACCGCGTCGACCATCAAGGACGGTATCATCCCCGCGACTGCCTTCCAGTCCAACCCCGGTGTTCAGATGCTGGCTTTCGCCTGCGCCATCGCCGCCGCCTCTTCCTGGGTTATGTGGTGTACTGCTCACTCCACCCACGTCTCCTCCAGTTACTCTATCATCTCCGCCGTCGCTGGTGTCGGTGTTGCTACCGTTGGTGCCTCCAATGTTCAGTGGGGTTGGAACAACGGTAAGGGTCTCGGCGCTGTCTTCGCTGGTCTCGGCATGGCCCCTGTTATCTCTGCTGGCTTCGCTGCCACCATCTTCATGCTCATCAAACTCGTTGTCCACATGCGCAAGAACCCTACCCCTTGGGCTGTCTACACCTCTCCCTTCTGGTTCCTCCTCGCCTCTTCCATCTGCACCCTTTCGATTGTCTACAAAGGTTCCCCCCAGTTCAACTTGAACAAGAAGCCCGGATGGTGGATCGCCGCCGTTGTCGTCGGCACCGGTGCTGGCGTCTGCCTTCTGTCTGTCATCTTTTTTGTTCCTTACATCCACGCGCTAGTTATCAAGAAGGACCAGACCCTCCGCTGGTACCACGTCTTCATGGGTCCTCTCAACTTCACCCGTGCCGGCCAGGCTGGTGATGCCGCTGTTGTCCCCAACTTTGCCGTCGTCCAGGAGGACGAGGACGAGGTTGCCTCCTCCAACGGCACCGACGAGCACGATGTCACCAAGGAGAAGAACACCACCACGAAGACCTCTGCCCCCGAGCACGACAACGAGCACGCCCTTGTCCACCTCGAGGCTACCCAGGAGGAGTACCAGGAGATGGTTGCCGCTAAACAGCGCCAGATGCACGACAGGATCATCAAGAAGGGCGGACCTCTTGGCTGGGCTCTCCGCACTCTCCGCGAGAACCCCATGGGTGCCGGTTCTCTCTACGAAATCCACAACATCAAGAGAATTTTCATTCGTATTCCTGCCATGATTGTTGTCGCTGCTCTCTACGGTATCAACTACGACATTCACGGTGCTCAGTCCGGTGTTCTCGGAACCCCTGAAGGTGCCCGTATGGCTCGTGTCTACAGCCACGCTAAGCAGTACTCCAACGAGGTCGAATACAGCTACTCCTTCATTCAGGTTCTTACCGCTTGCACTGCCTCTTTCGCTCACGGTGCTAACGATATCGGTAACTCTGTCGGTATGTAAAACACATTCTCTCTGAAGAATCATCAGATCACTAACCCATACCCAGGTCCCTGGGCTGCTATGTACTACGCCTGGTCTCAGGAGAAGACTGCCGATAAGACCCCCGTTCCCATCTGGCAGCTCGCTGTCCTTGGTCTCACTCTCTCCGTCGGTTTCATTACCTACGGTTACAACATCATGAAGGGTGAGTTTCCAAAGACGCTAAGTCTCTGTAGCCAGATTGCTAACAACCTTTGCAGTCATGGGTAACAAGCTTACCTACCACTCTCCTTCTCGTGGTTGCTCTATGGAGATGGGCGCTGCCATCACCGTCCTCCTCGCCTCCCAGTTCTCTCTCCCCGTCTCTACCTCCATGTGCATCACCGGTGCTACTGTCGGTGTTGGTCTGTGCAACGGGACCTGGCGCGCTATCAACTGGCAGCGAATTGGTCTCCTCTTGACCGGTTGGATCCTGACCATCCCTATTGCCGGAACTCTTGCTGGCTGCCTCATGGGCCTGTTCATCAACGCCCCTCACTTTGCCTCTTAAATATAATACCTGGGACATTCCCCATCCGGTTGCCGCTTCCTGGCATACGACCCTACCTACCTACATACATACATACGTAGATTGATACCACTCGATACCTATTGTCCTGTAATACCCCAATTTGTACACGGCAGTACATAGACAGTCCTTAGAACAAGTAATAGATTTATCCTGCCGATTATATTCAATGTTGCTTTGTGCCCTATTGTACCAGTGGAAGACTAGGAATTGAATCTAGCAGTCACCTTAATCGGTAAATCGTGGAAAGGCTGGTTTCCAAAGGTGACGCATCTGCGATGAATTTTTCCCAAATTTCAAATGTTCATTCTCCTTTCATGAAATTATTGATGTCATGCCCGCCATGAACCTACTCGGTGCAGAGGAGCCAGAACAGACGATATGCTGATTGTGCAATAATTGTGCAGAAATTATGGTGTTTGCACAAAATATGTACAAGTTTTATGTATATGTTGATGACTAATTGTGCCGTTTTGTAAATCTGGCTCGGAAGACATACAAATGCCATTAATGAAATTGCTTTAATTAACACTGTTTTAGTTGCACACTAAACGCATAGTGTATGGTTACCCTTCAGATGCGGTAATTTTCTAATTAAACACATAAAACTTCTGATTTCTCGCGTAATCGCTTAATGCCCAATCTGCTTTCCGGGTTCCAGCTAGCACGCGATATTCTGATGTCTAGGGTAGGCTTGGACGTGTTTCTCTTTAGTCATCAACTGTTTTGAAACAATGCCGTCATCGTCTGTCAATCGAAGTCAGATTCAATTATTTCCATATTCCTAAAAACAGAGCAGAGAAGCTTTGACGCGTTCAGGCAATGGAAATCCAAATATTGTCCGACCTCCACCTGGAAACCCCCCGATCGTACGACATCTTTGAGATTGTACCCAAGGCACCATATTTGGCCTTGCTTGGTGATATTGGCAATGTCGGATCCGACCAAGGCGAGTTCCTGGAATGGATCACTCGCCAGCTAAGGCAGTTCCGGGCCGTCCTCCTAGTCCCCGGAAACCACGAGGCTTTCCAGACCTCTTGGCCAAATGCTCTTGCAGTCCTCGGCGACTTCGAACGGACCACCCAGAAGGATGACTCGTTGGGTGAGTTCGTTCTGCTCGACCGCCGTGCATATGAGATCCCGGATAGCGATGTTGTCATTCTAGGCTGCAGCTTATTCTCGTTTATCCCACCCGAGAGCGAGAATGACATCAGCTTTGGCCTCAACGACTTTTACCGCACGAGTGACTGGGATACGACCATGCATAACGCTGCACACGAGCGAGATCTTGCATGGCTCAACGCAAAGGTCGCCGAGTACGATGCGAGTGCGACCAGGGTTGTGATTCTATCACACTGGAGCCCCTCCGTCGACACCCGCGCCCTGGACCCAAGACACATCAACAGCCCTATCTCGGGCGCTTTCTCGACCGATCTATCGGGAGAGGCGTGCTTTAAGAGCCCCCAGGTGCGGTTGTGGGCTTTTGGGCACACTCATTATAATTGTGACTTCATGGTAGATAGAGGAGATCAGGTTGGGCCATTGAGGATATACACCAACCAAAGAGGCTATTATTTTTCTCAGGCTCCCCGGTTTGATGCAGAGAGCGTTGTTCAGATAGTGTGACGCACTGAAAAAGATTTCCAGTAGCGCATTTAGAATATTACATTTAGATTCTTGTGTGTTAGGTAGTTGAACGATCATGTCGCAGCCCATCTCCGTCTATGACATCCCCCATTTGGCTGATCTTCTCATATTTCTTGCCTGACACGGGGACTTGCCACATAGTATTAGAGGAATAGCCATGCGTCCTCCAGTGATAAAAGCTCGCTTAGCCAGTCTCTTTCCACTCCGTGTTGAATTTCCATACCAGCCATTAACTCGTTGGAGAGCTGTGCATTTCTGAGATCTTGTTTCTTCCACAAGTTCACGAGAACCAAAGCCGCACTCTTGGCGTTCGCAGACAGCGAAACTTCCCAGATCCTTTCGAACACCCTGAGCGCCCACTCTCTATGCTCAAGCTTGGAGCAGGCCGCGCCGGCGATGAAGGTCGGCCACAGCACACACTTTATCAGGTCAAAATCTTCAAGCTCGGGAAATGGGTACTTTGCGACGAGGTCATCGACAGAAGGCACCGGCATGGTCGAGTCTCTAGTGACGTTGGCAAATATTCGACTTGCATATATGTCGGCTCCGAGCTTCCAGATCGTGCCAATATGTTGCAGGTCCACCAGCGTGTCTTTGTCCACATTGTTCAAGGGGACGGCGGCAGCCCAGGATTCAACATCGAATCCTCGAATTTGACGCAGTGATTCACTGAGACCCATCACGTCAATGGGTGGTTCCGTCTCCCCCGTATCAAGCTGTCGTTGCGAGGAGAAGAACTCAACTGCTGATTGTATGCTACTAGGACAGCCGACTAGTGATACACCTAGGTTATCGTGGCGCATAGACTGTATGATATGCGTAGAGAAGGACGACGATAACAGCCCTGGCCGGGTGATCGAGGACCCGAAAGTTTGAAATCTGAAGACGATGAAACTGAGTCAGTACAGTTCAGAGCCCTAGGTAAAACCTGACAGACTCACACAGATACATCGTTAACTAGGCCTGGTGAATCAATATGCCAAGGCTGGCTTTGAGTCCTCGCTCTATCCGTCAACAGTCGCTTTGCACCCTCGAGATGGATAGTCCAGGACCCGGCGCCACTCTCACAAGCTTCAAGAATAGTAAGGAGCACGATGGTGACCAATGTAGAGTGACACTGGTTTTTGGACTCATCTTCCAAGGCGGCTGCAAGATGTTTGAGACAGTCTGCTTTGGATCGTAGATAGTGATTAAGAAGGGTGGATTTGGAGAGATGAACATCGGCTGGGCTAGAGAGCAACATAGGCATCTCTCCACCAAGTGCTGCAGCAGTGGTTGTATTAGACCGTAAACTAAGTATAGGGGTACCCATTATGCCATGAGTAAAGTGACAAGATGCAACCGCCAGAATTGCGCTTGCTACAGCGGGTGACGATGCAACGAGAGGGATGATTCCACGATATTTGTTGTCAATAGTATCTCGCCAGACTATAAGCGGGCAAACACGTCGTGAAACTTCAAGGGTTCAGTCAGCCGGAAAAACTAGGAAAACATGTTGAACTTGTGGAAGGAGCAGCTGAACGCACAATAGTCAATGAAGAATCTCGAGGCAAGATCAAGGTCTTGGAAAAGGGGCTCAGTCAGCGCGATCATAGGTGGTGGAGAGTAGCGACTTCTTGAATAGTTATGACGGCGCCTCAAGGTAAGGTGGGAAGATGAGAAAGCGCCTGGTGATGCCTGGGGTGATGAATGTGACGAATCGGTCCCCAAACATGTGAGCCCGTCATCAGAGTGTGCTGGAAGATCCGGGGAAGACGCAACATGGTACGTAACAGAAGGTTGTTGTAATGAGTGTGAATTCACTTTTTGTGACGTATGCTTTGCCTCGGCTGATGTCTGCTGCCCGCCAAAGGATCGGTTCTTCATTGGGCCTCGAACAGACACGCCTTCGACCCATGTCAGGGGCTTGACATATCCAAGACATGCAACTCCATTGTCCAGGCATTTACGGCAGCTGGGAACCTCCCCATCGCACTTGAGACGACGACGCCTGCAAGTCCAACACCTACCGGTAGACATTACCCTTCATAGGCAATGGGCTCCACCAAAGGTCGCAGGTGCGATCAGCACTAGATCGATAACATATGTAGGTAGATCAAGTATTGATAAGCCTTTTGTCGTGATAGGTGGGGTCAAAGTAAAGAAGTTTGCTCTGAGCGCTTGGCAAGGAGCCCGCGGACATCCAAGGGCTGAATCATCGGCTCTCTTTGTCTTGTGGAGACCGGATATACGTGCGAATGGATTAATAATGAGTGAGCGACTGGGCGAAGTGACGGGTGTCACGTGAACGTTGAAGGCTCTGTCGTCGTATTTCCTAAAGAGGTTATATCCGGCGTTTAACCGGAAAGGCCCACTTTCCTAATTCTGATAATAAGTGACAAGGCCCCACCTGTTGAAGATGCGAGACGGGAGTATATAAGGTGCTGCAGGTCCATTCTCGATGGCAAGCTAGCTTATGGCGATGGATATTTGGAGCGTAAGCTTGATGTGCTTTGTTTTGAAACTAACTGGAAAGTTAAGAGTTTAGTTTTCTTGTGCTCATGCCTTCCTACTTGTTGCATCAGCGGAACGAGCCGCGGGATGGTTCCCACATCACCGAGCACGACTCGGACCAGCATGTCTTCGTAACGGCAGAGGCTGAGGATACCGTCACTGAGCTGCATCGGGCCATTTCGAAGCAATCCAAACATGCAGAGCCAGAGCCGTCTACCTCGCCGGCATTTGAAGACTTTGAGAAGTATTTGCGCAGTACACAGGAAGATGCTGAAACTCACGCAAAGAAGCCCCAGCCTGTGCCGCTCAGCGTATGCTTCAAATCAATCACTACCTATGGAAGGCAGGGTGGCCCAAAATCTGTGAAAACCCTCAAGGACGCAATATGGAGGACTCTAACTTTACAAGATATCTATGAAGCTACCCTCCAGCGATTGATATCCCCCGATCGAGTTGAAAATGGGCAAGCCCTGATCCGAGATTTCTCTGGTGTTGTTCGGAACGGCCAGATGATGCTGTGAGTACCTGCGGAATGGCTCCTTTACCTCCTGTTCTATTTAATTGTGCTAACAGCGCGGTCTCTTGACAGTGTTTTGGGTAACCCAGGCTCCGGATGCAGCACGTTTTTGCGCACCGTTGGCGGTGAGCATGACTCTTTTTTGGGGGTCAAGGGGTCCATTGACTACTCGGGTCTTTCTCTCGAAGAGGTATCAAAGTACTACAGGGGTGCCGTTGCGTATGTACCGGAGGATGATGTACATCTGCCCACTCTGACTGTCCGGCAAACCCTGGAATTCGCTTTGAAAAATAAGACACCCAAGAAACTATTGCCTGAAGTGCCTCGCTTTCTCGACGAGTTTGGCCGAGTGTTTGGTATGACTCACGTCATGAACACCTTGGTTGGAAATGAATTCGTCAGGGGCGTGTCTGGCGGCGAGAGAAAGCGAGTTTCTATCTTGGAATCTCTGGCATCGGATTCGTCAGTCAACTGTTGGGACGGCTCTACTCGGGGACTGGACGCATCATCTGCTCTTGATTACATACGTTCACTGAGAATCATGACGGACACATGCGATCGAGCGACGATTGTATCGATTTATCAAGCCTCGGATGCCATTTATGATCTTATGGACAAGATTTTGCTCATTGATCAGGGACGGATGCTTTATCAAGGCCCTGCCAAGGAGGCAGAAGGCTACTTCGAAGCTCTTGGCTATCGCCGTCTCCCACGTCAAACAATGAGTGATTTCTTGGCAAATGTTGCCGCGGGAAATCCAGAAAACATCCAAAATAACAAAGAATTGAGCGTCCCTCGAGGAGCAGTCAATCTCGAACAAGCTTTTCGATCTAGCAAGGCTTTCCAAAATGTTCAAAACGAAATCACCCAGTATGAGCATTCTTTTTGTTCTGCTAATGGTAGTAATGACAGCACTGTAACTGCGGTCGAGGCATTCAAGCACTACGGTGATAAGCAGAAATCAAGATTCGTCTCTCCTCGCTCATCTTACAACACATCCTTTATTCGTCAAGCGGTATTATGCACGAAGCGCGAATACTGGCAACTCATGGGAGACAAAATCCCGTTTTTGACTAGATTCCTGTGCATTTTCTTCTGTGCCTGGCTTCTCGGTTCAATGTTCTACCAAATGCCTCTTGACACTCGAGGTGTTTATTCTCGTGGTGGATTCTCCTTCTATTGCGCAGCTACAGTAGCTTGGTTCCAAATGGCAGAGCTGGAAACTGCGTTCTTTGACCGTACTGTGGTCAGTCGTCAACGGAGATATGCCATGGTGAGACCCAGCGCAGTCGTGCTGGGAAAGACGTTGCTAGACTTCGGGACCGTCTCATTCCAGTCGTTTGCTTTTTCTATTATTGCCTACTTTATGAGCGGGATGAGATTAGAGGTAAGTGCTGATAGCATCAGTCTTATTGATTGCATTCATCTCAACAATGGTTAAAGAGTTCTAACGAACTGTGCGCTCTACGTACCATTTCAGGCCGGCTCGTTTTTCGCCTTTAGCTTCGCGATTTTCTTTTGTGCGATGGCGTATGTGTCGCTATACCGACTGCTCGGTGCTGCTTCTCCTCGCCTCGAGATTTCTCTAAGGTATTGCGGTATTCTGCTTCTGGTTGCTATGGTGTTCGGCGGTTATACGAGATCTGTCGATCGTCTGATCTCAGATGTACCATGGGTTGGCTGGCTATCTGTAAGTTCTCGCTTTTGGTATTGTTCGTCAATCCGTACTGACCCTTCGCCAGTACACAACCCCAGTTCTATACGCCTTTGAAATCATCATGGCAGCTGAATTCCACAGCCGAGAGTTCAATTGTGCTTCGACTTCTATCATACCTTCTGGTCAAGGTTATAAGGACGTTGCCTTCCAAACTTGCAGTTATGAAAGCATGTCCCCAGGTGAGATGAGTTTACAGGGTGATACCTATATTCTCAACAAGTTTGGATTCAGCTTCAATAATGTCGGCCGAGATTTTGGGATTCTGATTCTCTTCATGGTCGCTTTTGTGACGATTAACATGTGGGTGGTTGAGAAAATCGACTGGGCTGCAGGAGGAGGAGGCGCACTTGAATTCGCCCATGGACCGCCAACACCAAACAACTCTGCTATGCAGAAGGATGAGGAGAGCACCAGCCAAAACGAAACACCAGTCAGGGTTGAGACAATGACTGAGAAAGCCAAGAGTGATAAAACTGTTGAGGGTGGATTGGTCAAATCTCAATCTGTGTTCACATGGCGCAATTTGAATTACACTGTCCCGCACAAGGATGGGGACAAACACCTACTCAATGATGTCTCTGGATTTTGCGAGCCTGGGAAGCTGACTGCACTGGTTGGTGCCTCCGGTGCTGGTAAGAGTACTTGTAAGTGATTATAGATCGTCCTCATCATCGCAATTCAACACTAACCCCCCACTAGTAATGACTGTCTTGACACAGCAAGCGACTGGGAGATTGGAAGGCCACATGAAGATCAATGACAAGAGTGTCGGATCATCTTTTGGGCGGTCTATCGGCTACTGCCAGCAGATGGACATTCATGTTGAAACAAGCACCGTCCGAGAAGCCTTTGAGTTTTCTGCTCTTTTGAGACAATCTAGTAGCACAAGCAAGAAGGTAAAATTGCAGTACGTAGATGAGATCTTGGAAATCCTACAGATGAAGGACCTCCAAGATGTCATCATTCGATCTCTATCTCTTGAGCAGAAGAAGCGCACAACAATCGGCGTCGAACTCTGCGCGAAGCCGAGCATGCTTCTATTTTTGGACGAACCTACGAGTGTAAGTCAAGTCTGCAACTGGAATTTGTTTAGAGATACTAATGAGTATTAAATAGGGATTGGATGGGCAAGGGGCCATGAACATTGTTAGGCTTCTACGACGACTGGCTGATCATGGTCAAGCAATCATTTGCACGATCCACCAAGCGAACCAAGAGCAATTTGAACTTGTAAGCTCGGCTTCGCCAGTCAGAAATATGTTTCTGGGAGACTTTCTAACTATTTATGTCTAGTTTGACCGTGTTCTTGCCCTCAATCACGGGGGCCGCGTTTATTATTTCGGAGATATTGGCCCTCACGGCAAGACTGTGGTCGATTATTTCACAAATAGGGGGGTTGGGGTAGAAGCCGACAAGAATATTGCTGATCTACTCATTGAGGTTACAGCCAGAAATTCGACCTCTTCTTCAGGAAACGATTGGTGCGATATCTGGGACGAGTCTGCCGAGGCGGCCGCCGTGCTAGAGAAAATCGACAACATCACCTCAAAGCCTCAAACGGGATGCGAGGAAAAGGAGTTGGAGCCGGTCCGCAACTATGCCTCTTCTACGGTCTCCCAGATCTTTCTCCTGACGAAGAGAACCATGTTACAATACTGGCGAACTCCAGATTACGTCTATTCACGCCTCTACTGTTCATTCTTCCATGCGTTCCTTAATGGCCTTGCTTTCTTGCAATTAGGCAACACTGTTTCTGATCTTCAGTACCGAGTATTTACATGCTTCCTTGTCTTGATGATTGTCCCGGAATTCATCAATGCCTGTGCGGTAATGTTTGATGAGAACAGGAATATTTGGCTGGGAAGAGAGCACCCAAGCCGAATTTACGGTTGGGTGGCATTCACTACCGCCCAAGTGGTCTCGGAAATCCCTTATGCTTTTGCTGGCGCAGTCTTGTTTTACGTCTTATTCTATTTCCTCATTGGCCTTCCACTTGGGGAGCCGGCTGGCTACACATTTCTCATGATGATGATGTTTCATCTCTTTAGTACATCCTGGGGGCAATGGATCGCAGCATTAAGGCAAGTGACCTGTCTCCCTCTTGTTCGCTTTGGACTACAGCTAACCATCGTAACAGTGCTGACGCGGTCATGGCGGCTAGCGTGATGCCCTTCTTCATCGTTGTATGCGAATTCTTCAACGGCATCCTGCAACCTGTAGAGCTCATGCCGGCCATTTGGCGGTACACTCTGTACTACATCGGCCCTTTCACCTACTGGGTTTCTGGGACGATATCCATGATTCTGCTACCAGTCAGTGTGAAGTGCGCAGATTCAGAATTCATCCGCTTCCATGTTCCGCCTAATACCACCTGTGGCGTTTACGCAGAGAGCTGGCTCTCCTCAACAACTGGATACTTGGCGGACCCTGATGCCACTGACACGTGCAACTACTGCCAATACACAGGAGGGCAAGATGTAAGTTTCTTGAATATTAACTCGAGCGTGATCAATCTTTAATAAATTCTATAGTATCTTTCCAACATAAATGTATCTGCCTCTGATGCCTGGCCATACCTGGGCATTTTTGCGCTCTTCACTGTCACGAACTACCTTTCGGTGTATTTATGGGTTTACATCAAATCAGTCAAGAACTGGCTACCGTGGTAGAATATTTGATGCGAATAGGGTCGCAACAAGCAGGGAATTCGTTAATTAAAATGATTAAATACTTTATAGATATAGAAGGTGGAGGTGGTGGATAGGAACCTAGCATAGCAAAACAACAGCAAACGCATGGGGTAGCTGGAAAGCATAAAGCCTAAACATTGGGTAGGAGGATGTACGACGTTATAATCCTGCCCAAACTCTGCAAGATGTCTTCCGACGGCACAAGTTCTGTGGGTGGTTGGGTTGCAGAATTGGCACTCCAATCGCTTTGTTACTGTCTGAATAGAATGGCTTACAAGCGATATGACTTTATGGTAGGCATATCTCAATACAAAACAGGACAATACTAAAGGAGATTATTACAAAGAAAGATTATTTCAATACGCCGATAGCCCTAAAATGGGATTCTAGATTCTTACTAGTAGGAGCTTATCATCATCGAGAGGCTTGAGTAGAGTGTTGGTGTCAACATAATGTGACCCTCATATCTTGGAGGTTGCCACTTGAAGACTGACCACAGGCTCAAGTAGTGCAAAAATAATAAGTGCCATGTAATTAAAGAGCAGTTTTTCTCGAGAGAAATAGATATTGAGGTGCTTTCCCACCTATTCTTCCGCATTCAGCCTACAACACCTCGTGTGGAGATTCATCATCTGAATACCCACCCCGACACATCATCAGCGAATGACGATGACAAGCCCCGTTGGCTCAGTGGTAAAGCGTATCACTAGTAATGATAAGATCACTGGTTCGATTCCAGTACGGGGCAATCGACAGACTTGATATTTTTGCTTCTGCTCAATATCATCCTCATTTGTGGAAATCTGACGAATACTTTTTGCCGGTAGCTGCCCTAGCTGATGAGCGGCCAATACTAGCTCTAGCTGAGACGATCTACCCTTGATATCGCATGTGAGAGAGATTGTCGACTTCAAATAGATTTCAGCTGTCGATAGGTAAGGACGGATAGTATTTAATGTACATTTAAGTATATCCGGGATAGAGCCAGAATCTGTGAGTAATTGGACAGAAATATTTCATTTGCAGGCTTCTGTCTGCTCTATCATAGGTTCAAAAATTCTACATTCGAGTTTTCCTTTTCCTAGAACGAAAGCACAATGTGACCCGAATAAACTCTTCCAATGAAGGAAGAAAAATGAGGCTAAAATTTTAAGAGGACTATAGAATACACTCGAGTAATTACGCTGAAGACTAATTAGACTTAGGGAATTATAAAACCTTAGTTTTTGATACTCAAGAGAGGACATTGTCTGGGCGGATTTGGGTTTCTCAAACTAATCGCTGCCGGGTTAAAAAACGTAGAATGGCCAACCCTTCAACTACAGGGTGTACCGAGAAACCCTTATGGCGAAAATAGTGTTCCTCTGGTTCCGGTTCTTTCTACAAGGGATTAGACTAAACCGGGGTATTGCCTCATATAGACAGTGGAATACTTCGGTTACATGTTCCTTTCTGGGCGAAGTGTGAAATCTGACACAGGATGGGATCAACCGAGCACTTTGATTGCAACTGTGATTGTCACAGGAAGCGTCACAGCCTCCTAAATCGAGTGGAGAAAGTTTAATGCGACAGTTACCATGGTGTTGGATCCCAGCTGACCCTAGTCGGTGCGTCAGTTCTTCTCCGCCACCCATTCATCTCGGATGTTGAAGATTCCTACCAAATCGGTGGGTGGGTGGGTATGCGCATTAAATCTCATCAGCCCCTTTCCCTGGCAACTTGAGATTAAGTCGACGCAATGGAATCCTCCACGCGTATCATGCGTATCAACACCATCACATGACATCAAGGTCCTGCATATCCGGGGAGTGTTGAAAATAGTCCAATCCATAATATTTCGTTACGATCACTACATTGCTATAATTAAGTCTATCGATATGCTAGTGAGGTTGAATCACTTTAGTGCTACAAAGGAATTTAAATTTTAACCCAGCTTGTGGTGGCCAGACCCGAGGCAGGGGAGCCGTTGCCGGTGACTGGGTGGTCACTCGAGCTGTCCGCTTCGTTGTACGTCACCGTCACGACGTCTGTGCGCGTGATCTGGTGGTTTCGGTCTCCTGAAGCGCTTCCGTTTTGGTGACCCTTCTTAGGGAGGATGCTCTCTTGCGACTCGACTTCGGGGTCGCCTGCGAGAGAGCCCATTGTATGGTTCGAGACGAGGTGGCTGTTGTTGGGGTTCCGACCACCGAGGCGGCTGCCTTTGGAGAGCTCCACGTCTCCATGTGACTGGCCGTATCGGTCGGCACCGGATGTTCCGTATCGGTATTTGTATGCGGAGGAGCCGCCCAGCATGCGGCGGCCGAAGAGGACGTCGACTAACGGTCGGAGAACGGGGATACAGCAGGCGATGATGATCGTGCTTGATTCGACACTGCCGGTTGCAGGATTAGAAACGATGGAACCTCGGGTTGAGGGCATATTCGCGAGCACTTACATTGTCCAGATGACGAGATCAGCTGTGTCGTCTGTTGGCTTCCGTTAGAACTTGGGACATGGCGCATTCAGGGGCGGAGAAAACTTGGATGCTTACAAGAAAAGTCAGCCCCTGCCAGAGAGGGTAGTCGCGTGCACTTGTAGATGGCGACGACTGTGGCGATCGATCCAATACCCAGAGCAACACAGAGCGCAATCTTCTTGCGCAGGTTGATCTGCAGCGTCCAGAGCACGCTGGCAGGATAGACTGCTAGATATAGATCCACCAAGGCAGAGAAACCTATGCGCGCGTTAGAATATCGTCGAAGGCACCGCCACGCCGTGCGTCTTGGATAAGTACAAACCTCCTGCAACAATGGCATAATCGACCAAGACCCATTTTGAAATACAAGTTCCTGCCACATCGAAATTCCATTGGGAGTAGGCTGGCGTACACTGCGCATAGAGGATAACGACGCAGCCGAGCAGCGTTGCCATGCAGACTCCTGAAACCGCCCATAGGCAGATCTTGTTGAATTTGTTCGGATTCATCAGTCGGATCAAGAGTGAGGCGACGGCGAGCTTCGGGGTTCCAAACGCCACGATTCCGAACGGGAAACCAAGGATGGTCCAGAAGACGGCGTTTTGCTTTTCATCTTTGGTGAGCAGGGCGAAATGTTGACCGTTGCCCGACTTGACAGCCATGATGGCCATTGCGACGTTGGCCCATTCTGATAACTGGATTACCGGTTAGTCTGTCGCAAGAATCGCCCAGAACTTTGATATGCCGCTCGACTTACGGTGGCGAGAGTGACCAAGTAGTCGTCGAGGTGCAAAGCTCCCATGATCTTCTGTCGAGTGAAGATGCGCATTATAACGAATATCGTACTGAGGACCGTCACGGAAATACAGACGCCCAAGATGGACGGCCCTTTGTTCTGCGCCACCCATTCTGCCGGGAATTGGTCGGCCGGTACTGCATCAAACGGTGATGACATGTTCGTTGGTCCTTTCGCTCCGTCCCTAAAGGCTCTTAAAACCCTCAAATCGGCATGAAATATGCAAGGCGCCGGCAGCTCGATCGAAACGGCAACCAACAGGATGAGAAGAGGAGAATCATGCACAAAATCAAGATGGGGAGTGGAATGGGGGCGGAATATCTGCAGAACAAAAGTATGACACGAACCAGCTGGGTGGTTCCCTGTTCGCACGCACTTCACCTAAGTGGAGCTATGGACACTCGGGCTTTAATATATTTTAGGTATCTTGAGCCCTCTGACGGGCTCCCTATCCGAGTAAGGATGGCTATAATGGTTGGATGTTATTCCAGGAACGAAGGAGAAGCATTGGCGAGAATATCAGGCGAAGGGCAAATGATGACCAGGCGAGGCCGTCTGAAGATCCCGGACAAGGTTCTTTACGCCAGCGAACGCGGAAAATTTTAGATTACTCTTCATGGGTAGATGGGATGTCAAACTTGTATCCGTCTGTCTCCTATTTCATTTATCCCCCGCCGGTTCCCCGTGGCGCGGCCCCAAGGTCTGGTATACAGGGTCCTGTGACATACTATGATCCTTTCCTAGACGAGGCGACTTGCAGAAACGTGTGCCCATCACGACATTTGATCCAGGGGGGCGGTTCGGACGGAGGGAAGAGGGAACAAGAGTGTTTTGAAATATGGTAGACTTGCCTCGCGGGTTGGCCGGCCCCTGAGTTCTGCGTCCAAGCTATGTACGTGCTTACTCGCTGGGTATGGTCAATATGTTCATGCACGTATAGTGTATACGACCCTTGTCATGGTGTTAAAGTACCGTTGATTCAGATATCCGCGGAATGGGGACTAGCGTTACATTACAACTCATGAACGTTGCTTTTTTCAACCCAAGTCGACCCAAGGAGGCGATCCTGCCCTTCTTTGTGCTGGTGGTGCGTTACCTAACCATTGGGTCAGTGCTACCATGACCGACCGACACTTGAATTCCAGAATCACGCCAGTGTCAGCCCGGCAACTCGCATGATTTCCCTAGATCAACGGTTGCGGCAACCATACTCTGGTGGGAAGGACGTGGATTTCAATGTGTTCCGGATAGGTGAAGCCAAGCAAGCCAAGAGACTGTCATGGCGGGTAGCACCGGCATGGGTTTCGCACCATCGGGTTATCTTTCCCAATCCAACTTCGATGCTAACGGATGAGACCGGGAAGTCTTGTCAAGCTTTTGTCTCTCTACGCCACTACGCATGTACCTGTCATGGGTATGGACGTTAGCTTCTTCCCCTCAGCATTTTGCTGAAGAAAACGGTTTGAACTATACGTTCCGGGACTGGTCCGCGAAGGAACACGCTATATCATGCTGGGACCCCGGACCTTGTCGAGGGTAATATTGGCACCGTTTGGCAGCTAGAGACGAAGAATGTCACCCTTCCAACGGTCGTTTCTCCAGCCGGACTCCGCCAGCAGTGCTTTTCAGGGTATACCACCGGCTTGCTCACCCCATTCCTGCAGATCTTCATTCTTTATGTTTACAAAAACGGTGGCTACTGGTTCTTGTTAGGGCATCGGCCCCAGCGAACGTTGCCGCGCGCCAGGGGGAAACCCATTCTTTTGAGGAGTAAACTAGGAGAAATAGGCGCACCGTCACGACATTGGGACAGGACGAAAGAGGTTGGATGTGGTAAGTGGGTAGACGCGTAGCGACGTTAGATCCAGCGGCGTATGTGACGATCCGAATGTACGCGCACCCTTTCTTCGTAACTTGTTCGTAAGGCGCTGAACTAGCCCCATCTGTTCGTCTCTTCGAGTAGTCTGGACTCGGGTTAAAAAATGGTACGTTTGCATAAAGCCCCGTTCCCCCCACGGATCCTGCAGCCCGTCAGTTTGTGGCGAGGACGAGCGAGAGCCGACAACGTACGTTTATTCCCTCCTCTCAAACGGCTTGGGGGCTAGCGAAATCCTCGCTCCGCAACTGGAGAAGAAATGGGGCGGTGGACCTTGAGAGGAAAGGCTAGTAACATATGGATTTACGACTAAGGAGAATAATGTCACTCGAAGCGCGGCAAGGAGAAATGCTTCAGGGACGCTGGGATCATGGAACAAGTCTAGCTTCCAGTCAGCATCAGAACATGGCTAGCAGCGAGAGAGCAATTGGTCCATTACGTACTGGCGTGTTCTGAAATGAGCCAAGGCGTGCTGATAGGAGAAGTAGCATTGGGGATCGACCAGCGGCGCCCAAGACTCAAACACTACCTGGTCTGCCACTAAGACAGGGAGGGTATAGATCTAACAAGAACAACTCACTTCCCTGGGAGGTGCCGCGATGGTCGTTCCTAGATTCTCGAGATGATATGATCCTCCAACCTCCACTGCGGCTCCGTCGTAGTCAAGTGCCCCGACTCACGCTTACCAGTGCCTTAACTAACAAGTCAACTAACATGGTGTGACGGGCTGAGATGAAGGAAAGTATGGAAGCACTACATGTGGGAGCTGGTGCCACACCGCAATGCTGAACCAAGCCCCTGGTTTCCCACCCCTACACAGCATACCGCATTTTGAGACTTACTTCTCGGGCTTTTCGCACAACGAATGTGCATGTATCGACATAATTCATTTGCACTAGACCCATCTTTCCCCTTCGATCAAGGATCTTATCATGCACCAATGTTGCTCTTCATAATGCATCAACCCAGTCCAGCCCCTGGTTCTTCTCGCACTAACCCAACCAACGGTTCTTTGGCTTCCATATGGGTGATGGTTTGTTATTCCCCTCTTGTTACCCCCCGTGTATTATCATGCGAGGGCTATAGCACAAGGTACATGCAGTTCTGGTCCAAGATCCTGACTCGTGTCCTGAATCCGTCCCAAAGCATCTCCAACGGCGGTACCTCTTCCCATTATAGGCTTGCGGATGCACCAAGACCCTCAATGCAGCGGCGCCATTTTCCTTTTGGTAGAAGCGGTAGAGGCGGTCGATAAGGTCCGTCCCAGGCCCGTTTGTGCATGCTTGTGAAGCTCTCTACTTGAAAAGGTCCTTGATACCCCAGGGCCGAGTCTTGTTTTCTCCTCCCCAGTACTCGTATCTTCATCCAGTTTCATTGACCTGCGTGTGTGAGCGATCATCCTCGCTTGTATTAGTCCCTGCTCGTTGCTAACCGAGCACGTCCTCGTTGGCATCCCTAATTACCATCGCTTCTTTTGTTGTTTACAGAAAGAAAATAAACTAATTCACCATGGCTACCAATGGCGAGGCCAAGACCCCTCAGGTCTCGGTTGTTTCTGCCACTGACCCAGCCGCTGTCCCCGGGCTGATCAAAGAGCTCTCGGCCTTGGCTGAGAAGTTCGACCCCGCCAATGTCGATGACAATCTGCGTCTGGATCTCGCCCTCAAGGCAAGGACGTTATGGAAGTCCCTCGAGACTCCACGTGAGACTATGATCAGACACAACTGGGCCCAGGTATGTTGTGCTTTTCCAACGACCCTCTTACGCTTGTAATTTTCAAAGTTCTGACATGCTTGGTGGTCGGATAGCCTGCCGCTTTCACCGCCCTGACTGCCGGTACACAGAAGGGTGTCTGGACCTACCTTGACGAGCATGATGGCCCGTTCGTTGCCAGCAAGGTTGCAGAGGCCCTGGACATCACTCCCGCTGTCTGGTGTAAGTAACTCCCCTTAAGCATCCATTTGCAGTGTAGATCTAACGGTATCCAGCCCGTCTTGCCCGCCATCTCGGTGCCATGGGTTACCTGAAGGAAATTGCCCCAGATACTTATGAACGCACAAACTTCACCAAGGCCATGTCTGTGCCCATCATTGGCCAGAGTTACCCTGTGCTGTACGTCTTCATTCATTATGTCACCTTCTAGTGCCACCGCTGACAGTAATCCATCAGGGCTGGTGGCTGCTTTGCTGCCCTTGACCACTTCCACGAGTACCAGGACAAGGTCGGCTGGACGGAGCCCAACGACGTCGCCAACGGTCCCTACCAGGCGGCGTTCAACACCAAGCTCAACTTCTTTGAGTACCTGCAGGCCAACCCCCCCTATGGCGTGCAGTTCAACTACCACATGGGCGGGTACCACCAGGGTCGCCCGTCGTGGATGGACCCCGGCTTCTTCCCTGTCAAGGAGAACCTGATTGACGGGTTCGAGGACAAGGAGGGCTCGGCCTTCTTGGTCGACATCGGCGGCTCCGTGGGCCACGACATCGAGGAGCTTCACAAGAAGTATCCCCAGATCCCCGGCCGCCTGGTCCTGCAGGACCTCCCGCTCGTCATCAGCCAGATTGAGAAGCTTGACGACCGGATCGAGCGCATGGCTTATGATTTCCACACCGAACAGCCCGTGAAAGGTGAGCATCAAACAAAAGCTACGTGAAGCAATTGCAGAGAGATATGTACTGACTAAAATCGCAGAGGCCCGCGCATACTTCATGCACTCGGTCCTCCACGACTGGCCCGAGGAGGTCTGCCTCAAGATCCTGGCTAACATCACCGCTGCCATGAAGCCCGGCTACAGCAAGCTCCTCATCAATGAGAACGTCATCCCAGACACCGGCGCCCAGTGGGAGGCCACCGGCCTGGATATCATGATGATGACTCTCCTGAGCTCCCGCGAGCGCACCCGTGAGAACTGGGAGACTCTCCTGAACAAGGCCAACCTGAAGATTGTCAAGGTTTGGAGTGCCAGAAACGGCGCCGAGAGTCTGATTGAGTGCGAGCTCGCATAGATCAGTGTCTGACATTAGAAATAACAGAAGCACCTCATGTCACAAATTGCAGCACCGCGAGATCACCATCGAAGGATGTCGGGTTTGATGTCTGAGAAGTGCATTAATCTCAATAGTGATATATAGAAACCAAACATAGCAAGCAGAATATAGCAGAATAGTTTCATATAATCAAAGCCTCCCAAGCCCATCCAAGTTTTGACAACCTAACCTGCGGCTGTAGAGAGACTGTTCCCTACGAGACGCAGCCCAAATCGCTCTCGAACCGCCACTACTTCAATCCTCCGGAGAGGACAATTTCCTGGCCAGTCATGTATCCAGTCTTGGCGAACCTAGAAACACCGTAAGCTTGCTTGTTTCGCTGTCGCTCGAGGATGCGCATGGCACGTACATGGTGACGACGTTGGCGACTTCATCAGGGTGGCCAAGCCGGCGCACGGGGATGCCAGCGGCAACACCAAGACCCAGATCAGTCTCCTTGATGGCCTCGAGGTTGGCCCCCTCGGTCCAGGTCCTAGATGGGATCGATTCGTCAGGATCAATTGACGAACAAAATGCGTGTTTAGGGGCGGGTGAGCGGTCTCCCACTTACATTGACTTGGGCGCAGGAATCATGCCCGTGTACCCGATCATGGCAGGGAGCACCTGTTTAAATAAAGATCAATACGCCATCAGTCGGCAATCGCTCCCTCCCCGATCGGACTTACCGTGTTGACCGTCACTCCCTCCGGAGCGAGAACCGTAGACAGGTTAAGACCCATGGAGCTGGTGAAACATCAGACAAAGGGCACTTTTATAATATGGGGACAAGCCCAGTTTCCCAGCGTACCGGTCGCTTTCCCCAGGGAGAGAGATCAACATACCTGAGCGCGCCCTTGGTCGCGGCGTAATGGCAGCCGTTGATACCGCCGCCGCGGCTCGCGATGCTGCCCACGAGGACGACGCGGCCCCAGGACTGGGCTCTCATCCCGGGCAGGCAGGCCTTGACGACGACGAACTGGCTGCGGGCGTTGACCTCCATGATCTCGTCCCAGTCGTCCTCGCCAATGTCTTTGGGGTCGCGGATCCGGCGGCCCAGGCCGGCGTTGGCCACCAGGATGGAGATGGCCTTGTGCTTGGCGGCGACGGAGGCGATGGCGAACGCGCTGGGGACCAGGTCCCGGGTGGACTCGCGCGAGGAGAGGTCGGCCGCCACGGGGACGAAGAGCTGGGAGGGATGCTGGGCTCGCAGCTGCTGGGCGAGAGTCTCGGCCTTGTCCTGGGTTTGCGCCGCGGGAAGGGATTAGCTGTGACCAACTGGCATGATGCACGGCCAAGGGTGTGGCTGGATATGTACTACCTTACTAGAAGAGTAATGCAGGAGGATATCGCACCCATCCGCGGCCAAGGCCCTGGCTGAGGCGGAACCGATGCCGCCGCTAAAGGAGAGCCATTAGAGGGGAGCCTACTGCGAGTATTTGTGTATGGGAGCCTACCTCGAGCCAGTGATGAGAGCCAGCCGGCCCTGGACGTTGTTGTCAAGGGGATGGAGGTGAAGAGTCGCCATGGCTGTATTTTGTTGGTAGTTTGATGTCACGGATGTATGTCGTCTCGCCAATTGACGACTCACAGATGCAGCAGCAGAAGCAAGAATCGTAGCACCAGGCGGCCAGGTCACCAGACAACAGGATGGACGAGACGAGAGGATGGACTGACCTCTTTCCAGCCAGCTGCTTTGCTTGATCCATCACCATCTCGGCCCCCTCCCGATCCCCCTTCCCCTCTCTTTAGCCTCTTCCCCGGAGGTTTCCACGATCCCCGAGTTCGGGGCCCTTTCTTGTAGATCCATATTTAAGCACGACCCGGCCCCTTCCATTGGAACAGACGCCAGCTAACGAGGGACTGTCTTCCTACTGGCTGTCCAGCACCCCACCGCTCGAGAAGGGTCTGGAAAAGAGTCAGTCTGCTGTCCTGCGGGGTGTGTTGCATCGCATCGGCGGTGGCGGGGCGTATGAACTGGGATGGGAAACGCCCCCCTCCGCCTCCTGCAGCGAGGGTAGGAAGAGAAAGAATGGATTGTGCAGGAAAAAGAAACTTCAGTCGAGGTTTTTCTTTTTCCTCGCTCCCCGCGCGAAGCAGAAACAGGGAAGCGTGCGCTGCGGACTGATGCCTCTCCTGAGCGCGTCTCTCCCCTTTTTGGGACGTGACCCCGGCGCAGGTTGATTCAATTGAGTCTGGTGCATTAGGGGCAGTGTGTTTATGCCCCCAAGCGGGGTTCTCCTACGAATCTGTGAGCGCACAGCTGGACCAGGGCCATCATACAGGAAGAGTTTGTTGCCTTGTCTCTGCCTTGGCTTGGCTTGAGTCAGAAAGGGCCGGGCATTGGGCCATGTCTTTTCCAATGAGGGCACGAGTGTCTATCTTATTCCCGATTGCCCCGTCTTTGGGCCGCCCGTGCGTCCTTGTTCAGGTGGCTGGCTTATGTATGTATTATGTATGTTGGTCGTGCGGCGGGACCTCTCAGGTGGCACGTTCGTCCACGCAACCCGATCATGCACAGAAATCCATTTGGAGCAGGCAGCATACGAGCAGGACGAAGATAATGATGGAGGCCGCCGAGGAGGGCCCCGGTCTTCGTCTTATGGCCGACTGTCCAGGGCGCATGGATGACCGTACCAGCTCAATTGACTGGAACTTGCGTTAATGCGCCCACGATTGCTTCATCAGGAAGTCTGCTTCGGCGTCGGTGTGGCCAACGACGGTGAGCAGCGATGTAAAGCCGAGGCAGAGCTTGCTGTTTGCCTGATACCATGAGGCAGACCGTCGGCGTTGCATCTGATCTGCTGCGACACCTCAATGCTGTGGGATTGCGTCAATCCTGCATCGAATCATCCATTGCAGCCAACTTTAATCGTCAGCCAACCCTCCCAGCTGATATGCATTTACGGCAAGAAACATATCACGGCCAACAGGCAGAACAATCACGCGCTGGTCTGTGCCCCCTTTCCAGCCGACGGCCCGGCAGCTGGCCCTCTCCCCACGGCACTGGTTTTTTCCTCATGCCCTCTTCATTTTAGGTTACACGTCCGCTCATGTATGTATCAGATGATGCTAATTGGGGGCCGTTGGTCGCCGCCTTGACAGCAGCCGGGACGCACGTCCAGCCCAAAGAGTTAAGCTGCGCGACCCGGTTATGTGGGTGTGTGGCAGAAGAGGGAAAGGGACGGAAAAAGCAAAGATCGAGCCCAAAGAAGAATGCCTACTGTGTGGTGGGAAACGTGGCAGGGCTGGTGAGAAGGCCTCTGCTACTGTCCATCGGCCGTAAGCGGGCGAGGCAGGCCACAGCGCCGGTCCAGGACGAGGATCAGGTCTGTCTGTGTCTATCGTGTCCCACAATGGCTAATTGCCTGCTTCCTTCATGCGGGCTGCGGTGGAGACGGTGCGTGCGGCCTTGGTCTCACTCTCTCTCCCGTGAGGACGTACGTGAATCCCTCCATCCGCTCGCTGCAACTGTGATTCCAAGCTGTTGGTCCGACCAATATTGCTGCGCGGAATTAACAGACGCCCTCCCGTCCATCAAGCCCTCTTTGACGCCCGGATGGATCGATAATGGGCCCATTCTCTGCCTTGTGATGGAGCCGTTGTCCGCCAGTGTGGCCGGTCGGTCGGTCAGTCGGCGTGGTCTTGGATTTTTTATCTCGTCTCCCTCTTTTCTTTATATAACACATTTCTGACTCGTCTCTTTCCCCCTTCTTCTTCCCCCATCAGCGGGAGACTGGTTGTTTGGTTTATTCTCTTTCATCTTCTCCCGGCCGCATCCGCCACGGTCGATGTTGTCGCCATCACCAACACCATCACAATCGTCATTCTCGCCGCCGATGGCCATGGACGCCTCCTGGGCCTGGGGCTCCCTCCTGCCCTCTCCCGTGGTCCTGCTCGCCATCGTCTGCCTCGTCTCCGCCGGGCTGCTGTACCAGGTCTATCTCTTCGCTCTGCCCAAGCCCATCCCAGGAATTCCATACAACCTCCATGCCTCCAAGCGCCTGATGGGAGACATACCTGACGTGCGTCGCTCCAAGCACATGCGACAATGGGTTTGGTCCCAGCCCCGGGTCCACCGTGCCCCTCTGTCTCAGGTCTTCGTCTTGCCCTTCAGGCGTCCGACCGTCATCGTCACAGACTACAGCGCCGTCGTGGATATCCTGGCCCGTCGGTCGCGTGAGTTCGACCGCGGGCAGCGCGTCAGGGAGATTGTTGGCCTCATAGCCCCCGAGTTCCATTTCACCATGGAGACCAAGGAGGAGGGCTTCAAGGCTCACAAGGAGCTGGTCAGGGACCTGATGACGCCGCGGTTTCTCAACGAGGTACGCTGCCTCTCTGTTTTGCGGTGGCGAGAATGAGGGAAGTGCGCTTTGACTAACAAATGTCTCTCCTGTTCAGGTTTCCTCTCCTCGAATATACGATGCTTTTGCGGCCCTCGTCCACCTCTGGCATGAGAAGAGCACAAAGGCAGTGGGGCAGCCCTTTTGCGCCAGCCATGACCTGTACATGGCCACCCTTGACTCCATCTGCAGCGTGGCCTTTGGCCTGGACGAGTCGAAGCGCTCGCTAACCCGGGAGATCGACCATGTCCGATCGCTGCCCATGCCTCTCGCCAGCCCAGCACCCGGACCGCAGGTGTCCCCCGTCATCAGCGACGCAGCCCCCGTGGAGTTCTCGCGGCCAGAGCCAAACCCGGAGATCGAGGCGCTGCTAGACATCCCCGAGATGCTCTCCATCTCGCAGAAGAGCGGCTTCCCGTGGATCGCCCAGCGGCTCGCGCTCCTGCGGCCGAAGCACGCCCGGGCGATGCGGAACCGGCAGGCCTTGATCGACACGCAGACGGAGAACAGCCTGAAACGGCTGTTCGCCTGTGGGGAGAAGGAGATGCAATGCGCATTGGACTGGATGCTGTGGAGGGAGATGGGCAAGGCCAAGAAGGAGGAGAGGACCCCCGATTTCCACTCCCCAGTCATCCGAGACGAGGTGAGCTTTTTGCATTAACCCTACGTAGATCTCATCATGCACCGCTAACCGCCATTCTGCGTCATAGACCTTTGGTTTCTTGCTGGGAGGCCACGATACCTCGGCCACTGTTCTATCATGGTGGGTCAAATATATGGCTGAACATCCACATGTGCAGACTCGACTTCGAGCCGAGCTGCGCAATGGCCACTCGGTAGCCATGATGGAAGGGCGATGGCCGGCCATGGAGGAGATCATCTCCACGCACATCCCGTACCTCGAGGCTGTGGTCCAGGAGACGCTGCGCTGCGCATCCATCGTTACTCTCATTTCACGCACGACGACTCAGGATGCACAGGTTCTTGGATACCACATCCCCAAAGACACCAGCATCTTACTATCCTTGACCGGCCCCGGCCTCACAGAGCCTTCCCTCGATATCCCTGTCACGCCCGACCTGGGGACGAAAACCTCACAAACGAACAGTCCCCCGCCCTGGGACAATTCGGATATCCACCTCTTCCGTCCAGAGAGATGGCTAAAATCCGATGAGGAAAAGGGCATTGAGGTGTTTGACAGCCGCGCCGGCCCCATTCTAGCCTTTTCCACCGGCCCGCGAGGCTGCTTCGGCCGACGTCTGGGCGAGATGCAGCTCAAGACAGCCGTGACGCTGCTCATTTGGAACTTTGAATTCGGAAGCACCGGACCCCTTGGCAGCATGGAAATCAAGGAGAAGTTCGTCAACATGCCGAGAGACTGCTACGTGCGGCTTAAGCAGACCTAGAAGGTTGAACTGAAGGAAAATAGGTCTGTGATGAAACCAGATCTGATCGGTCATTTTATGAAAAACAAGTACGGTTCATCTAATACCCTACGATACCGGAGGCAACGGTAATTTCTGAGATGCTTTTGGATAAAGCAATGACGTTATGACGAATGGTTTATAGAACATTGTGTTTCTTTGAGAGGAGACAACGAGTACATATAAGCTTTATGGGCGGGCTTTAGCGCTGTTTTTACACTAGGTATACATGTCACTTGACTTTCACTTGGATGTTATGATGGAAATCAGGAATAATGAGCTTCAAGACGATCAATTAAGAAAACAAGGATGTTCCATTCTCTAGTTTCGGAGTTCCCTGGCTGTAACTATCTTTAACCTGGTCCAAGACGTGAAGGTAGTCCTATCGTAGTAGCTGCAGCCCCAGGATAGCCAGCTTACAAGAAGGAAGGGTTGGCATTGGTGAGCAGCTGCTCAAAGTACGCCTGGAACCACGTGCCAGCCTCAGGTGCCGGCTGAAGAGCGTCGGACAGCCCGCAGTGGTAGTCGTACCGAGCAGCGCTGGTATCACTCGTGCCGTCGCACTCGCCGCCTGGCTTCACCCACACGAAGGCGTCCAGAAGGGCATCGCCTGTGTTTGCGCTGGGGCGGATGCCGAAGCCTGTGCCCTTGGCATTGCACCAGTGGCCCCATTCAGTCTGGCCGGTGGGCTGCTTGCCAGAGCGGCCCTGGTCGGTGATGAACTTGCAGCCGGTCCACCCGTTGCTGGCCAGCTGGGGCTCCAATGCGTTAATGTACTGCTTCTCATCGTAGATTGGGTTGGGGGAGGTGTATGGCGGGGCTGAGCTGAGGCTCCAGGCATTGTAGTTGGCCACATTGGTGGCGAGACCGCGCAGGGCCTTGGGTGAGCCTGCGTCCTTGTACACTTTGGCGTACAGTTGGGCGGCGGGGGCTTGGTTCGCGGGCCAGCCGAGCCAGCCTGCGTGGCCGGCGTCGAGATACATGGCTACGTTTGGCAGGTTGAGCTGCTTGACGGCGTAGTTGGTGCATTCCATGTACGCACTCTGCGCGTTGGAACACTTGGCAACATTCAAGTTTGTCACGAGGTTGGCAAGGGAGTCGGGTTCTATGTAGCACATAGGTCAACTGACAGTCCAGTCATACCAGCGGACAAGATTGCTATCAACATACCGATGACAAGGAGGATCCGGATATCGGAGTACTCAACAATGATGTTTCGAATGGTGTCAATGTAGGTCTTGTACTTCGCAACACCACCATCAATAATCGAGTACTCCCCGTTGGAAGCAGCAGCAGCACAGTCACGGTCGGGAAGATCGTAGACGACGAATTGGCCAGCATAGTTGCCTCCAGCCCTGTTCTTGGTGCGGATGTCCGCAAGAGTCGACCTCATCAGAGGGGTCTTGGAGAAGGTATCCCTATAAGAACCATTGTGAGAAAATTTGTCATGTATCATGGTGTTATTATGTCGACCATAACTTACAGCCACATGAACGAGGGCACGTTGGCAACCTTGGCTGCAGCGGTAGCCATAGCGCCACTCAGACTAGGAATAGCCAAGGTCGAAACCTCAGAGGCATAGTACGAGTTGGCATACAGATTGACCCCAGAAAATGGGTTTCCAGACCACGTGGCAGTGCCTGTGCCGACAGGTACGGATGTAGTCGATGTGCTGGTTATTTGGGAAGTGCTGGTTGCACTGGTTGCACTAGTTGTCCTGGTGGCTGTGGTGCTTGTTGCGAGCGTGCTGGAGCTCGACGTTGCTGTACCAGGGATGCATTGTGAATACCAGTCATTCACATAGGTACAAACATTTCCTGACACGCAACAGGCTTCTCCGGTATATCCGTTACCTCCGCATTGTGCCCTAAAGTTTGGTCAGTTTCCAACAGCAAGTTCAATGGCCTTAGTTTGTAGGGGCACACCAGGCAGCAGAGCAAGCTCGCTCTTCAAGAGGCGCACCGAGGACTCCGAGAGCAAGAGAGGCGGACAGGATGACCGTTTTCGCGAACATTGTGACTGTGGGATGATCAAGCTAGCTGAGCACTGTTCTGGTGTCTACTGAGCAGTCGAGATATCATCGAGGGGAGGAGGGGGGGCATTCGTATTTATATACAGGTATGGAATCACGGCTCAGACATTTGGAGCTATGGTTCCGGAAAGACGGATCGTAGTAGAAGCTAGATCACACTACTTTGACATATGATTTCAAACCTAGGGCCGGCGCTGTTTAGAGAGGAAGTCAACTCGGTACGAGCCAGCTTCAATATTCAATCGCTTGGGAGATTAGCCGCCGGAGCGACTAAACCGTCAGTCCCGCTCAGCTCTCTTCGCATCCAAATTGATGTCCGGCACTGCAACGTAAGCTCAGGTACAAGGTGTCACGCAGTATATCGACGGCATACTTGAGGGCATACTAGGCCAAATAGGCATTAGAGATGAATCTGTCCACTTCAACGGCACGAGCGGAGAATAACTCCGGTATACGGGAAGTGGCGTCCATCACTGGGGGGGCAAGTCTCGACTCATCTCGGAGAAAGAGGGAACACCCTCCTTTCGGTGAATGGTGGGATGTGACTATACATGGCACCACGGGGCCGTTGAGAACGTAGCGGGGCTAACGCGTTGAGTGGGAGAGGGGAGTTGTTCTGTTTTGAAGGTTGAGTTGATACCAAGACTTCAATCGTGATATGAAACGAGGATCAGTAGATCCTTTCTCAACCAAGAGTCGGTTCCAATTCCTCGGGAAGCGATCGATCTGCAGTTTGAAACAAAATGAACGCACTGGAGAGCGCTGATCAGTACAAACATAACATCAATGCTTGTAGCCAAGAGTATCGAAATGGTTGCTTTTTTTCTATCCCGCTCCGGAACCAGAGCTCCGTTCCAGATGAAGCTTAATGTGCCTATTCCACCATTAGGTATCAAAGAACGTCTCTGGGACCTGGTTCCTCTTTAGCCGCGTAGCATCGATGAGGTTACATTTTCAATAGCTTGCAAAATTCAGTCCCGGATCCCATAATTTTCCATTGATGGCATGACCTCGGTACAAGCAGCGTCCGGTTTCCCAAACCAGGTCAGTTTGGATGAGGGCCAAAATCGCTTCCAAAGGCATCCGCGATTCGCCAGTCTCTCGCGATGAAATGATCATTGGAGGCCAGATGTCTCCAAAGCTCCATGGTGGATATCAATTGTCGTCTTTGATGCGATATTGAAAGACCATCACCACCACCATGGCCTGAGCAATTGATACTAACAGAAAAATCGACGTGGCAGCTTCCAAGTCATTGTCGTCTGTCAATTCCATTATTCCACATAACCCAACCTTCAACGTTGGCGACTGGAATTTTGTTCCGTGTGGCTATTTGTCAAGCCTAAAACTCTCGAGAATCAAAGATTCGTCGCAAACCGTCGCGCCCTCGGAGGGATTTCGAATGTAGGAAGTCTCTTCACCTCAATAATTTCTCCCATAACTTCTTCATCACCCCGTGGGATTGCTTGTCCGGGACATTGTTCCAATTCTCCATGACCCAGCGGACCTCCTCAGCGACGGCATCTGGTCGATCTCGGATCACATGGTGGCCGCAATCAGAGATGTGAAGATAGCGACTATTCTTCGACAGGTCCAGTTGCCGTTTCTTGAGTCTCTCGTCCTCCTTGTCCCAGGCGTCCACCATGGCAAATTCGGGGCCATTTCGGATCTCATTCTCTAACTTCTCATCTCCCTGAGCATCCCGTATCTTTTCTTCCAACTGCTTCATTTTCCCAATCATCGAATTGGCTCGAATGACACTGAGAGGCTTTGTGCCCAGGATCGTCCGCTTGTATTGGCGTGCCTCCATTGCCGGATCCAAAGCCGTCTCTTGACCTGTTTCGGCGAGAACTAATCCCACCACATCGCTTGTTCGCTGCTGTAAGAATTCTCGTGCAAAGTTTCCTCCATATGAATGTCCAATTAGAACGTAAGGAGGGCCGAGCTGCATTTCGGCGAGGTACTGAAGCAGCGACTTGGTAGAAGCTTTCGAAGTAGGATTGGAGGGTCCGCGGTTGTATAGGAGGACGCGGTATGATGTCGCTAGTGATTGTGCTAGCTCCCACCAAGACGCACACGAATCACCTAATCCATGGAAACAGATGATGAGAGGAGATTTGCAAATGTTTGAGCCGTCACTCGGTCCCAAAACCTGGGTAAGTTCACAGCGGTTGATTTCCATTCTAATAAAAAAAAACGTATTGAGACGATCCACGCGTCGATTTTCTTTTAGAAGTAGATTCTTTCGTTCTTGTCTCTACTTCCTTTAGCTTTGGAAACTCGGAAGGAGAGATTAATGAAATTCAGGAGCTCTCTAGGCAGCAACAATAGACATTCTAAAGCTTGGTCTAGGTTAAGTCGATATGTTGAGCTTATGTGAGAGAACAATTTGGCCCACAAATTTAGCGATATCGATAACAGAGACTGATAAGCTGATAACGCACCCTCAGTTTCTTGAGCGTGGTCACCCACAATGCCACGTCGTTCTCTCTTCATCATGGTTCGACAATCCAGCTACTCTTTCGCACCTGAAACGACCTCCACGATATTGATTTAGCCCCGCTTTCGAAAGAGCTACGAACAATGAACGCTCACTACCAGCAATGTCCCAGTCCGCGAGGGCTTCCAACGGCCATGGGTCCCTCTTGGCCTGTCCCATTTACTCATGCACTGCTGATGCGAACACTCCCGATCGCATACGTATTCGCCGTCGCTTTCCGTTAAACGACACTCGATTCAAGGGATATATCCATTTGAAAGTCCCAATTCAGAGAATTCAAGAATACGCAGCCGTAGCTGGGTGATACCGCAGCCGCCAGGATCAACATCAATGACGATGGCATAAAGTTCCCGTTTCCGACGTAGCTTTTCCGACAGCTACCGCTGCCTTGCCGGGAGCCCAATATTGCAGGAAAAAGTCATCGTAGGGATGCGCTCTACGGGTGTTCAGCATGTACGCCTTATGCTGATCGATCTCTATATCCCAACCTGCCCAGGGTAGCACGCTTAGAGCGTTGTGCAGGTCCATCGTGAAACTGAAAGCTTCATTTCGGAACTTGAAGTTCTTGGGAGCTGGATTTGTTCCCGTTTGTATCCTCCAAACGAGCAGGTTCCTGTAGGGAAAGCAAGGACAACCTCGTTGGGTCTTTCAAGACGAGACGTGAAGACGCTGCCGATGGGTTGGAATGCTGGCAAGTTCTGTCTAGAACGTAAGGTGCTCGGGCGTCGTCTCTCTGCGTCTTTTCCTCATTCTTCTCCTCATTTCTTGGCTCACAGCTGGGTGCTGCGCCGTTGACGGTGATGATGCAATTCCAGGGTAGTAGGAATACGGGCCAACTCGTCTTGCTTGCTCCCTCGCACTTTCAACGAAAATGTGGTCCGAGTCTCCTCTCGTTTCTGCGGGCAGATGGATCGTGATGTCGTAGAGAGAGTCGGTTAGCCTTGATCTCTTCACCTGCCGGTTCTCGTAGTTGTCCCTTTGCCGCATTGACGCCCAACTCGGGTCAACTTCCGGACCATTTGTCTGATTTGCGTCAGGGACAGGACGAGGGTCTGCTGGCTCTGATTGAATCGGCTGACTATCCGGCCCAGGCAATTGCCTTGGCATTCTTCGGCGACCTTGATTTATCATGGTACAGGGTTCGCGATGTTCGTATCGACTCTAGGCCTACGTGAATCTTATGTCTTGGCTATGTTAGTTCCAGGGCCTCTCTTTTGCATATTTCCACCTTGATGGGATCGAGCTTCCGGAATAGGCAAGCGGGAAGAGATGGTGGAAGATGAGGGACTGTCTGACGACATCTATCAGCTGGAACCTCTGCCAACGTAGGCATGACATTGCTACGCTGACCTGCATGGATCCGGAAGGTGGCATAGCTGGAGCCGATGAGCTCAACTGAAACTCAATTGCCGTCATTGCCCGGGCCAATCAGCGCGGTAGGATGTCATTCTAATCATAGCCGCCTCTCCACGAATCGTCCAATGCCGGAGTCGACTCCAGTTTGTCAGCGATCACCCGCCTATAGCTCGAGAGCAAGCTTCTTTTACGGCAGGGCAGCCTCTCCCCTGTCACGACTGGGGTGGCAACTGTGAAAACCTTCTTTTGGGCAGTTTTGGGCAAGATCAGCGAGCCGTTGATGGTTCATTCAATGCTTGTCTTGCGCTATCCGCGAGCAACAGCAATATGTGAGCCAGCGAGGCTCACTCATGGCTTGGCTCCTTCCATATTCTGAATCTGTCGCGCAAAGGGACCTGTTGATAGTTGACGCCATTGGTAGCTTTTGCGCCGAGCCGACCATTTTGTGCAATTACGTCGACGAGGGGTCAAATTGTTTGCTTGGGCATCATGGGAACAATAACAGAGTAGTCAGTTTAGGTCAGGACTGTAAACAAAGTCTTATTGAATCAAAAAGTACAAATATCAATCGATTCCCCCGTCTTTCACTCGAGTTTTGTTCCTGACAGCCTCATCATCTCTGGTCTCAAACACTCTTCCAAGCTTGATACTACGGTTTTCTCCAACTGATCTTTTCAATTCACCATGGCTAACCTTCGCCGTCTCGCCGTGAGCCTGGCAGCTTTCCTGCCACTCGCTCTTGCTGCCCCCGCGGCAGTTCAGAAGCGTGAAGTCATCCCCAACAAGTACATTGTTACCCTGAAGCAGGATGCTAGCAGCTTCGATGCTCACATCAACTGGGTCAATGACATTCACGCCCGAAGCCTCTCTCGCCGTGATACCAACGGTGTTGAGAAGGAGTTCCACATCGAGAACTTCAACGCTTACTCTGGAGAGTTCGACGAGGCAACCATTGAGGAGATCAGGAACAGCCCTGAGGTAGGTTCTCCACCATGTGTACTGTTATCACTACGGGCTTGCATTTCTCACAATTCACAATAGGTTCTCGAGGTTGAGGAGGACCAGGTCTGGTATGTCCCTGAAGTCACCAAGGAGGACACCGTTGAGATCCAGGGCCGTGCCTTGGTCACCCAGACCGGCGCCACCTGGGGCTTGGGAACTGTTTCCCACAAGGCCTCCGGTTCCACCTCGTACATCTACGATGACACTGCCGGCCAGGGAACCTATGCCTACATCGTTGATACTGGTATCCTCGAGACCCACAACGAGTTTGGAAGCCGTGCCAGCACCGGCTACAACGCCGTTGGCGGCAGCAATGCTGATGCCAACGGACACGGCACTCACGTCGCCGGAACTAGTAAGCATCTACATTATTTGTATTGATTGCATAGTAGCTTGATACTAACGCTGGCAACTTTATAGTTGGTGGAGCCACCTACGGTGTTTCCAAGAAGACCAACCTCGTCGCCGTCAAGGTCTTCCAGGGCTCCTCTAGCAGCACCTCCATCGTCCTCGCCGGTTACAACTGGGCTGTCAACGACATCATCTCCAAGTCCCGCCAGAACGTCGCTGCCGTCAGCTTGTCCCTCGGTGGTGGCTTCTCTTCTTCCTTCAACAGTGCCGTTAACAATGCTTTCGCTTCTGGTGTCATCTCCGTCGTAGCTGCCGGTAACGACAACGCCGACGCCGCCAACTACTCTCCTGCTTCCGCTGCTGACGCCATCACTGTTGGCTCTATCGCCTCCAACTGGGCCCGTTCTAGCTTCAGCAACTTTGGTGCCGTTCTCGACATCTTTGCCCCCGGAACGTAAGTTACTCTTCTCTGCTCCCCATTCCGAGTCTTTGTTGGCGCCCTACTAATCATTGGTTACAGGTCCGTTCTCTCCTCCTACATCGGCAGCAACTCCGCCACCGCCACTCTCTCCGGCACCTCCATGGCTACTCCTCACGTTACTGGCGTCGTCCTCTACCTCCTCTCTCTTGAGGGTATCAGCTCCTCCGCCATCCCTGCCCGCCTGACTGCCCTTTCCACCAAGGACAAGGTCACCAGCCCTGGCACTGGCAGCCCCAACCGCATTCTCTACAACGGCAACGGTGCCTAAGTGAATATGCGCGGCGCTCACCGAGAGGAAATTCTACCCCTTTTTTTCGGGGTAGCACAAGAATCCACTATCGATCTGGCTTCGGCAAGTGAGAAACCTCTCGGATATCGAAAGATACATGGTCCTATCTGAGGGTCTGCGCCTTACAATGCTTGATTTTTCTACGAGAAAGTGATGATGAGGATGGATGATTTCTACGGTCTACTTTATGAAAGGCCAAGGCTTGGATAAATCAACAAGTTTTAGACTAGCTTTTGACCTCCATAGATGATATATGAGAATAGAAGCCCTGTGCGGCTACGAGTTTTCTATCGAATTTTGATCATTGTATCGTTTACGCGGGGTCTTGAACATGAATCAATTCTCCTGCCTATAGCGATGAAATGGTTTCTTAGGTTGAGTGACCCTGGGGTCGTCAGGTCTGAGAGAGCTAAGACAGCTCTTTTCCAACATCCACAAGAATCTTGACATGGTTTTCCTTGTCCTCGATGAGAGTGCGGAATCCCTCAGCTTCAACTTCATCGAGGGCAATTGTTTTTGTGATCATCCCTGCTGGAACTATCTTTCCTGATTACACATAGTTAGAATTCGTCGTCGAGAATACAATTATCATAGCGCGTGAGGGCTTACCTGATGAAATAGCCTCGATGACGGCTTCAAAATCCCCCAGGCTATAAGTTGCACTATTCTGCATCAGTAGAGGAATCAAGATGAGAAAAGTGAAGAATAGGATCCTTGAGCACTTACACCCCCATATAACGTCTCTCTCGGAAAACAAGCTCATTCATCAAGAGCTTCGCCTGCTTATCCCAGACAGCAATATTAACCAGTGTTCCTCTGGCCTTGAGAGCGAGGAACGCGGTATCCAGGGCGACTTGAGCCCCAGCTGCATCGAAACCCACGTCGGCCCCAAGCCCACCAGTAAGCTCCAGAACCCGCTGTACAATGTCTTCCGCCACGGGGTCGATAACATGATGCGCCCCGAAGTGTTTCGCAAACTCTCGTCTTTTGCGGCTAACTTCGCTCACGATAATGTTTTGGCACCCACGGCCCGCAAGCACCTGGACGACGGCGAGACCAATAGGGCCCCCTCCAAGAACGAGTGCTGCATCGGAATCCTGATACGGCGAGATGTCCACCGCGTGCCATCCTACGGCAAGCGGTTCGACAAGCGCACCAACTTCCAAGGAGACGTTGTCAGGAAGCTTCTTGACGCAGGACTGCGGGACTATACTGATCTCGGCCAGGCCTCCGCCCCATCCGCTCAGTCCGATGAAGCCATTCTTATCACAGCAGTTGTGAAGCCCCCGCGCGCATGATCGACAGTCACCATCGTAGATGATGGGCTGAACGCAGACTCGGTCGCCCTTTTGGAGGCTGGTCACGTCGCTCGCGACCTCTTCCACGATCCCAGAGAACTCATGTCCGATCGTGAGAGGGTATGTCTCTTGCGTGATGGGATGGGGGTGTTGGGGTTTGGGAATTAAATTCGCCCCCTCGAGATATTCGTGCAAGTCGGTGCCGCAGATGCCACAGAACTTGGGGAGGATTTTGACGGATCCCGGTGTGAGCTCCGGGGTTGGGATAGAGTCGAGACGGATGTCTTTCTGACCGTGGAACCGTAGAGCCTTCATGGTTGGTAGAGTTTCGGGAAGTTTGCCTGTTGAGGAATATGTATGGTGAAGGTTTATTTGCTATGTATCTGCGGGTTGAACTGTGAGCGGGGACGGTTGAGACGGGGACGGTTGAGAGGAGAAGACGTAAGACATTGTGCCGTAGGATTGAAGTTGCTGGTAACATTCTAACTTTGCCGTTGGATTCAATGAACCTTTCTTCGGTATGCCGAATCCGGATAGTCACTGGGATCGAATACGTACCAGATCAGCCAAGGTCATATGCGTGACTGAGCGCCAAGTGCGGGGTCCATGTCCTGGTCTCCCCCGGTAAGATGGGACTCGTGATGCTTGAATCACAGCTACATCGACTAGACTGCTCGTAATACATACCGGGCGGTGGAGCTCGGATGGAATCGATCTGGGGTAAAGCTGGCCCGAGCTGGGGAGAATGCAGCTCGGTGGATCTGCGCATGACATGATATTGCCTTCTTACTGCTATAATATTGCTTTGGCGATTGGCTGACGCCGTCTATGTCAAATATTATCCGAGTCAGGCAGCCACTCGACTCAGTCAGTCGGGTAAGCCGATGCTCGGTCTATCTAATATGTGGCCGGCACGACGCTCAGACGACCCCCATCCGTGATGAGAACATTCCCATTGATGTACGCCCCGGCTCTACTGACGAGGAACAGCACGGCCCCCGCAATATCTTGTGCGTCCCCAGCCCTTTGCTCCGGGATAATGCTCTTGGGCCATCCCTGCTTCTCCCGCTCGGCAATTACAGTAGCTGTCATTTCGCTTGGGTAAACTGCAATAATTTGACATGTTGTCAGAATCGAGGCGCAGGCATAGCTCGGGAGATAACAACTGAGACAACAACTTACAGCCGGGGGCAATGATATTGGACCTGATGTCGTATGGGACCAGGGATGTGGCCAACTGCTTGAAAATATGAACAACCGAGGCCTTGGATCCGCCGTAGGCATATCCTTGAGTAAGCGAGCGATTGAAGGCGCCGATGCTGCTGGTGGCAATCACTTGACTTTTCTGAGTGACGTTCCCCCTCTTGTTACCTTCACCGAGCAGCTGCAGGAAAGCAGCTACCGTGTTAAACGCCCCCGTGGTATTGGCAGCGAATGTTTCTGTGAACTCCTCTGCAGTCCAGCCCCACAAATGGTTTTCGAATTCCTCGAGACTTGCGTTAGGCTTGAGCGTCTTGATCGACGGACCCCCTATCCCGGCATTTGCTATAACAAGATTCACATAGCCATGTGCTGTTTTGATCTCTTGTGCCGCCCTTTGAAGGTCGGGCTTGCTGGTCACGTCGCCTTGAATGACATGGATGTTTCCGTGCTTCTGTGAGGATGAGAGAAGTTGTTTCAGTGAATAGAATCATCTCAGCTTGCTGATACTGTCAAGACTCACTGCGGTTCGTGCCGCCTTTTCTAATACTTCTTTGCGGCGCCCGTAAATATACACAGTAGCACCGTTGGCTTCCAGAGCCTGCGCAATCAAGAGACCAATTCCTGGAATTGGTCAGAGGGAATTCTCAGACTCGCGAAAGTCATTAAATAGGCCACTCACCACTTCCACCCCCAGTCACAAAGGCAACAAGACCCTTGACACTGAACAAGTCATTGGCTAGAATAGATGAAGACATGGTGATGTGATTGAGATGTGGTTGCACTTCACCACATTAACTCACATAGGCCTCTGTGAGTGAACATATATACCTCTAGGCCCGCTTTAAATATGACACAATTCCAGTGTATTATGGCGGAATAAACATTTGAGAGATATATATTTGATTGTACATCTTCTTGTGGCTAGTCTAGGGTTGCCATTTCGTTGGAGCAACTGAGCAAGCATGCAGTGGCGGGAAGCTTGGCCAGAAATGCTCCAATATATGATCATATATATAACTCAACACACATCCAAAAATAAAAAGCCTTCTAAGATACTACTGCAAATTTAATACGAGGAATAAGTCTTGTAAATATCAATTGAATCTAGCATAGTAACCCACTTGAGCAGGCAGCATTTCGTCGTCATTGGTGGCAAGGCCATTAAGTTTAACCGCAAGGATCAAACGAACCTGCTTTTCATATTTTCTTCCTTTTCAATAAATGCTTCAATATCAGAAAGTCTAAAACCTTCGCCCATTGATGGTGGTTGTACTATTCTTGGCTGATATATAACTGTGACCAGTCTCGCAAAAGTCACTATTTTTGAGAATCAAGCCATGCCTTGAGCTTCTCGCCATCTCTTGGAACGAACCGAGCTCGGAATCCCCTAGGCGTTCCAACAAAAGTAAAGCCTTTGAGGCCTGCAAGAGGGTCAATCGCTTCCGCAGTTTCACCATCGGCAGGAAGGATCTGAAACTTGGCGATGAGATGCAAGAATACGGTATACAAAGCCTTGTGCGCGAGTAGAGATGCCACACACATTCTGCCTCCTATGCCAAAGGCGTACTGATGCGCGGCAGCGTCGGGAGCATCTGGAAGCCAACGCTCTGGCGCAAATACGTCCGGCTCTCGGAAGGCAGTAGTATCTGCCAATATGGATCGTTAGTTCTGAATAGGGGGCCAACGACAGAAAGGTGCAAGTTGAGTCTCACCTCTGGTGCAAGCCCAGCTGTTTAGGAAAACAAGAGTGTTGGCAGGGATTGTAGCCTGTCCCCATGTAGCATCTGAATATGTTGCTTTCGGCAAAGCGAGTTTCAGGACAACGAAATATCGTGAGATCTCCTTGGTTAGGGCATCAATGTACTCTACCTTGCTGGAGGCGTAACTATCCGATGAAAGATCCAGAATTCCAGCATCTTTGATAGCGTTGTAAGCTTTCTCTTGAACATCCTGGCGATGGGCAAGCAGAAGAATAGCCCAAGCTATTGTAGGTTGGTTTGAATCAGCACCCTTGGAACGGAAACGTCAGCATGAGGCCATAGTGATAGTTATGATAGAATTTTATGGATTTGTTTACTTACTGCCATCATGCTCAAGCTGACGCTGATCAATTCCTCTCGGGTTAGTGTTGCTGATTCTGGATCTCTGAGGACGGCTCCCTGAATACAAGGTCTGTCCACACCTCTCTCCACTTCATCCTTTAGGCGATTCAACAGAACATCGTTGTATTCTAGCCTCCTGCGGCCAATGCTGCCAGCGTGATCTTTGGGATTTGCCGTCAGTCTAAAGAATCCTGCGATAGGCTCCCAGTAACGAAGCAAGGGAATATAGTTGGTATAGTTTTTCGATGTATCCCGAAGCTTGCTGATCTCAGATTCGACGTAGATGATTTCTGCGAGCAGCGGATCCTCCGACAAGGATTTAACACTCGAAACTCTGGTTCCGTAATTGAGCGTAAGACTCAAGTTCAGTGCAAAGTGCCTTACAGGAGATCGAAAGTCAATAGGTCCGTCGTTCCCTTCACTCGCAAGATAGATGTCTCTTAGAAACTCGCGTGCTTCGAGGTTGAGAATGGGAGAGTAACTCTCTACTCGTGGTCGATTTAAGGCTCCTGCTGCTAGCTTTCTCCGGCGCTTGCACGAGTCGTCCCATGGACTGGTGCCGATGCTCGTGACGGTCTTGCTGACCTTCTTGTGGAAGACATAGAATGTGGGCCGGGAGTTCCAGGCATGGCGTTCGCCGATGAAGAGCTTTTTCGCGGCATCGACTGAGTTGACAACTACAGCAGTCGTGTTTCCAAGCTGGATTTGGAACACGGGGCCATACTTGACTGCCCACTGGCGGTAGGTCTCCGCTGGAACTTGATTTCGTTTCTACCAACGTTTAGCAATCGATAGCTCTGAATATTGGCCGAAACTCCGTACTTGGAATAAGTTGCCGACAATGGGCCAGCCGGTAGGACCTGGTAGGTGCTTAATCCGGCCCTGATATCTAATGATTTCATTCCGTAAAAGGTACACCACCAGGACAGCTACTGGGGCGATTAGGGTGGCAATGAATATATTGCTTTGGTGCAAAACTGCATCTTGAATGATTGATAATGCTGTCATGGTAGTTCCATAGCCTCCTGGTTTATCTTGGATGTGAGTAATGGTGATCTAGCTCACCTTAGCATAGGCCAAGGGCAACCTATATGCGAGACGAGGATTGAGACCCCTGCCTACATGCCGGTGACCGGTTTTCGGTTCAAATGGCGAAATGGCATGATGTCAAATGTAGTATAGACTGGATCCTCTCGGCATTCTCCATTGAGTGAGGCATAATTCGTGATTTGAAATCATGATGGAGTGCATGGAGTGTGCTCACACTTGGAGCATTGAGAAATGTCCCCACGAGATCAGCCAATAGTTCAGGTCAATTGATGTCGGGTCCGGGAATTATGTTTAGCTGGGTTAAATTCCCCGGAAATATCTCAACAAGGGCGGGGTTGAAAGCTCTTCTGAAGAACATGATAAGCTCCAGAGCACGTCAGAAGTGTGAAAATGGCGTCGTTGGCTTGGCTATATTAGTGGTATACAGGGGTCAGCAGAGATAGATGATGGATGATGGTGTCTAAACAGACCCGCTACCAATGTTCTGACTTTGAATATGCGTGAGGGGCCTTGTTGCATGATGAGCCGGTGTGTTGGTATTTGATCTTCCTTGACTGTAGCCTTACAACGTGGCTGGGCAAGGAAGTGATGTACTGACTGTTCAAGCCGAGCCACTCCTATGGAATATCTACAACCGATGTTACAATAGCCTCTATACCTGCTTAATAGCAGGATTGTGCTTGCCGTCTCTGTCCACGTTAAACATGTGAGGATTCTCCGCAGCCCCGTTGACAACAGCCTTTTCCCGGCTCTCTCGGAGCATCCATGGTGAATTCTTAAGTCCCTTGTGCCAATTGCGCTCAGCATACTCTTCTTCTGAAGGCTTCTCCCCAGTAGCTTGGATTTCCTTGGCCCTACGTTCAATATCACCCCACACACGAAGCAGATTTTCTCCTGCAATGAGGCGGATCTGCTCGTCTGTCGCCCCACGCTCCATGATCAACTCGATAAGTGCTGGAAATTTGGACACATCCTCAAGTCCAATAGGCACATAAGGAGTACCCGAGAAGTCGCTCCCAAGACCAACACATTCCCACCCGCAGACCTCTGCGATTCGGAACACATGGTCTACCACATCGTGGATGGTGGCGAGATCTGGGTTCTTCATATTGAGAAAACGGTTGACAAACACAGCCATGACAATGCCTCCGTTCTTCTTGACTGATCGTAGTACATCATCAGGGACGTGACGGAGATGTGGCTCGACGCTGTAGGCGCCAGAGTGAGAGAAGATGACGGGTGCTCTTGCAATACTCAATGCATCCCTCATGAACTGGTGAGATACGTGAGAGAGATCGACCATCATGCCAAGACGGTTCATCTCCCGGATCGCATCGTGTCCAAGGCTATAAAGGCCGTCATCTTTGCCCCCGGCTGCAACGGTGGATGCTGAGGTTCCAAAGGAATTATCACAATTATGAGTCATTGTGATGTATCGAGCACCGAGCTCGTACATTTGCCGAATAGTGGCAATGCTGCCTCCTACCTGATGACCGCCTTCTATGCCGATCATACTGGCAATGCGGCCGGCCCTGAAAGCTTTCCGGACACATGCAGCCGTATCGCAGTATTGCAGGTGCTCGGGGTGTTCATTGATGAAACGGCGGGTAACATCAATCTGTTCGAGAGTATCACGAACAACCCACTGATCAAAATCTGAGTTAGCTGTGACTCAAACATCCATTGAATTTTGAATTCTGAAATCACGTACCGAAGGATCTTCGAAATGCTTTTGCTGTGTATCACAGTCCACATACACGCTCCAGAACTGGCCCCCTACTTGGCCCTGCCTCATTCTCTTGATGTCAGTATGACCAAGGAGCTGCTTAGTGAGATCAACTCTCCCATCATAGATGCGATTGTGCAACTCAATGCGTAGCTGCCAGGGAAGATCATTGTGTCCATCGATTAACCTTCAAAGGGAGAGTCAAGGTCAGTTTCAAACATCGATATAAAACCGTCATGACTAGAAACTCACGGCGTAGTGCTGAGCACTCTCCTAGTTCGTTCTGCATAATCGGTAGGGTCCACTGGTGATGCGCCGAACCATATCCAGGTAATTGGGCTCAGAATCACTGCCAAACCTGCAGCAAGAAGCGACCCTCGGGCCCACGAGCTACCTAAAATGCCTCCATTTCGTCCCTGAGGATGGACAATAATCGACTGTTCTTGTTGAGTTCCCTCAGCCTGATCTTGCTGTGTGCCATTGTCTTGAGATATCGACGACATGGCTGCAAACCGGAAAACGTGCCGTCTAAGCAGACAAAACGGCGGGTACGAAGGTGACAAAGACTAATCGAGGTCATTGAGGAAGGTCATACTCAGCTGCTCCCAGATATGTGCGAACCTGGAGCCCACGCTGTGGACCCCCTGGTCTTCAACCTTCAACTCAGTTGACTCCATCGTGCTAGTGCTGCCAAGCAGATGGAACCCAGCGATTGCGTGCTCCGGGTTCGGACTTATCGCAGCACTAACGCAGCTTGCCACATGGGCTGAGGTCCACACATGGTGAGAATATGCCTTCGATGAGGATTCCCAAATTCCCCGCTCTCGTTGTCCCCCGAGTCAGGTTGTCTGGGCGGATGAACTAGTCCGTTATATCGTCTATGTCGTGCTTTCAGGGTTAAATGGCGAGCCTCCTTTTGGGGTTAGCATATCTGCTCTTATTCGTCTGAATTATTTCCGAAGACGCCAACGTTTATCTCCAGGATATGTATCAAGCGTTGTGGGACCGGTACCGCGCACTTGGGATACGCTCGGGCTCAACTCTTCGTCGATACGGAGATTAATAACGGCAGTTTGTCAGCTTGTAAGAACATGGGTGAACATACGGAGCATGGATGAATCGGGTAACTCTACTTTGCAGGGTGCTCTTCCCTGGCGATGATTGTGAAGTAATACTGCATGGGATGAGTACTTTAACGCTTCGCTCAGCCAAGGTCAACCAAGATGGAGCTCACGTTTTTGTTCCTTCACCTTTGCTTCTTTTGCTCCATTCGTTCTGGATACTCTTCAAACTGATTGGAAGAATATTCGGTGCAAGATGTCAGATACTGAGAAACAAGCAGTCCAGGATGTGGTGTCAGCCACTCCGTCGGATGATGCTTCTGGCAATGCTCCTGCTGTGAGCAAAGACGTTGAGAGGAGGCTTGTCTGGAAAACCGATTTGATAATTATGCCCGCTCTTGGTAACTATTTCCAGATCAAATCTATCTTTCATACAAGTGTCTAGACTGACAATAATGAACAGCATTGGCTTATCTTACACATACTTTGGACCGGGCCAACCTGGGTAATGCCAAAACAGACACGTTTGAGGCAGACCTTGGTCTAGTGGGCAACCAATTCTCACTGCTCTTGATCCTCTTCTACATCCCCTACGCCCTAATGAATATTCCTTTCACACTGTTGTCGAAACGCTTCAACCCCGCAATTGTCATCCCTTCCATATTGACATTCTGGGGAGCCATGGCCATGGTGGCTGCAGCAACCAAGAACTTTGGAGGAATCCTCGCCGTCAGAATCCTCATGGGATGTGCTGAGGCCGCCTTCTTCCCTTGCGCAATTTTCTATTGTAGCTCATTCTACACTCGCCGGGAGCTTAGTTTCCGTACAAGCATCTTTGGCATGATGGGATTCATTGCTGGCGCCATCTCAGGTCTTATTGCTTGGTCCGTCTTCCAGTGGGATAAGGTCCTAAAGGGTTGGCAGTATCTCTTCCTTATAGAGGGTGCATTGACAGTCGGAGTGGGGTTATTGCTGTTTGCTGTCCTGCCACGAAGCATTCAGAAGTCGCGATGGTTTACAGAAGAAGAGAAAGCGCTCTCACGCCAGCGCATGGAGGAGGACTCCCACGATGAGGATAAACGCTTCCGCTGGGAAGATGCCGCAAAGGAAACAAAGGACTGGACGACTTGGGTCTTTACACTCATGCCACTTTTATACGGAGTTGGTGTCGCCAGTAGTTCGAACTTCTTGCCTGTACGTCTCTTTCAACTCTCTTGAGCACGCTGAATGGCAAAGCTAACGATTTGCAATAGACTATTGTTAAACGAATTGCCATTATTCCATCCAAAGCAAATCTCTATACCGTTGGTCCGAATTTGACTGCGGCCGCTGTTCAGCTTACGACGACGTGGCTGTCAGACCGATTCCAGCAGCGTGCCTCCATTGCAGTCGGAACACTCTTTGTCTCATTCCTCGCATGGATTTTGCTCGCCACCTTGGATCTTGTAAAGCACGTTGAGGTTGGATATTTCTTGACATATCTAATCACGTTTGGAACATTTACACCAGGGATCTTAGTCCCCATTTGGGTGGCATCTAATACAACGACGACCACTGGAAGGGCTTTCCGCCTGGGGCTGAACTTTATGGCACAAAACCTGGCGGGAATCATTAGCTCTGCTGTCTTCCGAGCGCAGGACGCCCCTGTCTATAAGCCGGCTTTGATCACTGTTGCCTGCTTCCAGGCAGCGTTCATGATCATCTGTTTGGGTCTGAGGGAGCACTTCCGGAGATTGAACAAGAAGCTTGACAAGGGCGAAACTGTGCACGTGAGCGGTGGCAAAGAGCGACCCGGTTACCGTTATGCATACTAGTTAGAGAGTTCTTTCGACATTTTCTCATGCTGGGCTGCTAAGAGAGAGGGTCTATACTAAATGATTTCGAGGACGGGCTGCTTCCATGGAAAAAGAAATATTCAAAATAGCCTAGGGACAGCTAATCACATCCCAAAAAGGGGTTATTGAGTAAAATGGAGGCCGAGGAATAATTGCCGAGGCAAGGTCGGAGTTCCCGCTCTCCGCAAATGGCCTACCAATTTGATCATCGATCGTACGTTAAATCTAGAAGCAAGCATATGAATAGAAACAAGGTAAAGGATAACAACCAATTGTCTTTATTTCTTCCTTTCAACCTAGCAATACTATCATAGCTTCACGTAAAATCAACGCTAGAATGAATTTCGATCTCCCTCAAGACCTTCAGGACTGCATATCCAAGCTCGACACCTTTATCAAGTCAGAAATCCTCCCGATTCAGCAGGAGAATATCCAATTTTTCGACCACCGGCGAGAGCCTTCAAGAACGCAATGGGACAATGACGGCCTGCCCACCCCCGAATGGGAGGCTCTCTTGAGCCGCGCTCGCAAGCTGGCCGATGACGCCGGCTTCTATCGCTTGCCCTTGCCCAAGCAATACGGCGGTCAGGAATGCTCCAACATGTGGATGTGCGCTCTTCGCTATCATATGGCATCTCATCCAGACTATGGAGGAGGCGTCAGTTTGGCCAATGACCTGCAGAACGAGCATAGTGTTGTTGGTAACTTTCCAGATTTTCTCATGCTATACCATTGGGGGAATCAGCAGCAAAGGGATGAGTTTATCCCTGCTCGGTTGGAGGGTCGCTTCGGTAAGCCCCATTTTGTTCTCTACCTGTTTACCTATATCTAATATCTCATCTTGGTTGTAGTAATGACGTTTGGTTTAACTGAGATACATCACGGCAGCGATGCTACTCACATGGATACAAAGGCGACCCCGTAAGTACTTTTCTTTTCTTTTTCCCACTTGGAGACTACAACAGCAAGCGTTGCGCGAAACCTAAAAGAGGTGGTTCTAACACTCTTTAGAATCACTCTTGCAGATGGATCACCAGGATACAGCATCAGCGGAAACAAGAAGTGGCAGACAGGTGCTCACTCAGCGACGCACTTTCTTATTTTTGCACGTACTTCGGGGCAGCCAGGCTCATCCAAAGGCCTCACTGCGTTCCTAGTACCCAGGGGCACCTCCGGGCTAGAAATAAATTCGTACCAGTACACCCTCAACATGCCTACCGACCATGCAACGCTTTTGTTGGACGACGTACGTGTTCCAGCGACTGCAGTATTTGGCCCTTTCGATAACGGTCTTGCCGTGGCCCAGACCTTTACGCACGAAAATCGTATCCGCCAGGCTGCTAGTTCGTGCGGTGCAGCCAAGTTCTGCATTGATCGCTCCGTTGCGTATGCTCGAGGCCGCATTGTATTTGGAAAGCCTCTGGCGTCCAACCAAGCCATCCAGTGGCCCTTGGTGGAGCTTTCGACGCAGGTGGAAATGCGTAAGTGATTGCCTTTCCCCTTTCAATTTGAGATAATAGAACTAACTTGTTACTGGATGATATGAACAGTGCGTTTGCTGATCCTTCGAACTGCTACCGAGATGGACCAAGTGCAGCAGCAATACAAAGGCAACTCGAAGACTCCTCCTTGGATCGCTATTGAGAAACAGTTGGGGCATAAGATCGGGATGTGTAACTATTATGCAAACCGACTAGCCACCCAAGCCGCCGACAATGCCATCCAGGTCCACGGTGGCAACGGCTATAGCAGGCACCAGCCGTTTGAGCACATTTGGCGGCACTTTCGGCGATATAGGATCACTGAAGGGAGCGAGGAAATCCAGATGAGAAAGGTTGCCGGCTATCTATTTGGATACAAGGATACTGGTGTAGAGAAGGAAAAGGAGAAGTTGTAAAGCCAATCTTCACGTCTACCGGGGCAATCCAGCAATATTTCAAGATAGTAGCTGGTGTATACGGCAGGGACAGGTAACATTTATATCCATCAGAAAACTTCTGGTAGCAACGGTGAAACGTAGATAGGTCGTGTACCAATGGGAGTCACCAAAACCCTCGTCCTGGGATCATTTTGGCACGTCAATGTAGCATGGCAGGTTTTTAAAACACCACCAACCGTTATGAAACCGTCCCCTCACTGTCACTCTCAATAGGGGCATAGAGAGGGTTATTATTCTTTGAGAGTTGGGAAATGAAACGCAATGAGTTGCCACGTTATGATTTCCTCGTATGGTGCTAGGAAGAGAAGGTGTTGGTAAAGGATCTGCCGCGTTTCCGGTCTCAAACTACTTTTATGGAGCTCGGTCATAGCTAGTTTAGGTGCTATTCGCGATACCGCTATTTGATACTTCTAGCATATGACTTAACGGCCTCTTATTTCCGGCCATGGATAGGTGAAATTACAAATGCATGTGCCAGGGAAAAGAAGTAGGACTCAATCTGAAGCGGTAAGACTTAACTCGCACAACAAGCTTAGCTACAATCTTAAGCTTGCTTGTCTGTAAGTCATGAGCAATACAGCTGAGCCAATCCCTATTTCGAAATTATTTTGAGAGCTTCCCAACTGGGAAATACATGATCTGTGCAATTGCTTTCTGATGCTCGCCGGGATCATGCAAAGATTCCTACCAAAAATGGCAACCCCCGACAGCACAACTAGGGAGCCTATGCGTTTAGAATATAGTAGCAAATTTCTGTTTCCTGATAAGGTTGCCTTGTTGTCGAACAAAATAGCTATAAAATCCATCGTGCTCCCCCAGATTCCAGTGACTTAGACTAACATGACAGACCATCTCATTCGGCATTCTAGACCTTGCATACTTCCCCGTGTTCACTTTTGATCTCCATATCCCTTATTCTATTTGAAATCATCAATCTCAATATGCTTTGCAAGGCCGTTATTCTTTACACTTTGAGCGTTGCCGTTGCGGCCTCGCCTGTTCTTCAGGAAAGGGACGATGTCACTTGGTACAGACCTGATCCGGCAGTCTATGTCTGCAAGAATCTAAACGCTTGGGATGAATGTGCGAAGGCATATTCATACTGTTCAATCGCCCTGAACTATCCTCAAGAAGCCTGGTAATAACATTTCCCCCCATTGAAGAATAACGTCGCTAATCTTGTTTAAGCTACCGCCACTGCTATTACCACTGTAACGAATGATTGGTAGATTTTACAAGCGCTGGCATATGAACCAGGCCAGTCAATCTCAATGTTGGCTGAGAGTGATAAATGTTGGACATTCATACTATTAAAAATTCTAGTTCCTACTACCTAATAGTGTTATTTTCAACGCTCATATGTTGGTTAGAATAGTTTCTGTAGGTACATTGAGAGTTAAAGAGTGACTTTAATCGGTAGCGGTCCGAGGTACTGAGTCTCAGCGATATTCTTTGGTCTTTTCTTTGCTGTATCAAGGAAATCGAAATCAGGATACACGCAAATAGCACCATAACCAATGTCTTCTTCATTACCAATAGGTCCATACGTGAACCAAGCAGAAGAACAGAATACTATCCAGTTCGGAACTCAACACACATGATCCAAACAATGAGCATTAATGCGAGATGAAACCAAAAGAACGTCAGTAATGAGTGTTTTCGAACGAAGGCATCGACAATTTCTAGCGGAAGGAAAATCGGTAATATCAAGAAATCAACTGACTGGGATCTATAGCATTGTACCCATTCTTGTTCCGGAATGATACCAGCCGAGCAGCTTTGAGCGAGATTATTCAAGAAATACAGCCAGTCGACTACTCTTTTCACACTGATTGCCAACATGATGAACTCACAAGCTAGCTGCACAGGCCGTATAATTGTTGCAACCTTCACTCTCCCTAATAGCAGACGCATGCCGGATCCAAGTAGAGAGGTCCTTTGATCATCCAGACAGTATACATGTATGGGTTACAAAGGTCTGGTCACCTCGCCGCTAGATCTATTTTGAGAACAAGGCATATCTGGCCCAGTCACATGGAGTCCCGGTCCAGAATTATCCGTCAAGTAAGGTTCATTGACGTTATTGGTTCCTGCTTGATCTACACTGCGAAGATCTTTAGGTTGTGGAGTAATGTAGCACCCAGACCATCAGGGTTCACATCATAAGTGGTATAAATCTCACCGGCCCATCACTTCCCTTTGTCTCACCCCCAGTACACAAAACCTGAAATAAGTCTTATACAATACTTTCGTTGCCGAATCGATTCGTAATCTCCATCAAAGTAGTGAGAGGTAGAGAATACGATGAGCAGCCAAGGCCGAAAGACGCGAGCTGGCCAAAGGGCTTTGATGCCAACCAACTTATGGACGACGGTTTGTCTGAAAACGGGTAATAGTACCATCAGGTGCTATAGGCGAACTTTACAAAACTGTCAAGTATGATCTCTCCGCCAGGCTTGCAAAGCAAAACTGATCTCCTTCATAGAGCATGATTCTCTGGTGTATCGTGAGAATTTCCAGAAGACCCGTCATCGCATATCGTCACAACAGTGTCTAGAAATTCTCTCTTGTGTGTCAATATCAGAGTCGCACTACGACGAAGGCGACTGCTCACAGCTTGGTGGCTTCACCCTAACCCCGTTCGAGAAGGCAGCGTACGCGTCGCTCGTCCGGGTCCGTATTTCGCAGGTGGGAGTGAGGCCTTGGCGTTGTGACGATAAGACCCTCGAAATATGACAGGTGAGATTGCTACGCTCGGCGGCTTGCCTTCTGAAGCCCTGTGATGCAACCTTCCCCTCATATACCCTGTCAACAGTTTAGGTGAGGAGGCACAGGTGCGCGAACGACATGGGGGGAGACTGTTATCGTTCAATTTGATATGACCAATACGGAAGACATTTTCCAAGTCCTTCCTCCTAGACATGATATATACATAAGTGGTCTATTCCCCTGACCTCTGTCAGCTTGCTTCCCTGCTTTTCCTGGCAGACGAGCCTATCAGCTAGGGTGCATTAATGGATCAGATTGGGCCGCTTGCACATATACCTCTTACTGGTCGGGAAGATGGGCATACGCCTTGTTAATGCTGTGTGACTCTACAGAGATTCACCTTATACAGCCATTACAAGCTTAAATCCCTGGACACGATCATGCACGAAAATCCGGAGCCCTTGAATGTGAAGGAGCGACTCTAATCAGGATATAGCCTAGAGCTACCTGATTAGTACCTACACATGCCGATCCTGAAACCATATCTCAGTATAGGATGCGAGCTGCCGGCCTCAAAAAGGAAGTTCGATTACAAAAGTCCTCTTATCAGTTATCAGCACGAGAGCATTCTTGAGTCCAGAGAAATGTCTTTTGAACCATAACATGAAGTTCGCGGCTTGTTCTTAGAAGGCGAGTCTCAGCATCATCATAGTTTACTCAAGTTATCATAGTCCAACGTCCATTCTATTGTGTAAAGGGCACATTGGATTAAGGTTACAGCAACTCCCATTTTAATCACCGTTAGCTTATCAAAGAAGAGGCCGGCGCAAACTCCAGATCGATATTCGCGAGGGATTTACAAGGGCAATCTGCACCTTCTCTCTTGAGTTGGTGCGGGGGAGTTGGAACGGTGACTACCACAACGTGACCGCCTCACAGCTCAAGATAGAGGAAACTCTTGGCATTGAAGAAGGGAGAAGGTAGTAGCGATACAATCAAAGCTGTATAGAGATATTGCACGGGTGAGACGAGTCGACACTATGATATTGGAGTCGAGAGATATAAAAGCAGAGACTTCCGTTCGATGAACTGCCTATCAACTCAAGTTCTATCAGGCCAATAGGATTTACAATATAGGTCAACGCATCTCGTCATGTATTCTATCAAGTCTGTTCTACTCTTTGCCGGAGCGGCCCTTGGCCACTCTCTCTCCGCACGTGAGGAGGGCCGCCGCTGTGGTACTGCACAGCCCTCCGCTGAGTTCGTCGAAACCTCTCGAGAATTCTCTGTGAAAGAAGCTTCGGCTCGGCTATCCGGTCTCGCTACGTCGGCTGCCTTATCAGTCGATGTCTACTTGCACACTGTTGCTGGTTCGACAGCCAATCTCTTATCCGTAAGTTCTCAGGAAGCTCAAACAAAATAAAGAAGATGGCCTTCTAACAAGGACAGGATGCTACTCTCCAAGCCCAATTTGACGTCCTGTATGACAACTTTTCCCCATACGGCATTACTCTGAACTACGCGGGCAGCAGCAAGACAGTGAACTCGGCTTGGTCCCAGGACAGGAATGAGCTGACTATGAAGCGCGCTCTCCGTAAAGGTTCCTATGCGGCACTCAATTTCTACTTCCTTGACTACCTTAGTGGCTACCTTGGATACTGCTACTATCCAACCACAGCCAGCACTGGCTCAACTGCTTTTTACACGGACGGCTGCTCCATCCTGGCCACCACCGTACCCGGTGGATCGGCTGCACCATATAACTTGGGCAAGACAGCAACCCACGAAGCTGGACACTGGTTCGGACTGATTCACACCTTCGAGGACGGCTGCAACGTCGGTGATGAAGTCGATGACACTCCAGCCCAAGCCAGTGCTTCATCAGGATGTCCCGTTGGACGCGACTCTTGTCCTAACCACCCTGGCCTGGACCCAATCCACAACTACATGGACTACTCTGACGAGTAAGTGGACATGCTTTCTTCAAAGAATATTAAGACACCTACTAACATGAGATCTGTAGTGTTTGCTACGAGGAGTTTACTCCAGGACAGATCGCCCGTGCTGAGAGCATGTGGGCACGTTACCGTGCTTAGAGGGACAATCAACGACATGTTTATAAAACAGTGCCTAGGGTTTAGATTCATGATATCGCATTTGATTTGTAGACTACGTATAGATCAGATGAAGCATGTGCTATTAGATACATTTAGACCCTTTGGACTTAACCCTCCAATATGCTTACTCGTTTGCTCAATTGGCCATAAAAGGCTACGTGGATCCAAAGCGATTTCTCTCTGAAAGAGCGGTTTCCCAGTCTTCTGCATGAAATATTACGAGCATTCTTCACATAGGCTTTCTCCTGAGCTTAGTGTAGGGCCTCGATAATACGCCCAAGTCCCTCGAAAAGACAGTAGTCTGGAACACAGAAGACAATTCTGAACCAGCCGGGTTTCTCGCAACCAAAATCGTCTCCCGAGGAAACATACACTTTATGCTCTTTCAAAGCACCCTGCACCAATTGGGTTATATTCTGCGTCGGGGACACATCGTGTGTCTCTCGGTACTTGGTTCCTAGATCAGCAAACATGAAGAGCCCAGCATTGGCACCCTTTGCGTAGTTGATGCCATGGTTCTGGGCCCATCTAGCGACCTTTGCGTAGTTCTGCGAGAGCCGCTTCTGGTGCTCCGGAAGGTACCACTGGAGCCATTCCTCGTCCTCTAAGAGATTAACGGCAATATGGTCCGAAAACGAGGAGATCATGGTGAAGGTTCCGGCCTCGACGAGAGAGCTGTGCAGGTGACTGTTGTACTGGGAAATCAAGGCTCCGATTCGTAAGCCTTTAGCAGCAAAATCCTTCGACATGCCCCATACAACATGCACCCGATGGCTATCTATGATGCCGTTTGGATCAATTGACAGCAGAGAATGAAAGTTGTCGGGGGTGCATTCCTTGTCGACGGTATTTTCCCAGGTGGACAGGGCATATACCTCGTCAGAAATCAGATGGACGCAGTGCTCCTGAGCCACTTTCATCATACCTATTAGCACCTTGCGAGGATAGCATCTTCCAAGAGGGTTGTGGGGGTGGCAGAGAATAATCCCAGCAACCTTCTTCCCTTCGGCCTTTGCGTTATCAAGGGCTTGCTGATACCTCTCCACAGCGACTTCACTGAACCTATCATCATCCGTCTCAAAAGGAACAGTGAGCAGTCGGGCGCCAAATCTCCATGTGAGATTGGGGACGAAATTCATATAGTATGGCTGGCCAACGATGAAATATTCCCCAGGGTCCGCAAGAGCCCACGAAACATGTTCGAGGGCTGAAGTGGTTCCGTTTGTCACGGAGACGTGCTCCGGCAGAACCTGTTTGAAAGGAAAGAAGTGGTGGTTAATGAATCTGGACATTGCATCCTTCAGCCGCTTTGAACCCGTTGTACCCTCGGTATACGTAAGCGCGCTTGATGGAGGGTCAAAGCTGTCGCGAATCCGCTGCGAGACACTTTCTCGCAGAAGCCAGTTTTGCGCCATGCCGAGGTTGACGATTCCATCCGGGTTGTCCTTGGGCTCCCAAAGGTTGGAGAGTACATCCCACATCGCCATCTTTCCTGTTTCTCTTTCAATAACACTAGCACGGTCCGAGATATACTCGGAGCGATAGGACAAGCTGATTTTTAGTTCTTGAGGATCCATTGTGACTGACAATGTGTTGATAATTTCAATCGATATGACGGTATGTAGCTAACATATAGCTTAGTTTATGTATAGTTCTAAGAGATACTGCATAAATATAGTATCCTTCTTAACAGGTATGATCAGCTAAGGAGATCAAAGCAGCTGGTAGGACCGAGTTTGGATCTAGCCATCCAACTATTTATGTACTCCGAGCCTTACCCACTACCGCTGATTGCAGATTAGTACTTCCGGCATCAAACTGAATCCACGCCAATGCAGCTCACGTCGCCGAGCAACACACCTCGGCACTTACACAGACGTCCCTCTTACTTGATCAAAAAGGTTAATTGTTCCAGGACCTGAGTCTCTTCGGTAATGAGACTTGATAATGCTACTAGGCAGCCATGCATATCCATGTATTAGAACTCAATTCTCATCCAATGGCTATGAGCGCCACTAGGCTCAACACCTACATGATACCCGAGCACTACGGCTGAGCAACGCCACGAGCTGACGGGCTCCGATGGCTTTCCAATGTCTCAGCAAAAGTCCTAGCAATAGGTCACCCGCTCTAATTGACCGCTCTACAACCTCAGATGCCACCTTAGAGGAGTCAAGGGCAAGAGCGTCACTGAAGCATCGTCACCTGAATCAACCAGGAAGGGAGCAATGAGTATTCCATTTGTACCAAAAGCATTCACCGAGAGACTTGTTGGCGACGGTAAAACTCAAAGTAGCCGATCATGTGCCCCATATAATAGTCATCCTGCCTCCTCATTTGCGAGCGCAATGTCTCAGTCGACCGTAACACGGGGTTCTACCGGTCAGAACTTCACGCCCGCCGACTTCGGTCTTCTCGTATATCGGGATGGGCGACTTCTGATAAGACCATAACATGGTACAGCAGCAACATGTTACAATGTTAACAAGCGTACTGTATGGGACAATGACCACCCAGCAGCAGCAAATAGTACATATTCGGATGAGAATTCTCTTCCCCACGCCCTTGCGACGGTGCTCTTCACATTTGCTTTAAGGTTCTCCCATGTGGGCAAGCCGGAGCCTCCGCGGCCCGTTTTGTCAATCAAAACAAAGGCCGTCATTTAATTTGGCCTCGATCGATAATTTGAGTTTAGTCCTTTCATCCCGATACATTCTACAACAAGGAAAACAAAACACGCTTCGTATGTAGACTCGAAAGTCTAAAAGCTACCTACCCTGTAGCCCATCTCCAACCGATTTGATCCTAGATTAATGGGCATATTTACGCTTTAAATGAGAGAGCACTCATGTTCAGGTAGACTACCCCTGGTCTGAGGGCATCTGATATTATATGATTAGTGAAAAAAAGAATTTAGCAAGCTTTAATTGAGATTGACAAACAGCCGCGACAATAATTCGGGCTTCATTGATTCTCAACCATTTTCACCTTCGCTCTTTTGAGCTACCCTAGGCCACGTCGTCCACCAATCAGCGTGCTCCTGTGGGTCGCAGAGCTTCAAGCTGTTTGTGGTTTTCGTGCTCGAGGATTCTGCAGCCGCATTGTCTTGTGAGCCAACGCACGACGGACGGAAAACATGCGTTCCGTTTCAAATTTCAAGTTCATCCTTGACTAAGAAACCTGCGACAGGCCTGCCAATCAGGTTCAAACCCGATCCGGCCCCATTCATCGGCTCGTCATGACCTACGACCGCGCTGCCTCAATCCCAAACTTCCAACGACAAGCCCTGCGATCCGCCGATTGACCCGAGTTCGAGCCTCCAGTACAGTCTGTGCTATCATCTACAAATGCGTGGAAGTGCCCTTGCGGACGATTCATGAGAACTACGAGGGATTGTCGGGATTGCGCCATTCCACTACCTGCTGTTGCCGCGCGACCATACATGTGATCCCTGGCTGGAGCTGTGACTCGTCTGGGCAATGTCTAATCATTGTAGTTCGTGACTAACCTCGTCTTGACACCCAGTCGCTCCCGATGATGCTAGAGGCACGTCTCCATGAACGTAGGCCAGCCTGCCCACTGGCACGAAACGACTCAACGTGACCCGTCGCAATATCAACCCATTTTTCCTCCGAATGCCCCGACGCGCACGACCGCAGTATGACACGGTTCATTTCGTCGATCTATCAATATCGAGCTATATACCCCTTCGCTGTCCCAGATCGTTCGAGCTGCGCGCAGTCTCAACAATTAATCGCCCAATTTATCAAGCGACCGGTCGAGAGAACACCGTGCTGCTTCTGTATTCCCATTTGATAACTGTAGCAATGGCACACTGTCATATGTATCGGAAGCTCATTCGGAACAAAGCTGTATTGGTCAATTTTGGTCCTAGCCTGCCTTCGGCAATGATGCGTCAAGAAGGAGTAGATGGGTGACTAGCATCGTGTCTGGCTTGGTCCTTACGTGCTTAGCTGTGCCTGTCTACCTACAGCCTACGTGGATGAGACCTCCTTCATGCATTCATTACACAGAAGCTCGTTGCTTTGGGTGGTTTGCCTCACTTCGTCGGTCGGTGTCGTGCTCATAATCACCCCGCATCGATTAATAACGCGAGCCATGGATTGGTAAGCCTCCGGATAGACGTGGGCAGCGCCATACGCGAACCGAATTAGATCATAGTGACATGGGCGTATTTATATATCTACAGAGTATATCCTGCGAGTATCCCGTGAACAGCGTACAATCAATCCGTATCTCCCCGCCCAGTTAACCATATTATTGTGATACTCTAACCTGTTGTGTTCCAATAAGCTGCCTCCCACTCATACCCTCAACATGGCGTCAAAGTCGTTCTTCGCAGTCGTCGCTGGTGTCGGAGCTGGAACAGGACGTTCCGTTGCCGTCAGATTCGCAAAGGCGTATCCCGTCGTGCTGCTTTCACGCAAGCCAGAGAGCTACCAGGACGTCGTGGCGGAGATCAAGAACAGCGGTGGCCAAGCCATAGGGTTAACGGCGGATGTCAATGATCCTGCGTCGCTGAAGAAGGCATTCGAGACGGTCAAAGAGCAGCTCCCGGGGAGCAGGCTGGCAGCAGCCATCTTCAATGTCAATGGAGGATTCTCGCGGAAGCCCTTCTTGGAGCTCGCTGCTAACGAGCTGGATAGCGCTGTCGACGGCACTGTGTACGTGTGAAACTGATATCCATCCCCGCAGCTCTGCTGTATGCCGCGTACTAACGTGCCAACCAACAGCAAGTCATTCTTCCATTTTGCACAGCAGACTCTGCCGCTCCTCCTGGACTCGGTGGCTGACTCGCCCAACCCTCCCTCGCTGATCATCACGGGCGCAACCGCGTCTGTCAGGGGATCGGCATACTTTGGATCCTTTGCCGCGGGCAAGTTTGCCCTCCGCGCTCTCGGGCAGTCTCTGGCGCGTGAGTTCGGGCCCCGCGGCGTTCATGTCGCTCATGCTATTATTGACGGTGTCATCGATATCCCACGGACGCGAGAGTATAATGTCAATAATGGGGCTGAAGATGGGAAGATCCAGCCTGACGCCGTAAGTGACCGATCTCTCCGTCTCAATTAGATGTCTCTCCAGACAGCCTGCTAACACTCTCGACCAGATTGCCGAGACATACTGGCAGCTCCATGCCCAGCACCGCTCTGCCTTTACCCAGGAGATTGACATCAGGCCTTATGTTGAGAAGTTCTAGGGCGATGACATTGTATTTGTCTGCATGTTTGATCTGATTGAGTTGGATTCATAGCGGGTGCCGGAGAGGAGAGGAGAATTAATGAACAGATGACCCGTCTCCTCCAAATCCGTATACCAGTCTACAGGTGCATCTCCTCAAATCCAATAACCTTCCACGCTCCTGTCTCCGTGTTGAATGCCAAGTTCGTATGCGTCACCTCGGCCCCAGGTAGAGATCTAGAAGGTTCTTTGCATAAGTCTATGACCATGAATTGATGGCGACAGAACGGAAACAGCCACAAGTCATTCAGTAATCAAAGCTAACCAGCGTGTGATGATTGGGTTCGACCAACAGGATATGTGATGAACAATTCTATGAACTGAATTCCCATATTTTCCAAGTTTCCACGGTACTGTGCGGGAGAAACTGTTGTTAATGTATGAGGGATAGCTAAGTATCGTTTACCAGTTGAGCACGTGGGTTGTGTTCTATCTCCCCTTCCATGAACTCTTGGATGTTGCATAGGCAGGAACTATCCGCAAGGAACGTTAACCTTTCTGTAAGCAGGCCTAAAAGAAGTTGACGAGCCGGGAAGTCTTTCACTTCCCGTCAATCCCCCTAGCATTGCGAATGGTCAACTCATGACCAGTGGGATGATAGGAGACTATGAATATTAAAGAGATAATTTTCTTGGTAACAAGATACGGCTCCCCAGTCTCTTAAAGAGTTTTATTACGCAAGGATATGAATAAAGCTCCGAAGAATTCATCAAGGAATTCCAGATTGGTGGAATAGATACATTGTTTATCTTCGATCTATACTGCCATGTATGCGACAACCCTTAGAGGGTTCTAGTTCCTCATTGCTGTATCTATATTGGATGATGGCCCCGGACAGAGGATTCATCACGCAACGAATTTAGAAGTATGCAAAGCGATACTCTAGGTCAAGTTAGAAGAGATCAAGTTGTGAAAATCATTACTGCAACAGATCGGGAATTCTTTTCCCGTTCTATATAACTCTTTGATTTTATCATATAGGTGACTTCCGTTTCTCAGGAACCACCCGGGCCGTCTTGGCGGATACTATTCCATGTATGACTTGATTTATCAGAGCATAACAGCAAGATGACGTACTGCAAAGACTTAGCCCATTTATGGTAACATGCGGGAATATTGTTGAGACACCGTCGGAGCCAAAACCTCATGATCTCCCCTTCCAATTTCAGCAAGGATCAGTGTTCAATGCACACAGCAATTATTCGTCACTTGACTGGCGCTAGGCTACGTAATGGATACTGTAGTGAAATGGACATTTAATATTCCGTCTAGGTCAGCGCCCCTGTTTCATAATTATCGAGCCATGGGACTGGCGGACCGAGCGTGCCGATGTTAGAGGTTTGATCGACACTGCAGCAGTCGTAGCCCCGGAGCCTCACCCTCCGTATTCAGAAGTCCCCAAGTTTCACTAGAGAAGCTAACGTATAAAACTAGACAAAGTCCTTCCACTCGGACTATGGAGAAGAAAGATCCAGACTAAGTCGAAGCAGCCAAAAGGACTATCAGCGATGCGATTCCAAAACCATGTCCTGGCCCTTGCGGCCGTGGGTGTTTCCAGCGTTTCCGGGGCAAAATTCACCTTCACCGGTACCAATGAGGCTGGCGCAGAGTTTGGTGAAACTGTTTTCCCGGGCAGACTGGGAGAACATTACATCTGGCCGGAAACTGGTGCGATTAATGTAAGTCTCTCTGTGAACTAGAAAGCGCTCAAGGCTGACACCTGCTCTCCTAGACACTTGGGGCCACCGGCATGAACACCTTCCGAATTGCAACACGGATGGAAAGACTCGTTCCAGACACTCTCACCGGCTCCATTAATGAGACCTATTTCGAAGGTCTCCAGACTGTTGTTGATCATGTCACTGGCAAGTAAGTACACAGAGGACTGTCAATGTCATCGTGAAAATCCCATTCTAATTGATTTGACAATAGGGGCTGGTATGCCGTGATTGATCTACACAATTATGGCCGCTACTATGGCAACATCATCACAGACGTTGATGGTTTTGGCGCATTTTGGAAGACGCTGGCAAGCCGCTTCTCCAGCAACAGCAAGGTAGTCTTTGACACCAACAACGAGTACCATGACATGGACAACTCACTTGTGAGGGACCTCAACCAAGCCGCCATCGACGCTATCCGAGGAGCTGGAGCTACCTCTCAGTACATCTTTGTCGAGGGCAATGCTTGGAGCGGTGCCTGGTCTTGGGTATCAAGCGGCAACGGCGACAGCCTCAAGGATTTGACGGACCCCCAGAACCTTCTAGTGTACGAGATGCACCAGTATCTTGACTCGGACTCCTCCGGAACCCACACAGAGTGCGTCTCCGCCACAATCGGAGTTGAGCGCGTCAAGGAAGCGACGCAGTGGCTGAAGGACAACAACAAGATCGGTATTCTAGGCGAGACAGCTGGAGCCGTCAATGACGTGTGCAGGGAGGCGGTAAAGGGTGAACTCCAATACCTTCTCGACAACTCTGATGTCTGGAAGGGCTGGCTCTGGTGGGCTGCTGGTCCCTGGTGGGGAGATTACATGTTCAACTTGGAGCCACCCTCCGGCACCGCTTATCAACAACTTCTCAGTGATCTCCAGCCATTCATCGGAGCCTGATCAAATATGAACCAGACTTATCTTTTAAGCCACATATTTTCAATATCGATATCTGGCTGAATTTTGTGCGTCTCGGAGATTTGGAATGCTCTCCCAGTTTCTTTTTCAAAAGGCTGTTTCATTATTCTTTGTGTTCACTTGCCTATAGTCTCCCGATGAAATTGTATATAGCTGAGCTTAGGTAAATCAAATGAGTTTCGCCGTACATATATAGTGTCTGTTTTGTGAATACACATGAGTACGAAATTGTTCACCCTACTCCTATCTACCATGGGTAGCCACTGAATACCAGATCAGAATGGCCTAGCCGTTAATGACTGCTTTATTGGGAGTCTTCTAAACGCCAAAATGAACGTAAGGAACCCAATACAAAGGGGTATCATCAACACGATCAATATCCCTTGAAGTTCCGTCAAGGTCATTCGTGTTCTTTTGCTTCATCTGGGACTGAATTCCCCGTTGCAACACCTCATGATTTTCAGAAATCCATTGGTCTCGGGACGTCCTTGTTGCATGATGAAGGGCTGCACTGACGGAATCTGGGCTTCTGTTATGGCCCAGCAACCACCTGTATACCAAGATTGACATTCTCACACACACACTGTCGTCCACTTGCCAGAGGGATCCTATAGCATGCTCAAACCCAGCGAGCTGAAAGGCACTAATCAAATGGATCCCCTCATTAACAAGCCCCTCGTGTCGGACCTGTCCTGTCCCGCAAGCAGAGAGATAAGCAAGGTATGGTCTGTCGCGACTCATATTCTCTTGGAGAATACTAGCCACCGTTAATTTGTCGTTATGCAGAATAAGAGCGCTTTTCAACGGATCCAATTGATCAGTGGCTCCGTGGCCGGCAAAATGGAAAATTCGACAACCTTTGATGGCAGAGAGAACATCGGGTTGGCAAGGGAGTGGTTTTTTGACAACATGACCTTTCGAAAGACAGAGTCTCTCGACTTCTTCAATCTCTCGTTTTGCAAATTGGAGATTGTTGAAGCCTGGTGTCTTTTCCATCCCAACCAGCACTGTAGTGTTTAGGATCTCTGGTGCCATCGATTTTTGTCGATATTGACGACTGCGTAGAAGCATCTGAACAGACACGCTGTAGGATGAATTGACTCGGTCAAGAACTGAGTTTTTGCAATCCTCATAATACTCTCCTGCCGCGTGAATAGGAAACTTGGCGAGGGCTCCCGTAGGTATCCACCACAGCCGAGGCCAGTTCTCCTCAATGTTATGGGTTAACCCAAGGCAAGTGAGCACAGGGTTAGCTATGGTGTCCCATAGCCATCTGAGACTCTCTCTATCCAACTGACCTCCCAACATTGCTTCGCGGGTCTGGATGTCACTATGGCGTAGATCTGTGAGCGCCAATGACCGGATCTGATGACTCTCGATGATAAATGCATCGCAGCGATAATCATGTACGTTGACAATAACAATGGGGCCATACGCTGCAGCTTTCTTCAAATCGTTCTCAGAAGGCGCCAGAAGGAATTGATCAAATCCAGGTAGGCCGCGGATTTCTTGAATCATTTTATCCAGCCGATTGCTTGCCTCAAGCCGTTGATATGCCTCGAATTGGCCGGAAACTGCTGGCACGGCCAGCTGATCGCGAAGCTCCTCATACCTGCTCCCTAGCTCGGGGAATTTGTCTTGTAGCTGGGAAATATCAGTACGCATTTCGCCAAGAGAACCCAGAGTCAGTCCGCGACCCAGTTCAATTAATCGAATGGCTTCATAGGGGGGCTGCCCTGCCATCATTGCAACTGCGGCTGCCTCAAGTGAAAAATCGTCGAGAGCGGTGACCAAGTTCTGCTTGTCTGAAACTTGAAGGCCTCGAGATAATACGCGCGGAATCTGGTCCACGCACGCATGAGCTGCTTCGTAGGCCAGGGACCAATTCCCAGCCTCGCCCTGCAATCGCACCAAGGCTCGCCCAGCTCTCCACCGCTCAATTGGAGCAGCTCTTCCTTCCCTGAGTCCTTCATTGAAACATTGGATAGCCAACTGCTGATCAGTTCCATCCCGACTTCTTTGATACCTCTCACGGAGTAAGCTCCCCAAACTCCGCAGCTGTCTTGTTCGATCAGGATAGTAATCCGAGTCTATCTGGACGGCCTCCTGTACTCTCTGAATTGCTGATGAGAGATGATTATCTTTGTTGGTCTCTTTGAACCTGTACCAGTGCGTAACTCCTAGCTCTTCAAGCCTCCAGCGCCTGTCTCCATCCTCATGTGGTGTTTCATCAACACATGCTTCAAGGAAGCTAATAGCCAGATCCAAGTCAGTTGGTTCTTCTGTGTGTTGGTACTTTTTCCGATAAGCCACTCCAATGTTCAGGAGCTGGTAAGGTCGAAACATATCATGCTCGGGTCCGCTGTCAAGGGCCGCTCGAAAGTGCTGTATTGAGTTCTCCAAGTCCTCCAACCTTCCGGTTTTCTGGCTTTTCGCTTGATATGCCATTGCCACTTTGTGACTGAAGTATGACCGGGCTGCATGGTCATTTTCTAACGTCGCATCCCTGGCATTTGTAAATCTCTCTATCTCCTTTGAAATGTCTGCTTCAGTCATCTCATATTTGCTCTTATAGTCAGGGCTGGGACCACCTTTCAGGATTTGGAAGACTGTCCCGGAACCATCATCTGCACTAAGCTCTAATCCCCCATCAGACTGTACCAAGGCCATGTTTAGGTCAGCCACTGCTTCCGTTATGGCATATCTTTCTCTGTAGGCAACCCCAAAGCTTTGGGTCACATACGCTGGGTCTGAAGAATCTGAGCCGCGTGGCGTGATGTCAAAAACCTTTGCGGAACTTGTCAAGGACATCCTCGCGTTCAAGCACGAAAGCAGGGGCGAGCACTTGTTGCGACTGAAGAAAGTTGATTCAATGTTGAGATCAGGTTGTGGTGATTTTCTCAGCTGAAAGGTAGGAAAATCCCTCTTTGATATAAGAAATCGCATTTGACAATACTTTCGAGTATGCTTATAAGCATAAATGCACTGCCACAATTCGAGCAGGCAGTTTGTAGTGGTGCGGGGTCAGTCCTCGTACTCTCGAGGTGCCCTTGGGTGCTTAAACGAGTGAGATCAATTGGAGCTGAAAGCAGGTTATTTAGTTATCCGATTGAATATTCTATAGCTAAACACTACCCTATAAAATACATTCACCAAAGGCTGCTTCCATTCTTGAAACTGATTGATGATTATATAATCTGAGTGAGGTCTGATTCTAAACTTCGTTTCTAGCCAGGCCTACTTCTAGGTCTTGGCCCAAAATTTGGCCTAACCGCTGAATGTATAGCACTGTGTTTGTATATTAGCCCCCATAGTAGACCTACAATAGCCTTATTTTAAATCTAGCTTTAAGAGCTTATATTATTATATGATCTGGCGTAAGTAAATGCGTTAAGCAGAAGTAGGTAAATAGCCCCTTTGGTTAATATGTACAGTATACATTAATCGGCTACCGCAGGGGTCTCAGCCACCTTGGGGGTGGTTGTCTGACAGCAAAGTCCCTCAAAGAGGAGAGTGCTGCAGGGAGTAGGTACTGCGCCACTCTCTAAGCGCCTGCAACCCGAAGCCTCATACACTGCCTCGTCAGGAGTTTCTTGTTGGTACTTCACAGTCCATCTCATTCGAGAATTTATCTTCCTTTTCATTGATGCAATACCCAGTTTGAGGTTCAGCTGGTCTCGCCCTGAGCAAGTATGGCTGCTTCATCTCCAGACCCCTTTCAAGCGGTGTTTACCGAGGCTGCTCATGATTTCAAGTCCAAACTCAATAATGACGATCTGTATCGAGAAATCTTGAAAGTTCATTCCATCGATCAAGTCTATGATGCCACCGACAAGCTTCAGGCTGAGCAAGCGAAGAAACAAGGCCGAATGAGGAACCTGGCCAGGATCAAGCCCTATCTCGAGAAATTACGCGAATATCACAATGTTATCAACGTGTTTGTTCAAGCGAAGCCTGACATCATGGCGCTCATATGGGGACCGATACTATTGCTCCTCCAGATGGCAAGTTCATTAGTGCAGTCTTTCGATGCCATCGTCGACATGACAGGTCAAATTGGCGATTTGCTCCCTGAATTTAAGGAGATGACCACTTTGTTCTCTGAAAATAAGGCCATAAAGGGTGCTCTCGTGTTATTTTTCCGCGACATTCTCGACTTTTATGTTGTCGCTCTCGAGCTTTTCGGCTTGAATCGTACGTCATGACCCTACCATGGTAGCTTTGGGGAAACAAGCTGACCGAGTCAACTCCAGGTTGGCACCTCTTTTTTGAATCCGTATGGCCCAAGCAAAAAGAGAAGATTTCGATAATCATAGGACATATTGAACGGCACACAACTCTTATACGGAGCGAGGTCCGGCTGGAGGAGATTCGCGAGGAACACGAGGCCCGTAAAAGGCAGCTTGTGCATTTCGAGTTGACAGAAAAGGCGAAAAGACTTCAAGAGTTCAATAGAATCATGACAAGTCTCAAAATCAAGAGCTATGATCGCGATCTTGATCGAATCCGTGGTCGTACATGTGAAGGGACTGGGAAGTGGCTGTTGAAGAATAGTCTGTTTGTCAAGTGGTTGGACACCACCGACTACTCCTCCAACTTGCTTTGGCTGCAAGGGATCCCCGGAGCTGGCAAAACCTTCCTAACTGCCACGGCCATCATGGAGTGCATGAATCACCACAAAACTGGGTTTGCTTTCCTTAGTCATTCCCACAGTGCTGACACCACTGCTCTATCAGTTATACACTCGATTATCTCTCAACTCTCCTCGGAAGACGAAAATTTGCAATCCGTGGTCTGCCAGTCAGCAACAAACCGGCTCCGACTAGAGCTTGATTCTGCCACCCAGCTCCTCCAAGACCTGGTTGCTTGTGTTGGCCCAACTTATCTGGTTATCGATGGCTTGAATGAAATTGAAGAAATCGAGCGAAAACGCCTACTTGAGAAGTTGGTGACGATAACAAGCGCCTGTCGTGAGGCTCGAGTCATGGTTTCGAGCCAAGCCCCAGACGACATTGCGAAAGTCCTGAACCCTCTCGCACCATCAGTACTTGTACACGCGAATAATTTTGAAAGCATTCAGGAATATGTCGATCAATGGACGCGAGAATGGCTAAACGAGAAGAACTTTATCCCAGAATGCGAGCTAGAAATCAGAGGCTTGCTTGCACCAATTTCATCAAAAGCTGCAGGTAATTTCTTCTTATTTTTACTCTGGTGGTCTTTTCTATTCACTGAAAAAAATCCCTATCTTAGGCATGTTTCTGTACGTTAAAATCATGCTAAGCAGCATTGAGCTATTGAGCGAGGTGGACGAGATCCGATCAGAACTTCACGTTCTGCCTGAAAGCCTAGATGAAGCGTAGTACACGCCTGGTCCACCAATTAGGATGCGAAGAATATAGATTTACTGACATGTGCACAGATACGGGAGAATCTTTCGTCGTATTAATGCCCATTCTTCTGACCGGATTCGGGCAAAGTCGCGCACTATATTGGGTTGGATATGTTGCTCCCCAACCCCCATGACTCTACGAGAGCTTGAGCAAGCCTTGGTGGTTCACTCCAACGCCCAAGGTGACTGTCGAGTATCATCGACCTTGAATATTATCAAGTTGTGTGGGCCTATTGTTGAAACGATTGACGGTTTTGTGTACATGGTGCACTTCAGCGTGAAAGAGTGAGATCAAAATTGCTAGTTGCTTCAGGTAGTAATTCTAACGGGAAATTGATAGGTATCTGACTAGCCCTCGCATCGATGACTACATCGATGTCGCTGAAGCTACACTGAGCTTGGCAATATGCTGTATAAGCTATCTTTGTCAAGGCCATCATGAAGCGGAGCTCCATAGCTCTCAGTTGGAAGAAAACATCATCATGGGCAGATATCGGCTGCATCACTACGCTCTGAGGATGTGGCTGGATCTTGTGGTCGCCTATCTCGATCGAATCGAACCATATCCGCCTTCCAACAATCTCATTAAGAATCTGGAAAGACTCGCGCACTTTGGATATAATCACAAATTCGACAAGGGGACTGCCTTGGACGGAATAGAGTATCCAGCGGAATTGCACACAATTGAGGCAAACCACTCTGATTTGTTTAATATTTTAAAACATGCGGCGCAGTTCATGCAAAAGGCTGAAAACTCGCAGTTTCAACTGAAAGAGCGTGAGTATGACCCTCCTGAATTGTAATCATACTTTGATGCTCACCACTATACAGCTGAATCCTGGCTCACTCTCACTCCATTAACAATATTTCAAGTGGCGAGTAAATTACAGCAAGAATTTGATAGAGAATTTGCCTTGAATTGTGGTCACGGCGATGATTGCGGCTGTATCAGGGCAGATCAGGCCGTGGCTGTTCGACATTATGGACAACAAAGGTTCAAATGTGAATTCATTAGCTGCCCTGATCAGCGTCTTGGCTTCACAACTCGCCATTTGAGAAGCTTGCACCACAAGACTCACTCCCGAGTATGGAAGTGCGATGTTTCATCGTGTCATTATTCAAAGCACGGGTTTCTTTCGGAGAGAATGAGAAGAGATCACCAACGCACCCACCACCTGGGAGGTGGTACCTCCGATTCACGATCCCTGGATCCAGACATGGACAATTCTGAACTGATGACCTTGCTATTTGATTGTGTGTACTCGAATGACACAAGCACAGTGAGCGAAGTCATGACTCTGAAAAAAAAGCAATACCATCTAGTCCTGTCTAAAGAACGCATGGCATGGGATAAGTTCATGCACGAATTGAAACGATTCGCTGCGTATTGTGGAACAAAAGAAATGTTAAAGGTCACATTACAAAATTCTGATCTCAGCCAGTTTTATTTTGGGACTGCCTCCGCTATTCAGGGTCAAAACATGGACACACTGAAGTGGCTGCTTGGAGAACTAGGGAGAGCAAGCGGTGGTTGGGAGTTGGAAGCTTCAGTGTCAAAATGCATCTCAGCATACATAGCTACGGGCTCGACGGAGATACGGGACACTTGTTTGCCACATTTCATTCAGTATGTGCCACATAATCTTACAGTATCCAAAGGATGCTTCACAGCCGAGGTGATAAAGGCCACTTCTAAAGACCCTGAGCGCGAGGGCCTCCTCATCGGGATCTGGGGCGCATTAGAAAAAGAGCAGCATTTTCAAGTTGGGCTAAATCATGTTGCCGATACGACATGTTCTATTCGTCTTGCAAAATATTTATTAGAGCACGGGGCGGCCACTGACGCTCACCGAGGCGAGACAATACGAACTCCTTTGCATCGCGCTTGTCGCAAGGATACCGCCGAAGCAGCAGAATTCATCAAATTCCTGCTGTATCAAGGGGCCAGCCCAAATCCAAGCGCAGTACCACAAGCACCAAGGGGCAGCAAGCGAGATGGTCAAAAACCGATTCGTGGCCCCAGGCGTGTTGCTTCCGACGAGATAGGCGCCAAAAACATTTCCCAATGGCTTGGGATACCATGGGAAGAGCTCGTGCGAAGAGTTCGAGTGGACAGAGATAATGGAATAAAATGGCCAGGATCATTTCCTACAGTCAGTACAACTCAATAGTAAACGCCTTCAAGGGTATCTATGGAAAGGGGGCTGATGCCGGGGTCATAACCTTCCCTACGAGAACGGCTGCGGCAGATTTCTACCGATGAGCAGTAGTCGTTGCAGCAAATACTGTTAGAAATATCCCGACAACGATGAACGATTGATTAGGCTCAATGTGCCGCAACTATCAAAATGACAATCGGCTTCTTAAGCAGAGCTGGATCCTCCTCATAGGATATTAAACTTAGAAACCGCAACGTGACATTTTCTTGCATAAATTTTTTGCTAGACTGACTGAAAAGATCCAATTCAGGGTTTCGATTTATTTATTTCAATATGGAAAGTGTCTGGTTGCGAGAATGCCAAGCAGGCAAAACCAACTAAGAAGATTATGTATATTTCGTATCCGTATGACACGATAAAATTAGGAGCATCCAATGCCACGCCATTCATCTATCTTTATTCAGCAATCCTTTTACAGCCCAACACTTGATGCAATTTCTATTTTTATCAGTTAGCTTAAGATGATAATATGAGGTATTTGTATGTGAGGCAATCATGTACCTCGATTCTATGCTCAACAGCCTCAGAGTGGGAAGTCTCAGAGTCAAGGGACCGCTCGATAAGTCGGATTTTATCCTGTTGTATCCATTGAATATACTAAAACATAGTGTTAAAAATCAGTTGTTGAATGCGGAAGGCTTCGACTTACTCCTTCAATTGAATCTCTGATCAAATATCTTGTAATGAAGACGTCTCTTTGTTGACTAATTCTGTGAATGCGATCAACAGCTTGTGCCTCGGCCATTGGGTTCCAGCTTGGTTCAAGCAAATGAACATTATTGGCAACTGTTAGATCAATCCTGATGCCGAACAAGGTCAGCAATTCTGCACACACGCTTCAGGTAGCAGTCAGACTGTCCCTACCCTTCACCAGCACTTCCGATACTTGCTAGCAAGACAGTGCACTCTGGGTCTTCATTGAACTCGTGGATTGCTTTCTGGCGTGCTTGCAGAGTTTTCCGACCATCTATCCGTTGAATCTTGAAATTGGCCGTGCTGAGGACATGCTGAGCTAGATCGAGCATCTTTGTCCATGAACTAAAGACAACACTAATCTCTCGAATTACTTTCTCTTTTCTCGACAGTTATCCTCGAAGTTTCTTCGAACGTACCTTTTTATCGGACTACATCGGTCATTCTCTCCAGTTTTTTGCTCTCTTCGGATGTTCTCGAGCAACAGACGAAGCTTGGGAGATACACCGTCAGAATTCATAAAGCGACTCTTCTCGTTCGTGCCTGAACCTAAACAGGTTGGGCATAAGGATTTCGTTTCATAAGTATCCTCATCTTCTTGATTTTTTCTGCATTTCCAACAAATAATATGTAGGCATAAGAACTCGATGTTTTCCGCAAACTGAGTATCCGTTTCGGCTATGGAGCAATGGCAAAGCTCGCATTTACTCTCAGAGTCTTTCATCATCTCCCAAGATATAGATTCTTCACTCCTGCTCTGCCAGGCGGTCACTGCTGAATTTGGTAAGAGCTTTTCTCCTCCATTACAAATCAGTCGCAAAAAGTTGATGAGTGAAAGAATGTTGGTTTCCTTCTCGGCTGGTGTCGTCGAGGCCTTTGTATTTTTCTGATAGAGACCAGCAGCAATTTTTGCAGCTTTCTTCTCAAAGAAGGTGTATAGCTCCCTGTCCTCTGGAGTAAGGCTCACCCATTCCACTTTCTCAACTTTTTCAGGAAGTTTCAGTGCCAAATTAGCTGATAACTTCGTTCGACGCAAAGAGGTGGCTTTAATGAGCACTTCGAGCCTTCGCAGAGTGTCCGGATGGTCGCTTTTGCAAGGACGAGTGATCCATTTATCAAATTCTCTCTTGTCCAGAAATTTCGGTACCCGGAGAAAGTTTATGAGAGCTCCAAGGTCATCTAGTGAGTTTTGAATCGGTGTACCAGTCACGCACCAACGACGCGAGGAGTCAACTGCAGACGCGGCTTTGTTGGTTTGAGATGCCCTGGATCTGATGTGATGGGCTATTAAGAAGGGAGAATTCGCGTTTTCTGTTTAGCAGCCTTCATATATATCGTACAGGAAAGGGAGTTTGTACCTTCATCTAAAACAACGCGATACCAGGTCCCAGAATATATAGGTCCTTTTTCTGTCCAATCTCGGCGCATAGTGCCATATGTGGTGAATACGATGTTATACTTTTGTAGTGCATTGAAACTTCGTTCTCTATTCGAACCGTGGTAAGTTACCCAGGTTAGTTGTCCGGGATGAATATGCCTGAACAAACACCAGTTAGCCCTGGGCGACCTTGCAGGTCTCGACGCCATTACCTCTCGCATTGAAATATCCAGTTATGAATTGCTGTAGTAATTAGAATATGCATTAGAATATTTGAAGTTTGCACATACTCGACTTTGGCGTGATTATAAGCGTTGGCCCAAATCCTTCCCCGCCTGTTCCAGAATCTACAACCTGGGGTTGAGCATCAAGCGAGCCACACACGAGGCTTAAAATGGCAATGGTTTTACCGAGACCCATTTCCTATATATAAGTAAGTAATGGCATTCTTCGATGCATTTGATCAAGAAGTTACCCGCATACATCTGCCAAAATGCCTCCTCGAAATATCGCCGGCGCATCCGTCCTTAACCCAGTGATTTTGCTGCGGTATCTATCATTATTGTCAGTGTATCGGGTGCGTGATCGCGGGAGATAGAATTCTTTACTGTGCAGTATTCTCCGAATCCTCAAGACATTCCCAGAGAGAGGGGAATTCGGGATGCGCAACTGCGCCAGACTCCATTCTTGACAACCATGCCAGTGCAATGCGTTGATGCCTAATAGCTAAGTGTCAGATAACAACTGCATTACCTATTTCGGTGAAAATGCAACAGTCTCACCTTTTCAAAGTCGATTTTAGGCGGGGACTTGATGAAACTTGGTTGAAAGTGTCCTCGTAAGTAGCTTTCTCGAATAGCCTCATGTAAACGGCTTTACTGTATTCATCAATGACGCAATTTTCGGATCTGGGATCCTGCGGGGTCTGGTCGCCATTGCCTAGGTCTAAGACTTCTAGATTTGGCATTTCAGATCCCGGGCGAAGAAGGAAATGAGGATTGTGGTAAGACATTCCCCTGTCAAGATCTGAAGTCAGAGGGTGATGCAGGTATAGCCCAGCATCCCCCAGAGCCGTTCCGATAGTTTCAGAATCGGCCATGGATCCGTAAACTGCTAACCGAAGCTCACAATCCCTTGGAAGAGCAAATTTAGAGTGGAATTTCCCTATGATTATTTTTTTCTCGGCGCCAGGATCGAATATGGTCGCTCTGAACTTGACTGTGTTTCTAAGGAGAAGCTCAGCCAGGATCTCACTCTTCACAAGACCAGCGTAGCCGCCAGTTTCTTGAAAGGAAAGCTTCAGCATATTCACGCCGGGTTCCACGCTCACAGCAGCATGTTTCATGTCCTCTTTCCCTTTAAAGGCGGACACTGCCGTGACTAGAAGCTAAAAATGGTCAATTGTGAATCCATCAACACCCGACAACAGGGGCCATACAATCCCAAAGCACGCATCATATTGAGGGTCACTTTTCGGCTCCGGTAGTTGGCAGTCTGCGTCTTCTGATTCGCTTGAAGAATCTGTTTAACAACTTATTCAGTAAAACTTTGTCCAATCTCTTCTCACTGCCCTCTATGACATACCGATCACGATCACAACTGGTGGTTCGCAAGGCTCCGGGCGGAGGCGTTTTAGGGGTGACTGGGTGTCGCTGTTCCCGCCATCAGCACGACGCTTCAATCGAGGGTCACGCTCTGCCATGTCAACGTCATCAGCCATGGAGTTCGGCTATCTGTTCAACAAAAGGTTGGGCTGACGGATAGAAGATCCCCGACGTGAGCAGGAGCAATCGGGAGCGTCCGTAGATCTTTTGACTAAATGTCGCATTTATTATGGCGCAAGCGCGATCAAACAGCTGAAAACACAGCCCCATCCGATTCCACCCAGCCTTCAGCATCAAGATCTGTTGGTGCCTACCCCTGTCGTTCATACCTTGCCGCGCGCATAAGAGAGCCTTCTCTTGGCTTATTCCGGGATGGAAACCGATCCTCTGGGGTTTGGCGGTCTCAGGTTCTCTATTTGGGATTTTGCAGAAAAAGGCACCACCATCATTATGATCCTTGCGACAGGATTAAATTCAACTGTACTACTTTCTTAATCTTTTTTTGCTTGCCTCCGTTGCCTGAATACAGGCTAGACAGTAGCTGAAATGACTACAGCACATCATCCTCGCTTGATAATTAAATCCTACAGTCAGCAGATGCATCATACTACGATCGAGTTGGCGCCGTACTGGACATAGATACCTTTAATAGGTAAAAAAAAATATACCAGTCTATCTTTTATATGTACTAAAACGAGTATTGTGCATGGTCCATGATACTTGACTCTTAACTCGAAGTAATGCTGTATACTACTTAGATAACTAGTTGCATTCGCCGATTTCAAGCTCACCAGACTTCCGTGGATTTAGGCAGCCACCTTGATGTTATCCAATCCTGCTATATTGCCCCATTAAGAAATGTACTGGCGTTAAAGAATAACACATACACACACCATAGGAGCAGTGGGGTTTCAGGTATCCGCATCTCGGTGCAACTTTGGCAATGAAATTGGCCGTTGGCTTGCTGATATTCAGGGGCCCATAGGGTCATAATCCCAGTAAGTTTGCACAGCCTTAAAAGCGTTGGAATTCTTACTTCCTCTTTCACGACAACCAGAATCATCAAAACCTTGCGGCAAACGAGCCCTTCGCCCACCATGTGGAGTCCTTTTCCACTCCTCCGGGTGTTATACCGATGGACCAGAACCTTTATTCGACGTGGCTTTCTCGTCACATTGCCATTGACTCTCTTCTACCTTGTACTTGGTGGTATTGTAGGCCTGCTTCTGGCCGACTACGAGACCCGGCTATACTTTGCCTCTCTGAGGCATGTCGAAGAGAATTTCGAGTCCGCACGGCAGCTGGACTGGTTCTCCGTGCCTGGTGCGCCGGGCATTCACGATCTCGGAGTCGCGCCATTCTGGATCCCCCAGCTTCGTGATCCCACCAACTGGTGGACGAAGCTCGGCCTGGAGCGGTTCGACGTTTCCCCTGTCTTGGAAGACAACGACACGCCGTTGAACCAATTCGCATTGCCGAACTCACTGTACCGGAGAACAGATAAGGAGGCCGAGGGCGCATGCTGGCACCACTGGATCTACGCCTCAGACCAGATCCTACACATCGGTGAGCTGTTTTGGGACCCCTGGGACAGCGCTTTCAACCAGCTCCTGCAATACCACTACGCCAACCCAGCACCCTGCAACGCGAGCTTCCACTACCTCACGTGTCCCGGCTCGTTCCTCTGCGACATCTGGAAGACAAGGGGCCCTGCGCTCATCCACTTCACGACGGAGAAGGCGGACCTCTGGCCACAATTGGACCAAGTGGTGAGAGAGGCCGTTGCAGGCTACACCCCCGTCACAGCGCGCATAATCGAGTTTCCCATTATCTACGACGATGAAATGACCCTGGCGCCTGGAGTTTTCCCGACCCCCTTCGACCAGATGAAGAGCGTGACGAGCGACCCGTACATCTGGCAAGCACACGTTCCGTGGACGGCTGAGTATCAAACGCAGGTCCGGCTCGACGAGATCATTGAGCAAAAAAGCAGAGCATATCCGAGGTCCTTTGGAAGAGTCAAAACGCTGGACAGCTGGCTGTTGCATAAGGCTATCCGCCCCTTGGGGCTGGAAACCCCACGCATGGTCGTCGTGAATATTGGGATGGTGGCCAGCGCTCTCGGCTGGAGATGTGTCGAACTATCAGGGGACTTGGTTACTGCGTTCTTGGGCGCAGAGGACGCCAAGAGGAGAGATCGTGAGGCTTGGATGGAGGAGGACCGGGCGGCAATGGGGCAGAGGGAGCCGAATTTCATCGCCCAGATGATGCGGGACTTTTTCGATACAGAGCAGGGCAGCTTCTATGAGAAGAAGTTTGAGTCTTCTCCTGAGGGGCAGGAAGCATTAAGCAATATCTGGAACATTGTGAGAAACGGGGTGAATGGGCAGGGTGAGGGAAAGGGTGATGATGGTGAGAATATCAAGGCACAAGCGATATAGGTAGACCGAAGGATTGAATATGGGGAAGTAAATACGACATGATGTCACGATCAATTGTATGGAACGACGAGGTTGAACTTCCAAATATGCATTTTTCTAAATAGGTTTCATCACAAGCTCACGGAACGCATACACAAGCTTTCTAAGATGAGAATGGCTGGGGAAGCGGTGTATCATGGCATTCAGCCTTAGCTGATGAACCAAAACAGTTCGTCCAGCTCTGATTGGAAGGGCTTGAAGTATCCGCTGTCACAGGGCTGACTTCCACCATCACGCTTGTAAACAGTGGCTGAACTTCCCCGCCCCTGAGAGGAAACCAGTTCTCGCCGTATCAAATGCACAAAGCTCACTCAAACCCCCAAACTCACAGCTGTCTCACAGAGACCTGTTCAATGCCCTATTACTTCATTGGGTAATTTCCAGAGAATCAGGCCACTACCATCATGCTTAAATGGCTGACGCAGAGAGGCGCTTCCAGTGCACGCGACGATGAAAAACTCTGCTCAAGTTGTTCGCCAACGTCGCTCGCCCAATATCTCAGAGACTGGGCCGATACATGTCAAGAAGATGATAACGCTGTGTTACATACCTGGGACTACTCAGCGAACCCCTCTGGCTGCGAATTTTGCTCATTCATGAAGAGTGAGGTGGATCGAATTGATGCCTACAAAGAGCAGATTCGTAATATAAAGTTAGCGAGATAGCCATAGACGAGCTCAAGAGACCGGGCTGACTGTTTTCCAGGTCGTTCGTCAGCGGCTATCAGACACTCAAAGATGTCATACAACAGGCAGCGTTCGACGAAGAGCTGCAACACGGCAACCCTACCGTCCCTGAAGATGTTGACAATGAGTCGGAGGAACCTCATCATGACAAAGGCCGGTGTCTAGTCTGCAGTAACAAAAAGCTGCCAGATGCCAGCCCTCATAACGCGCTTTTGCTTTGCTATGAGTTCTTGTATGATTTGAATAGCACGAGGGACGGTCATCCAAGAGCGGCATCCGAAAGTCTCAAGAAGAAGCTGCCCTATTGTAATCAAATCATTGGCCACATGGAGACTTTCCTACGCAGCCACCCAGAGTCTGAGTCATGCCCGGTCTGTGTCTCAATCTCGGATTCGACAGACCCTGGCGGATTACTAGATCGTTTCGAGCACCTTGGGCTCCAAGGGAAAAGAGAATTAGTGAAAAATCACAATCTACCGAACGCCGGTATGCGGCTATCTCTAAACGCTATTCAGCAAGTTAGGGTCCAGCTGAGTAACGAGGGGCCCTGGAAGGGTCTGATCTTCCAGGAGTACGAGATGGACCCGAAATCGCCCAGCAACGTACCGTACTTCTCATCATCAGGTGAGCTTGTGAGGAGAACTCCAAAGGTGCTCAGACCAGCCTATCGGCAGCCTGAGAAAGATGTGAATCTCTTCATCCCAGTGCATGACCACAAGTTCGGCTTTGCCCGCCAAACCGCCTCCAAGTTCAATGTCGAGCTGATGAAAAGCTGGATCGCAAAGTGCCGATATAATCATGGCGAGGCTTGCCAGAAACAATATTTGTCAAAGCAGACGACAAGTCTTTTATTAATTGATACTGAAAGATACTGCATCACCTCGATCCCAGATGGCCCTCCACCGCTGTACTATGCCCTTAGCTACGTTTGGGGAAACGTTGCGCAGCCGATTCTACTGGCCAAGAACCTCAAGGCCTGGCAAACAGAGGGTATGCTGCTCGAAGTTGAGATACCACAGAAGATCAGAGACGCCATCACTTTGACAAGAGAAGCTGGAGTCAGGTATATCTGGGTCGATGCGTTATGTATCGTCCAGGACGACGCTGAGCTACGAGATGAGCAGATCAATCAAATGTATCTGATCTATCACCAAGCGGAAGCTACTTTAGTTGCGGCGGATGGCGCTGACTGCTCTCAAGGCCTCTCTGGTGTGAGTCAATTTGATGATAGGGGCGATATGCATGCGGTTGATATCCTGGGTACATCTGTCGCTAAACTGCCGAAGCAGCCCAAATACATACTCGAAGCGTCGACATGGAGAACCAGAGGCTGGACATTCCAGGAAGAAATGTGCTCTCTGCGTTCTGTGATATTTCTCCCCGGCTTGGTGGTCTTCTCCTGCCCCACTGCTGTTTGGAGAGAGGACATCCATCTTGAGGATTTCGATATCCCTAGATTATCATGCGGGCTCAACTCTCTCCCTCGGACCATGGGAAACGCCAATGCTTCTGCGCAAGAGAAAGTGAGGATGTTCAGAAGCATTGTCAAACAGTATACGCAGAGAACACTGACTCGCGCCGAAGACATGGAGAATGCGTTTGCAGGCATCTCAGGCATGGTGGAGGATCTTGTTGGGCCAATCTATCACGGCATCCCTGAACATCACTTTGCGCAAGTTGTCGGAGGGTGTTGGTTCTGGGACATGTATTGTGCACGGAGACCAGGCTTTCCCTCCTGGTCGTGGACGGGATGGATTTACACCAGAGAGCAAGCAGACGCCGGGATCGAGCCCATAGCATCCTTGGGAAGCCCCGAAGGCCTGATGCAATTCTTCAAGTTTCGCAGCGATGCAATAGAACCAATGTCTTTGCCAACAAGCGAGGAGACGGATCCCAAGAGCTGGCTACACCCCGACTTACGATCCCACTTCAATGTCGAATTGAACAAGATGCAGTCCAGGCACGAGCAGATTGCCGCGGCACCTCGAGGGATTCCCCCAGGTCTCATCGCCTTCTACAGCAGCCTCGCCTTCCTATCCCTCCAAGCACCGCGCGGGCTATCATCCACGCCCATCCGCGAGTTCCGCGTCCTACACCCTCAGAGCAGGCGTCAGATGACCAGCATATCTCTCCCCGAGAATTTTGTTGAGCTGCATGGCGCCCTCCACCCGTTCGTTATCGTCGCGGCCTGCGAGGCGAATGGGAGGGATGCGGGAGGGATGAGGTTGATGCTGGTCGAGATGGACGGCGACATGTGCCACAAGGTCAACGTAACGTCGCCGCGAAAGGTGATTCGCGAGGAAGATTGGCTAGGCCTGAATCCGACGAAAAAGCTTGTGATAATGGCCTAGGTGACTGGCTGGGCGACGCATCCATCCATCAGGCTGTGGGAGGGAGGGAGGGGGGAGGAAGATGACGGAATTTCGCGTAGCAATTTAGCCAAACCTTGCATCTCATCATACCATATCGCATCATGCATTTTTCGTTGGGATCCTGTCCCGGTCCCTGGGTCACGTCATGAGTGATGTTTTGTGTGTTCTGGTGGGATATCATTCTATCAAATGTGCGAGGCCGGGTGAGCTAAACAGTCCTCCCGTCTATCTTAGACAAGGACCCTGTTGTCCAGGATTCCGCTGTCATGTGGCCTGCATCCCCTTGTTCTATTCGTCGGCAGTGCCTAGTTTATGTACTGGGGGCTGCATGATTGAGAGACTGTAAAGTGAGCACCGTGAGGGAAGAGGGGCAAATCCATCCCGACATGCAGCCAACAAGAAGCTGCTGAATGATTAAGCAATGGTTGCTTAATCCCCGCAGGCCTGGACTCGGTCATCAACCGACCTGGAATTGGAGTCCCGAACGCGCTGGTTCCTTGCCATGCGCCTGAGCCCCGCTGGATGGCACCTCGTCGCAGATACTCGGAGGTTACGCCGCTTCCGGAGTCGGCACTGGGCTGGCTGATCGACGACACTCACCAACCGCGTATGGCAACTGTGATCGGTTCCCCAGAGCTTCTGCGAGCTGGAGGGACGGACAGCTCTGGGGACGAGCCGGCCTGTGAATGTCCGGGACTCTTTATCGTCCCCATCTAAAGAGGCCAACTGCGAGCTGCATAACTGCATCCATAGCATGTGCAGTAGACTCAGAGCTGTAACCTAAAGGGGAAAACCGGTGCCGACGCGACGCGAGAGAGCGGTCCCTGTTCTGTTCCCGTATCTCTTGGGGCCCTCCTCCTCGGAAACATTTCCCTCGTCATCCCTGCTGGAGTCAATATCATTTATTATGGGCTCCCTTATCTGTGGTTCCAGTCCTAACCTACCACCTCTCTCACATTAGCAATAAGGAGGGAATAATGCCACATGCCTGCCCGCTAACAGTAAAAGCTACTATCTCGTAAGCACCCATACCTCAACCTGAGCTTCACATCATGCCCTGCGAGACAGACTGTACGCGCAGCTGCGGCAATTGCGAGGATGGGAGCCTCGTCGACATCGAGGACTACCAGAAGGAGCTGGAGTCGTTGCGCGCGAGGACCCGGGAAGTAGAGGAGAAGCTCAAGAAGCTGACTCCCACCGGCACCGCTTCTTCTCCCAAGAAGAAGAAGTACCGCTCTGCACACTGGTTCCAGCGTACGGACGAGCGCGGCATGCACAACATCTACATCGACCGCTACCTCAACTACGGGCTGACCAAGGAAGAGCTCACCTCCGGGAAGCCCATCATCGGTATTGCACAGTCCGGCTCAGATATTGCGCCATGCAACAGGCATCATCTCGAGCTGGCAAAGCGGGTCCGAGAGGGTATCCGAGCGGCCGGTGCCATTGTGTTTGAGTTCCCGACGCATCCCATCCAGGAGACGACGAGGATGCCCACGGCAACCATCGACCGGAACCTATCGTACTTGACTCTCGTCGAACTCCTCTACGCATACCCCTTTGATGGCGTCGTGCTCCTGACGGGATGCGACAAGACGACTCCGGCAGCGCTGATGGCGGCATCAACCATCAATATCCCAGCCATCTGTCTGAACGTAGGCCCGATGCTTAACGGCTGGCTCAACGGGAAACGCATCGGGACCGGCACCATCACCTGGGAGGCCCGTGAGCTGCACTCCGCAGGCCGGATCAACGACGAAGAGATGGTGGACATGGTAACCAGCGGCAGCCCCTCCGTCGGCCACTGCAACACCATGGGGACCGCCTCGACGATGAACGCGCTGGCCGAGGCTCTGGGCATGGCCCTCCCCGGATCCGCCGCCATCCCGGCGGCGTACCGCCAGAGAGGCCAGATGGCGTACGAGACCGGCGTGCGGATCGTGGAGATGGTCAAGAACGACCGCAAGCCCTCGGATATCCTCACCCGCGAGGCATTCGAGAACGCAATCGTTGCCAACACGGCGATTGGCGGGAGCTCCAACGCCCCCATCCACCTGAATGCCATTGCGAAGCATATCGGCGTGCCGCTAGATCTCGACGACTGGGATCGCATCGGGTTCTCGATCCCGCTGCTTGTGAACATGCAGCCGGCGGGCGAGATGCTGAGCGAGGATTACTACCGTGCTGGGGGACTGCCCGCCGTCATGGCCGAGCTGTTGGAGGCAGGTAAACTGCCGCATCCAGATGCGCTCATCTGTACGGGCGGCACGATGGGCGAGGCAGTCAAGGGGAAGCACACGTGGGACCGACAGACAATCAAGCCCTTCTCGGATCCCATGATCCAGGATGCGGGATTCCTGCATATGACTGGCACGCTATTCGACTCAGCCATCATGAAGACTTCAGTCATCTCGCAGGAGTTCCGCAGAATATTCCTCGAGAACCCAGACGACCCCAATGCCTTTGAAGGTCCACTCGCTGTATTCGACGGACCCGAAGACTACCAGGCGCGGCTAGAAACAGCACCCATCGACAGCCGGACCATCCTCGTCATGCGCGGCACCGGGCCCCTCGGATACCCAGGAGCGGCGGAAGTGGTCAACATGCACGCACCGGGACGGCTACTCAAGCAGGGCGTGCGAGAACTGCCGTGCATCGGAGACGGACGACAGTCAGGGACGTCAGGCACCCCGTCGATCCTCAACGCGACGCCGGAGGCCGCAGATGGCGGGAACCTTGCTCTGATACGCGATGGAGACAGGTTACGGGTCGATTTGACGAAACGACGGGTGGACATATTAGTCCCGGTGGAGGAGCTGGATGCACGCCGCAAGGAACTGGAGGCCAAGGGCGGCTATCCCATCCCGCCGAGCCACACGCCATGGCAGGACATTTTCAGGCGGGAGGTGGGTGGGCTCAGTGAAGGGATGGTGATGAAGAAGGCGGTGCAGTTCCAGCGAGTAGCGCAGACATATCCAACGCCCAGAGATTGTCACTAGGTTTGGCGAGGTGAGATCGATGGTAGCTTATAGAAACTCGAAGTCCGTTTACAAAGGATATTATTGAAGACGTAGAGTGTCATGCCCTCATCAGGTGACATCCAAATCCAGGTATAAAAGGACTAGAGACAGCCAGTAGATAGAGAGAGTAAACCCTTTGCAAGCATACTACTTCTCATACAAGTGCAGGTATCGTGATATTAGTTTCCATCCACGTTTTTGTTGTAGCCCGTTACACTTTAGCCAACCTCATCCAACTCATCACGGCGCCGATCTGGTTATTGCCAGATTGAGGATAACTTAGAGTAGTTGTGGAAAGGACAGGCCAACTTCAAAGCTCGCAGGAAGTTGAAGGTAAGCTCCATTTCCATGTGTCCTTCATATGCCGTAAAGAATCTCCATAAAGACTGTGGATGAGGTTTTCCCCAACTCCATCCTATAGCCTTCAAAGCAGCCCGGCCCGAAGACATGAGAGCACATCTGTCACGTCAACTTTCTTCCTTTGCCTAGTGCTGATGTGGGCTGTCGATAGACATATTCTTGAAATCTAGAGGCTCTTTTGAAGCGCCCGTCAATTTCAATGGAGGAGGGAACATCAACCTAGAAGAAGTCAGGGAATTCATGAAGGCAACACATCCAAATTATTCATTTAGAGCATACCAGAAAGAGAATTATCGAAACCTTGATATTATCATTTACGAGTTTACAGACATTGAGGACCGTGATAACACGGAGTATCAAGTGATGTACTTTTTCAAACAGTAGCTTGGCTTGCGCGAGATGGTTCAAAAATTGTGCCTTACAGCCGTCATTTAAAAATCTTGGTGCCATTTATATATATATTTTTAACCTCTTAATCTAATTCAAAGATGCATCCGACTACAAGAGCCAGTGTAATCGCCACACCCTTGCTTCTTATCCTCACCGCCACAGGATAACCATGCTCTCTCTCCCCGCTCATTGGTATCGTCAATCGTTACTATGAAATACAAAACAACCCTACTCACAGGCACCGCAAGATTGCCACATGCCGGGTGAGGCGGACAAGGGTGTTATTCACTTGAAGAGCTGAGAGAAGAATCCTCCCTTCTTCTTTGACTCACCACCAGACTCCCCCTCATCCTCCTCGTCTATCTTGCTGTGCTTCTTCTTCTTCTCGCGCTTACTGAGCTCCTTCTTTGTGTCGAGCTGGGTCGTGTTTTGTTGCATGACCTGTTGCGCAAAGCCGACGGTGTTTCGACGGACGAGTCCGGGACCCGGGGGCTCGAGGTTGGCCGCTTGTGAGGGTTGCGCTTGCACAGGAGGTGGTGCGGTATATGGCGCCTGGTATGAGTTTGTAGGTGGTTGATATTCGCTGGTCGGCGGCGGTTGGTATGCACCAGGTGGTGGTTGGTAAGCGCCTGGTGGTGGTGGTGGTGGTTGGTATTCGGCTGTTGGATGGGCTTGAAATGTGTATGCATGAGGTGGTGGCGGCGCATAATGTGGCAGACCTGGTGGTGGAGGATATTGAGGAGGGCCTGGTATCGAGTAATGTCCAGAGTACTGCCCAGGGGGCGTGGAAAGTGGACCAGGTGGTGGCATCGGAGGGAAACCATCCTGCCCAACAGGCGGGACACCATATTGTGCTGGCGTAGGTTGCCAATATGTTTGGCCGTTGCCATATTGTCCCGGGGGTGGTGCTGAGTGCTCTCGCGGGGGTGGATACGGCGGCTGCCCTCGCGCCAGCAACGCATGGCTGTCACCCTGAACGGGCGCCGAAGACTGTCTCTCAAACGGTGGTGGCTGGAACCCAGGCGGGGGACCAGGTGGAGACTTGGGAGACGACGAGGGAGTTGGCAGTCCCTGGAGACCGTTTGCTCCAGGAATTGTCAGTGCATCTTGTCCAGACACGACGGTAGCATCCTGGACTTGGCTCTGAAGCTGAGCCTCGGCCTCCGGGTCGAAGAGATCCTTGATCTTGCCAGGTCCGAGGAGCCGCTCGTAGACAGCAAGGGTGGTACCGAATTCCTTCTGGCCTTCAACCTTGATTGCGTCGAGCAGCCGGAGGGCAAAGGTCTGGCAGTTGTTGGTGATGAGATTGTAGGCTGGGCGTTCGTCTCTGATGGTCTGGATCACAGTCTCGCCTGACGTCCGGGTGAGTCTCGCGGTGCATACAAGCAAGGTAGTCGAACCAGATATGCTTACCTGTACGGCGAATGGCATCGTCGTTGAAGCCCGTCTGGCCGACACTGAATGTCTTCCACTCCTCGCGGACAATCTTGGCGTTGGTGTAGATGACGTGAAAGTTTTCATCCTTTATCCCATCCAAAGTGTCAAGACACAATGAAAAATAGACTATCGGTTGGGCCCGTCTGATATGACGGAGATGGTGAAGAACTTACCATCCAAAGCTGATGGGCATAGTCCCCCACGAGTACAGCCCAATGCTGGGTTGGGTCCGGATACTCATTGATCCTCTCGGTGATCATCTTGCCGAGCCCCGTGTCTTCGGCGAACCACTTGCCAGCGACGCCGCCGACAGGATGCCAACCGACCTCGACGGGGCGGGCCTCACAGTCGAATCTGGGGGGTGCCAACGGGACGACATTGGGCGTCTGGCCGAGGCCGACCGCATGCTTGAGGGCAAGCTCACCCTTGTTGAGGTTTTCCTGGCTGCAAAGACGGAATCAGTCAGTCTGAACGAGAATAGCATCATTATTTCGCCCGGGCCATAGAGAGGGTGCGTCCATGCGCGCGTCTAGGGAGAACGGTAGCGGGGTTTGTGGAGAGGACGACGCCCCTGGTCTCCCGTCAATTGACCCTGGCATGATTTGATGGTGGTGGTTGGTGTGCTGGATTGAATGATTGATGGGCGAATGAATGAATGGCTGGAGTGTGGCAGCGAGCACACGCGGCGTGGCATGACCAGGCATGAATGGCATCAGATGGCATCGAATAGCAGGAGGATACGTACAGGAACGAGCCAACCTTGTCCCATTTCCCCTCCTTCTCCTTGGCCTCCTGCTTGCCGTCGTCCTGCTTAGCCGTCTTGTCCTCGGATTGGGCCATGGCGAAAACTGGGGGCGCGATGTGAAAAAGAAACCGATTGGCGGGTGTGTTCTAGCGCCTGCGGAGGCTGGATGACGAGCAGAACGCGATGGCCAGCTGCTTGGGCTGGCGAGAAGAGGATTGAACGGCGCAAATGAGCGAGAGAAAGTGCCGGCCGCGAGCGGGCACACACAGCTGATGTGGCTTCTTAATAAATGCCAATGTGGCGCCGGTGAATGATGGCAGCACGGCTCACGGCTTGGGCGGCGCGAAGGAAGACGGCTGGTGTGGCTTGGCAAACCCCATAGCGACGCACACAGGGCGGCTTGGGCACTGTAATTTCTCTCAGCTGTGCGAGAGCGCCAAGTAGGAAGGGCGAGAGGCCTCACATTGCAGTCTGTGGTTGGCTGGTTCGCTGCACGGGCAAGACAAGCCGCGCGTCAGCTCTTCACGAAGCTGACCAGCAGACGGTGCTCTGGGCTACCCTGTACCACGCTGTACGCCAGGGCCACTCAGCTCGTCCTGGTGGATTCATCCTGAGACGAACCGCGGGAGGTGTTCGGATGCCAAGGAACAGTCGATGGAGTTCCTGGCTTTGCAATTAGGGCATGCCGCAGTCAATATTGACGAAGCTATCACGAGTGGCTGGGCAGGAAGCAAACGTGAGTTTGACAGCGCCTGCTAGTTGTGCGTAGGTTGCTGACTAAGCACCCGATCATTAGCCACATCAGCATCTTCATCGTCATGATTTACCACAATCAACCACCAAACGAGCTGTCAACCTCCAACGTGAACCTGCTAGACCATTGATCCCACTCTCCTTGCCTCGACAAACCTTACTCCGAGCGATCGAACCTCCAGTCCGTATGCGCGACCGGCGAGACGGTCAATCCATTGATCGAACAACCAGGAACGTACAGCTTCCCATCCAGTGATGATGTCCATCTGGGCGTAATACGTCGAGTCTCCGAGCTTCGAACCACGTTTTCCACTGCCCTACGAGCCGCAATACATTCAGGAGGGTCCACAAGGCTGCTAGAGGGGTCAAGCCGTTCCAACCTCGGGTCTGTCGGGTCGATTTGCAGCCTTCGCAAATGTCAGGGACGTAGGACGTAGATGATTTGTTTCTTTTATTGCGAGCCAATTGTCGACTCTGTCTATCTCGAGGCGCAATGCCATTACATTAAAAGCAATGCTCAACCGGTTATCCCCCCGGTATATCCAACCATGTAATTTCCTCCGATCGATCGATCCATACAAACATTACGAGAAAGTGCCTGCCCATACCGAAGGCTACCTCTATGTACAAGAAGTGAAATCCAAAAACGCTGATAGAATAAAAAAATCATGATGTCGTGAACGATTATTTCTGTTGTGTGTCGCGCGCGCAATGCCAATTGGCATAAGAGAGGCCATCTAGGTGGTATACGACAGCCAGAGCCCATTCTTGCTGTCCTGCTCGAGGAAGACAGACGCCTGGACCGTGGGATCCCGCAGGAGGACCTTGATGTAGACCTCACTGGAACACTTGACGCCGCCGCCCACGTGCTCGGTGGCCGCGTACGAGGCGTCGTCCCAGAAGGTGAAGTCGGGCCCGAACTGCTGGTCCTCGTTGTCCCGGTCAAAGGGCGCGACGGACTCGTAGCTGACCTCGCCGGAGGGGAATCCGATCAGAGGGCGCATGGTGGTGTGGCCAGAGTCGCCCTTGACGATGAAGACGCGATCGTTCTTGTCGGCCTGGGACCAGCCGACGGTGCAGGACTTGGCGTTGGCGGGGATGCCGCGGAAGACGGCCACCTGCTCGACCTGAGACTTGTTGCTGTAGGCCTCGACGTACAGGGCCGAGGTGGCGGGCTTGCTCAGCGTGGGCGCGTTGGGGTAGATGTAGTGCATCTCCGATGTCCTGATCTTGGTCGAGTTGTCCGCGCGCGGGTAGCGGATGGGGCCGGCTGCTGCGAGAGCGGACAGGCTGAGCAGGGAGAGGACGGTCTGGGCGAGACGGACCATTGTGACTGAGTTAGGGTGAGATGGTGATTATGATTAGATGGTGGATGATGTTGATATAGTAGGTAGTAGACAAGATGGGCGGCTAGGTGTAGAGATGACTCGGACGGGATTGACGAGGGCCACACCAGGTATTAATATAGCCATGCAAAGGGATAGACGATCGCAATTCGCTTCCCACGAGAGGTCAGATTGTGGGAGCGGGGGCCAAGCGCGCGCTGTGATGGGGTATGGAGGAGGAGGCTGGTCTCGGAAGCATGCAAGGATATCATGCCCAACGCCCATCACCATCAGCTTCTGCACGTACAATCAAGACAGGAGGGCAGTGCCGGGCTACTGGCAGCAGCCCCGGGGTTATTGTGGACGAGTCCATGCATAGTCCCGAGGCGAATTGGATCATCGCATCACGGTCCCCCCCAATCAAAGGCCCTGGCGAGCCTCGAAGACATGTCTTGGTGTTTGCCTGCGCTGTCGTTCGAGAGGCAACACCTGGGACGTGCTCGCCTTAGTGTCACGAGCGAGATTAAAATAAAACATGGCCATCAGCGTCGTCATCGTCACTATCTTCTTCATCAGCACTATCACTGCGGCATGGCGAGGCGCAGACCATCAACCAACAGCTCTAGCTCTGCTTGGCGGGCCATTTCTGATGGGCGAATTGCGATGGACAGGGGCCTGTCCATGTTTGTTTAACCTCACGACGATCAGTCTTACATGGAGAGGGGCTGGGCCGGTGCATCCTGCTCGGCAGATGCAGCGCTGACTTCCAAGAACAACAGTTTCTACGCTCACAAGGGGCTAGCCACGCGGGAAACAGCCCGTCCAGCCCTTCTCGTCAGCTCGAGCTGGCCCAATCACACATCCCAAGCCTCCAACTTGGCTTGAAGAATCTGTGGGGGGCCCTCCCATGTGTCACTCCCACTCTGTCCACCCGCCCTTATTTTTGGATACGAGCTGTGCTGCTGTTGCTGGCCGCCGCTGCCTCATGCTGGTGCCCGCAGTGCTGTCTTCCTCATTCTTTTGTTTGCTTTGTACGCTTGAAAGCGAAGGGAGTATTCGGGCTGATTCCATTCCTTCGCATTACTCCAAGAAACCTTATTCCTGCTGGTAGACCGCAAAGCGAGGAAGCATTATTTTCCCATCTTCTTTAAATAACCTTAATCTTAGTCGCTGACCTTCCTGTCTGTCATCGCGCCTCTCCCGGCACTCACAGCCCATCACACTACCGAACGTTGTGCCTGCGGACATGCCACCGCATCGGGCAGACACTTGCGCAACGAGTTGGTTCCGCGGATCCCTTTGGGTCTGCGTTGTTTATGCCCGCTCGCAAGCTCTCCTGCCCGCACCGGATTCGTTTTTCTTGGAGATGCGATTGGGGAGGAGGAGGGCCCAGCATGCTGCAGCACTCCAAACCCCAGCCACCCCTGGCATGATCGGCATCAGCGTGATGGTGATGTCGGTGTGATGGTGCCTGTGATCGTTCTTTTTTCTCGTATCACGGATGGCCGGTAAATCAAGAGATTAGCTACAGTACTAAACAAAATGCCCCTGTACAAATCAGTCGCAGTCCGCGGCAGCTAACAATCTTGCATTGACGAGTCGCACCGACACAGTAATTATCCCTCACTGCGCTTCTGGCCCCGAATAGCCATTTCGTCATTTTCGTGTAATCGAGGAGCCTCGCTCCCGGGAAAGTAAGTTCATTCCACGGCGTCATGCGCATGGACGCTGCCCTTGCCCCCCTGCCGTCCCAGCCAACTTTACATGCCTGCACGCATTTAACAGTCGTTGTCTACTGCGTATGCATGGTGACCATCTTGAATGAAAGTAATTTTGTGTGTGCCTGTCTGGTAGCTCGGTCAGCTTACAGGACCCAAACATGCGGTTGGTCGCACACCGCATGCGCATGATAGAGTAACGCAGAGCATCGGCGAGAAAGCATTATTGCTTGCCTTAACATTTTTCTATTTTCGGATTTCCCATTCCTAGATCCTTAATGCCCGAAAAGACCGGTGGAGTCTCGTCACCATGCCACCGCCAGGCAGTGCTGCCAGCTGCAAAGAGACTGATTCTCTCCTAGTCAATGCGCAATGAGGTAAGAATTGCTGTTCACGGGATCAATAACTGATACGGGTTTCGTCTTGAGCTATGGGAGAGTTGACTAATTCCTACATGTAACATCGATCCAGTAATGAACGCAATGGATGATCAATGTGGTTGCCATACAATTGAGATAATACCTACAGTAATCCTATTTGGCTCTGTCCATATTCTTTGGTCTTTATTTAGCCCCATACTAGCCAACAGATACTATCAAGCACCGCTGGGTTCAACAGGGGATATGCTGATTCATCCGATTGACGTGACTACAAAATCAAAGTTAAGACGAAAATAAGGGCAAAACTTGGCTGCTGAATCACTTTGCAACATGGCAGGTCAGACACGAGCTGCCGTACTACCGCGTTAGACAGTATAGAACTCGGAAGACTTCGCTCAATTCCGTCCTGCATTGAGAAGTGTCCCGACTTGGGCGCACTCGACTGCTCTTTGGAAGGCCTGGGCGGCCACAAGTTCCGGGGACTATTTTGAAACACATGGCCGTGGCACTTTTGCATCACACTTATTGACGCGGTATGGTGATGAAGACTCGAGTCCGCATGCGCTCAAACGGAGCTATGTGGGACCTCCATGGCGTCCTGTTTCATCGAGGAGACAGGCATCATTTTGCCATGGAGACTCATGCCCGAGAAAAGGAACGTGAGACGATGAGTCTCTCTAATAATTTCGTTGTTGGGAATGGCGTGCTTCGGAGGACTGAACAATGGATAGTTCAGCAGGACTGACTGACTCAGTCTGGAGCGGGTTGCTGTGTGACTTCCACCAAGCCATATCATGGTCCTGGGGAGGATGGAGAAAGAAGTGACGATACGGGAGCATAGATTCAAGCTTATCAAGGCATAATTACCTATAATAGCTTGGTCAAGTAATCCTATGTCAAAAAGTGAAAAATGTCACTTGAATCTGTCTATCTGAATATCTAGCGCAAGAGAAAGCCGGGAAATGCACCTTCGCTGGGATCTATAAAGAGCTCCATGTAACTGACCAAGTTGGTCTTTCCGCGAACCCTTGACAGCGGCCATCTTGGCGACTAGAAGAGCTAGCTCTGGATTGTGTTATAGGGTCTGTGGAAACTGGGCAAGGAACAGAGGAAATAAGTAATTGGATTTAAACAATCTGGAAGAAGTTGGCGTGGATTTCGAAACCTGCGTCAAGTGTCTTCAGATTTACGGTGGCGAGGTAGCTTTGTGATCGTAACAGCTACTGTACTGTGCTCTACGTGTATTATCCGCTTTCTTATTCTTCATACCATCCTGTCCTATTAACTTTGTAACCTCCGTGTTCCATCTATCATTGATTGGGCAAATGTGCCCCTCACGCCGGCTTTCTCGACGGTCAATATTCCTGCAATCGTAGCACCCCTGGGCGAGGAAACACTCTCCCGGTATACTGCCGGCTGCTCGCCCTGACGCAGCAACTCGGCCATGCCCAGTAAGCTCTGTGCTGCCATTTCCAATGCTTCGGACCTTCGTATCCCTTCCATCACATAACCGTCGAGGATCCCATCTAATCCTACAGACAGAATGGCCATTGAGGACCCGACTAGCATAGAGCCGATGTCAAACTGATCCGTCGCCAGAATTTTAACCTCGCCAATTCGACTGAATATCCAGCTTAGGGTGTCGTTCAACTCGTCGGGAAGGGTGGGATTATGCTCGATAATAGTAATTGACTTGCGTACTCGTGCTGCAACGTTGGGCATAGCACGGACAACATAAGACCCCCGACTCGTGTCGTCATTCTTGTGTATGTAGCTTTCGAGTACCTGGGGCGTCTTGCCTCCTAGGACACTGATCAGAAACTTTCCGCTGAGAGCGTCCCGGACACCTTCTTCGCCGAGAACAAGCTCCGCCGTATGTGGTTTGCAACCCAGGATGACAATATCGGCTTGTTCCATGGCCCAAACATTGGTACCGTGGTGTACCAGTAGCCGCGACTTGTCTTGCTCAAATTAACATCGTAGACGATCTGCAGGCTCGATAGTCTTAGTGACGACAATGAAACTCGAGATGGGTGGATTAGATTGCGACCGTGTCGCATTGAGCAACCCGCTCAGAATAGCTGAGTCCATGTTGCCTGCCATCTCGTTAGTTTCCACATGCCTCGATGCTGGAGAGGGGAGATTTGCTCACCGCAGCCAACAATGGCAAGGGTCCGGTTAGATATCATGGCTTGTTGAGACCCTAGGATATAGTTCGCGGAGAGATTGGACTCGATATTGTTGTTTTTCTCTTCCCCTTAACCTGCGGCCGCGTCTTGGCGACTGGGCTTAGATGGAGACAACATGAAGCTGTTAATCCGCTTCCTCATGGCTCCCCGAGATTCTGAATTCCCCCGTTGGGAGGGTAAATTGCGCTAGTCTATTAACGGTTCTTAAGTTTATCGGTTCAATCTCCTCCATAGAAACCCAATAGTCCTATCGATACACTCACTGGTTTCGCCTTGCATGGCTCTTGCGATAGGCTTGCTCAAAGGTCGTTTGTTTCGAATGTTCAGCATCTTCACCTCAACAGCTGAAGCATGGTCTACCTGCCTGCTTGAAGTTTTTAACTTGTAAGTCACCCGGTCTGTTGAAATCACGACTTAAACATCCCGTTTAATCTTTGGAGCTCAAAGATCCGAGCCCGAGGCCAACCGCCGATAGGGCTCTTATCATTCTCTCTGGGAAGGGGTACTGACGTTCTACTCTGCTTCAACCGCTGCTATTTAAATCAGGGCGACAAATATCTTTCCAGTTTGAGGATACGGCAAAGGCGAGTTTGGCAGGCCGACAGTAAACCTATTTTGATCTTTGGCATCATAGTGGCCCCTGTCGATATGGTTGAGCATTGTACTCCATTGCGTTTGATCATTCGTCTGGGCTAACTCAACCGTTCAATCAGAGGGCCATTTGATGATCAGGTAGGTAGCAAATCATGATCACAGGTGCGAATCTTGGCCATGATATTGTAGAGAAATGTAAATTTGTGACTGCCTTGAGGAAAATTTCTAAACCCTAAACACGTATGCCACCTAGCCCTTTCGCCATCCATCTATTGGTGTACCGGCCCCATGGATTCGATCAATTATCTAGTAAGAACAAGCATATTCCAATTTGTCCCGAACGATAAAATCCTCTACCCCATCGGTTTGCCTTGTTGTTCGATACAGCCGGCCCAGGCCAAAGCTTTCGCCGTCGAGGTATAATTTGCTTCGTCTGTCCCAAGAGTCACAAAATACACACTACCTGCGCGCTGGCCTTTAAATATTTCCTCCTCTTTATTGGCTCGTACCAGGCCCTGTCCTGGCGAGCGATGTGTGGCCGGGCATCTCCGGCTCCGAGCCTAACCCATCTGGCGGGGATCTCACCCGCGCGAAGGGAAGACCGATTGCCGAGAGCGTCATTTGCCCGAGTATTTCAGTCGAGGTCGACGTTGGTCCGCATCTCAACGGCGCTGGTCGAAGCGACGACTCGTGTCGGGGGGCGGGCTTAGGCCCACCACCACTTCTTGGTGCTCTGGGATTTGAGCTCGCTGATCTTCTCGGTCAGGGAGGCTCGCTGTTGGTCGGAGATGTTGCTTCCGACGGCGCTGAGGACCTTGAGGTGCTCCTTCTTGAGGTCTTCGAATCCCGCGTCCAGCTCCTTGTGCCACGGGTACAGCACAAACACCTGGAAGCACAGCGCGGAGCTGGCCACCATAAAGTTGGTCACAGAAATGGCTCGCGTGACGATCATGGTGTCAGATTGGCGCGAGACTCGCGGGATTCGGCGGGGGCAAAAGGGTAGAGTGTGTTGCAGAGTGTTTGATAAAGCAATAGGGGTTGTGTGGACGACTATGGAATGGAGTATTATGTGTCGCGACAAGAAACAAGTGTTGATGCTAAAGAATGCTAGAAGGGTGAAGAAAATGTTAGTGAGCAAGAGAGGGATTTGCGAGCGCAAAAGCATTCCAGATGATGAAAGATTTTTGCAAGGATCTGGTTTCCCACGTTTCCCGATGCCGGCAAAAGTTCCACCCTGTGACAAATAAATGCCTCTCGGACCGAGGTCGAGGCTTTTGACAGGTGGGCGAATCCTTTTTTGGTACTCCGTACTGTCCGTGGAGGGCCTTTGAGCAGCATTTATTGGTCAGGGCCAGGATCTGACAGTTGGGCTGGAATTCTACGTCTCCATAATCAGTGTCATCTGCCAGGATATATCCCTGCCCAAGCTGGGATTTCTCGCTTGGATCGCTGACTTGACGTTATTTCCACAGAGAAAACTAACCCAGCAGTTCGGACGTTGGCCGTGCCAGAGCAGGATGATGAAAGATACGGCAGTTATGCTACGTAGCTCAACATATAAACCTGCACCTACGTCATGCCGTGGCAGAGGAGCCACAGTGAAGCTTGCCTTTTCCACTTTAGTATCTCTGTTTATCTGATCGAGTGCTCGATTTGGTGTTTTTGGCGAGTTCTTTAAGCATCCGCACCCCAGTCCCATCGTCTCCAGATGCTCCGATGCAACCTACAATCAATCAGACCGTTACGCTACTGCCTGAAGTTACAGGGGTTCTTCGTCTAACCTCTCAGTCTTCCAAGTAGTTCATGCAAGGTGTCGCCACTGAGGCTCCGCTGCGGTGTCCTTGTCCAGTGGAGTTCCGTCCAGGCTACGCAGAGTCCCACGGCACCAGAAACTTTAGTGTATTCGCAATTGTTTAGTCTGTCTAATTATGGTCTAAATTAATACTCTGTCTTGACCACTTGCATGAAGTCTCGAACTGCCACAAGGAGAAATAAAGATGTCGAGATAGATAGGAGGCTCTGAAGGCTTTCACACCACACCAGCGCCGAAGATTCCCTTCTATCCTTGGAACCTAGGTCATGCTCTGGTTGAGGTATTCGCAGCCTTGTTAGGCTCTGTTCCGTTGGATGTTCCATTCGAGTGTGTTCCATTCGAGCAAGAAACAAGGCCTATACAAAAGGGAGCCATTGGTGGGAGAGCAGCAGACTAAACTCGTGTTAGATATCGGCTGGCCGTAATAAGGTAGCACGTATCGTGCAAGTATAACGAAAGGACTCACGTAGAGACTGAGGGACCACAGGTCCGTCATCGTGCCGGCAATCTTCTTTTTCAGGCCGATAGCACCGGAGGTACCAAGGTCAATGCTGCCCGAAACGCCTGTCGAATAATTTCCGCAGGCGGTGCAAGTAAGGGCTTCGTTGTTCATGTTAGAAATATTTCCCCTTCCCCAAAATCTCCGAAAGAAAATGACTTACACTGAGTCCCTCTAACGGTTGCGGCTAGGTAGGGTAAATTGGCAGAAAGTTCGGCGGCAAATCCAGTTTCTGCTGACGGATTAGTTCTTTGCCCACGTTCAAAAATGAAGTAAATACTTTAGGGGCTCACGCACCGAGGAGACTAATCTCTAGACCTAGCGATGGGCTCATAGAGAGATAGGTTTTAGCCTCGACGAAGCCGTCGATCTCGATGGGGTGGCTCTCCATGTCAACGTCCCAGCCCTCGGCGCTCGTCTTGTTCTCCTTCAAGAAGTCGAGGGTAGCTGAAGAGTTGGAGAGCCTCATGTGCCCGCCCGTAGTAATCGTGGCCCCCCCTCGAATGGCATCGATGCCAGCTTTGAGAGCCACGGTGATAGTAGGGCCGATGGTCACAACACCGGGAATAGCGATGCCCGCTGGAGATACTTTGAAAATCGGCAGGGACTTCTCAATGAGAGGCTTACTGATCTTCCCCTTGATCCCGAGACTCAAAATTGTTGTCGCCCTGATACCATCGGTGGTCAGCTCGACGGAGGCTTCCTCCATTTCCCCGTCGTGGACAGTCAACTTGGCGTCAATCTCAAAGGACCCATCAGTGGAACAGTTCGTACAGTGGGCATTGTAATCAACGCCTGCCATATTGAACCCGAGACCCTTTCCAGAGAAGTCCATTTCAAAGGGGATAGAGAATTGCTTGTTGTGCTCGCCTTCTGCAACCTTACTAATCCCCTCCTTGACCTTTTCCTTGACCTTCTCCTGGGCTTCGTCAACCTTTTCAGAGATCTTGTCCGTTGCCTCATCAATTTCTTCAGAGATATCATCCTTGACCTCTTTAGCCGTATCCTTGATACTATCCCAAAGCTCTCCACGTTTTGACAGGGACCCCAAAGGATTCAGAGGCCGGATTGACTTTCCTCCAATGCGTATCTGACACTTGTGGAGGCTTTTGCACCAGTCGATCTTCTTAGCCTTGAGGACGGCGGTGTAGTCGGGGAGGAAGTCAATGTCGTTGACACGGTACACCACACGACCTTCGTTCCATCCACAACCACGGTCGGCGATCATGAACACGAGCCGGTTATCCTCTGCCTTGCGAACCCACTCCCACAGAGTCGAAACATCGTCCATGTCAATGTCCCGAGAGAACTTCATTACCAGGTCGCCTTTGCCCTGCTCTGGGCAACTCATCGACTCAATGAGGTCGTCGAAGAACTCCGTGTTGACGAATCCTTCGGTCTCGTTCTTCATTCGGAGATGAACCTCTGCGATGGGATCGTCTTCGAGGCCCCAGTAAAGGGATTGCTCGTTGACGGCCTCGAAGTCTTCCAGGCGGGAACGCTTTACATGGGCCCTGGCATCATAGCGTATTGGCTGCAGCGTGTTGATCTGTACGGGGGAGGGACCTTCTGGGAAGCCTGGTATGGCATCTAGCTGGGTGATGTTGTCCTCTTGAAGGGGGACGGCGTTGTCCACACGGGTGTTGACGCCAGACCCTATGGTCCAAATAGTGATAACATTGGTCAACCAAGAGCCAAAAGGAGCCATTGTATTGAAGTCGAATTGATTAAGTGTGTTGTCTTTGAGTGAAATTGACTTGTCTGGGAATTGAAATGGCTGGGTCTTTTGTCTTCAAGGTGATCGACTCGATGTAGTTGAGATGTGGGATATAGAAGGTGTGTATAGGTGTGTGTTGCGTGTATAGGGCTGTGTGTTGTATGTGTGTGTTGTGTGTGTGTGTTTGTGTGTGTGTTGTGTGTGCATGTGTATGGTTCAGGCCGAAGAAGTGAAAGGACCTCATTGAGAGTCCTCCTGCTTTTATAGAAATTTGGATCGGAGTTCAGTCTCAGAACAGCGAAAAGAAAATATACAATGGAAAGCTTCCTGCGAAGAAAACTTGCCTCTATTTTGACCCATAACTGTTACCATAAGCAACACAAAGCAAATTTAGAGTAAAGTAGGTCACGACGCTGATAATTCCATCTGGTGAACTCTCCCTCGGAACTCAAGATACATTCGCACAACCGTAAAGTAAACCTAGACAATGTTTCCGGGCGGCGCATCAATGTTTATGGTTGACTTCATGCTCCTTTCGGCGCGCATGTGAGGGGAGGAAATGCAAGTCGAAATCAACATGTCGATGGTAAATTCAAAAATGGAATTTCACTTCCCAACGTGCACGACCTTGAAGTTTACTTTTCTTTTAGTTTAGGCCGGCGACGATATGCATATTGTGGCTGTGAACAAAAAGGAACACAACTGGCTGGGAAGCTTCGAGGTACAGAAAATGTCAAGTGGCCTAGCAACATCCACAACTACATACTTTACTCGCACATGCGCCCGGCTGCTTTGGCAAAGTTCATCTGCATTGAAATTTATGGTGGTCAGGTGCTGCGAAGAACGACGGGACTTTGCTAAATGCGAACGCCACATCCACTGACAGTGAACGAGTTTGGCTATCACAATTCATAGTTTCCCCCATAGCAAAGATTTCATAGTTTTTGCCTGGAATCTGCCTTTCCTTGAATGGCATTTATTTCCACACTCTCCGTGAAATCCTTGCACGTTGGCCTAGGAAGGCCTAGGCTCAGACAACATATCGTGCCTCTCCCTTACCCCCGCTGCCCGTCAGTTTCAAAAATCTCCAAATTGGTTTGCATGATGCCCAGAGATGACCGAGCGGTGAATAGGAAGAGGCGGTGTAAATCACCAGTCCCTTCTCGTAACATGGGTTTTTGGCGAACGGGCCGACCAACTGAATATTAACCGTGTTTGATACGTAAAACTCAGACATCGTCATCGTAATTTACCATGTATGGCTAGAAATGAGGCGTTCTTCTCATGAGGTACGGATGAGAGAGCTCCGAAGGTAACACTCCGGAGCACGCCCCGAAATCACCGCCAATTCGGACCGGGATGGCTTGCAAGGAGCCGGCGTATTATGGAGAAAAAAGCAGATGATCTTCACGCGCCGCGATCCCGAACGGCGATTGACAGGAGTCATGTAAATAAAGCCTGGTGAAACCATGTAACCTATTCTAGGCTTTGCGGAGCACTCCCCTGCGATATCGTGTATAAAAGGAAGAGAAACCCTCTTGATATGGCCATTATTCAGTTCTCTCCATCAACAATTCTACACTCTTGAATAAATAACATCGTATATCATTCTTTTTTCGAAACAAAATGATGGCCCCTGCCCTTCAAGTTGTCTCTGTCCTGGCATCCATGGCCAGTCTGACATTGGCTGCCAGCGGTTCTGGCCACTCAACAAGGTACTTAACTCATCGCCTCTCCAGGGCTACTGAAGGAATAACTCAGTACTATCACGCAAAGCTGGGTAATCTAACCGTATAAAGATACTGGGACTGCTGCAAGCCATCATGTGCTTGGTCCGGCAAGGCTTCAGTGTCATCTCCCGTGCGAACCTGTGACGCAAACAACTCACCGCTGTCCGACGTCAACGCAAAGAGTGCGTGCGATGGAGGCGTTGCTTACACTTGTTCCAACAACGCGCCTTGGGCTGTTAACGATAACCTCTCTTATGGTTTCGCGGCCACAGCTATCAATGGTGGCAGCGAGTCTAGCTGGTGCTGTGCATGCTACAAGTACGTCTTCCCCTCTGCGCCATGTGCTTCATTTCTCAGAAACTAATCATAATTACACCAGGTTGACCTTCACGAGCGGACCTGCTTCTGGGAAGGTCATGGTTGTTCAATCAACCAACACCGGGTACGATCTCTCTAACAACCACTTCGACATTCTTATGCCTGGTGGAGGCGTTGGAGCGTTCGACGGCTGCTCCAGGCAGTACGGCAGCATCCCCGGGGAGCGATATGGGGGTGTCACATCAAGGGCCCAATGCGACCAAATGCCAAGTGCACTCAAGCAAGGCTGCTATTGGCGATTTGACTGGTTCAAGGGATCAGACAACCCAGACTTCAACTTTGAGCAGGTCAGGTGCCCATCCCAGCTGACTTCAATCACTGGATGTACGAGGTCTGATGATGGACAATTCCCTTCAGCATGAAGTACGAGTTGGTCCGCAGATGGAAATCTTGTGTCATTTATTAGGCATCTGCCTGTTTGTAAATAATCTGGGTGGGCAAGCCTAACCAGAGCCTTATCAATAACCCCATTAAAATACATAAAAACATCTTCTTAGAAATGAAAAACACAGTTTGTGCATGATGAGTAGAACCAAAATTTAGCAGGACGCGCCGCTGGGGACGCCCTTGCACTTGGTGGAAGTCTTGCCGCCAGTGACGCTGTTACCAGTCCAGGTCCAGTTCTTGCAAGATGCACAGAGGATGTATACGTTGGTGCCGGAGGACTTGACGGTGCCGGTGACCTTGTTGATGGTCACATCGGTGATGGGGACGCCGGATGTAGGGGTGCCGGTAGGGCTGCCGTTCTCGTAGTCCTGCTCGATAACAATACCGTACTTGGCAATGTTGGAAAGAGTGATGCCGTCGTACTTTATGTCGGAGACGGACCCAGTGGCACCATATACGGTCTTGATGCGAACACCGTTGTCAGAGTTGGAGATCTTTGAGTTGAGGATACGGACAGTCTTGACAGTGTTGTCGGAACGACCGCCGACAGAACCGATGGAAAGGCCGTGGCCACCGCTGCATTGACCACCAGTGAAAGTGATGTTAGTACCAGAGTTGATAGCGAGGCAGTCATCCTGGTTCTTGACAATAGCTCCAGAGATATAGACGCCGGTGGAGGAGCCGACGTCGAAGGCATCGGTGTTGTGGCCACCCTTGGTGTCGCCCAGGGAGTTATCGAGGGTAACATCGTAAACACCCAAGTTGGTCACGGTGTTGATGCTGAACGCCTGGACAGGAGTGTTGAGGACGTTTAGCTTGGAAATCTGGGATTCCTTCAAGGAATGAGCGTAGAAGAACTTGGGCTTGGTCTTTCCACCGTTGCCGCCCTTGCCGTCCCACCATCGCGAGCCGTCGCAATCAATGGAGTGGCCCGAGGCACCGTCGATGACGATGTTGCTTCCGGAAAAGGAGATAAGAGGTCCGCTCCACTCCTTGTAGCCAAAGGTGGTCTTTCCCTGGAAGGTGACCTGTGATGCTTCGAGTTTAATACGATGACCATACAGAGAATGATTGGAAATGTGCATCTTACGTGAGTGCCAGACTTGAGTCCAGTCATGTCAAGTGTAGTACCGGCGGGAACAGCAATATCCTTGAGGATGATGCTGGTGCAGCTAGTCTTGCCCTTGATGGCAGAGGCGGCATCGGTAAAGGTGCAGCTGGCGCGAGGGAAGACAGCAGCATTGGCGAAGCCAGCAGAGGCCAAGGCCCCGAGAAGAGCGAGTGAGTATTGCATTTTTTATAACGATGGAGTGACGAAGCGTCGAGGCAAGAATAGTGAATGGCAGAGAAATGAATGAAAGCGAGGGGACCTAAGCAAAGAATTCCAGATTCCTGTTGGCGTTGACTCTTCTAAGAACTGAGAACGAAGTCGACTAAGTGATCATATATATAAGAAACCCTTTGGCAAAACGGACGAACATTAGTATAGTTACGTATGCTCCATTCTTGGCAACGGGAGCACGGCCTTCACGGCATTGAATCGAGCCTCCGGGACGGTCCCAGGCTCAAAACGGGAACCATCAGCCGAACAATCACCTAGGGAGCATCTTCAAGAGTGCCCAGCAGATTCCCGCAATTTGGCTCGGCAAAGTCAACCGAGAACGCACTGGGGGTGGTTTCACGGCAAGCACGGCAACTGCCAGCCCCATCTGCGTTTCAGACTGTCAGATCGGAAATGAAAGCACGCTTCACCTTAGACGGCAAGAATCAGACCAAGTTGTGGGCCATTCTTATCATTCCGTAATAACACCACGATCCAAAGTGGCCCAGATGCCAAGCAATGTGGAATATATTAGAGCGGCTAGGCTGCTTGAGTGAGGCCGGAACCACGACGTCCGTCCCGTGCTGCCGAGTTTAATAGTCCGTCTATACGCCAAGCATGTATCTGCTTCTAGACTCACGATACTCCGCGATCATTCTCTCTTTATTCGTATTCTAGCTGCTCCTTGGGGCGCTTTTCTCTCGCTAGAGCCACTATCGAATTGATGCTGGGCCAAATTACAAATTACCGAAGGTAGACCCTAATGCCGGCAGGGGTTAGTAATTCCTTCCAGAGTGTCATCGGACGAACTACCGTCGTCTTAACCCTGACAACCATTCAATTAAACAATTATAATTCCACCTATGAGCTGAGAAGGTAGAACATGCGTGATTGAATAGCCAACTCTCGAAGCTCGTGCCGAAACCCAAGCAACTTGCAGCCCCTTTGCCTCATTCAAACCCATCTTCCAAAGCTTGTTAAGCTTGTTCACCACTGCCTTTCCACCTTGTGCCTCGTTCAGCAATTTCAACTGGAATGCGGGCTGGTGGCTGAACCCTAATTCGGCTCCCTTGCCACAAAGTGCCGTCTAAGGTCTCTATAGCCCAGGCCACGTCTTCACGCGTTTCCAAGTCGACGAAGGCATAATGGTGTTTACCGGGCCTTGCTCTTGTGGACTCGTGAGGAGTAATTCTCTTGCTCACAGCCACACTATTTCCCAACTCATTAACGGGGTTTCGGGCCAATGGTTGGGATAAACGAGAGTAGTGATCAGCACTTACACCTTGAAGTCCTTGAAAATCTCCCTGAGCTCTTCATCGTTTTGCGCTTGATTCATCATTTTGTCGAGCCCGCCAACAAAGACTCTGCAGCGCTGGTCATCGTCCACGACATTAACGAGATGCTCCTCAGCTCCAACGGGACCCTGCCCGTTCTCCATCACCTGGCCACCTTCACCATCCCAATTTCCCCATCTCTGGAATGTAGGGTCGCGAGATGGCCGCGAGTAGTGTTGTCTCGCAGGCTGCTGCTGCCTCTTGGGGCGGCAAGGACCAGTTTGCAGAGGCCGACCCTCAATGGGGACCCTGGACATGCGCTGGATTGCATCATCTGCCACCTCACGCGTCTCAAATTCGACGAAGCAATATCCCGGGTTGCGCCCCGTCACCGGATCGATGGATATGTGGATCTGATCAATATTGGTGAAGCCTTGCGCCGCAAACGCCTCCGAGATTTGTTCTGGGCGAACCTGATAGAGAATATTTCCTACGTATATGCGGCGCCCCTCTGCAATAGCGTCAGAGCCTTGAGTCGCATTATTCGGCGACCTGAATGAGGCTCCATCCTCTCGACGAGAACCCCAATCGTTTCGACGACCGTAGTCCCGCCGCATGTTGCCTCTATAGCCTCCATCGCCCTGCCTCTCCTGAATGTTGTCGTTTCTAGTGCGTCTGTCATTCCCAGAATTCCTACTGTTGTAGCTGTCATTCCTCGGTGGCGAGATTGAGTTACGGGCCCGCCAGTTGTTCGAGCGAGCCGCCCGAGTTGGCTCTCGGTCCACGGTAGAAGGGCTGGCACTAGTTTCGCCATCACGACTGAGATGCTCCATACTTGCGCGTCTGGGCAACTCAGCTTTGTGTCGTCGAGTTCTTTACGAAGATGTGAAATCAGCGTTGAAGAGGAAGGTTTGGGTGAGCCTTTTGTGCCCAAGTGCCCAAACTCTACCTGATAGGTAGTACCCCCTCCTGTTGTTTATTGGTGCCGGAGCAAATTCGGTTTGTGCCTTACTTTGTAGCTACCCTAGAACCAAAAGATGGCTATTTTGCTCGATCAACACCACCTATTATGTTGCCGTTTATATGAGAGGGCCTAGAATATGTGTGTGATATGTTGCGTTGGGGAGAAACAATCTAAAGCCCCCTTAATGGGCTATAAAATATTCCAGGATTCTGTCGAGGGACATTCTGGTATTGGTTGGTCTGAAGAGGTGTATGTGGAATGAGGCTCGTCAGTATCTCTCTTAGCTGCCCTCAGTCTTACAGACCACCCATAGTAACAATAGCAAGAAGGTTTTCTGCTGAAAGACATTTGCATCTAGATTATTTGATAAGAAGAGAATGAAAAAGAATTGCTTAGGCGTCAAGATGTTGTCCCATTGCATCCATCACCAAGGCCTCGGAATCGTTCCGGCGGGATGATTATCAATCGGCCGGTGGGTGGTGAAAGATGGCGTGCTCCACAAACTCAAGCGCGCGGAAGATTAATAATACTAGTGAAGGCACGAATCAAACGATTCAAGAATGCGGAGAAGGCTTTGGTCAAAATTCCAAGAAATTCCGACCTTTTCATTTCAGCTGCTGATCATAAACCCGTCTCATCCCGCGATACTCTGTGCTGATATCATCTACGTCCGACGGGCAAAATGGCACAGCCTAATCCCTACAACACCGCTGCGTACACGTACCCTTCCCCCCTCACTGGTTACGAGAACGCGCCTCCTCTGCCGGAGGAGAAGGCTGAGGATGGGAAAAGCTACGTTAACCCGCCAAACGATTCTCTAAGCAAGGCATATGAGGAGTTCCCGGATCCGTTGAGCAAAGGAAGGAGGGGCGGCTTGTGAGAATCCTCTTTAATGTTATCGAACACCATATCATTTCCTAACAGCAGCGCCAATAGCGACATCCACATTTACTATTTCCAGAATAACGAAGAGCAGGCGAAGCATGCTCGGGCCTTGTGGGAGAGAATCAGGCGGGAATGTCAGTGACTCACTCCGTTGAGTGTACTCTAAAAGAATAAACGATGACTGACGAAAAAATACAGTTCCCGAGCTGAGGATCTATCGTTTCTGGGACAAGCCTGTTGGACCTCATCCGGTAGCCATGTTCGAGGTCAACCTCTTCACACCCGCGCAGTTCGGCGCATTTATTCCGTGGCTGAGTGTCTGGAGAGGACCGCTTTCGGCGTTGATTCATCCAAATTCAGAGGACCCCGGTGTGGATAGCATTGTCGCGGAGCTGCGAGATCATACTCAGCGAGCTATATGGATGGGGGAGAGGATTCCACTTGATCTGACCCTGTTCCAAAAGGCTATTGCTGCAAAGCAGGCTCAAGAATAAGTTCCCAGAGCCGCGCATTTAATATTCTATAATTCTTAGTTGGGAATAATAAAATAGTTCTAACCTTCAGTCATGAATGATACTAAACCAAACACCAGAATGGACTGTTTGCTCGGCGATATGCCATGTTAAACCAGCCAGGTTCTCTAGGCGAAGGTGTAGATGGCCTTCTAAACGCCTAATCATCCGTGTCGCTGACTAGCTATGGTAATATCAGAAGCTGAAATTCTTCGGAACGTGCTTCATTTACGTTGACTTCACATATATTACGGCTCTGATGTCTTTGATGGGAATGGGAACGCAGGTGTCTCAATTCACAACATGGCAAGGATAAAGATCCCAAGATCCGCAATTAAGATTGGAAAGCAGAATTTATTACCAATCCAAACACAAAGATTCTATGAGAACTTGGTCGGAGAATCACGCCTTTGAGGGGAAAAAACACCTGTCTGTCGAGATCTTTACTTCGCTAGTTGCTTGGTATCTGTATCCAAGTAATGCTGCCATTCTAATTTTGCATGGAAGCTTAAGTAACGGGTCAAATTTCCATTATCCCAACACCGATTTATCCGAGCAAATAATTTATTAGAGTAAAGTGAGGGTTAATTGGTACATATTGATCTACAGTTGTTCACACCCTGTTTGTGGGTCTACATCTGGTGTGGCCGTGATACATTTTCCCGCCATTTCGTAGACCATCAAAGCCAATTGCAAAAATTCTGGAAACTTCCCTAAGGTTTAATATTACTTGTTATCTAAATACGAGGCGGGGCGTATGGGAGTAATCGTGGACATTCATTTCCCCGAGAAGTAGGCTGAGTGATGCGCTGGTTGGGTACCAAAGGATTTGTAGTCTTATGCAAGGCGCTTCATGCTCACCAAGGAGGAGAAGCAGATCTCAGCTGACCCTCTTCATTCTATTTCGACTTTCTTCCATCAGAAAACCACAAAATTCAGACGTTTCTCTGTCCTCGCAGCCATGTCTGATACCCAGAAGTAAGTGCAGCATCTTGCCATGTTGATACGCAATATCTTCATTCACTGACGCTGTCCGCATAGTACCCAGACTCCTCAGTATGAAGACGCCGGTGGGCGCCCATATATCGCCGCCTCTGGATCGGTTCGTGTCCCCAGCCGGCCGTGGACCAAATGCGCTCTCCTACTAATTGGATTTACGTAGATGCCAGCCGTCGGCGACCAGGTGCTTTATATGGCTCCTGAGGGCCAGCGGGGGCCTTATATTATTGAGAAAGTGATCCCCCCTCTATCATGCACATTATGCGATGCAAGCGGAAGACAAGTCAATGGGGGAGCTGCTGTGCAAATATCCGAGATACAGATTCTCTAGGTGCCACGGCCTCGTGGATGCTCTCGCGACGGAGGATCCAACGTCCAACTGCTCGAAAGAACAGGAGAGGGGGCGAACCACTTTGGTCCGCCTGCAGAGTTGCCTTGGCAAATGGGGATGGACTGATGTTGCTGACTACATATACGTGATAAGCACCAATAGAAGTGAATGACACTATCACATTACCCAATTGATCTGGTACTTTGACCCGAATCCAACATTGCTGCCTTTCTCCTATAGGTAGAGATACGAGATACTTGGTTTGCCTAAGCTGGCAACAACGGGCGAGGGGTTCCGTCGTAGATGAAGGACCAACCCAGTCATGATTCCTCTTCTCCTAACGCTCTTCCCCCTGTCCAAGCTGCGCCCCGAAATAGTCCCGCATATAGATCATCACCACTTCTTCTTTCATCCATCCAACTTGTCCCTCCTGCTGGAGAGATCCCGGACACAACTGTCATTTGTGCGCCGAAATAATGGATCGTCCACCATCACCCACCCACCACGCAATCCTGGTAGGGGTCAACTGGTATGAAACTCAGCCATTGAACGGGGCGGTCGATGATATCTTGGAAATCCAAGCTTTTTTTGCCGAGACAATCCCATCCGTCCAACTGCATGCATTTACCGCAACGGCCAGCAAAGACCCCGATTTCCCTGGCCCTATCGAGGAGAAACAGCAATGGCCGACCGCTTGGAATGTTATCGAGGCATTGCGTGGAGTCACAGAAAAGTCCAAGCCCGGCGACTTCGTATATATCCATTTTTCCTGCCACGGCACGACGCTTGAAGACAAGGACGGTCCGAATGGTCGTGTTCTGGGACTAGTTCTTCTCAACAGCCGCGGAGGGGAGACGTATTTCCGGGGAAGGTTGCTGTCAACGTACATAAATGACATGGTCGAACACGGCCTCAAAGTTACTCTCGTCCTTGATTGTTGTTTCTCAGGAAATGTCACCCGCGACGGGATGATTCGGTGCATTGAAGCTGATCCCGACATCGCAAGAGCCAGCGGGTTTTATGATGAGCCCTCCCTGCCTGAACGGGCATTTGCAGCGAGCAGCATGCGCGATGTGGACATGATGTATGACTTCAAGATCAGAAATACATCCCATTATGCTCTCCTGGTGGCCTCTGGTCCCGACCAAGAAGCCGCAGAGGTCAAACTGCCTGGGACTGAGAAATACAACGGGCAGCTTTCACGCCTGCTTCTGGATACACTAAAAACCCGTTCGGACCTGGATCGCTACATCAACGATATTTATTCACGGGTCTGCTTCGGATTCGAACACAACCAATTGAAACAGCATCCTATTCTCTACGGGAACGAGCTTCTGCCATTTTTTGGAGGGTCTATTACCCATCGCCGCTCGATGCCATCACCATACCATCCTGCTTACTTTGAGGTAAAGACAGAAGAAGGGGGAAACAGACTACTCCTTCAGGCTGGAAAAGCCCAGGGTATTAACGATGGTGATGAGTTTGAACTTTATGCTTCCACTTCGACAACGGAAGAAGCTCGGCCAGATTCCATTATAGCGCGTGTTGTAAAAGCGACAGCCTTCAAATCGGTCTTGGGAACGGTCGACGCGACTTTGGAAAACTTACGGGGCTGGTCTTGGAAAGCAATCATCCGCTCCCAAGCTGCTCTTCGGAAGTTCCCTATCAAACTCTCTTCCGGCGTCCCTGGCGGCGATGCATGGCTGCTCGAATTGCGAAAGCGCTCTCTAGATGCGTTCATGAGTTCAGGGCATACTGAATCTCGTGCTTTCTTTGTGTCTGTGGACCTTGAAGATGGCTTCTTTGTTTTTCGAGGCTCGGACGGGCAGAGATTCCCAAATATTCCCGCTCTGGATAGCTCGCAGCCCAACATCCGCGAGATGAGCGATCTGCTAGAGCACCTTGTCCGATTTAATCATGTCAAAGAGCTGAAAAATACAGAAACACCCAAGACCTTTGAGAATTCTTTTCAAGTTGAGGTGTTTGTCGACATTGAAAGACCTGACAATTCAACTGGCATGGGAGGTGGTAAGAGGCAAGTTGACACGTCTCAAGTCATCTCCATCGGACACAATAAGAAGGCAGAAATCATCATTCGCAACGAGGCCCCGCACGACTTATACGTCTCTGTCTACAACCTCTCACCACAGTGGGGAGTGATCAATGCGTTGAGCGAGACATTCACCAAGATTGCAACTAGGAATGGTCCGGGATACCCTAAAATGATACGAAAGATGTTTAAAATGAGGGTACCCGACGGTATGCTGAAAAACGGAGACACTTCATGTAAAGACATTCTTAAAATCTTTGTCACGTCTCATCCCTCGTGGATGTACAACCTTCAGCTCCCGAAGCTGGATGCATACCATGGATTCGGGGAGAGTTCTGGTCGGCCCTCGGAGCCAGTTATAGTTGAAGAGAATTGGGCAGTCATGAGCTTGGACTTTGATACGGAGCTGCGAGGCGCTTCTATTCTTGACGCTGACCCGGGTACCGTCAGTATTGCCCGTGATGTTGAATCTTGATATCTGTCTTTGCTGTCCAGAAGAAGCTTATGGGTACAGAAAATAGAATTGAAAGGTCTTCATTCATAATATTGAAGTTAATAAGTTTAACAGGCCTTGATGCTGTCGTTTGAACATCCATACACTCTCTTACATTTGATAGAATCGGAATTCAATTGGATCCTCCCCTGTGATGCTCCTCACATTGCAAGTCGGAACAGCCGGATGTGCAAGATACAGACGTGAAGATCCTTGGAGCGTACGCAGCAGATGTCTGCCCGAATATGCTCACTAGTTCACATTCGATGGCCATATGAGACTGTCAGAGCCAATTCTACTACACCAGCAAAAACGGAGCGCGCTCGCGCTGATTGCTGTGCTTAATTGACTATATAGCCTGTCACTGACACCAACACACCCCTTCTGCGAGGCTACGCTATACAACAGCCAAGCAGGACTTATAGCGGACGATGATACACTCCTGAAGTGCCGCTAGTATGGGTCTAGTGGATCAGGCTAGTTATATACCCTTTGCTTCCTAGAGGTCTCACTTCGGAATCGAACGCAGGGCCTTGTGTATTGGTTCGAACGTAGGAATTGCTACCATGTCAGAGCCAATTCTACTACACCAGCAAAAACGGAGCGCGCTCGCGCTGATTGCTGTGCTTAATTGACTATATAGCCTGTCACTGACACCAACAGAGACAAATAGTCTTCCAGGGTGCACTTTGTGCCCTGTTCTAGTGTCCGATTCCAGCCAACCTCGGCATGTGGTGGGTCTTCCAACTCCTCATCGTTCTGTGTCCAATGCCATTGGCTCTGATATCATCTTCCGGGGGAGGATCCTATCACACCATCAACTAATCACCACCGGCGGGGAGTTTGTTGTTCCGGTCGACATTATTAAGTTTCATGGTTTTGGATGATAATAATGTGATATCTACTCGCCCGGGGATCGAGAAGGCACTTTCTTTCCACAGTAGATCAACACTTTTGCCCACCCTTCTCCCCTTTTAAACTGCACTGAATCACCAAGGAAAGCGTTTCTGGTTGCTCGTGTGAATTTCTTAAAGACATACTTATCCCCAATATGAAGGAGGCTCTCGTCGCACCGGGTGTGAAAGTCACTATCCATGATGTGCCCATCCCCCAGATATCCGACCCTAGACAGATCCTGATCCAAGTTATTGTCAGCGGAAGCAACCCAAAGGATTGGAAGGTCCCCTATATCATAAAAACAGCTTTCAACCAAGGAGATGACATTGCAGGCTTTGTTCATGCGGTTGGCGACGAGGTGACAGAGTTCAAGGTTGGGGACAGAGTCGGAGCATTCCATGAAATGATAACGCCAGCTGGAAGCTTCGCAGAATATGCTATCGCATGGGAGTGGTCGACCTTTCATATTCCCAAGAATACCAGCTTCGAAGGTACGTGCTAACATTCAATCGTTGGACAATCTCACTGATAAGACGAAACAGAAGCCGCAACAATTCCACTAGCTGCCATGACTTCCACGCTTGGTCTCTATCAGAATCTCGCACTCCCAACTCCTTGGAATAAAACTGAAGAGCCAATACCGCTAGTAGTCTATGGCGCAGCCTCTGCTGTTGGCGCCTTCGCTGTCAAGCTGGCTCGTCTATCCAACATCCACCCCTTGATATGCGTCGCCGGTCGGGGTACTGCATATGTGGAATCTCTTATTGATAAAACCAAGGGTGATACTGTCATTGACTACCGCAAGGGAGACGATGCAGTCATCGAGGGCATGAAACGCGCCCTCGGCGGCAAGAGGTTACTCCACGCTTTCGATGCTGTCAGTGAGAAGGGAAGTTATGTGAACATAAGCAAGGTTTTAACACACGATGGTGGAAAACTAACTGTTGTCCTTCCTGGGAAATCTTACGATGAGCTGCCAGAAACCATCGAGTGGAAGACCACAAGCGTTGGTCGTGTTCACAATGAGGAAGGGTTGGAGAGCGGATCGCGACAGCTTGCGTATGCTTTCTACCGACTTCTCTCCAATGGACTCAAAGAAGGATGGTTCACTCCTCATCCGCACGAGGTCATTCCCGGAGGTCTGTCTGGGATTGAGACAGGGCTGAAGAATTTGAAAGGAGGTAAAGCGAGTGCTGTGAAATATGTATTTAGAATTGCCGAGACCCCGGGCTTGGCAAAGGCGTCCCTCTGAGTACGTGGGCGATAGACTCCAAAGTCTTTCGCTTAACAATTCTCTTTCGGGGCCTCTTATGTTCATTGTGCATGCCGATGGCCTCAAGTATAGGTCAGTGCAGAACGGAACGGAACATCCACCCTTAATGCCGTGCTTAGGAACAATCAAACTCCTATCTAGGCGTCCTTATTTTCTTTTTTCGATTTCTTATACAATACTGTCGTCGGAATTTCTGCTTGCTCTTGTATAATGCATTGCTCGTGTTGACGGCTCCCTGAACGAAGGCGCTGGGTATTCCTCCCTGCTGCTCATTCTCAAAGGCAACATAGATTCCTCAGTAATGATATGGCGAGGCCTTGGAAGCGTCCACTGCAATTCAATAGTTGCACCTTGCGACATTCCGTTATTGCCTCCTCCACGTTGTCCTCGCTCACTCGCTGAAGGGCTAGACTTGCGGGACACTGAATAATATTTTATGGCTTTATAGAGACCCGGACCTGAGCAGGTTACGCATGCTAGATTATCAGTTAGTAATGGATTTGCCCAGGCCGGTGCAAGTTTTGAATCAACGTACCCACTGAACTCTCGATACTGCTCCAAAAGGCAAGCCATTGAATAGTTGGTCGAGAATCCCTTTCTCCAATTTGAGTTACTCTGAACGTAGCAGCGATGATGCAAATAAAACCTAGGCAGAACAAGCCTGAAATACTGATCTTTCGACAAATGGGTAACTGAACTTTGAAGACTAGTTGCAGTGGAAGTAGCATAACTGTGGAATCAGTCAGTGATGATGCTATAGGGCGCTAGTTTTTCATCTTTAGGGGATATTCATTACTCACTCAGTATGTTAGTCAACGTGTCCACGCCATAACCAAAATATCTACTGACGTTGCCAGCAACAACATCACGGTGTGTCGTGCATGCCCTTGCCCTGAACCAGTCCTCCATGCTGGAACAGGATAACACTAGAGTCGCTAGGCAACCTATGTAAGTCTGCGATCGTATTTTGTGTTAGTGCAATGCTCAAATCTTATAAAGTTATATCCTGCTTACCAAAATGCAGACGCCGACCAGACTCCACCACAGCCTGACATAAACAGGCAACTGTACGAAAAGCTTTTTATAGAAGCAAAGAAAGGATAGCTTTGCTGACCATAAGCAAGACCAATATAATATAGTGCTCGTAAATATCCATTTTTGCATCAAAACAGCATCACCCTCTGCGTCAGGGTATGGCCCACCTGCCAAATCAATAGTTCGAAAGTAAACTTTTAACAGGTCTATGTATATCAGACCACAGGTGAACGAGAAAACATAGCATAATAATAACCAGATATCCTCACCACTGAATGGCTTGCGAATAATGGCGGTAAAAACGAGTTGGAGAATAACAACGAGGGAAGTTAGCACCAGGAGTGCAATGAGGACGGGCTCAAAAGAAGTTTTTGGTATGGTATCGATCATCGTAGCGAGGGAAGACTTCTTCTATTCTTGCTTATTTTCATTAGAATCTATACTCGATGTATTTTACAAGGTAGGCGGACTAATAAGAAGTTTGTGAACGTGGCTTATGCTGAACTTTGAACATCTATTAACCTATGAAAGAAACAAAGGACCGACGAACTACTCTTAGAAGATGGTTATAAGAACTAACATCTATTCAAAGGCTTTTTAAAAAGTCTATTGCGTGAATACATCCATTGTTCAAGAACGAACAAATTCCTCATTAACAAAAGAAAGCGCCTTCAGCATATTGATTGTTATTCTTCCTTAACAATCCACCTGATGTCTTAGAACATACGATAGAGCCGTAAATAATATTTGAATCAGAATGCCAGTCTAGATTTCATTCTGTATTGTCTATCGAGAACACTAGTTTTCTTATAACATACATCAAAAACTCATATTCATGATTGTATGTTTTCCTCTCAGGGTGGGATGGGACGTTGTGAGTTAGAAGCGGCACATAGAGTTCTCGATACCACTCCGGCTCTTTTTACAGTTCTGGGGGCATTGAAACCTATACCTAGCCTATTAATTTTTGCCTTTGAAGTTTATTCTTTGTGTCATAGGTCCATGTATTGTTGTGATGGCGCTCACCGGTGCGCTTGATCTAAAGGTTTTCCTTGTTTATAAGAAAGGGCAAAAAGCCATAGGGCATGTTTACGTTCTTCCCCAACAGCAAAACTAAAAGAAAGAGTCATTTTCAAATCATATTCTGGAAATGTCTCTGCGTTGAATGCTGTTGGGTCCGGAAATAGAAATCAGCACCAGATAACCCACCATAACGGGAAATGTTCAAACAAAGCAACGAGGAGCCGTTAAACAGAGCTCCTTTGTGTTCGTCCGTCTTATTATAGTGATTGAAAGGCGAGCAATCTATCACTGCACGCAATCCCATTTTTTAACTATATTGTGTGCGTGGCTCTAATGTTCTCTCAGAGACCTGGCCTCATTACAATTCATTACCGCTATGATCTATGGTACAGCCCGGAGTAAAAGGACAGCATTGATTATCACTACTATCCCTCACTTCAGCACAAATCTCTAACAACAAGTGGTTACATTGTAGCTGGCAGTCCAACTCATTGAATTCCTCGACTAGTGGCACGACAGTATGTTTGTGAACGGTGGCCGAATAGGGAAAAGATTTAAGTGCTTCGATTTCCATTCACAAGGTTAAGATTGTGACATTATGAATTACATTGCGTGTGGGATTGTGTCCAATAGACAGTTAATTCACATAACTACCACGCGAAAGAGATGCATCACCCTTTCGTTGTACCTGTAAAGAGGCTACCTCCCACCTTAGAAGGCCGGACGAGACATCCAATTTTTGAGCATTTTTCGAATCTGACCGTGGTCAGAGTTTTCACTTCCTTGGCTTGGGCGACGAGTGACCGAGTTTGTAACATCACAACCGCCAGAAGGGTGCCTTGTTGTCATCATCCGGTTTTTGTAATCTGATTTGTTTTTCTAGTGAGCAGAGTAGTCAGTTCTTGGGCGCGAGGGACCCTACTTGAAGCATCATTCCTATTCGGGTTGTCTATAACAGCCTGATACTTTGCTTTTGCTCTCTCAGCAGCAGTAGGCATGGTGGGCTATTGTTGATGATATGCTGGATGTGCGGGGTTCGATGGCTAATACCACTGATGAGGTCCGCGAAACATCACTTCCCCTTGCGGGGAGCAGCAAATATTATTATAGGTAATTCGATCAAATGTGACTGTACTCTGACAAAAGATGTCGATGCTACTGTCGTAATTATGACATCAGGTCGAGCCATAGGTTGAAGGGGGTCGCGTGAGGGGTCAACGGCTGACACCCGTGATGGTGTTTGGGGGACGATTCTGATTGAACAATCAACATGGTGATGGATAACGGTGGTGTGGTGCTAGGATATGCTCCGCGACTTTAGCCTTTCTTCTTTCATCCGAACGGGAAGTTGTTTGCCATTTCTTAGTCTCGGATTTATCAAGGGCTTTCACGGCTAGGTATGGGCTAGTCAAGTTCTTAACTCATGCTATCAGTCTTGCGCTCTCCGTGAGGTCCTCTCTGGTTCGCTCTGGAGTTGGAGAATACCAACAGAAGATCACCCCATTTGCAGGATTAATCGTCAGGCTCTAGGCGCTGGGTACTAGATCGTTTGTTTTGTTATGGCCAATCCAGCTAGCCAACACGGCTCTTTTGTCTATTGATTAACAAGTCTTCTTCGAAGCGCACGCTATGGGTAAAATACTTGGAGTACCCAATCACGACTCAACCCGTATTGGCGTCTGCTCCAAATTATAAAAACATGTCGGAAAGCACAGTAATTAGTGGTAGAATGGGACATATGGGTCATCAGTAGAAAATTTATACATTTTAGTTTTTTACTCTAATATCTAAACGGCGACCAGTTGCCGCTCACAAAATGCTTAGCTGAAAATACAAGAAAATCTGGCCGGTCTCTACGACCCAGTCATGGGAAAACTTCATCAAGAAGGTCCCGAGATCCCTCAAAATCTGAAGGTGCGCTTGCTGCGGTTGCTGTGGCGCTTCTTGAGGCAAGAAGGAGCCGAGGAGGCTGCAGGGGTCGAGGAAGCCGAAGGGGTGGGGGTTGAAGGAGTCTCAGGCGTGGTCGGGCTGGACTTGATGCCTGTGATCTTCTCGGCGGCGTGCTCGGCAGTGATCATGATGATGGACTGCGTGTTTCCTGTGGGGAGGTCGGGGTGGATGGAGGCATCGACCACGAACAGGTTGTCGGTGCCGTAGACCTTGGTGTCCAGGTCCACGACGCTGGTGCCGTTGCCCTGGCGGCCGTCGTCGACACCCATCTTGGCACTGCCGACCCAGTGGTCACCGCTGATAAGGTTCTTGGAGATGATGTCCTCGACCGATGAATCGGGGGCGACGTAGGTCAGAGTGGAGTTGTTGGTCGATGTGAGATCAAGCCAGAACTGGACGAAGTCAGACATGGCCTTTCGGTCATTGTCATCGATCAGCCAGGGCTTAGTCTCAAGAACAGTGTTTCCAGAAGCAGAGATTCCGAGCTTGCCCACTGTGGAGGTGCCGTGGGTCAAGAAGGTGCGCACAGTAATGACACCGGAGGCCATGGCACTGGCAGTTCCCTGGAGGAAACGCTTGCGGCCATCAGCGCTATCGACGGAAGTCCAGAGATGCATGCGCTGGGCGGCCTGAGTGATAACACCGGAGCCCTGGTAGTAGAGATCCAGATCATCTGCAATGGGGTCGGTGGCGATACCATTGAAGTTGTAGGCAGTGAAGTTGGATGCATCGTTGAACTTGAGAGTGACCTGGACGTGGTCCTGGAGATGGTGACCAACGGGAAGGTCAATCCAGTCAGCCTCGGCGGGGAGAGTGACACCCGTCTGGGCTGAACCGCTCTTGACAATGGCCAGGTCAGCAGCTCGGCCGATACCCGAGTTCCAAAGCACACGAGGAGTGGAAAGAGCACCAGCTGCGATAACAACCTTGCCACCAGCCTTGAGGTTGATGATTTGGGTGCTTCCGTCAGCCTCTTGGGTGAGAACACCAGTGATGGTACTGCCATTTCGGTTAACCTGGATGACCTTGGAGTTCAGCTTGAGGGTGAAGTTATCAAGCTGTTGGGCAAAGGGCATGTAGGTTCTGGCAGGTCCAGCACGAAGGTGATCCTTGATAGACCACGCGGGGCGGGAGAACACCTGGTGCTTCTCGTTGGGTGATTCGATGGAGTCAACTTCAGCCCAGCCCTTGGCACCCAGGAACTGAGAGAGAACCTGGTAAGTGTGATCGTTGTAATGCTTTCCATCGGCCGATGGGTTTGTGGTACCGGGGTTGCGCTCATAGAGGCGAGCAGCGGCCTCGGAAACATCCTCCCACTTCCATCCAGCGGGCCAGCGCTGCCAGTCTTGCTGAGGGGGGCGGATGAAGTTCAGGCCGTTGACGGAGCTGGAGCCTCCCAGAAGGCAACCAGCCGTGGAAGCAGTATCACTGCAGAATGTGGTGCCAGAAATGCTCGTCAAGCTGCTTCCGAGACTGGGAATATCGTAGGGGGTCAGGCTGCTGTTCCATGGGAGACCCAGAGACGAGCCCAGAGCAACCGTGTTAGCAGGTCCGCGCTCGATGAGAAGAACGCTGGCTCCTGACTCGGCAATGCGCTCAGCAGCAATGATACCAGCAGGTCCACCACCGACGACAATGGTATCATAGGTCACGTTGGAAGTGATGGGTGTAGGCAGAGTGCTGTTGCCACCAGGAGTTCCAGGAGTGGTTCCAGGAGGGGTAGGGGTTGTTCCTGAGAATGCCCACGAGGCCCATGTGGCATACTTGGAAGACTTGGCTGCTGCAATGTTCAGTCCGTACTGGCCGAAGCCGGCAGCGTGGTACGTCAGAGCACTAGCAGAATCAGTGACGGTGGTTGGGTTTTCAGCAGAGATGGCCCATCCAAGAATAGGAGTCTCGTTGGCAAGGTTGGTGACGGTCGCGTTGACACAGTTCTCACAGAGGAAGGTGTACGACAGGTGGGTGCTGTTGACGAAAGTTCCGTTGGCAATTGGCAATGCGTTGACAGTACTTGCGGTGTAGACATCAGGGTTGGCATATGAACCAGCCATTCGGAACGAGGTCTTGATGTCCTCCCCGTCTGCCCAAGCAACAAACAGCAGACTCCTCAACATGCCACCTCGCAGCGACACAGAGCCCCATCCTCCCGTCGAGGTGATAGGGACCACCAGCTGGCCAATGAAGTCAGTTCCCAGAGTCTCGGGGACTGCAATGCTAAAACTGTAGTCCTTGGAGAAATAGTGTTGGAAATCAATGCCGGTGTTGGGATCGGTGAATGCCCAGGTCTGCTGAGCAGCGGCCGATCCAGCGAGCCCCAGAAGGCTAGCTAATCCCAGGTTGAAACGCATGATGGATAGGCTTGTTCGTTCGAAAGACTTAGTTTCTTTGGTTTATAAAGACTGGATTTCGGAGACTGCCTCGAGCAGTGTGTTGGAAAGCGAAGGAAAAGGACGTTAACCACCGGGGTTAACTGACTGCACAAGAAATGAATGACAACACGACCGTCTCTGCGGAGGTGCGAAAGTTGCAAAGGAAAGCTAAGCTTAGCGAGAAGCGTGAACCAGACAGAACGATTCATGCCCGTCGACGTCTGATATTTATTCAAACGACTTCAGTCTCATCTCCATTTCCCTCGTGGCCGCTCTTGGCAGGTGGAGGGTTGAGCATGATTCCAACAGGGTCCTTGCTTGACAAGGGTGCGGTCCCACAGAAGCAGTCTTCCTTTCATCTGTCCCTCTCCCATTGCACAATCTGACAGGCACGCATCTAGAACGGCGTCGGAGAGTCCTGTTAGAGAAAGTGTATCAGGCCTTCCCTGACCCGCTCGGAGGCAACACTAATCCATTACTGTCTACAGGATCACGGCACTGTTTCAGATTACCGTAGGCGTGTTTAACAATCGCAGTGCCGCAATTGGCTGGCTCATTTATCTCTCATGCGCATCCTCTTGGTCTGGCAGGGGATGAAACCATCAATGCCTGCACCAGCCTGAAAATCGAAAGCACGCACCGCACCAAAGGACAAACGCCAGAGCCAAGGCACAGTAATACTCTGCCTTCCATCTACGATTGCTCTCGGAGATACATCCACCGAGATTGTTTCTGTATCTCGATCGGCCAGTGTGGCAACCGCCGTTCGTAATCCAAGTGTTCCAGGTGGGCGGAGACTAACAGCAAGGGCGTCTCAATTGCGATCTGGTGGCTCTAATCAATTGCGCTCTTTGCGCTGACTTTGTGCTGGGCTATTGACAATCTTAAAGAATATTCAGTCAAGAGGAGGGATTAGGAAGCAATATCCGAACGCATCAATCAGCTAAGATTTTATGTCCAACTATCCTTGACTACATTTTTGCCCGTTGATTGACAGATACCATTAAACACTTCGTCCACTCAACCGGTCGACATCAGAATTGAAGAAACTACGTCAGTTACTGACTACTAACGAGAGCCGATCACAATCGCTCGGTCGGTCGTGGGGGCCATGGTGCGCCAGGGTCAGTGGCCATCCTGAAACAGGGACGGGTCAGCGAGATTGTGAATGAGCCAACTGGCTTGGAGTTTTTACGCATCCTGCAAATTCTCCGTCCTGCCCCCACTGCCCAGAAGAGTAGATGCAAGGCCTACGGTGAGTCGACGGGCGGCTAAGCGCTGTATTAGCAAGGAGGAATCTTCTTTTTTCTTGGATAAACCTGCTTTGCTCATCTTTACAAATCTAAGCGAGATTCCGGTCCCGACATCAAGCAAGGGTTAAATGACGATTTGAATCCATCCATCCTTTGACTGCACTGTTATCCTGCAGGAAGTTGTGTCTTGCAGATGAAGCCTTTTCATCATATGATGCCATAGCAGTTCCCCCTTTGGCTTGTTCCACTTACTTTCACAGAGTTGGGCTGGTAAGTTTAAGAAACCGCAATACCAGGGATGTGCAAGTTAGAGAACAGTTACGGGTCAAGGAAAAAGTTTTTCCACCATTCACGAGCTGTGCCCCGCTGCAATTACACTCTACAAATACCCTCACAGTCCTCTATGTATGCATCAAAGTATCTATAACATTCTATAATATCCCTTGTCGGGTAACAAATGTTCTAGACTCCTGGCATGCCTTGACTGCCTATTCAGCCCAGGGCCCTCTTTCGATTTTATGTTCAACAGAAAGCACCCCCAAAAAATGCATCAGTAGAGGCATGGAACAAATCCTTTAATGGGTGCAGTGAAATACGGAACATGTCCAAAATTCATTGTCTCAATAACAGGCCAGATAGAATATTGAAATAATGTTAAGTTATTGGAGGCTTTGAACAAGAGGGTTAGTAAATCTCCATTAAACCAGAACTGCCCACGACGAGTCAGGTTCCGTGATGGGCTAAATGAAGCCTACTATTTGATGGTCGGACTTGACCGAAGTTATGGCTGGGAGCCCTTGTATCAACTTGTTTGTCACTTGGGTGCCTGCTTGTATGGTGTGATGTAACTTGCTAAGCTATACTTTCAGCTATACACTGATATAGAGAGAAAAATTAATATCTAGCTAGATGATAGGCTTTGATGGCTATGTATAACCGTAAAAATCTATAGTCTTGGTGCATACACTCCATCCCCGTGTGGCAGTTTTAACTGCTTCATTTTGTTACTAAACACCCTTTTCATTTCTACTCACAACAATACAGAGGATCAAAAGTAGTTTATTCATAACGATTTACGACTAAACTAGTCCATTCTTCGAGGCTTTGTCATATCACGAAGGCTCTGCGATAACGGTAGCCGCCATCAAAGGCATTCCAGAGCTACACCCTAATGATCAAAATCAATTCAAGGGCATGCATCTACCCATAGATGTGCCGGGCAGACCGTATTTGCAGTATCGCGAACAGCATTCCGTAAACTTCTTGCAAACCCCTACACAAGTGTCAGCAAAGAGATGTGGTATTGTTTGAGAGTTCCTGGTACCTACGTCCTTCAGGCGCGCAAGTCTGTGTGTATTCGGGGGCACGGGAGGTGGAGGTACATGTAGTTTTCGCAGGCTTGGCCGCGGTAAACGAGGAGAATAGACCAGCGATGAGAACGAAAACAGTGATCTTCATGATTTCTAAGTGATTGACCAGTAGTGGAGGGAAAGAATTTGACGTGCCAGAAAGATATCGAACGCTAATTAGCATTGAGCTGTGGGGGAAGAGAGAGAGCAGCAAGAAGAAGAAGAGAAATCAGTTTGGTATTTGTACTTGTGCCATTTGGGCATCTTAGCCACTGGAGATTCAGCTGCGCTCAATGCGTCTGCATTCTACATGCTGCATGCACGGTCCAGTATCCCGTGTCTCGTAATGAGACAGAATGATTTATGAGGAACTCAGAACATAAGCGTCCAACTCACAAGAAGCAAGATCATGGTAGCTCGGCCATTTTTATTCTATTTTCTAATTCTATCATGATAAATTTCTTGCATCAATGGCGAAATCGTTGATAACAAAGCTTACTATGTGAAGACTCATTCATCATCTTAGTATCAGAACTCCCTCGACGCTCTGTATTGTTCGAGATTCATACGCTATGCAATCAAGTCCCCAAAGAGCAATATTGTCTTGGAAAGGGTAAGTCTCGGCGACCAATCTCATTCACAGATGCCTCAATACCTCGTATTCAGAACGCACGCTCGGGCAATTTGTGCAAAGTGGCGTCCGCTTTAGCTCCATAGCGTTGCGGTAGGTGAGGCTGAGCTGCATCGCCAAGAGCTCACTTGGTCGAGACCATCACATTGAACACTCACCGACTCTGTGGCTTGCTGAGCACTGCCCATATTGCCTGCAGCCCAGCAGTAATTGCAGTAGTTCAACGGCAGACTGACGTGAGAAACGCCAACTTCAATCCTGGATGCTACTCTAATCAATAGGACTGTGTTTATCTTTGCCTTTTTGACTCAATATTTGCTCTTTGCTAGCTTGACCAGCACATCCATGGGCGAAAACAAAGCTGCACAAACTGTCATGTCCTGGCTCATGTGACTTGGGGATCGGGGTTTGCAGCAAGCTGTTCTTCCCAGAATACATCGAGAAGATGGCGCAGGCGTATTAATGAAGATTGCAGGTCATCAACAGTCGTGTTTCCAGGCAGCATTATCAAGGGCCGAGATCTTTTTAGAGAGGAAGAGTATCAACCTGATTACCTCCTGCAAGGTACACTTTCTCAAACATTGGCCGCATTATGGAGATGTTTCCTCGGCGTTAATCCATCTATCTGGATTAGTCATTACTCATATTAGCTATTCTTTGCTACTTTTCTTTGTTTAAGTGTGGCAGCTGTTGATCCAACTCCAGCATCTCACAGTGGAGGCCAACAGTGTCAATGCTCTAACTTGAGACATCAATCAAGTGACTTTGATCTAGATGAGTCTCAAAACTGCCTACGAAACCACCCGGCGACATCCTCCGCCTACATGGATTAATCCGAAAGGCCATTCAATTGTAAATTGTGTAAAATATTAGCGCAGACGTCATTATCCACCCAGCCAGACTGAGTCCTCAGTATGCAGGCGGGCTCGTGGATTTCACGTTAAGGGCGGGATCATCGAGATGACTCGGTCCTCGCTCAATCTTCGCTCAGCCCTCTCCACCTAACTGGAGAAAATTCCCTGGAGTTGTCGGATTTTTAGAAATGCACCTGAAAGCAGGCCTCCATGCCGTACCCGAGGGTTGAACTACGTCGGATTTGGCATATACCAGCGGCTAGCGGCGTGGCCTTTGGAGCAACATGGACCCGGACTTTAATCCGTCGCCACATTCATGCTGGCAAAGTTGGTGATCGGAAAGACAAAGTGATATCCTATGATGCCGTATTCAAATACATGTCAAATATGTCAGGCTGGCCTTCAATTTCCGTCGATTTCTTTCTCATACACAATAAGCTTTGTCCCGAAACCAGTATCAATAATCAAAAGCTATTGCAATGGCGCTTCCTACACATTTTACACTGAATACAGGGGCCAAGATCCCAGCTGTGGGCTTCGGGACTTGGCAGGCTCCCCCAGGCCAAGTCGAGAAGGCCGTCGAGGCCGCTCTGAGATGCGGCTACAAGCACATTGACTGCGCAGCCATCTACCGAAATGAGGTCGAGGTCGGCGAGGGCATTCGCAAAAGTGGTGTCCTCCGCTCCGAGATTTTCATCACCGGCAAGCTGTGGAATACCAAGCATGCTCCTGAGGATGTCGAGGGTGCCTTGGATAAGTCGCTAAAGGATCTTGGCGTGGAATACTTGGACCTCTACCTGATGCATTGGCCTGTGTAAGTTGCCGCATGCCACTGGCCACCAAAATCCAACGCTAATATCGCATTTCCGCTACAAGAGCATTCAAATCTGGGGATGACTGGTTTCCTATTGATTCCGAGGGAGTGTTTGAGCTCGCAGACATTGATCCCGCTACAACGTACACGGCCATGGAGAAGCTTCTCCAGACAGGCAAGGTCAAGGCAATCGGTGTCTCGAACTTCAACAAAAACAGGCTAGACAACCTCATCTCAAAAACCACCGTCGTGCCGGCGGTGAACCAAATCGAGGTGCACCCTTACTTCCAGCAGCCCGAGTTCTTCAAGCACTGTCAATCGAAGGGCATCCAGGTCACGGCCTATTCCCCCCTGGGCAACAATCAGATCGGCGAGCCTCGCACAGTCGATGACCCGCTGGTCGCCGAGATAGCAAAGAAGACGGGCCTCGACATCGGCCAGGTTCTGTACTCATGGGGTGTCCAGCGCGGCCATGTGGTACTGCCCAAGAGTGTCACGCCGAGCCGCATCGAGTCCAACCTGCAGGTGCACAAGCTGCCTGAGGATGTCTTTGAGCAGCTCAATGGCATGGAGCGTAACAAGCGACTGCACTGGCAATCGCAATGGGGGTTCGACATCTTTGAGGAGGTTGGCGAGGCGGAGGTGAAGAGAATTGCACAGGAGGCTGGACCCGCGAACTTGAAAAAGTTTGGCAAATGAGAGAAAAAAATTACCATAGACATATAAAGATATCTTCTAATTAAAAAAAGGTTGTTATAATATAAGACGCGTCTAAAGCTCGTATAATCAACAATTTTTTTCCGTCGCCAGCAAGTCGAATCCTACTTACTTTATGGCAGTCAAGATTGCGGCAGTCGCACGGAGAGGTAAACATCGCATAGGGGGGTCCCATTTCCAAAATGAGTCAAATGAAAAGGAAATCATCAAGCATACGAAATATACAGGGCGTATATCCGCGTTATAAATTATATACTCGCGTTGATGCGGCAATTCCTTGCTCCGATGCCTGTGACGGCTGCGTTTAGGGTAGGCACAATGAGTGCTGAAATTGGTCCGATGGTTGTCCGTTATCGCCTGTGGTCACGTGGCGATATGCACAGGACTTTTCGAGGGGCAACGAACATTGTCCGTTGCTTGTCCGTTAATCACGTCGAACCTCTTTGTTGGGCGTAATACACCACCTTAATTCTTTATCCATGCCTACTCAGAAGGCCATCGACCTATCTGCCATGGTAACCGGCAGCCGGCCTCCCCCTTCAGTGCCCAGTGTCTCACGCTGGCGCTTACTGGGAGTGCCGCTGGCTACCTGGGAACCATCCATTTGAAGCAGCTACTCCTGGCATGTTCTTCTGATCCGTCCCTCGATGCGACGACAGCATCACTTGTACAAGAACGAGAGATCCCATTCCACTGATGCAGCTCCTTGCTTCTGCCTCAACCCGACACGACCAGCTAGCCTTCTCCATCGCACTTGAGAACGGCATACGAAAGCACGGTGATCCGAACGATGGCACGAAACTCAAGCTCCTGGAGCTATCCTCGAGGATGCAACGACAAACTGCATGCCCCCATCCCTACACATAGGGAAAACCGAGAGGGAACCCGAGCCTCATCTACATCTTCCAAGCCTTGGCCTTCATGGCACGGCGCAAAGCCCTTCTGAACCTTTGAGTCCTTCGAACTTTGGTTCTAGCTCGCGCTTCCTCCGACTGCGCCGTGTTCCTTCTCTAGCCCGACTCGTTTATCCCTTCGTACGCCTGTCGATCATAGCCCCTCGGGTGCTGTCAGATAATGGTGGTGAAGCGTCTGTCGACGCGTCGCCTCTGCTGTGGACTGTTACCCTGGCTTCATCGGACCTGGCGGAGTATGGCTGGAGCATTGGTTCTCTGGCACCGGGGCAGCCTGAGCTACCTCGCGTTGCTCACGGGCTTGTCGCCGGGCTATGTGCTCTCGAGTCTCTACGTCTTTGAACTCGTGGTCTTTCCTGTGATCAACCCCCACGCAGCTTGCCACGCTTTTCTCGCTGGTTACTCTTTCTCAACGTCTCCTATTCGGATCGCTTCCATAATCGCGTCGGCCTTTCCCTGCCAACGGTCGCGGCACTTCCTGTTCTAAGTACACGGGTTCAGGTCGACGATGATCTCCTCTGCCATTTCTTCGTAGTGCTTCTTTGGTCTCCATTTACGATACCTCGTGCTCTCCCATTCGGTGACAAGCATCTCTCGGGTCATGATCTGCTTGAAGCGTCATTGGCGATGTGAACCTTAACACCTAAGTGCCACCGCCCCTTCGCATGTTTTAGTCTGCTTTGTAGGCGTCGTTCTGACTATCTCGAAGTGATTGAGCCACCATATCCTGCCCTCAATCTGAATGTGCAGGCTTGTAATTATGTCTCCATCCAAGTAACCCATCTCCAGATCAGAGTCTCAGCCTCACAGCCTCGTCAATAGCGACAGCACTAAGATTCATGCCAGTCCGAGCCACGAACGAGAATGACCAGGCTCGGCTTGGGCAAGGCCCTTTGTCCGTCCGGAGCGAGTCAGCAAAAAGACTCCCCCGCATTTCCCTCCCCGCATCCGCTTTTCCGTCCATTTACCCCGTTTGGGGCAAAACATCTCTTCCGATCGTCAAACCATCCCAACATTCTCCAAACAACATGGAAGCCACGCTTTCCCCGTCCCCTGGAAGAAATCGAGGCCCTCGGGTCATCGTATTCTCGAGGTCGATGGAGGTCGCTACGCCTAGGAAACGAAGCCGACTACCCTCCGATCCCTCAGCCTCATCCTCGAATGCCGTCGAGACGCCGCGGACGGCCAATCGCGGAAATCCAAAGGTCAGCCGCGCGTGCGACTTTTGTAAGTCGAGGAAGACTAAATGCAGCGGCAACCAGCCCTGCGCCAGATGCAAGGCCAGAGGGAAGCCGTGCCGTTTCGACTCGGCGTACACCAGGGGGCGGCCCCCTACGCCGCCGCGATCTGCGTCTCACCCCTATCCTGAGGGAAGCTCGCTGGCGCCTCCGTCCGAGGAGGAGCTGGTAGTTTCGCATATCGACCCGCCGCTGCGAGTGAGCACTGCGCCGTCTCGTGCGTCGCCCGAGCTCGGCATGGCTGAGATCGAGGGCCAGATCCTGGATCCCACGTCGAGCCCTACCTTTCTGCATCGTGCCTGGAAGAAGCTTCTGTCCCAGGGGACTGAGTCTTGGTCAGATAATGCAAAGCGTGCGGCGGAGAGCCAGCCACTCACAATGGCGGGGGACAGTCCGCTGCCAGAAGCAGACGAAGCCGCGAGGCTTCAACTCCCGAGTCCCTCTGAGAACCGTATGCTGTTGGATTTGTACTTTGATGTTTGCATAGCAACATACAGGTTTTTGCATCGACCTGCGGTTGAGAGGTGGCTTGTTGTTGTTGAGCACAATATCAAGGAGGGTCTCCCGGTCTGGCATGAGATTGGTCGCCCGAGAGCGGCGATTGTCCTTGTGGCTCTGGCTATAGCTATCTCTCACCATGAAAAGTCTGAGACTATAGGGGGCGTTGACCGAACATCAAGTCTCGGAGATGTCTTGTTCGGGGTCGCCGGACGCTTGACGGAGAATGAAACAGGGCACCCAAAGTTGGAGTCGGCACAGGCACGCTTGGTGCAGGTGATTTACCTCTTGATAACGTCGCGCTTCAATAGAGCATGGTATGTGTTTGGAAACACGCTGCAGATAATTTCGGCCATTGGACTTCACCGACGAGGGCAGTCTAAGCGACAGAACGTGTCAGGAGACTACATCCACTCCCAGTATCGGATGCGCACGTTCTGGACTGCGTATATCCTGGATAATTACCTGGGCGTAATTCTTGGACGACCGCGCCATTTCCATGACGACGACATAGATCAAGATTATCCTGATTGCGTCCATGATGAAGACATGGGATCGTCCGAGCCATGCGAACCTCCGGATGAAGATGAGGGCGATTACCACATTGAGGCCTTGATATATCATGCCAAGATTGCCCAAATGATTGGTTCGATCTCTAGGGAAGTTTACACGATTAAACCAATCCCGCACCAAGAGCGAATTGATGCTGCATACCGCCATGTGCAAAGAATCCACGAGTGGCGCGCTTCCCTACCTCTTCACCTTGGCTCCGTCCGGCCGTCGACGCTTATCGTGTCGTTCCGACGCCAAGCCATTGTCCTCAAACTTGCCTACTCCCACGCCATAATGCACGCATCGCGTCTCTTCATCCTCGGTGGAACAGACTCGAATCCTATCCAACAGCCTTATGTCGAGGGCTGTATAGCGGCTGCGAAAACCGTCCTGAAATGCGTCGACCAGCTCGCCAAGGATGGGCCAATCTTCCATGCATTTTGGTGGACGCACTATGTGACTTTCTGCTCCCTCCTCGTTGTCTATGTATTTGAAATACAGCAACGGCGCCTGGGAAGACCAATCCGCGGTGCGACGGATCCTCGGACAGACTTGCTCGAGCTGGCGGAGAAGTGCCAGCAGCATCTGGCCCTGGCCACTGCGAGCAACTCGCCCAGTCGCCGGTACGCCGTCATCCTCGAGGAGTTCCGCTCCGCAGCCACCAGCCAGCAGGCGAGGCTGGAAATCGACCCAGCGCTGCACAATCCGATCGAGACGGTGGAGTGCGGGACGGTCGACGGACAGCTGGGCGCGCAGCCAACGCACCTCGAGGTGGTTGGGCCGGTTGGGGAGACGCCGATGCTTGATTTTGACCTTTTGGATTCTTGGCAGACGACGGATTGGCTGCAGCTTGATTCTTCTGTGAGTGTATTATGGTTGGTGGTATTGTAACAGAGCTAACGTTGGGTATAGGCGTTTTGGCCACATCCTGATTATGACGATCCAAGTACTGGCTGGTCAGATCTGGCAGGCTGGAGTTTATGATGTAGAGGAAGAGCATGGAGTGAGAAGGAGATATTGGTCAGGATTGTAATCCATCATCATCAAAAGTGAACCGGAACTTCGTTACAATATTAATTGATGATGCCTTTTTGGAAGTGTTCTTCCAGCTGGAGATAACCGCTCAGGATGGTGAGCTGCTGGAGCAAAACCAGCTCGTAGGGCTTTGATTATAATCTAATAGTTACTTTCAGCGAGCATAGTTGCGGCACAAGAAAAATTAGATAGGACTTTTGAAATTAGACTATACCAAGGAGAATTCACTTGTGACTGGTTGAGACACAAGGAAAGCCCTCTGCCAGCACTAAAATTACCAACACCATATGCATTCATAGCTCGTACCAAATCCAACCCTCATAAAAAACCGCTTCCAATCGAATGTGAGAAGCTCCTCACAGGGTATACTTGAACAACGGACTCTTATCTCCAAGCTTCAACAAGTCATCCTCAGTATACTTGTCACGAATCTCCTCCTCCGTCAGCTTGGCCTTGCGAGCATTGCCCAGCTTATAGCTCAGCTCCAAAAGAAGAGCGACGATGATGGCGGTGCCGCCAAAGGCAAGCGACAGGCCGAAACCAGTCTGGTACCTGGGTGCCTCTTTGTCAAGGTACATGTAGCTGCCGACGATTCCGCCCAGGTTTCCGACGCAGATGTTGAAGGCGACACCGATGGCTCGGCGGTTGGTCGGCGCCAGGTTGGAACCTGCCCAGGCGCTTCCGGCGGGATTCAACGGGTAGATGCCGATTGTGGTGAGGACGATGGCAAAGTAACCGGGTCCGATGTGTGAGCCCTTGAGATCTCCCTGCAGGCCCATGATGATGCCATAGCCGATGGTCATGATTGTCAGAGGGGCTACACAAGAAGGCATACGCCAGTGGAAGTGGTCGGAGAGGCGCGCAAACAGAATGGACGAGATGCCACCGGCAACGTAGGCGGGGGCGGTCATCAGCTGGGCGTTGGTGCTGGTGAAGCCCATGCCCTTGACGATGGTGGGCAGGGTGAACTTGGTGCCGTAGCTGCAGGCGGACTGCACGAGCAGGATGTAGGCCTGGAGATAGAGGCGCCAGTTGGTGAGGACCATCTTGAGGTCGTGCCAGTTGAACTTCTTCTCCTGTTCGATGTCGCTGAAGCGGCCGCCCTGCTTGATGAAGCCCTGGAGCTCGAGGAAGCGGATCTCGTCGAGTGTGAGCCAGCCGGTGGAGAGGCGAGGGGAGTCGATGAGGAGGAAGAAGCAGGCGACGCCCAGAACCACCGTCGCGATGCCCTCAAGGATGAAGATCCACCTCCAGCCCTCGTAGCCTCCGACGCCGTCCATCTGCGCTATGCCAGCGGCGAGCAGACCGGAGAAAGCGCCGGAGAGGGCGCTCGTGCAGTAGAAGTAGGCGATGCGCGTGGCCAGCTGCTTTGGCATGTACCAGAAGGTGCAGAGGTAGACGGCGCCGGGGTAGAATCCGGCCTCCATGACGCCCAGGAGCATCCGGACGGCGAGGAGGCCGCCAAAGTTCTTGGTCACTCCGTGGAGGGTCATGATGACGCCCCAGGATGTGACGAGGGTACCGAGATAAAGACTAGGCCGGCTGAACCTCTTAAGAAGTATGTTGGATGGCACCTCTGTTGAGTGCATGTTAGTGGTTGAAACAAGGCTCGGTTGCAGAAACACCTACCAAGAAGGACATAAGGGACGAAGAATAGAGAGAGGACAAGATTGTATTGGAGTCCGGTCAGGTGTAGGTCGTCTGCAAGTCCCTCGATCTTGGCGTTTCCGATGTTGGCTCCTATGCAAGGGTCAGAGAAGAGATCTGGGACAGAAATATAAGAAGTCGCGTGCTGCACGTACGATCAAGATGAGAAATAAGGTACAGGACAGCAAGCATGGGGATGAGGCGAACGTCAACCTGTTGCAATGTTTAGCGAGAGCCGCCCCGAAACTCAATAGAATAGAAAAGAATTACCTTACGAACTACTCTCTTCCGCGCTTCATCGGAAAAGTTCTCGTAGAAATCGACATCATCATCAGTTAAACCGAGAACACGGAAGTTGTCTATGGTTCGGATGTTCTGCCCTTTCTCGGCGTCTGCCCGGTCGATCGAGCGGTCATCAATCATTGTGATGTCTGGTTTTTCGGCGGATGGAATGGCCATTGTCACGGCTGGATGGGTATCACAACGTAAAACAAGATGGAGGGTGAAGTGCAGACTGAAAGGAAGATGGCGATGCTGCTGTCTTCTCGCTCTGGTGGTTTAGGAGCATGTTATAGATGATATAGATCTTTTGATCGGGTTGCTGGGAAGAATCGTGGCATGTCACTCACTCATCTTTGCTCTCTCCATGGTTCAACCCCCCGCACCCACCCCGGATTGCATGTGCCGGATGTGACAACCGACTGCTCTAGTGCACGCTGGGGGATCAATGGAGCTTACCAGATGAGGATATACGGAAAAGTCGCCGTCACCCGAACTTCTATTCTAAGCCGTTGGAGATGCGGGGAAGCTCCAAACTGAGACGAGCCGTTCAGGGATGACCGTCACTCCCGCAACCAGGCAGCCAGTGATATCGAAATCCGACCCTTCTCATGCTGAGATTGGAGCCGCAAAATCCGCTCTATAGAGAATTTGTGATGGCCCAGCATTACACTCTCCGCAAAGAGTGTCACTTCTCCAAGGTGGGCTTCGCCGTTCCCCGCCTTGGAGCTGCTACTCGAGCACCGCAGGTCTGCAATTGTTCGAGACCATGTCCTTTTTTCCTCATTGGGGGAACTGACGGGCAATTTTCCGTCGACCTGCTGATAATCCCGTCGTTGATTAATGCCTCCTAACCAGATGTGGTCCTTATACGTGGAGCTCGATGTCAGTAGCCGTGGTATTTCCAGTGCTACCATTCTTCATAAGCAGTGAGGTCCTCACGAGATCTGTAGACCATAGATATCTCGTCCTCACACATTCTATAGCATAGATTGGGTCTTTCTCTTCCAAAGATATCCAAAATGCTTGCCTCCATTAGCGCTCAAAGCGCCCCAGGGGCTCTCCAGGTCACAGAGAGCGAACAGACTCTTCCCTCGCAGGCAGAAATCATCAGCGATGATTCCGATCTCTTCACAGTTGACTCATTGGTTCGTCGACGAGCCAGGAGCAATCCCGACATTCATGCCATCTCATATCCATCATCTGGCATCGACTTTGTCAACTACACACTCCAGCAACTCGACGTCTTCGCCTGGAGAGTAGCCAAGCAATATGAGCAGTCCTTGCCGGTCCGTTCTTCCTCTGCGGAGAAGCCCAGAGTCATTGCGCTCTTGGGCCCCTCAAACCTGGAATATCTCATCACCTTGCTCGCCCTCACCAAGCTGGGACACACTGTTCTGCCACTCTCTACCAGAATCCCCCAGCCCGCCATCGAGAACTTGATGAATGTTACGGGCGCGCAGACATTAATTGCAGAAGCCCGTTTCCTTGAGCTTGCAGGAAAAGTTTCCGACAGCATGTCAATCGAATTGCTCGAGATTGCGCCTCGCAGCGTCTTCGAGTTTCCCATCGAAGTCCACGCCGAGACCAAGTTGGACCAGGCCTTGGACCCCAAGATCGAGCAAGACAACATTGCCTTTATCATTCATTCTAGTGGTAAGTTGCCAAACCAGGTCGTTTGAGAGCCCCTCACTGACATTGTACAGGCTCGACGGGTCTGCCGAAGCCCATCTATCAGACACACAAGGCTTGCATTGCCAACTATGCAAAGAGCATGGAAATGAAGGCTCTGATTACCCTCCCACTGTACCACAACCATGGCATCTGCAATCTATTCCGCGCGATATATGCCCGCGTGCCCATCTATTTCTATAACGCAGACCTGCCTTTGACGCAGGATTACCTGGTACGAATTCTTCGACAGAACAAGTTTGAAATCTTTTACGGCGTGCCTTACGCCCTCAAGCTTCTCTCCGAGGCAGATGAGGGCATCCGTCTTCTCCGAGACCTGCGAATGGTCATGTACGGTGGCTCAGCGTGCCCAGACGAACTCGGGAACGCATTGGTCGAGAATGGCGTGAATCTCGTCGGCCACTATGGAGCGTAAGTCACATCTGTTCATCTCGCAGCACGTATCACAATGGGTTCTAAATGCCTCGCAGTACTGAAGTTGGTCAGCTCATGACTTCCTTCCGCCCGAACGACGACAAGGACTGGAACTATGTGCGCGAGCATGACGCTCTCTCGCCATATCTCAAATGGATCCCTCGAGGACCTAACCTGTTTGAATGTACGGTCACGGATGGATGGCCTGCAAAGGTACAGTCCAATCAGCCTGATGGGTCCTACCATACCAAAGATCTCTTTGAACCGCACCCAACTATTCCCAAAGCATGGAAGTACATCGCACGTCTCGATGACACCATCGTGCTGGTCAATGGAGAGAAGTTTGGCCCTGTTGGTATGGAGGGTAAGATGCGCTCTAGCAAGCTCATCACCGAAGCAGTCGTATTCGGTGCCGGCCGCCCATATTTGGGAGTTTTGATTGTACCATCTGCCGTTCTGGCCGGAAAGTCAAAGGAGGAGATCCTAGATAGCGTCTGGGAGGTAGTCAACGAAGCCAACGCATCGGTCGACGGATTTGGCCGTATATCCAAGACCATGATTAAGCTGCTTCCAACGGACTGCCATTACCCACGCACCGACAAGGGGAGTATCATTCGACAAGCCTTCTACAAGACTTTCAGCGACCAAATCGAAGAGGCCTATGATGAACAGGAAGCCAGCAACGGAGACCGCGAGAAGCTGGATCAGCCTGGCATGCGCCGCTTCGTCCAGGAGCTCATCACCAAGACTTTGTCCAAGTCATCAATTGAAGACGACGCAGACTTCTTCTATCTCGGCCTTGACTCTGTTCAGTCTATCCAGATGCGCAGTCACATCCTCCAAAATGTCGACCTCGGCCAAGGTACTAAGCTCGGCCAAAATGTCGTTTTCGAGAACCCATCCATTGCCAAGCTTAGTGACTACTTGTACAGCCTCAGCACCGGCCAGGACGGAGACAAAGGAGCCTCTATTGAGGCGCAGATGCAAGGTTTGATCGAGAAGTATAAGACCCTCGAAGCCTCGCCTGCTTCATCAGTTGTAAGTATCACCCCTATTCTTATGTCTCGGATCTTTGACTGACATACGACTTTCCCTCAAGGCCCTCACCGGAGCTACAGGCTCGCTTGGAGCACACGTGCTGTCCAAGCTGGTTGGAAATCCTTCTATTTCAAACGTATACTGCCTTGTCCGCGCATTAGACCCCGAGACGGCAAAGAAGCGCGTCGTTGAATCATTGATCCAACGAAAGATCTTCCACACATTGTCCCTCGAGGCCAGGCGCAAAATCTCTGCTTTTCCTGCAGACCTTGCAGACCAGAAGCTCGGTCTCTCGGACGAGAACTACTCTTTGGTGTCGCAGAACCTTCGTTCCGTCATCCACTGTGCTTGGTCGGTCAACTTCAACATGCAACTTACAAGTTTCGAAAAGGGCAACATCGCCGGTGTGCACCACCTTCTCGCCCTCTGCCATGCTTCAAAGGCTTCCATGAACTTTTGCTCGTCCGTGAGCACTGTCACCCGGTCAACTGTCGTTCCGGTCCCAGAGGAGCTGCCGAACCTCGAATGGGCCCAGGGAATGGGCTACGCGCAGTCCAAGTCTGTCGCCGAGCACCTGTGTGCTGAGGCTGCCAGCCAGGGTGTCACAGCCAGAGTACTACGCGTTGGCCAGATCGTCGGCGATACAAAGCACGGAGTCTGGAATGCTCAAGAGGCGGTTCCCATGTTGATGCAGACGGCTGTGACCATCGGCGCTCTGCCCAAGTTGCAGGAAACCCCATCATGGCTGCCCGTCGATATTGTGGCCGAAGCTGTTGCTGATATCTCTCTCTCTGAAGCTGGAAGTGTCTTCACGAATGTTACGCACCCCAAGACGTTTGATTTCGTCCGGGATCTGTTGCCCGCGCTCAAGGATACAGGCCTCTCTTTTGAGGAAGTTGAGCCCAAAGAATGGATCCGTCGACTTCGGGCATCGAACCCAGATCCCAAGGTCAATCCCCCGTTCAAGCTCGTGGACTTCTTCGCGTCCAAGTATGACAAGGAGGAGTTTGCACCCTCAAAGGCATTTGCCACCGAAGTGGCTTGCTCTCTGTCCCCAGCGCTCGCCCAGGCTCCTGTTCTCGATCCGGCATTTGTCAAGAAATTCATCAGCTACTTCACGAAGAATGCGTGGTCGCCGCCCAGCGCCGCCAGCGGCAAGACCGCCATCATTTTCATTGGACCCTGCGGTACTGGCAAGACCACCATCGGGAAGCAGATTGCCCAATGGATTGAGTCGCCGTTTGTCGAAGGTGACAGCTTGCATACACGTGCCGCCGTTGAGAAGATGCGCTCTGGGACCGCGATCCTCGATGAAGATCGATCCGGGTGGCTTTCACGTCTGGCCACACACGCTGCAGAAGTGCTTCTTGACCTGGACTATCCCACCGCCGTTGTCTCGTGCTCCGCACTGAAGCAGTCATACCGTTCCAATTTGCGAGAAACGCTCTCACAGAAAGGAATCAAGGCAGCATTTGTGGATCTACAGGCGTCCGAGCAGGTTCTACTCGAGAGACTCGAGTCGAGAAAGGACCATTATATGAGCAAAGAAATGGTTGAGGGGCAGCTGCAGACCTATGAAGCACCCGGTGTAGACGAGGTCGATGTTCTACCTGTGGATGCTGAAAGCAGCGAGGAAGAGGTGATTGGAAATGTGAAATGGCTGCTGCAAAGTTCCGGTGTGCTGGAGTAAAGACGGCATGGAGATTGGAGGTAAACAATGCCTGTTCCCTTTTGAGCATCTTTCAGTCTTCTCAAACATTGTTTGTTCTTATTACTAGCATATCATTTTTCATTTTATTTTAGATTTTATCATATCATGCAAAAACTAGAAAGATAAAGACATACCATCACAATGTCTTCAAACTCTCCTCCTATAATGATCACTGATGTCTATCTGTGAGACAAAGCGTCTCTAGTATGCTTTCGTATTCGGAAGGCGGTATCTCGGGATGCTCATTATATGGCAAATTAAGTATCAGCAGACTACTCGGAATAGTTCTAGAGAGACATTTGCCCAATGCTATTTTGTTGGAAGCTGGAGGCATAGTCAGGTAACAACGACAGGAAGACTTGAGATTCAGCGCTTGGTGCTTCGATACTGGCCCCGCCTCGATGCAGATACACGCTTCTCCCCGTTTTATTCCTGCACAGGCTCCCGGAGCATGATGACTTGCTGACATGTTTGAACTGAGGATGTGAACGTGATTGATGCTTTTTCCTCGAATCCGAACCGCTTGTATAGTGGCACTGCCATGGGGCTTCCCTCCAGATACACCCCCAGCCCCATTTCATCAACCCGAATCAGGCCTTCCTGAAGAAGAAAGAACCCAGCACCTCGACGTTGATGCTTGGGGTCTCTAGCAATACCTAAAGCTCCATACTGCGAGGGCTGCTCGATAGGCGCCCAAGGCGGCTTCAGCCGCGCCCATAGGTTCAAGCTTCGTGAGTTTAGTGGATGGTCCACTTGTGTTTGTTCTCAGTCGATAACAGAGCATGAACCTTGATAAATTTCGTCGATGTAGTCCAGCAGGGGATTAGCCTCGGTGAGGTTCCCACCCAAAGGGCATTGTAGGGTCACTTAGATTCATGGGCCGAACATGCATTTCTAGATCTGTAAAGACCATGTCACCTGCAATGATGTTCCTTCAATATAATGCATCTACTCATACGGCTCAAATAGTCCAAACTTAGCTGCGTGGGTGGGCATTAGAGAATGATAGACTGGCCGCCGCAGAGCCCTGATCTCAATCCTATTGAAATTAAAAGTTATGGTTTGTCCTAAAGACCGTATATTTGAGTATTATTCTGAACTTTTTGACATATTGAAGAACAATGTATCACTTCAAAGACTCTCCGAAGCTGCTGTGGCTGTTTGAACCCGAGCTTTTGCGAAAGCTCGTACGGTAAATGGATGAGAGGCTTGAAGCGGTTATCGCGGCGCAGGGGTGGTATACTAATCATTGATGTAATTCAACTACAAATTGGAGGCCAAGCTATCTGTCTATTCAATTAATCAATTAGATATCATTTGGCTGTGATATGCAGCTTTGGAATTTGTGTGTTGGACGCGAGATTCTGTTACGAGCAGGGGTTTTACGGAACCTTTGCATGTCGAAGCCGATTTGTCTAAGCGTAAATCAAAGTTTAGAATGACTGTCCACAGTAGCCGAGGCTAGTCTAATTCCACAAGTCAACGCGAAATGCCATGTGTCAACGTAAATCATTTGTGTGGCCTTCACTGCCTTCTGAAAACTTTCCCTCATAGCTGTTGATATTTCTTTATGAATCCTGTCATAGGATTAGAAACGCGTTCGCATTTACTATTTTGCATGTTATTTTCTACTGATAGTAATCTGGTGGAGAGCTTAACCAACCGGTCAGGGCGAGGTACGGTGACATGGACCCGACGGATTAATCCGAACACGAGAAAACGACAAGGGGAGCCATCCATAGCAGGAGGGCAAAATAGACAGAATGATAAAAAATTTTAATAAGCAATTTAAGTTATCTTGAATTTCACTACTGTCCACTTACAACCGCCCTTCAAAAATCTTAAAAGCCCGCAGAATGAGAATGGAGGCTCGAGAAAACACCGTCTGGGTCAAATTTCTGCAACACCCGTCTCATGGGCTCGATGTTCTCCGAGTCGTAGCCAGATACTGGGTCTTGGCCCTAATCAGCATGGTTCATGTGAAGACACAGGTTGGACAACCTCCGATTTCTTAGCTTTAGGTCCGGCCAATAAGATAGTCTTCGCCACGACTAGATGATTTCATCATGAAAAGCGTTTGTCCAGCGTATGGCGAGTGTCAAGGACCAACCCGTCTATCACGTGACTAGGGTAATTTTCCCCTATTCATAAGACATCTTGATCGCACAGTCATAGAGAGGAAGTTCCAGAAATTAATAACACCGCCGTATCACCCTTAACTAGCAGGTGCCTCGCACGTAGCTAGTAGCTTGGGCTCTTCACTCTTATCCACTAATCCCGGCTCTGACAGCGGGCAAGGGAACAGAGGCTCAGTGAACTAGGAAGACCCAATATATTACCAGCTCAAGCGCTCATACCGGCCCGCATACCGGGTGTAATGACCTGGGTATATCCAGAAGGATTGAACCTGAATATGAAGGTATTTATTAGACTCATGGACATAGACATCGACGTAGAAGCCTAAGATTTTCCGATCGAGTTTGGTTATGAGAGCCCAGTACACATTTGCGATATACTCGAGCGGACAGATTAGCCATCTTGTTGCCAACTTCGACACATCCGTGCTTGAAGTACCGTCATGTAGCGACTGACATACGGGCTTGTGATACTCAAGGTCATAAGCCTATGCCTGCAACACCAGCTCTGTATCGCCGGGTTGTGGGAGCTTGGTTCGGCGACTAATTTCGTTTCCCGCTCGGGTACGCCTACAATAGGAACTGCCCGACGCACTATTGGACTAATAGCAACCTTAATGATTCTAGATGCATTCAAAGAGCGGTAAACCACAATACGAATATCTGAAATGAGAAATCCTCACAATAATATCGAGTTGTTGCTCTAGAAGCATTGCTTGTACTGACTGTCCCTTGTCTATACGCTGCTGAAGTGTCACCCTATTGCCAAATAAGTCCTTCTCCGAGCTTCAGTTTTACTTGGCGAAGGATGCATAGCAGCTACACATGGACAATGCCTCTTCCGTTTACCTCAAGAGCCCATCTATATAAACTTAGAGGGTGTCCAATTTCTATGTCAATATGCTCACTACTCAGCCCATCTACAAATATCAAAACAAAACAACTCAACCGTCTACACAATGAGACCTTCTCTTGCCCTCCTTGGCTTGATTGCCGCTCCAGCGCTCTGCACGCCCTTGGACGCTGAGCTCGCCGCTGCCGAAGCCGAATGCGGCCCCCTCGGCGTCCAGGAATGGGACCTGAATGACCTCCCAGAGGGCACAGACATCACTGCACTTCGCAAGTGCAAAGAACACCCTGCCGACTTTGATATTAGCAGCTCCCTCGAAAACACTTCTGCAATGCCCGAACTCCTCGAAAGCTCCACGGGGGAAGCGTTCAACCCCGATGAGATCCCCGAGGATACTAGCCCCCGAGAGTCAACCGGGCTGGAGGCCAGACAAAAGTGGTCAGGCGGCGAGTTCTGCCCGGGTACGACTGGTCGTGGAACTGGCGCGGACTATGATTATGGATGCACAAAGGGCTGGTGCTGGAGAAACTGCAATGTTCATCTCGAGCAAGTTCTGCAGCCATGGCACCACAAGCCATGGTGTTGGTTGGCGTACAACGGCGGCAATGGAAAATGGACGCCGTGTGGTCGCTGGCAGGATTGCGAGTGGTCTTATAATAATAAGAACGCCAGGTGTGGAAAGGCCCAGAAGGGCAAGCCGTGCAAGGCTTGTGGTTGCGGGTGCACATAGTACCTACATATAGACGGATCATTAGCAGAGTTAGTAAATGATCCCAGTGCTTTAACTCATAGTTTTCTTCTGGTCCACGCGTCACCTTGCTCCTGCTCACACTCCATACTTATCCATCTATATCAATGCTTTTTATGCCTTCCGCAATGATTCGTGGGCGATTGCATACCGATCTGTTCTGTAGACTGTACTGTCCTAGTGTGAGAGAATTTGAGTCGTATAACAATTCTATTGTAGTGTCCTCCCTAGATAACTCAGCTCTAGACAGTTCACAAGCTGGCAGCTATGATGATTCAGCAAGCCCGGGAAATAGGCCGAGATTTGCGGGCGGTTCACTTGCCAGGAAGAAAGATATCTTCGCTTTGTCTGTGCCCGCTCTTATCTCCCTCGGATTGAACCTCCGATCGTGGTCGCTCCTTCAACCACTACTGTTGCAATGCCTCGTTACCTTTGCCTGTAAGCCAAAAAGGGCATATGCTTCTTATGTCACTGATTACGGGAGGAGAAGATATTCCAGAAACTGAGACATCTCTTTCGATAACATACTCTAGTAGTTGAAGACATAGCCAACAATTGAAACCATTTAAGAAAGTCATGGAGAAGGCATAGGCTCGGATTTCTTTCAGCGTCGTCCAGTGAGTTTATTGATAACGATATCTCCAACCAGACATGTTACTTACCATCGCTGAGACCATCCCCATCCGTGCATGATAGGGTTTAGTCAACTGCATCGATGCCCAACTCTCTATTAGATAAGAGCAGATACGAATCTGGATTTCAATAGCGCATAATCGTGTCACGCGCAGAAAACTTAGCTAGATATGGGTGGCTCTCAGGATTGTGGACAAATTTGGAATAGTTTCAGACATGAAGCTTGTTTGCCCGGCTTCAACTCCGTAGATGCCGCCTCGGATCATCATGGCTTCACTGGCCAGGCCAAGTCCAAGGCGAGCTCATAATTGATTCCTGAATCAATTGCTGTGACATTTACAGCTTGTAGTACTTTTAGTATTTTGCTTCATCGCCATATATATATGAGTAGCTTTTCTGAACAGGCACCGTCGGATTTCAGCATCTATCCGCGGCCGCCGGCTGAGCTCATCGGGGAGGTGGCGTGAGGGTTGCCCGATCACGTGAGTGATCATGCACAATGTGTCGTTCGAATAACTATTAGAGAATTAATTCAAGGCCTCGATTTGGATATGTATGAGCGAGACGTGTTCCCAATGAGAGGTCATGGGGATAGGGAAGGGGTGTCCAGGTGACTCTTGATAGGGCTGCTTCACCGATTCACAGCAAAGCAACACTCGGCAGGTACGGACCCGCCCAGCATCCTGTCACAGGTCTCGTGGAGTTTATCTTATGTGTTTATATAGATTGGGAACAGCCATTCGTGCATCTAGCGTATAAATTGGTGTGATAAGCGAGCTCGTATCATCCGATCCCTGTATCACTGTAGTTCTCATGGAGATAACCAGGCTGGGCTAGACCTCCCGGAACTCAGAGTTGCGGAGCTCAGGCGGGAGCTAGGGTAGCGCCTGTCATTGAAACACATCACGTAGATGTAATAGATATAAAGGGATAACCTCTTCTCTTCGGGACACCATTGCTCCTATAGCCATATCCAGCATCAAACATTAGATCCAACACTAAAGTCCAGCGGTACTTCCACCAACTTCCTAAACACATCAAAACATATCCCTAGCAAATTCGACGTACACGAGCCAAAATGCCTGCCGTTATTCAAGTTATGCCCGCACCTATCGTGCGTAAAGCACCACCCAAGGTAGTTGGACCCACGAACGCCAACCCTATTCGACCTACCAAGAAGCTTCCTCAATACATGATCAAGGAAGGTCTAGCACGTCAGCCTATCCAATTTGATGCTATGAAGCACCTCAACTTCAAGAAACCCTCTAAGCTTTATACCATGGAAGAAATCGGTCTTGCCGGAGAGGGTATATCCAACACCGCTGCCTCAGAACCCTTTAGCCTCTTTACCCCAGAAGCAATCAAGCAGATGCGAGCCGAGATCTTCAGCCCCGAGGTTCTTGAAAATAATCAGTTTGCTTCCGCTTTCGCTTCCAACATGATCCGTGGCTACGGTCCCAAGTAAGTGTGCAATCTCATGTAGCTTAGTTCCGGCGATAGCTACTTACTTATACTGATACCATCAAGGCTCGCCCCTTTTATTTTCGATGCCTATAACAGTCCCGAATTTCTCCGTGTTATATCTGATCTTGCTGGTCTTGATCTTGTACCCGCATCAGATTGGGAGACTGGCCATACCAATGTTTGGTTTGAGGATGGCCAGGTTGATGCCAACCGCACTGAGAAATCTGCGTTCTCCTGGCATCGTGATAGCTTCCCATTTGTTTGTGTGACGATGCTTTCCGACTGCACTGGGATGACCGGAGGCGAAACAGCCATGCGCATGGGCACTGGTGGTATTATGAAGGTTCGTGGCCCCAGCATGGGAACCTCATGTATCATGCAAGGTCGTTACATCGAGCACGCTGCTCTCACTGCCGAGGGAATCCCCGAACGTATCGCCATCGTCACAGCATTTCGCTCCAAGGACCCCCTCGTTACCGACGAGCTCATCCTTACTGGTTCCCGTCCCATCAGCCATAAGGAGGACCTCTACTACCAGTACTCAAAGTACAGGTTGGATGTCATTGAGGCTCGCTCTCGCCACCAATTCAAGAAGATTATGGAGCATAAGCGATACGGCCGTGATTTTGATGCCGATGAGATGAAACAGTGGCTCGCCCAGCAAAGGGATTTCATTGACGCCTGGATCGGGGAGCTTATCTAAGTTGGGTTAACGACGGGAATCTTTGATATTGATAGCGACATATCTGATGATAAAAATTAGCAAAATCTGGCCGTGATACCTTTTATAATTGTTCTTCCCTACAATTTGCCCGTGTATATCATGTGGAATCAAAACCTTTAAGTATTCTTTGACTTATGTTACTCTTTTCCCTTATAGGATCTAAGGTTATCAACTCACCGCAATATTCTATGGAGTTTATTCCGGACTCTCTGTTCTTACACTTCTCAAGGCTCAGTATATGGCCTCGAAAATATCTCTGTGGCGTGGCCAAGTTAATTGATTTATTCCACTACTTGAATGGACCTGCGTGCTAGTCTAATAACGTGTTTTAATTCTGGGTGATCATGCTGCCTAGAAGGAATCTCATGTTCTCTGGACCAGATCGCTTTAAGTTTTGAAGACCATATGACCAGAAGATCAATCTATGTAATTTGAAACCGGATATGCCGGCGGCTCCTTAGTTCATTTCTTTTTCTCTGTGACTAGATCCGTAAGCCAAGTGAGGGATCGAGTATCACTTCCACATTGCCTTTAACAACCCCAGCACTTCCTTATTCGAGATGTTGATTGCCTCGGTTCAGCCATCCCACCGACTTTTAACCGTCTAAACTCTCCCCTCTTGCTTACCTATTATGACACCGCGTAAGCTTCCGTTGTCGGAGCTCTTCCATCCCATGATCTCACCTACACAGGTTAAAAGCACACCGCTACCATTCTAAGCAAAGTCTAAGACTGCACTACACTTTCTACCAAAGTTCCAAAAATGAGCTCGTTTCAGATTCGCTCACTGGCCGTGCTCATGCTGGGCGTTGCCTGTGCTCGTTCTGGTACCTCAGAACATCACCTCCAGCTCACAGCAGTCGTATCGGACAAGGACCAAAATGCCGCGTTTGAATGCTGGGAATTTTCCACTGCCTTTACTGAATATCCGACTGTGGGCTCGGCCGTCAATGGCCTTGCAGACGTGTCCAATATCTCATATGTCGTCCTACCACCCAGATCTGGAGAGGGCCTTCACAAACCACCCCATCCGATGTGAGTACTCCCCTACCCAAGCAGCTATCTATCCGGGAGCAATCACTAATTTCGGTTGAGGTTCTTCGCCTTGCTCTCGGGATCAGCCCACATCACCCTGCCAGAGGGCGATGACGAGTTATGGATTAGAGACGGCGAAAATGGGCTGATAGTAGCTGTTGATACTGTGGGAGTTGGCCATTACACCGAGTACCCATCGGATACTCCGGCAATTGCGTTGCAAATCCCATTCAAGGATGGCGTGGCACCTACTCACCAGGTTATAAAGCATGGACCGTGTAGCACGACGGCTTCAGACAGCAAGGAGGAGCTCACTCTCCCAGGAGATTTTGAGGAACTCAAATAAGTCTACATACAGTCATGGGCCCATATTCTTCTGTCTTTGGACCCTGTTATCGGGAAGGTAGCGTAACTCACAAAAGTGCTTGGCCCCAAATGTGCGTCTAAGAATCAACCTCTCTCTTGAGACATCAGTAGTTCTTCCTTACTCCTGTCGTAAAGAATCGAGCTATTGGTGTTTGCGGAGTCTTTGGTTGAAGAGCAAACAGATTTCTATCTATATCTTCTCAAAATAAATCTTTTGAACCATCAGGAAGGCGAAAGAGCTCTTGTACAAGGAAACATTGCCCAGTCCATACAAACAACCTTTGTATGATACTAATTGACAGCTGAGTATACTTATTTTAGACATTTAGCCTTAAGTCCATTATTAACCGCTAGTGGGACTGTCAAAGCGCTGCATAATGCACGTCAACAAGCAGTCGTTCTTAAATGCTTATTCGTAGGGTAACCCAATTTCCAAGTTCACGGCTCAACTTAAAGCTAATACCGCCATGATTCATAATTCCCATATGAACTACGTATCTTCTCCGGAGTAAAAATATGTTTATTAGAAAAATTAGTAGGAGCTTACAGCAGGACTGGGCGGTCGGTTATGTGTGTCCACGTCACGCGCATAAATGCTGCCTGCAGACGTGGAGAATCCTATTCATGCTCTCCGAGGCAGCCAATTATTCCCTGATTTTAACTGGAAGCGAGATTCATGAGTTACTATGTATTATGCCTGCGGCTTTTAAGCAAGTTGATATTTTTCTGTGTTCTCAATCCTTTCGTCATCCGCCCAATCGCTCATTGCTCGTCCTCATTGCGGCTGCCGTCGGTTCTTCCACGAGTCCAAAATGGAGAACCAAGTGTTTGATAGCTTTCTGGAGCACTGCCAAGAGTTTCCTGAGGCTTCGACTGGCCTCGATATTTTCAATTACACGGTTTGTGCTACGGCTTCTACTATCTCCCCTCCGTATCGCTCCTCCAGTTCTGGCTCTAAGCGCAACATAATCTAGGACCCAGTGTACAACACGTGTGAGGGGTATGAGTTGTTTTCGAAGAATGTATCGGAGTTCTTATACCGTCGAGTAAGCTTTGAGATATCACGGCGGTAATGTGGTTTGGTCGCGCTAAATAGCTGAATGCACGATAGGGAGCATTTAAACCACCAGTTCATTTGGGCGATAATGTGAAATGCATTGGCGGTCTTAGACTGATGTAAGATCCACCTTTGCATTCGGCGTCTTGAAGTGGCGCGTGATCACTCACCGAGGTACATCAGAATACAGACGAATGAGGTTCACCTTGACACACCTACCAGTCGGGCAATATTCCTTCCTAGACAGCTCTATAGGGAGATGTTCAATGCATTTCATCTGAACAAGAGAAGTGTCGATGCAGGCTCTATAGCTGGTTCATCATTTTGGGCTGCCGAAGACGGAATTGATGGTGATTCTTATCTGGGTAAGTGTTCTATTCCCGTTCGCTGGTCAGACAATGTCGAGAAATATTAAGCTTAACAGACACATACCTAAAGCTTTGACCCATCGCCAGTCATTTGAAGACGATAATGGAGAGCCCCAGGTCTGTGAGATGATACTGTCATACTCTTTCCAAACTAAACTCACTTGCGGATACCTCAGGGGGTCACCAAAGTCCAAATTATCAGAAGTAGTCGCCCAGATAAGAGCTTTACCACAGCAGATGCTCCATCCCATCTCGCTTCCGGTTCTTTTAACATCTTATCAATTGACTCCGCATAGGACACAATCTTACTATGACGCCCGTACGCGCCTCGAGCAACTTGAACACCACGTTGCTCAGTGTCAGGAAGCAGGCTCTAGTGGCGAAGTGATGCTGCTTTCCATGCCATTTGACATAGATGCTCTAGTTCGGGAGATGGCCGAATGCTACAGTGACACAAGGTCAAATACTACAAAGGATTACGGGGTGGTCCTGGAGGGGATTGAAGAAGCACTGGATACATTCTGGGACATGTGTTCGGTGTTTGATGTTAACGAGACGACCGATCAAGAGGATTCAAGTCGCGAAGCGATTGAAAAAATCCACAGAAAGCTTGTCTCAACTGTGCATTTTTTCGCCATGAAGTTGGAAGGGCTGGAAAGCTTCGTCGCTGATACTCAAAGCAGGCTGAAGATTCAGCGAAAGATGGTAAAGCAAACCAAAACAAGCAGTACGTTGAGAAAACATGACACTTTCTCTAACTTCAAGAGCATAGATCAAAACGATTATCTCCCAGAGAAATACGAAGTTGGTTGATAATCTTGCTGCAGAACGACGCAATGGAGGCTTCATCGATCAGAACTGGAACAAAACTCCGGTGACAAAATTACCGGCAGTGTTCGGGTCTGGCTATATGTTCGTATTTGTTGGTGTTCTCTCTTTTGCTTTCTTGGCTATTAAATTAGTTAATCTCTTGTTCAATTGGCTCCTATCCGTGCCTCTTAGGCTTAAGAGTGAAGGAGACCTTGAGGGGCAATATGAGGGCCCCAGCATGCGGCCAGTGGACATCATTGTATATATTTTGGCTCTCGTCCCAATGGCGGTTTTCGTCTCTCTTCTATATAAATCTGGGAGGAAAAAGGGAGCTACGATCAAGGAATGGGGCATGGAGGAGTCGCAAGACGGAAGCAAAAAAGGGTCTCTCCCTATCAACGGCGAGTTACAGAAATAAGGTACGCTCGATAGGACACTCTCCAGTTGTTCATACAGGGAGCCAATATTTCAACAAGCCGTCAGGTTAGATAATATGGCCAAGCTGAATTGATATGACTTTGATTTGAGGGCCTAAGGCGGCTTGCATCATTGGGCCGTAGATAGCCGAGTCGTCCAAAACGCGCAGGTCTTCCACTGGTCAAAGTGTCCCTTGAAGCCGATGACGCACCAAGTCAACAACCTCAAGGGCGTCGGTGTGGATCATATCCGAGCACCGATCCCCGAACCGAGTGGAGGCCCTGTCAAGAGGAGAGCAGAGTAAACCAACCAGCCAATGAATGATTCCTCGTCAGAGCAATCTTCTTCTAAATGTGAGAGGCATTAGATTGACTCCACGGAAGAGGAAATGTCCTCAGCCGCCCATCTTGGCTCGTAATTTCTTTCAACAGGTCCATGATATCAGAATTCCAGCGGAGGCAAAAGCACGCCTTTCAAGCCCGGCAGCCGGCATGCAATGCTACACTCCGCCCATCGGCTTTCCTCCATCCCAGGATCGCTTCCCAACTACATGGGGGATGATTTGAACCGAAATATTTACCCCAGGTTGTTCCACATCCGCCACGGCACCATCATCGTGGCCATATTATGATCTCTACTAGGTTTCTCCTTCACGAGTAATCGAACCGAGGGGAAGCTAAACGGAGTGGACTTGGTGGAGCATCAAATCAGCACGCACCATACACGAGAGCGGCTTTTTTCGATGCAATTCTCCATCGCCATACCGCGAATGACTTCTCGAACGAGACCCTGACCATGGTGTCAAGGAAGCCGGGCACTCCGAGAAAGCTCCCGGCTTGCGACCCGTGCCGGGCTGCCAAACTCGCCTGCGACCATTCTAGGCCAGTCTGCACCCGTTGCCGCGACTCGAACCGCACGACGGAATGCACATATCGGCTACTGCCTTTCAAGAAGAAGAAACGACCCATAGGCGAAGAAGAATACTCACCGAACAAAAGATCCCAACAAGAGTCGCCACAAAGTACGGCGAGAGCTGTAGAATCAGATTTACCTGTTGATCCAATGATCACAAAGGCACACAAATACCCCAACCCTGGATATCTGGGCTCGTTCAGCCATACAACCCTATTCAACAACCTTCCTGGGAGGACTCACAATCCCAGTCTCGGTGTAGACGGAGCGCCATACGATCCTCACCAGTCTCGTCCCATAGCCGCCGCGCCAGAGTCCAACATTGCCCGCGGAGCGAGCTTGTTGGAGCAACTAGGCCGGACGTTTTCCCTCTCCCTATGTGAGAAGCTAGTTCGACGGTGGCTATCAAAGGGCTCCAATTTGGCACTTGCTGGGGTTTTTACAGATGATTGCGCCAAGACCATTCAACATATTTTCCCTGAGGGGAATAGCAGTCATGCACCTGACTTCATGGCCATATCCAAGAGTCTGTTCTCGCATACTTCCCGTCCTTTGCGTGTAGGCTCTGATACCACGCTGCAAGGCTTCACTTCCCAATTTTCTCATAACAATGCACGGTGGGAGACTCTCGGACTTTTCTTTGCTGCCGTATCCAGATCTACAGTCGATATCTCGTCAATCGAATCCTTCTTTGAGTCGGAAACGGAGAGACGAAATCTTCAACGCCTGAGTATGGCCTTTGCTGATAGCTGTCTCGACATTGCTATCTCGTTGGACTGTCTCAATGATCTGCAACTTTTTCTGCAGTACGAGAATTTTATCTCCCATTCTTTCGTAGACGGTGATCAAAGTAAGTGGCTCGAAACACATTTAGGTTCGCGGTGTGCACTTTGAAGCTCACATACCTCGCAAATCAGGTTATCACACATGGAAAGCGCTGGGGGACGTGATAAGCTCGCTCTTTGCGCTGGGTTACCACCAGCAGCAGGAGGGCAACAGTCCAGCCACTCCCGCGTTCCTCGCTGAGCTGCGCGGCGCTTACTTTGCAAGAGCTTACTCTGCAGACAAGAACATCTCCATCTTCCTCGGCAGACCTCCGCGAATCCATAGGAGATATTGTCGGTTCAGGCTCCCAGGTTTCGGGGACCATCAGTGGAAAATGGATCTACCATTTGACTACTTGGTCGATACTCAATGGTCAGCATTATGCGCCATCCTTAAGGAAGAGATTCTAGATCTATTCGAGGCCGATGATAATCCAGGTCGCGCCCATAGAGCGAGGTGAGTGCATTTGACGGATCCATTCTTCTGTGTGCAAGCTTGTGGCATGTTTTCGATAGAGTTTCAAGTTGACAGCCGGTTAGCTTATTGGAAGCCCGAGCAAAAGAGCAATGGTCGGCCTTGCCAGAGCATTTTCGCCTAGAGACCCCCCTCAGACTTTGCAACCGTCAACCGATAATCCGTGACTTCATGGTCAGTGCCAGGCTAAATCATCTGCACATTTTGTTTTTACTTCGGCTTGCCTTGTCCAGACAAGCTCCTGATTCAGACAAGGAGTTGGTTTCCATATCTGTTGAGATACTCGGTCTTGTCGTGGATGCCATCATTCAAAAGGACCAGCTTGTGAACTCGGGTACATCTCTGGTCTGGAAGGTGAGCATATGCATTCGGATCCATTAACTCGCATTTTCATGCCTAACTCACATGTTTTTTTTTTCAAGATTGCGTACTATGGGCTTTCTGCCGCGGGAGTCATTTGCTTATGGTTACTAAATCGCATGTCAACTACCCGACAGAGCAATCACATCAACATCTCCAAAGCTGTACAGCACCTTGGTGTCCTTGTAACGGAGATGGAAACAGGTATCCTCGTGCGCACCGACGACCCAAACTACAGACTATTAGCGAGTGCTTCCCAAACTATTGACAGCCTAATCAGTCGCTTATTGATGGGAGGAATACCTTCTCAGCCGACTATTCCTCCAGCTGCAAGATTTGTCTCTTCAATTCTGAACTCACAGGAACAAGAGACTTGGAATGGTTGGGAGAGCCATTCGCTGCAGGATTTCGAGGTTGATTTTTGGGGTAATTTGGCTGAACATCCTTTTCTCACAAACCCTGAAACGATACCTTGAGTGAAAAGACAAATGTTTGCTTTTCCAATACACCGATCTCCGACCACGTGCACAAGTGAGCAAGTGAAAAGGGTTTCAGCCATTTAAGTGGATAAATTTTCGGTTGTCTTTGCGTAATTGAATTTACGGTGTGCATGGAACATGAGTTAATATCACTCGGTTTTTATCTACATGTGGGCGATTACTTGAAACCAGGCCAGCTGATTGGCAAACTTTCTTCCAACTGTCTAATCTAACAAACTTGGTTAAATCTTAATTTGTGTGCAATTTTCGAGGCCATTTGAAGCAAAACACGACTTGGAAATCCAATTTCAAGCTCAAACGCTGGGTAATTATTGAGAAATATATAGCACACGATATCGTTATAAACAAATTGGACGGCAACTAGGGTAGAAAGTTAATAATAACTATTAGACTACTAAATTCTGAGAGTGAGATCATAAAGCATATTAATGATAAAGGTCAATGTTCAGTAAACGCACGGTGGGACGTTACATCATACAACACTTCACACATGGTTACACAAGCAGCTCAAACAGTTCGAGTACCTGCATCCAATTCGCAACTCGAGTTAAACTTCCGCCAGATGCTGACGAGTACATGTTAGACAGGTAATCAGTATCGCATAATCCCCATGATGCCCGTAAGCTAACGTTTAGATGCAACCCAATCTCGAAATTCTTGGTATCAACAAACCTCCATGTTTTGTCGCTTGGGTCAAGGAAACCAAGACACCTCTTCTCTCAGAATTTCATATCTTATCCAAGGACAAAGATCCATGATGCTTAAATCTAGACAATGATCAGTTGAATTCCTGCGTACCTAGTGTTTGGCACTTCAAGTAGCCTTTGTGTTTATGACGCGTGGTGGATGAGTATTGTGACCGTGAATCACTGATGAAATTTCATCCCACCCAATCAATTACGAGTCTTGTTTGTTTGCTGAGTCATTGCGAGTTCGACATTCATCCTTTGTGTCAATGAAGTCTCCCTAGAACCAGCCCTAAGAACCTGTCCACCTTCAGGGCACAACAACTCTCTTCCATCTCCCACCACTCGCCCGAAGCCTCACTACAATTCTCCTTTCATCTACATCCCCACTTGCTTCCTCGGAAAAATTTTCATCACTTTTCTCATCTAATTCACATCACATCACACACTTGCTATCTCTTTATTCTCATCATCATGCCCTCTCCAAGAGCAAGAGCCTCGCCGTGCAACACCAGAGTCAACCACGTAAGAATTTATGCCTCTATCATCTTTCCAGCTCTCTTCTCATCACTTCTACCTTTTTGCACCGTTCTCCATTCGGCTTCGCTGACAAGTTCACCTTGAAGGGAGAACCAGATGAGGGACGCGAGTAGGGCTCGTCATCCCCAGCTGGTCCATCCGAAGGTTCTCTCCTGATCGACCCTGCAGTTCTGGGATACGGCGGGGGTTACTACGACTACGACGACTACGACTACGATGCGGATGGGTATGATAGTGACAACGGCTCCTGCTACAGTGATGACTCTTGGAGCGATACAGATTCTCTCTCCTCCAGCGAGGCCACGGACGAGGAGTACCTAGGTGGAGGCGAACCTTATCAAGGCACATTCGTGGCTACAGTTGTTCCGTACGGCCAAGCACTCGCAAACGCAAGCCTCGACGTCATGGAGGGAGTCAACTTCTCTGCTCCCGAGAACACAGCCTTCGAGATTGTCATTGTCGACGATGACGAAGGCTTCGACGACCACCTGGAGACTCTCGACCTCGCCGTCTTCGTCTCTGAAGAGTCACTCATGGAGGAGCCTGTCCACCTCGACACCACAGAGTACTGGGCTTCCTATGGCTCAGGTGATCTAGACAGCGACGGAGACGAGTCTTGCATCTCTCGAAGCGACTTCGCCAACATTCTCTCCGAGCAGAATTTTGTCTCCGTTGACCAGGAGGATGACGACATGGACTTATTCGACGCGTACACCTCAGACAACGATACACCCATGGGCACCTCATATGGCACACGGGAAGATGGTGTGGAGTATGCCGACGTGCCAATCCTCGTCGATACTCCTATCGCGGGCAACCGGAGCAACGAGAGCAACGAGAGATCAGGAGATAACGTGTTGAAGCGCAAACTTGAGATCGAGAGTGGCGATGAAGGAGAGCTAGCCAGACAGAAGAGCTTCTCCTCTGTAGAGTCTTGGTAAAGCACAAGTGAATCTCGGGAAGAGAGATCGATCCTCCATACTTTTGTGTTAAGAAGCCGGTTAATAGGTTGATGATCTGATCATACGACGGATAAAGTTGCAGATGTGTTAGAGTACAAAAGAACCGCCGCGATCTGGGATCAAGATGGCTAGATGATGACTAGACGGAGGTTTATGTGAACTAGATTGATAGAAACAGAAATCAAAGCAAGTTTGAATCTTCGGCCTTCAGGGGTCATTTGAGTTTCTCTCAAGACAAATCTACTGTTGTTGCTTCTACTTCTGGCTTCCTATTAGATGATTACTTCACTCGACCATGCGAGCCATGGTCGGGTACTTCGCTCTTCTACTGGCAGACGCGTAGCAGGAGAAGCTACATAAACAAAATCCACGTCTTAACCACTGGCACGCGTTCTGCCCGAGTAGCACCACAAGTCAAAGTCGAGTATGGAAACACGGCTGTAGGGTAGTGAGCTGACCGAGATGTAGCTATTGGTCAACTGTTGTGCTGTGGCTCGTGATAGCTTCAGGGGACAAAAGCTGAATCTACCCTCACATCCGGTTATCGAAGTAAGAGTATCTTGATAGCAGCTGCCGGACCAGAGCAGCACCAATCCCCAGTCCAGGATAGGAATCTGGCGTATACGATATTGATTGTCTAGGAAATTCGTTGACAGGGTATACACATGGGACCGGCTCCCACCGTTTCAGATTCACGAACTACCCAGTTCCTCATCCATGAATGCCATCAAGGATCGCGGCTTTTATCCACGCGCTCGCTGTCCAGGTTCTGCGGTGCATTCATGTACGTGAATCTTTCGCCACAGGAATGATGCTGATTCCTCCGGAAATCCAAACACAGATATTCTCGCCTCTGATCTGCAACGAATGCCCCCGGACTTGTGATGCCCAATACAAGGCACTCCACGCGCTGTGCATTATCGAACTATCTATCGCATCGCCTAGCCTCTGCAGTACCATACTATCTTATACTCAATAAAAGACAACAATAGAACGTGAAGCTATCAGAGCCCTTGTTCGCCACTCCAAACCGCGCTCGGCGCGTGCTGAGTTTAACCTTGTCGGATCCCGTCTTGCAGGAAGTGGTACCCGGTCATAAGCAGCTTTTTCGCAAATAGGCTACTCCTCCTATCTCTCCAGGATTCAGGCACTGTCTACGGAGGGGCGGCCCAGCGTGTGGATGCAGCCATCTATATTTTGTCTGTGTGTCTAATGATTCTCCTTGGATCTTCAACAGCGACGTATTTAGATCTGCACTGAGAGAGCATGGAAAAGGCTCGTCGAGTGAGAGCTGAGAAGGAATTTTCACAGGATTTATTTCTTTGATGTTGGAGAGATGTATAATGACGATGTTCTAGGATCGCTCTGGCAGCTGAAGTGCCTCGAAAAGCTCGAGATCAGCGCGTCATGTCTTGAGATCTACGGGAATGGTACACAACGGTGCACTACATGAGTTTGAAGGAAGAAACTACGAGCATGTACGCGGTTTATGTGATCTGCAGCTCTACGTCATGATATACGATACAAGTAGACTTATGCATGTGTTGCAAAGCATCTAGCAAGAAAATTGACACCTATGATCAGTATTTTCCAGCTGTATTTTTCACCACTTATAGGTACTGACAGGCCCCAAAAGGCCCTACAAGGCATAGATCCTTGCCTCCGGAAGAGCCGAAATCAGGCTCACCACGAGGCCAGGATGGGGAATCTAAGCCCTACCTCGTTGTCTCCAAAGCGGTATTCGGCTGCAATTAATCTAGGTTACAGATAAATAAGTTCGACACAGACTTTGTTTCCATGGGCTTCGGGCTGCATTCGTTGCTGCACTAGGAAGGACGTATATAAGGCCATCCTAGCTGTCACATCTGTTTTGGAACATTTACAAAGGTAGACATCTTTCATCGCCTTAAAAGAGGAATCCATCAGCCTAGACGGGATGTGGAGGAGGCTTGTCCACCTCTCTTACAGGCATTATCCTGTGAGCGCGGGATTGCACTAATTAATACCCATGGGCTGAATCAGAAACTACTAATGACGCCAAAATGCTACACTAACCTACTATGTATTCCCCCTACATGAGGCTGGTTCTGCTGGCGATCTGGACTCCAGAGTCCAGCCCAGTAAAACTTCTAGCCTTCAGCTCCGGTCAGCATCCCCTGGGAAGAGACGCCACAGCGTAAGCCCTTATTAATGCAGGTGGAATTTCATTATACGGAACCTGCAGAAGAGCAGGCTCAACGGGTCCGCGAGTATCGATAATTGGTGGAGATGGCAAGGGAGGGTAGTATCGAAAGCAGCAGCATTTTTCATAGCAGGGAATGGCTTAATTTAGAGCTCGCAGCTGAGGCCTGATCGTTCCAAAAGCATCCAGACGAGTGGAAGATGAAACAGCCTCGCCGATCTACAGCGTCCGCAAATACGGCACACCTCACGTAATAGTGCGAAGGAAGAGTGACATCGCCACGGTCCACCTCAGTGCCTTAGCCTGGATTTGTTTCAGCCCAGCTGACGGTGCAGGCTGCGTCTGCCATTGGGGGAGGAAACTTATTAGCCACATTCGTGCTTGAAGTGAAGCGAGATGAGTTGGCGGGCGGCCTTCCCAATGAAGGCTCTCAATTGGCTCTGAGGGCTTGCTTATGCACAGCTCGACTAGTGTTCTTTTTGGAGTTAAGTCTGTATCCAATTTCGGTGCCGATAGGAGCCTTCCGCTCGGTAATCAGACATTTATGCGGCCAGTCAGGGCTGAGCGTGCTGATCAGCATCGCGAGCACGAGTCCAGACTGCAGCAGAGACGGCAGTTTCCATTGGGAAAGTCCAATGTGACAAGGCTTGGCAACGGCAGAGTATTCCAGCCGAAGGAGCAGAAATTAGAACAGCCCGCTTAAAGAATGGCGTGAGCCGTTCTGTCCACTTATCAAGGCGGGCGGCAGTCACTTGGACAGGGGCCCCATGCTCTGAGTGACCTAGACGACATTGGTCCTATTCCTACGTTTCAAGTTGGACCAGAGGGCACAATGTATATACATGGAGGTGGGAGATCCGCGCGCCTTCGACGTGCCTTCGCCTTCGCCCCCTACTGCGTTTTCTTCTCTCACCACTGCGTCTGAGTAGCTGTTTGGAGAAAGCTTCGCATGCAGCTCGCGTGCCGCTGCCATCATGTCTCGCTATGTAAGTTGGCTCAATGAACTCGTTCATGCCAGTATTTTGCTAACATGTCTCGAACGAACTCATAGCCTGATGATGCGCCAGAGGTCGCCGACCACTCGTACCCCGAAACATACACGCACATGCAAGCGGCCCATATCAATCAGCAGCATTACCAAAGCCCTTCGACAGCGCCGTCAGAAACGCCGACTACGGTCTATTCCCAGTACGCAAAGCATGACAATGATATCATCTATGGGCAAGAGCACAAAGAGGTCCTTCGAGGGGGCGGCGGCATCCCCGGCACTCAGGAGCAAAAGAAGATTTTCGGACTCCCCATCCTCGTCTTCATCTTGTCGGTCATTGTTGCAATCATGGGCATCGTCATAATCGGTCTGGCAGCTGGCCTTGGCATCGCGACACACAACTACCAACAGGCCAACACCAACCTCGACGCAGCCAACGCCAACCTTTCAGCAGCCACAGCCAATCTCTCAGCGGCCAAATTTGTCACAAGCTACTCCAACCTAACGAATGGATGCTCAGACAGAGCCACGAGTGTAACAGGCACAAAATACTCGACACATTGTCAGTATATCCCCCACGTGCTTGAATCATATCAAATATTCCGACCGTTTTACTAACTCATATCGTGAAGCCTATGACTTTGCGGAATACACAATGTACTGCAACAAAGACAGCCCGGAGGGCCCAATCTTCTCACTCTTTTCTGGCAGCTTTAACAGCTGCATGGAGGCATGCACGACCTGGAACAAGTACCTCGATGAGAAGAACTACACATCAAAAGCCTGCACAACCGCCACCTACATTCCTTACTGGACCAACATCTTGATGGCTCTCGGCAATTCAGCACCTGGTGACTGCTACCTCAAGGCCGGCACCGCCAACCTGAAGAACTTCACGTCTTCGGGCCCCGAGATGGAGGTCCATGTTGCCGTCCACGCCTAATCTATGACGTGGTCGCGTGCAATGAGAGTATTAGGATTAGAAAAATTAATAATTAACGAAAACTTCGCCGAGAGCCGATACCCTTCTTTTCCTGTCATGTAACTTATATCTAGACCAATACACTCCATACTATTTCCTTGCTATTCCGCCTCGGAGATTCCAGTAGTGCCCCGAATGTACGACTTGGTGATTAAAAACGCGTATCGTTTTGAATATGTACCAAACAGGAAACAATACCTCGCATAGCTTGTTCATTTCTCACACAAGGCTCGCATAATACTTTTAACAATACATATTTCTCACTAGCAACATCTGGAATAAGTATACAGAAATCATCATATTCGCGGCTGTTAATCCCTTTCGGCATGGGCTAGGTTGATAAGAGCAATCTCTTCCAGTACCATCCCATCTGATTGTACGTTTCTTCTTATCACAATTGTTCAGATCATCAATAAGGGTAAGGCTCTTCACTGATCCTTTCAAATCCCATACGATGAAGCCATAGAATATTGCTTCCCCATTAGGAAAGATCTGAAAAGGGTCACAACAGGATCCTTTGCCGTGGTATGGAGGGTTAGGGATGTGAAAAGAAAGCAGGGTGCTCTTTTGGTCGGTTGGACACTGCAATAACAGAAGCGGCCAAGGTCCGTAATATGAAACTTACAGCAGAAGTATTTCTCCTCATCTCAATTCACGGTAGATTTTCAAACATTCGGTTTTCTTTTTGGGTTTTTTTTCTCTCACTCAAGATAATAATACTGCAAGTTCGTCATGGAAATCTTCCCGATGCCTACTTTGAACTCAAGCAAGCTTCGCCAAGTCTCATCAGATACCGGATGTTGAATCCGGTACGAGACCTAAAAACCAAATAAAGCTTGATCCAAGATCATTATCTCACCAAAGAAATTTTTCCTCCTCGAAATTCTTTTTCATCGCAATCTAACCCCCCTTCCCCTCCAACCTTGTTCTCCATGCCAAGTTCTTCTCAAGCACAGATACTCCCTCCAAGTTGTTTCTGCAAGATGTTCTGAACGCAAGGATACATGTGAACCTGTTCCAGAAGACGCTGCCTCTGTACCGCAAGATCCAGACAATTATACCGGAAATGTAGATTCCACAAGAAAGACGAGAAACTATGAAATTTCAAATCGGAAGTGCCATGTCGGTAGAACTCAGCTTCATCGAGCCTGCTGTCCTCTTTCAGGAACAGCGCCAGAATTTCCGCACATAAGAACAGCCCAATGGGTCTCTGGCCCTCGCCCAATCTGCTGAGTATGATGCAATTCCTCAACTGCATCTCCGCATCGTCGAGTTGATCCATGGCCCAGAGGCCGAGGCCGAATTTAGAGCGTACTATGATCTCAGCGCTCAGCTCTGTGCTGTGTGCGAACCTCAAAATAGCCCACAGATGCGGGAAATACTCCTCCCACGAACTGGTCGTTGGTGGTGGCAGCCTTGCGGCAAGCTTGATCATCGTTGTATTGACCACTTGGACCTTCTCGTTTTCATTGTTCAGCCAGACTCGCAAAGAAAGTTGCACAATCGGATCAATCCGAATTGAGCTGGATGGGCCCTCCTCCCCTGGGAGTATAAAGGAATATTCCTTAAGTCTTTGGAGGGCCTCATAGATATCAACCCCCTGAGGTGGCTCTGGAAGCAGGGACAACGGGATAGGAGATGCGTCAAGATAGCACGTGAAGCACAGAGTGCTCCACGCAAATGGCTCCTTGCGCTTGATCAAGCGGAACAAAGGGTCAAAATTTTCTGCCAGCGAGATTGAGACATTCACACGCTGCGGCTGGGTGATGACTCCGTCGACCTTGGTACCTTCAGCCACGAGGCTCCAGTTCATTGTGATGTAGCTGCACGCCTTCTTAATTGCCAGAGGTGAGTGCCCCAGATGTTTAATCATTTCAAGTCTACTCCCAGTGCCGTATTCAACGCCGTCAAACATGCTTTGGCGCCAGAGCTTGACAGCTTCGTCATCGCTCATGCGCGGCACGTTGATGATGTTCCCTGGCCGAGCGCCGAGACTCGCGGCGGCCTGGCTGCTCCTCCCTGTAATGAGTATCGTCCCATTTCTGTTTCGTGGGAGATACTGCCAGAGAGGGTTAGAGCCATCTGGGCGGATATGCTGCTCCGTGTCGATGATCCAAAGCCAACGGCCCTGGTCGAGCTGCTCAAGTGCTTGAGTAATTTGCAAATGGTCAGTGGCGATGTCTTGGTGTAGTTGTATCCCAAGAACATTGGCGATTCGTTTGTAAGAATCCTGTAACTCGCTCAAACTTGTCGCTGACAGCCAGAAAACAGAGTGCTCTGGATAACGCTCACGAATTTCGTAGGCAACATTGAGAGCCATCGTGGTCTTTCCAGACCCCGGAAGGCCTTCCAGAAAGAGAACATTGTATCCATTGGTGTTAGATCCCGGGGAGAGGCTTTGTAGGATCCGGCTCAAGATGCCCTCCCGTGGGACAAAGTCCGCGCCTAGAGCATGCGGGACAGAGAAATAACGTTCAAGGGACGGTGATATTGTGACAATAACGGTGTTCCAGTAGGTTCTCCGACGGGCATGAGCACCGCAAGGTTGAGTGAAAGGGTTCCTTCTAGCAAAGGTGCTTTCCGGCATTGAGGCACCGTCATAGCCACCAGGAACCTTCCAGTCTGGTTGCCAAGTGATTGTCGAAGCGGACGTTGCTTCATCATCGAGGCAGGGGACTAGCGCACCGCCTGAAGCAATCTCGCCGCCATTATCAGAACTTGTAGGATGAAGACCAAACTGATCGGATCCTGCAAGGGCCCAAGGGAAGGGCATGGCGCAAGCCAATGTTGCGACTTGACGGAGAATGAGCCGAGCCAATCCCGAATTCGCACCTTCGGGACCTTCGTAATAAATGGGACCCTCACATAGGCCGAGAGGATAGATGCCCAGTATAGACGAAGCGTCAGTGCCAAATAAAATGACGGCAAATTCTGGGCTGAGGCAAACGAGTGCATTTGTCTCGCAGCCACCACACCTCTGGCCGGGCGCTCGATGCTGAGGCCAGCACTTTGCAACGTAAGCATACATCTATTGTATTGTATTGAAGAAAGAAGGGCTCACATGACGGTCCCAGAGTTGGCACATGAGACAAACACTAGGGTGTTCGAGGGCGAGAGCGGCATGACTAGGATCAGGAACATTGTCGGTGTCCATAGTAAAGCCTATCAGCCGTTGCACAACAATGGATGGAAGAGCAGCTTCTTGATTTGATGACTTTGGGATAGGATGGAGAGCGAAGTTTTCCTTTGATCTTGAAGGACAGATCAGGTTTTTATACCTTTGTTATTCGTCTGCTGCATGTTAACGGATAGTCGATAGTATACTCTTCGCCAAACCATCTTGGGCACATCACCATCTGCACCTCGCATACCGCAACTATACAAGCGCGTCCAGACACAACCACTGCATAGATAGTCTGGTCAAAAAAATTCGCAATGTCTCAGAAGTCAACCAATAGACAATGGTTGACATGGTTCTGGGCTCTTCGCGAAAGCAGGATTCCTTGATAGGATTGCGTTTCTTGGTGACTGCCGCAGCTATCCACGGACAACTGGCAGAGCTAGAGTCAAAAAGGAGATAGGCCTCTTTTCTCATAATTCTCCATGACGCAGTATGATCTCAGTTTTGGGGAGGAGACGCGAGGTATCGAAGAGGGTGCCAGTCGTCAGAAGTCCTGGTGACATGACAGGAGCTATGGGAGAACCATGATTGTCGCTCCGAGCTGAGCTCATTTCTTAGGCGCTCTGGGGGCGCACGGCCAAGAAAAGCAATGTGCATTTGTGTATATGTTCTTGGGATGCAATGTATATCCTACTTAGAAGACTTAGTACTAGGTTCTCCTCCGTCGCTCATTGCATGCTCGTTTTTATGATATATTACAGATCCAAAGACACAAGTCCCGAACGGAGATCGATCCCCGCCTACACCCCTTGTCAGCACGTTCTGGAAAGCCCAAGGAGGCACTGACCTAGTCACTACTATGCAGGCAGGCGCGATATCAGAAGCCGAAGCTCAGTTCAGGGATACCTCGGGTACAACCGATCTTCCCAACTAAATCTGCAGGCTAAAAGTCTAAATAAATCCCAGCTCATCATCCCATATCGAAAAGTCCTTTAGACATGTTTTGGCGTCAGGTTAAGCGGGCTGGGGAAGTATCGATACGATACGGCCGGCAGCCAGCCGAGGGGAATTTCCCCAGTTACCGGGCCGATGGTCGAGATTGAGCTGGAAATCTGGACTGGAAATCTGGAACCTGGGCAAATCTGAGTGCCGCCGGGACCTAATCTCAGCTTACTCTCCCTTTACAGCGAGTTGCAGACGACTAATCACCTCGAGGAAGATAAGCACACCAAATAGTCGGCAGCCACCAAGCGTCAAAAAGGAACCTTTGGGAGGGGAATCAAGCATGGGAGGAAAGAGGCTTGTTAAAGGCGTCCAGTCAGGATCCTCCACGGACTATGTTTTGTTTCACTTGGGGTAGTATTGGATAAACGCTGAGCCGTCTTGGCAATGGGGCTTGGTTATCTACCAACCAGAACACGTTATTCCAGCCGGAGCAAGTGGCGGACTAGTGTTTCTCCTGCAGATGATGTGGAGGAGAGCTGAGCGACTATCCACCGACGGCAAGATTCCGTTACGCTCCTTCTGAAGCATACTTTGATAGTCTATTGGAAAAGTGACTGAGCAATCGACCCGCTCTAATGAGAAGTCCCAAGTCAAACGGCTGTTGGAAAGTCGCCATCAAATGTAGGAAGTGATACACAGAAATGAGCACCATTCGCGGTTTGTTTTTACCTAAAATGAGCAAGATCTACGAGCCCGCAATCGAACCAAGCAGAATGACGTGCCGTCAGATGTGGTAGGGTATCTTGGGTATGTGGGGTCCGTCCGGGGCTGCAAGAAAATCCCCTCTGGGTAGTTAGGTTGTTACACAGCATGATGAAATTAATGGTAAGGACTGTATGGTAATATTGCATACATTCACTAATGCAGCATTACTGGAGCCTTACTGGAGCCTTACTTCTCTCTGTCACTGGACCCTTTACTCGCCATGATGGCACAAAGCAATACTGCCAGCTTGGACGACTATAGTGATTAGGATGAATCCCAATAAACAACTTGTCTTTGTGATGTTTCAAAGGTATATTGGTAGACTGAGACCAAGACTGGTGTCTTTGGTTCCTTTCTTTCTTGGGTGATTAGATCGAGGAATAAATAGTCGGTCAGCTTCAAAGCTGAACGATTGGCATGCATGGTTGAACAGGTTGCTGGGGCCTAGAAGCACATTTACATCAGTCGCACACACACACGCAACCGGAGAAGCGCAGGAGAAACGCAGAAATGCCCTCTCTCGTAATATCATCCTCATGCTTCCACCAATCGGGGCTCAAACAACTCGTTCGGCGAAGATAGTTGTGGCTCCCAAGGCACACAACTATCTTCGTGTCTGCCCGGTCTCACATACGGACCCTTTGAATGCTCTAGCGCGACCGGGGACAGCCGGTCAACGGCCCTCCATTACTTACTAGCCTTTACCGGCTTCCGCTTGACTGTCAGTGGGCTGTTCTTTGCAGTGACCCTCTATGGATCCCCCTGGGGCTGGTCTCGGAGCCTCATAGGATAGTCCAACGACAAATATTACTTGCATAGACACTAATACAGAGGGAGCGTGCGTGCAAAGACTCAAGCCTGTGTTGAATTACGATCGGCGACCATCACAGAAAGCAGAACACCTATTATTCGTCGCGGAAGCCGGACATGCTGATCTATCATGTGATACACCTTCGACAGATGACCAGCACGGCCTTGTCAGTAGGTCTAATTAACTAGATAGACACCCTTCCGTAGCTGCTGATGCAGTGGACCGGGTCCGAAAACTTTCCGTCCATACTACCCTACCACCAAAAGTGAGGCTGGCGACGGATAGGCATGTTCAGGGGGGTCACAGCTCCTCCACCAGTAGGTTTCGTAAGCCGAGAGAACGGCTGAAATTTGTCTGAAACCTTGGCAAGTGATCTTTCTTTTTTCTGTTTCCCATCTCCCAGGTACCTTAATCCAGGAACGGTATTCCATCCCATTCTATGACTTCCTGGCTTTAGGGGGAAGCTAACCACGGTGCAAAAACGGTTTTTCTGCAGCTACGCTCAGGGCACCCACCTCCCATGCAATGCAATCATGCAAAGGAGAGACATTGAAGTGGTTGGGGGGTACGGAAAGCCACGGCTGAAAAATGAGAAACGAATAGAAACAAAGGAGAATCCCCACTAGTAGAGGGTACTTGGTGCACAGAAGATAGGAACGATCCCTCCGGTGAATGTTCCCTTGTGCTTTCAGTTACTCTGCCGTCTCTAACAGAAGCAGTTAAACGATAGAAGTGATTTTTCGTCTTTTCCATCCGATCTAAGCTAGAAAGGCTGATTGCAGGCAATGAAATAGCTCCCTTTCTCGAAGGCACATCTAGTTTTCATGTTATGCATCTCGCACAAGGCTCGCGACGGCCGACATTAGTGAGACTCCGTGATAATGTACAGAGTACATTGGCTCAGTCTCGGCTCTGCAGAATCTTGCTCAGCTGCGCACCTGCAAGCCACAAAGACAAAACAGGTAAACATTTGGCAGAGCTTGCTGGAAGGCTCGCTGCGACGTTTCTTTCCTTTTTCTGTAAATCCAAAACCTGATTTTTTGTTGAATATGACGTTTTCTCCCCCGCCGGCCACGCGTGCGTTCGCTGCCTGCTAAGCCGCCTGATGCAATCTGATGCACCAGCCCGCACCCTCCAGCTACATGGGGGACTTCGAACTATGTGAAGGATCATAATTCGGGCCAATGTTCTAATGAGCTACATTCTGCTTAAAGTTGTGCAGGCCGCAATGAAAAATCTAAATTTCTTCAATGGTGCGTTTCGCAGAGGCAAGACGTATTTCGTTGGTGAATGATTATTTTAAATATCGCGACATGTCGGATAGAATAGAACCCAATGTTGACTTTCAAACGCTAGCATTTAGAAAATACCCAGGTATGCTCCCAACACTCCCTTCCCACCACCATACACGCAACAAACAACATGCTCCTACTCTTGGCATACGTTCAATGGAGGTGTTGTGACCATTGGAGTGTGCTGCCTGCTGAACATGTGCTTCGGTATTTAAGGTTCCGTAGAGACATTAGTGTATGCTTCTGATGTTGATCTTACTTGCAATCAAAAACAGTAAAATCAATTCTTTAAACAAAGGCAAGTATCAGTCAAATATGTGGGAATCTCCTAGATGGCCGTTGTCATTTCCAACTCAGAAGTTCCTGGGCTACATAATGAACAATACATCGATCGTCATGCATGGCGTGGTGGCAGAGTGGTCTAATGCGCAAGACTAGAAATCTTGTTCCTTCGGGAGCGTCTGTTCGAATCAGGCCCACGTCGAATCTTTTCTTTTTCCCAAACTAGAAACCCGGAACGGAGGATTTTTTTAGCCTAGCTCACCCATCCACCTGGTGAGCATCATTCTTTACTTGGTGGCATTCCTCTCGCCGTCCTAAATTTAGAGACCTTTACATATTTGCCTAGGACATTATTTTCCTCTATCCCATCGAGGATAGATCCTCGTTAGGTTCTCCTCTCATTTGCGCAGACGAGGGCCTTACTCTAGTGGCGGGGTAAATGGGTTGACGACGTGGTTACACAGAGGCAAGACTTAATCATACTGCATGATGGGCGTCACGGGATTAGCCAAGCCAATGTAATGAAGCATGGAAACGTGTCATCAATACGACTGGACTAAAGAGTCCTGAACTGAACTCAGGCGCCGTTCACTTCCTGCACCCGCAAACTTTCCTCAGATGAGGCGCGAATCAACGATCACCATAGGGTAGGCCACCAGGCGGTGTAGGTACGTCTGAGACAAAACCCGCTCGCCAGCTGGGGGCCACTGGCATTGCGAGGAGCTGCTTATCCTGCACGGGGAGGGAAGATCCTTGATGAACTTTCCTGCATGAGACGTACGGATCTGGGCGGGCCTTGGGCGTAAGCGCTTCGGGCGCGTTCATCTGTTTTTTACTTCGCAGCGCTGAGCCTGAGTGGATGACGATTAGGAGGGCTGGGGAATCGCGGGGCAAAGGCAGGAGATCTGGCCACTGAGAGGCCTAGCTGCCCCCTGGACTGATGGACATCTCCAGGCCTCAGATACGAGAGGGGCGAGACGGAGTTTGTTTGCTGAGCCACCCTCAGATTGAGTGGGTGGGCCCTTACGTTCCGGCTGGGGACAGTCTTGGAGGAAGCACTTGGGCACGAAGGTAGGCTCGCACCGCAAGGGTAGTATTGCATCACATCTAGGTTTAGCTTAAATTCATGGCTGGGGTAATCTTGCAATGCATCATTGGGTTTGCGAGGTGGCCTGCGAGGTGGCCTGCGTGGGAGATGTGCGTGCGTGCATGCATTGGTGTGGGTGGTGGTAAAAAGTTGTGTGGGTGTCGGCCAGAGCCTTCGTCAGGGCTTTCAAATGCCGCGGAGCACATTTCTGTACATTTCCGGCCGTCCTGGCCAGGTACTTGGGTACATCTCGCTTCGTGCTCGTCATTGGGGCTGCCTGCTGAAATTTTTTTTCCAAAGACCGACAGCGGAGGCGGAGGTGGGGTTTGGTGACTCAGGCCAGCCAGTCACGTCACAGCCACGGAGTCAATGGATCGAGGGGCACAGTGGCCCCTGGAGCTTGATCCTGTTACAGCCTGATCAGGGGTCTCAGGCCGGTCCCGCCCCTCCTTCCAGTGGTTTTCGACCGCTGTGATGCCACCTTGACCGGCCTATGCCTGTCCGCCAACCGCTAAGGTGGCAGTACAAGGCACGAGACAGGCACAGGAACACGCGCTCGGAAGAATTCACTCTTGTGCCATTCCCAATGAGCCTGTTATTCTGATCTCCGTAGTAAAAATAGCTTACCTAAACCTCGGCACGTAATATTGAGTTAGTGGTTCCTTGAGGACAGTCAGCACTGTTCCAATTTGAATGGCAGAGCAACAGAAACTGACGCCCAGAATATCCCCCCCGCAGTGCTTCCGGGGTACGTAGTACTTACTTCGATTTCGCCCACTTCCTCTCTTCGTTTCTGTTCCCCTCCATCATCAACACACAACACAACTCCCTCGTCCGCGTTCACCACTTTGAGATTGCAATTGCCCACATTGAATGCGACAGGCACAATGTCTTCTACTCACCCCATCACACATCACACCAGCCACACCATGGATAACGGTGCCAGCAGCTCCTCCAGCGGTAGTAATCAGAATGGCGCAGAGTGTGTCCTCCACCATACCAGCCACACCATGGCCAATGGCGCCTCCAGCGGTGCCAGCAACGGTATGTGATGTCGTCTCTATCTGCTTGGATGCAATTCTAACGGTTCCGGTGCTGTAGGAAGCGATCAAGGAGGTGTCCTGGATACCTCCCTAGCCAATCTCGCTACTGACAACATGAACTTGACCAACAACACTACTACCGACATCGCCAACGACGCCTCTGCCCCAGCCTCTTCCGCTGCCAGCACCGTGTCCGATGACGACTTCGACTCCGACCTGACCACCGGAGCCCTCTCTTCTGCTGCCTCTTCCACCTACGCCAACTTCGGAAATACCTCCAACTTCAGCATCATCGACAGCACCCTCCGTGAGGGCGAACAGTTTGCCAACGCCTACTTCAACACGGAGCAGAAGCTCAAGATTGCTCAAGCTTTGGATGATTTTGGCGCCGAATACGTAAGCCTGCTCAACCACCTACCGGCCTTTCCATTGGCCCCCTTCCGCCCCGAATCTGTCCTTGTTTCTTTGATCGCTAACCCAGCCCGACGACTAGATTGAGGTTACCTCGCCTGCCGCTTCCCCCCAGTCCCGCGATGATTGCGCAGCCATCTGCAAGCTGGGCTTGAAGGCCAAGGTATGCTTGAACCGCACCCTCGAACCGCCGACGAGAAACAAGCTGTCTAACAATTGCCGCTTTTAGGTCCTCTGCCACATCCGATGCAACATGGACGATGCCCGAATTGCCATTGACACTGGTGTCGATGGAATGTAAGCCCGTTCCCATCCTACTCACCATGTGGGACAACCGTTAACAGCGTCTTCACAGTAACATGTGCATCGGCACTTCCAAGCAACTCATGGAGAACTCCCATGGAAAGGATCTCGACTTCATTGCCAAGAAGGCCGCCGAGGTCATCGCCTTTGTCAAGGCACACAACGTCGAGATCCGCTTCTCTGGCGAAGACTCCTTCCGCTCCGATTTCAATGAAATTATCAAGCTGTACTCCCTCTGCGACCGCCTCGGTGCCGGCCGCGTGGGAATCGCCGACACCGTCGGCGGTGCCACCCCCATGGAGGTGTACAACAAAATCAGCACTCTCCGCCAGTTCGTGAGCTGCGACATCGAGACGCACTTCCACAACGACACTGGCTGTGCCAACGCCAACGCCTTTACCGCCCTCGAGGCTGGTGCCACCCACATTGACACCACCGTCCTCGGCATCGGTGAGAGAAACGGCATCACTTCTATTGGAGGCCTCATGAAGGTCCTCATGCCCCATTCCTCCGAGTACCTGCAACGCAAGTACAACTTCGAGAAGCTCCCAGCTCTCGAAGCGCTCGTTGCTGAAACTGTCGGGGTGGAAATCCCCTACAACAACCCCACGTTTAACCTCTAAACTGGGACCTGGAAACATCTTAGGCCGAGTCGAAAGTCCGAGCCATAGATGATGGAGGAAAAAGGAGCCTGCCTCTTCTATTGAGGTGGTGCCGGAAGTATCTACAGTAAGGCGTTCAACACTCCTTGGATTGGAGGATTTCTTTGTCCCTATGGCCGAGTCGAAAGTCCGAGCCAACGAGCCCTGCGCGTCAGGGTCTCGTGAGATTTATTTTCCCTTTTCTGAGGAGTTCAACACCCCCTCCCATTGAATTCGATCTATTATGCGGAAGTACACCTTGAGCACGTACCCTGTTGCCCTGTGAAAACAATGTAGCTTCTTTGTGATTGTAAATTTGCACATTCTCTGGCTTCAAAGGGGCTTGTCACTTCCATTTCCCGAGAGCGGTCATGTGTGGTGACCGTAGTTCTTCTCGCCCTTCCTGACCCTCAAACTGGAAGCCTGGCAGGCTTCAGACAACAACTTCTCTCCTTTTGGACTGGACCTTTGATCAATCTCAGACTTGCTAGCGACTCTCTATACTATGAGGAGAAGCGACATGACATGAAAACTCGACCCATACGGGTGGCTCATTCCGCACAGAAATAATCAGCCTGCTCGCCAAACTCAGCGTTTTGGGCGATAGCACTGTATCCTCCTCGAATATCTACTGGGGTTCCCTGAAATTCTCATTAACATGGCCCTCCGCCTCCGCCCCCGTTGCTGTTATTTATCATCGTACATCTATGTAGGCATACCAACTACCTTTTAATATGCTTAGGGGAGATGATAGAGAGTCGCATCGCTAACCAAGATATAGAACGAATTGATAGTAGCTATCGGACCAACATCACCACAATGATGCTAAATTTTATCAATAAAAACGATCCCTTCTCCGATCATGGATCGTTGGATAGCGGCTGATCCGCTCGCCCTGTTCAAAGCGAGCGAGAATCCTCTCTGTTCGAATGAACATGATGCCTTCCCCGCGATGGGCGGAACGTAAATGGTCCTGCCATGCCTCCCGTGGCTCATAAGAGAAGAAAGCTTGGCTCACAAAAAGTTTCGATCAACTCTCTCCGATGACGCCAGCTGGTTTGGACGCCCTATGAGCAAACAGATGGATCTGTCGCGTTCATGACTACCAGCTCGATACGTCAGGCTCAGTCAAGGCCCCTCAGGTCGCCCATACCTCGCGAGTAACGTCATTGAAGTCTGATCCCCCCAAAGAATCAAGTCCAACTTTCAAGAAATCTTTGGAGAGTGTCGTTGTTGAATCCCTTCGTGTACATGACGTTGCAGGTCGTGGCGAGTCGCCCTTGCATCAATTTGGCCGATGATATCCTCTGGCCTTACCAAAGAACACGGCACTGTCTTTCCTCTTTCTTCTCTGACAACTAAGCTCAAGCTGTCTATGGTATGGGACATGACTTTGGGGCCAGTGACTCTTTCTAGAGGGTGCTGGTCTAGTATCGATAGATTGAAAGGCTTTGAAATGTACCGGCCAACGTCAGCTCCACCGAGGTTTCTATGTTGCCGAAGATCTTGAGCAAAAGAAAGAGCGAGAGACGGCCTTCTACAATAATCCAAGGAGCGAGGCTTCTATGAGAATCTCCGTTGTTCGTCACGATTCGTGGATACGAAGCATCGAGGATGCAGGAATATGCGACCACCCAAGGGCACACACATACTGAGTTGAACCAAGTTGCTGTTTGAAAGAAAATGAAAGAGGAAAACAAACACACCTGCCTGGAATCGAACCAAGGGCCTCTCCATTCCCTCCCCTGGTGTACTCATACTGAAGAAAGACCAACCACGGGCAATATCTCCCCTACCAAGGTGCACCTTCCAAGGGGGGGCCTCATATGCTCGGTAGGTCTTCAGTGTGAGTACATCACGAGAAGGCATCACGGAGCGCGCTGACCACTGCACCACAGGGGCTATTGTGCTTGTTGAATGAAATGTTCGGGAACTTCTATATAAGGTTTCGCCCTCAGCGCGCATGAACCCGATGTCGTAATTTCGCCCTTCAGCCCCCAGCAATATCGCAACTCCAAGTCTTGAAGTTTCTCCGCAAGTCTCAGCCATACTCTGCCTCGGCGACTACTTGAGAGGGCTTCACCTTTTCGAGCACAGTAATTCGGAGGAGAGTATCCGACATGCCAAGCTTGACGTACTGGCATGACAAACTACAATTGAGGCAGTCACTTCCTCTATCTCCATCCTAAGACTTTCTCAGCTTGCGAAATTGATCAAGTGAGCTCTGAAAGCGGATGGTGAAAGCGGATGGAATTAGAGTCTATCTAACAATGCCCCCCGATGCTTCCAATAATTTATTACTGAAAAATTCGGTGATGATTCCTCTCACTGGTCATGATGCTGCTATCAACCACCTTGGGGCACGACATGATGGCGCTGGGTTGAGGTATCCCAACGAGTTAGTTCAACATTTAATAACAGCGAGTTTGATCACAGACTATTGCGAAAGACGAAGGACCACTTACTTCCAGCGATTCAGAGAAGACATCTATCATTCTTCCTTGAATATGTTTTGACTAGCTATCACATTATCCCCAATGACAGACTCTTGCTATGGCAGAGGGAGGGTCAATTATCTGGTAACCTGAGAAACTCCCGTGGATAAACCGAAATCACCATATCAACTGGCTAGCCGAACCCCCCAATGATGGTGATTCCTGTTGGCTAGTTTCCAACGGGTTCTGACCAGGACTCTACACCCCCTAGCCAATATGTTGTTGGTTTCATGGGTGTCACGCTACAATGCCAATTTTTGAAGCCTCCCTTCGACCTTGATCCGAGAGCTGCAGCTTGGGCCATACAATCTACACTTACGCGATCCTTGGGGGCCATGGTTAGGTGCCCCCCCCAGTACATTGAGCTATTCCTGGAGCAATGTCGGATCTTCTTGAGTGCTACTCGAAATGGGATTTGACCCCTGGACACGCAAGATAGGCGATCATCCACCTGAAACGCACTAACACTCGAGGAGATCCTTCTCGCGCGTACCTTCTTACGTTCAGCATGAGTGCCAGGCCAAGAGCGCACCTCTACCATCTCGAGTTAGAAGCGTCCAGCAATAATCTGTTGAAATTCCCACCAGAGCTGGGCATATCATTGACGGAAACCGCTGTGGGCCCTTAGGAATTGTAGCGGAACCTCGCGTTGGCTTGATTGCTCGTAGCCGAAATGCACATAGCGGAGATCAACTTGCCCTCTGTTGTAGGATGACGTTCTCTTAACTGCCTTGCAAGGAAACGACTGATGGGTAAGTCCTTCAATCCCCCAAACCCTTTCCTTCAACAAGCTTGAACAAGGTAATCGGACACTTAGAATATATTTGTAGATATTCGACCAGTGATGGTGAGTAGAATGTCCCATGTATATATAAACAAGCGGCAAGCTCTAGAGCGTACGTATTTGTCACCAGGTCCTCCTCAGCTTTACCTTTGGCCTATCCCCAACGTTTCCAAACTTGTTGATCCTGTCGCTAGAGACTAGAGCGGCCTTCCCAATCTTGATTCTCTCATTATAGCTCCTGTGATTTGCTTACCATACGTCGCTGATAAAATTTAAACCAAAACCCACCTATTTGAACCCAATGCCTTCCAGTTATACGTATGAGATAGATATGAAGCACCAATCCATTATGAAAGCTGGAATTCACCTATCCATCCCCGGATTCCCAAGTGAGGTATAAATAAATCCCCTTATCATGTCTGTGCCAAGAATTAACCACTCACTTAGGATGTTCTTGCCGACGCTCTTGTCGGAGTTGATCGAGATGGCACAAGGGAGAATTAGTTGGTTATACGCGTGGGTTGATGCGATAGACATTCCACTCAATCTTAGATGTTAGTTTAGAGCAAGCAAGGGCCAACGGTAAGTCGCAAAACATTAACTTGGACACGTAAGTGTGTTGGTCTAAGATTACGATGTTTGTTGATTCCGGATAGTGATTATCTATTAGGTACGAGGACACCGCAGCGTGTTATCCACATTCGCTCAAGTCCAAGCTTATCAAAACATCTGCCTGTCCCGTGTATATCTAAATTAGGGTCGTGACCTTCGCTGCATCTCCTCCAACCAGGTATGTATAGTCTCTGTCCGTCTATTTCCCGTGGGGGTTCCCTCATCTTTGCGTGACCTATCCCATTCGCCTTTCGTTCTTCCAACCCGCGACCTAAAGACGAGGCTACTCTAGTCTAAAATTCTATCTCATTACATTAAACAATTAAACATTTCCGTGTAGTGAAGTCGTTAATCAGTCGTTCATCACATGATAGTTGAGCATCTTGACAAAAATTAAATCCAGCTCTCGCCGCTTGGTGGAGTAATGTCGGTATGGAGGCGTTGTGGCTGTCCAAGGTTTGGAGTCCCGCCTTCGTCAAACGTCAACAGTTGTGTCATTGTATATCGATCTACCCCACAACCTCCTTTAGAGTTTGATGTGGCATGGAATAGGTTCTGGGAATTTGTCAGTTGGGAATTTAAGTCTCAGCAAAGCACAACTCACCCATGTCTGCGTCCCGTCGGGTGATTTGAAGAAAGAATTATGTGCAGTCCCGAAGTTTCCATTCGCTGATTGGAAGACTGGCCCGGTTTTGTTCCACGAACCTTCTTGGAGCGGGTCGCCTCCATTATAATAGAGTAAACCGAGTGCATATTGAGGCGTGTCGCAGCTCGAAGCGGAGTAGGATAGCCAGACATCATCGCCGTTGTATAAAGCCTGTATACATTTAGTCTCCTGCGCTGGCTGATCTCCTTGCCGGCATCAACAACTCACGTAAGGACCTTCGTTCAACCCAGCGCCGACAGCGAGGGCCTGCGCGCCGGCTCCCTTTCCCATGTACTTCTCCCACTCATAGTCAGGGCGGGATATAACGTGCCACTGATCCACCTTCCAGGTCGTGGTGTTCAAAGTTGTAATGCCAAGTGACTGTACGTTGTTCTCGTCACGCATACTCAGCACATGGTACCGACCCTTGCCCGGGATTTCCATGTATGTGCCGTCAATACTGTACGCGTTCTTCCCATCGGGGCCACCTCTTTTACCCACGGGGGGTACCAAGTCGGCGCCAAACGTGTACTCGCAATCAGTCGGGTTGGTGCCGTTGCAGCCACGAAGAACTCTCGTCCTGTAGCTTCCGATAACGTTGGCATCACGGCTTGAATAGAAGATGTGCCAAACGTCGTCGATTTGATGGATCTCCGGCGCCCAAATATCTGCGCTCCTCGTGGAATTGCTGTCCTCCCAAACGACTTTTGGTTCTCCCTGCGCCAAGTCCCCCAGGTTTGAAGCCCGGGTGATTTCAATGTGTTTCCCACCAGACGTGTAGGTTCTACCCAGCGTTAGCCTCTTCCAGGGACGTGATGCTTCGGCAGCCAGCATACAGATGATATTGGCCATCCGCCCATACCATGGATGGATCTGCGGTCCCGTTGCGCAGGGGGTTCTGGAATTTGAGTGCCTGTTGATTAACTCGGTTTATCTGCGTGAACCGCAGCAAAAAGGTCATTAAGGAATAAATATTCATCTTGATTAAGCAACTATTACACCCGAGGGGTTCATTAATATGAGTATAGGGGAACGAGGAGGATTAGATGTTAGAGGCGTGGAATTCCAACAGATATAACATGCATAACTGCCATAATACTGGAAACTAAGATGCTCTTAAAGCAAGCTACGCACGCACTTCATCGTCAGATAACTGTCGTGGCTCCATAGGATCTGGTTCCTCCCGCGGCCTTACCGCATCTTACCGCCCAGTTGGTATCATGAGTCTCCACCCCCTTTCCTGGCATTTTCAGGATATCGTTTCTTTCCTTCTAGAAACTGGCATTAAAGTAAGACATGGACTAAGAATAAAACCGACAAGGCGCGCAGGGTGGTGAGAGCTGCATCAACTTCAGGCGACCAGCATATCTGCGCTAAGCCGCCTTGTCTTGGAAATGAGATGAAGGGCTCGCACAATGCCTCCACCTGGAACCCCCGAAAAGGGATACGTCGCATGGCTCTGGATGGTTTTCGAGAGAGCCAAAAGTGTATGCGCATTAATTTGCCGAACGGATTCGGTTGCGACCCAGGGGTTGTCGTGTTTCGCCAAGGGGTAGGGCTCATGGCATGTCACGACTGAATCAGCACAACTACCGCGTAGCCCGACCCACACAGGCTTATGCAGAAGGAAGCTTTGTTCAGAAAAGGGCTGCCTGTCAAAAAACGATCAACTTGGGAAAACCGCCATTCGCAGATACGAGGGCTCGACAGCCCAATCAACGGTGAATGCACCAGGCCAAGGTTTCACCCATGATCCCAAATGTAACCCACTCGCCGGAGAGTCAGCCAACCTGGCCTGTCGTCTTTGCACATGAGATATGCAGCCAAAGCCCAATACACCGATGAGACGAGTTCGTTGGTCGGCTGGGTCCCATATTTCGGGCAGGCTGGCGTCGTAAGCGCTAATTGCCAAGACCGAGGACGCCTGATTTGTTGGCCCGCGCTGGCCGTGGGTGGACCATCAAACTATATGACCTAGTTCTGTTTAGTTGGCTGTGTCGATAGGTAGACAAGGGGAGACAAGGGGATACGACACAACAGATGGAGACGCGGAAGTCAAGAGGCACTCGCTCGTGACTCTCCGTAGCTCCAGCTGGAGCCATCGATAGTCTATACAGCGTGAGTCCTGTGCGGCGTAGATCAGCTTGTGGATAAGTTCATTGCAGATCGATGACCCATGGAAGTATCACCTGGACTGAACCGTTGTGAAATCGGCAGATCACTGCCGGATTAAGTAGTTGGATTTTTGCAGTGACGTCGGCCATTGCAAAGTTCTCATACATATGCTTTATTCTAGAAATAAATCACACCAGCGACCACAACAGGTGAGACTATTGGGAAAGTCCAATGGGTACCGTAGCATCACGTAACAAATGTTTCCTAAATCATAACGAAGATGAGTATTGCACTGTTTGAATCAGTTGTATGCAAATGGTTTTACTCTACGACATTTCTCTCTTGATCTTCTTGATCTTCTTGATCTTCTTGATCTTCGAAATCCGGAAGACCCAAAGCGGTATTTCAAAGCCGTATAGGCTAGAGAGCCCAGCGAGCACTGCACGGGAACTTCCCAATCATGAGTTTGAATCAAGTTCTCGATGATGATAAATTTGCCCCCAAAGCGACCACAATAACCATTTTGCGCATACTCCAGTCGGAATAGGTCAAGTTGAGGAACGGAGTTCAAGATCCCCCGAAATGTGGCAACCCGTAACCTCAACACCCACGTAGATGAAGGAAGACCCTTATTGGCAGTGATTATCAAATATAGAGTTTATCCAAGAAGAGAGTTTTTGTTAGTTGGCCAACTTAAAACTTTATTTGCTTGGTTCGCGGAAGCTGTTCTTGGGCTTACCCTACACCTAGATGAATATCAATTAGTTACCTCCGAAACAAAAATAAATTAGATGGGAAGGAAAATATACATTTCATCAATTGGAGAAGACTATTAGATTGCTTATCCCCGGATTTGTTCTTTGAATCTTCCTGATCTTGGTGAGGTTGACAACTAGAAATCCCCAATCTCGTTTTTTATCGGTTTCATTGGAGTATTATTCAATTTCCGCACTCAACGCCCTTACTTCGTAAATCGATTCTTTTCTGTGTTTCCTTGATATGCATCGTGGTATTTCGAAACCCAGTTAGTCGTTTTTAAAACCTTTTCTCTGAGATTTTGTAGTATCCTCCATGGTTTATGATGTTGTTTTGGGCGAGCCGCACACACTCTACAACCTAGGACCAATCGTACAAGTCTCTGGGACTACAATGCCATCGGCCAAAAAGAGAATTGATTTGTAATTAGCTGAAGGGCTGTAGCCAACCCCTTGGTTCTCCTAGCTTGTAGTCTCTCTTGAGAGCGGGTGGCAAAACTTGCCAGCCGGAGATAGACGCTATGACTCAGCGGTTTCTCATTCTCGTGGAAGGCAACAGATTCTCCCGGAATGAGTAATATTCGACCTAAAAAAGCTTCTTTGTTCGTTCTAAAACTGTCCAGGGTTAGTCGTGCTTACACCTTGGATCCCTGCCGAAGCCCCGGCAAGGTAGGTGCACAAAGTCTTTCATATTCGGGCTTGAATGTTTGAGGACATTGCTGATGTGAATAATTACGTCCTCATTATATTGGGTATGAAACTTCTTCTCAATATCGGTGGCCCCACTAGATTGGGCAGCTTGCAAAATCGCCTTGGCAACGGTCATTTACAAGCCATTAACAGGACCAAGTGTCGGTTTTGAGTGCCGGGTATATCGGTGATAAAATCCACCTCTGTAAGAAGCTCCTGAGAATATGTTGGATCACCCGGTCTTCTTACGCGTCCCCGAACCTTCCGGCCCGGTCTGTTGTCTCATATCGAGAAGTAGGTCTTCCAGGCAGGCAACTTGGTGGGGTTTGGCCAGAGACAAACATACGGCGTCCACCACTCTGGGATGATCTCGGTATATAAGAGACCTCGGAGATGAAACAGACTTCGTCCATTCTTCTTGATGCCTCAGAGGTAAGCTTATATTACCAAGCAGATAAACCCAGGACAACGATTAACCAAATAGATACGACGAATAAGACGGCCAATAATAGCATTATTGCCAATACAACACTAACCCTCTTGGGGCACATTGGGGCACACACCCATCCAATAGCCCCCACATGCTAAGCAAGCGAAATATTAACCGATCGTTACCTACGGCGGTGAGGATCGCATCTCTAAGCTGCTCTGGGACTTGGACAAAGGACTTTGGGGCAAGGGCTTTTTCATCTTACGGGGGAGCGGGGTTTGGGCGACTACAGACTCAGCCAAGCCCTCCTGGACCAGGCTAGCAGGATGCAGATCCATGCAGACAATCACCGACTACGACTATCCGGGCAATTCTTTTCTGAAGCCAAGCTCCCTTACTAGCCGCGAGAAATGAGCACGAGGCACCCCTCGATTTGCCTCCCTCCCCCTTGACCCTGGTAGAAGAGGCCGCACGTTATGCAGGGTGGTTGATTTGCTGTTTGATCTATAATCCTACTGGTTGCAACAATTGCCAGATTGGGGCGTTGTTGAGAGAGAGGGATTTGCGGTTTTGGATCGGGGACCGGAACGATAGGCTCGTGTGCGTGCATTTTGGAAATTTTGGATGGTGCCGATCACGCCACAATATCTCATGCTGGCCCCACTGACATATGCCGTGTTGCTATACCGAATACTACCAATTCTTGACGAGGAGTATTTCCAGCGAAGGCTAGGACGTCTCTTTTTTGCTTTGTTTGGTCTGAGTCTTGGGGTAGAGATCAGATAGAAGCAAGGAAAGCACTCACAGTTCAACCCGAGGGCCAGGTGATAGGGGGACTCTTCTGGGAGACTTTCGCCATAAAAGACGATAAAGAGAACAGAATAGACGGGTGCTTTATGACACATGAATTTAGAATCTGATCAGGTTTCTGAAGAACTCACCGAACATGACTTTGAGAATCAAAGGTGGATCCGAACTGGTAACAAGCAGTCGCGGCGATGAGAGAGAAGGGAATCTGGACGAGCCATGTACTGATGGTTACTATCAACACATGCTCAGCTGTCTGTCGCCTGTTCTGCACTTGGTATAGTGCCTTGATATTAGGCGGCTGATAAGTCGGGTGAGCGATCGGGAATAGGCGCAATCAACGACACAATGCTGTGTTGGCAGTCTCTGATAGGAGGACGCGCCGGTCCCTGATGCTGGGTTGACCTACCAGAGGAGGAGAGGAAGCAGAGCGACCCGACTTGGGGAACCACTCGGCCGGGTTTTAAGGTTGGGCATAGCTCTTGATTCCATCTTCTTGTTGAGTGTAGGTGAAATGAGTTGGGTACCATGGCTTGGGGAGGTAGGGCTTCTGATGCCATGTGGTACGAGAAAACCCCCGCCGTTATGCGGGTTGAGGTAAGTCGGCCCGCAGAGACGGTTTCCTTCAATTGTGGACGTGGAGGCTCACACCCGGCCCTTACCCTGGGAGACGTTGTAGCCAGTCTTTGGCGATCTCGGGTGGAGAAGTGAGAATGTGTAATATAGACGCATATGCATTAACGCATAGTCGATGGGTGGGATGTGTGGGAATGCCCTAGGACGGATGACAGGGCCTGAGACCTACCTGCGTCAACCACGCAAGGTGGCAGGAACCGAGAAGGTCACGAGATAGGCAGAGATCAAAATAGCATAGATAATGGATGGGGTGAGGTGAGTGAGTGAAGCAGCGAGAGCTGGAGATAACAGGAGGTGCTGAGGTGGAAACAGAGTTCTTCCTCCTCTGGGGGGGTTATGTCTTGCAATAAAAGACCACGGGATGCGTCCATGCGTGGGATATAGTTTGTTTGGTGGACAGATGGCCTGAGTTGGGCTGAGCTGGGCTGGGGTGAGACGAGCTGGATCGGGATGGGGCTGGAGCTGGCCACTATTGTCACCCGAGTGAGGAATGGTGAAGAATTTAAAAAGATAGGGCATCGTTGGCGTGTCATGGTGTGGGCTGGAAGAAGAGCATGCCGAAGACGAGATCCGGGCATGTGATGGGCCTGGCCGGCGGGGTAAGGGAGAGATGTATGTGTCCTGTGCGTGATGTCGGCAACCGGAAAGGCAAATCACGATTTGTATGCGTTGATTCTTGCAAGGCGGCGGTTTGTGTGTGCATACGAGTGTCCAAGGCGGAAAGGTGCAATATCTGGGCAGACGGGCCTAATTTGATTACCCGCTAAGTGTCTAGATGATTAGAGTCTAGCCCGGTCTAGCTTCAGCTGAACCCGGTTCCAGGGCGGAGAAAGATTGAGAGCAAAAGAAACAAGAGGCAGACAGACTGGCGAGCTATTGGCAACCAACCGGGGGGAGGGGATAAGAGAAGAGGCTGGGGTATTGTCTGGCTCGCTCGATCCGACATGTTAGCTACGTCGACGGTGGTCTGTGCCCAACAGAACGGGCATCATCTCGCTATGCTGTCCTGTCATGTGCAATGGCCTTGCCAGACGTGATACATCAGCCGTGGCTTGGGTTGTGTGGCAGCAGAAGCGAATGATCTGATTTGGCCCATCGACAGCACTAGACGCACGTCGCCATGCATCCAGGTGGTAACGTACATACATTTCAGCTACACACACGGCGGTCTGCGGCCATGGCATCGGCTGTGGCACTCGTGGCTCGGTGGGTAGCCCATGCGAGGGCGAGACATCTGGGAGGGTGTGGCGGTTGACAGGGAACGGGGGGATGGAGGGGGAGAGAGAAGAGGACCGGATAGAACGAGATGTGAACAAACGACGACGACGATGATGATGGAGAACCATGATGATGATGTTAATAAAGACGGGTGAGGGATGGGGCAGTTTAGTTAGAGACCGGGCCAGGGGCAGAAGCAGGAGATGCGAAATGGAGATCATCGTCGTCATTTGACAGCTCTCCATTTAACTAATGTAGGGGAATGGCCCAGCGCCTAGAACCCGCTGTAGCTTGGGGAGCACCCGCCCGTGCTACAGTGGACTAGAGGCCAATAGGGCGCTGTAGCTTGGCACCTGCACCGCTGTCTGTACGCCCTCAGCGGCCAGCATCCGGCAGGCGTTGTAGGACGGCGGTTTGGAAACTCGCTGTGCGCCCTGAGCGGCGGGATCCGCGCAAAGAGGTCTGCAGATTGGTGCTGCACATGCCCATGGCGTCCGAGGCATGCTGCAGCTTCTGCGAGCATCCGCGCAGGAGAGCTGCAGTCCTGTTACAGTCTTGTTGCAGACGAGACACCGGGAGCGTGTTGCTGCAGCTCTCAGACACGGACGGACACTGGCACCACTGGCCGGCTCGCTACAGGGCGTATAGCGGAAGCAGCGCCCCCAACAGGCAGCCAACAGCGAGCGCTGGGTCACTGGCAATACTTAACTTGGGCGCCACCCACCCAGAAGCAAAAAAAAAAAAAAACTCTCACCCACCAGTTCTTCCGAAACCCACAACTCTCTCTCTTTCTCTCTCCTCCCTGTCCTTTTACCTAACGCTCTCTCACACTCACTCACACGCACGCTCATACTCACTCCTCCACCTCACATCCTCGTCTTCTGTCCTCTCCCACCCCCGGATGAAGATCAAAAGCAGGCAGAGCAGATCCTAGTATAAGAGAACCACAACTGCCCCGCAGGCACGAGCACAAGCAAGCCCTGAGCAAGCCAAGGCAACATACACACACACACACAACACCCTCACACTCCTCATCGTCGCTGAACTGTGTCTTCATCTCCGCATCTCCATCTGCGCCCATTCACATCCGCCGCTCCTGCCACGAGTCCGCCATGACTCACTTCACAGGCGAGAGCAGCGACGGCACCGCTGCTCGTCGAAAGGCCCCTGACTGGCCCAAGATTTGCGACTACCGGTGGGCCGCAGATGATTCCTTAGAGCTGCAGGTGCTCTGGCCGATCCTTGACAAGCACACTTGGGTTGGCGAGACCGTCCTGCACCGTAGATTCAAGGAGCTGCTGCTCGACTTCTGGCGCGACGTGGGCGGCCGTCCAGAGAACCCCTTCGACCCGGAGGTCTATCAGGTCTACGCCGTCAGAGGCCATGCGCGGGACAAGCTGAGCCGCCGCAAGATGCTGCAGATCGAGTGGACGGGCTACGAGACGCTCACCTGGGAGGACCATCGCACCATGCGCCGCGACGTGCCCGAGCTCGTCGACGAGTACTTCCAGCAGCTCGACGAGGCCTCGTCGTCGTCTTCGTCGTCGTCGGCGGCGTCGGCATCAGCTGCCAAATGGCCCATTCTGAAGTAGGAAGAATAGGCGCCCGTCATCATCACCTTTTATCACCAACATACTTACTCCTGCCGCCAATACTACCACACACATCTATTCATCACCAACAGACCTACAACTACCACTGCAACGACGACACATGAACCAACACACACCAGAGGAGGCTGAGCACCAAAAGCAATCGGGAATTGCGGACGTTCCACCAACACCTACGTATTTACCAGGGGGGGAGACCGGGGGGAGGGACGAGGCTGGCTATGCAATGCTTATGCTTATGCTTAATGCTCGCTCACTCGCCTTTGAAAGGCAGAACACTGCGAGAAGGACGGCATGCAACCGGCAACCTAAAAAGACAGCGACAGGCGCGCGCGCATCGGCGGCAGCAGGGGCGATTGGCTTGATTTGATTGACCTGGCTTGGTTTGATTTGATTTGTGTGACGGGATGTGACGTGACGTGATCATGCCACTCACACCGTTACTGTCACAGCCACAATCAGTCCGTCATTTACTCGCACACACGTCCCGGGAAGGCCAATTTTTTTTCTTCTTCTTTTCATTTTCGTTTCTTTTTGGTCTTTTTGGCTTTTCCCACTTAGCAAATCAATGTAATACTCACTTTTTAAAACGGGGGACGACGGCTTTAGCAACTCGAGAATGTAGCTACGGGAACAAACTGGATTTTGATTTTGATTTATTTTACTTATTTCCTCTTCACAGCCTTGCCTTTCCCTACCTACGTGAAACCGCCTCTCCAATACGAGCGGACGAATATGTTGTGGCAAACCTTAACTGACTCGCCGAGCCGCTTGGCAGGCCCATTTCACAACCAGCGTTTCATGCTAGTCGGGATCAAGTCAAGTATCGGAACTGGACGTGATAATCTCCCTCCTCGGTGACATCGACCTCAGCGTCCGGATCAACCGGCCCGTACAGCTCGTCCCTTCGCCTATTCTCCCTGTCCAGCAGGAAATGGAGCGTCAGCGAGAGCAGCACAATTAGCCCCGTGAATGCGCAGCCTATCGCGCACCCTTTTGTGTAGAACGGCCTATTCGTCAGACTATCGTTAGCTCTCACCACGTTCACGCTTCATCTTCTCAGCCTGGCTAACAACACTCACCCGTCTTCCAAAGGAAACACCACGCTGCTGATGAGCGAGGAGCACTGTCCCACGATCAGCGCCACTCCCAAGCCCGCCCCCTTCTTGGAGTCGCCGCCCTGGTTGTTCAGCAGCCAGGTAATGTTGATGGACAGCGCCGGGAACACGCCGCACGCGGCCAGCTAGGCGCCGAGGTACCTCACCCCGTTGAGCCTCGCGTCCCGTATCCCCGCCAGCAGACCGTACCCAACCGCGCCAACGGCCGCGAACCCCGCGACGACGTACCCTCTGTGGCCGTGCCGGTCCGACAGGTACGCGGCCACCAGGCAGCTGAGGAAGGCGGCGAGGTAGGCGGGCGCGGTGAGGCCCTGGGCGTTGACGGAGCTGTATCCCATGCCCTCCACGATGGAGGGGAGGAAGTTGGACAGCGCGGCGAAGGAGAAGTTGCAGCAGAAGTGCATGAGCGCGTGCGTGTAGTTCTTGTAGTCTCTCAGGCCGGCGAGGACCTGCCTCCACTGCACGCCTCGCTTGGTTGGAGTCGCATCCCGGACGTGTAGTCTCTCCTCGGCGTGCTGGCGCTCTTCTTCACTCAAGAACCTGGCGGTTCCTGGGGAGTCGATGAGGAAGAAGTAGACGACCGGGGCGAAGAGGATGGTTGGGACACCCTCTGTTTTTCTTACGTTAGCATCACTATCCTATTATTGGTTTTCTTGGACTATAGGCTATCACTATATATAGAAGAGAGGAAGTATCAACACCAACCTATGATGAAGAGCAGCCGCCACGGTTCCAAGGAACCCTTGATATGCGTGATACCGTACGCCAGGCTCGAGGCAAACGTATTCGCCAGAGGCGACATGCCCAGCAGGAAGGACATGCGCAGGCCGAGCTCCCGCCGTTTATACAGCAGCGACAGGAAGTACGGCGCGCCGACCCCAAACGCCGCCTCGAACATGCCGAGGAGGCAGCGGGTGACGATCAGTTGAGTCAGATTGTGCGCGGCTCCCGAGCTCATTGCCGACGCGCCCCATCTGCCGGTCTCAAGTCAGAGAGTGGAGTTGTGTTTCGAAACATGCAAAACACCACTTGTTCGAATTTCACATGATGGTTGGTTATACGAGAAGAGGCGGGCTTACAGGAGACATAGGACGGATACGTATACATGGGCGGGGAAGATCTTCCACAGCATGGTCGACCACTCGAAGAGGATGTACGTCAGGTAGAACGAGTTGAGGACCCAGGACCACTCGTACGACGTCAGGCCCAGGTCGCGCTGGGCTCCCGCCGTCTTCGCGTTGCCGATGTTGCCCCTGTCGACGTAGGAGAGCACGTAGAGGCAGCAAATGATGGGCAGCGTGCGAAGGTCAAACTGCAGATGATGAAACGGACCCCGGTCCTTGATCAGCGACGGGGAAGGCAATGCACGGGCGTGAATCGCGGCACTGATTTCGGGGAAAAAGAAAGAAAACTCATTGGAATAACATACAGCTCTGCGGACACGATGGTCTAGATCGCTGGTGGCACCGCGGCGATGCGCCTCGCCCTCGCCCAACGCGGCTTCGTCCTCATTGGTCCGATGGCTGGTGGTGGTCCAGCGCATTGTGTGGGCGGAGGAAAGTCGATCAATCAGAGTGCACGTAGCCAGGTAATCCCCGAGGACAGGACAAGGAGACAATGGGTATGGGCTGAGAGGATGTGCAAACGGTCCTCGTTGGACTGGGCTGGCGGTCCGGGTTAAGACACCAGAGTTGCCTTCGGGCCAGGTAAGGCGATCTGCACGTTTCCTGGTCGCGTGTGTCACAGAAAGAAGAAGAAGGTGGGAGTCATCGATAGGAACATGAAGGGGGGTGGCAGGGGAGGACAGGGGGGGCGGAGGCTTTGGCATTCACACACGGCAGAGCAAGACAGGAAAGACAACGAAATTCGATTAGGCAAAACATGCAGGCAGCGGACTGGTCTTTTCCCGATGATCCTACCAATCAATGGCTGAATGGGTGGATAAAGTGAACCCTAAGTCACGATTGACATCTACCTCACTGGATTGTGTTGGTGGTATAGCAGATATACATAGTAGAGTTTTTCCTCTCCCCTTTTCTTTCTATCATAAATCTCGTCATGGATTGGAGTGTTTGAAAAGGCCCTAAATCGAATAGCTGCCTAATTGTGCCGTCCGTGAAAAGTTCCTAGAATTCTCGAACGGCACCTGGGCCAAGGAATGCCATGCATTTGCTCAGCCGCCCCGCAGCGGCAGACCGACTCGTGTGAGTCCCGAGAGCCGTTTCTGCAGAGACTACGGCGCAGGCTATCGTCCTCGTCCAGCATGCATCGGGTAGGAATCCTGCGGTACAGTTGCATCCAGGCCCGAGCACAGAGCAGAAAGTGCCGTGCTCACCGAACGCTGGCGCACCCGGATGAGTAATTATTGGCCTAATTCCAATCATAGATCGTCTTCCCCCAGGCCAATACGGGCTTCATTCGCTGGGAAAAGAGGGGCCCGTGATGGGAAAAAGCCAACCGGATGGGGCAGAATCATGGCGGACGGATGCCTCTCGTTGGTACGACTCGGCCAATCAGCTCCCTCGTGCTCGCTCGCTCAAGTGGAGGATGGCGTGGATTTCGTCTCACGGCACCAGCCGAGGGCTGCGTGACAGGGGACGTTTCGATTCGTTGTCTCTTCCTGCATTTCTGCCTGGATCGCACCGCGTGGCATCGTGCCCTACCTCGCGCGCTGATAAGTCCCAGCGAGAGCCCCGATTTGATCGACTGACTGACCGTCTTGGTTTTGGGGGGAATCCCTGACACTGAGGCTTTTTGCCGGCCTGTCCTCCCCCGCATGTTGCTTCTGCGCCGCATCCAAACTCTGACTGGGGCCGATGCTCATGTGAGTGCGCGAGAGAAATGGCCCCTCCCATCTGGAAGCACCATCGCCGGCGGTGGAAGAGGCTCATGGCCGGATGCATTACCTGGTAGGTCGTTTCGTCGTGATGAGATTTCGGAGTGTCTCTCTCTCCCTTTTGGCTGGGCAGGCTACTGACGCGGGCGTGAAGCAAGTCAGTACACCCGCCCAGGGAACCTTTGTGAGATCTAGGCTTACCCGTCTTGTCCCTTCTCAAGAAACCGACGCCGCGCGTGTGATCTACAGAAGCCTCTTTGCCACACTTGCACCGCTGACGAACTCGAGTGCGAGGGCTATGACGAGCCAGACACCATCCTCACTACCATCGACGAGCTGCCGATGGAGTACCCTGACCTGGGGTTCCGGAGAGACAATGTACTGATCAACCCGCTGCCGCTTTTGCGACGAGGCGCAAGCTCTCTAAACTTCCGACTGAACAGCGGCCCTTCGTTGGTTGTGCTTCCCACCCCGGCCGATGCTTTCCTGCTGCACCACGCCAACCAGTTCCTGTTCAAGGACTCCGTGAGATTCGACGACCCGGCGGGGTTCTGGTATAAGTTCGCACTGCCTCTATCTAACTCGGCAGAGCCCATCAAGCAAGCCCTGTGCGCCCTGGGCGGCGCGCATAGATCCTTCGTAGGTCAGCAGGTCGGTGATACCGTGAGCTACAGCCGGCTGGCCGTCACCAAGTACAATGACGCCGTCAACCAGATCAAGCAGACGGTTACGACGAACACGATCGAGCACCTCCAGGTCAGCATGGTCTGCTGCATCATATTCGTCTACATCGAGAGTCTGCACGGCCGCGTCCCGGAGGCGATCAAGCACTTGCAGGCGGGCTGCCTGATCCTCTCCGCTCTCCGCAAGTATCACACGAATCAGGGCAGCGTGGCGGCCTTCGTCCCGACCATGTCCACCGTGCTGCTGCGAATATGGCAGGATTTTGCTGACTTCCAAGCCTTTGACACATTCTACCTCCCCGACCTGGAGCCTCAGATCGCGGACATCGGAGACCCGACTATCCCGTTTCCAGATGCCATCACGGCGATGGAGATGCTATTTGCTGTCGACGATGTGCAGAGCTATCTTGCGCTCTCGCACCATTCCAAATTACCGAAAGAGAGCGACTCCGACGAGTCGGCCGACGACATTAAACCACTATCCCTAAGCCATGACTCTATCCGCTTCGCATTCCAGTCGAGCAAACCCACCCTCCAAGATTGGATCTCAAGGATGGGCCTATTCCTAAAACAACACGAGAAGACCGCCTTCCCCAAGGACGAGCAGCACCGCGTCCAGACCCTCTCGCTCTACCACACCCTCTGCACGGGCCTGGCCAAGCTCGACAGCCTCGACGACGAGCTGGCTCCGGAGGACTGCCACGCCATACTAGAAAAACTAGCCCTCCTGTTCCAGGCGGACGCGGAGAACTCGGGGCCGACCTTCGCGCTGGGCGGGCATCTCATCCCCATCATCTCGAGAGTGTTTGGGAACGTGAGCGACGAGGGGATCCTGCGCCAGTGCATCGAGGTGCTGAGATCCGTGCGCCGGCGCGAGGGTGTCTGGGACAGCCACAGGCTGGCGGACCTGTACGAGGCGGCCATGAACGCGAGGCCATCTATTGAAGAGCTGGGGGAGGAGTTGCCGTTTGGGGTTCCGCAGCTGACGGAGAAGCTGGCCACTCTGGGGTTATTACCACACACGCCTTGAAGAACGGGGTTTACGGTTATGAAAAAAAATGGGATGGTGTTTTGGAGCCGGATGTTGTTCGTGGGTGAATTGGATATTCGAGGTCTTGGTTAACTGCTAGAATCTTCTTTCGGAGCCGTTCAGACGGGGTATCCCAGAACATCTGTTTATCTGAGTTAATTCTCTCTAGGCTTTAGTATGCCCGATAGTTGGGTTTAATGCTTAGTACCTATCCACTCATGTATTTTTTTGCTTGGCGAGGCGAGACTTTGAGATCTTGTCGTTTATTATCATCGTGTACCGGCTAGATTAGACGTGGAATGGCTCACGTATAACTGGTCTGTTGAATCACAGCTCATCATGTTTCGAACACACGTACTGTCCTTGAAATAAGAAATCAAACCCTCAACTTGCGAGCAGCATGTGTCCATTAAGCAATCCCCCGGTGCGGCTGAGCTCATTCGAAGAGCCTACAGGGATTTATGCCTTCATTATATTGTCATGTTCGAAGTATTAGATGAAGAGCTGTCTGATATCACTGGCCGAGATTCTGAACCCACCAGAGATTGTTCCCAATCGTTAGATGATTGGTACCAGTTTTCAGTAAGTTCCTGTAGTCCATATGAACTTCCCATTGTTTTTGGAGTGACAAGTCTTCAGGGTTGACCGACTTTTCGCTGAAGTAACATCAATAATATTGATATTGAGAACGGTAGACTAGCTAGAAATAAGCTGTTAATGCATACTTGAGGAGGCTAAATATCAGTGCGATGGTAAAAGCACCTACACCGGAGCAGCGACCAGTCGAAAGATTGGTGGTCCTAGGAAAACTTCCAACCAAGATCATATTCCCGCTGTGGAGTAGGATACCGCAATAGTTTGCCTCGAAAGGCATCTTTCGTCTCAGCATTTGTATAGAGAGTCCTGGGTCATTTGACCACAGGTAGGAGGCTGTTTGATCTCAACCATGTCCTTGGGAGACTTGTCGGTGAAAGGATAAGCGATCCAACTTCATCTCAGCTCCCGAGCAGTTGAGAACCAGACAAAGGAACCGGTTCTTGAGCTCACCATATACATCCAAATTAGGGCTTTCATTTCGTGCACATCCCTCTCAAGGGTCGTAGAATATGTGAGAAGGTCACTATCGTCGATTTTTCACACCGGGAGGCATATCTGTATCCCACGACTGGCGAGTTTTTGTGGATTTTGATGGCCCAACCTTTTTACAATGCCTAGTGTAAGACGTAGACTGGGATATCATTTTGTAGAGCATCCGACAGATCATTCTGATGTGGTTATCGCGCATTTGGCTAGAGTAGCTGAAATATCCGTGTTAGGATATATTATTAACTGCGAGCGAGACAGGGGGATCTTACATATAAGCTAACATCATATCAAACAGATCGCTCGACTAAGCCGCCATGGCGAAATAGGCGGCGTTGAAGAATAAACACTCTGAGAGTGATAGAGGTGGCTCCTGAATTGACTGTTTAGTGGAAACCACGCGAAAGTTGTGCAATCCTCTTCCTGCCTTAAGATCTAATTCTGAAGTTTGAGAAATGCCTTGGCCCCTTCCCCATATATCAATGATATGTTGACATTGAAAAGCCTTATAAGGCAATATGTTATGCCCCATTCTCTTGCTGTTTGCCTACTGGATGCCCAGGGTAAGCGCTCTGCCACACCGTATGACAGGCTCGCCCCGTAAAGAGCCTCACAAGGAAGACTTATCCGCCTGGGAATACCGTCGGCCAAACTGTCCTTGGTTCCAATCTCCTATCGATTAGATTTCAATGTATCTGGGAGCAATCAATTCTTGAAGTGCTCACCCTGCAGGGAGTACCGACCTACGCAAAGTCAGTCCCATGTTTCTTAGCCCAGCTACAGCAACCTGAGGCTTTGTGCTATCCCGCCCTGCCTTTGGCTATCATGTCATGGATTAGGACTGAAAGTGGGTGTTGTCCAATGGCTGATCCATTGCCCTAGAGAGTACTGTTGGATTACACGGCAGCGCATTATCGTCTGCCTGAATGTAGATGAACAAAGTGAATACTGCACTTTTGATAGCTTGAAGATAGCGGGGACACTACTGGAGCAATTCCGAGATTTGAGATATTGGTCCACAGTCGTGGGAGGACTAAAAACCGAGTCGGGGCCACTTGCAATGCTAGGATGGACCTGTATAAAAAGCTGGATCCTTCAAATAGAACACCCACGCACCATTCCCATTTACCAAATTCGCTTTTGAAAGTACCAGTCTTTAATCAATGAGTCTTTCCGTCAACCGTGTCAAGTATTCGATCCAATACAATCGAACCCACGAGGCTACACTCCTTCTTCCTATGACTTCTGATCCCAATTTACTGATCCCAATTTATTTTCCTCGTTTTTTGCCGTAAGCATAGTCTCCCTACTATTATCCGTGCTGTTGGCTAGTGGCTTGGTCTTTCCCAACACAACATAGACTTGGCGTCGTTGCACAGGCCGCCAGGATTGGTCTAAGGATAGGCTCAACCGATGTGGGACAAATTACAGGAACTGCTGGGTGAAACCTATTAATATACGTGCTCTCAGGATTGCGAGATTGGCCACGATTCATTCGCCAAGATCCCTTAGTCCCGTTGCTTGGTTTACACTTCTCCAGTAGGGCTTGATAGGCGTACCTCGGGAGCATTGTGAAGTTATGATTTCACAGCGAGTTTGTTTTTTTATGAGACAAAGAATGCGAGGTGCGGGAATTTGAGCATGTGGTTCTCTTAAATGAGGCTTTGCGAGACAAAGTTCCTGTAGGTATATTAGCAGGGATGGGATAGAACTTTTGAGATTGCATGCGTCCGAGCCCTAGAATCAAGTACTCATCGAGTAACCACCGCACCGAAGTGCCCAAAATTGATGACCAGCCCATGCTTAGCCACCCGGAAATATGAAACCTAACTGCCGAAATAGAATCATCAAGAAATTTGGGGGTAAAGCTCCGATGGTGGTTGAGGAATGCTGAAACTTGGAGCGTTGTGTTTTTTGGGAGTGGCTGGCGATTTCCCGACAGGCATTCAATCGGAATTGTGCGAACCCTTCAGGAATGTAGGGAGGTTATATTTTTGGAAAGAGACCAACCGCTGCGCTTTCGTAGCTATCAGGCGGATGGGTCAACAGGAGAAGCCAGGCTCATATCAGGAGCTGCTCGTCATGTTCCTTTCATACATGGGGCTAAATGCAACTAACTGCCGCTTACACAATGCCGTCATTGTCAACCAAGGCCTGAAAGGATGAATGATTATGTTCCACGTCTTCGTATGCCTAAGCCCGCTCACACCGTGGTAGAGGAAGTGGAGAACGCATCAGTCAAGTGACGGCACCTTAACCCTCAAAGCAACACAAAGTTGGCAGCGTAGGTTGTATGGAGCAATGCGGGAGTGTTTTTTTGCTAGAGCTTTGACCTTGTCTTGTTGGCTGTTTGATGAGGGTAATGGAACTCGGAACGATTCTGATTAGGGTGTTGGCCGCTGGTCGATTTTACCTACTTGCGAGGCAGATAACGGTCAATGCCCGTACGAAAACGTGGCTATCTTTAGACATAGGGCTAGCCATCCCTGGTTCAAAGTATGAATGGAGAATGCCAGCATAGACGCTCTGGTACCGAACCTTGCTGAATCTCCCCCTCTGAGTGGCGGGTCAACCTGGCATTGGCCCCCTACTTTATTCTTGTCTCAGTCAGCCCAACTGAGCAGTTCTGTTGCGACTTTGGTGAGGGCTGCGCCCCTCATTGTTGCACCGGGACTGGTGGCGTACAACACCATCACTTCGTGATGTGTTAGTTTAATTCCCCGTTGGGGAAGATTTCTTACGGAGATTGCTCCCCCCTCCACAAGAATCCTACCCAATTTTAGACTCTGCTTGGCGTACAGCAGTCCTGCATCGGCCCGTGTGTGTGGAAGTGGTCATAATGTCGTTGACGGCTAAGCATCCCGCGAGCAGGGGGAGGTAAAGCCTCATGTTGAGACTGGAGGAATGAGGTAAGGATCTGGCCCGTAAATCCATGATGGCCTCGGCCTTGGCAAAAGGGAGGTTGCGGCGCCCAATGTTCTTAAGTCATCGTTTATTATGTACTCTGTTGCCTGCCATTTGTTGCCCTCTGATTCTCTACCATCTTGGCTCCATCGGTCACGAGAATTGAAGCCGTATCTCACCTATTCGGGGGCTCTTAGACTACTTCATCATGAGAGGGCTATTCATCCTCGCCAGCATGGCCAACCTGCTGACCTTCGCTCACTCTGTTCCCGTCCCATCTAGCACGCAAGACAGCATTATTGCGGTTCCCGACCTTGATTCTAGAGCCCATCCCACGTCTCACCGTCTTCTATGGAAGAACACTGCCCCGGGAGTCGAAATCAAGGGCAGCAAGAAGCTCCGTATACTCACTGTTGGCGATTCCATCACCGCCGGGTTTCCCTGGCACGGAGACGGGAATGGGTACCGGGGAAAGCTTCGTGAAGACCTGTCAAGTAAGGACACCAATTTGACGTAGGGAGGGTTACTTTGAGGTGTGAAAATGCTTACCATTGACTCAGAGAATGATGTCGTCTTTGCGGGGACTATCACCACTGATAAGAGCACCATGAAGGGGAATTACTATGTAATTGATCAATCTTCTGCCTTCTACGTGGAACGCTTTTGCTAACATCAATGCGTTACAGGATGCATGGCCGGGAAAGACTATCAAGTACATAAGCGATCGAGTTGATGCGTCGTTGGCACAGAGGCCGAACATTATCCTCCTTGCCGCCGGAACCAACGACATGAATTCAAACCCCGACATCGCGGCAGAAGGTAACGACCCTGCCAACGCTGCCGCGCGACTCGGAAACCTCATCGATAAGATGGTCGCCAAGTGCCCTGATGCTACCATCCTGGTCTCCATGATCATGCCCACCTGTGGCGATAGCCATCACGCGGCCCAGAATCAGCGTACCACGCAGTTCCAGAAGCTTACGTCGGAGGTTGTCAAGGAGCGCTTCGATGCGAACAAGAAGGTGTTGGCTGCAGACTTTGTTGGGTTTTGGCCAAATCTGATTTCCAGCGACTGCGTACATCCTTCCGAAGCTGGATACCATAAGATGGGAGACAGCTGGTATGACTTCATTACTCAGATCCCCAGTGGCTGGATTAAGGCACCTACCGGGCCCGACCCTACTCATTGAGATGATCACTCAACGTACTCCGGTCGGTTGTTCTTCAATATCATATGGATTGGGCGTTGGGGAGTGCACTCGGTTATGAACAAAATATTTGGACATAATACCTCTTTCTCCTACCTAACCACTTCTAATTATGCGAGTTCTTGAATTTACACCCTTTCGATTGCTGAAAAGGCACGATTTTGACGTTCTCGTTGAGACGTCCATCTCCAACATGCTATGGTCAAGCCAGTTAAAGGGACAGCAAAGGCAAAAAAGATCCATATCTGTGGTGCACCCGCCCATGTTATACTATTTTCCTGGCCCGTAGCGAAGAACCCCATACCAAAAAAGCTCTGTTGACATCAGCAAAGGTAGATCTACGGCATTCAGATTTACAGAAAATTCTTACTGAAACAAACGAAGCAGGTAGATAGACCAATGTAACCACTGTAATAGCCCGAATGGCGGTGCTATCGCTCATCATGCGATTAGACATACCCTCGGTAATATTTTGGCTTTTGAGACTGATAATATTAGAGGCCTTAAAGGACGAGTTGGTCAACTGAGTCAACATTAGGTATGGTAATTTATTTCACCTACCGCCTGAATTGTTGTCGAAACACGTGAAAGAAGATGCGTGGCGTTTTTCTTCATAGATTCCACTTGAGCATCGAGAGTATGCAAGGTTCCATTGAATTCCTGGGCTGATGCCTGGCTTACCTCGCCAGAGCTGCGGAGATCTTTGTTCATTTGCCTGAGCATACTTATGAACTCGGAGTGTGCGCCGAATATCGGCAATAAAGGCGCTAATTTTGTCTGAATGAAGTGAAGACGTGAGATTTGATCGTACATGGATAGAAAATCTATGTCACGTTCGATTTCTATGTTGAGGATGCCACTCGCCTGCTTTCCAATCAGCTACCGTGCGCCATTTGACGATATGGAGTCTCACTAGTTTTTGAATATCCTTATCCAACTCTGCTACATACCATCTCCAATTATGAAAGTGGGAGAAGTAGAATTTCACATGTACTTGTAGTGGGTGTTCATTTTTGCTCCCATAATCGATTATTAGTTCGGTGGAAGAAGACTGCATATTAGGGAAGAACAGTAACCCAGTGTTCTGCTTGGATCGAAGGTCGTTCTGATGATACAACCCACACTGGCGAATGACCCAGGTAGTTTCCTCATCTCCAATAGCTTTAAGCTCAGGATATTTCAGAGTGTAGAGAATCTCTATGGTTTTATTAATAGGCCTTGAGTACTTCGCTTCGATTGTGTAATATTTACCTCGCATGTTACTTCTGTACTTCCACACACATTTCGATAATGCGAGCTCGACTTCGGAAATCTTTTCTCTGAAATATGATGCTAAATCCCAAATCTCGTCGGTGCAGTTGGTGAGGTTGGCGAACTCCCGTAGCATTTCCCTGGACACTTGCAAAGCAGCCCACGAGTAAGGCTGATAAATAACTCTCCATGATTGTCAGTAGATTCGCGGATACAATTGAATAGATGTGAATGGCTTACGCTATTCTTGTTTGGACTTTTGGACGGCTGAACTGGGTTTGGAGGCTTTCTACATCGAAGACACGAGTGCTGGTTGGAAAGTTGGAAGTCTTCCCTTCATTGGTTTCGGTAAAGAGGTGCACATCTATAAAAGAGTCTTCACCATCCGTGAATATATCGGAAATGGGGAGTGGTGTATGGCCCATTTCGGGGCACTTCATCTTCTCTTTGTGAAGCATTCGACACGACAGCAGTTACGACAGCAGTTATTTGTGTGAATATGCTTTGATAAATTCGTAGTTATGAAATTATGGTGGGGCTGGGCTGGGCTCAGTGATCATATTTATGTTGAGTTCGGCAAGTAAGCGAGTAGGCGTCATGCCTTTGAGAATACAAAAGTGAAAAGAAATATGGTACCCTCCAAGGCTCTATAGCCTCTCAGATATCCCTGCCGGTATGCCTCGCAGTACTAGCAAATCATTGTGGGGGATTCAAACCATCCTGGTTTCACTTGTTCTGAAATCTTGGCACTCAGCCCCCCTGCTGCTGCGCAATTCTGAGAATGAGAGTGTAAGCATATCATGATTTGCGATCACTCTTTGAGAAGGACTTACTTAATGTTTTGAATCGAAAGCTCAGCTGGAGCGCTGTAGTACAGTACGTCGTTGCGACTCTTTAGAAGGGTCGGGGAATGTCAGCAACAGTGACATAAGAGCTGTTCCAATAATACATACGACGATATTAAATTCAATTTCAGTCATGGCGCTCCAGGTTTGCTGCAGGAGCAAAAGGAGATTGGCTTTACTTATGTAACGAAATTGAACGTGATAGCGACCCATGCTGACCTTGAGGCTGGACAAAGTTACCGATGTCTGTGGGAGTGCTCTGTATATTTGCTGCGGTCTCTAGTAACGGCGGATAAAAAAACCAAGCGAACCATAAGATATGCAAGGCGTCCGTCCTAGCTGAGGCAAGGAGCCAGCTGATCCTCCCAGCGTACCATGTGGCTGTTCAGCTGACGAGTACTTAAAGCTCATTTGTTCAAAATACGTCGCACAGCATGCAACGCCCGATATATTGAATTTTGGTCGGACTGATTGCATGGGCCCCTGCTCTTCATTATGCAACCGGTTGGTATGGAGGGGGGGTGAGTCGCTGCATTGCATTGGGCATCTATTTAGTGAATCTATTGCCACCAGTCCAACTTGACTTCTTTCATGTGAAAACCGAACGAGGTTCAGCGCCTAAAGCACTCTATCATGTCTTCTCACAGCCGCTCAGCTGATGGCTTGAGCAGTTGCTCGACCAAAACTCACAAAATTGGTTCTTTGACCACAGACCGGAGCATTGCTTCTGGCTCTGGCGATGGGCAAGGCAATATTGTCTTTTCTGTTCCACATTGGACACCTCCTGACATAATGCCTAACCACAGGAGTGAGCGAGAATCCTCAAAAGCTCCCGCTAGGAATGATCCCACGTCAGACCCATTCGGGGCCACTTTATTCGACGAAGATGAAGAAGAAAATATCGACGAGGAGATAGAACAAAGCCCAACTTCTGCGCCAGCCGCAAATGAGAAGTAATAGAATATTATCCCTCTCCTGGCTTGTTACATTCTAGTACTAATGTGCCTATAGTGTAGAGCGACCACAGACTCCACGAGGACGTCTCGACTCACTCAGGTATGTAAAAGTCCTCAAAGTATCTGAAATATTTTCCTGAATTAATCAACAAGCTTGAAGGCGTGAACTGCGGGCCATTCATATTTTCATGATTGCTATCAACACAGCCGTCGGAATCGGCTATTACGTCAAGACTGGTATAATTCTGAGAATAGGAGGTCAAGGGGCTGTGGTATACTCATATCTCTTTCTGGGTTTACTGACTCTTATGATTATACGAAACCTCACGGTTATGCTGCGTGTGTGGCCCATTACCGGCGCGCTCGCTGTGTTCGTTGGAGAATTCGTCGATGAAGAAATGGGACGAGTAATGTCGCTATTATATTGGTATGAATTCTTGGTTTGTTCTCAAGGGGTGGCCCTGCCACGAGGCACTTGCAACGATGGACTAAGATCAAGTGCGACAGGCTCACTTTTTGTTTCTCATATGCGGGACTCACCACCGCAATCGGAGGTCTTGTTGATTCTCTCTCTGTCAGCACAGGTGTATCGGTCGTCATCAGCGTATTTTCACTGGTGATACCTATCCTGATCAACTTGACGGACATTTCGGTGTGCACAATCCAGCACAGGCAGATACAGTCATAGGTCATGATATGCTGATATGTGTTCTTGACAGGTATTCCGGCAGATCGAGCTTGGGCTCGGGGTTTTTAAGCTTTTCTTGGTTGTCTCTATCATTATTGCAATGAACGTCGTAAATCCAGCGGGTAGGTTGATTGAACTAAAGGGAAATTTTGCACAAAGACTAACAGTCAGACTTATTCAGCGGGAACCAATGCATCTAAGCAACAGCACAATGCGACAAAGTTAGCAAGAGATGCTATATTCCAGAATGAGGAAGATCTGACCGGAGGTTGGTTTACAGCACTAGCAGCGTCGATATATATCGCCTCCTTTTCCTACGTCGGGGTTGAAATTGTCGCGGGAACTGCACAGGAAGCCAAGTTTGTGGATTCAAAAGCCAATGAATCAACATCTGGCGGCATCTTGAATGGGCCTTCAAATCGAGAAAGATCATCAACTAAGCTCAAGGACCCCTTTGAATTCTCACTCTGGGTACCAATGGTCACAACAGTCATCTACGTTTGGGGTGGTTGGATTGTGAGCGAAAATATCTATTGGAACGACGAGAGGCTACCGGCATCTGTGTGGTCTGATGGAAAGACGACTCCGAACGGCGAAAGTCGTTCAATTTTTGTCATCGCCAACAAAGATTCGGGCTCAGCAAATTCCGCGACGACTTCAACTGCTCTCACAGCCTTTCTCATCGTCCATGTTCTATCGACGTCGACTAGCTCACTCTACGTCGCGTCGCGAACCCTTTTTGGCTTGGCATATACCTCCGTTAAGTCTCGTGGTCATACAGAGACAACGCTTTTGAGTCGCTTCCTTGACATATTGGTAAGGAAGAGCAAGTTCGACGTGCCGTATGTTGCAATCCTTGTATCAGCATGGCTGTGTTGGCTTCCCTTTTTAAAATACGGCTTCAAAGCCGCATTCTTGGACGTAAGACAAATTCTCATATCATCAAAACAAGGTGCTTGAATTTTCAACTCTAACGTGGCAGATGATAGGTATCGGAATTTTTAACGCAGCTCGCGGCTGTATGTTGTATAATAGTCTGGACCTGCGAATCATGGGCTGCATTTCGATTTTACCGATGGTAAGAATCCCCTAGCGAATGAATCTAAACTCGTGATCTTTCGTGTCTAACCTGTCTATGTACTTTATCAGCTTTCGCAAACATTTTTCTAAAGAGGGCATCCCGCCGTATATTAAGAGGGTGGTGAAGGTTGATCAAAACGGCTGGTATTTCCTACATCTGGCAATGTCAGGACTCTCAGTCGTGCTTTGCGTTTTAATCATTACTCTCGGTGGAGCCATGATGATCGTTCTGAACGGCACCGGCTTGCAAGCAGCTGCATCGTTCACTTCTGTTAGTTTTCATTCAGCTTTTCTATTCGTTCTTGCTGACCCTAAGGCAGGTTGCTCTTTTCGTGATATTGACTTGTTTTCTCAAGTGGTATGGCAGAGAAGTCTGGTACAGGGGTTGGTTAACTGATCTACAAGATGAGGATTCAGTGGCAGCTCACTTCCAAGCCATGAGAAATCACATGAAGCATAATCATGAGGTTCATCAAGTGCAAATACGTTCCGTATGGGACTTCGGAGGCATTATTGACTCTGAATGGATAAAGAGTCAGGTCAATAAGTTATTAACAGGGTGAAATCTGAGAGGCAACTACATACATAAAGCCGATAGTCAGGACGATGTGCAGGTTTCTCCTCAGAGAGACGATCTTTTGATAGCACAACGCTTCTCTGTAAGAACAATTAAGATCCCAAGTAGCTGATTGAAATATATAGACGGCTCCGAGAAATTTGCAATGAACACTTCTTGACACAATATTGAAGATATTTACCTCTGCTCATCCTATCGTTATAACCTAAGGTAGTTGTCAAATGTGCTCAATCCTGGACTATTCATATACACTCTAACCATACTAACGAAACAGCGAGGAAATATCATGCCAGTATGACTGCCCCTTTTTCAAGCTGGTTAAACGAAGCTGCACTTGATTTGCCTCCTCCAGGAGATAAGCGTCGTCCTCTGATTCATCAAAAGAATTATTCTCATCAAGAGCCAGCTTATTCAAAGCTTGACCTGCTTTGAGATTCTTAAGAGACCCTCCCCAAACGTCGACCTTTGTTTTCCCCGTTGTCTTAGTTGCTAGCATGACTACCTTCTGGTCGTCCGAGGAGATGAGTATGCATCTGAGATTTCCTTTACCATCAAATTTGATGCGTTTTGTCCCTGAATGTTTCGCGCTTGCGTCATGTATGATTATATTTCTTTGGTGTGTAATGGCCAAAAATCCAGCGCTTGTACTTAGGGGAAGAAGGGCACTGAAAAAGTGTGGCTGAAACGTCAAGTCCTATTATCGCTGTGAGCTAATATATCTAGCCCGGTTTGATGAATATACCCTACGTCGTCTTTGATAATGACATTAGGTTGAATCTGCGTTGTCAGATGCAATTCGTCTGGGGATATTTCCCATATGGCTACTTGAACGGAGTAGCGGGCGTCCGTTTGCTCCCAGGCGCAGTATAGGAATTGACTATCTGCAGAGAATCGGAGATCATGATACGATTCGACGAATTCCAATGTACCATGGGACCCTGAAAGATAGCCTGGGTTTGTATTCACAGCTGGACTATCTCTCCGAACGGAGCTGCTGGTGCTGTAGCGAGAGCCATCGGTTTGAACACTTGATAAATGCAGTGAATCAGTCAAGGTAAGTCGTGCTCTGGCGTTTGGGAACTCACGGGCTTAAGTCTTCTAGATAAAATAGTCTGACAAATGCCTGCCCATATTCATCAGGTTCACATGCAAGAGCAAGCATGCGGTCATCAGGTGACAGAGCGACTTTCAGCACCCGCGTAGTTATGGCTCTTATCGCCACGTCGCGCGGTGCCGAATCTTCTCTGCCAATTTTGAATAGGGTACACTGAACTATCGTTAACATAGAAATCACGCCAGAGAGATACATCAGTAGAAATTAGACTCACTCTGAACCAGCCAACCCATTCTGCTACAACGCATAAGGTCTCCCTAGAGCATGATGATGAGTCGGCTTTTACTACTCTCGACCAGGGATGATGGTTATTTGTCGGATTTAGGATCGGCCTTCCAGGGGTATAAAGATAGATTTTGTCGCGTGAGCAACAGAAGATCTTGCCGTCCGGCGAATGTCCAAGACGATATGCCTTGGGTGGCAACTCTCCATGATTAACGGATGACGGGGTAGCGGATCGTGGTTCAAACTGGTTGTAGATCCCCCGCAGTTTCTTGCATACTTTGGAGATATTGTCTCGCTGGGAGTCCTTAACTAATGTTCCGGTCCGGAGATAATCGATGAATTGTTTCATCATGTTTTTATTCATGTACATATCCGCGGAGACTTCGTGCTCCCGAAGGCGCTTCAGGCATTTGAGAACAGCCGGGTTGCAAACCGAGTTGGCCCCATTTTGGGGGTTGCAGAAGTTGTCGTCTCTTCGGCTCAGGCTTTTCCTGATGCGGTCCTCTTCGAACTCTTCTATGGCTTGCGCACCTTGAGCTCCAAATAAGATGACAAGGAGGAGAATGCAGCCGAAGGACCAGACATCACCCTTTTCTACCCTCTTATCGCGGACATTTTGGCCGTGTATTTCTGGCGCACGAAATGTGCCCTCGTATATGCGGCCTCCATCAAGAAATGGGGAGGTTTTATTTTTTTGCCCCGCCCGGCCCTCAGGATGCCTGTTTATCTCCCGAGTCTGGCCAAAGTCGGCGATTTTGAATACGACAGCTCCATTGCCAACAGAGACATCCTCGTATATCAGAATGTTGGATGGTTTCATATCGTAGTGAATGTATGATCTCTCTACATACGTTCCAGTTGCTGAATCATGGCGTAGGTGTTCCGAAAGCCAATGCATTGCATCACCTACCTCTATCATCTGCTGGATATTCCTCCGTCGCGCTGCGTTGGTATTTGAAAAATTGTGGTTGTTCCGAATATAGGCATCTAAGTCACAAATAGCTGGTGGAAAGAATATACTTCCCAGCTTGCGACCTTGAGGTAGTCTGCAAACGAGAGTACATATGGCGGTCACGATGTTGGAAGGGCATGTCTTTTGATCAGCAAGTTGTCGGAGAGTCCTGCGCTCGCGCTCGAATGACCTAAAAGACTCCGCATCTGGTTCGAACTGTTTTCTCGCAAGGAAAACCGGCTTACAAATAAGTACAAATGTCAGCAAAAACCCCTCAACGGAAACGAAGCCTTGATAACTCACATCTCTGTTGCGAGATGGGGGTTCTCGATAAAGGAAATGACCTCTCTCGACCTTGACTTGATCTACCTTGCCAAACCCGCCACGTCCCAGCTCTTTGTCCGGCACATATGGCAAAATATGATGAGGTTCATACTGGGCATCTTTTCCGGTTCCAAGAGTTAGTGCGACAAACATGAACTGATATTGGAAGAAAATTGTCGCGTCCTCCTCTCCAAAAAGCTCTCCAACAATAGAATGATCGAATGGTAAATCCCTGTCAGAGTAGCGGCAATGGTTCTCTCCCAGAAACCTTTCCTCGAAACTCCGAAGCATGCTGCCAGTCCCGAAGCAAAGGATCGTGAGTAAAATTCTTCGCAACCCTGGAGCCACTGTTATCCTTCTAATGTCATTTTCGAGGACTCTACTCCCTGCTTGCGGGTGGATGGCTGTTCCTAGCACTACTTGTCGAAGTGTTTCGTCGGTGAGGATGCTCTCAGCTACTCCATCACGGAAGAAAGCTGCATCATATCGAAAACTTGGGCCTTCGGTTGAAGAACGTGCTTTAGGTGTGTTATCGATCGTACATCCAGTAGATTTTTCCTTCTGCAAAAGCGGTCGCAATTCACCACGCGCTCTTTTGAAGGCTGTCGTTACAGCATCCTCCACCATCTTGAATCAAAGGTCGATAATTCTGTATCCAGTATTTTCACCCGACTCCACGTAGACATATGAATTTGTGGGTATGATGGCCGTCCTTTGCGGCGCATCAGAGACGCGTCTTAGCCTCAGAAGTCGGCAATGCGGGGGAGTCCCACCGTCAGGTTGCACTATCACGATGATGGCACAAGGCAGAACTGTGAGTATTGCACGTGAGCGGCCAGAAAGGGGTGTGACACACGTAAGCTTACGAAAGGCAACCAGGTGGCGTTGGGTGTGTGTGGCTGTTGCATTCAAATATTGAGACAACTCATCCATCAGGCTGTCACATTGCATGACTATGGCACACGGCGCCTATCTACAGCCAATAGCCAGGAGAGGACACATTTGTGCCCGTGCAATTCAGCCCCTCAATATTTCCCGACAAAAGATCCCCTGGGCTCGATATTGAGTCGAGATTGGCTCTAGCTCCGTATAATCGGGACTTTAGTTGGCTGGGGCTTGAAAAAGCACATTTGTTAGACTATTGGTAGCTCCTATTGGGATTATAGCACCTTTTGAGGAGAAGATAGCCACTGCGCTTCCTCCTGTACAAATATTCGTGTGCTTTGTGCACGAATTTACCCCCAAATCATCTGAAACGAATCAGGCATGCCAAACGATATTGCACTTAAAGCCGTCTATATCACGCATCTCTATTCATTGTGTTGAGATGCCGGGCTCTAGCATCTTCCATTGCTGTTGAACTTTATACTCTTTCTCTTACGTATGTTACGCATGTCAAAAACCTAGTGAGATGACGATAAGCCATAACCGTCTGCTTAGCATAAATGGGTTGCTCACTACGGGTAGCCTTCTATAGCTTGAGTGGTCGAAGCGTTCTCTACAACAAGTGATTTACTCAACTCGTAAGGGCATTACGAGAAAAGCGAATATAAATCTGATTTTCCTATCCCATTCATTGTCTCTATTTCATATTGGTTCTTAGGTGTCAATAGCTAGCGTGAGAACTTACTTCCGCTAGATCTTTACACTTTACTTGCGTCGATTAAAGAAAGAGACTGTGCCAACTAGGTAGTTCGAGAATCTTATATTAGATGATAAGACCACTGCTGCTTAACGTTTAGGTGAAACCCCAAAGCCCGTTGTATCCATATCTCGCTTTTCGCTGCACGAGCTATGGCTAGCAACATCTCGCCCTCACCTGAAGAAACTAGTTTTCTTAGCAGACCTTTATCCAAGTGATTGAAGTACATCAAAAACCAGGTGAAAATGAAGTCTGATGACAATGAGTGGGCGTCAATGGGGAAAGGTTGCACTGTACAGAAGACAATGTGGTATATATTGATTAAGACAACTGCAGCCGTGAGAACTCATCACTTCATATTCCATTCATACTATCCAACACACTATGCTGAGTGGCACTAATCATTACTTCATCTATAGACGAGCCAATCTGGCTGTGTTAGACAGGTCGTCGGCATTCAGCCTGTCCACGCCAAGGTCGGCCAGTGACTCCCACATGTACTCCCCGGGAAGGTCGTCTGGATCTCATTGTTAGCTCGATTTCGATCAACTCAAGTTAGATGACAACTTACAGTATCGGACCTTGAGACCTGCTGAGTGAGCGTTGGCAACGTGCGTCCTTACAGTGTTCTTCTGGGCGTCGGTAAAGGCAGAAGCGCTTCCAGGGTTTCCGACGTCGTCCTTGAAGTTGGCCGATGCGTAGTAAGCGTTGGTGCTGGTGTACTTGGAGCTCCAGCTAGCAACCTGGGCATCGTAGAAGATGTCTCGGTTGGGCACCCCGTCGCCTGCGTTGATGCGGTCGAATGAGGAGTAACCGCTCGCAACGACGGTGATTTGCTTCTCAACGAACTTTCCATTCTCAACACGGCTGAGGTACCCGGCGTCGCGGAGAGGCTGGAGGGCTTTGTTAACGGTATCCAAAGTAGCGGCTTCGGAGGTCTTGAAGTCAATCAACAATGTGATGCCCTGGTTAGGGCTGGCTGGGTAGACACCGATGGGTCCCGGGGAGCCGCCGTTGTTGTGGTTCAGAATGGCCAGCAGGGGCTGGACATACTGCACGGTCAGTGTTCTGCCGAGCGTGGGAAGGATGTGGCCAATGATGACGTCCCCGAGGAAGTACCAGACGTCGGCCTCGATACCGATGCAGCCAGCGCTCAAGGCGGTGAAGATGGGGATGTCATTGTCGTAGTCGTTGTGGCTGTGGCACTTGGTGGGCTTGACATTCTTGAGGGAATCCAGAGGCCAAGGGTTCAGAGGTGCGCCTGATCCCCTGTTGACGCTCTGCGCACTGATTGCCGAGCCCCAGAAGAGCTTGTTGATGGCATCCTGCTTAGGGGGAACATTGTTTCCTAATGCATGGTAGGATATTCCATTGTTGCCGACTTGCCAGGTGCCACCCTTGGTGTCCTTGTTAGTCTCGCCAGAGCATTTACCGCCATCTTTGCTCAGAGCAAGTAGATACTGCTTGCAGCTATCGACTGGTATCAAGTTAGCTTAGATTGTCAACATGCGTGGAAGAAATGGCATTAACTTACGTGAGATGGTGTGATCCGAGCTCTCCTTGTTATGAACCTCGACTTCACCCGACATTAGCTTCGCGTCTGAGAATACTAGATGATTCCAAACTCACAGTAAACATATCCCTGGATGCCATACGAAGTAGGTGCCTTGCCACTGCTTAAGAAGATTTCGGTGGCAAGCGAAACATAGCCAGATGGCTTGACGACCTGCCCATTCACCGCGCTACAGAACTTCTGCACTGCAGTGCTGAAGCCAGGACGAGTATCGGTTCCCTGGCCGATCTTGACGTCGTCCCTGGGCATCCACTCATCACCGCAGCTAGAGATGTCATTTGTAGCTTGGATCGTTACCAGGTCGTCCTCAACCTCCTCAGTCTCCTCAGGGGTTGGCGCAGGTGTAGGCACAAACGTCGCCACAGGCGTAGGGACCGGCTTGGTGTGAGCAAGGGGGGCGCACTGTGAAATATCACATTAGAGGTCTTTGATCATGATGATCCTAATGCGAACTATTAGGAAGCTATTGGGAGAGATATTACCAGCAATACTGCCGCCACCATGAGCCGCATGTTGAAACCCATCCTGGAAGAGAAAGATGGTGTCGATCTTGACTTGATGTGTTTGAAGTCGAGGGGGATCCTACAGATCACAGACCAGAGAGCGTCTAATCCTCGTCAAGCTGACACTGCCGGCCAGGATATCCTAGAGGGAGTGCTGGTATTTGAACACATTCAACATAGGAGAGAACATACCAACTCCTGCCACTTTTCAGCCCTGCATTTGCGTCCTATTTCCATTACTACCTAACTTATTAGTCCGGCTTGTCTTGGAGGGGGGTTCGCACGTAGATCGATTCAATAAGGAAGGTCTTAATCGGAGGAACACTAGCAACTGGCCAATAAGGTGAGACTGCCCCAACCCGTGGTGAGATATGGGGAGCGAATCGTTCCGCTAACTCGGCCGGAGAAGGTGGTTTGCTATATTTGAGCCTTGATCCCACAGTCCTGTGAGTGAGCATTTTGCGGACCTGTTCTGTCACGTAACGAAACCTGCAGCACTCGTCTGCTCAATACCCGAGCGTGCTGCCGAATGTCATGCTGCAGGTTAAAGCACGCAAGAAGATCATGTGGCCCGATTGGAGTCTGGAGGAACGCTAGAGCTGAAAGATTAAGAGACCTGCCTAAAAGGAGGACCAGGGTCCTGAGCCTTGTAAGTCGATCCTGGCACCAATGTAATGAGCTGTGATGAGAGAAGTGGGACGCGTCACTTGGTCTGCTCGGCAATCGCCTCCTCGTCCAAAGTTTTTGAAGATGTAGGTCTTTAGATTCAATCAAGGCTGCTGGGTGGAAGAAGCTCACTATTCCAGAGTTGCACTCAAATGCTCTGTGGCAACATCACCTTGGCACAGCAGCTTGCCATCCCGTTTAGCCGTCACAAATCTATCACCATGGCCTGACCACCACACGTGTTCTGCTTTTGTCCACCATAGTGTCAAACGACCATCCCTTTACGAACAAACTGGAATCCGCGCAGATGGCATCCCCGAGTCTATGGACCCAAGACCCCTCACGGACATCTTATCACCTTCACTTTACAGACAGTCCCTTCATGGAGTTTTATTGCGACTGCGACCTTGCTCAGGTCCCAGCTGATTTCCAGGGGGTTGGATCCAGCCACCATATTGGGGCATTACCGAGAAAACGCAAGATTGCCTCATGTGGGCACTCCGTACTCGGTTGTCGATCATTTACGCAAAAGTAAATAAACGCTTGATCTTGTGTCGGCGATTCCAGAAAGAAGATTCAGATATAATAGTCGCTTGCCAGATGGGAGCGAATCTCTGGTCATGCGAAGCTCATCATCCGTGCGTAGGCATCGCACCACGTGGCTGCGTTTGAGACAGGGACCAGGAGAGTTATTCAAACGACAGCTGCACAAGTCTGAGGGAGCACACTGAAGCTCAATGGAGTATGTGAAGAAGCGCCGTATCTTCAACTTCATGCACAGACTGTGGATAGCGAAGGCGAGCAGTGATACCGCCACCCACAATAATGAAGTACTGGATCTCACGAATTAAGCAGGAGCATTTCTTGCCACGAATACTCACTCCACTCTTGTGATTGCCGATCGCTATTATAGTTTCTGACCCGATTCCTTCACAGCTGCATACACAGGAACCCATGATCTTCACCCGCCTTGTTGAGGGCTTTTTCTGTCTGGCTCCTGAGCAGAACTTTCCGGCGCCTACTATCATCGGTTAGGCCTTCTGTCAAGGCGATTGCAAGATATCTTAGATTGCTAGCCTAGGCTGAATAAACTACAGAGGCATTGACGTAGATGGCAGGTGTTCAGTGTTTGTACAATGATCGCTCGTCGTTATCTACAGTGTATGGGCTTTGCCTTGTAGGGTAGACTCAGAGTGAGGCGCGTTGAAAGTTTGATCTAAAATATGGACAGATTATATTTCGGATGAATGGTCTATGAGCTATCTTGAAAAATGGATTCCTTCAAAACCTAGGCCTGACTTTCCTGCATGTCTACTCTCCAACAATAGCGGTGGTCCCGGCATGGCTTGCTCGAGCAGATCCATAAATAAGGGAGTAGCTTATTGGAGGATCTTGGTCAGAAATGCGTGATAGCGGGCATAGAAAGGCTTGCACTCTGGAACAGTCGGCACAACTGTGTGAAAATGATGCGGGAGGCCCTGGTAAGCGTAGTGCTCAACTTCGACGCCCGCTTCCTGGACGACTTCGGCGTAGGCGATGGCTTCATCGCGAAGGGGGTCAAGACCCGCGCATTGCAATACTGGAAAAGATTAGACCATGGAACAAATGATGACTCTCTTAGCTAGTCAACGAGGGAACTTACAGAGAGGAGGGAGACCCTTGTGGGATTCAGCAAGAATCGGCGAATGGCGAAAATCAGGCTTCGCGTCCGGGATGTACGTGTCCAGCGCCATTTCCATCTTGATAGCGTCGAGGACGCTGGCGTTGGCATTTTGCATATAACTTCCGAACTCGTACTTGTCCCTGGGGAAGAACTTTGGGTGGCAGATGATGGGGAAATGAAGGATCTGGGCAAGAATTCCAGTAATTCCGTTGTCTCTGGCCAGTAAAGCGAGTGCCGCAGTCTACGAACATCATGATTAGCAACAACTCTTTGGAGAGGATTGAGCAGGCATCTCGGAATCATCCCATGCACTTACCAGATTGGCACCTGCACTTCCTCCAGCCAAGATAATTCTCTCGGGATTGACACCAAGCTTCTCAGCATTGGCTTTGCACCAAACCAAAGCATCGTAGGCGTCATAGAGTGGCTGGGGAAAGGGAAATTCAGGGGCCCTAGAAGAGATCATTCATTGGTCAGATATTCTTCCGTCAATATGTGTATCTTCTGGGTGGACAAACTTACATCCTGTAGTTCACGCTGGCTACAACGACATTATGGTTTGCCGCTGCTTGTGCATTCTCCTCGCCATCAGTCTCATGGCAACCGACCATCCAGCCTAATGAATAAAATTAGCCATGCCCATCTTCGTATATAATTTTTATTGAATTTGACTCACCTCCGCCGTGTAGTCGAAGAATGAGTGCGGCATTCTCCTGCACCTTGGGCTGGCGATAGATCTTGAGCTCAATCAGTGTGCCATCGCTGGCGGGGAACTGGATAAACTCGGTGACGATGCCACGGTCTTCGTAGGTTGTGCCGGGGTCGGTACGTCCTACTTTAAGGAGGGTGGCCATGTCAGTTATTTCCCACATGGGATTGAACATTTGGTCGATCCCGTCCTTTAGTTCTGCAAATTCGGGGGTCATCTTGGAAAGATGCCCGTGTTTCGGCAGCGGCTGGAAGTTGGCGTCGGCCGTGGTGTATTCGGTCTTTTCCTTGTACAGCATTGCGATGGTTTGGTTGTGATGTTGATGGATTGATTGTTGGTATAGTGTAGATACTAGGCTTGGAGACTTTCCATTCTTCCGCCTACAAACGCCTAGTTATATAATAGAGGCCTATCCAAACTGTCTCAAGAATTTTTGAGCTCAGAATGAATGAAAATGATGGACGCTGTCTCAGGATGAGTCACTGTGGATCTGGATTCATGGTGATGGGTGTTTCTATGGAGTTAGATCAGCTTACATAGCACTGCATACGACCAATTTCCTCCCCATAGAAAAATTCACCGATTATCTTTACCAAAACGGGGGAGGCTGTGAATTATCCTGCATTTGGAAGAACCGAAACTGCCCATTGACCAATGATTGTGGCATGATACCCGAACCTCAGTAATTATCTTGGATATGGCCAAGCCTACTACTAATATGACACGTTATGATTCGCGATGCCCGAGATCCCATAAACAAAGATGACAAGTTCAAGGTGGTGAAATCAAATGACGTATCACAAATCTCGCGAGCCGTTTAGAGCAGATTTGGTCCTGGTATGATTTCAATAGCATTGATTTTGTCACAAGGGGCGAATATTGGATACTGGTATCACGTGTGCTGTTTTGGTATATGACCGCTTATTATGTTTATTGTGTTGATACTTATTGCCTATTGTTTCTGCAGAAGTATAATCTTGCTATCATACTCATTCTCGAATTTGAGCTGGATTCCAGCGTTCATGAGAGTGGCGCCAGAAAGAGTTTGGTTTCCCCAAACCGTGTACTTTGACCTGGCATCTAAACCTTGCAACTTGAAGATGGGTCGCTTGGTAGTAATCGAGGGCCGTGTCTGGAAAGCGAAAAGCGCAGCCTCAGATCCATCCTCTGAGATGAAAAGTGCGGCTGGATATTGCGAGTCCTCCGGAAGCGCGAGGCGCCACATGTCCCCGCGAATGATAATGGGCTGGAGACGCTCGGCGAGCTCGAGAATCTCAGGGAGCTGCGCCAGTTCGTCTGCATCCATGTCCTCTGGGTTCAGTTCAAGACCAAACGAACCACCCATCATTGCAACGTGGGCTCGGAAGAGGAAAGGCGTCGTACGCTTTGTGACGCCGTTGGGCACGTTGGAGATGTGTGCTCCCATGGCCGATGGAGGGTATGCCAAAGAAGTGCCAAACTGAATTGTTATGCGTTCTACTGCGTCTGTATCGTCAGATGTCCAAATCTGCGGGAACCAGTGCAGAATGCCAGGGTCAAAACGACCTCCACCCGAGGCACATCCCTCCCACAAGACGTCTGGGAATTCAGAGGTCAAGGCTTCAAATACGCGATATACACCAAGCATATATTGATGGTCAAGACTTGGGCTGGGCGCTTCGTGAATTCCACGGTTGTTATCCCATTTGACGTAAGAGATAGGGGCACTTCGGAGTATGTCCCCGACTGTTTTAATTATAAAATCCTGGACTTCAGGCAGTGCAAGGTTGAGGACAAGCTGATTGCGAGTTTGTGTGCGAGGATACGGCCCGGCATGAAGCGCCCAATCCGGGTGCTCATTGTACAAGGTCGATCGAGGACTTATCATTTCAGGCTCAAACCATAGGCCGAATTTCAATGTCTGGTCTGTCTTGTTGGCAACTGAAAGTTGGGTGATGTCTTCGATGAGCGGTGTGAGGCCATTAGGGAATGTCTCGCGATTTGGCTGCCAGTCTCCGAGTCCAAGAGAATCATTTTGTCGAGGATACTCGTTCCCGAACCACCCGTCATCCAGCACAAACAAGCTGACTCCCAAATCGGCGGTCTCCTTTGCTAGCTGGTAGACAGAGCTTTCATTGACTCTGAATCCTCGGCCCTCCCAGCTATTGAGGAGAATCGGTCGCTCTGCAGTTGCGTACTTGCTCTTCATAAGATGATTCCTATAGAGTCTGTGGAGCTTGCGTGACATTCCACCAATGCCGGCATTTGAAAAAACCGCCACACACTCTGGCGACGTCAGAGACTCGCCGGGGCCAAGCTTCCAAGACAGCTGGTGTGTGTTGAATCCAATCGCCGCTCGGGTCAGCCCTTGCGAGCTCTTCTCCACCTCAGCTTGAAATGATCCAGTGTAGATGAGAGAAAATCCCCACGCGTCTCCTTGGGATTCTGTTGCTGTCGACGACACAACACCAAGGAATGGGTTATGTAGAGCGGAAGAAAACCCTAAAGTGCTCCCGAATCTAGGAAGAAATAAGGATTGTTTAGCCATTTGGTATGTTTCTCAGCAATGATCCTGCGGAGAGAATCTCACTTACCCTTGGGTGCCGTAATCTACGTGCCTTCTCACTCTCACACCATCACGAGCCCAATCGCCCCGTAACTCGAGAAGGTCTAGATCATCGTAGGGAAGATCGATGCTCATACTTGCTAGCTTCTCTATAACAATGGAGTCATTGCCTTTGTTGGTAACTTTGACACTGCGGACAACAGCATCGTGTTTCGGGAAAATCGAGTATGTCAAGTCCGCTGCCACAGAACTGTAATTGTCGTACATGTGGATAACCAGACTTGAAACATCGGATCCTTCACCAAACGTAGATGGTAATCCATCAAGTGCAGGCTTTGTTTCGAGAATCTCATGAGACTGATAGTGAAACTCACTGACGGTGTAGCCCGCCGATTGGCGAATATGCACCGCAGGTGTTCGAAAGTCGCCTCTTCCAAGGTCGGGGAACTCACGTCGGACACGCCCGATCATGTTGACCCATCCATTGATTGGGCCAATTTCGGCGAAGATACCATCCTCCGTGGTCGGTCCGCCAAAATGGTCTGCAATGAGATCCAGAGTGGTGTTGTCCACGTGAAAACGGTAAGACGAATTCTCCCCGTTCAGAGCGAACGAGGTTCCATCAACCACGATGCCTATGTTACAACATGAGCTTATTGATGCCCCGCACACCTTTTCCTGTGAAACTGGCTCACCGGTCTTTGTCCCCTGTGCGGAACCGGTGGAGAAGAACAACACGACGGCCGAAGCCCAAGAAAAAGCCAATCGTTTCTTCAATAAGTTCATCCTCAGCATGTCCAATTCTTCTCTTGAAATTGATGAGGGGGAATAAAATTACACTTCAAGCGGGGTTTAATATATGGCGACGGGGAAACACAAAAGCGCGATGACGGCATGGGGAGATATTAGGCTGTTTTCACATCCTCGCCATGCAACGTCAACTCACTTCTTAGGTGGAGAATAACTGTCACTGCATAACAACGAGAGGAGTGATAGGCGCGGCTGCTAAAAAGATTGGATTTTCTCTCGGAGGCTGCTCGGCGATTTAAGGTAGTGGGAGATCTCCCGTTTTTAGACGTGCTGTTAGCCCAGCAACCAAAATGTTGAGTCCAGGCGAAGGATAGATTAGTTTTCTGATCGACTTGGACAAACAGTTTGTCAATTCTTGACAAAACATCAGTTGACGGATCGATATTGATGGTGAAAAGAACGGAGCCTTGATTGTTTACATAAATTCATCAGCTTGCGCGCTTGGGATGACGAAGTGTAACCCAGTGAGTTTCAGCAGATCGTAGAGGAACGCGGTAGAAAAACAAAGCACTATTATACAAGGGACATACTCCTGCAGAGTGTTTGAACGAACATAATATGGAATATTCCGCCAAATGTCTTCTGACATATTAGTGGTGACAAATCATGATTTTTAACAAAACGAGTAGTTGGAGACCGCAAAAGATCGCTCCGGGTTCTTGAAGCAGCTTGAATTCAAAATAAGACTCTGTTCACTTCTCATCTAGCCTGGGTTTACCATAAAGCTAAGCTAATAATCGAGACAAAATATCGAAGAATATTCACTAAGTGAAGAGGTCGAAAACCCCACCTATACCCTTCTATACTCCTGTCTCTTTAGTGTTCATCCGTATCAAGCTCCTTTAGTGCTTCGACGCGCTTGTTAGCAAGCAGCACGAGCCGCTCAACGGGCACTTTCCCAGACTCCTTCATCGAGAGCAGCTGGGCAGACTTGATCAAATTCTTGATCTCGCGACCGTTCAGCTTGAGCATGGAGAGTTTATCCAGTGAGTCACCAGTGAGATCAAACTTTTCCCGCCCGGCACGATTAATGAAGTTCTCCCAAACCTGCTTCCTGGCCTCACTTGTTAGATCATGATATGGCAAGAAGAGATCAACCCGAGACTGGAAGGCATTGTCGATGCTTCGAATACGATTTGTGGTGAGGAAAAGAATGCCCTGGTAATATTCTAGCTCTCGAAGGAAAATAGAGACCAGCTCATTGCGGGCAAGCGACTCGTTGGTGCGTTCCCCGAGGAAGACATCAGCTTCATCGAGGAGAAGCATGGCATTCCACATGCGACAGAGCTCAAGGGCACGTCCAAGGGCTTTCTCCACTTCAGAGGGTGCTGTGCCTAGATCGCCAGCGCTCATGGAGTACAAAGGGACTCGAGACTTCTCAGCCACGGCCTCTGCGGTAAATGTTTTTCCAACGCCGGGAGGCCCAAACATGAGGATGATAAGACCTCTTCCCTTCTCGGCCACAAAGTCATCAAAATCGGAGGTAGATTGGCTCTTGTTCTCCACGAAGGTCCAAGCGAGGTCCTTCTCTCCTCCCGGCAAGACGAGTTTTTCGAAAGCTTCATCGTTCCATTGCATGTCGTGGAGATCGGAGACATTGAGTTCACAGAAGCTCTTAGACTTGAGGTCGAAACCCTTCATCCAAGGTGTTGTCATCAAAAGCTCCTCATCGGACAAATCATGTAGCTCCTCACACCGGTCGGCGGGACCCTTGGCTTTGGAGTTGGTATCAACTTGAACAGCGGTAAAGTCTGCCTTGAATCCATTTGAGGGTAATGGGTCATTCTCTTCAGGGCTGTTTTCGCCTTTATCTGATGTAGCATCTGATTTCGAAATGGCAGCGGCAACTGGACGGAGGGAAGGCTTGACAATGTTGCAGCTCTTGTAGTAGGCATAGGCATCAACACAGACTTTCCCGGAAACCTAATGATTGAGATAGTTAGTTAGATGAACTAGCCAGCTCGTTTTTCTGGGTGTAAAGTCTGACTCACGGGTTTCTGCTGAGGCTCCTTTGTCTCAAGGAGGATCTTGGTCCCGTTCACAACTTTGAAATGGTAACCGCGAAGACTAGCCCATTTGTGTCCTCGCTCAATCATGGCCCCTCGGATTTTCTCTTCCTCTGTGGAGAATGAGATAGGGAATACGGGCAGACCAGTTACCCTTCTATAGCCAATGTATTCCCAGATGGTGACAGAGGTGGTTTTCCAGCCAGAAGTCTCGCCATTCCAGTCTATAAACTCCATCTCAATTTGCCAACCTTCATTGTCATTGCACTTGACTTTTTTGTATTTGATCACTCGGCAGATGACATCGACGCCGTAGAACCTGGTCAAGACGACAGAGCTGGGTGGAAATATTTGCCAGATGTCCTCAAAGCTCACCTTGCCAGTCTGCCTGGTATGAGAGAGCGAGAGAACGGAGGAGGTGACAATGGGTGTCAAGAATGCAAGTAGAGCCGATGCAGCATTTTTGATCTTGCCTGCCTCGAGGCCTACATAGTGAGCCTTCAGGTCGTCCCACCGATGAACGAGGGGCATGAAGGGGGGCTCAAAGGTCCAGTTGATAAGTTCAAGATCCAGGTCCTGGTACTTGGCGAGGACACTTCGAAGGACCTGGCGCATGGAAGGGTCCTGGACCGTGACCGACTGCGTCACCCAGTGCCTCTTCACATATGCATGCCGGTGGATGATGGGGACGGACGACACACGCGCATTGAGGTTGGCCTCCTCGTCATCCACGTTGTCAAACTCGGCCCAGCGGGCCGGGCAAGAGTTGTACTCGCACTTATGGCGGTACCACTTGCTGACGAGCCGGGAGGAGTACCCCAGCTCCGCGGCCTGGGATTCGCCGTTGCTATTTTTCTCGAGGGGCACAACATCGAAGGTGCCGGAGAGGACCTTTACGAATCTCTCCTTCTGTGCCTGTTCTTCAGCAGCAGCTTTCGAATTTCCATTGACATGCTCGTCGTAGTCCTCACCAGAGGTGCTTGAGCGGCTTGAGCTGCTTGAGCTGGACATTTTCTGAGACGAAGGAAGATTGTGTAAGCATGGTGTGATATACGAGTATCTAGGAGGAATGTCATGGAAAAGGAGAGGAGCAGCTACGATTTCCCATACCTTGATTATCCTCTTCCTTCTAATTGGCGGAACTGGTCGGGGCATTTTCACGCAAAAGTGCACACAGTGATGAAGAGAATAGTCTTGAGGGAGCGCGTGAGTAACGAAGCTCAGAAAAGGGCCTATTTAAGAAGATTCAAGAAATAGAGATCAGGAGATATGTTTGGTTTAAACGCCAAAGGATTTGCTTGTGCATGCGCAGGAGGCGTAAAGCCACGAATAAGCCTAGATACATGCAAGGCGTCCGGACGCCTTCTATAGGCCATCCTGGATTAGAGTCTCACATGCCAAGGATCTTACCTCGTTTCGGGACATATCTAGACTGCGCACCAAGGAGATTGCCATAAGCCAATCATGGAGCAAGTTGGGTCATGCTTCGCCTCACTGCTGCGCTTCTGCCTGCTGGGCTGCATGAAAATGAAACCCAAGATAATTGTTCCCCCGCTTTTTTAAGACCTTTGGATAGTTCCAGGCTATATGATTGAGTAGTTGAATCAACAAGTAAGAGATGAGTCACTGAAGCGGGCGCGAAACATGCAGTCCTATAGTGTAGGACGAGAAACCATTGGTAACCGGTTCCCCTTCGCTTCGGAAAGAATGACCAATAGGACAATTTTCTTATATGTATTCCGGACATTCTGCTTCAATCCTCGCGATCGGATGATTGTCATCGCCACTGCGCATGATGACGACCAGTTCTGTTTAGAGGCTTTGGTTCGGATAGAATTCTGCCAAGTTTTTCAAGGCCAATTCTTCTACGCCAGCAAAAACTAAGTGCACTTGCGCTGATCGCTGTGCCTAATTTGACTCTTGCATCTGAGTCACGGCCGCGATTTAACTTTGCGACTGCAGCTGCGCAGGTTGGGCGTAAGCCTTTTCTTAAGGTTTCGGGACGACTCTTGGTTTTTCTTCTTTTTCTTTTGTTTATTTCATCACTGTGTCAGGTGGATGATAAGTCGTCTGTGCCCCAAAAATTCGTTTTGCTTATTTGGATTAACACATATTTTCCTTTGATAACCCACAGTGACCATGTAGCCTATCACTGACACCATCAAAGATGAATCAATAAATTCCTTGTGCAGGGCTGAAACATCCGTTTTCTTTCTCAATTTCGCTATCATTGCGATCGGGGAATGTAGTGTATGACGTTAAACATTCTTCTATGACGCCCATCACTGACAATGGTCTAACTTTATTCAGACCATGTACGCTATTTATGTTGCTCCGTATCCCTAATTCTGCTTGAATGTGCCCTTCATCACTCATCTAAAATCACCTGAAAATATTCAAAATGGCATCTCTCACTTCTCTGTACCGCTGCCAGCCTCTCCTGCGTCAAATAACTTCCCGTAGGCTCACCAATTTTTACGTTCCTGCTGCGAGGTACATCAACACTGAAACCGCGCCGCTGCTTTATTCCGCCCACGCAAAAGTCGTCGGTGCTCGCAAAGGTCATGTCGAAGCGGAGAATCTCGTTGTCGACTTGACAATGTCCAAAGCCCTCGGCGGACCCGGCGACAAGGGGAAGACCAACCCAGAGGAGCTGTTCGCGGCCGGCTACGGCGCGTGCTTTCAGTCAGCTATGAATGCTTGCGCTGCCAAGGTAGGTATCACGATGCCGACGGAGAAGGAGCACAGCGTCATTGATACGACCGTGGAGCTTGTTGGCGACATGAAGAGGCTAGATATGGGACTACGCGTTCACATGAAGATCCAGGTGAAGGGTTTGGAAAAGGCGGAGCTGGAAAAGGTGGTCGAGGAAGCCAAGAAAGTCTGTCCTTACTCTAGAGCGACAAAAGGAAACGTGGCAACCCGAGTTGAGGTGGTGAAGTTCTAGACCGCATTTCAAACAGTCGCACACCTCGACTCTCTGTCTACAGTGTTGGGACTGATTCTTTCCATCTTTGGCGGCATTGTTTCATTTCAAGTGCAAACAGAATATCCATACATGCACCTATTAAAAAGACTTCCACTATAACAAGAGCATCCCAATCATTCAACCAGCTATCAACTCTTATCTGGACTTCCAATACTTTGCTAGATTGCTGTGTCCTTTGACAACCTCAATAAACTCTTTCGCAAACCAACGATTGGCTTGTTCTGAGGGATGAAGCTCGTCGTACCAGAGAAAGCTATCTGGGTCCGGGCCCGAAAGTTTACATCCACTCTCCAAGCATCCAAGATACGATCCCGTAACGTTGAACTCACTAGTCCCATTGAGGTACTTCCCTGGGTTATGCCACATTTCCGAAATCTAAAAAGAGGAGGGGGTATTAGGGGAACCGGGCACAAGTCTAACTGGTGTATAGTATAAAGGAGAGCTTACCAGGCTGGCGGTATCAAACAATGCGAAAGAGCTACCCGGATAACGCTTTGACAGGTTGACTTCATATGGCGTTTGATATTCAAACAAAGTATTGAGGGTAGTGCTATATTGGCGCATCTTTTCGCTTATGCGGGTTATGTTCGCGTCGTAAGATGACTTATCTTTCCAGAATCTAGACGTCGGAACTCCGTTGTTCTCAAGTGTCGCATAAAGGGGCGTGAGCTCGAGTGCTCCCATATTCATAATCACGAAAAATCGGGCTCCAGCCTCATACACCCGATCAAACTGTTCATATATGCAGTTAGTTAACGCGGTGAGAGGCATATCATGCGGCTGTTGCTCTGCAAGGAAACCAGCGTATCCAAGGTCATTTGTGCCGATCCAGATTGCATACACTGTCTCGTCGGCGGGGACCTTGAGCGCAGGCTGATTCGAAGTCTCATTCCTCCAGGCAAGGTCTCTTAGAAAGGCTGGCACTTGGTTTTGCACGATGCCATTTCGGCCAGTTGGGGAGAATAGAGTGTCGCACATAGCCCCGCTGACAGCATAGTCATAAACGTTGACTTGATTTGAGTACTGTTTAACATACTGCGGCCAAATCCGGCCGCCTGTGGATGTGACTGGTTTCTATTTGACAGTGAGCTAGACTTCCCGGGAGGAGGGGGAGAGGATGGGCTGCATACGGGGTCAGGAAGCGTGCCATTTACGCGTGGTATGTATGAGTAAATGCCCTGATCGGTCCAACTGTCGCCAAAAATAACTACAGATGAGAATTTCTTCAGATCAAATTGTTTAGCAGCCACCAGGCTCTGGCAGGCCAGTGCGAAGACCGAGATGGTAGAGAGGTGGGACCTCATTTTGACGAGTTGATCGATTTTTTGACACTTGGGATGAGGGATTAGCGGTGCAGGTATAAATGAACGCATTTCTTATCACAATCGGATACGTGTCCCTTGGTTCACTTTTTATAGATACGAGGTGGTGAAGGTAAGTTCACCCAATTTATCCAACTCTACCGGTTGTCCGGGCTAAATGGGACGATTGGTGGGAGAATTCGAGGAAGCAGACAAGCTTTGCGGGGCCACTAACGGCGGCCCTGTTTACCGTGAGAGAGTCAAGATTCGATCTCGTGGCTGAAGGAAAGTCGTGGAAGTTCATGCAATGAAGTCCTATAACCTGAAGATCGATGTTACACTCAAAGTTTATCGCCCCGAATCGCAAAGAGATCAAGTCTTGTAGTACAGAGAGCGACAACATGACGAAATGACAGATCATGTCTCGTCTTGCTTTTCCATTCTCCATGCACGCGGTCCAATCCGATGCTGATCGGCTGGGAAGATCGCAACTCGGTCATTTCCCGATGGGAGCTAGATCGAATCGTGGCAGCCGCAACACGCAATGTCGAGGCTATGAGACAGTCCCAGTGTTGTAAGCCCGAGCAAGACAATAAATGATCCTGGCTCTTGCTTGCAGCACCGTGCAATAAGGCTATCAGCCGTTTGGTGCACATCTAGCCCCGTTGTGGTTCGTCCAAAACTACGGTGCGGGTATGATATAATATGCTCTAACTCTGCGCAGGAAGCCAATACATTGAGTCTGACAAAATCGGAGGCCAGATTCCGTTCCTTAATTCTCTTACATTACACTGGCCATCACCATGTGGGCTGTGCGAGCGAACGGCATTGAACTCCGACGGCAAGGGCCGTGCATTCCGGTCCTCTGCCAGTCACCACTAACTATATAACGATCACCTCTCGATTGAATCGCCGTGGATTGAATTCATTCAATAATAATGTATTTAGATCGCTGAATCGCTCTAAATATCACTTGATGATCCTTCTTTCAAGCCATAATGACGGTTTCAATCACAGAGGTCAAGGCTTCGAACAGCCGAATCTCTCGAGATACAGCGCCACAAATCGCAGTTTTCACCGGAGGAACGGACGGAATTGGGAAGGCATCACTCGCTCGTCTGGTCTCAACAAAGCTTTCAATTAGAATTTACGTCATTGGCCGTAACGGGGAGAAGCATAAGCCTTTCCTGGATCAGCTCCGTGCATCTAACGGGAAAGCGGACATTATCTGGCTTGAGGGCCAGGTCTCACTGCTTGCCGATACCAAGAGGCTTTGTGAAACCATTAAAGAGCGTGAAAAGAGCCTTGATATTCTGTATACAAGTCCTGGTTTTCTCACCAGAGGGGAACGAACCGGTACGTATTAGACCAGCAGCTTTGACATGGCATGGCGAAAGCTTACCAGACTTAGAAACCTCCGAGGGTCTTCCTATGACGTTGGCATTGAGTTTCTACAACCGGCTGTCGATGATGATCCAACTCCTTCCTTTGCTCAATGCATCCACAAACAACCCGCGTGTCGTCAATGTGCTCGCTGCGGGCACCGAGAGTTCCTCTCTCCCGCTGGATGATCTAGAACTCAAGAAACCTGGAAACTTCAGCCTCATGAACTCTTCTAGAACATCAGTAGTCTCTACAACACTGTCGATGCTGAGACTGGCTAAAGAAAATCCCCACGTTACCTTTCTTCATCACTACCCTGGCGGTGTGAATACGGGGCTTTTCGAAAAAGCTTTCGGGGACAAGTGGTTCTTTGGAGCTGCTAGCTTGATTCTCTCTCTAGCAGCAACAACACCAGAGGATGCTGGGGAGAAAGTCGTGTACCTTATGACGAGCGCAAAATACGGCGGTCAAGGCGTCCCGCTTGGCGCCAAAGTGAAACCGGGGCTTACCATGGATAAAGCCCGACAGGGAGGCTCCTTGTTTCTAGTCAACGATAAGCTTCATGAGCTACAACAAGAAAAGGTGATGGCGGAGCTCGACAGGCTGAATGCAGGGGAAATCATCTGGGGAAAGTTGCAAGAGAGGATGGCGCAGTTCTCGTAATTTGCTTGGGCTCAATGATGGATGTGATTGAACTGTGACCCCATGATTCCCAGCATAATAATGGGAGGGTTCATAAAATTATTTTGTTTTTGTTGTGTTTTCTAATGCTTAATCGATTTCTGACAATCAACTTCTCCGCGACCTTGGTCATTCCCCCCTGTATATCAAAAAAAGTAAGTACTAGATTGACGACTTAAGTTCAATAAAAGCAATACTCAAATATTTGCCCAGTCACATAATTTCCGCCGAACACCTGTTCTCATGCAGCTCCTCTTGATTTCCAATGTAATTCAAAACTTGACTGCAGAGTTGTAACCCATCATAGCCACACAATACTTGATAGCCGCCTCAAGGATCTTGCTAGGATGCACAGCCCCGAACTACACCTTAGAGGGCTATTTCACTTTGGGCTAGACAAAACCTGTACGAGCGGACTCAACTCCGTTGCCTCGCTTATCAAGGTGTCTTTATCGCCAAAAGAGTGGGCAGTAATTGTGGTTCCGGATATGGCATGGGCAGGATTTCAGTGGCCGAACTCCGACAGAGATGACGCGGAAGAGGGTTACTTGCCTTTTGCACATACATCTAGCGGAATCGAGGCCGTTGCACTATTCATCAGCTGGTATACGAGAATCTGTTATTGATGCGTCTTTTCAATACTGCTGAAGCCCTGACTGGCAATGGAGAAGCAACCCCAAGGTCCGCAAGCCAGCACATACGGTCAGGCCTGTGTACAATGTTACAAGGCGAAAAGTCGCTGTGTGGCCCGACCAGGCGGCGGTTGCGAGAGGTCAGTGGATTTTGTAGACTGGGGTTTGGAGAAGAGCGATTTAGCTGATTCGATCCCCTACCAGATGTTTCCGGCTCAAAAGACAATGTCAGGCATCAGAGTCCCAGCGAAAACGTGGTCAGCAAACACGCGAAATGGGTGTGCAAATTGCGCAGCTGGAGAACAGAATCGAGACACTCACTTCAATGTTGCATTCAGTCGTCAGGGCCACGGGAGTATCGGCTGATCCATCTTCATCAGCACCTGGCGAGTATCTGGGGACTATCAATCCAAACGGAGGGGCAATCCCTGGGCTGACACCCACGAGCAACGTCAGCCCGTTATCTTTTCCATCAAACCAGAGCTCTTCTCAGATAGAGGAATCTTCGTATTCGTCCTCGCCTCCGCTATATGAGCCTTCAGACAGCGAGGCAGACCATTATTTACAAGTCTTCCAGAACCAGATGTTGCCGCTTTTCCCATTCATTCATATCCCTTCTACCATGACGGCAAGCCAGCTTCGGCGAGACAGACCTCTCTTGTTCCGAGCTATTGTTGCTGTGGCTACATCTTCGACAGAGCAAAAGTTAAGCCGCATCGATGGCTTAAGATTCCTCTGGGCCAAGTCAGCTTTGACACAAGACGAATCAAACATTGACACTTTGCTGAGTATCCTGACCTACATCACTTGGAGCATCGACCCTTTCATGAAGCGCACAAGCAATCTATCACGTATGATGATGTTGGCCATCTCCCTAGTGTATGATTTGCAAAAGGCCAGGCCACCTCCACCAGAGGTTCACGTGGTAGCAAAAATGGCGCCCGGGCTGGGTATTGCTGATCGTGAAGTAGCCGAGCCGCCGAGTGAAGTTTTTTACCTTGAGCAACAGAGAGCTATTTTAGCCTGCTTCGTACTAAGCTGCTAGTATGTATTCTTCCATTGTGCCTATTCGGTATTACATTCTCCCACAAGGGATTGTCTGAGCCTTTTCCCGCTAAAATTGGCATGCTTTTAGCATCTCTTCGTATTTCCGCCGAATAGATGCTATGCGGTGGACTTCTCAAATGGAGGAAGGGTTGCGTGCCATCAGTGAGAATGATGAACGCTCCTTGTCCGACCAAGCTTTCGTTTTTCAGGTCCGGCTTCAACTGCTGGCGCAAAGAGTCGCTGAGGTTCGAGGGCATAATACTACGAACTCCATATCACCGCCAAATCCGCCATCTATATACGTCAAATATCTTCAGGGGCAGCTAGATCAACTGAGAGCTTCGCGATCTCCAAATTCACCACACATGGGTATGCTTTGCAGGACTCGGCCGTCAGTACCCAGGCGTTTTCATCACATTGAACTGACACGGTCATAGATATGCTCAGTGCATCATCGCACTATGTCGAGCTTTGCATCAATGAGACGATTCGCCAAGCTACGTCAAGCGATCCTCTACTCTCGGCATCAACGTCTACCAATGTTGGTAGTAATACGCCTGGATTCGAACCCGTTGAGTGCCTGTGGCGAATCCTTCATGCCGCCAAGGCTTGGCTAGACTGCTTCCATACTGTCTCGCCCTCTCTGTACATAGGTTTCCCCTTCTTTTATTGGTTTCAACTTGTGCGCTGCCTGGTTATCTTGAAACACTTGTCTGTTTTCGAGGACCCTGCCTGGGATCGAGTAGCTGTGTATAGCACAATCGACCTCCTGGCGGTGTTGGAATGGATGGCTACGAAGTCCGATTTGGCGAGCAAGGCAGCCGGTGAACAGTCTGATAGTGACATGTTCCGGCAGGTGTCCAAGTGCCTACGCCTGAGCCAGATGTGGGTGGAAGCAAAACGGGATGCGGCGGCCTCTTCTGCACAAGGGCCAGCTTCGCTCCCTTACGACGAGGCTCATTTGATGGACTTTGACCAGGCACCCTGGATGAACGAGTTGGAAAGAGGAAATGAATCGTGGATAGAAGAGTTTTTCGATTGGTCTCCGGGGACGCTGTAGATGATCATCAATTCAATTAACTATGCGTATTATACCGTGCATAACGTACATAGCCAATTGTGAACGTTATCTCTTTGATAATTTTCTAGGTCTAAACATGAGAGACTTGATGGGCCTCCATTAATCGCCCATCCAATTCAGTAGATCACCAACATACCCATGCAGCCAGCATTGCGCTGTGGATGTTGATCTCTTGGCTAATTACTGAGATTGGCTGGCTGGTGACTATTTCGTATGTCTGATGATATGGCGCAAATAGTGTCATGCGTCTTACCAGACTGGGCTAGAATGTCTCAGACAGATATCATCTCTCAGCTGAACTCTGAAGCCAGGGTAGTAATTCATTGACGAATGAGGATGAATGGATTAAGAAGATCACATCACATGCAATAATGTAGCCTTTGCAATCATATCGGGAGGTATCAATGAGCTCGATTGGATCACGCATTGGTGAAGTGATCACACCGAGTTGTCATGGACAGCTCTGGCACTGATGACTGATTGCTTCAATCATATTGCAAGTCCATCTCCCGGGTCCTTTCCTTGTCTAAACTAGCAGCCGGCAGTCCTTGTCTGAGATCGACAAGACTAGCTGCAACCCGCGTCTTAGTACATAATGGAAGCAGCTGGCGGCGGTACTAGTTTCCCCACGCATGTAGATGTAGGTCTTGCTCCTCCCTTCTTCCCATTCTCCATGAATCCTGTTTCTCTTCCTATTGTTTACCTCGTCCTAAACACTATCAAACATGCCCAAAGATAAGCCGGCAGTGCCTGTGGTGCTTACGGCGAAAGCTGCAGGCCACGCATCAAATGCCAGGGCATGGTCGAAGCCCTCCTCATTCTTTAAGGACCGTCGCCGTCAACAGTCTGGCGGCTTTAGTGTCCCTCAGACCGGGACTCTCACAGACCTACAAACCCTGAGGCTCTATGATCTGGGCACAATCCGTCTCTTCCATGCCGCCGAAAAGGCCGGCTACTACGATGACGAGAACATGCTGTTGGAGAGGCTCATCCAGCTTCTTTACAAGCTCCCACGGCATTCCCGGAGAGGAAAGCTCCTGACTGACGCATTCATTACCAAGCTTTGGGCTACGCTGGACCATCCCCAGCCGACGCCCATTCCCACTCTTATGGGCCAAGAAAATCGGCACCGGACGGCCGATGGATCAAACAGCAACCCGTATTTCAGGACGCTTGGAGCGGCGGGAACTCCATATGCGCGTTCTGTAGCGCCGATGGATGTGCAGAGCCCAGATATGCCGGATCCAGGACTCATTTTTGACACTCTGCTGTCGCGCAATGGTGAATGCAAGCCACACCAATGCGGCATCTCCAGCATGATGTTCTATCTTGGTGTCATTATCACGCATGACATATTCCAAACTGTATGATAAACTAGACTTCCTTCCTTCGCCCAATGTACGCTCATCATATAACAGGGTGGACGCGATGGCGCAATCAATTTGGCATCCTCATACCTAGATCTCGCTCCTCTCTACGGCAACTCATGGGAGGAGCAGAAGGAGATGCGACAGTTCAGGAATGGCCTGTTGAAGCCCGACTGTTTTGCTCACAAGCGCTTGCTAACATTCCCTCCCGCCTGCCGTGTGTTTTTGGTCATGTTCAATCGCTTCCACAACTACGTGGTCGAGCGGCTTGCCAGGTTTGTTTCCTCCTTCGCAGCGATAATAATTCCCAAGACTGACATTCCGGTAGCATCAACGAAGCTAATCGCTTCAAAAAACCGACTTCCGCACCCGACTCGAACGACCCCGATGATCAGAAAGCGTGGGAGCAGTATAATGAGGATTTGTTTCAGACTGGGCGCCTAGTAACCTGCGGCTTATACGTCAACATCATTCTCAAAGACTACGTTCGTGCTATATTGTGCCTGAACCGCACTGACTCGACATGGACGATCGATCCGCGGACAAACATGGACCGACACGCACAAAAGACTACGGCACCCACGGGCGTTGGAAATCAGGTATCTGTCGAATTCAACCTTCTATACAGGTGGCACAGTATCTTGTCCTCACGCGACGCCGAATGGATTGCTGAGGAGATGCGGCAGCTGCTGGATGGCAGCGACCCAGAGGCGGCCACATTTCACGAGATGATAACGGCATTTCAAGCTTGGGAAACGGCACTGCCAACAGATCCGCATCAGCGCGATTCTGTGCCAGGGCTCAAACGTCAATCCGATGGGGCCTACAGTGATGACGAGCTGGCGGATATTCTGCGTGCCAGCATTGAGGACACAGCTGGCAGCTTCGGTGCCAACTCTGTTCCACGCTGCTTACGACCGGTCGAAATGCTGGGGATTCTTCAGGCCCGCCGATGGCGAGTATGTACGCTCAACGAGTTCCGAGCATTTATCGGTCTAACGCGGCATCGCACCTTTGAAGATATCAACCCTGATCCCGCCGTCGCAGCAAGTCTTAAGAGTCTATACGGAAGTCCGGCAAACGTTGAGCTGTATCCTGGTCTGATGTCGGAGAAGACCAAACCGCCCATGGCACCTGGCAGTGGAGTATGCCTCGGCTTCACCTCTAGTAGAGCTATCTTGTCTGATGCTGTGTCCCTTGTACGTGGTGATCGATTCTACACGGACGATTTCACACCAAAGAACCTCACCAATTGGGGATTTGCCGAAGTAGACTCTGACTTCGACGTTGACAGCGGAAATGTCATGTACAAGCTTATCTTCTGCGCCTTCCCCCATCATTTCCAACGAGACAGTATTTACGCGCACCACCCCCTTGTCACGCCTGCCGAAAACAAGATTATCTTTGAAGGCTTGAAGAAGGCGTCCGAATATACTTGGGATCCTCCTAGCCGTCATGCAAATACTGTCGTCGTGAAGGAGTCTAGAGAGCCAGATAAGGAAGCTCAGGTGAGCAATGACCACACGCAACCAGACCTATCGTCGCTTGCAAGCCCAAAGCATGTGGTCACCGATTTTGTCGTCCTTACGTCGGCGAACCTCTTAAAGTCACAATCCTACGGCGTACCCAATCCATCATCGGATCATGATAGTCGAGGCATTGACGTGGTCAGCGAGGTGATCAACTCGACATTTGTGCGGCTGACAGCTGAGATGTTTTCACTGAGCCTCAAGGCAACGAACGACAAACGCCGAGGTGCCTATACAGATGCTCAACTGGTTACAATCCTTTCTGTCCTGTATGCTGCTGAGTCACCGAGACTGAGCTTGGGAAGATCTTATGAGCTTCAACGCCAGGCACGGGATCTGGTAGTCCGCTTCAGGAAGGAGATCCCGCTCTCTAAACTAACAAAGGGGTTGTCAGACAATTCCAAATTCTCGGTCCGTAGTTACGGTCAGAGACTTACCACGTCTCAAAAGCTGAGGGACAACGAGAAGCTGGCTGATCGTGTTGCAACTCTTGTGGCCTGCTCCGCCATGGTCCCAGTATTACTGCTGTCTGAGAGCCTAGATTACCAATTGAACCAAGGACCCGAACACATGGAGAAACTCAGAGCTATTTCTCAACAGAAGACAGATACGAGTGAACAAGTACTCCTACGGTAGTAAGTGACTGATATCTAACACCGAAATCTAACCACGTGCTATGGATCGCTAATACTCTTAGTCTCCTTGATGGTTGCTCGCTACGAGGTGACGATAGTTCAACCAAAGAGTCAAACTCTCCAACTTCCTCGGCTACCAGTAGTGCCGTTCCTAGAAATACTCGTGTCTTGGTTGACTACTTCCCTGAGGGTACCAATTCTGATGATGTCAACTTTTGCATAGAAGCAATGGCAGCACTGTTCAAAATCATCGTGAGCCTTCCTGGTCTTCGAAGGGCACCAGGCGCTCCGGGCCACCTGGCAAGTGTCCCTGCAGTACAATGGCACGGCCAGACAGGTCGCCAATTAGGCCCAGAGGAAGGCCAGTCAATGTACATGACGAGTGACCGTAGCTCATTCTGGCCTGTTCCTGTGACGATGAATATCGTCTGGGATTCAAAATGAAACGGCACATGAGCGGCGGAGAGTGTATATATATTTTGTATCATTCATCAGCATTAATATCACTAACCCACACCCTCACTTTCCCTGATTTTTTTGACAATCGGTTTCATCCTAATAATTAGACACGTCGAGTCCTGTTCCTTGGTCGAGTTTTCGTCTTTGCTCAACGTGTGAGAGACTGTGAATAACTTGACTCAGATAATAAAGAAAAAATTGGCTATAGAACATGCCAGACCCGACTTCTCAACACAATGAACATGAATCGTTGCTTAACATGTCAGGTATCGCAAGGTTATGGCATCAAAATACTGCTCCATAATGGCCGTATTATTTTTTGTTTGCGCAGGGTCAAGCACGCTGTGCCGAAATGTTCGTGCTGTATGTTCATGTAACCTCTTCGGTTCCTCTCCTTCGCGTAATTTTACCATGGCACGGCCAACGAGGTGATATTCTTTACGGATTCGGTTCATGGGGGCTCCTCTGTAGAACTTGTGGTCTTCCATATGTCCAATGTGACGGAATACAGCGGCCACATCGCACCTTTCAAAGCGACAGAGGTAGTCACCCGGGAGAGCATCGCCCACTGTATGTACTCTGAGCCCCGAGTCTGTCTCAAACGCTCGGGGCTCGAGCTCGTGATCGCAGCCTGTGGTGGTGGAACATGACATCGTTGGTTGCCCGCATGACGTGTGGTGTACATGTGTGGCACTGAAATCCCAGTCAAAGGGCGGTTTCTGACCTTGCCATTGCTGGCTGAAGATGAATTCTCGTGAGCTACACATACTGCTGTTGTCTTTGGTTGCGTTTGGGTGTTGGCAATGCCACGGTCCGAGCCGTCTCCGGTCGTTGTCACTGAGTTCGGAGATATCAGATAGACCCAGGTCATTTGTTAATATCCCTACGATATGACCTTTAGATTGGAAGAGTTCTCCTTCCGATGAAGAGGGTTGCCCATTGAGGGACTTTGAACCTGCCCCGGCTAGAGATTCTCCAAAGAGGAGACGACAAAAGAACTGGCTGAAAGCAATTGCTGATTGATGATGGTCGTGGATTTCTCTGTCTTTAACATTCCGGCACCGACTCATTTTCTGTTTCCAGGAAGCATCCCGATGGCGTGGATCATACGTCTCGAGCTGTCTCTCAGTGTGAGAGGCAGCTATCCATTCCTCAGAGCCACCATATCTCCTCAGTCCAAGCATCTGCTGGAAGAGTTCGACCAAGGATATCATATAGTCTGCCTTGAGTTCCTGGAGGGTATTTCGGTGGCTCGCCAGCCTGCCATTCAAGCCCAAAAACCCAAAGGCCTTGTCCCGCGGATCAGAGCACTGACTGTCCTCAAACATTCTCCAATACGACAGCAAATCGCCCCCTATGCCTCGCCTCATCCGCAGCTCGATAATTTTGGCGGCGGGACTAGTTAACAAAGGATGAGTTGATCTAGAGAACTCCGTCTTGGCCTCCAATAGTCGGAACGCATCCTCCAGAACCTTCCAAGGTATAACATAGAATCCATAGATAACCAAGACGTCGCGAGCGAGGATCAGCTCTTGCACAATCCACACTCTCCTCCAATAGTCATTTTCGAAGAAGAGAGCAAGCCCAGGTAGCGCGTTGTTTGTTTCATGATCATGTACAAGGGTCTGTAGATCCGATAGCATGTTCAAGAGCCCGCCACCAGTGGCGTCGCGTCCAAACCAAACGTAAACATGATCAGCGCCGGCGTAAATGTCGCCCATTATAGCTACCTGCTGGTTTCTTTCCGCCATTTCAGTTTGGTTGATGCAGATGGCGTCTATCCAAAAGGGGCCCTGAGGCCCCTGCCATCGCTCGCCACCAACTCCTCTTGGTCGTCGCAGATGCCATATTCCCCACCACAGCTTCGCAGATACCAGGAATGTTTGTTCATCAATCTGGATCGGCAAAGAGCGTGTGTCCGTGCCCCACATATAGGAGATGGCAGAATAAGAGGTCCCAGGACGGGCTACTTGCAAACTGCAGGTAATGGGTTCCAAATCATCACCGATGTCGATGTACAATAGCCGGAACGCGTCTGGGCGGGCCTCCAGCGACTCGTACTGATAGGCATCCCTCGATCTGAGCGATTTATGTGAGTTCCATATCTCTTCACGCGAGATATGTTTGGCTCTACGAGGGATGAACCAATCCACGTTGAGGTTGAGGTTGGAGTTATAAAAAGCTGCACAGAGAGCCGGCTCAATCTCGTCCTCCATGAATGAGTGTTTCGCCGATAAAACATATGTTGAGGCCAAGATTCGGTATGATGCTTTGGATGATTTTGGATCGATGCCCAATTGACGCAGTAAGAATCAATCCAGAGCGGGGTTGTGAAGTTTGAGCTGACAACTCAGCCAATATTTGCAATATTGGAGAGCGTCCCATGCAGGCGAGGAGGGGCTCAGGCATCTTTTGCTCACTTGTTCAGCTCTGCCTCATGCAACCCACCGAGCGAACCATCGATGGCAAAGAGGGCGATTCAGGGCTATATTACTTCCCAGATTTTCTTATCAAGTGCTGGATAAAATCTTTGTCTCAATTATTTGCTTGTCTCTTCCAAAGTAGTTTGCTTTGGTCTTCTGCTTAGGCCTATAACAACCGCGAGGGAGCCATATGCTCTTACATACGTATTTACCAGAGAGCTTCCGTGTATGAAATAGGAAACCGGAGACGAATTAAACTCGTTATATGTCTCACTTCTCGTCATTATGTAGTTTCTTAAAAAAAAAATTCTTAAGGCCGTCATTTTATTAATCTTGACTCAATATAGTTGAGAATTTTATTACACAATTTGCATGTGTCTAATTCGCAAAATTGGAAGATTTGAGAGCGGTACCCTTAGCATAAAGAAGAGGGAAATTTGACTCCACGAGGCCTTATCTTGTCAAGTCTTCTAATTGCCAAGATTCACATCATTGATGCGCTAAATATTGGCAAAACATGGCTCACCGTTGGGGTTGCCTTCAATCCGGAGGCGGGAGTCTAGGGTATGTAATAAATCCAGGAATGAGGGATGATGAATTTTGACGTCACTTGTCAGCAACTTGCATTAGCGCAATCCCCTCATTATTAATCAAGCCTCACCCCGGTCCTGGTAGACGAAGGTCTTGTCAGCCGGGTGCATTTGCAGGAGACGAACTTGGACTTGGACAGTTGATTTAGGCACCTCATGAGTATTTTCCATTCTCTCATCATGCAGTCTAACAATTTTGCCCATAATATGCCCATTGACTTAGTCTCAATGCCCCACGAGGCTTATCTGTGCGATTATGGAGAAGACTGGGCCGGGGTCACAAACCAAAAGGAGAGAAGAAAGTTGCAAAACAGACTCAACCAGAGAGCTCGTAAGCCTGAAACAAGAAAAGACACTGTCGATATATTTGACACTAAACTGTGCTGCAATTAGGTCGCCGGAGAAAAGCTCAGCGAGGGAGTGCCGGGGAAGATGCCGCTGCCTCACACCAGGCACCATGTACGAGCATCATTGCCTGCTCCGAGGATGACATGATGATGGGGGACGCGACATTAGACAACGTGGATCGGAAACGTGGGCTCTTAACTCAATTTGCCCAGAACGCCCTTGCAAGCTACTACGCAACATGTCAGCCAAGTGCAGATCACCTGCTCCGACTGATTCAGCACAATGTCGTGGAGAGCCTCACTGTGAATTCGGCTATGCTCGGCTTCACCGTCGACTGGCTTCTATGTAGCTCGGTTTCTCCTTTTACTGCCTATGGGCCGGAGAAGGAATCAGGTGGCGGATTCTTCCAGACACCGTGCCCCTCAAACCTCCTTCCAACTGCTCTTCAAAAGCGTATGCCGCATCATCCATGGGTCGACCTGTTCCCTCTGCCTCAGATGCGCGATAACTTTCTGCTGGCTATCTCGAATAGTCTTTCTATAGAAGGAGAACAGAAGCTCTGGGACGATATGATTGAAGTATGCGGCCAGACAGATTGGGGTGGCATGATAGTGTGGGGTGAGCCCTGGGACCCAAGGAATTGGGAGGTAACGCTGCCATTCTTCAAGCGATGGGGGTGGCTGTTGCTAGGGTGTCATGAGATTTTAGAGGCCACGAATTATTGGCGAAGGCAGAGAGGTGAAAGGCCTTTGGCATATCTGTCATCAAGCCATGCTTGAAGCCTTGAGATATCAGTGAAGCTGTGCATTCGCCTCTAGTTCTTATGGGCTTCTTAGATCAAAATTCCGATTGGGTATTGCCAGCACTGTCTAAGGGTGTGATGAATATTTCTTCATATTACTCATATATGCTAGCCTTTGACGAAGTATTCACCGAGAGAAGGGAGTAAATTAGGTTAAGCTTCGACAAGGATGATCAGCAACTCGCATATGAGTGGAGCATTGATCCATCTCCCGAACCCCAAAATCGTCCTGGTGCTCACTGGATGTTTACGTCCATCTATCATTGGCTGTTGATTGGTCTTATGATGCCCCCATTTCTAAGCAAGTAATATACTGCCTTGATTAACAAGGAAGCACGTTTCTACCTGAGCACTGGCTCTCCTTCTGAAATGTATAAAGGGGAGAGGTTGTCTCCTCAGTTCGGTTGGTATTACTCACAACAGACTCATCATTCACTCAATCGTCCTGCTACTTGGAACATCGTCATCCTCAAATCATCATGTCTCTACATATCACCGTCTTCCCCGCCTCAACGCAATCCGGCAGGGAGACCATTCGTGCCCTCCTTGATTCAGACAGCAAGCCCAAGGTCAGAGCTATCTACCGTAACCTGGCCAAAGTACCAGTCGAGTTCAAGGAGCACCCGAACTTTGAGGCAACCCAGGGAGATGTGGCGACAGGCGAGGGGCTGGACTTTAGTAGCTCCCAAGCCATCCTGTACATACCCCCAGTGACTTATGACGGTACTGATCAAGGCGAATTCGCTACCCAAACGGCCCAGAATGTGAAAGAAGCGATTCAACGAGCCCCAAGCCTCAAAAAGCTGATTCTTCATTCTGCTATGGGAGCGCAATACGACCATGGAATTGTACGTATCGAATGAATGTGCGTGAACATTGGAGACTGACAACGCTTAGGGAGTCCTTAGATTGAACCATATTTCTGACAGAATTCTCGAATCGGTGCTCCCAGAGGTGCAAATTGTCAAACCTGGGTGGTTTTTCGAAAACTGGGCTGATGCTCTGAAAACCATGCGGTCAGACAATCCGAGCTTTGAGTCCACCTTTTCACCACCGTCTCATGAAATTCCTATGGTATGCTTGCCCTCTAAACACAATGACAAGCTCCGATCCTGTGACCTATTTACTGACAATTGTGCAGTTGAGTGTGAAAGACGTCGGTGATTACCTCGCCCAGGCTCTCCTCGACACTACCAGCCGGCCAGGTATTTCCAGCGTCACTTTGTTTGGTCCTAGGCACTACAGCAGTCTAGATGTGAAGGAGGCGCTCGAACAAGTGACTGGAAACAAGGGTGAACTCATCACGATTGAGAAGGATAAGTTGGCTACATATTTTGCTAACCATGTGCCTCCGGCTTATGCCCAGGAGTTTGCGGGTATGATTCTTGCTATGCTCCCTGGAGGATTAATAGCGGACGATTTTGAGGACGGGGAGAACACATTTAGGGGAAAGACAGAATTGGTCGATGGCTTGCGTGAGCTGTACGCGAAGCAAACAAACTAGATGAAATCGCAGGGATTCGAGGCGGAAATGTGCTTTGTCAGTCAATTGTGTCAAATATGTCATTGGGAGTCCTATTTCATGATCAAGACTAAATAGCTTGTCTTTCCTGGAAACTATGGTATGATGACTTCCTCAATTCCCGATCAAAATCAACAACGGGCTAGGTTAGCTACAAACCGCTCACTGTCTACGAGGCACAAACCAGAAGATGTATGGTCTTGTTTCTCAGTTCTTATTTGTGGTTCCTTCGGCACACCTAATATTCCTGGCTTAATGCTCTTAGTGTGGCATTAACGCTAAGTTTGATAGTAAAAGAGAAGTAGGTGATGCGACGAATAAGGCTCCCTTCTCTTCTCTCACAAATTTGCCCAGTTGTCAACGTGATGCTACTGAACCCTCACCTGGTGACGGGTCGATTATCGCTGCTCCACGATTTTGTCGTCTGACAAATTCGTTCAGGCAAGGCAATTAAAGGCATAGCAAGCCAGCGAATCAATATGCCAAGGAATTGACTCGCCGGTGTCTCGCATAAGACCGGGAGATGGATGGATATCGGCCCAACTTCACCTGAACATCCCACCATCCGCTCACTTATCCATTGGTCTGCCGTGAATATCGACCCGATGCGCTTCGCCTTTTACCCGCCGGCATAATGTAGCAATTATGGCGCTTTGATGTGCTGCGCTGGCTCTGCTTGACCACGTCCGCCACGCATTGCGCCAAGTGGTACGATTTCGATGCCGATGGAGAACGCCTCGAGATTGACGGCACGAATTGGCCAGTCGATTAGCAACTTGCCTCGGCGTTAAGCGAGTTAGCTGCAGGTACGGTCGCATCATCTCCTCCGGGTGGGTTAACGATGTTAATGCGGGCGACGGGTCCTCGGTTTATGCTCTCAAGGGGCTCCTGCAAGGTGAGCTGGAGTCAGGGGACATGGCATTGACGCTAGTGGGGATGGAGAGAGCAAGATGAACAGTTGACTGAGTTTGATACTCTTCGGGCTATCTTGAAAAAGGGTATAAAGTCTGTTCAAGATCCCTCAGAAAGCCAATCTGTTTTATCTATCACTCACTCACAACTCAATCTACTTTAATCACAACCAGCTCTCACCAGCAAAACCCTCCAAACCAACAAAATGTCTTCCACCCAGCAGTTCACTGTCCCTCTTCCCACCGCCACCGGCCTTTCCGAGCCTGCTGGTAAGTCCAATGCTCCCCGGCATCCCTTCTTCCAATCTGATACTAATCAAGCTGATGAACAGGCCAAATCATCAAGGGTGCCACCCAGGATGACGGCTCGCTCCGCGATGCCGCTCTCCTGCTCGGCATCAAGCTCGACCTCGAGGCTGAGGTCCACCTGACTGCCCGCGTCAAGGGTGATGTCGTTGTTGGTCTTTACTAAGCGCTCGTCGCTTGGTGAAGTAGCTGGGGAGGTCTTCTAAACAATTGAAAAAGGGACGATCTTAGGAATTAGGGTTGCTAGGAATGTCACGACACAAAAAAAATCGAACACAACTATTTCAATAATCTGTGCTGCATCATTGTGAAGACCAATGCCCTCTCATCGTTCTGATAACTGTAATTAGGATGCAAAGATAGCAAATCTGGTGCAAGGGAGAAAACATCTGCAACGCAGGAATCAACTGGCCGCCAGAGGTACATCATTCCGAGCAATTTATGAGAACCTTATCCTTGTGTAATCTCAAGCTGAAGCTGCGGAAAACGACTCTACCTTTATTTGATCCACCCAGAGCCTCGGTGGCAAAATTGAAGATGCCAAACCGGTATGCCAGGAACCACGCCCAGCCCGAGTACAGAGTATAAGTCGGACCAAACACCACAAAGTCTTCCCCATCGAAGCTGTACAAGAATACGCAGTTTCTTGTCCCATCTGGACGGGTATCAAGCTCCATCCGTAGCCATACCCTTGTCTGACCTGTAGGAATAGACAGCGTTTGCTTCACCTCGCCAAGACTTTGAGTGACGCCGGATCCGTATTCATCAGTGATGATCCCATGGACGGCTACAAGTGAGTAATCGTTTCCGGTACGGTGGATGCCAATGTACGAAGTCTGGTCGCGGAAGGCGGCGAAGCCTGCGCGGTCGCCAGGTAACATATTGCTGTAGTCGATGAGAACAGTGCCCACCGGGAACTCGCCGTGCGTGCGATGAGTGAGAGTGTTTCTTGCAAAGTAAATGTCATCCGTGACAGAAGCAGTCTTAAAAGTCAGACCATTGTTGACAAGATAAGAATTCACCTCAGGGTTGTGGTTCCATTCCCATGAAGGGTGAAGAGAGGGACCTGCAAATGTATCAACGCGATCCAAATTCTTGGTAGGCTGACTCATTCCGTCAGGCAAAGGGTAAGATGCTCCCCAGCCACCGTTACTGCCTTTGACAAAGACAGGGAAGCCGTCGTCTCCCCATGTGATAGGGGCAAGAACTGGGAGGCGGCCAGCCAGATAGGCCCAGTTGAAGGACATGTAGTACCAGTCGCCACCCATTTTCCTGATGAGGCTGCCCTGATGCGGGGAACTTCCTCCGTTGATCGGGGGAGAAATGTTTTGAACCAGAATCTTGGATTCGTACGGGCCCCAGGGGCTTTCTGACTTCCAAATATAGGTTGTTCCTCCTGGCTGATCGTTGAGGACATAGTATATTCCATTGATCTTATACATGCGGTTGCCCTCGAGACCTTCAGCGCCGACGTCAGTGTGATTGAAAACACTCTGGATCTGAGTATAGGTCGTTCCCTCTGGGTTCAGTTGAGCAACCCGGACATTGTTCGAGCCAAACACGACGTACATGGTATCGTCATCGTCGATCAAGATGCCGTTATCGTACATGCAAACTCCCTCCCAAGACATAGCGCCGCGATTCGTCCAGGGACCTTCAGGACTGGTGGCAGTAAAAACCCAGGTTACCCAAAAGTTGGTGCAGCCAATCCAATACCAGAGTCCATTGCTCTCCCGGTAACGCAAAGAAGATGCCCAGGTACCGCCGCGATATTCGTTCCCTTTGCCGGAGCCATTGGCAGGCAGGTCATAGTTGTCGCCAAATGTGAGGCGAGGAATAGAATGACCAATCACATCCCAATTTACCAAATCATCGGACTTTAAGATTGGTGCAACCGGGCTGTAGTGGAAGTTCGATGCCGAAAATTAATACGCTCCATCGGGTCCCAGAAACACGTCGTTGTCCGGAAAATCAGAGTATATGATAGGATTTGAGAATTGGTTGGCACTGATATCGTTGGCCGCCAGAGGCGAACCGCGGCTCAGTGGGAGAGCAAATAGAAGCCAAAACAAGAGCTTCATAATGTGTGATTTCATCTTATGATCGGGATAGAAATGGATACACAAATCCCCCTGGTGTAGGTTTTCATTTATACTGGCCTCATGAGATTCCCAATCCGGATATGCGGGACGAGTTATCCGCGGGGAGAAGCCGTCCGATCTCCTGATTTTGATTTTACCTATGCCAAGAGCTTGTCGAGGAAGGTGTATACGAATGTGCTGTGACTTTGGTGGCACCTTGCGTGCTCTCTTACCACTACATCGCTTTTCAGCCTATACAGCCTGGCTTCAGTTCTCACGCTTGGTGATTAACCGACACCAAGCCGTTCCACTAATGCTGGGGGCAAATATTTACCCGAGAAAAACGCTGAATTGCAGTATTCCTCACACCGGCTTGAGTTTTCCCACAACTGAAGTATGATCATTTAGGACAGGGGCAGCGTCAGTGTTCCACGTGCTATGACGATATCCTAGAGGCCCAATACCTTCGCGAGGCGTAACGTGCTCAATATTAGTTCGGCAACTGATGTGCTAAATTCAATCAATAAAACATCTATTAACGTAAGGTTTATATGCGTTGATGACCCAGTGCATCGACTTTTAATGAAGGGCTCGTGATGGCTTGGATCTGGCCCTGCTCTCCGCCAAAGTTGTGCAACGAGATGGTCTCTCCAGCCCAAACAGATACACTTCGAGTGCCTACCAGGTCAACAGAAAGTTGTAATGAGATCATCATCACTTTCGCCAGAGCAGCTTGTTGATTTCAACAAAAGTAATTATCGAGGTCAGTTATACCCAAAAATAAGACAGATAAGGGGGATGACCGTATTCATTGAGTTGAGTTGTCGGGCCCTGGCTACTTTCCATTGCTGTTGAACTTTATTCTCTTTCTCTTCCGTAAAGGAGATGAGATGGCTGCAATTTACTGAGCTGATGAGTCTATCAAAACTACACAGTCGGCGTGTTATTGGGATACTTCAAACCGAAGGTAAGGTAGTTGATTTGTTTATGCATATATGAAGGCAAGACACGCGAATAATAATGCGGCACTTGGCCTCTGAGGCGAGAAGTAGTGAATAAAGGCTGACCAGTGAACACATTAGGGTTATACTATGCTATCGCTGGGCAAAGGAACGTATAGATGCATATCATAGTCTATAACATTCCCGCGGTGAATTCTGAACATCCTGCGTTCCCGGGATGGTGCCAAGGTGGTAATACCTGCCCTGCTGGGTTAAGCACTTGAACTTACAGCAAGTAAATTAAGTCTTGAGAAACAAGCGCCTGAACTTCGAATCTTACAGTCTAAGGATGGCGCTGGTGCCCTTCTTTGGTATTACTTAGCCTCCAATTATCACCTGGGTCGTCGCTCGTGAATACCCTTTCTATTTGTATGCTTAGCATCCTTGATACGTAAAAGAATTACTCTGTTATTTAGATCTAGAATCGTGCTGGATGTTCACTTAGACTTCAGGAATAAAGAGGCTAACAAGTCATTAGCCAGCTGTCGCGAGTGGCTTGAACGCAGAACATCTCCCTTCATCGCTCTCATTTCTAGGAGCCAAGCTACACATATCGGCTAGGTAAGTTAGTTTTGTCCATGCCCCATGTACTAAATCATCCTGCATGAGGTGAAGGGCCATTACGTCACTTCATAGCGAGCGGACTTTATATTATCACGAAAGATCGAGCGTGGGAAATAGGTGCCTTAGAATAACAAGTGAACATTGGGGAATTCAGGTATTGTTTCGGGTATCGAGAGTAGGATTGATCAATTCACTCGGCCGGGAAGCATACCCGAGAAATTCAGGTTGTCAGCGTTTGCTGAACCTTTGGCGAGTGCCAGGGAAGTGATTGGCAGCAAGACGCGTGTCCGCGACCCGCTACCTTTTGTTTTCACATATATGAAACGAGCCAGGCAACAGGCATGACCATTTAGTCCTTGTGCAGATGGAACGAGCCAGTGCGGAGAGTCTGTCAGCCGCTTGGCGTGAGTTGGCTCTCCACTGATGCGCGAAGGAGCAGGCTGTGTAAGCGTACATGTCCCAATCCGGCCGTGGCTGTGTATTGTTGTTGCTCTGTGCTATTTTCGCGACGTCTGAGCTTCTCGGTTTCTAAGAGGCCGGAGTCTTGGCGATCGTTGCTCGGGGTACAACTCCCTGTGAGCAATAAATAATCGAACCATCCACCCTTCCATCGAGGATTCTCACGTCTGAATCCAAAGTGCACGTATCTGGAAATTGCGGCATACATACTCACGATGACTTCTCTAGCTCATGTTCTCACGCACCCTCTCCGTCGGCTCACCATAGCTGCCTTTTTCCCCGCTTTGATTCTCTCTATTGTTGATGCAAGCTTGTCCGGACCTGTCCGTATCGCCGGGTTCTCGGCTATCTTTATCTCGGCCATTGTCTCAACCTTCCTGCTCTGCTTCAAGCGTCGAAACCCAACAAAGGGACACGGAGGCTTGAAGATTTCCATCTTAATTTTCGTATATGATACATTGTCAGCTGCCGGACTTCTGACCTTCCTCATCTTTACTTGGATCTATCTTGGATCATGGTGGAGGGACGCTGGGCGGGCGGTGTTGACTGCCTATGCCAGTGTACCATACATTCTTGTCTTGTAGGTAATCCCCTTCTGCTCGACACTGGGAAATCAACTGACACTCATATCCTGAACAGCTGCATTCATGCCTACCTTGCGCTGCTTACTCTCATTGACTTTATTGATCGACCTCGACACTGCCCTCATTGCGAGTGTGACCTCTACTCTCGAACCCCCGACGCGGCTCCAGGATTCAGTCACGCTCAAATTTCTCGAGGAGTATACAGCAGTCTTCACGGGGTTGACCACCAAGCCGTTGAGCGGCCCAGTGTCGACAGCGATGCCGATGAGGACGCTAGATTGCTTGGCGACGAGGAGTCCAGGGTTGGACTTGTCCAGAATATTGTCCCTGTTCCCATTGGTGGATCAGGAAAGGATGAAATCAAAGTTGAGGTTGTCTGAAGTGATATTCAGGCAGCTCAACAGACCAGTGAAGAATCAACTGGCTGTTGAAGTTGGTCGGCTTAGCCATTTCACTAGGTCTAGTCCCCGGGGCAAGAGTTCAATGGGTGTGAAGCGACAAGTTGGAGAGGTTATATTATGATGGGATCAACTGAAGAGATGAGGAGTCTGTACCGTACCCTTCTATCATATCTCTGCCATTTGACAACATGGCTTTGATATAGCACACTTGCTCAGCATTGAATGAGCTGTAGCTTGGTGTGCGCACTCTGTTCATTGCTTTTAGTTATTATAATAGGAACAATATAGTTGCTTGAAGCAATGTCTCAATGGCCGTTTTTGAGCTCGGGCTTTTTCTGAACTTTACAAGTGTATCACAATACAGGATAAGAGCACATTATGCCCAAGATTACTATAATTGGAGGGTAAAAGACTGAGGTTATGTCCCAGCCCACCACTAGCTTCTGTTCCGGGTACAAGACCCTCGGCTGAAGTTAAGTCACATTTCATCCCCCCTGCATCATGTGGTCCATCCTCATTAGGATAGCCTTCCGGGGAATGAAGGGGTTATAAACCCATGGATACCATGTCACGACCTCAATTATACAAAAAGTTAATATCTTTGGTAAAGTGGATACTGTTGCACATATCACCGTGATATCTTCTCATGAGGGCTAATGGGTAAATGCTAATTTTCTATCTTTGTACTAGAAATCTCGATGCTTGACCATTCCATTCTTGTCCCGCCTTGGCAAAATCGGTAAATCGGTAGCGTCGAAGTCGATATCTCAAGCCATGTCGTTCTATGCGCCCACCCCTTGGCTGCTATTTTGATAGTTACGGTGAAATGATTAAATGATATTTAAATTCTTTGGTTGCTTTTATAATTATTAAGGCAGTTGTCGTTGTAGATTGTTGTAGATTGCAAAAAGGCTTCGTCACTCCTCCCTTGCCATAGCAGCGCGTATAAAAGCTTCTTCCACAGACTCCCCATCACTCATACCGTTTCAACTCTGTAAGACTCCGAAACTCCGTTGATAGCCGCCTTCCAACATACCAGCCACGGGCCCTTGTGGGTGCATGTGGGTGCGTGTGACTATGTAATGTTTAACGCTATGAATCCTGTAAGGGGTGCTACAATTGAGCTTACTATGAACAGAGTTAATCATCCGACACAAGGGTACACATCTCTACTGAAATAAGGACGGGTCGGTTTGTCGACCAACCGTTGCCCATATCTCTGTTTGAAATTGTGGTCAACTGATAGAGAAGACCCTTTCGGAATGAACCACTTACTGTCATAGTTTATGCGGGCATTCTCAACGGCGTTTCTACCTGTCCTTATTCTGCTCCCTGTAGCTTCAATGTGCCCTGCGATGCGATCGAAATTATAAGCATGGCGATAGATTTCCATGAATGCAAGTCGCGCATCAGCTGCTCTATAAAACGGAGAGCCTTGTATTAGCATTTCAATATCTTCTAACACATCAATGGTAACATAAGAGTGTAGTAAAAGAGGTTCGAACTTAACAGCAGCGTCACCATCTTCAATGGCCAACCTGGCAGCTTCAACCAATTCTTCCACTTCTGAGGTTCGGCGGGTTCGAGTGTGGTAATGGCGGAAATGACCTGTGGATGTGGCAGACTTACTATCGAATTCCTTATAACGTTCATAGGCTCTCTGCATGCTATAAGGCCATTGCTCACGCCTCTTATACTGCTCGGGGTTTATTCCCCGGAGCCATATTTCGATTATTTCCATTGTTGAAGACAGATTATCTAGATCAGTGCTGATGATATCGATCAGCACCTCAATAGAATTCTTAGTTTCTGTCCGACCTAGATTCAGCCGGACTGACCCAGAAGAATGAAGAGGTATAGATGCCTAGCCAAGGGGTGTGTCAGAACTGCCTGTTTTGAAACTTGGGGGATTCAATCTCGTTTTCCAAAATCCAGGAATTGCGGAAACTCTTTTAGATTGCCAATCTTAAAATCTCGTGGTGTCACAAGGTGTTGGGAATTCTTACCGCCGATTCTTCTATACTTGCCAGTAGAACTCCTCCTGCAGGGAGGCTGGGCCGCCTCCCAGCGTTTATTTTTATTTTATTGAATGTTCCATCGTGATGATTGATAGATCCACGAGCAGAGGTCTTATACTTATTTCAATGTTGCAAATGACAAAACGAGAAGATTGAGTCGTTGGTAGACTTTCTCGTTAGTCGACTTGGTCGTTGGTGGACTTGGTCGTTGGTAGACTAAGAAGATTCCTGCCAGAGCGATGACAAGGGGAACGGGTTTCGATGAAGAACATGAACTCCGCCATGGCTTGCCGAGGAAGGTAAATTTATATGCATTATTTTATTAGTGAGTAAGTGTTATGGTAGATAAATTTGATAGTTGTGTTTGAGGACTTCGGGCCATTATGTAGAATTCAATAGTTCAAGTGGTTCAAACGCTTAGGCTTTGTTCCTCTTGCCTGTTTCAAGCGTTCAATGTTCATGTAACATCAACCTTTGATCAGGGGAACAATGCTAATGTTTTTTCGAGACAACCAATAACGTGTAAACAAAGAAGACAACAAACAGTTGTTCTACTTAAACACGGTTGATAGACCATAAACGTTGCCGTACCGGCTAAAGGAAAGAAAGGAGGGTCAGGCCTTTTCAATTCCCATTGTTCATTGACTCCATTCAAAATTATTCTAGACATATCCTAGGAGCTCTGGGCTACCCTCGAGGAGAACTTTGTTTGAAACGATCAACTCGTTATTTGCGGCTTCTCTTTACACTTCACATCACGCTCACCACTTCGCCAGTTCGGTCAATTAGCACCTGAAACCAACTCGTATCTTCCTGGCTATTTTCTTTCAGGTCTATCTATCCGTGTCGATTCATTGGATATTCGATTATCTTTCAGGGAAAACTTTTAAACTATGAACTAAACGCCCTCCTTTCTCTTCTGGATTACCACAACTCAAAGTAATTTTCCATGCCTCTCCCGTCTTTTATCAGCAGCATATCCTCGACCGCAAGTGCATTCTCGCCCCGGCCCTTGAAGCGACCCTAGGCAGCGTCGTCATGGACGCCTACGCTATCCATCTCTGTGGAACCAAAGCAGGAATCACTCGAGACATCTCCCGGTTCTTGCAACTGCACGCGAAATGATTTCCATGAACCAGAACTGGAACCTTTAATCATCTCGTACAGAACGAAATATTGGCTATTACCGCATTATATTTTCAGCATGTCAGAGCCTGTAGGGTCTGTAACCCTTGTTATCGACGTGCAAGTAATGGCAAAATGCGGGATTGTATTTAGTTTAGTCTTGATTGTGAAATAGGGATTTCATAACTGAATTAGGGAGACCTCTACTGATGCTAATCAGCTTCAAACAGGCACCTGAGGTGAGTCTAGGCAGCAGTCAGTTTGTTCCCACATTGCCTGTCCAGACTCTTCATAGATATACTAGGCCAGAAATAGCGCCGTGGATGGAGCGATGATGCAATTTCCGCCATATATCCCGCGGGGAACGAGGAGAGTGACCCCGCGTCTAAGACTCCGAGTTCGGATATGAGCTTTCAATAAACAGCCTTGGATTACCGAGCAAGCGAGATGTCATCATTTCAGCACGACCAACAAATACGCATTACCATCTCTCACACGGTGTCATAGTCTTGGAGCTATCAAAGTGCACAAAATGTTCGCAGGCCTCGCTCACGTCAATATTACCGTGCCAGAAGGCACGTTAGACTCGGCATATGAGTTTTACGTCAACACGGTAGGGCTGACACCAAGCCCCGTGCCAGCTCTCCAAAAGGACTCTCTGGCCTGGTACGTTGCTGTCCACATTTGCTGGCCAATTTATTCTCATGATCAAACTGACAAGTCATGGATGCAGGTTCAATATTGGGTCTTCAGGCCAGCAGGTCCATGTTGCTCTCGGGGCCAATCTCGAACTTGATCACAAACGTCATCCTTGCTTCAAGCTGGAAAATAAAGAGTCTCTCATCGAATTGCAGCATAAAATATGGAAGCATTTTGAAGCTGGCGGTGCGGCAGCTCCATTGGCAATTGACAAGCCTGGAGAGGCTAATTCCGGTATGTCTGTCCACACATTATCTTGTGTACATGTAGGAAGGTCGAACTAACACTTGATCAAGGTGCGAAAGGTGTCGAGTACCCCGATCGCTTCTTTGCACGAGACTTTGCCGGCAACAGATTAGAATTCAGCTTGTAAATTAGCCTTTGGGTCATTTATATTTTATCCCAGAAGAGGGAGATCAATGAAGAGTGAGGTAATGAATTGATTACATGTAACGATGGGCGATTGTGCATCATAGATCTTAGAAGACAGGTCTAGGGGAACCAATTAGTTTTCCATCTATCATGTTTCAATGCTAGAACGAAGTGACAGATGTTTCAATACATGGCCTTGATTGTTCACGGAAGCGAGAGAGGGCCGCTTTGAAAGAGAGAGTCTTGCATCTACCCCAATTTACATAATTTATCTTCTCTTTATCACAAGATCTAATGTCTATTTATACCCAAGGACAACTTCATGATCATGGGCGGCAGGGACACCTACGATCTACCAACGATTCTCCCAAGTCTAGGGTAAGCGAGTGCGGTGATCACGTGGCACGCTGTCTCCGATCGCTTCATTTTATTCATGGCCATACCATTCCAGTTGTAATATTTATTAAATATGGATATTCTGTTTAAACGCCCGAAATAAAAATCTCAAATCCGTATCGCCTTGTTCCGATATTGAGAGGACTGACCGTTGTGGTGTGTTATCGTGACCTGCTCAATTGCGGGTACTTGTAATCACCTAGGTTAATTCGATTGAGTCAAAAGTTGGTCATCAAGGTTCTCGGCAAGGCTCTCTAATAGCTTTCTTCTCGTCAGGGACATCTTCACGCTCCATTTCGTCCATTTCATCTACTACTCCTACGATATTCCGGGTTTCAAGAACAGAATGGGCCGAACAGAGCCGTCGGTCGGCAGGCCACCTGCTGCATTCCGCAAAGATGCACGGGCGAAAAAGGCCAAAGCGACCATCAACCAGCTCATCCCATCCTTGCTGGTCACCCATCCTCGTGCCCGCAGCGGGATCAATGCAGCAGAACTCATCGTCGACCCTCCCCGCTCTACCAATACGCAACCCCGAACCTCCCAGAGCCAGAGCGCGGGGGCAGCTGAGCAGCCGGATTGCGCACCAGGCCAGATCGCAGTATCTCTGGAGGTTGCAGATACATTGACAGTCGCCCGGCGGCTGCTGACCCAGGAGGCGGCACAAGAGACAGACGTCCCGGATCTGAGCAACAAATCCTCAAGGGTGGCGGTTCTCAACATGGCATCGCCTTTGTCTCCGGGGGGCGGCTTCTTAAATGGAGCGACAAGCCAAGAAGAATCCCTTTGCATGCGGACTACGCTGCTCCCCTCTCTCAAAGACGAATATTATCGCCTGCCTGAGGTCGGCGCCATCTACACCCCAGACGTCCTCGTCTTCCGGGAGGCCGACTCGGATGATCTTCTGAGTCCCAAGGAACGTTGGTTTGTCGATTGCATAAGCGCGGCCATGCTTAGAGGACCCGAAACGGATCTTGATGATATGGGCCGTGGATCCTACACCAATGACAAGGACCGCGAACAGGTCATTCGCAAGATGAGGATGGTTATGCGCATCTGTTGCGACAAGGGTGTCAAGAAATTGGTGTTGGGGGCTTGGGGTTGTGGTGCATATGGGAATCCGGTTGGGGAGATTGCCAAAGCTTGGAGAAAAGTATTGATGTCTGGGGCTGGGACATCTCATCCACAGAAACGAAAGGCCAAGAAAAATGAAGAGATGTGGGAGGGAATCAAAGAAATTGTATTTGCGATCAAAGAACCAGGCCTGGCGGACGCCTTTGCCGTAGCCTTTGGGGATGGGATAATTCGCATCAATAATAAAGAGGAAGAAGTAGAGGAGGGTGAAAGTGACGAAGATGGCGGAAATGAAGAATATGGGCAAGACGAGGAAAGCAACGAGCTCTTGGCTCAGATTCGGCAGCTGGAATTGCGCGTTGAAGCAACTCATAGTCCCCAACTCAAAACCCAACTATCCTCGGTTCTTGACGGGCTAAGAAGCCGATTGAAAGATGAATAAAGTACATATTATTATGACCATGCATTGATACAGATTGAGAAATCGGAAACCGCTAGTTGCTCCTATCCTACTCTTTGTTTCCATTCTGAGCAGCCCACCCTGAAATCAATTTATTATCCGCCTCTCCCTCATCGGTATCATCCTGTCCTTTGATTACCCTCCTCGCTGCTCTGCGCCCGACGACGGGTAATTTCTTCACTTTAAGCTCCTTGGCTGACTCCGGTAGGAGTTTTGGATCGAGCAACCCAACTTGCACCAACACGCTGGCTTGGTCCCAGTAAACGTGCTCATGATGAAGCTTGCCGGATTTGAAGCCTACTATGCTCACCATGAGGATCTCGACCTTTTTGTCTGTTGCCGGCACACTAGGAAGAATCCAGGGGATCTCCTCAGTATGTTTGAATTGGACATGCATCTCATCAACCACGCGGTCGACGCCGATTGTGCGGGACAGCAGGGTGATCTTCAAAGACGACGGCTTGACGAAAAAGTCAGAGTAGAATCTGTTGAGCTCATCGGTTCCTATCCCGCCTGTGAGGGTAGGTATATTGGTCGCATGGGGCATTTTCTGGACTGTGAAGGCCGACACGGTTTGTTCCGCGTTGCCTGCGAAATACTTGCCTTGATCCATATGTTAGCAATTTGAGCCTCTGGAAATCGGAGACTTTGGCCGGGGACTTACTCTGTACATGCTGCTCTAAGATGCCCTCCAGGTCAGGACCAGCACCAAACGCCCGTCTTGCTGCAGACAAGCTCCGACTCCAGGCTAGCTCAGCACATATTCTGTTATACTCCTCCATATCGTGCTCGGCAAAGCCAGACTCCGCATCGTACGTATAGCTCGGGAATGCAAGCTGAAGCTTTCCGCCCGTCCCAAGGCCTTTCTGGACCTTCTTCGTTGTCGTACGACGCTTGCCCTGGATGCCTACCATTTGACTTTGTTTGACGACCCCGATCTCCTCCCCTGCTGGTAGATGTGCAAGTGCAACGATACTGTTTGGAAATCTGCCTTTGGGATCGGGAATAGAAGTAGGGTAGTAGGCAATTAGCAGACCGAGCTTGAATTCGGGGTTGTTGTCCAGGATATGATAGTGCTCCAGACATGCCGCTGCGGCGTCGCCATAGGCTAATGATTTTTGTCAATCGTCGGCCTTAAGATACTGATAGATTAATTCTTACCTATGATACCGAATTTGTCGCAAGGGCCCATTTTCTCCTTGCTCAAGGACTTGATCTTATCTATGTATCCGTACTTCTTGCAACTCTCGATCGAGAAATATTCAACATCGAAGCCCTCGTTGCGCCAATCCTCGATTGTAGCAGGGTCGAAGTCATCGGTCTCAGCCGTGATGTACAATTTGCCGGGCGACCGTGGGAAATCGTCGGAAAGAAAATTCGGATCCCGATGATTGGGCCCATTCTGAGAAAGTATCTGAACATTGCGGCCTTCTGATTCCGGCACGGCGCTTTTGATGAGATTGGGGACGTTGATATTCATCTTGTCGCTGCTGATTGGGATATCAGTGATTATGAGGTATGAGAATAGAGTTAGATCCCAAAATAATGCCAAAGAGATAATTTTCCATGTATTTCAATACGTCATGAGACGATTATCATCTGCTGGAGATCAATCGCTGATGATGATGACATCATGGTTCAATTACGTTGCTGGTGGCCCATTACCAAGTTTTTAGGCCCTGATCCCTGCCGAGTGAACCACATTTCCTGACGCGCAAGTGATGACATGGAGAACGATTTTATTCATCTGTATTGAATTTTTGAAACTCATATTTAGGCATCTAGAAATTCTATTCTTCCTGATGCAAAGTAGTGCGGTGGTCGTAAAACAATCTAACGACATTGTTTGGAATGGCCTCTATTCTCGGTTTCGCAAACGAACCGCAAAATTGGTCAAGATTTTCTGCAAGAAAACAAGCATCTTACAGCCAGAGAGCAAGCTAAGACGACAATTTGCGAGTGCTCGTTTTCCGGGGGTTCTTGGACTCAAACACTCTATCGAGCTCTTCAAGAGTCCGGCCCTTGGTCTCGACAAAGAAAAAGTACACAAAAATGAACTCAAACAGGTCCCAGAAGACAAAGAATACGTAGCTGAATTTAAAGGTTAGTCATTTGGACGAAAAGCTGTGGGAAAGTAAGCGTCAATTTCTTACAACCAGTATTTGATGTTGGCCATTGCCACAGGGGCTGCAAAAGTGTTGACAAAGCTGGCACATCCAGCAGTCAACTTGTAAACCATCATCCCATTTGCTCGCATATCATCTAGCAGGTCAAGTTAGCCAATGCCGACGTTTCAGGCCAGTGTCGGCATTTAAACTTACTCGCGAGCACTTCGGCGGGATATATCGGTTGCATCGGAGTGAAACTGACGGCAAAGATAACCCCGAATACGAAGATGAAAGCGATGCTGGCCGAACTGCTTGCCGAGCTTCCAGATCTCTCGTACTCTGCTGCTGTTCCAGCCATGATGGCCAACGACACAGACATTCCCAAGCATGAAGCCATAAACATCTTTCTCCGGCCGACGACGTCATGAAGACGAGCTATTTAAAAGACGCATAAGCAAGTGAAAACATCCTACGCTGTGCCCTTGTAACTTACCTCCGATGGTTGCAGCTACCCATCCCGTCACTGCGTAGATGGCATTTAGCAATAGCGCCATGTTTGTCGACTTGATTCCCACATTCTTAATCATCATGGGCAGGTAATAACTCGCCACGTTGTTCCCAGAAAACTGCCCAAACCACGCCATGGAAATCACGAGCATTACTCGATACAGCCGAGCGCGGGATTTGAACAACGTACGCACATCGAAGCAAGCCCATGCTGAGCGCCCTCTCGTTTCGACAAGCGATTGTTCGATCTCGTGCATTTCAATAGCGACAATAGGGTGCGTAGCGTCCCCGTTTGCATGATACTTCACGATGAAATCACGGGCTTGGTCGATCCGTCCTTGTGCGACAAGCCAACGAGGACTCTCAGGAAGAAACCAACCCCCGATGCAGACTATGCCCGGGCACAGTATTTGCAACCATAATGGAAGCCGCCACTTCGCATTCCCATGCAGGTGAAGATTGGCGCCATACATGGCTTTTATAATATTTAGCAAAGTAGCTCGGCTTTTTTGAAGAGTGTTTGCTTACCAAATGTGGCGATAATGCTTCCCATGTAGTATAGAGTATTGTAAACTCCCGCAACGGTGGCACGATGCAGCGGCGGAGCGATCTCAACTAGGAGTACTGGGGCAGCCAGACAAGTGATGGTTGAGAAGAAACTGATGAGGAACCGAGCGCCGATGAAAGCAGGCAATGTGGGTGCCAAGGCCGTAAAGACGGCAGAGCAGACGACGCCGAATGCGCTGACCAGGAGTGTCCGCTTACGCCCTCTCCAGTCGCAGAGCCAGGTAAACAGAGCTCCTGCGATTTGACCAATGTTCCATATAGAAAATACCAGGCCTGTAGTAGAAGTCCCGCCTTCTTCCAAGCCGTAGTAATTCTGGTAATCCGGTATGACGTTGATTGAGCCCATCAGCGAGCCATCATAGCCTAGAAATGAACATGAGCGCATGGCACTACTCAGCGTGCGTTTCGATATTTACCATTCATCGTAGAGCACAGGTAAATCAAGAGACATGCCAAGTAAAGCTGCAAGTGGCCGCGGCCCCATGGATTTGGCGGCCCATCCTCACCGGCAAAAGCATTCGCAATAGCCTCAGGCTGTTTCCAATCTCGCTGATCATCCTCTTCTTCATCCCGAGGGGGTGCTACTTTCTTTGACTCGGCCATATTGACAACCTAGGAGGACATTGGAGGATAACAGGTGAGAATTCGGATGATCAGTCCCAGGAATGTCGGAATGGCTCACCCCTCCCTTCTATAAGCCGGGTGACATACCGGGAATAAGAGACATCCCTCTCATAGTAGGTAGTGTTCTTCGGTTGTTAGTGATAGCTTCTTATCATTCCCCGCTCTACAAGGGTGTCTACTGTCAACCGGAAGTTAGAATGCGGGGTGATGATGCCAAGGCAACGTGACATCCCTAGCACGGGAATTTATGTTTACGGATCGTCATTAGTATTGCTATTTGCTATCACCGACTTCATTAGACCTGAGATACTAAAAAGCCCCCATGTAGACGCTAGAAAACCGAACGGACCTAGACTTAATGTTCTCTCACTCAATTGAAAATTGCAACTCGTTGTGATTTGAGATAATGAAGATTATCTTGCCAACAAATGCCAGATATCACGTCTCTTATGTTTACAAATGTTGATATGCTGGACCAGATCGACCCCTTGCCTTACATATCTTCCCAACATTAGGAAGTGGAACGATTTCTACCTCTGGTGACTTTGACTTTGACCCTGCTTGAACACGGGGCATTGTATTTGATGATCCATGAAAAGCAATCTTACTTGTATTGCCTTGCCTTGCCAATGGAGAAGATACCCATATCCAACCTTTTTTGCTGCCACTGGGCACCTCCAGTCCACCCTTACTTGACATTTAGCCCCATTTCGTTCTTGGTAATCCCCAACACAAAATTGCACTCCATTGATGTTCAGTTAGTTCCCTGATTGTGTGTTGTATTGAAAATTCTTTGATGAGTGAATGCGTAAGACAACTCTGGAAACAAAGAAGCGACTTTTGGCCGTCAGACTTTTTGAAAGGCTTTGTGCCACTGGAGCCGCGTAGTCACACCAGGTTAAGCTTGGAAGAGCCAGGCGGTGTTATGGGGAGGGATAGTTCAATGCACATGTAAGTATGTTCGAAAGTCTGCCGACCCCAGCATCCAATCATCCTTTTCTTCTTCATACTGTAGGAATAAATCTGTTCATTGTGTTGAGATGCCGGATCTGGCGCCTTCTCTTGTTGTTTTTTAACTTTACACTCGAATTCTTCTGTACCCTAGGAAGAACAAGAGAAGGTGCATCACAAGTAGAGGATGAAACGACTATATGCAGCTTTCTAGACGCCTACAGTCAAATCAACCCGCAATTATTGCTTTGCTACTTCCTGCCTTGGACCCTCTATACCTATTTATTATTTTGCCCCAGCTTTAACAAGCTCGCCGAATCGTGTCCCTTCAACTGCAGCAAGCTCCATTGGATTACCTACCTCCACGATTTCTCCAGTGTCCATAACGATAACCCTATCAAAGTCCATGATCATATCCAACCGATGGCTCACTGCGACTACGGTGTATTCCTTGAACTCGGTCCGAATGATCTTCTGCATGACCCGCTCGGTCTCATGGTCGACGCTCGAGCTCACCTCATCTAGCAGTAGGATCCCGCCTTCTGAGCCACCGCCACCCAGACCCAAATTCCTCGCGCGCACACGCCTCCGAAGGAGCGCGCGTCCCAAAGACATCAGCTGCCGCTGGCCAGCACTGAGGCTTCCTGGACTCAAACCTGCCTCCAATCCCCCCTTTTCTTGAACGAATCCCCACAGGCCAACGGCAATAAGGGCATCCTGGCTGTCTTTGGCTGTTGCCATGTCTAGAGGGTCCAGATTAGCCTGGAAGGTTGACCCGTCAGGCAGAAAGACCGCTTCTTGTGGCACTGCGATGATGCGTTGTCGAAGCGCCGACCGGTCGATTCGATGTAGAGGAGTGCTGTCGATAGTTACGTTTTCGGAAGTGGAGGAAGTGGGATCTAGAAGTTTGAGAATAAGGGCAACGAGACTGGACTTCCCACTGCCTGTTCGACCACAAATGGCTATCTTCTCCCCTGACTTGACGGTTAAGTCGATATTTCGTAGGGCTAGGTTGAGTGCGCTCTCGGGTTGGTCGTCGGGGCTAAAAAGTCATGTTAGTATCGGAGATACGATTCTTGAGCTCAGTGATCTTACTCGTAGCTTGCAGATACACCCTTGAACTCTATTACACCCTGTTGTGGCCATTGCTCCGGAGGAATGATATCCTCGTCCTCTTTGTCTTCAGGCTTCACAGTTTCGCTGAAAGTCTTTAGGCGGGCAATCGCACCAATTGAAGTTTCAAGCCTCGTGTAGAAGATGACAATCCCCGAAAGATTCTCACCAAATCCCATCAATGTCACCAGAGACGCACCGGTGAACCCGGAACTGGAGTGAAGCTTTATGGCGAGGGCGGTAAGGATCACTGCCATTATCATAACCACGATATCGAGGACGAGATTCAGCCACTGTTGGATCATCACCAGAAGATACGCGGGTCGTTGACTTGAGTTGATCAGTTGGGCGTTCTTCTGAACGTCATTTGGGATGAATCCTGCAAGTGTCTGTTAGTCGAGCCGACGAAATCTTATTTCTTCCGGTAAAAAATACTAACCGAAAGCTCTTAGAGTGGTGATGCCCTTTACTGTGTCAAGGAAATGCGTGCTAAAGAAAGTCCGCATTAGCATTGTAGGAGATATCTTATCATAGTAAACTTACTACAAGGGACTCTTAGCCTCAAGGTCCAATAATCTCAACTGTCGAGACGTTCGAAGGTAGAATCTCTGTACGATATACAGCAAGATGCAAAGGAACGGATAACTTATAGCCATGTAAGGAGACGTAGTCAACATAACGGCTGCTTGACCAAGGGCTTGGAAAACCTGTAAAGAATATCGAGTAAGCTCATCTTTGAAATCATAACGGTACCTTGAACTACTAAGTGGAATTCAGGTCGGTTCTTACACTGTAGATGGTGTTCAGCAGTCCATTTGGGAGTTCATTGTCAATCAGATTCATATCTTGTGAGAACAAATTTGTCACAACTCCTGTATCAGTAGTAGTGAAGAACCGTAGAGGTGCGCTCACCAGGGTTTTCAGAGCTCCCCAGTGAATATTGGCACCCGCCTTAGTCACAGATGTGATGATGATGGTCCAGCCTAGTAATAGAAGCGACATGATAGCACAGAACTGTAATAGGCCGTACATTCCGGCGTAGTACGCGTATGTCCGGGATGGATTCGCGGAATTAAGATCAGCAGTCCAAAATGTAAGCCCTGTCAGCCCAAAGCAGTCAGTAAATGTTCACCTATAAGTTCAAAATGTTGCCTGATTCGGGAATTCATACAGATTGTCGGGAAATTAGTAAAAAAGCCCCAGCACACTCCCATAACAATGCAAAAGATGGCCACAAACCACCCCATACTCTTGAAATAATGCTTGTAGACTGTCTTGTCACCCACTCGTCGCGATTCATCAATATCGGGCTCGACTGAAGATGTAGTGGTTGCGATTGTACGGAGACGCGGCATCTTCGGACTCGCGGCGTCAGTTGGCGACTCCACGGATGAAGCATCACTGTCGGATGAGCTGTTCAATCCTAGACCTTGGATGTATCCTTGGTGAGCCATTAGTTTCGAGAATCTGCCCTGCTCAGCAATGGTACCGTTTCCCAACGCAATGATGTAATCTGCTAGAGGTAGATGCCTGATGCTGTGAGTGCACAATACCACAGTAGAGCCTCGACGTCTAAGAAGCCCGCCAGGGCCGAACACTTGTCGGAATACCTGTTCTTCAGTGTCTGCATCCAAGCCACTGAAAATATCATCAAGAACTAGAAGGTCGGATTGCAGGTATAGGGCGCGGGCCAGAGAAACACGCTGCTTCTGGCCGCCGGACAACGTGATACCGTCAGAGCCAATATTCGTCTTATCGCCTTGAGGTAAAGTCCCAAAGTCATAGGTGAGAGATGTAGCCGCAATGATTTCCCCGTATCTTTTTTCATCAAAGGGAGAAAATCCTATGATGTTATCCCGGATCGTCCCATTTGAAAGAAAGGCTGTCTGGTCGCAGAATCCGACGTGTGGGAATCTTGTGCTCAAAACCACATCGCCTTGACGAAACGGGATCTCTCCAAGCAGGGCCTTACACAGTGATGATTTTCCCGAGCCAACCGGGCCAACAACCATGGTGAGGGAGGATCTGGGGATCTCCGTGTTGATGTCTGTCAACACGAACTTATCGGCTTCCCATCCAAAGCTTCCATTTTTTATAGTGATCGGGGCTGTAGAATCTGAAAGTGAATCTGTGAGCATTGTAGCCTGAGACTTTTCCTTCTCTGACTCTCGATTCATATCAGATAAGACTTTTCGAAAGTCATCCCGTGTTTCGCACGCAAGAAACTCCTGGATTCGACCCAAACAGGCCAGCCCAGAAAGAAGTTGTGGAATGGCCTGGAACACTTGGGAAAGAGGATTTGTCAGAAGCAGGAGATAAGAAAGACTCGTAAACATCTTGGCATTGTCCAGTGTTCGCTGAGCAAACGCAAATGTGAGCGGCGGCCCGGCCAAGAGTGGGATGTACCCAAATAGGGCAGCTAGAATTGTGAGTTTTCTGAACATCGATGCTGTGTCCAGCTCGTCCACACGGAGCTGCTGTACAAAGTCTCTAACAGCGATAGAGAGGCCGGATATCTTGAGGTTCTTCATGCTGGCGATCACTGTGGCCGTCAAGCCCACCCGCTTCTGAACGCTAGCCATCCATAGTCTTTGGGAAGTGCCGGTATACTTCAGAAGAACTCCAAGACACAGGGTGCAGAGCACGACAGTAACCATTGGGGCAACAAATGCTGTGCCCAGCTGTGCGTGTAGCAACCAAGCGGCCACAGCTGCCTGGATAACACTGGCCCAGATATCGTGGAAAAGCTTGAAACCCAGATTGATTCGCTCAATATCAGTGCTCATCAATGTCAACGCCGCGGTATCGCTGCCTACTCCAATTTGGGCCTTTGTCGCACTAATGAAAATCTCGGTAATCAAGATGGAGCTGGCCATAGTACGCATTCTATGATGAAAGTACCTAGACGAGAAGAATGATCAGCGAGAGTCACAATTGCGTGACGCAGTGGTGTCCTACCAGTAGAGCGCGGTGGAGATGGCAATTCCTGCATAAATCAACAAACTGGCGCCAATGAATCCATATCCAACATTTTCGTCAACTTCGGACTTGGAGAGATGTTCCAAGAGTTTCTCGATGAAAAGCGGCTGGCAAAATGTGAAAGCAAGAAGAGCAAGACGCGGGGGAACAGGCAGAAGCAGCGGGACTGTCAGAGTTCGTACCATCACCTTGACAAGACCAAACTTGTCTGTCTTCAGCTTCGCGTAGTCGACATGCTTGGAAAATTCACCATGGAGTCGCTGGCTGTGCAGGGTGCTATCCAGCGGATAAAGGTCCTTCAGGCTGAGAATTTTGGTGTAGCCATCAAAGAAGATGCGGTTGAGCCAAAAGAAGACACCGATGGAGAAAATACTGCTTGTCTCCTCAGGACTGTGCTCCTTCTCGTCCCAGCTGACCCACCTAGACTTCCTCTGAGCTTCCAAAATCAGGATTATGACCTTGAAGGCAATTGCGGTACTGAAAAGACTGCTGTATGTGAGTTCGGGTTTAGCCTCTGATGAAAGAAAGAGCGTTCTGGCTTGGGCCGCATCGAGGATGAGGGTGAAAAAGAGGTAGCTGCTGAGGAGTACTGAAGGTCTCGGGCTCTTTCTATGATCCACGAAACTAAGTGATATCATGAACAGGGCCGAGACAAGCTTCAAGACCGAGGCCGCCAAAAAGACCTTGGTGACGACGAATGAGCCGACGGCAACGAGGATAAGGAGGGACAGTTCGAGACCGGCGTATGCAGTAATCGTCGCCTAGACATAGGATCAGTATTTCGCTGGCTTTTCTAGGTCCACAAAGGTGAATGTGCCACAGGGCAGCCACGCACGAGTTTAATGAGTTGAAATATCGGAGCATCCACGATATTGGGCCTCCTTGCTTGAGACACTGTTCGCCATAGGGAGCTTAAAATGAACAACGTGGATGGGATTATGGCAAAGAATATTTGCTCAAACTGAATGTTGAAGTCAAAATCATCTTGGTTGAGCTGGAGGAAATTTTCTTCCCCAGATGAGAAAGGCATTGTGTATTCGAAGTACTCGAAGTCTCAGGGCCTTTCCCTGGCTCCCAGTACGCAGCGCGCGCAGTGACCTTCACCAGCTAGCGTGACACGAGACAATAATGCTTGAGTTGCGTGAACTGGTGGTGCTCGCTTAGCCCAGAGATCTCCTGGGGGCCAGGGAAACTTATTATGGGCTCTGCTTACACCCGAGGGCCTAACCAGACCGGGAGCAGTACCCTCAGCATTCAATTCCTCTGCCATCAGGAGTCAAGGACCTTTTGTTACGGCCAATTAGGGAACACCAGTTATCTCATCTCCACTTTGCCGGCCATGATGGTCCGATCGTCTTGGCAACAAGCAACACGCAAAATGGTCAAAGAGGCGTTATGATTTCTTAAAAATTGCTATCTAGATTTCCCTTTTCATGATTATCCGGGTGACACTGTCTCAGGTTTCCCTGCTTTATGTCCCAGTTGTCTGGTCGAACAATCGTGCATCCGGGTATCGGGCCCCAGCCAATGAACTGAGCGTTATATTCTACCATGTTAGGCAGGTGCTTTCGTATTTGATGAGCAATCTTGACTCGTATGATCCGTCTTATCACCAATGAGAGCTTGCAAAGCGCGTGTTGGGATCGTCACCCTTGCAACCGCGTGACTCACGGGTTTAATTGTTAATAATCCACAACATAGTTTATCAACATACTTCATCAGAAGGCTTACAACTATTTGGATTACTACATGTTCTTTTGAAATTGCAATGTAATAGTTGTCTGTTGCCAAAATCGTTTCCTTCACTGCAGCAGAGCTCATCCACATATGTTCAACCCGACAATCGCGTGGCGTTACTGTTCGGTTACACAGGGTGGCTTTGCATCGTATTCAATAGCGTCTAAGATTTACAATAGAAATAAACTAGCATAGTTCTGAATCACAATAAGAGAGCAAACTTTCGAACAGGTATCCTGTGAAATCTCGTTTAGCGATGAATGTTATTGGCCAGTCCAGGCACGGTAACTGTTGCAGTGCCCTCCGCAGTATCTCGAGGAACCAGTAACTGAAACGGTTGTCCTTTCGTTACTTGATACTCTCCTCCTCGCTGTTATCCCGTGTGCAGTACAGAGACCGGGCGGACCAAAGTTACTTCCCTTTCTCCTCTGGATACAAAATCCCTCCCGTTGAAATTCCGTAGATCCCATTTCTTCTTCTTTCAACCACTTTCATCCAAACTCCTACTCATACCATCTCAAGAAACCCTTCGCTTTCATCAAACACTCTTACTTACTTTGCAGTATCTCTGCACCCATACCACTCAACCTTTCCAAGAAACTTCACCACTCGCTCTTCGCTATGGCTCCCAAGTCCTCTACTCAGAGACGGATGCAGAGATCTGCAAGACAGAAACTTGAAGCCGTTCGAACTGGCGCCGGTTGCGACTTGATTGCTATATGCAACAAGCTTCCTTTCACTCTTCACAAGGATGTTGTATGCAAGCAGTCGCCTGTCATTAACAACACTCTCATCCAGGAATACAAGGTACGTAAATGACCCTGTCCTGATGACCCTTACCATCCTCTGAGTACAGGCTAACATGAACCGCTCCTATTCAGGGCCTTCCCATCAGCGCCTTCAAGTTCAGAGACGATGAGCCCGCCGTCGTTCAATCCATGATCGAATTTCTCTACACCAAGAACTACACCCTTGGTCCCGGCCAAAAGCCTCTGACAGCAAAGAACTACAACGACAAACCTCTGCCCGCGCTCAACACCGAGCATACGACCACCCTCGAGGGTTCCGAGAAGAAGTGCTTCGACATCCTCCTCCATCACATCCTCGTCAACTCTATTGCTATCAAGTACGAAATTCCCGAGCTCGAGAAGCTGAGCCGGGAGAAGCTGTTGAAGTCTCTCAAGCACAACTGCCCCATCTCTGTACTGCCTGACCTCATGGCGGCGGCACTCAAGGAAAATGACGACTCCACCCTCATTCACATCTTCGCCATGCGAGCTGCCGCATGCATGCCCAAGCTCATGTCAACTCCCAGATTCGTGGTTCGAGAGTGGCCTGGCTACTTCATCTCCTTGATCTTCTGCGCCATGTCTCCTCCGGAACCGCTCGAGGCCAACCCTACCCCTCCATCTACTTCGCCTTCGGAGACAAGCACCGACGATGCAGATGAGTTTGTGACTCCTCCAGACTCTCAAGGGTTCTCGTGATTGTGACATGCCATGCCGGGCGCACTGACTTGACCAATGCGGTTGATCTAGAGATTTAATCCAATGCCATCGACCATTACCTTTTTGCACGGATGAAGAAGGATGTTGTCGGAGAAATTGTTTTTGTTTTCTCAAAGAAAGCATAGAAGTTGGTTCGGAGACTGGACACAAGGTGTCTCAGAAAATAAATGTTACAGGTTGTTTTGTGCGCGAAGGAAGTCAAAAAGTATCAGAGAGAGGGTTCATCAGATTGTGTATTTGTGTTTTTCTTTTCACTCACGAACTGCAACAGTCAGGCTGGTTTGTTATTCTTGTTGTTGCTGTTGATTCCCTTTATGGAAAATTGAAGGCTTTAGGGTCTTTATTTAGTGTTCTTCTACAACTATCCCGATTTTAATAACACAGCCTGCTGCCATCAAGAATAAAACATAATTCGCACCCTGTTTAGTGATCACCAGGTAGCGTCTGATACCATTGTCGTTCCAAGCCATCTGCTTTTATCGTGTTCATGTCAAGTTCTAGACTCAGCCTTCCTGCAGACGGACGCGTGATGACCCCCGCCCATCCTCATGGTTCTCGAACCGACGATTTGAGCATTCCAATTCGATATTGTGAAGTGTCAATCTACGTGTTAATCATTTCAGGCGACTAAGAACAGTCAGAAAGCCCAACTGTAACGCTTCCTCATCTGTTTGGCAACATTTGTGATAATGAGAGGACAAGGGCAAGCCACTTCGGCCCAAAACTAAGAGCTTTCACTTGGGTTTCTAACATATTTCAAGATCTTGAGAACTATTGGTAGACTCGCATATGAGCATAGTCATGGACAAAAACTCTCCAGCTCAAATTCAAGAACTCTTCTTGTTGAAAATATCCCACACACAACCGAGAGCCGACACACAAGAGCCAGCCTTGAGCCATGTTAGTATACAGCAATCTTGCAAAAGGGAAGTATTGACATACCTTGTTCAAGAAGAATCCTGGTGCGCATTGGCATCCGATAACGCACTGCAATGTGCAAACGGTGGGCGGCGGCTTCCAGCACCTGGCTGGGCATGCAGATCCACACTCGACAAATACTTGGTTTGGCTTCTGCCATATCCCCGTTTAGCATCATTCAGACGAAAATTGAAAGACAGTCTTTGAAAAATTTGTTGGTCTAAACTTACCGGACACTTCTTAGGGGTGATGAAGGGATCCACTGGAGTCTCCTCAGGGCCTGCTGGGAGAACAGCAGGGGTCGGGAGAGTAAGTGGAGAAGGGAGAGTGCTCCGAGCTGAGGTGGCTGAAGAGGCAGCTTCAGGAACAGGGCTGGCTAGAAGGCCGGATGTAAATAGAAGAATAACGGAAAGTGAGGCCTTCATATTGATGAACAAAGAAGTGGGCTTGAGGTATTGGTGGACTGCTGGGAATTGTGCTGATGAAGTTTGATGTTGCTCTGTTCTTGGGATTCATCTACTTCGGGAATTGGTCATAGGCCTTCTCTATATATATTTTTGCGATGATCTCATTTTTTGCCTCCCTTGACTTGCAAGACATAGTCCTTGCCGCTGGTTATGCCTCCGGGGTTCTACTTTGGCAAAGTGTGGGAATGTGGCTGCGACATGGTTGACTTTTCCGGCAGATTTTGGCCCCGTGGCCTGCGGCTGTGGTCGAAACATTTGTCTAGCATATGACACATTCTACTCAATTTAGGAAAGTCTCAATTATCAGCTTACTGCTGGTATGAGCCACCACTTGTGAGGAATGCAACGAACCGTTACATGTAAGTTAGGTTTTGCAACAACGGCTGGCGGCCTTGTCACTATAGCAGCTCTTGAACCCCATGTCACGATGTCTCAGAGCTATATCTAACAAATCGGTTTTGAATACTCTCCTGCGCACATGAAATCATTCAGTCATTTTGACATCTGTGTTTCACATTCATAATAAAATAGCGTCAAAGCTATGGGCTCCACTTCGAGCTTTGCCCATAAGCAAATGTGAGCATGATTGAGATATTCAAACTCATTATCAACTAAAGTTTAAAGAAAGCTTTACTAGACGTAAAATGTTAAATTCCCGTACCCGTCTCTAGTGCTCGGGATGACTCTAGTGAATGCGAACGTCATGAACGATAAGCTCCATTAACCTCAATAACGGCCTTACCCGAGACAACCTTACACTTCGGAATTCCTGAAGAGAAGCATTCCAACCCAATTCTTGGCAAAGCTACAGTAGCTGGCAGTGCTTCTTCATTGGGTTCTCTGGTTTCACCCCGATCTTACGTACCGTAGGCTCCTAAGGGTGCCTGTGCCCTCATCGGCGTCCAGTGCGAGGGACTTTTGGTGTCTGTCATGCCATCGAAACTCTATTTAAGAGAGCTGAAAGAACTGGAGGGTCTCATTTGTCAATTGAAACTATCTGAATCAATCAGGGGCTTGTTCATTCCTGTGATGTTGGATTTACATCTTACTGTTAGGTATCTTAGGTACTACTTTCCAAGCGACAGATGGGCACCAGGCCTTATTCTATGATGCAACGGATTTGAGTCTCGATAATGAGGAGAACATACGATGTCCTCAAAGACCATTTGATTCTTTCAACAAAAAGAGATATAATCATTAATTGCTCCCGCTCACTCTTGGCTGCTTTTCAATTCGTGTTTAGGAATATGTTCAGGCTCCGACTTGCCCTCGCCAATAACTTGAGTCTTTGACTTTGCTCACCCTGGCATGAGTCATGCGGGTCTCACCCCGGAAACAATTTTTTTTCGTAATGGGCAAGGTCTCACTACTGTTGGCTACGAAATTTCAAACCCATCGGCCGTCATGTGGTTAACTGGTCCGTAAAGAAAGCATAGATTTGATGACTTTGCTATGCAAGTGGAAACGTGCTTATGCTGGTTGCCCCATCACTAGAAGCCAGGCTAAATATGGGATATTCAGTCGAATTTATTGAGGGTACAGAGTTTGGAGCAGCCTTTGGACAGCACCCGCGGCTTCGTAAAAGAAAGTGAGGCATTTGGTGATGCTCCTCTAGGGTAGGGAAGGAGACGAGCCTTACCAATACGCAGTCACGGACGTCTTTTGCTACCTTTAGGCGTAAGTAATTAAGAATTCTTAGTCTTCCTCGGGAATATTGACGCCATTATTAGAGGTATTGAAGGAAGAAGACGCGCAATAACGCCACCAAAAGGGGTTCCCCTGAAAAACAAGTCGATACATGCCCATGCTTGCTTTGAATATCAGGTCTCCAAACTGATCATGTGTAAACAATGCAAGCCTTAGTCGCCCTTCGTATATTGAAGGGTGATTGACCTGTTTATTGGATGTGTGTGAGAAGAATAGAGGAACGTTTGTATGCAGATACAGCCTGGTCACTACGCTGAGGCTTAAACCGGGACCGACAACAGTTATGCTTCATTTAAGACGAAGCTTAACTGTGGGGATCACGGAAGAAAATTATGTTCTGGCATAAGCTTCTTCGGAGGCTCTGACTTCCGGCGGTCCAAATGCGATGGTGGGCCTAGAATCGCGGAACATCGAAGTCAGACGGAGGAAACACGAAATTAAGTCATGCACAGTAGCCATGTTGAAATATCCGACTGTTGGTGTCAGTGACAGGCTATATAGTCAATTAAGCACAGCAATCAGCGCGAGCGCGCTCCGTTTTTGCTGGTGTAGTAGAATTGGCTCTGACATGGTAGCAATTCCTACGTTCGAACCAATACACAAGGCCCTGCGTTCGATTCCGAAGTGAGACCTCTAGGAAGCAAAGGGTATATAACTAGCCTGATCCACTAGACCCATACTAGCGGCACTTCAGGAGTGTATCATCGTCCGCTATAAGTCCTGCTTGGCTGTTGTATAGCGTAGCCTCGCAGAAGGGGTGTGTTGGTGTCAGTGACAGGCTATATAGTCAATTAAGCACAGCAATCAGCGCGAGCGCGCTCCGTTTTTGCTGGTGTAGTAGAATTGGCTCTGACACCGACTTATCTTGATGGTGTTTTTGTTTATTGAGATTCATATTCCGCCCGAATATTCCTTCAATGTATTACGCGCCTTGAGCGTGCGCGTTATCTGGCCATTTTGAAGGGTGTTGGGTCATCTTTCCATGCCCGCCGCCATCTATCAACGACTGATCAGGTGGCCAAAATGTGAATGTGAATACAGGGAAAATTTTATGCTGGTCTCATCTCGGCTTCCATCTCGGCTTCCTCCGAGAAACGACTGACAGATCTCGCGAATTGCTGAGACAAGAGCCCGTACTATTTCCTCCCGAGCTTTTGATAATAGAAAAAGGATGGAAGGAGTGGGCCCATTGCTCATAAAATCACATTTTGGCCGGGGGATCTGCATAATTCTTGGCCCGGAAGCTGATGCTGCCGAGGGGCGTTGCATAACAAACAAGCAACGGTTTTCGGGCAGCTGGACGGGTCCGATGAGCCGATTCAACGAATAATGTGCTGTTAGCGGCACACAAATCTTACATTAGTGCACGCAAAGAAAAGTTATTGGAGGGTGAGTTGGTTGGCTCGTTTTCGGTCTCGGTTCCGTAACATGGGGAAATAGTGGGTGGGGCGGCGCAGAAGGGACTCAGCTCTGCACGTTACACTGCTCTTAATAAATGGACTTCCCTAGCTTTTCCTTTTCCTCTTCTCCTCGAGGCTCTGTGTTCGGAAGTGTTAAACCCTGTGGCGGCTTGAGGTAGCACTGAAACGACTAAACACCATGGCTACGGAAATATCCCCGAAGGCCATCAAGCTTGATGATATTGACAGGCCCGAGAGTCAAAGAACACTTACCCCTTCGTACAAACCTAGCGAAGCAGGTATGAAGACTACGGACGAAGAAGCTGCAGCCAGCACAACCGATAACGACAATAAAGGCGAGGCTTCCGATGTTACGGCAGATGATCCGAATGCTATCAACTGGAACGGCCCTGACGACCCAGAGAACCCCATGAATTGGGCCCCTCGAAAGAAATGGATCTGCATCGGTGCTTTGTCCGTCATGACGCTATTAACGTAGGTTCACATGATCCGTTACATACAGCCATCACGCTAACATTCACTTAGGCCTCTTGTGTGTACCACGTGTAGCCATCGTTCTGCTATCATCGCTAACCACTTCATAGGGTTCTTCAATGTTTGCACCCGGTGTGCCCGATATCATGCAAGAATTCAAAGAATTCAACTCGAGCATCGCAACATTTGTTGTATCAGTATATGTTCTCGGATTCGCCTTTGGTCCCCTCCTCGCAGCCCCTCTTAGCGAAATCTACGGCCGAGCCATTGTTTTCAATGTCGCCAATGTTCTCTTCATCATTATGACAGTAGCAACTGCACTTAGTACGAACATGCCGATGCTGATCGTATTCCGATTCATGATGGGATTCACGGGATCTACGCCTGTCACCAACGGAAGCGGGACGATATCCGACATGTTTCCCGTCGAGGAGCGTGGCAAGGCCATGGCTGTGTGGGCTATGGGTCCGTTGCTGGGGCCTTGCGTTGGGCCGCTGGCAGGAGGTTACATGATCGAGGCTCTGGGATGGCGATGGGTCTTTTGGGTGATTGCAATTTTTGTAAGCTTGTCCCCCTGGTATCAATAACTTGGCCAAACTTGTGGCTGACTCTTACACTTTCTAACCCAATAATAGGCAGGAGCCATCTCAATTCTTTGCTACTTCGCCGCTCCCGAGACTTACCACCCGACTTTACTTCGAAACAGAGTCAAGAAGCTCAAGAAGGAGACTGGAAATGATAGCCTCTATTCCGTACTGGACCAAGACGGTCTCACAAAGCAGAAACGACTCGAGCACGCCATCGTCCGACCAATGAAGATGTTGTTCACTCAACTACCCGTCTTCACTCTATCTCTCTACGTCGCCGTAGTTTACGGAGTCTTATACCTCATGTTCAGCACATTCACGTTCGTCTTTGCTCAGCAGTATGGTTTCGGCACAGGCACCATCGGTCTTGCATACATACCAACCGGCGTCGGCATGCTTCTCGGCACCATCACTTTTGGTATCATCACAGATATCATCATCAAGAGAAAGATTGCTCAAAATGGACAGGCTGTGCCTGAGGACCGTATGCCAATATGGCTCACCGCCCCATGTGGATTGCTGATCGTGGTATCTCTTTTCTGGTACGGATGGTCAGCTGAAAGGAACGCCCATTGGATTGTACCGATGATTGGTGTTGCGCTGTTCTGCTTTGGTCTCATGGGCATCATGGTAAGCTCTATCCTCAAACCCCAAGCGATGATATCCACTAACAAGACGCAGATGTGTCTTCAAACATATCTTATTGATGCCTACATATCATACGCGGCCTCTGTAGTCGCAGCTGTTACAGTTCTTCGATCTCTGGCTGGTGCTATGCTACCCCTTGCTGGCTTGTCCATGTATGATGACCTTGGGCTGGGTTGGGGTAACAGCATCTTGGCCTTCCTCTCGTTGGTCTTGGTGCCAGTTCCTATCATCTTCCAAATCTTCGGATCTAGGATCCGCGCGAAATGCCCCGATAACCTATAATAAAGGGCATGCCAGAATGAATAGAGCGATATTAGCATGTGAATAGATACAGCGACTCTTTATTAATAGATACTCATAGACTTGCAATCATTTTCTTCATCAGTTAGTATGACTACTACACTCTTTACATAATAGATATTTTCTCACCATCGATTTGACATATATATGGGACATTTATCCAACCTGATCGGATAAGCCAGTTAGCATTACCGCCTAGATTAGGACCCCGTTACCAGTCAATATGGTTTGGTTCCATTTCATGTAGAAGGCAGGCTGGTAATGCGCTTGGAAAATGCAGGGGAGTTTGCCCCTTTGAGTGCTATTGTCATGATTATAAATTTTTGGAAATACCAAGGATGAGCAGACCACCGTAGCTAAATCTCTTTAAATCATAGCGTTAGGATTTGATTGGAGGATCGTCATTAGAAACAATCTGACTGATGTGGCGGTGGCCAGGAACTGCTGGATAACTTTTGCGAGCCGTGAAACTCACTGTTGTGATCAGCCAGCTTACGAATTCATTACAATGTCGTAAGTAGATTGAAGTCACGCCTAGATTGGCTATCCGCATAGCTATCATGCACTACCCGAGGCATCAATTTGCCTCGCTAGCAATTGAAAGAGGGGAGACAAGTCGGATAACCAGCCCCATCTTATGTCAGACCAAGTCCTCTTCCGAGCTCAGCCCTACTGCGCTAGCATAGAGAGAGCTCACTCCTGCAATGCCCTATTGGCTGCAAGGAAATTTTCATTTCATGCGTCGGGTGGGTATATTTCCAGAAAGCGCTGAGCCGAGTATTCGGAATGGGAATCAAGCACTCCTATTGTCGGCTATACGAACCCAACGGCTCGTTCCACTTTTCGGGGACATTCCTCTGGGCAGCTCGTAAAACATAACGCACAAGGTGAAATGATGATGTTTGCCATGCTTCTAAACTATATAAGAAAGCCGTTTGTCCCCTCTCTTTCAGAAAAGTGAACATACCATCGCACTCTCGTTCCCATCTTCCACCCATTCTTCAGCGATATTCAACCCACCTGATCTTCGTTTGTACACAAAAATACACCAAAATGCACAGCTTCAGCCTCATTACAATCGTGGCCGCAGTCGCCGGCCTGGCACAACCCGCCATCGCCACCTACCAAACAGACAAGGGAGCACAAATCAACTTCTACACCGACAAAAGCTGCACCAAGTACGCCGGCGAGGCGGCCTGCTGGTGGAGCAAATCGCCACTCATCGGTCGGATGGTCAACGGCGGCCAGGAGGCCGAGTGCTTCCAACTGAGCATGCCCGGAAACTCTCTTTCGATCAACACCGCAAACATCTGGTCCAAGGCTGGGGGGCAAACTAGGGGCAACTGCTACCTGTTTGACGACTATAACTGCAAGGGGAACTCTGTTACGTCAAACTACGTCCCGGGTTCTGGTACTTGCTTCGGTTCAAGGAGTAAGGATGGGTGGTTGTGGAAGAGTGCTTCTTGCGCGTCCGTCTAACTCCAGGAAATGGAAAAGAGTATGAGCTGCTACGAAGGATGAATCTGGGTTTAGGGTGCCAGATATATGTCATTTCTATCCAGAAGCAGTCTTTAAACTAAACGAACTCAGGCTTTCATTTGGCAAAACTCTGCAGTGATCGTTCAATTCCTAGGCACGAAGTTCAATTCCTTTGGAGCCAATGTAGATACATATCGTGACGCAATCTGGTGACAGGTGTTTCCGCAGATAACTAGAGGGCTCGATACTTCTAGGAAGTGCTAATGGTGTTATTCCCTGTTTCTGCCCCCAGACAAAACAGATTAAGCAAAGGAAAGTATCTTTCGCAGCATTGTGTCTTAAATGTGCTCCATGAAAGGCACACACCGTAATATATTCTCCCTTGCTCCCCAGTCCTAAAGTCTAGTGAGTTAAGTCAAAGCTCCGTCCATGTCAGTCGACCAATCACCCCAGTAAGATGATCCATTGAGCAATAGTGGATCAATTTGCTGGATTGATGGAGGGGAAGGCGAAGCATCAACTTCGCCACCTTGTGAACATAGAGGGGTTAGGGTAAGCACTCTTTTTCAATACACACATGTAACGTCAGTCGTGTCAATTAGACTGGAATTATCCTATACTACATGCACTAGACGGTGTGGTGACCAAGCAACCGATCTTGAAGATGATTTCGATATATTAAAGGTATCGTATTGTTTGCTGACGCATCCGACTCTTTGGTATCAATTGATACTGGCCCTGGGTATCTCGTATCTTTGTCCTTTCCGTTCCGTTCAACTCATGACTGTGCTCTATTAGATCTCCCGTCATATCCAATGTGGATGATATGGTCCCTGTCTGTGGAGGAACGTGCCGTGTCAATGGACATTGATGGTTCGGGTTCCCTTGTTCTTGATCGGTCTCTAGATACTGGCGGTGTGTCCATTTTGATCCAATCCCCCTGGGTCGAGTTGATGGTTTCATCAGCCGTGGTCGTATATCGCCTTGACATATGAGACTGCCTAGCCGTGCTCGTAGGCTTTCGAGATGATTTTGTAGCTGTGATGCCCGACGTGGCATTCGAAAACTTGTTGGCCTTGATTATGATGTTTCGGTATATGTAGTAGTATGCGGGGACACATCCCAGGAGAATGGCAATGATACCTTCCAAAACCCTTGACATGTAATTAGTCGACACTCCGGGATTCAGGGCGCCAAAACAACTTACACGCAGAGAATGGAAACTTTTCGGTCACTAGCCTTTCCACTCAGTGCCTGTTTTCTCCAGTAACACCCAACAATGCTAACAACGATGCCTCTGTTTTTAGGCTGTTAGATCTTCCAACCTCTTGCTCATGTCAGAAAAGCCAGACTTACAGAATCCCCGTGGTAAAGACAATGGCGTATCCTATCTTCCTCTTGAAAGGCACATTCAGCCTTATGATGATCGGAAGCGGGAGAATAAAGAGGACAACATCAACGATTAACCCCACGATCCCTGATGCCAGATGACCGCGAGCACTCCGTGGAGAGCATATTTCGGCGACATTCGTATCCCACTGCCCTCTCATGTCACATGCGGCTCCGCTCCATGCCGTGATCGCAATAGTTACGAGAAGGGACGCAACTAGCATGCCGTATGAGATCCATGGTACCCAGGGTTTGACGCTGAATAATCGAGCTAGCATGAGCATAAGGGGGAGTTTTGTCGTCCACGTGGAAAGATTGGCGACCGTTATCGTTGCGACCCATATCTATTCAAAGCAATGAGTATTACGATCTCATGTTGGTGTGGAATTTCGGCGTACTCTGTCCATTTCGAGGATTGGGTCGAAGAGGTAGTCTGGAACGGATGGAGGTAGGGCGCGCTTAGACTCCAAACCTAAGAGTGACATGACTTTCTTGTACATCTCATCATACGCTGTAGAAGTCTCAGTTCGTAGCATTCCTGGGATCAATCAACCGAATACGTACACCTCTCCAGTAAGTGTGTCATCACGAATGTAGCAACCAAAAATGCCAAACCCACGATCATCGCATCTGCTCATTTGTCTCCGTTAGCTTTGCCCTCGCTGTCGATGATCCGGATGTTAAAGGCTTGCCGCACAGTCATCAAGGTACAACCTCCCAATTTGCTTCACGCTCGCCACGCACCGTACAGCGATCAACACTCCCCCAACGGCGGACAATGCCGAGCATGTCGCAATGAACACCGTGCTGTCGAAATATGCATCGTTTCCCAGAGCAATGAAGGCCTCCATCGTAATGGGTGCCGCCGACGTGCTCGGTGGGATGGAGTTGGCTGCATGTTAAGAACATATACCGCCAGGAAAGATGAAAGAAACTGGCAGGGCGCGAGCATCATGATGCTGGTAGAAATCAAATGGTGGGATTGGCTATCTACTGAGTTCCCAGAACTATGGACCCCTGGAGGAGTGACTAGGGTCGTCGTCATATTCTCGCGCTGACTTCGTTTGAGAACTCAAGGACGACCCACAGAGAAGAGAAAAGACGGCTAACAATGTGATTTGCACGTTGCTAATTAGATTTAGTGATTACAGAGATTATTACCATGGCATTCTCTCATTTAATATCAGTTACTGCTTCATCTAGTGCTGTAGATTCTGAACGTAAGATATCCAGAGCTCGTTCTGCTTTTCCCATCACACCACCCCCACGCTATATGTCTCCTGCTATCCATCAAGTCTGTCCATTTAGCGGCGTCACCTCGGTCACCGCCAGGCTAACGACGAACTCAAGACTAGATACGGAGTAGTTTGGCAACTTGGTAACATCGCAAGCTGTGAGAAGTGTCAATCCTTTGACACCGGGGACAAGGAACAGGTGGGGTCTCACCGTTGGCGTACCCTTGCTTGTTTGAGGCTAATCCAGCCGTCAGGGATCGCAAGCGCTGATGTTGCTGTCTAGCATATGCCAGATGCCATTGGCGTACAACGTGTCATAAATCACAGAATTAGCCGCCGCTACAGAGAACCACATCGGCCTTGATTGGAGACAAGGTCACAAGATACAATCTTGACCAACATCCTGTGATAAGATGCCCTTAGACTTAGAAGGGGGAAACAATTGTGCCAACGGCGTTCCCGTGCTGTTGCAATCTTCGCCCTTCAAGAAGACTCAAATCCACGCCTAGACATGGATATCATACGCTGATTGCCATCATTCCGTCACTCTGCCTGTCACATTTCCGACGAGGTGGCACCATCCGTCAAGGCCCCCTGCCAACATGAAGTGCCGGCCTTGCCAGCTTCCTCCCCCTTCGGGCAAATGAGGATGACCGGAGGGACATGCTCCGAGTTGTGGTTGATGCCTTGCGCCGCGTATGTTTGCCGCTGTTTATTGTCCGAATCAGACTGTTGAAAAGGTCTCTGATTTGCGTTTCTTGCCGTGAATATCTGCATCTGGCAAATGCTGTCCCACGATCCTAGTAATAACAAGCGAAGGCCCAGGCCCGGCGTACAACAGGACAATGTCTCAACCCTGGCGGCCCCCGAAGAGGCAGTCGTGGCTACAGTATCGTATCGGGGAATGAGACTAGGAGGCGATATCGGTGAGCACGTGCTTGGGAGTCGCTTGTGGGCAATGAACGAAGCTACCTTCTCTCATAGGATGGTGGGCGAGGTGATATCACAGTCATCTCGACATGGGAATGGAGTGATTGGTTCAGCTACGAGGGAGAAGTTACCGAATAGAGACCACCATGAGGCGAATCACAGTCATCAGAGTGCGGGGGAGCGCTCTGGTTGGATTGGAATCCAGTGAGTGATGTGTGTATCCCTGCCATGAATGCAGCCTTGGTCGCTTATCGTCTTCGCTTCCAATGCAACATCTCAGTTGGGTTTGCATAAGGCCGCTCCCGCGGAAGCTCTTTCTGTCTCACCTCGAGCTCGTCGACGCGCTTGTTTACCCTCCTCCACAGATCAGTCATCGTTGCATGACGTCCATGGATGGAAGTCGGCTATCTTGCCGACGCGCTTATTGCCCTCGGCTTCCGCGAGAGGAAATACGATGAAGCGACCGAGGATTTTCAACCATTCGCGAGTCGATGGACAGTGCTCCGTATTTGCGATGAAAATCCGTCACCGCCGAGTCTCCGAGAGGATAAAATCCGAGCTCCGAGTTATGTAAGCAGAACTCTCGCGATGAGATGACGATCAATGATGAATAAGGACGGCAACTTTGGACGATATATCTACGGGATTGAATAATTGATCGCTCGTCTAACATATCCAATCCCTTCTTTATAAAAGAGTACCTTGTTTATGGGCATATAATCATGTCCGCTCTGATATCTCTGAGCTATCATCTCCCTGCGCGGCGCATTGCACAATCTCTCCATAGGCCCGCATACTGGGCTCTATCCAACCAGACGGCACACATTACCAACACCGCAAGAATGGCCAAAGACTGGTCCGCAGCCCAGTACCTCAAGTTCGAGGCTGAGAGAACGCAACCTGCCCGTGACTTGCTCTCGCGAGTTCCATTGAGCTCGCCAAAGCGGGTTATTGACCTTGGTTGCGGCCCAGCAAACTCGACTGCCCTTCTCGTGGACAAATTCCCAGATGCATCGGTATCAGGCATGGACTCGTCCCCAGACATGATCAAGAAAGCAAAGGAAGTTCTCCCTTCTGTTCCCTTCGAAGTGGCCGACCTGGAGACGTACCAGCCCGATGGGCAGGTGGACTTGTTCTTCTCAAACGCCGTTTTCCAATGGATCCCTGGCTCTAAACGCATCCCACTCTTTCAGAGTCTTCTAGGGAAGCTGCCCTCTGGTGGTGTATTCGCCTTTCAGGTGCCTGATAACCTCATGGAACCGTCCCATACCGCCATGAGGGAGGCGGCGTTCGCCCCAGGTACTGCCTGGGAAGAGACTCTTACACGCACGGCCCCTGGGAGGGATGACTTCCCTACTCCTGTCGAGCTTTATAATGCTCTACAACCTTTGGCATCGGAAATTCAGATTTGGAGAACCACATATTATCATACTCTGGAGAATCATGAGGCTATCGTGGAATGGGTCAAGGGAACTGGTCTGCGGCCCTACGTGGATCCGTTGTCACCCGAACAAAAGGCTGGCTTTCTCGAGGATTACCTTTCGCGATTAAGGAAGGTGTACCAATCGCAAGAAGATGGAAAGGTTCTGCTGCCTTACCCTCGATTGTTTATGGTTGCGGTCAAGGCTTAGAGTGGCACTTTGTGAGCATATGAAAAGAGCAGTTAGCTAGCTCATTCGTAAGTGCAGCATTGATGAATAACTTCTCAACGTGGATCAAATGTCACTATTGAGGTCAATTCATCTGAGTATGTACGCTTTAAAACAAACGCTTAGCGCAGGTTTGACCCAGCCATCTCTCTACAATGGATACTTGCTCCCTGTTTTCGATCAATCTCAAATCGTGAACTATGTCTCTAATCACGGTACTTCAGCGGCCAGTGTTGGACTTTCTATTTCGTCCGCACAAGAAGTGATGATTACTGTAGCGGTGAGGACCGGTGACACAGGAGGCCACTCAAGCTACCAAATCTGGGCGTTCGGATGCAAGCCAGATGTCAGCAGGGAGCTGATCAAGCATTATCTCTTACTAGCAATGTGGATGGTCGGCCTCAATCAAGCCAGTCAAACCACAGCATTCAGTGGTGGCTGAGACAGTCTCCGCCAAGTCATCGCACGCATCAATCAGCTTGTCTAGATGTTCCGCAGGTCTCAGTCATACATAAATAGTCTCGTAACCAACAAACTATTTTCTACACCGATGCCCCTCTTGTTTCTTAGGTTTCTATCCCTCGGCTACGTGGACACCCAACCGCTTTGTAAAGTTCTCTCGGGGGCTAGAGTGATCCCAGGCCGTTCACACTCTCCATCTCCTTGGACCTGCTTTTCTAGCGAAGTCCGATAAAAATTAATAACGACCCATGATCGGCAGATCTACATATGCTTTTTGCTGTCTTCTCCTGCTGGGCCACGACTGCTTGGTTCCGAGCAAACCCACGACACGGCGACAACACCTAACTAGGCCATGCAATTGGTCCTCGGCAAATAATGAAGTTATTTTAGTTCTCGGTTTGCCTATTCATTGTTTCTCAAGGTCTCAGTCATGACTGGGTTTGTGCCTAACATTCTGGGTGCTACGATCACCACCTTTGCCGTCGCCCTTCTGGCACTGACTCTTCGAATGGTTGCCCTGTATCTGACCAGGCGACCCCCATTTTATGATGACTATCTCTGCATCTTTGCATTTGTTAGTGACTTCCCTACCTTGAGAACGAGATAGTAACTCACGTCTCCCAAAGGTTTTTGCATCTGGCTATTGCACCACAATATTGATATGTACTGTCACCGCTTCCTCTTTACTTCAGCTATGGTCCGTGGGTAATCAGCAGCTTTTGGCTGACATTGAGACCCAGGGACATTTCAGTACTATTTAGGGCAATTTCTTCCCAATGTCGACCAAGACAAACTAGACTGCATTCTGGAAAAGTCCCGCCAACTACTCTGGATCATCGAGCTGACCTACGCAGCATCCATCGCCTCTTCCAAGTTTTCTGTCCTCTGCTTCTTCTGGAACATATTCAATCGTAGTTCCATCCGCTGGCCAATCATCATTCTCTTCTTGACCTCATTCCTCTGGGTGATTGTGCGCACCTTCATCGTTATATTTCAATGCACTCCTGTGCCGTACGTCTGGGATAAATCCATCCAAGGTGGGAGGTGCCCGATAGATATCAGCAAGTTTTTCTTTGGCACTGTGCTGCTTCACTGTATCATGGACACGGTCATCGTGATGCTACCTATCTTCCCGGTCCTGAAGATGCAGCTCAGTCAAAAGCGCAAGGCTGCCATTCTTGCTTTGTTCGCGTCCGGGGCCATGTAAGATCTCATCAACAGTTCTCTCTCTATCAATAAGCATATATCCCATTTGGAAATCTAACTTCTTCTAGCGTTGTGATTGCCTCGGTGTTTGTACTCATCGAGTCGATCATGTATGATCCTCTTGAAGCTGAGATAACCTATCATGTCGCTCCAAACATGTTATGGGCTGCTGTGGAGGTGAATATGGCCGTCTTTTCAAGTAAGATGTTCTTCAAAACTATGACACTATCAGCTTCGAGAGATATATTGGTAACAAGTTCGCCAGGCTGTCTCCCCAAACTTCGACCAGTGTTACGGAGGATGGCCGGTCATAGCGTGGAGATCCCATCTGGGCCTTCAACTCGCCCCAGCATGTCCCTCAGGATGTCTCAAATAAGCGCCTCAAGGGCCTCGCCGCAATTAGCTCGCTTCAAAGCGAGCTTCAGGCGTTCTAATACACACGAACGATCGGCAGGCTCTAACGGTATACGAACGATGGAGGTTTGATCCTGGGAGACTATGGTATCTCTCTATTTGGCCTTTCTATATGCTTTTGGAGATCATGCCCCTTTTAACACCCGCGGGGTTCTCAACGTTTTCACTTTGTTGCCGTTTTCTCTTTGTTCCTTTCGGTTTCCGTCTGCGGACTCGTGGCACTACAAAGTCCCATCTTGTGAAGTTCCGAGATAGAGAATGGCGGTAATCACCCTCTATGGTTATGGCTGTTGGAAATCACTACTATGCTAAGTTACTCAAAGGGTTTTTAATGATTGATAGCCGTCAGGGTCGGAAGAATAACTGAGAAGAATTCAGCCATCTGCCGCGCTAGTTGTGAACGATTTGGTCACAGATACAACATTTGGGATTGTGCCTTCAATTTTCTATTATTTGAATGAAACTAAATGACTGACTTTGAGATCGGAATTCCAGTAGATAGGCGATTTTCTCTTGTACCGAGATGGAAGTCTAGGGTAAGAGGATCACCAGAAAAACAACTACCAACATTGAAGGCTGAAATGTTGAACGACAACACGGATTTCCAGGTAAATTTAAAGTTTGGAATCTGATTAATTTTTGGTTCAAACAGTCTCGCGACATTATTCTTAGCAATATGAACTTGCCCGGGGTTTCCTTTGAGCTGTATTCGAATCTTGGACCCAGGCATAGTTTTTCAAGCATGGAACAGGCACAAGAACATGTTATTAATTTCAATGTGAGCATTGACTAGGTCACAACATCCCTGTGCTCGTAATTAAATGTGAGCTCTAGCTTGAACGGAACCATCTGAGTTTCATGGTCTGACGAGAGTAAGATTCACATGGTACACGAATGCAGACTCAATAAACACGAGCTCAGGCAAGATTTACGTAAAACACACTGAGGCTGGCTGCCCATGTTACTCAGTTCATGGAGCATGCAATCAACCCATCGTTACGAGCTTCTTCATCTTGCAGGCACCTGCATTTTACCCACATATCACGATGAACAGTAGCAGCCAACGAACAGAAGTGGGCATCTCAATGGACCGAGATCTGGACCGGATCAGCGTTTCGAGTTCGCCACGTGAGAAATTGGCTCGCCTTATTCCCAAGTGATAATACGGTTGGTTCGTTTGTGGGGAGAGTGTTGCATTCATCATACCACACGTGTTTGCATCAATTAATGAAATGCTGGGGGCCCTTGAACCTTGAACGCAAAGGTTAAGACGATTGGCACATTAGAATGGCCATGTAAATGCCAGAGCGTTGCCAAGATGCAGACACAAAATCCGCCTTATGAAATGAACGACTTATGCTGGTCGGACGATTGCTCCCCGGCAACTCCTCCGAGGGCGACGCCACATGAAAGAAAATGAGCCGATGGACTTCGATCATATGAGTGCCCAAACCAACATAAACTTGCAGAGAAGAATGCCCCAGACATTTGCTCGGCCTATGGACAGGGGATCTGCGGAGTAGATGTTACGTTACGGCCCAGGTTGGGGTTAAAAGGGCCGAAGCTGAAATCCTGGGGTTTAGTGCGGTATTACTTGCTGCCGGCAACTTTGCATAGAGCCAACGAAATCCCATTGTCAGCTTGGCCAGTGCAGATTGTTGTTCTGTTCGGCTTGAGTGCCACCTGATGCTACTGTGTCTGTGAGTAAGCCCCTAGATGCAATGTCCAGTTCATCTCGCACGCCGTTGCCTTTATTTTCTCTGCCTTGACACTCTGTAGCAAGCATCGCAAAGTTAATATCCGTGTCCTTGCAAGCAGTTTAGTGCTATGAAATTAAGCTTTCCCATCACGAGGAATCTTACCCGCGCGAATAAGCAAGCTCTCCAGACTTGGCCGCCTTATGACGACAGGCCGGGGGTCCAATCGGGTTATTTTCCTTGTAGTGCGAAATCAAAACTGCCTGGTGGCAATATGAACAAAAGGCCTGCGCACACGGCGATCCATCACCTGTCTTGGGTACTTCCATGCCCGCTGAAAACGGCCAACATTCCCATTCTCCCGCCCATGGGACGGATAAATCGGCATCTCCAATGGCCAGGAAGGGAAAGCCAAGTGTTACGACCCCATTCTCACCCACCACAGCTCTCGGGCCCGTCAATCAAGGCGGGGACTGGGGATCGACCCTCCACATTACGGTCATGACCCTCATCCTTTGAAGCCCCTCACCAGTGAAAGCCACATGCAAAGAATCCTGACTGTTGAAGCATGGCTGGTATGGGTGTCTTGAGCCAGGCCCAACCGCTCGAATCTTGCCCAATGTGAGACAAGCCCACTGGGGTCTCAAATCGGTCACCCAGCCGTTCAAAGTACCTACTCGCTCCTATTACGACCCTGGGTTTTGTAACAGGGACTCCCTAAGTACCAACAAGCAGAGATTCCCATGTATCACGCGACTGGACGTACAGGACCCCATCTCGTGATTGTTGATGCGACACGGCCGCGGGACGTAGCACAGCATATAACAGGCCAATGCAGGCCGCTCCCACCCTACCCCGACACTGCTGTCTTTTGCTTTTCTTCTCTGCATTCGTGTAATTGGCGAATCAGGAAGCGCAACAATGTCTGCCGCCATCGCAGAGACAAAGGGCCTCGAGGCCGGCGTCCACGTTGATGTCAAGAACTCAGACGTCCTGGCCAACCAGGACCTGATGAACGATGCCTTCGAGGGAGAGAACCACGAACACCAGCAGGGAGTATGGGAGGCCGTCAAGGCTCACCCGTGGGCTTGCCTTTGGGCGTTTACCATGTGCTTCACCATTGTAAGTTGAGAGATCTGCCCTCTCCCCGCTTTTCCCCATGTTCCCCAGATTGAGAGTGGAATGGTGGAGAAATCGAGGAGGTGAAGCATCGTGAATTGGCTTTTGGGTGAATACTGACGTCCCGCTCAAGGTCATGGAGTCGTTCGACATGTTCTTGAACGGAAACTTCGTCGCGCAAACCGCTTTCAAAGAACGATACGGCATTATGGTTGAGGGAAGCGGCAAAGTCATTGAGACTAAATGGCAGAGTGCCCTGTTCCAATCTGGCCAATGTGGTGCCTTCGTTGGTGTGTTCCTCGCCGGTCCTATTACCAACAGGGTCGGCTACCGCTGGACTACCCTCATCGGCTTGGTGCTGATGAACGCGACAATCTTCGTATCATTCTTTGTAAGTCTTTATCAGCTGTCTCAACCCAGTAGGACGCAGTTCCTGACAAGTCGACTCCACAGGCCAATTCTCTCGCGGTCTTGACAGTCGGGCAAGCTTTGGAGGGTGTCCCGTGGGGCATGTTCATCGCCAATGCTCCTGCTTATGCCTCCGAGGTTGTCCCTCTGGCTCTTCGAGGTGCCTGCACAGCTACTCTCCAGATGGCCTGGTCCATTGGGGGCATCATCGTCGCTGGTGTCACTTATGCCACCAACAAACGGGCGGATGAGTGGGCTTGGAGACTACCTCTTGCATTGCAGTGGATCTTTCCCGTAAGTCCTCTCTTCATATTAGATACTTTCAGACAGCATACTGACTTTCCTAGACTCCCCTTATGATTCTCGTCTTCCTCTCCCCCGAATCCCCGTGGTGGCTGGTCCGCGCCGGCCGTCAAAAGGATGCCCTGCGATCGATTGAGCGACTTGGAGCCAATACTCCCGAGAAGGCACAGAAGTCTCTTGCCATGATCGAGCGAACAGTGGAAATTGAGAGACAAGTTGGTGGCAACCCCAGCCTTCTGGATCTCTTCAAGGGCACCGATCTACGACGAACCACCATCACCTGTCTGATGTACGCGTCTCAGAACTTTGCTGGTAACTTGATTGCTAACCAAGCCACCTTTTTCTTCGAGCGTAAGTACCTAACCAACCGAAAGCTTTTTGAGACTCCAATGACTGATTCCTGGATTAGAGGCCGGTGTCGGAAATGATCGCGCCTTCGAACTGAACTTGATCAACTCGTGCCTGGGTTTCATCGCCAATGCTCTTTCGTGGCCTCTGACCGCCTGGTTTGGTCGTCGAACCATCTACCTCTGGGGAACAGCAACGAATGTCACTTTCCTCATGATTCTCGGTATCGTCGCCTCCATAAAGCAAACCACTGCGACGAACTATGCTCAAGCCATTCTTGGAATTGTCATTTCATTCGTCTTTGCCGGTACTCTGGGACCAATATCGTACACCATCATCTCGGAGACATCCTCCGTCCGTCTCCGTGCTCTCAGTACTGGTGTCGGCCGCGGCGCTTACTACGTTGCCGAAATTCCCATGATCTTCCTTGCATCGCAGCTGCTCAACCCGACTGGATGGAACCTGGCAGGAAAGTGTGGATATGTCTGGGGAGGTACTGCTGTTGTGTGCTGGATTATGGCATACTTCTTCCTGCCTGAGCTCAAGCACCGCACATACCGTGAGACCGATATCTTGTTCAACCGCAAGATTCCTGCCAGAAAGTTCAAGTCTACGGTCATTGACGTGCGCGACAATGAGTAAGAATCGTTTGATAGCAAGTGCAAGGACGTTACGCTTTTGTATCTAGCCTCATGGAATCGACGACAAGAGTGTACCGCTATTCTTAAATCAATTGATAGCATCGAAAGTCTATGAAAGTAGATGTCGAGTATATAATACATATGTAGAGGAACGATGCTACTGCTGATAAGAGATCTTTTGATAATATACAAGTCCACCACGGTGAATCACTTAGCTACTGACTGGGCTTCAGCTTCTCTTTGATCCAAGGGCCTTCATACACCTGAAGATCGTGCTGCATTGCGAGTGGCCAGATGTCTTCTAGATATTGTGACTGGCGCGATATCTGTGCGCTCACGTCATCCCAGAGTAGGCTCCCCAGGACTCTGACTTGTCCATCATAGCCAGGTGTTTCGTCCAACCTGTAACCGCTGGTATCTTCGCGATCAAAGTTGTTGTCCACCGCCACAATGAATCCGCTTTGGTTGGCACCGGGGTTTAGATACGAGTCGACAGACGACTTATCTGCTGCGAGGAAAAATCCATCATGGAACCCGTTAGGGATGGCACCACTCTGCACAAGTTCCCGAAATTTGCTACAAGGATGAACACTTAGCGATTCTGCGAGACCAATGAAGTGAATGGCAGCAGTATTAGTCTTACCTCTTAGCTCCATCAATATCAATGGGCCTCTCAGCTGTATCTCTGGCATCCACCCACTGCACCTTGAATAGATTCTTTACGTCGTCGATTGCTTCGAGATCTCGGCCCCAGTCGTTGACATCAGCCTCGAATTTCGCCTTGAAAAGTTTCCACTGCTCGTCACTATGGTCAAAACATGTTCGATAGGCGAGAAAACTAGTCCTTAGTTGACCACTAGAAATGTGTTGTCGGAGTTCGTCAATCCACATCTCTCTCCCAGTCGTATCTGGCAGTTTCATAGACCCACGCATTTCGGAACGCGTACTCTTTTGTGCCTGACCTTGGCTCCGACACTGGCCGACAACGCCAATACCAAAGGTGGAAGGGTCGGTTGCATTCATGCCTCCTGGCCCGAAGGCAGGATTTTGTGACTCTCTTCCCCTCCATGTCTCGACACGGGTAAGATATTTCAATCTAGCATGGTAGTCTGCAGTTCGCTTTTGTACCGACGGATGGCTCTCGATTGGGTATTCACGGTAGGGAGCCTTGTCAGAATCGTTAGGCTCCCAGCTGTCCGCAGATTCCACACCAGAGCCCCTGTATCCGTCCATGGGGATATAAATTCCTATGTCTGCAGCGGCTGCATTCTGCGTCAGATCGTAAATGTTGTCTGCCAGCTCCAGAAATGCCCCACCCAACCACTCATCATCAGAACCAGGAGGGAGATTCTCCATTCGCTCTAAAACACCATCCCTGAGTCGATCTATGTTTTCGATCACCCAACAGTGCGCACGGGAAGCAATGAACGAACAACGGGCATTGAAAAATTCATACCATAATGCTGCCAATCTCAAGGGCTGTCCCCCCGAGACTGAACGACGTGCATTGATGGCCTTTTCAAACGTCTCCAATTCATCGTAAATGCTGTTGTGCGTATCTCTCATTGCGGACTTTATAACAGGAATGTTGAGATAGTTGAATGCGTCTGTGGTCATTGCCAAGTACGTGCAAGCTGCCCTGAAGTTGTCGGGATTGTCCAGATCGAGATCTTCCCACCTTCTTTTCGATAGTGGGGGAAGCCCTTCCCATATCCTCGATTTCATTGAATGAAGCTCCTTGGTGATGGGAACGAGCTGTCGGAGGACTTCGTCTGAGCCCATGAACTTCATACAGTTGTCAATCGGTGTTTCTGTCATGTTGCTGTAGGGTGCTGTAGCCCAATGAGAGTATGGTTGTAGCAAAAGCATAACCTCCTCTTCTGCAGGGAATGGTATAGTTGTCAACTTCCCATCAGGTAACCGACCGTGACCCAGGAAGCTTAAAAAATGAGGAAAGGTCTGCGGGCTCAGGATCCTATCGACAATCCAGAGCCGAGTGGAAACCTCTGGGTGATCAGGATAGCCAACGTCTTCCCAGGCTCCAGTGGGACAGTTTCCACGGTCTGCAGCGGCCTGCCGAAAGCCTTTGCTGAATTCGGTCGACTTCAGCGCGTTGCTAACAGCTAGATCAAACTGCATGAGCCTCTCTATTTGATCGTCGTCCTCATCATCTCGACTTTGATTACTCCGCAGAGAGGTAGTGAAAGTGATTGTTCGACGTTGTAGTTGGGAAGCAACTTGCAAGTGACGAAAGTATGAACGGCCTTCTGAGCGTAAGGTGGTTGTTCTGGCGGGCACATGCAGACGAAGCGCGGAAGAGCCAACACGAGGGTTCATCCTAAGCCACTCGATGGCCGGGCGCTGGATTCTTTGCCATTTCGAATGAAGCATCTTGCATCTGTGTACTGAACTACCATTCACCAATGGATATCGGTCCTGGTGGTGCTTGATCAGGACCGTGAGAGATGGAAGTTTGGAAGAGTGAGATCCACAGAGTGAGATTGTACCAGGGGTGAGATCACGTGAAACCCTCAGACCACTGTCCTAGGCTAGGCACCAGTCTAAGGTGTTGGTTGGATCCTTCTCCTAGCTTCAAGCCTATGATATCCACTTTGGAGAACAGAGAGTGGAAGCTTACCCGTGAGCCTTCATTTGAGACAATTCAGTTCTAAACTTCGTATTTAATGCGATGGAAATTCCCGCCTCTCTGAGCCTCGCTCATGGCGCTTATGTGACTCAACTTGTTCTGCTTTAGTGATGGCCTCCATGAGCCACTTATGCCCAAGACATAACATCCTGTTGCCTCCAAGTGTCGACACACTGTAGGGACTTTGCGGCCGTATCTATATTTAGTGGTCGATTAAGAAATTATATAAACACAGCGAGGCTAAATTTGACGACTATAATATTCATTATCTTACTGAATGATGAGTTCTTGACAGTAGTTTGATAGCCATTGCCGGGACGATAACGTGTTTCGGTTGGGTAAATCAGTGCCGGTGTACTCCCCAGCAAAGTTATTCATTCAGTGCGGTTCACACCGACATCCCATCATCTTGACAAAGGCGTTGCATCCATCGTCATTGGCTGCCACGGTAGTGAAAATATTCGCGGATGATAGAACCCTACGGCTTGGCCCAGCCCTTGGCCACTGCTTCCGTATCATAGAAGTTGGGTAATCACCATGAGAGGAGACCAATTAACTCCGAGGCTAATTATTATTACCACCAGGAAGCTGCTCGGCCAAGCTAGAAGGCGGTAGTTGGAGCGGATCCAGCTGGAGGCAACATTGCCTCTGTCCAATAGACCAAGGTCCTTCTATTTGTAGAATTGACACGAATTAAGCTTGCTCTGTTCTACTAAGAAATTGGATTGCTAAGGATTGGAAGAGATGCAGACGTTGACCGGGAGTAACCTCCAAATGTCTGGGGTAGATGCATCATTCAGTCAATTTGATCCAACATAGTTCGTCACCTGAACGAAAGGTTCACTACCCACCATTTTTGGATCGGATGTGTTAGCTCACATGTAATGGAAAAGGGGGGAGCATCATCCTGATTCTGGAACTTGTGTTGCCAGAGGACGCTGTGCCACATTCATCCCTGTTACATGAATCCTGCTGAACTTGACTGTAATTAGCCAAATTATTCGTCATTCATTCAGCCCCAGATTCCTCCCTGTTAGCCCTCCCATAGATCATGGACCTTTGGAGAACCATTTGCCGAATTCAACACGCAATTACTTCCCATCGGTCTTATGTGGACTAATACGATGTTCTGGGACCAGGATATTAACTTAATCCCACAAGCAATTATCATGGCTCTTGATTCTATGGAGAGCTTAAGGTGAAGTTGGTTGTCTTCCCTCGAATCTGTTAGCACCAAGAGATATTCTACCTCGTTATTTAAAGAATAGAACCGGATACAGTGAGTTTGTTGGACTTGAACGATGTAATGGTGAGCATTGGGGTCATTGGAGTATTTCTGAAAATCACAGGGAGATAGGCTAGGATCGTACAATACAGTTTGATAATCATGAACTCGGCTATCGCGTTATCCTAAATAGACATTGCTCCTCTGAGGAACATGGCCTGCCAACTTAAGTCACTGACAAGATCCGAAATTCTCTAGGCCTAGCTTGATCTAGTACTCAATGGTCACCCAGTCATGAGATTGAGTAAATCCTGAGGGAAGAGTGCCCAGAGTGTCATCGACAAGGCGGGGACCGAGCAGGAAATCCATAGCATCTGTGGGGATGAGGCTAGCGTCGGTGAGCTCCGTCTTCTTCACGCCATCGATGTAGAGTGCAACGTGGCTGGCATCATAGTCGATAGTGGCCTCGTGGTACTCCTCATTGTACAGATCAAAGTCAACAGTGATGTCCCTGCTCCATGGCTCAGTGTATCCTCGCTTGTAAACTTCAAACAAGAACGTGTAGTTGTTGTATGAGTACTTGGTGGTGTAGCCAAAGTTGATTTCGTTGATTTGACCCTCCGCACCTCCATAGGTGTCATCGTACAGTGCTACACCCCACCAAACAGGCTGCTTAGGACGCGCAGTGAGAGAGTAGGAGGTGGTGAACGTGCCCGAAGTGAATCGCTGGGGCTTGTAACGGGCCTTGCACCAGGAGTGTTCCTGGTTGGCTGCAGTGTTGGAGTACAGCCTAAATCGGGCCTTTTCACCCTCGATCAAGGGGCAGCTGTACTCGCAGCTCCAAATGCTGCTGTCGAAGGTGGTAAAGTCGTCTCTGAACGTGGTGCGTTTCACGTGTTGTGGTTGTTCAGCAGCCTCGTTCGGTGCAGCGCTAACAAAAGCGGCTGCAGCAACTAAGCCTTGCAAAATGTGTGTCTTGAACAGCATGTTGAAGATGAGGCTGAAATAAGGTGAATAAGTAGTGGACCAATCTAGAGAAAGCTTGCTGGGGGTGGTGCGAGGTAAACGATCGTTTGCAGTCGGGGATTTGTTTCCAATTTATAGTTCTCTAAATTGGTCGGAACAGCTAGGGGATATATCCGTGTGATCATATGCGGTTTTGATTCGATTACTTCATATACCCAGCCTTCGTACCTGAGCAAATCAGAGGGAACTCAACCACGTGTTGAGGCAACACCCACCGTTTATCCACTGGGAAAAGAACCCAACGAACCGCATCCTCCCACTCTCGGAGCTTCACCGTCTCGGTACCAAGTCATACATACAATCGTATCATTCAAAAACTTAGCTGTTATGTCCACGGAGTGTTGTTATGCTGACTCGTTGTCTTCAGATCACGGCTCGTTTACTCCTCGAATCCATAAATCCAGGGGACCAACAAATTTTGAATTAAGCTCTTAGATTCAATCTGGGAATTGCCGAGCTGGGGTGATCACTTTGGTTAAATCCGACCGTCCGAAGGACCGGTTTTGGTGTGGGAATAATGACCAGCATGCTTGTCAGACAATGTACATTCGAAAGCATTCGCCGGAACCTGCCGTGGAATGGCGCCATCTTGTTATGGATATTGCCCAGTTGGCCCCCACCGAGAACATGCCTACTTAACTTCGGTAACCCTCCAATCGTTGGGCCAAAGCTATTCATATTGATGCCGTATGATAATAAGAGGCTTGAATAACTTATAGAAGTACCATTGGGCTGGCTACCAGGCTCTAGATCCGACTTCAGTTCCCGCCTTTGAATCCAAAGGCTGTGCAGCATATATAGTACCCTCCCTGGTCAATATGTCGGGGTTAGTCTAATTAACGGTCTTCAGGAGTACGTAGATTATTCCATTAATGATGCCCTTCAGGCCATGGTTCAAATGTAAAATCGTGATTCATGTCTAGACATTAAGATCGAGGTGATAATCCTAAAATTTTGATAAGAGCGCTCTGATCTCTCTATCTTCTTCTTTTTCTAATACGAAATGGAATGGCATGCTTGATTTGCTCTGCACCAAGGCCACACCTCCAATTCGTCGTTTCAATTCTCTCCACGAGGGGCTCGATATCATAATCTCTTGCCAGGAAGACAGAGACGAAGAGTACGGCACTCTTGGCCAGAACCCGACCAGGACATATAGAATGGCCACCTATAGGGCCAGTGATTAGTTAAATGCTTGGTTTTGTTTCTGCAGTTGGAATCTCTTACCTCCATAGGGAAACCAAGAACCCTCAGTTCCTTTCAGGCTGAAATAAGGGGCTTTGCCACCATCGTCTGGATCTGAATCTCCTCTGCTTTGAGGCTTATACACTCCAGGCGCTATCGGCCCACTCAGAGGGTCTGAAGGATCTATCAAAAATCGTTCGGCCCAAAACGAAGTCACAGGGTGTTCCCCATTACGAGTGTTCCAAAAGCTGTCGTCCTTGTGTGAGATCCCGGAGTTTATCAGGGCAATGCGACCCTTTGGAAGCTGATACGAGCCCAACGGTACATCCTTATGGGCCGAAGTGACCATAAAAAATACATCAATGAAGAGCCGGAGTATCTCGGCGTATGCAGATGATAAAAGGGGCTGCTTGATGAGTTCGCTGGGATTTATGTCCAGCAGATCCTGGCTGCCGAAAGATGTTTCGATCTCGTCTCGAACGCGGCTTAGTAAAGTAGGATCTTTGAAGATGTGGAAAGTGAAAAGCGTAGAAGTAGGCGTCGTATTACCAACAACACTAAAAAAAGAAGAAATGGTAGATCAGCGTACTTGTAATAGATAAAAGCCAATATGCAGGAATAATCTTACCCCCAAGCTAGGCCTAGATCCAATTTCGAGAGCACCTCATCGTTGTGCTTCTCGGCTGGTAGCAAGTTCTTCTGGCGGTATCTCATAAGCCATGAGCCCCAGAAAGGATCTCCATCCCCGTCAGGAGAAACATAACTCTCATCGAAGTGCTCTCTGGCATACAGATACCAGTTTCTAATTTGTGCGATGGCAGCTCTCCGAGCCTTATAGATCGATGGTCTCAAGAAGGATGGAACTCCCCTCGCCAGCCACGGTATGCCTTCATCGAAAACCCAGATATTCTTGACGAAAGTTGGGTTGATTCGTAGCATCGAAGGGCCAAAGAGACTCTCAATAAGTGATGCCCCGACCCATTCCTTGAAGAATTCTGACATATCTTCAAACTCAGTCCATTCTTCCGACAATCCCTTGTCCTCCAACCTCGAGACCAGGGCGTTCATGCAGCGTTTCGTTGTCGGCAGCCATCCAGGTCCGCTCAAGGCCTGTAGGAACCCATAGTGCGTGATATGATCGACGCGAGCCTGAGGGGGAATATTGGTGTCCCTGTGTGGTTTTGGAAAGGGTCCAGAGGTGTCTGCACGGTACACAGACAAAACATTTTCGGGAATTTCAAAGAAATACTTCATAGCGTACACGAAAATCGAAATGGGGCTTGAAAGGCTGGTTTGCTTCCAGACCTTGGCAACAGTTTGCCTATCCTGAAACGCAAATATCTCAAACCCCAGGAACGAGATCCTCGACGAAATCAATCTCCCTCCGTAGCGCCTTCAGGATATGACGTTAGTAATCCCCAAATCTGCCTGCTGCAGGATTGCTTACGTCGCTTGGCGCAAAAAGCCCGCATTATCCCATACAAATGACAAGGCACTTCCCACATACGGAATCAGGGAGGGATACTGCGGTGGCAAATGCGTCTCGTCTTTGGATTGAGAGATGAGATTGTTGACAGCGTGCCATTTTCGTGTTACAATGGCGTAGCTGAATAGCGATTGGACAGCCAATGGAATACCAATTGCTAGGAAAATCCCACAACCTCTAAATAATGAGAGGTATATGGCAACAGGGACCCACAAAGACTGGGAGATCATCGCAATGGCAGCCGATCCTTGTGAGTTCATGATGGGCTAATTGACCATCTACGAATGGCGGGAAGAGTGTAGTCGAAATGACGGACCTCATCTGAGATTCCGCGATGTCCTTCCATTTCCCTTTAATACCCCAATCTAAGCTGACAAAACACTCCTGGCTGCCTGTATCAGGCCCATGGCTGCAGGTTGAGGGCTGTTGGCTGCAGGTTGAGGACTGTTGGCTGCGGATGAGACACTTTTTAGCTATCTAGAGACCATCTATCCATTTATTGCGTTCCAAATTAAGAAGCTCCAGACCATGTGGCTCGGGCTTCTGCGGCCTGGGAGCCAGGGTGCTTGGTTCTAACCCCGGTATTAGGTAGCATTCGCGGAATTGCCAGCTTTTCGTGTCACGACTGTCTGCAAATGGGTTCACCAAGTATAGAATATCTGCACGATTCAATCGAGAAGGAGCGCGGAACCGAAACACACACCAGGGATCGCAAAGACGAGCAACCGATGGACCAATAGTCAGTGGCTGACGCTGTGGGACCGGTTCTCCCTCCATCTACAGGGGCTGGCTCGTGATAGCTGCATCTGTAAAGTATTACGTGGAGAGAGGGGCACAGACAGCTTTCGATCGAATAATATCGCTGCCCCATTATCTCATTCAGCCGTGGAATCCTTTCAGGCACGTGCATGGTCTTTAGCCCACACATGCAGAGTCTGCAGGGAACCATCCCAGTCTCTGCCAATAATATCAGCCACGGGACAGACGACCCAACAGCGATACGAGAACTCTGCATGAGAAACATCGCAAGCTGTTGGTCTTCCAGATATGCCAGCAGCAGCTACATGGCCGGTCGTTACCCGGATCTCCACTCACGCGTGAGCCTGGCCTGGCCCTGAATCAAGGAGTTGCGGACCGCATGACCAGGGTACGGATGCTACCTAACCACGCTGTTCCAGCCCCTTTTAGATGCTTCGGTGGTGTTTCCAAAAGAAGACCCCCATACCATGTGTTTGCTGCGCCGGTTGGCTACGTATTTCTACATTCCACCCACCACTTCGGCCTCACCTCGCTCAGACAAAATGGTTCCAAATTACTGTTCCAGTCTCAGCTCAGCCAGGCATGGTGACCTTCCACTTTTATATCGAAAGGGCCTCTGACTTCTACTTTCATATCGGACAGTCCCCTGGGTCTAATTCATAAGATGAGAAGAAGAAATACAAATCGGTTATAAAGGAGCCAAGATCAAAACGAGCTGCATCATCGAGTGGAAAGCACTAAGGGAAACCGGCAAAATACATCAGGATTTACACCGATTTATGACACACAGTTTCTACCAAGGACGCTACGCATCTCCAATAACCCTGGCAAATGCTAAGAGCTAAATCTTCAGCTAGTGAATCGGACTCTCTCGCAAATATCAATTAGCGTGTGGCCATTCCCCGCACCAAATGCCACGGCGGCGGGTTATGCTCAATGTTTGTCCTTCGGGTGGGGGATGAGGGTTAGGGGAGTAGATCGAGAGATATTGCCAACGTTACAGGGTCATCCTCGTCCAAGGCGGACAAGGATTGTCCCGAGAATAATACGCCAGTCACGTAGATTTCCCATTGTTTGAGAGTACGCTAGATGCCCCGCGTCATTCCACGGAACTACTGCCGAAATGAACTCAGATTTGGGGAGGTTCCGAACTTGCAATTTGTAAGGCGCTCGTCAAAATTTTCAGCACGCTATTCTAGACATTTCAATGAGTTGGATTCTTTCTACAGGCTCCGGAATCCAGCCGGCAAGAATTCGAGTCCGGGGTGTATCTGCGTCGATCAACAATCAATCGAATCCTCAACTGCAAATTAGGTTTCGGTACCAGCCGATGAGCGCACTCAGCATTGCCGAAGCTTGGGGCCAGGCCCTTCCGTGATAGTCTGCCGTCAGAATGGCTCGGTTCTCAACCGACTCTTCAATACGGGTGAGAGAGTTCAAGCATCAAGTTAAAAACAGCAATGGAAGATGTCAGAACCGATATCTCAGCACAATCAATACCGAACTCTTCAAATCGATACTTTAGTGCTAATAGGGTGAGTTACATAGATACCTGACAGCCACCTATTGTACCCGTTCATGCGGCAATCTGTTGTTACACTGGCAAGAAAATGAAACCCATAAACAATTCCACCCACATGCCCACGTTTCAGTCTGTCAAAGCAATATGAGATGGAGACGAGCATAAAAGGTGTGAAATAGTACCTATTGAAAATCCAAAAACATCAAGAAGTCTTGAAATCGGTCCGCCTCAAATATTGCTGAGAAAGGAACAATTCTCTAGAATGAGAGTTATGAGCGCAATGACGAGCAAATTTGTTACCGCTATAGTTATATGACTAGCAAGTGCTACTTGATTCTGTTCGACTCGTCCCAAGTACTTTATGACATCGCGATAGAGTAAAAGAGTCTACACATCTTTCGGTTCGTGAGGGAAGGAGGTAATTGAATGCAACCGTAACGAGTTGAACCTTTTTCCACTGAGACACAATTTCGCCTTGAGTTTACAGAAAGAGGCAAAAAGTAGGAAGCGCAATAGGTTTAATTATAATACACTAGATGTCTATATGACAACTCGAGAAATCACAATACAATATTGATAGGTTCAACATGATTCTAGATGAATGTGGTCCTTGAGTAGGTGATGTCTCTGAAAAAGCATAGTCGAAAAGATTAACCCCAACATCAACCCCATTAAAGCTATCCGTCATACATGAATCATGGAACAATTCGCGTTTATCGGGCTTTCAAACGCTTCGTCTTCCTCTGCCCCTTCTTTCATCAGGGCGAGGGGGGCGAGGGGGGCCAGGCTTCGGTGGTACTGGGCCAGGGTTGGACGGATCATATCTACGTTCAGACAGATCTCGTCGACCTCTGCCCCTCCTCTCGTCAGGACGGGGAGGACGAGGGGGACTAGGCTTGGGCGGTACTGGGCCCGGGTTGGACGGATCGTATCGCCGTGCAGACAGATCACGTCGGCCTCTTCCCCTCCTCTCATCGGGTCGCGGAGGACGAGGAGGTCCAGGCCTTGGAGGCACGGGGCCCGGGTTGGACGGATCATATCTGCGTTCAGATAGATCTCTTCTTCCTCTTCCTCTTCTTTCGTCAGGACGGGGAGGACGAGGGGGGCCAGGCCTGGGAGGCACAGGGCCTGGGTTTGATGGATCGTATCGGCGTGCAGATAGATCTCTTCTTCCTCTTCCTCTTCTTTCGTCAGGGCGAGGGGGGCGAGGAGGTCCAGGCCTTGGAGGCACGGGGCCCGGGTTGGACGGATCATATCTACGTTCAGATAGATCTCTTCTCCCTCTTCCCCTTCTCTCGTCAGGGCGAGGAGGGCGAGGTGGGCCAGGCTTTGGCGGTACTGGGCCCGGGTTGGACGGATCATACCTCCGAACTGCTAGATATTCGACAGCTTCATCATTGAAGTCCCTGGTGTCAAGATCCTCGGAAGATTCAGCGGGGTTGGCCAGAACCTGGCTACTGGCCAAGAAGGCAGCAATGATTCCAAGCTGCTTTATGCCGACCATGACGGAGAAAGTTCAAGTAATGAATATAGGAAAAGGAATTCGCGCAGCGAAGAGAATGGGTCAAGGAAAGACAGAAGGGGAAAAGAAAATCGAGTACCAGGCTTTGTAGTTTATGGTGTGTCTGATTAAAACGATGAGAGTTGTTAGGAGGAGGCTGCCGTTTATATAGATTTTCTCTCCAGGTGCCGAGCAAGCAACTCATAGGCGTGACTTCCAGAGTCTAGGTGCCAAGATGACAATATTTTTGGTTCAGGTATCAAACACTCATACATGTGGGGCCTGATTCTCTTAACCGATGTAAGATTAATATATTAGCGATGACCGTCCGGTCAGAGTATATTCCTGGCCATACTGTGTGATGTTAGTTTGTTTTTTCCTGATTGGGGCAACACCGAGATATGGGTTCAAGGAAGTGAGAAGAGCTAGTGCTATATACCGCTTAGCGCATAGCTATTCTGGTAAGATGTCGTCGGTGTCTCACCGGCTTACGTCGGTACTTAATGCCAATTATCCAATCTTCTCTCCTCCTCGGCAGTGAATGCAGCGGTGAGAAAACAAATCCAACACTATGGCTCGGATCGCGCTCCAAGTAGAACGTGATCAGGGGTGAGCCCGCGCTATCACTAACTCAATACATTATTATACAATCCACGAACTTGCAAAACTTAGACTATGGCTAGCGGGAGTATCCGTCACCGGTCTGATTAGTAGTAATCGGCTCACGCGACAACCATGGCTCTCTTGCCACTAATTCTGCGGCCGTTCCGTTAGTTCCGGGGCTGTTCTTGATGCAAGACCAAAGAGGCCGCCACTTCTGTTGCCATATTTGCTCATCCCGCGTCATCTCGCCTATTAGCATGCTTGGCGAGCCGATTGGCTGGGCGAACGTGGATACATCTTCAGGAGATTAATTCTTGGCCGCTAGGCTTGTCTCATCCCAGCTTCTTGGGTCAGCATAGCTCCAGCCAACACCTCGTAGTGTCCCGATCTATGATGCTTGCGGGGAAGAAGGATTCCACGTGTAAGCAATAAGAGGGACATTGGTAAACTATGGACTCCGAACCAAGTAGACTGAGCAGTCTCGGCAGATGGACAGGGGTGGGATAGTTTGGCGTGGTTCTTAAAATAGCAGTAGTCAAAAACACGAATAGCGAATTCTAGACGGAGATTTATGGGTCACCGAATTAATCTTCCCTCGGCATCATCTCGGGGGGTAAACTCTTGTGAAGAACTCGAGATTTAACTGAAGCTTTGGAAGGACAGAGCTGTTCTCGCCAAATCATGCACAGCAGAGGGTATTTGGAGCAAATATAACAATAAAGTTGTCTCCATTGTAATGAGGATGTTAAAAAAGCAGACAAGTACGACCCTTCTTGGAATTGTAGGCTGTCTCCCGAGCTAGCATATACGCTTGAGAATCTTCTTGGTTGGCTGTAGGTTAGGATGAGGGTAAAATGGCCTCATCTTGATGAGTCTGCCCAAGGCAAGCACATAATTACCAGGAAAAGATTCGAAGTACACTGGATAGAGTGTTGACCAAGTAGGTTTTCTTTATTTCTTCCGATTGGCTCCCAGTCCGAGTTGTTTTACGAAGGCAGCATCTTCTTCACCGAAGCTTGACGTTGATAGTATATTTATTAAACGCACAACTCTTCTGTAAATTCTAGGTTTGATAGGCATCATTTGACTTTTTTTTTTTTAACACACAAATCTTCTCACCTTCACTTGGCTACCTATCAAGATGAACGAAACCCCGAATACAGAGCAACTGACGCCGCTGGATCTACTCATGCCCAACACTTATATACAATTATTCCTTACTTTTCAGACTACGGAGCCGACGTCACTTCTTCAATCGACACTCCAACGAGGTCTAAACGCCGTCGCTGCTCAGCTCCCATGGCTGCTTGGGCGCATTGTTCCCACTGTCACGACCTCGGGGAAACAAACACTGCAGATTCAGTGGAACGTCAAGAGCCTGCCTCCTGTTATAACAAACAAAGGCTGCGTGAAATCAACTTACGGGGCTCTTGATTCCCAAGGCATGTCGCCACAAAATATTCCCGCTGAGATGTGGCCACTGGTCTTGCTGATCTTATTCACGTTTGGTCTCTCGCTACCGCTGGAATATTGCCCATTGGCCATCCCCCTAGGTTGGATAGAGTCAATCAGCTCACCAAAGCATTGAATGGTAGCCTTGGTTTGGCCTTGGCTCATTCTATTAAGGATCTTTGGGACTCGCATCCAGAATTTTCAACGAGCCCCCCAGCCATGCCTAGTGAATTCCCAGCTTGCATCTCCAAGCTATTCAGGATTTCGATGGACAAGATCCAAAAGTTGAAGCAGAGCGTCAGTACCTTAATGACACTTACGCCAACCACTACCAACATTGTCACGGCAATGCTCTGGATTACAATCAACCGGGCCCGCGCAAGAAGAACCCCTGCCCTCGCCAGTAGTACAACCCAGCTCGTGTCGGCAGTGAATTGCAGGCAGCGAGTAGGACTAGGTTCGAAGACAGCGAGTGTGCCTTATTTTGGAAATGTGGTACAGTATGCCATGGCCGCGCTATCCACCAGTGATCTACAAGTGGTTGACATTGTGCATGAAACATTACCTCTCTGCCTAGCTAAAGTCTGCAGCATCATACCTGATTCCCAGTCTGTTGATCGAATCAATTCTAACTCGGTCGCTGAACTTTGCAGCCTTGTCAACCGTACAGATGATCCCAAATCCATTTTCCCCGGATGGGATCTATTTTCGTCCCGGGACCTTGCTGTCACGAGCTGGAACGGTCTCGATATATATAACCTTGATTTTGGGAAGGCTCTTGGGAAGCCTAAGCACATTAGGCCCCCTTATATGGAGGCTGACGCCATCGGGATGATCATGCCTAGGGCGCAATGGAAGGGATGTGATGGTAAAGAGGAGTCTGGTGTCGAGGTGATCGTAATGCTCCGCAGGGATGACCTCGCCGTCATGTCAGAAGATGATATTTGGGTGAATTTCACCATCTAGCCGCATGTGTGCGTAAGCTGACCGGGATATTACTCAGATAACATCTTCAAGTTTCGTTACTTAGAAGTTCGAAGTGTATTGCCATTTATTAGCTCATAAATCCATTTGACCGGGGAGTCCGCCCGGTTGGTCCTTTTGTGAGCCATGAGGAAACCCTTCCTGAACAAGTAACCTGCCCGACCGGGGGTTCAGCTGCCGTGTCCACTTGGCACAGACTTCCTTGTCTTGAAACTCACCCACCTCTTCTACGAGAATCCACTGGTCCAATTCCAATTCCTTCTCCAGAAAGCAAAAAACCACACGTTCGCCTCCTTCTTCCAGGTAGTACTCGCGCCGCCAGAGCCTCTGCCATTGTACTTGTGCCGCATCCCTATTCTCATTTTGCTGCTCGACGATACGGTTTCTGAGCGCTAGGACATGCAGCGACCGCGTGGTCCAGAGTCCATCCTGGCCAGCGTAGCCATCCAGTGCCAATATAGCCTCATCACGTACCAATGGATCGCGGCAGTGAAGCGCGATCTGGAGCAGGTACCACGCAAGTCCACCGTCTATGCAGAGCAAATGGGCCCGACACACTGCAGTCTTCCGCGTGATCCGAATTGCAATTTCAGCTAAAGAGAGAAACTCGCGGAGTTTAGTTGTTAATGCGACCATTGACCGAATGCAAGCATATTGTGGCGGGTTGTTGAAGACTTGGACAGAGAGAAAGCGTAGGCGGAGATAGAGAGCTCTTAGATACGTCGGCGAGTCCATTGCTGTCGACATCATGATGTCTGAAAACAGGGGGAGAAACGCCTGTTCCATTGAGTCCATGTCCCTTCGGGCATCGTTGCAAATTTTCTGAACCTCAGAATCCTTTAGCGTCGATACGAGAAGGTCACCGATTTGCTGCTGATGTTCACATTCTAGAATTGTTGACCTCATCATCGCTTGCAACATGATGGGGCCCATCTCGGCTTGTCTACGGGTCACTGAGATCCAATGCTCCTCAAATTCATCCAAGGAAGTAAATGTTCGAGGAGTAATGTAGTGCTTGCTCGTGGAAGCTTGGCTGAGTAGTACGACGAAGTCTTCCATCGAGATCCCTCGCTCCCGCAAGCCTTTCCCAAGGTCTGGAAGCGGGCAATGCTGCCCAATTCTACCTTTCAAGACAATGTGAGTTTGTGTTGCCAAATGCATAAAGATGTCGGCCAACTGGCCCAAGATAGGCCGAGGGTTCGGAGAGAAACTGGCAATCTCATAACTCGATGTAGTGCGATCGCCAAGAGAGGAGAGTAGTAATGCCATCCCATGATTGATGTGGTCTAAAGCGGCGATTTTCCTGAGGCCCAGGGATTCAAAAATGAGCAAAATCAGTGACAAGAAAGCAGAAGACTGGAACGATGCACGTTGGCTTTGAAGTTGCAGGGCTTTGCCGTAGTATGCCAGGGCCTGTAGGTAGCGGGGTTCTGCTATATGAGACTGTGTGGATATATCTAATTCATGAAGGTTCGTTTCTTTTCGAAACATGCCCATCGCACCCACGGCCATGGCAGCGTTTCTCAGAGTGTGGTTGGTGCGGCAGACTTGGGGCAGAGTCTCCCGCCACAAGCAGCCTTGGCTATTTGATAGCCCGGTCATCCAGGGATCCTGCAACAAAGAGATAAACTCTCGAAAGTAGAATAGGCTGAGGGAGTCGGGAAAGTCATGATGTACAGGATCCAGTACCATTGAGGTCAATGGCCAGTCGCGATTAGGTTGAGGATTCTGGTCAGGACGTGCTTGAATAGCTCGGCGTATGCTTGGATGTTTCCGTGGCTCAATCGTATATCCTTCACACTGACCTCGACTCTTGAGGTAGTTGGAACATGACGGTTTGGCTTCGTCGCATTTAATATGGCGCTTCTTGCATGTGATACACCCTGTTCGCACCTTGGAAGTCCTCGTTCGGCTTGCCTTCATACGGATAGCTGAGGGATTTTCCGCGTCCATCACTCTCGATACCTAGCCCTTTAATGTATCAGAAGATAACTTCTCCGCATGAGATGCCTTTTTGACATTAATTCGATGGAGATTGGAGCTTCGCCGGTTTCACCGTATTTAGATAGCGGCGACCGCGTACAGGAACGAGAATCCGGACGTGCCAATCTTCGCTTATAAGAGGTAATCCTAGGCTGAGGTAGCCGAAGAATACCGACAGTTGTTGATTCCTGACCTTGAATCATTTTAACGTCAAGTTGTTAGTTAGATAAAAAGAGCAATCAAAGCTTCGGCGTAGCTTGAAATAAATGAAATTTTATTTCGGACTCACACGTGACCGGCCAACAGCTGATCAAATAGTTGTTCATGGCACACTTAGGGTTGAAATCATTTGTGATGGAGATGAAACGCAACTCGTTGAATTGATACATTGTCTCCCCAATTAGAACTAGATACATATTGAGCGTTTACAAGTGTCGTTCGTGGAAATCAACAGTTTCTACAAGGCAGACTTGTTCTGGGGAGCCCTGCTGGCTTCCATATCGACCAGTATTTTTACATGGTTATCTTTGTCTGAAATCAAAGCACCAATGCCATCCCGAACTAAATTATCGAGTTCGATCTTGGCTGTTATCATCTTTTGCGGCACAATAGATCCTTCACCACATCGGTTAGTCATGGAGAAGGTCATGGCCGAATTTAACGTCACTCACCGGTTCCAAGGTTTTCAATAACTGCTTTGAAGTCTTCTGGTCCATAGCCAAGCACAGACTTGTACGAACTCTCTTTCCAGGTGATCCAATTAGGGTTGAATGGGACTTCCTTTTCCCAGATGGCTACATTCACGACTGTCCCCTTGGTCCTCACGTTCTCGCATGCACTTTTCACGCTGGATACCGTTAGTTGGCATTGTCTTTGTGGCCCGAGACTTGGAACCTCACCTGGCAGGGACTCCAGCGCAGTCAAAGGCAACATCGACACCCTTTCCACCCGTCAATTCTGAGATCACTTTGTTGACATCGTCTTTCACAGGATTGATGATGCTGGAGGCTCCAAATTCCTTAGCGAAACGCTGGCGGGCGGCTGCCACCTCTGAGACAATGATACTCTTTACCCCCTTGCCTCTTAGACAAAGAATGGCGGCCAAGCCAATTGGTCCACCACCAATCACCAGAACAGTAGAGTCTTGCGTGAGTTCAGGTGCTGCTGAAACCGCATGCCAGGCTACAGCGAGAGGCTCCACGAGAGCGCCGGTCTCTAGTGAAACACCATGTGGTAAAGGGAAAACGTGAGTCGCATTCACACAAACCGCTTCGCTCAAGCCGCCGCCGCCGCCGCTCAAGCCAAGAAAGCCACCATTATGACAGATGTTTCGTGCACCAACGTTACAAGCAGGACACTTTCCACAGAAGATGGTCGGCTGGATGGCGCACGGCTGCCCAATGGTGAATCCCTCTACTCCCGCACCTATCTCCTTAACCACACCGGAGAACTCATGACCAAGCGTGACAGGGATGGTCTCGCCTGTGACTCCATGTGCCTTGACTGGGCAGAAGTTAGGACCGCCGAGATACTCGTGCAGATCTGTCCCGCAAATTCCGACGAAAGATGGGGCTATCTTCACTCAGGCGGTTAGCATTCGCCGGTAATAGCTTGGCTAGGCTGGAAATACCTTAATCTGGCCAGGTTGAACACTGGGCTCAGACACCTGCTCCACGCGAATATCCTCCTTTCCGTAGTACCTGGCGGCTCTCATGGTTGGATATGGTATTATTGGATCAAGATAATAAACATATATTCAATCAAGTATCTCTAATCAGCCGCCTCTAGATAATTGCCTGATCATCCCTATTTATACTGCCCCACGAATCTGGGGAGGATCGGTTCCGCAACTGCAGACTGCGGGGAAGCTGGAGGTCGGCTCCGCTCCCACATGCCATACAACTACCCGAGGCGACGAGACCTGGATTTCTCTATGTCGCTTTCCTTTTAATTAGGATATTGCCTGCCAATATTTGCCCTCGTCATGCCCAATGGGTATTAATACATCCATAAGCATATGCCGTCGGGAATATACCCCGTTGGCTCATCGGAAATATATTCCGGGATCACCACACCAATCCACTCAGACGTGGAGAAATGGGCTCTTTGGACGGTCTCCCCCTCGAATTCGAACAATGCTTATGCATGTCTCTGCTAGCTGCATGTGGCTGCTGAACTTGGCGCTGGTGATCTATCCAAATTTGCCTTCTACTGGGCAAGTTCGCCGCTACATACCTAGCAAGGCAAGTTTGAGTAAGTTAGCTTATCTGCGAGGTTACCTGTGAGGTCGGCATGAAGCCTATTTCATGACAGCCACGCCCACCGGCACGAAGAAATTGCTCCAGAACCTCCATCGACCGAACAGCTTAGATGCAATCATGACTGAGGTAGAGCAAACGTCCCTTTCACTCCCGCAGAAATAGCAGCGATTGACAATTTATAGCGAAACTCCAGAGCAATCAACCATATTGCAGTGTCTGTGGCGGACATCAATGCCGTAACAAAATGGTACACTGAAGTCATGGGCTTCCACGTCCATGGCGGAATGATCAAGCACATCAAACGATCTGAAACTCCCGACGCATCCATCTTTGATATCTATGGTGATTCTCTCAATGAGTGTAAGATCGCCTGGATGGCTACTGGAAATGGAGTTGGCTTTGAGGTTTTCGAATTTGTAGACCCCAAATTCGAGCCCGCCAAGACATTCGAGTATAACAGAGGTGGATTCTTCCACCTCTGCGTGACGGATTCTAACCCAGACGCACTCGTGGAAAAGGTTGTTAAGCATGGCGGGAAGAGGATTGGTAAGACTATTCGGAACACGTTGAGTCGATCCATTTGTCTGTACTGCAAGGATCCTTGGGGGAATATTCTAGAGATTCTAGACATGAGCTTCGATCAAATGGCAGCGCTTGATACATGCAGCCCGAGCGATCTTAATGCCCGACATTCTAAGCTCTGAGGAGCAGCTGGCGTATCTAGCAAATTTGATAAATGTTCAGATAGAATGATGATAACATGTGGCATTGTCACAGAGGGATGACTTGGTACCAAGCACGATTTCGATAATGAAATAGGGCTGGGGAATCATTAATTCAACCCAACTCACTACCATATCATCTGTTTACGGCTGCATAAATCAAGAAAGAAGTATCAAAATTTGTTACTAGTCATGTATTGAACGCTCTTTCTTCTAGCTCATACTCACCTATAACTTATAAGAATATCTCACCTTTAAGATGCTAGTATAAAGCTCTAGCTGTCTTTCGCTGTCCTTCACTCTGTGAAGTTGAACTCTCCACACCATCCACCCGCTTCAAAAGAACACTTTCACAATAGTCTTGAGATCACCGATTTCTGCCTCAAGCCAGCATATGAAGAATCGAAGGAGGTTGTTCACCAGCACTATCTTCGCAATCCGTTCCCAAATTCAGGGAACGTCTCGAGAATAGAGGTGCAGCTGCCAGGATAGCGCGACTTATGTGTCAACTGGTATAAGTCCGAAAGGTAGATAATCCTCGAGAGCCAGTAGAAAGGCAGCAGTCTGCATATGGGGTGCCATTCCTCGACTTACATGAAGGAGGCTTTGTCTCAACATACACTATTTCATTAATTCAAACCCTGTCTATGTCCTTGAAACGGACAGCCAAAGGAGAGCTTTCTCAGAAGAACCCCATGACGTGGTGAGAAGTCAAACCTCCCCAATCAAGTCATGCAGGACCAGGCAGACACATTCTCAACCTCGGTGCCGAAGCTATACCGTTGCCTAAATCATTCTCACAATAAACCGGCCCCTTCGGCCATCCTGTTGAACGATTGAGCGGAACCGGGTGGAGCTTGAGGATTCCGTTATCGTAGCCTGCCCGTCTGACCGCAAGTTGAAAACTCTGCAAATCGCCGCATCATCCGAATCGTCTGATGGTGCGTGAAAACGAACCATGTTGCTATATTTAGAATAACCACAAAGGAAATAGCCATTGCATCCCCTCCTGACCCCAATGGCGGTGCGGGCCAAATTGCCTCAGATTACTCCATCAATTGTTTAACCATAAAGCCGTAATCACGCTCATGGCGGATCCAATTGCACGACGCATCACGGGCTTTCCGCCGCCAGCCCCAGATGCACCCAAGCGCAACCCTCCGGTCCTTACGCGCGACGAGATTGAAGCCCTCATCGCTGAAGGACGTCATGTATTCATCCTCCATGACCAGGTCATCAAGGCCGACGGGTGGATGAAGTACCATCCTGGAGGGGACTTGGCCATCCGGCATATGGTTGGGAAAGATGCCTCGGACGAGGTTGATGCGTGCGTATGGTTCAATTGCTAAATACACTCCAAGCAGAGGTGTGCTGACTCGGCGCCTCAACACGGCAGCTATCATTCGCTTGAGACCAGACAGCAAATGCTGCGCTATCGAATTGGGCGCATCGAAGGTGGCTGGATCAATTTCGTACCTCCCTTCCAAGGAGGTGTCTTCCGAACCCGAGCCGAGATCGAAGCCGATTCCCAGATGATCAAACCTGCTATGAATAGACCTAGCTCTGTGACAACCTCGATCAGTGATCAGGAGGAGGCACAGGAGCTTCGGAACCGATCGAGCCCAAAGATCAGTCCCAGCGAGCAGGTTGAGAAAGGCGCTCCCGTAGCAGCACCATTGGATGGAATGTCATATCTGGATACCATCACGCACGAATACACCACCCTTGACCTGGAGAAATATCCTTCTCCCGATCACCTCACGCAGGCCAAGGTCGCAGCCAAGTATCGTGAGCTCCATAATCGAGTCTACAATGAAGGGTTGTATGAATGCAATTACTGGACCTCATATGGAGTAGAGTGTTGTCGATACAGCGCATTCCTCTTCTGCATGGGCCTGGCCTTCTACTTCAAATGGTACTACACCGCTGCCTTTTGGCTTGGAGTGATGTGGCATCAACTGGGCTTTGTTGTACACGATGCCAGCCACATCTCCATCACACACTCTTTCCAGTTCGACAGCGTCCTCGCCATTTTCATCGCCAATTTTCTCGGCGGTCTATCAGCAGGCTGGTGGAAATGGAGCCATAACGTCCACCATATTGTGACAAATGCGCCTGAGCACGATCCGGATATCGAGCATTTGCCGATTTTCGCTGTTTCTCATCGGCTTCTGTCCAACCTCCGGTCTACATACCACAATCGAATCATGAGATACGATGCAATTGCCAAAGTCCTTCTCCGGATCCAGGCTTGGACATACTACCCGATCCTCTCCCTCGCGCGGTTCAATCTCTTCTTCCTCTCCTGGGAATACCTTCTCTCCGGGCGCGGCCCCAAGAAAGGACCCGCCGGCTGGTTTAGGCATCTGGAAATATTCGGCCTGCTTTTTTTCTGTTTCTGGTTCGGCTACGGTATCCTGTACACTCTCCTGCCGGATCTCAAGACGCGACTGCTCTTCACCCTGATCGCCAATGTCGTCGCGTCTCCGCTCCACCTACAGATTGTCCAGTCTCATTTCGCGATGAGCACAATGGACCTGGGGCCAGACGAATCCTTCCCCCAGAGACAGCTCAGGACCACGATGGACATCGACTGCCCCGAGTGGCTTGACTTCTTCCACGGCGGGCTCCAGTTCCAGGTGATCCACCACCTGTTCCCTCGCGTCCCGAGGCATAATTTGCGAACCACCCAGAAGCTAGTACAGGAATTCTGCAACGAAGTGGGCATCCCATATGCGCTCTACGGTTTTGCAGGGGGGAACAAGAAAGTTATTGGGCGATTGGCTGAGGTCTCGAGACAAGCAGCGATCCTGGCAAAATGTCAACAATCCATTGTGGAGAACGGAAATTGGTCTGGGGTGAATATGCATTAGTCAGCGGCTCTTCGAGGGAGCAAACTCGGCTATATCCGGATTGCCGTTCCGGCATGAATTAATCAGGTTTTGAATTGTATCTCCAGGCATCTGACAGTTGTAACAATTCAAAAGTTCGTATTCTTTGTTGCGCCCTTCCCAGGCGATTTAGTGCTTAATACGTAACTGTACACGCTGAAATAACTTTTTCTGATCATACTATAACACGTCTGCGATATTATAAATAAAACAACGTCGGGACGTGATCTGATCTTTTGATGTAGTGAGCTATAGGGTAGCAAGGAGGTGGGTATGGGGCAAGTGAGGCTGGAAAAGACCACAAAAATAGAATGCAAAAAAGACGTCTTAGTCGTATGGCGAGAATTCTCTCTCGCCGGGAATTGAACCCGGGTCTCGAGCGTGACAAGCTCGCATACTGACCACTATACTACAAGAGAATTCGGTCGGATTGATGAGGGCTGGCGGTGCAACTTGCAGTTCATCAGCCACACGATCACCCTCCGCCACGAAGTCTGCAAAGGGCTCAGTCAGATCACGTGATAGAGACTGAGGCTGAGCAGCAGACTGTGATGTCATAGCGTGATGCAGGGTAGCTACTAGTTGATTTGGCTTCATGCTCTTGTCTGTATCAAGTCGTGGCTTGTGAGAGTCTCGACCCTTCTGATGGTGAGCTAGTGAGGAAGTCTGGCGTTTTAGTTGACCATCTCTGATCTGGCTTGGTATAGTTTCTGTCTGCCCAGTGCAGTCCTGGGTTCAGCCAGCTCAGCCACCACCGGCGCTCGACAATGGACTCTATTCTAGTGCCTATGGACTGCTCTTTGTTCAGGTGCTCACGTCATATGTTTGTACCGATCGTGAAAATGGGTGGGCAGATTCTCTCCCTTCCAAAGCCACTGTGGCACTTTGTTGATCAAGCAAAATTCTTTCCGTACCAGTTTCTTGTGGAAATTCGATTTCTTGCGCACCACCGATCGGGGAAGGGCTATGGCCGTTCCATTTGGCTTCTATTGTGGATCGATTTACCGACCTGCGATACGCCAGCGATCTTGAACTTCGTCGAATTCTGAAAGCAGCAGCCAGCAGGAACAGACGCTCGAAGACGAACCGATTACCGAGCCGATCGAACATAGGTAAACAAGGATGGATGTACACTCTAGCATGGGGTTTGGGCTCTCTCAGACACAGCTCTCTGAGAGCCTTGGAGTTGAATGTGTTTACAAGGCCATTGACGGTGGTGGGCGACTTGACATCGGATTGGCGCAGCTCGTTTCTGAGACGACATGCAACTCGTGCGTACATGGCAACCTTACCTCGCATACGAGAAGGAACGAAACGGGCTAATGAAATCTGCTGTAGCGAGATCCAGGCTCAAAGGGTCTTTAATGCACTCCTCTCCTACCTGTCTCCAAGGGCTCCAGATCCATACGCGATTGGACACTCCGATCATGTCCTGATACTCAAAGCCTTGCAGGTACTTGATCATGCACTCCACAACGGCTCAAGTTATTTCGAAGCATTGGTGCGCCAACAAAGGGACACTGTACTGAGCCGGCTCAGCATGTATGAGGCATCGGGGGATGACAGCCTACGGAATTTGCGTCTGGAAGCTGGGGCAGTAAGAAGACTGATATCAGATGATGGACAGCAGTTGGACTTTGAACGAAAGCATAGCCACACGACCCGCTGGTCTGCGAGAATCAACAGGGGTGTACCTGCTGTTCCACGCCCATCGCTGATCTCAACATCTCTAGGTGGAGATGGCCTAGATGATGCCTCAGTAAGTGACACATTCGACTTGTCTGGGCAGGCAACACCACAAGCTCCAACTGGTCATGTCGGCACGGCACAGCCAAACAATCCCAGACCATCTTCTGCTCCGACCTGGTCGCCTCCACTGCACCCCCCTTTTGCATCCCGAGGTTACACAGGGAAGCCGACCAATATCGCTTCAAGCGATGGTGCTTGGCCTTCATCTTATGATCCTCAACTACCCTCGAGAACCGCAGGGTGCCCTCCTAAACGCAGACCGCTACCTCGTCGCACGAGCTCTACCGAAGGCCTTCGGGATGGGCAACCGATCAAAACCTCGTATATTGACGAGATAAGCCACGCTGAGGAGTATCTAGAAGAAGAACTGATCTCTGGCGCATGGAAGAGCGAATTGGCCCTGTTAGGGGATGAGGTGGTAGAATACATTGAATTTGTTCAGGTAAGAAATATAAAATCGGGACGATCTTGACATTCGGTCGAGTGTCGCTGATACAGTCGTCCAGGATCAATGCCAAGGCCACCCTGGAGTCTTCCTGAATTTCATCCTAGCGATCAGGTCCTATGATCCCTCCCACTCACGCCTACAATCAATTATCCCTCAAATAGACCATATACTGGCAGATTTTCCAGACCTGAGATTAGGATTTAAGCAAGTTCTAGCCAGAAAGTCGTCAAAAAATGGCCGCCGCAGGGGCTCACCGAGTCCGAAACGTCCAGGTGCGGCGTATCAGGAAGCAAGCCATAAGATAACAACGGAAACTGATCAGCCTCCTCCTCCAAAACTAGTCGGGGGCCGGATATACAGCCAGTATGACCCCATGAGATATCGTCCACCAAATTATGGGTTACTCTCATCTTATCAGTCGCCTCCCGAAACACCCGCCTACCCTCCCTTGGTGGTAAATCGAAGAAGGAATCCTCGACGTGAACTTGACGACGGAAATAGAGGATCATTCGATAGAGATTCATCACCAAGCCCTCCTCCAGGTTACGTCAACCCACGGTTGGTAGTGAAGCGAAGGCGAAGGCCTAGGCCCGAAAATACTGGCGAAGATCTCAAGGAATCCGACGCAAATCTATCTGGGAGTACGCTAGCATCCCTGGCCCCAAACATCGAACAGCCGGGTGACAGGTTGCCTCAATCGCATCTGGTTGATATCGAAGGCCAAAGGCAACCAAGTCCCCTCCAAGTAAATCCAATAGTACATGGAAATTCTTTTATTCCACCTCAAACTCGTTCCGAACCACACGCTGAATCTGAGAAAAGGGGAGAAACGTCCGTTAAGCAGAGACGGCAACGATTTGTGTCTGATTTGGTACGGGACTCGTGGATGGAGACGACATTTCCTGAAGATGATGTAGTCTGCCACGTTTCATTTGAGTCGAATCCAAACTCGCGACAACGACGAGTGAGAAAGGAACATCGGTGGAGAAGATGTCGTAAACTCGGCGTTGGCACATACGGGACGGTTTGGCTTGAGGAAAGCCAGGATTTGTATCCTCATGTCAAACTACGTGCCGTGAAGGAGATTGGTAAAGGACTAAACGAATGCAGGAATATTGATTACAATAGGGAACTGGAGGCCATCGCCAAGTTTTCCCACCCAAATGTGAGTCAGAGATCACGAAAACTTCCCAGCCTCCAGCCTCAACTTGCATCTAATCAGGTGTAGTATGTTCACTGTTTCGTCAAGTCCTTGGGTTGGTACGAGAACGAGAGCGCTATTTTCATCACGATGGAGTATCATGAAAAAGGCGACCTCCAAAAATACCTGACAAAAAAGTTCCCAGAAACAGAGGCGAGAACAATCACAAGTCAGCTACTGGAGGCCCTGTACTACATGCACGACAACGGATTTGCTCATCGAGACTTAAAGCCAGGAGTAAGTTATGCTACACCTATCGGATCTGAACACAATTGCTAAGAGCCTTCCGTAGAATATCCTAGTTATGGAAACTTCTCCAATTTGGTGGGTCAAAGTATGCGACTTTGGCATATCAAAAAGAGCACAAGAAGAATCAACAGCCCTTCGTACAACGGCGATTGGCACAAAATACTACCAAGCGCCTGAAGTCTGTGGGATGTATAGCCCTGATCCAACTTCTGAAGAAGCTCATGAGGAAGCAGATGATACTGTTTACGGTGTGTCTGTGGATATATGGGCCTTGGGAGCCATCACCTACTACCTTGTGACCAAACAGCATGCCTTTGGGAGCCTCCAAGCATTAGGGAAGTATGCGACGAAGCGCCAGTCATTCCCAATCCAGCCTCTGGTCGAAGCTGGTGCTAGTGATTCTTGCAAGGATCTGGTTAGGCAGATGCTGGCTGTTTCTCCAGGTTCTCGACCTACAGCTTCCCAGGCTTTGAGGCATCCATGGATAGAGGAGAAGTTCATTAGTAGCCCATCGGAAGACGATGCGACGGATAGGTATTCAAATCCCTGTTCGATTTCAATTTGAATCTAACTGATTGGTTATACTAGCCCTTGGTCAAGTCCTTTATCTGATAATACAAACCCGGTCCCAAGGAACAGTTGGCCAACACCTCTTTCTGAAGATGTCGACTCTGTACCAAGCAACACTTGGCCAACTACATTGGAGAAATAGAATTTAAGAGATGTTTAGTTTATATCTGGATAATTGTATTTGTCAAATGTATACATATCTATGCTTTACTCTCAGCCATGTTCACGCTCCCTCATGATAAGCCTTTTCGGGATTCCCGTGCCACTTGTTTATTCGGAGTCATATCAAAATCATGCTTCTAGAACCTTTGGGGCCTGCTCTTTGAGAAACTCAATAATTCCATCCGGACCTTTGTCAACATGGAGACCGGTGGGAATGGCAAGAAGTTTGATATTCGGTAGGGCGGCGCGCGCTAGGGAATGAATTTGCTGATGTTCTTCGGGCGTCCACATAGATGCTGAGAACTAAAAGTAATCATCTTAGCATCCTTTCTGAAAGCAGCATTTTCACACGAAGCCATGAGATATTACGCTCGTACCAGAACGTCAGGCTTGTGTAGCTCGACCTTGGAAGTTACTTCATCAATATCTGAATCGTTTGTCAGTCTACTTTGGCTGGCTCTGAGATGGAATAGGAGAAATATCTCACTCTGGCAATTATCCACATGGGTGATATTATATCTGTCTTTCAGAGTCTCAGTTAGTCGACCGACAACACGTTTGGCGCGCTCCGGCGTGGTGTTGACTGTAAGTAGTCTGAATGATCTCAAGCTTGCTGCCATGGTTGCGTTCTTTTGAATGGGGCAACGTGCTCTCGGCTAACACACAGCCAATCAACATACATTCCCCGACTAGAAAGAATATCTGGAAGAGATCTGATAACTGTTTACATTTGTGAACTAATTGCGTTTAATTCGTGGAGGTCTCGTCATTGTGAGACTCCGATATCGCCTTGGCGGAAAAGGCGCACTCAGCCGCATATCCGCGAATCCGTGGGGCCAAACCCGAGGCATCGCATATCCGCACTACGAAGAAAAAACCTCTTTCCTCAGAAAGATAATGATCGAATAATCACGTTGTTGAGGTAAAGTGCTTTGTGTGAGGGAACAAGATAATACATCTGAGAATACAGTCTGGATCTTTTGACTTTATAACTGTTCAGTAGGCAGTTGCTATGAGTTTTGTTACAGTCATTTTAATTAACAGATTGTAATACCTCCGACCATTGAATCTTCGACTTCCACATGCGAGGAATGTCCAGTCGTTGATTCTGAGGTTTACCATCCATATCTCCTCCTAACACTGATCCGTGGTAGGGAGAAGGTAGGCAAAGTCAAATCACCACGAGCCCGCCGCATCCCTCCTAGATCACGACATGTAATTTAGTAGACATAACGGAAATACGGATTTTCCTTGTCTGTGAGATCTTGGAATGCTAGTTTGGCCCGTTCAGTCTCGTCCACAGGGATCTGATCCCGTTTCTTATTCTCGTTACGCAGAACAACGTAAAGGGTCAGAGATGCGAGAATGCAAATGACATAGCTTAAGGTGAACTTGGTTAGTATAGGGCCTGTTTCCCGCTTCAGAGATGGTAGGGACCTGAAATACTCACCAGATGATCAAACCAGTCCACAAAGCAGGGTAATGGTCCTTCTTGGTCTCGCTCCAAATGAGCTGCGGACCAACGATATTGCCCACACAGTAAGCAACAAATATGGTCGCTGCCATGAAACTCTTCTTGGTGTGCCCTGCCACATTGGACATGCCAACGGTGATGATCAGGCTTACAGTGCCGCCGAAGAAACCGGTGATGGAGTAGCCAACCACGGGAGCAGCTGCGTGGTAGGACCACTCACTCTTCCAGATGATTGCACAGCCAGCAATGACCGGGAGGCACGTGAAGACCAGCATGAAGATGCGAATGTTGTTGAACTTGGATCCAAGGTAGCCAGTGAGAAGAATGACTATGAAGCATAGGCCACCCAGGGGAAATTGGAAGAGAATTGAATCGAGTGTTGACCAGCCGAATGTGGAAACAATCAGAGGTCCAAACCCGCTCACCGCACCATTCACTGTGTATGCCGAAGCCATCATCAGTGCTACAAGCCAGATCTTGACGTCGAGAACAGCCTCCTTCAGCTGTGACTTTTTGAAGGTGGTGCATCGAACACCAGTCTGTCCGTACCGAAGCCTCTCCACTGCGGCAAACTTCTCGTCCTTGGTAAGGAACCAGGCGGACACGGGAGAATTGGGAATGACAAAGCATAGTAGACCAAAGAGGAAAGTCACAGCGCCGGCCATGAGGTAGATGTACTGCCAGCTGTGAAGCCCACCCCCTTTGATTTGTGCGAAGCCGTAGTTGAGCCCTCCGCCGATGATGGTGAACAGGCCGGTGGAGGAGAACCACCAGCTCTGGCGGAGAGACTGCTCCGACTGGGTGTAGTAACCTGAGACAATGCACATGAACCCGGTCGGGATGATGCTCTCGACGAAACCGAGGAAGAACCTCTGGACGTAGAGGCCTTGGTGGGAGGTGACGGCGGCAGTGAGCATGCAGATACCAGACCAGAGGATGACAACACCGCCGAGAACGCGACCAATGTTGAAGCGCTGGAGAGCAAATGTCATCGGGTACAGACCTGCCAACATCCCAAAGTAGAAAAGAGAGGTGGCCCAGCTAAGACGACGTGTGTCCACAGTTGGCGGGGTGGTGGAAGAGTCAACAACGGTGAGGCTGAGGTCTGTGGTCATGCCAAAGAGGACGGCAGATCCAAGGATAGCCTTATCGTAGTACACAAGGCCATCTGGAGGGTGGAAGTTAGCAAGTGTACGCCGACAGCACGGGATAGAAGGTACGTACATCCAAGGATCATACTGGGGATGAGGAAGAGGTCGATTTTTCGCACGGCTCGTGCCGCAACTACTGGATCAACAGCGCGCGTCTGTTCTCCAACCATAGCGATCGCTTCATCCTGGCCATCGACGACAGCTGAAGCATGCGGAAGCGCTTCGTGGTCGTCCTGGGCCGTCTTCTCGTTCGCATTGATGGAGGTAGTGGCCGCGGGAGCCGCCCCAATGGGTGCATGGGAAGCCGGGTTGGATATCATCTTTAACCTGCGCAAGTTAGGGCATCTACTCAAAGCTGAAGGGATAGGGGAGGAGCATGATCCTTTCGCTGGTATTATCCAGATCAAGTTCATTGCCGTATAATCTCAGCCACGCTCCTGTCGCCACTCCTCGTCAGGTCAGAAACCAGCGCAATCGTTCGCTGGCCCGAGACACGAACAAGAGAGAGGTGAGCAGGACCGGGCACCGGCTCATGCAAGTCTAAGTACCTGGATGATTAAAATCGATCATGGATTGGATAATAGCAGATGGCCAGTGGCCTCTGGAACATGGACTCCGGAGAGAGGAGGCGCCATACTGCTGTCAGCTGTGGGCTCTGGTGAGACACGATATTTATTAGCATCGCCGTTCACTCAAAGTCGTCGCGAGTAGCAAACCTTTTCAAATCTGAGATTCTGGTAATCGTAATCTGATGGAAATCAATCGCGATGGATTGGCAGCACCAGCGTGATTTTAGGTTGAAGGAGAGAAAAATTCGAGGGCAATCGAGATTCAATTGGGCAAATTCTTGGCTTCGTTCACCAGTGATTAACCCTTACAAGACAACTAACCAATGTAGGTTAATACCCAGCGCGAACTATCTTTGATTTATTGGATGGAAATTTTTTATCGCTCATCAAGCTCATTGCTCCATTGGCTGGGAAAAGGGGCCCACACACCCTGGGCAAAGCCGTCCGTGAACTGCTTGTGCGGGAGAGCTGGTTGAATGCTTTAGGCGAGATGAAGATGAGCTATGTTGGCATAGTGAAGTTGGGATATCGGATGAAACAGGCAAGGCGAATTGGTTTCTGGTAATTGAGACAGAAGATGAGTACGACATATCATCACACGGGTACCAGGAATCCCACCCCCCATACAATTTGATTATTCGAGTAGTTACCCTGAACATTAAGGTGCCATCTGTGCAAGGCTATACCGCCTCACATTATCTTGATGTACATTTATCAAATAGAATAACTAGGTATACAGGTCATGCAGGTGAAGAGCTGTCACAATCAAACGTGTAATTCAATGCAATTTAAATACGAATGTTAGGCGTAGAACAAGTTACTATAATTTCGAACGCATAGATTATTTCATCACGAGAAAAGATCCCTTAGTTTGCTCAATCTCTTCTTCTTCTCTTTGGGCTGGGTGGTATTTGACTGCCTCCATTGATCGTAAGTTTCATCACCGGCACCTTCAACAACAGCGCCAGGGCCGAGAAATGTAGGACTGGGGTAATTGCCAAAATTATTCGTCTCTTCGTAATAAGAAGAAGATGGTGGCCCGTAAGCAGGAGACGGTTTCAGACGTATGGGTTCATTAGTACCCGGCATAGGGCTGTCTGGATAATAAGACGGTGACGGTTTGAGACGTATGGGTTCATTAGTACCCGGCATAGGGCTGTCTGGATAATAAGACGGTGACGGTTTGAGACGTATGGGAGGAGTGTTGTGGTGGGACGTCGCACCTCCGTGAGTCGGAGATGGCTGGTGTCGACTGTTCTTATTGCCAGACGTGCCTTGGGGATTTGTCAACAGTAACATCAGCTCCTGTTGTTGGGATCGAGTCTTCCGCGAAAGAGGCTCACCGCTCCGCGATAAAGAGTCTGTAAGCTTGAAGAATCGTTGCGCTGCTCTGGAAGCTTCTCCATGATAAGCGTATGTGCGGCTTAGGGCGATGGCGAACTCATAAACATTATCAATGATCTGCTCGTGCGTATGGCCAAGAACATTGCCCTTTGCCTTGATATACTCTTGGAATGTCGATTCAGCTTGTGTGGCGTCGCCCTTGTCTAGGTAAATCCAGACCAGGTGGGATAAGGCTTCGTAGAGCAAGGAATGATATCCGTTGCGTCGGCAGGAGCTGATAACGCCTCGTAGTATGGAGATGGCTTCGTCGAATCGGCAAAGCTTTCTGAGGTAATATGCGAGGTCGTTTTTGCTAGAAATTGTGGACGTGTGGTCTGATCCTTGTGTCTTCATCAAAAGAGTGACCATTCTTCTGCACAAGTTCTCCGCTGTGCTGTATTCGCCTAGATTGAGCACTGCCTCTATAAGATAATCTAAAGCAAGAATTGATATTGGATGCTCTTCGCCTATGGTCGACTTTGCACTTTCCCAGTAATGCGTAAAGTGGCTCTTGGCGGAGGTGAAATCATCACTCTTACGGAATGAGTCCATCTGAGCTCCTAGTTCTTCGCCGGTGTATATTTGAAAATCAGCGGCGTCATGGCGCTGTGCAGCGGTTTCGGCTTGCTTTCCCTGCGTAATACCAGCTGAATTTGGTGGATTCTGGGGGATGCCTGCCAAACCCGAGTCTTCTCTGTGGGAGATGGGGGCCGACTTTTGAGTCCAAGGATAAAGGTCTTCATCAAATGCTGCAACGCCACTTGCCTCGAGCCTGGTTTGCGAGTTCGGGTTCGGGACCAACGTAGCTTCTGATTCGTCCTCATGGGCGGGGCTGATCAGAGGGTTTTGACTGGGAGAATTTAGCGAGGGTGTGAAAATTGGTTGCGCAGATTGTATTTGGGGTGTGTCTGTGCCAGCTATAGGTCCTTTTCCTTCAAATGTTTGACTCATTGGGAAGGCGGAGGTCCAAGATAATGAAGCTGCAGTGTCTTCTAGCAGATCACCTTGGTTCGATGTCCTGCTGTTCCCAGAAGACGTGTTCAAGGTCGGTAATCTTGGACCGTCCTCTTCGGCATTGGTAGCTGGAGTATGTTTATTGCCGGCTGACACTTTGGAGGAGTATGTAGTAGGATGGTTTTGTGAGTGAGATACCGCCTGTTGTTGTAATGGGTTGGTCTGCTGATAATCGTCGAGGTGCATTTGCGAGAAGTTTTCTGTCCAGGAGGCCGAGGCATCTGTGTTCTCTGTCTGGGACATCTGCACAATGGTATTTTCCAATGTGGAATGGTCGATGCCATCTAATGGCTTGGTTGAAGATAAGCGACGGGATGTTCTGCGAGATGATGCATCTGAACCGCGGAAATCCGTTTCCACCCACGAATGATCTAACGCCGTTTGCGATGTAAGACGTTGTGCTGGGTCGCAGGTGAGCAGAGACTGTAGGAAGTCAATCACCGCAGGGCTCAGTTGTATCTCCTCAAGAACAGCTCTTGGGAATTTCACGTGGCCAAAATAATACCCGTACAAGTCTGCTGGCTTTTCAAATGTACCGCCACCCGTCAGCATCCTAAACAAGGTTTCTCCGTAACACCACATGTCAACTGCATAAAGGTCGACAGCCCTAGAGTTTTCACCACTGAATCCGAGCAGCTCTGGTGGCATGAACGAACCGGTACCTCGCACACTGGTTGTTGGATTCATTGTCGTGCCTTGATCTCGTCTGCTGATGCCGAAGTCTGCTACTTTCACCACCCACGGATGGGTGGGCGGATGGCTTTTAATCAGAATATTCTACCGTAGAAACGGATTAGCTTGGAACATATAGAAGAAAAAAGAGTTAAGCCGGCTTCATACCGCTGGCTTGAGGTCGCGATGTGCAAACTTCTCCTCGTGCATCCTCGTCAAGGCATCGAGCACCTGGGAAGCAATGTCGTGAGCCTGGTTCTCAGGCAATCGTCTATTTTGGCACTTCTTGTACAGGTATCTCTGCAGATCCCCTAATTCACAGTACTCCATGGCGATGTGGAGGACACTTTGGGACGCAAACCATCCATATGATTTGACAAAGAGCTCCCCATACTTTAGAACTGAGCATCAGCGTCTGCAGATTAAAATTGGCCAACGAGAAGGCAACACTTACGCGTGCTTGCGAGAACTTGACGATGGCTTCAAGCTCCCTCACATAAAACTCGCGGTTCTCATTCAGCTCATCCTCTGGGATCCGGATAGACTTGACCGCCCGGAGCTCCTTCGTCTGCCCAGTCCGCTTAGACTGCTTGGCCTGCAGCTCGACCGATCCGAACCCCCCCTGGCCCAATGTGCCCATGTGCGCCCAGACTTCTTGGCTCTGTTTGGCGCGCCGACTTGCGCCTTGAGTGTGGATAGTGAACTGTTGCTGGCCCTCCCAGCGGAACGTTGCAGGGAGCTGAGAGTCCCGCACGATCTCCGGCAGCCCAGCCAGTTGGCTGAAGCCTGCCATCGCCGGTCGTGGTAGATTTTCCCTTCGCCGTTGCCGCTAATCGCAACTCATGAGGCCTTCGACAACTCCACGTGCTCACGACCCTGGACTTTGATCCGTTGTACCTGAGTGAGGAGTGCGTGTTGTGTCCAGATTGTCATGTGGCGCGGGCGGGACGAGCTGAAAACGCCTGCCCAATCAGCTGACCAATGACTGACCTTTGTTGCTCCAGACTGCACAAAGATGCGTCTGGCTAGGCTAGGCATATTTAATACTTGAAGCTAGTGACTCCCCTGACTCAGCATCGTCTGATTTTGTTGGGTTTAGTTTGATCTCTTTGTTTGGCTGGAATAAATACCTACCACCCTTGTAATAAACACTGGAATGAAGATTCAACTCGTCCAGATTGACTCCGATGCTTGAAATTGATTATTAAACATACGATTCAATCTAGGTACCCTTGACTTAGAGCGAAATAAGTGTTTGTGAAACCTTTGCTCCTGGGGTAAGCTGTGTCCCTCTGAAAGCAGCTTCTTCAAGAGAATTAGGCCTTGGGTTGCCACTTTGAGTTGTAGTTGTTAGCTATAGCTCTTGGTAACAGTTTGGGCTACAATGTGGTCCTTCAAAAACCCGCTTAATCATATATTTCATCGCTATATCTATATCTTCCGTCGAATTCATAGTCACTAGCTACGTATGCAACGGCAAATAGGTTGGCTGTAATGGCATTTTTGGTTGTTGTTATTAATGACTGCACTTGCCATCTAAACACAGTTGGCTCGTTTAGGTCAAATGGATTGGATGATGGAATTGTGGTAGATGTGATAACTAGTCCGCCAGTAGTTTCAAGACTACGTATGCCTACGAATGAATGAGTTTGGCTATGGTCTATGGATATGGGCATAATTTACGTTGATAGGAGATGATGGCCCTTATATTGGGGCCGGCATCGAGTCTCCGTTGTCCAAATTCATAGTTACCCTCACTCTATGCTGGCTTGGAAAATGAGGTCAGCCATGGCGATAGGCGTTGTTTCGACAGCTACTAGGCGACATGAGAAGAAACTCTTCATTTACTAACCTCGCTTCCAGCACCGACCTAGCAAGGCAATATTGTGAATGCATAGGCGGCTAGCGAGCGGCGTTCTCTTCGCCGGTAGTGACTGGGAGGCACTCTTGCGGTCCACCAACAACTAAGATGCTTATATTTAATATAATATATTTATTTTCTATTAAGCTATTAAGTTATTATAAAGTACTAAATATTTTTATAATTTATATATATTTTAATACTATATAAAATTATATTTAGTTTTCTAATTAATATATAGTAACTTTATAATAAGCTATTATATTTTTCTTTAATATTCTATTATAATAATTAACTAATCTGCTATATTCTAGATACTATCTTATTAATCTTATTTAATTTAACTTTTTACTCTGATAAAATTTTTAATAATTTAATTTAATTTAATTTAATTCTTTTCTACTTATCTAAATATAAATAACTTTTACTAATATTAAACTTTAAAATATAATAGTTAGATAACTTATACTAGATAGAGGTCTAGGGTAGATTAGGATTAAACTAATTAGAGTATTATTCTAAGTAGTATAATTAGGTTATTTTAGTACTATATAAGTTACTACAAATATATAAGTATTAAGAAGCTAGTTTTAATAAAGATAGTAGTAATTATATTAATAACTATCTAAGAAAATATTTCTAGCTAAGAAATAAATATATATATATACTAAAGTAATATATTTAATATAGAATATATTAGTAATAAGTAGTTATTAATATAGATTAATATATAGAATATTAATTATATTATTTAATATATATAATCTATTATGCAGCCGACCGTCTAATCTCTCTATTCATAACTCTATCATATCACTATAGCTATAGATAGCCTTTGACAGGGTAAAATTCTCAGCGGGATGATTTAGGTTTGGATATAATGATGTGATGTCGCTCGGTGGGAAGGACTTCCTAATTATCATGTCGAGTTCCTTATATAACTTGTCCCACCTTGAATAATCAGTTGAAAAACATGCTATACACTTGATAGTCGTCTTACTTTAGCCAGTACCCAGGCCAAGCTTTGGCGTTTGGTAACAATGTCGATGCGCAAGGCTGTATGGTGACGAGTCTTTGAATAACGGTCCGTCACCCCAGGTTCCGTCCGTGGAAGTTTTGCTTCGTCAATATGCAGTGTCCGGGTCGCATTAATCGTCATGGGAGCAACCCCTTTTCTCGCTTTGGGGGAAATTTCGTGCCCCCGAACGGGCTTTGAACCTAATGACTGCTGTCGTGCGAATTCCGTATTGTTTATGTTCGAAGCGGTGTATGACTTCCGAAGAAAGGGGGGATGACTGAAAATATCGACCTCGTCATCTGGGAATAGCGATACCAATTTGTGGTCGTGCTTAATGATAGGAGCTAGCAGGGTCGGACCTGCGGACGTTATTCCAGTGCCTATAGATCTGAGACTTGCGAAAGGAGCTATACATGCTACTCTTTCATTATATAACAGAGATGTTGCGACTGCTCATCTCAGAGGTCTCGATGAGTTGTTTTGTGCCAGTATTTCTCCTGGAAGTACTGCCTCTGGTCAGCATGCTGTTCCAATAATGACCAATGTAGCGGATCAAGGGCTGCAGAGGGCTGTTATGTGAATGTGGAGGGGTATTGCAGAGTACTGTTATATATATATGAAGCTTACGTAAAGTTTGAATGGCCATGATTATATAAATTCTCTATGATTAGGATAGGTCAAGGTTAAGGATGCAGCTCGATAGCGTACTCCGTGTACAGTACTTATAATTATCGTCCCAAGCTATTTCCATCTCCTGCTTGTGCTTTGGCTGTTTCAGGAAGTGTGATGACACGCTGCGTGCTGGTATGCTAATTATCTTATCCGTCTTGCCCGTACATTGCCTGAAGTATGTTTTGCTAAGATTTGTTAGTTGCTTTGGTATATATTCCGTTTTCGTTTATCTGCGATTCTAGGTATGTAGATAAATTGTGATTTTCATTTTGACTCCATGAGAAAGCCAATGAGCATCACTCCTCTAGTCCCAAATCTTGGATTATTTCTCTGGTCCCAAAACTGGGATTAGTCCTCCTGTCCCAAAACTTGGACCTAAAAGAGATATGCCAAAATAGGAAAATACAATTTCTAATTAAAGGCGACCCAATTACCATGCGTAATATATTTCTTATCAGAGAGGTTCCAAGTCAAGAATAAATATTAAAACCGGGGATGTGGACAGCGATGCTTGGGTAGGCCTTAATGATTTAGGAGATATAACCTTATCTAGGTCGCTAAAATAGTCAGAATAGTCACGTTTCTGCTAGGTTATATCTATAAAGCAATTCCAAGTGCTTTCTCAAAATACTATAGCTCACTAGATCAGATGATAACTCCGATGGTAAGTATGACAATAACTCGGACAGTAACTCGGGCGGTAACTCCTGAGAAGGATTAATACCCATGGTGATATACGCAGAAGGTGGTCTGGTCTGATCACACTAGGTGGACTGACCACATAAGATTTGGTCTGATCGCATGTCTTGAAGGCCTGAGCCGATGGCTAACATGTCGGTGCGACCTACTTCGGCGCGACTTTGGCTTTAACAGTCGGGGGTTAGAATGAGTATCACTGTTCCAAATCTATATAATGCTTAGTACCCTTAGTTGCTGGCGGGAGGGCTGGACAAACTGAAGCGCCATAAACTGGACTTTCACACCAGGAATGATTGGCTGAGATTTCTTTGCTAAAAAGATTACTATTAAAGCTGCTTTATAGCTATATTATTATATACTTATCTAGTCTGGCGGCCTTTTGTGCTATAATAGTATACCTGCGCCCTAATATTATTATTACTAGGCATAGTAAACTAGGTGGCTACCTGGGTCTGAAGGCTATTACATGCAGCTATTACTTCATTATAGGGCTAATGTTAATGCAAATGGCTACGAGATCCAGAGCACATTATTTTCACATCTACGGAGTAGTATCCGTACTGCTTCGTCGGGAGTTAAGGGACTGGAAGTTCAAGCAACTCCTGCTGGACAAGGTTACTGACATTAACTACCAGGGATAATAGATTAGGACATGCGAGCCTCTATTATGCTGCCCGAGACGGAGATCTCGAAATGACAAAAGTTCCTACTGAAAACGGAAGCCAGAGCTAACTGCTTCACAAAAATGAGCCTGACTCACCTACATAGGGCAGTAGCTCAGGCCCTCCAAGCGTGTCCGCCATGCGTGTCCGCCATGTGCGTTCACTCGCGACACCCCATAATCTCGTCATACCTTTTTTTTCTTTTTTTTCTTTTTTTGGTTTGAGTCAGGGCGCCTGCCAAAGACCTGGAGTCTGCGCTGCCGCCATCCGCTAGGCTTGCCGTCCAACCGCCGCCATGTACGTGAGATAATTCTGGTAAGATTGTGACGGATATCGCGGCGATTGGACATCAGCAATCTTCTCAATGACATTACCTCCAATGTCAGAGTCAGCTCTCGTGTAGTGGTAGACTTGATTCCACACGAGAGCGGCAATCCCATTACCAATACCCGGATCGGGTATCCACCTGTCTACTGGTTCGAACAAGATAGCGTACGCAGTCTTGTTAAGATTCTTCCACCAGGTTACCAGAGTGGAGAAGAGCTGACCCCCCGGAAGGTAGGTGAGGATGTTGTCGTACACGTCGCCAATGCCGTTGCTCTTCGTCGTGATGAGGGCTTGGATGTTGATTATTTCTGTCGCGATGTTGGACGTGTTGCCTGCAGTGTTCTGGCGGACAATAGGTCCCCCACCCTCTGCATTTATGCCTTGAAGCATCCACAGCAGGACCAGATCTGCGAGCTTCTCGTTGGGATAGACAGTGTTACTGAACATGTTGAGTATAGGGAACAAGGTTTTTTCCAGCCTCGTGCCTCCTTCCCGCAGGAACTGGAATTCCTGCCTTGCGATGTCGTAATGGCAGCCCGGAAACCACATTTGGCGGATCTTGAAGTTAACAGGAGCTACAACGCCCGCCTGCCTTGGCTTCCTCGACGCTAGGCATGGCTGAAATGCCCAAAAACGGTCGTGCATGGCCACGGCATGGTAGACCTTCTCCACGGCGGTCGATACTATGTTGTCATGTGACTCGGGCCACTCGAATCCAGATCCAGTGTGATAGTTCAGCTCGGCACGCCGCGACTTCCAACAGTGTCGAATATGCCCATGAACTTAATTGGCGACCGCACCGCATAACTGCCATTCGCTCTGAACTGGATCATCTCGGGTGACGAAGGGAGATGCGGGCTTCGGTAGATGTCGTAGACCTGGTCGATCAACACCTCGTTCGCTTGGTTTTGGATGATTCCGCACTTGTTGATCATACCACCGACCGATCTAACGATATAGGCACCCCTACTAATCCCAAACAGCCATACCTCTGTATACACGTACGCAGTCTAAGCGAAGTTCTGTACAATAAAATCGTAAACATCAGTACACTCCCTTTTCACCTGCATCATAAAAGCGCCATTCCAGAGATAATTCATAAAATCACTACCCAAGCCGACCCCGTCGAAATACCTGGCACAAACATCGCCAGTCGGCAAGGTATAGACAGCGGGATTCGCGGTCAAATTGATCCCAATGATCCGCGAAAGGATATTGATATTGCTTGTCGTGTTCGTTTCTCGACCGCACCAGGTACCGTCGCACAGGTCGATAACTCTTCTTGTCGTTGCCATTTCGTTCCAACCCTCCCAGAAATAAGAAGATAGTAGTAAAAAAAATTATTAGGCTAAGCATTTTAAGGCTGGACTTCTAAGAAATACGAAAGTATACTATTTACTATAAGCTTTTTTTCTAAAGGGACTTTCCAGTAGTAAATTATAGTAAAAACTTAAGTATTATAGGTTTTTATATCTCTGCTAATATATATATACAAATTAAAGCTGCAGTGGATATAGGCGGCAGTAACCTATTGTAACTTTAGCCACGTTGACGACATTACAGAAGAAAGCATTTCCATAGGGGTCTGGCTTGTTTGCGGGATATACGGAAAGGCTACATACCGCATATATCAATGGTTCAGGTAGCTGCCCTCTCTAGCAACACACCTCTCCCCCCTCCCCCCCACCCTCTTTCCCCGCGGCGAAAAAGTTGCCTTGGCGAAGATTGATAGGGCTCGTCTAAAGTCGAGAACGGAAACTTAGGGTAATAGAATATATAAATATAATTAATACTTGGAATCTAGACGCCTTCATTCCTATCAAACGATCGAGAACAATCCAGTAATAGCAAGCATGTGACGCCTTGCGCGGAAACGTGGTGATTGCTTAATAAAATATTTGGATATAGATTACAGTGTAATTGCTGTTTTGTGAAGTACGATATTAATCAAAGGGTCTTCGTGCCCGGTAGATGTGCTATACATTGAAAGTATGGATGTTTCTATTAGCAGCCTCAAACCTGGCGTTAGTAGTAGTCATTAAATCCTGTCCAGCCTACAGCTAAAAATACGGTTGAGCGGCGCAGCACTAAGAGGCCTAAGGATTGAGTGACAGATCTAATTAATGGATAAGCCAGTGGATGGCAGAGTTTATTTCGATGCTTAAATAGGTCATGCCGTTGCCGCTTGCGGCTACTTTTCTGAGGCAAAGGAATGCTAAGGTAACTTAAGTATGACGTGGATAATAGCTGCTTCAGGCATCTTATGGTCTAGAACTACACTCGCCATGGTCTGGATCATGTATTTTAGATAAAAAGCTTAGGGGTTTCAGACTAAGGTAACTTGAGTATAATGTTTAGAGTAGACTAGAAAGTCACGTCAGGTTATTGATTACTTAACGTTGCTTTTGTCCACTAGCTCCTGATGTATCATGTTGGACTATAAATATAGGTAAGGATTATTCTCAATATCTAGCAATCACTACAGCAAGATCATCCGATACTTTTAAAACCCGGTTACACTACCATTAATAGCACACAATGTCACTAACAGTTGACGAAGTTCGCGCTGGTATGTATGAAAATGTTGTGACTGACCTTAGCTAACTCAACCAGGCTTCGTTGTCTCTGTGGCACAGGAAGAGAAGAGGCACGGCGAGCCAACCATCTTCAGTGCCACGCAAATTCCAACTGTCAATTCACTACCTATAGTTCCTCCTGCCAGAACTCAAAGCACTCAGAGTATTGATTTCTCTGTGGGGCCGATCAAGGTAAGTTTGCAGACTCCGTAATTAGTATCATACACTGACTTTCCAGATCATTGGCTACATCGATACGGACAGTTTTGAGGTAGGTGTTAGGGTTGACGTGTTCGGGGCACATATCTTCAACCTTTTCGGCAATTTGAAAGATGGCATTGTGGGAAGGATTGATCTCTTCCTCGCCAAAGGAGAGATACGTCTCTATTTAACGAATGGAAACGGTACAGTCAATTCTAGATATCCTTCCTGTCCTTGTATCCATTCAATTTGCTGATATACAGCATAGAAGTGTGGCTTCACTATAATGTTAAGGTGGCATTTGATGGCCATTTCAAGGATGACGTCAGACTCTTGACTATTTGAGTCGGAAGAGCGAGGCAGGGTGGGAGAGAACACGAATAATTAAGCTGTTTTTCTTTTTTTGTCTTCGTGCCTTTAAACGGAATTCACTCTCGGCATTGGTTTTCCCCCTGGGGGTTTCCCAATGTTGTCACGCAAATGCGGAGAGGACTAGACTAATGGTTATTTCTATTCATTCAGAATAAATTCCTAGGCTTTTGTCATTACGCCTGCGCACCTAATCCACTCGTCGGTCATGAATCCACTCCGCCTCCGCGAACCTGGTAGTGGCAATGATCGGCTCTAGTAGACACGGTACATCACTTGTTAGGAGATGCGACGGCTCACAGTCAAATGAGTAAAGCTATATTTGTTCCATGCAAGTCCTTACTCATGCCACGGTCACCGATACTCGCCGTCAGCGGTCTTCGTTATGCCGCTGACGTGTTGTGACCACCTCCGTAGTCGCCTTTGGCTCGATGAGCGCCCCACGGACTGCGGGCGGCGTTGCAACCCTACTCCTGGATAGACTGGCCAACCGTCTTGGCATCGGCGTCCGGTACGTGCCAGGTCTCAACTTAGTTGAGCGGACTGACATCTTACTCTGGCTGCGAGCCCTATGGCCCAACGACATTGCTGGCAGACCAAGGAAATCACAGGTCGCAACTCATTATCCGTCAGAGACACCCAGACATTGATGCCCTCGACTAGTTTCTCCCCCGATATCGTACTTAACCCGGACGTACGATATGAGTGATGGGTGCTGGATAATCAAGAGCCAGATAAGACCGCGCAGCACGGCTGTCGCATTGCTCATTTGGTCCACAGTGGCTTGGCAGAAAAAGTAGGATAGTCGATTCGCGGACTCTTTCTCCAGTTCGTCGATGATTCCGCACAGAAGCATCGTCTTGCCCTTGCCGGGGTCGCCCTTAATCCAGAGCAGCCAGCTCTATCTATCATCACGCCATTGCCGCTCTTCGGCCTCGACGTATCGTCCCTGTGCATGGTACGTTGCCGCGAGGTCCTCCATGCTCCTGATCGTATGGGGGTGCTTCTCACAGCATTTAGGGAAGAGAGAGATTGACCGTGGCGTGACTGACTTAACGTTGGACTTGACGTAATGTAACTTAATTTCCCAGACGAGCCTTGGCAAAATCTATCCACAGGGGCAAGCGACAAGGTTGTCTGAGGACTGTTACTACGGTTCGGAGACGATAGGGTGTCAATGAATTTTCCACGATGCAGAGCCAGCGATGACCCTGATCGTCGTGGATGGGTCGCCGGCTAACAACGGGTCTTGCTGGGGGATATCCTAGCGTCCTTATCCTTATCCTAACGGCGGAGCTGAGTGCTGCTTTAATAATTGGACACCACCAGTGTGGACATATTGCACCCGTATCTTGTTGATATATGTTCTATCAGGGCGTTGGTTCTAATCGATCGTGGTTCATGTAACTTTTCAAGGCCCTACGTCGGTGAAGGATTTATCCGCACGGGAGTCGATCGTACCGGCGCCCTTTGCGGTTGTGAAATGTGAAATTCTGCGTGTGGGTGTTCGTCAATCGTTTGTCGCGGCTAGGCTGTGATCGGCTGGCATATAACTTATATAGATTTAAGTAAATAAATCATAATTTATAGGTCTTATATTAGTACCAAAGCTCTAAACATTAAAGGCTTGCTCGAGTTATAAGATAACTCTTGTAAGATTTAAGTAAGGTGAACTAGAGCCTGTACCTGACCCTTGAGCCACTCCTCCTTTTCAGGTAAAAACCATCCAATACCACTATATGATCCATCCATATTTCTCTTTAACATAAGCCCCTGATCCCGCATAATTAGCAAATACCAAACATCAGACAACCCAAGTCTCTCCTCCTTGACATCAAAGAATCCCATTGCAACAACTCGTTCCAACATTATTCCCTCCTCTGCCTCAGGCCGTGGCTCTTCTTTATCCAATAATAACACCCCATTCTCCTTTGCAGCCCATCTCGCAACTTTCGTCCACGCCGGTCTCAATACAAGATATTCCGCGGCCGGTGTATAAAGCACCTCAGCATGGGCTAGGTGTCCCCAAAGCTGCAACTTACAGCTAGGCATGTGCAGCGTCCCTACGCCGCAGCTATTATCCAGCGTCCACCTTTCGGGATTCGCATGTCCAGGACGAACTTTGATATTTGATGGATCTTTGTACTTCGCCACCGAGGGAGGTGAAAAACTCATCTGTGCCACGGGACCCTCGACCGCCGCCCAGGACCACGACGGCGCTCGTAGCACTGTTCCAGTCTCCTTCGTGAGCTTCGTCGCCTTTGGCCGGGTCATAAGGGGCATGTTCTTCCAAGCCTGGAAGTGATAACAGGGCCTCCATAGTAGGCCACGCACAATGTCACATTCCCATATTCCTGCTAAATACCGGGACTTGAGGACGAGCGAGGCTTGCTGGGCGATGGCGGCGATAGCAGCGAATATATCGTGGGGGTTGGACAGGTGGCAAAAAACGAATCGGTACAAGAGATGGTACCAGTCTCGAAGTATTTGGTCTTTCCGTGTCTGAAGTTCTTGTGGTAACTGAAAGAGAGGAGGAGGAGGTGGAGGTTGTAGGAATGTAGGTCGGATTTTGTTGGTTTCAAGCAAGCCGTTTTCCAACGCGAATTCAGTGACACACTCGAATATGAGTTGCTCCTCCCCAAAAATGACTGATCGCCGAGAACTCAGCCTTTCCTGGAAGCACCACCCTCGCGTGGAGACGGGCCCAATATCGCTCACTCTGGGTATATCAATCATCAAACTGCCCGAGTGCTCTGACTCATCGATAGGCAATTTACAAGGAGGCGGACGTCCATTGGAGGCTAAGTTGTTGGTGATGAAGCCCCTGCGAGAATCCGCCGATCGTCCAGCTATAATTACTAACGTAGCGTTTCCGTAAACCTGTGCCATAGTTTTAGACTCGCGCTCCCAGTCCTCTGCGTCGCCCTGAATGATGCACAGCGCATCGACCCAGACGTATCGAATCCCGAGAGTGCGAGCTAGGGAGATGACCTCTTGGTGGGTTTTGGAAAGAGCTGATTCTGCGATCCCACCTCTCATGGCCCCATAAGTCGCAGTAGTAAGTGTGAGAATATCGTTCCCAACCTCTCCCCAGCAGTAGGAGAGAGCTATGTAGTCGTCGCATACCCTTTGGGTGTGGACCAAAGAGATGGGTTTTCTGTTAACCGGGTCGCCAACATCTAGGACCCTAGTAGGCATTTCCCTGCTCCTGCCAATTTCACATTTTTCATGTTTCATGTGACAGTGGTTCAACCAGTCCTGAATCATTGGAATATACATGTCTGGATCTTGATCCGCAGTGCATCGTCGCCCGCGGAGGCGATATTTGGATGGGCACCCAGGTAGCCTTGGCAGGAATGTTAGCACACTATGACCAGCAGTTAACTACCGGGGAAAAGAAGATGGTCCAAACCCATACTGATAGACCTCAAGTCTCGACGTAACGCTGGGCGAACCGTTCATGTCTGAATCCGTTGCGCTGGTCCATGTTGCCTTTCCACAGCTAACAAGGATATAGACGCCCGCCGAGCCCGCTTCGAAGAAGTGACCGCCACGTAGCCACATCGTCGGAGTCCATTCTTGACCCTCAGGCCAAGCTGATTTGCCGCTGAGAAGCTTGTCCAGCTGTGTGCGACTGGCGGTCTGGATGGTTGTCCAACAGAGCACGCAAAACTCGCATCCCCGCTCCGCACTGGACTTCAACGCGCAGATATCAGAGTGGAAAAGGACGTCGTTATCGACGATTTCGTCGATGGTGAGGGTTCTGCAGCGATTGCAGAGAGGCATATTTCGAGTCTTGTGTCGGTTATAATGAAGGTCGGAGGCAACGAAAAGACATTGCGAGAGTGTAACAGAAGGTCGAGGACTTGGGTGCCTAAACACTCATGCACCCTCCATCCATTCACGCACATCGCTGAGTCGAACCCAGATCAACTGTCCACCCCCCTCAACTGTCCATCTTTAATAAATAAAAGATATTATTATAATAGCTTATTAGGAGAAATATCTAATAAACAAAAGCTTAAGAATCCAATCTTAAAAGTGTTATTAATTTTTATTAAGATTTAATAGAGTTAGAAAAATTTAAAATTCTTTTAGATTTAAATCTTTAGTAGTTTAATATTAAAAATAAGTATATCTATTTCTATTAAGTATTATATATAATATTTCTACTTCTTTTTAAAAAATTAGTTAAATAATATCTTAGATATATTATAATAATTATAGCTTTTTATAATTTAATCTAAAAAGTTTTTTCTCTAAAGATAATATTAATTATATAATAATTTTTTAAATTTTTTTAAGGTTTTTACTATATATAAGAGATATCCTAAGATTAGACTATATATAACTAGATCTATATAATTTATTTTTAACTAAGTTTCAGTCTATATCTAACCTTTAACTCTATTTTTTTTTTTTTCACTTTTTTATTATTATTTCTATTAAGATTTCTATATATAGTTTATACTTATCTAAAGAAGATAGTATAAATATAGATCTAGATCTCTAAGCTCTATAATAAAGATAATAAGGGAGTAGCTTTATTAATAGATAATAACTAGTAGATAGATATAAAGAGAAGAAAGATTTCTAATAAGGAAAATCTTATCTACTATATAATATTACTTATCTTATTTTCTATATATTTATATATTCCTAATACTAGCTAGTAGTTTTAAATAGTAGGTTATATAATATTATTATAGTTAGAAGTATAGATATTTCCCTTTTATACTACTAGCTAGCTAGTTAAAATAATATATTAAGTAAGATCTCTTTTATAAATACTTTATCTTCTAATAATTAGAAAGTAATTTTAAAGTATCTAGATAAATTACTTATAGGCTAAATATATATTATAAATACTAAGTAGCTATAGAATATCTATCTAATAGTTTTATAGAATTATACTTAAACTATTAGTATAATTAGACTATAAGAATAGTTAAATACTTATTTATCCCTAGTACTAAGCTTTTTATAGGGAGTAGAGAGAATTAGCTACTACTAAGGTAATTATATTATATTTTTAACTAATAGTAGAGCTATTATATTTATACTAGTAGGTTTCTATATAAAGTATATATTAGTATAAAAGTATAATCTGGATTTTTAATAAAACTCTACTTATAAAACTATCTAAAGATATTATAATAGTAATAGATAATAGTAGTATTAGTATAGATTAATTACTAGACTATTTATAGTAGTTTTATATATATATTAAGTTTTTCTCTTATTTCTATTAATATCTAAGAGTATTTCTTATTTTTCTCTTTATAATATTCTAAATTTTCTATTCTATAATATCTATCTTAATTAGTAATTATATATTAAAGAAAGAAGTATTTATAATATATAACTAGATAGATACTTTACTTTAGTAGGCTAAGATAATTTTAATAATAGAACTATATTAAAATAAAGATCTTTTTCTATTAAAAAGAATAGATAATCTTAGATAATAATTTAAAAAGTAAGCTATTTACTTTATATAATTAGTATATAATTACCTAGATCTATATACTATCTATCTAATATAAACCTTCCTATTAATCTATCTTAGTTTAATAGTAGAAATAGAAGATAGAGTATTAAGTAAGGTTAATATATATTTAGATAATATTATTATTAGGATAAAGATAATATAGTATAATCTAGAGAAGATTATTAGAGATAAATAGATTTAATATACTATAATTCTAAAGATTCTATATTATCTACTTAATATAGCTATATTATCCCTATAAGCTAGATATAAGTATAATAATAGCTAAATTCTACTTATATTAGAAAGATAGTTTAATAGATACTCTAAGTACTACTACTTAATTACTATAAATTATCTCTTTTTCTTAATATATAATTATATATCTATAGTATCTAGCTATAATAAATATAACTATTTAAAGCTAGTATCTTAATATAAGAGAAGTATAAATAATCTGATAATATATTATAGTATAATTACCTTAAGTAATTAAATTATAAGAAATAGTATCTAGAGAGATAATATTACTTAGTAACTGAATACTATCTATTTTAAGATAGAGACTACTAGTCTAATAGATATTCTCCTCTACTTATCTATCTAAGGGATTTATAATTTAATTCTTATAAGAATAAGAAATAATAGAGATATACTATAGCTACTATAGCTATATATATAAGAAAGTTATTAGAGGTACTCTCTATTACTAAAGTATAAATAAAGATTACTCTAATACTAAATCCTATAAGTTAAATTTAGTACTTTCAGAGTATACTCTAGTTATTATAGATTATATCTAGTATACTATAGATATTAAGTATATTTTAGAAATAGATAATAGGGATATATTATATATATATTATCTTATTCCTAATATACTATATTATTATATAACTTTAAAATACTAATATTAATATCTCTTAGTATAGGCTTTCTTCTAAGTAGCTCTTAGCCTATAAGATATATCTATATTAGATAAGTTTATTAATAGACTAACTAATAGAGCTATATTTAAATAGTATATTTTACTATAGTAATCCTTTATCTAATAATAGAAGATATATATTTTATATAGGCTTAATAGTATTAGTAAGATATAGCTAGCTATTAACTTTATCTATTATTATAAGACTGCTTTTAGTATAATCTTCTAATTAAATAAATAGTCTGAGGATTAATTAAAATAAAGCTTTACTAGATATTTTATTAGAATTTCAGAATTTCAAACTACTAGTTATAATCCTAATATAAACTCTAATAGTAAGAAGAGTTTTAATATTATAATAATATAAATAATTTATTATATAGTATAACTAAGTATATATAAATAGATATTAGATTAATATTAAATCTATATTATTTCTAATAAAAATTTCCTATAATAGTAAATATATACTATACTTATAGAGATAAATTAACTTATAATCTTAAAAGTAATTAACTTTTTTATTTCTAAATATATATAATTCTAGATTAAATTAAAATAAACTCTAATATATTAATACTAAACCTAATCTAATCTAACTAATATCCTAATCTAAATATAACTAAAAATAATATAAAGTTTAAATAATTAATTTTTAAGAGCTACTTCTGTTTTTATTAACTTAATATAGTATATAATATATTAAAACTATAAGTTATATATTAGATTATAGTAAACCTATATAAGAGAATAGCTATTTTTAAGATATAGTATTTACTTAAGCTAATCTTAATCCTCTATAAGTATCTATAATAGCTACTAGTAGTAAGCTATATAGTAAAGTAATAATCTGAATAGATATAGCTACTAGACTTATACTATTAAAAGTAGTTTTATTACTATAAGTAAGCTCTTAACTAATTAAAGGGATATATAATAAATATAGTTAGTAAATAGCTATATTAGATTACCTTAGATAATAGTTATTATTACTTTAAGGATCTTATTAGCAGTATTAAATAGATCTTAAGAGATTAGAATATTTATATTAGATATTATAGCTGTTTAAGGTATCTAATAATTAATTAATTAAGTAATTAATTAAGATAAGGAAAGATAGTTACTATTATTAGATAATAAGCTTCCCCCTTTAGGGGCTATAGCTATAGCTAGGCTATTTATATATCTAGCTATATAAATAGCTCCTATTATTAGAGTTTTTAAGATATTAATACCTATATCCAGACTAAAAGTATTTAATTTTAACTTTATCTTATAGTATTAAAGGTTTAAATATAGACTACTAATTATATTCTTAAAAAATATATATTAAATTATATATTATCTGATCTTAGGATATACTCTTATTTATAATAAAACTAATAAAAAAAAATATAAATAATTAAGTAGTTTATTAAACTAAGTAATATTTAATAGCTACTAATTTTTAATAATATTAATTAAAATTAGTAGTAAGATAGTATAATAGAGATATATAATATCTAGTAATATTTCTCTAGATATTATAGTTTAGTTCTAATAATAATATAATTATTATATTTATAATAGCTAGGAAGATTAAAGTATTTAATTAATATTAATCTAGACTAGAGTAGGGCTATTCTATAGATATAGTATAGAAAAGAACTATATAAGTTATAACTTCTAATTATACTTTAGTTATTATTATAATACTAACTTTAATTTTAAATTAATATCCAGATTATAATATCTTTTTTAAATTATTATAAAATCTATTACTAGTTTTAGTATAAGCTATATTATACTTATATAAGATAGATATAGATATTATAATCTATATTTAGATTTATAACTAATAATAGTAAAAGCTTATAGGATCTAATAATTCTCTAATAAACTATTACTAAGAAAGTATTATTACTATATAGATAGTATCTCTTAATATAATTAAATATTAAAGTATAGATACTATAAATATACTATAGCTATAGATATATCTTAATAATAAATAGTTCTAATATAGTTTATTTAAAATAATTAAATCTATAGACTCTAAAGAGTAATAACTATCTTAGCTATTTTATATAGTAAATAATATAATCTATTTTATAGATATAATAAAACTCTTACTCTATTATTTAATAATCTAGGCCTAAGTAGAACCCAGGGGAAATTATATTATATATCTAGTAATATATTAATAGATACTATATCTAGATAGGAATAAGAAGAAAGAGGATTTTATATATCTAGTACTTATATTAATTAGTTATTTATTATTAGGCTAAGAGATAAAAGAGTATTAGATTCTATAGTAGTAGATTTTTCTCTATATAGAGTAATATTTAAAATAGATATAAGAGAGCTTCTTATAATTAAATAAAATAGTAACTAGTAATCAGGCTATAATAAGCTTAGTTTATTACTTTATAATTCTCTATAGGAACTAAGGTAGGTTTAGTAAAAGTAAGATAATATATAATTAAGTATTAGAAGATAAAGAGAAAGTACTTAGATATAACTATAGATTAACTCTTAGAACTATTAATAATCTAGAGCTTATCTATAGAGGCTAAAGTAAGTTTAGTAAAGCTAAGATAATATATAATTAAGTATTAGAAGGTAAAGAGAAGGTATTTAGATATAACTATATATTAACTCTTAAAACTACTAATAATCTAGATATTCTCTATAAGAACTAAGGTATATTTAACCAAGTACTGGAAAGATTTTAGTCTGCTCTTAGATAAAGCTACTAAAAGATACAGACTACTATATATAATTTATAGCTTTTATACTCTAGCTAAAGTAAAGGTAATTAAATTATAATCTTATATATATATTACCTAATTAAAATAAATATATATCTAAGTAGATCTATAAGAATTAAATTAGTAAATAGAATAATATTTTTTAAAAAGCTTATAGATAAATTTTATAATAATATCTAGTTTTATAAATACTAGAAATACTAAGAAAATATAATTAGTATAGATATCTTCTCTAGATAAGATTAATTTAAGTAATTTTTAATAGGCTTAGATAGTAAATTTAATACTAACTAACCCTATATAGAGATCTCCTATTATTATATTAAATTAGATAGATATTTAAGTTTAGTTAAGTACTGGAATTAGATTATATTCTAAGAGCGATATAGAAGGGTATAGTAAACCTCCTTCTAAGAGGGCCTGTCTTATAGTATATACTATACTTTCCTCCTTTACTATTTACTTTTAATAGGATAGTATTTTCCTATAAGGTAAAGCTGGAGATAATCTTCTATCTTCAGAATATAGAATAGATATCTAAGTATATAGCTGATCTAACTCAGGGATCTAGTCTGTTTAAACTATATTTAAAATATTATTCTACTACCCTTAGTAATATATTTTAGATAAATATTACTAAGGGGCTATTCTTTAAATTAAGTAAAATATATACTAAAGCTAGATAGAACTATATCTATTTATAGAATTACTAGATTATATAATATTTAATATCTCCTAGAAGATTATATAATACTTCTTATAGATTATATCTAATAAAAGCTTAGAGTACTAAGGGGTAAGGAGTAAGAGAATAGAAATACTTTTTAATACTTATAATAGTTTAATTCTTTATTAATTATCTCTAGATCTATATCTCTAAATATCTAGTAATAAAGAATAATAATTCTTATTATAGCTATATTATAGAATATTAAAACTATTTTTACTATTAGAATCTTTAGTATATATATTCTCTCTACTCTTATCTTATACTATCTTATAAGTACAGAGTAATATATAATAAGAATATTACTAAGAGAGCCTTATATAGAACAGAGGGTATATTTAGATTCTGAGTAATAATCTAAGTTTAGCCTCTAAGGAGCTAGATTTAGTATTACTAGATAAATAGCTCCTATAGTTATAGTCTTAGTCTTAATCTAGTAGTTATTCAGATAATAGGGCTAGTAATAGGGAAGGATTATAAATAATAATAGTATTATCTTACTCAGCGCTCAGATAAACTTTACTATCAGATAGCAGTATATCTAAGCTCTTACCTTAGAAGTAGTAGCTATAGGACTATATATATACCTTAAGGAGGTAATAGGACTATTTTATAAATAATTACCAGATTCTTTATCAGATCTATTATTAGTAGTTATTATAATAGGTTCGCTGGATACTGGGTTAACTGGGGTAGCTTTAGTAATAAGCTGCTCGTCTGATATAGCTGGCTTTTCGTACTGGTAGGGGGGCTGCTAAAATCAATATCGCCAGCAGATGTGGAGTCTGTCTGGTAAGGAGTTTGTATATTTGGCTCAGGATCAGGAGAAGGCTCTAAATATAAGCTATACACCCGGATAGAATCACCTTCTACTCCAACCTGGGACTATATAGTTCCTATAGTAATTACAGCACCCGCCTCTACTGAGCTGTATTTAGTACCCATACTATCTATATACTGACTGCCAGGGTTTGCCCCGGGAAAAGTCCTAAAACAAAGAAATATACTAAAATAGGTTACGATGCTGGTTGCAGTTATTATATATAACTGCGAACTGTGGAAAACTTCTCCCCTGTAGCCCTCATCTTCCGTATCACTGTCCACGGGTATTACTGTTAGTGTCGCCACCAACAGCCCCCAGATTGACAGGTAAAAGGGATAAATTGAGACTGTTGCTTCTAACTAGTAATTACAGAGGGGATCCGCGGCCCCTTATATCCCTGAGAATCCCTTGATCGTATTCTCATACGAGCAGCCCGGTCCCGGGCTCGTAAGATCCTTTCAATATCCCTCTGGCTAGCAATTGCTAGGGATATTCATATCCGGATGACCGAGGTCATCCTCTTCCTTCAAGCCGTGCGTTCAATACGATCAGAACGCTCTTCGAGGCATCGGGCCCGCGCCGATCGCTCGGTATTAGGTTGATCGTCAGGTCAGTGAGTTCGTGATCAATACTACCGGCTAGGGCTGTTCGAGCCGATAGGTCAGGGCTCTGACGATCGGTTCCAGTTTAGGTTGTAACCTTCTAACCTAGCCAATTGACCCCTCTCGGTCAAACTGATCCTTCTAGGTCTGTTGAATTATAGCTGCGGCTATCGTATAATTGAACCTTATTTTTGCCTTTGAAGCCGAGCCGGCTTCCACGGAATTCCTGATATTAGTTACTAGCAAATTATATATACGTTCGAACAGGCTGGGCTGCGGGCTTCAACGCTCGTGGATTATCTCGGTAGTTGACAATAAGTTCCTATCGCCCGCTTGGCTCCAACAATCATAATAGCGGTGTCCTGGGATGCTCCAGGACCAGAGAGTGCTTCTCCATCGCACGGCGGTGGAGTATCAGCGTGTAGGATAGGGAGGCACAACTCTGCCGCAACTATTACTAATCAGCGTTAGATACTGTCGAGGCCATATTGGAGTTATAGAGTATCTGTTAGTATCTTAGCAGTATATTGAAGCAGAGGATAGGTAGGAATTTTACAGCTTGTATACTCATACTTAAGCTACACGGATTATACAGCCAGCAGGAGCCCTCCCTGGTATTATTTTATAGTCTCTGTATACTATCAAAATCTAAGCGAACCAGGTAGAGGAGATAGAAATATAGCCGCTCCCGCTTTGTACCAACCAACCTACCGCTGGGCCGCACCGATACAGCCATCCTGAGCAGATGATCTCCCTCGTCCTAGCTTCGCTGCAATCACAGTAGGTCAAGCTGCTTATTGGCGAGGCAGAGTTCTTGGACGTGCCAGATCAGGCAGGTCTTGGGGCTTATTGCTGGTTAGTCTGGGGCTATATATGGTGAAAAATGACAAGATGAAATGGAACGAATGATGCAAACTACTCCGAATTTAGGACCATTTTTTAGGTTGTTAATAATTATTTCTATACTATTTCCCCATAAGGTAGGGGTTCTTGAGGTTGTTTTGTGGATGGCCACAGCTCGCGCGTGCGACGCTCCCGAAAAAGGGCACATTGACCCTCATCGCGTTGTATGGTCGAGCCGGGCAAGCAGTGGATGAACATGGCGCGCCTTAACAGTTTTATCCGTAAGAACTCGTGAAGTTTCCACCTGTTAAAAGATATAATTATATCTATGGGCAATAAATTCGCCTTGGAATCGGCAAATACGCCGGCATCCGCTGAGGAGTCTTCGCTTTCATATTTCAATTCATCAATACTTCTATAGCTCGATTTCCGTGCAGCACAAGAGTGGATTGTCCCTGAGCGACATAGGCTTGAATTTTCGGTCAAGCTCCGCATAATCAGCGTCATCAATCATCTTTGCAAAATACCAGATACTGGGATACCAAACTAGTGCTGCATCTTCCCATCCATCTTCCTGCGTTAGCTCATCAACCTAAGACGTCCATTCAGTTGCCCCAAATCCGAACTGGATTGCATCGCCGCCATACATAGGTCCAATTGTCTTGCCAAAGCCGCCGATATACCTATCTATATAGATAGGCCTTTTGTCGGGTAGATACAACAGTAGATTGAACACTATTACAGGGCCGGGATATGATATGCCGAATTCACGGACAAACTCTCTCAGCGTCTTCCCATCCCCCGACCATACGGAACCCAAAGGGCGAGATCTCTTTTCGAGAGTAAACGCTAGGTCCCCCGGGGCTATTGCGATATCGAGTCCGGCGTGATCTTCGGCTGACCATCCACTGGGGAGGGTCAGCGCCGGCTGGGCTATAAGACTTTATATCTTAGCCTGGGGCGATACCATGCCGTCGGGTACATTAGCCGTAATTGACCAGTATTTCAATAGATAGGTCTTCAATTCATCTGGTATATCTTGTTTTCCAATAAGCAAGTAATTCCAGTTGATAATATACTGCTCCGTTCCGAGGAGGGCGTTAGCAGATAGGTGCGGCTCGTAGAGCCAATAATGTACCTGTCTAACCCAAAAAGGGCGCTTCAAACCAGTTAATAATCTAAGCTTTGAGGAGAATGGCTCGGAGTCTATAGATAGCTTGATTGTAAGAAGATGAAAGGTAATTAACGCTATTTGAAGCCTTCTATGACTTAAAAAAGATATGATAAATAATATAGGCTTTTGCCTCGATGTTTGAGGATAGCCGGTCTCTTTTGTTCTTTTATTCTGTGGTACTGTTTGTTGAATGCGAATATGGCATGCTATAAGTACTTTTGTGCTTGCTTTGAATTGCATTGCGGTTATACCCTATTCTTTATCTCCCAGATTACCCCTGCAAGGTTTCTAGGGTCAAGTGAGTCACACCGCTGATTTTCCAAGGAAAAGTTATTAATCAACTGTAATAAAATCCCTGGTCCATTTCATCACTTTTTTCACAGTACCTTCGTTCAGCCCATAGAAATAAGGATAAGAAATTCAATAGTTCGTGAATCGGAATTAACACAACTGTTGCTTTCGGAGTTAGGGAGATTAGCCCCGGAGAGCTTATAAACCATTGCTCAGGTATCGTATCCGCCTATTCGCTTTCCAGGAAAGGGCATAGTGCGGCCTACTATTAGCTATGATATTCCCCAGGTCAGAGAATCCACCACTAACCGTTTATTCCGTTCTGCCTAGATTGCATTGTTACACTCAACCCGGGCTTGCTACAGGACAGCTGGAGTAATTAGTAATATATTTTAGTTATTCTAATATAAAACTTTAAGTATTATAATATAACTAATTATTTTTAATATAATAGAAATAATAAAATAAAGAACTCTCTAATTTAAAATATTTATAATTATAGAATTTATAATAATTATATTTTAATTATATTACTAAAGAATTTAATAGAATAGTATTAATAAAAGTATTATATTAAAGAGTTTTTTTATAAGAAGTTTTCTATATATAGTTAAATATTATTATAAATTATAAGAAGAATATAAAATTAAATTAAAAAAAACTTACTAATAAATTATAGAATATAGTTTTAAGAATATAACTAATAGAGAGAGAATTTTATATTATAAATTATATTATTATATATTAAAGTTATATAAATTATCTTACTCTTTCTAACTAATTACTAATAGATTATTAGGATCTTATAATAATTCTAATAATCTAGAATAATAGATTATTACTAAGTATTAATAATTCTTTAGTATATATATATATTTATTTTACTAGATAGAATATTCTTTTAGATAGTTATTAATAATATTATCTATATATTTATTATTACTAGCTTTATAATATTTATATATTAATAGTAATTTATATTATATAGCTTATAATAATCTGATTATACTACTTAAAATAACTCTCTAATTAGTTTAATTTTAACCTACTCTAGACCTAGTCTAGTATAAGTTATCTAACTATTATATATTTAGTTTAATTAATAAATTAATATATTAGAATATTTTAAATTTATTATTAATAAAGACCTCTATAATAGATTATATAGTTATATATATTCTATTATCTAAAGAATAGAAGTAATAGAAGTATTATACTCCTATTATAGAATATAGCTAGATTATTAGAAGTAATATACTCCTTATACTCTATAACTATTATATATATATATTTATTTTATTAGTTAGAATACTTCTTTAGATAATTATTAATAATATTATCTATATATCTATTATTACTAGCTTTATAATACTTATATATTAATAGTAACTTATATTATATAGTCTATAATAATCTGATTATACTACTTAGAATAATATTCTAATTAGTTTAATTCTAATCTACTTTAAACCCTATTTAGTATAAGTTATCTAACTATTATAAAATTATAATTTATTTATAATTAAAATTAATAAAATATCTATATTTAGTATAATTCTCTAGAATTATATTATATATCTTTTTTTAATAATAAACTATAATAGATTTTATAGCTCTTTTTAGATTTTCTCTTTAGAAAATAAATATTAAAATATCTTATTAAGTAAATATTATACTAATTATTATTTATTATTACTTATATACTAATCTTCCTTATCTAGATTATTATAATTATTAGAATCTCTATAGTTTATTATTTTAAACTAGTTATTAATTTCTTTCTAATTTTAAACTTATTATTTAAATTCTTCTAGTATATTATTCTCTTCTACTTTTTTTTTTATCTTAAAGAATTTAATTATAAATTAATAATATACTTTAGATCTCTATTATAGATAGTTTATTAATTAGTACTTAGATTTATTATAAATAAAGTAGTCTTTTCTCTAGCTATTATACTATAATCTTTAATCTTAATTAGTAAAATCTCTATTAGATAGTTTTTCTTTTATATTTAAAAAGTAATAAAATTATTATTATATTCTATTTAGTAGTTTCTAGATATATCTATATTACTAATTAATAAAGTATATATCTCTTATTATATTTTAAACTATTAAAATTATTAAACTTTATTTTAATTATTTTAAAAGATTTATTTCTAGAGCTATTATAAGATTTTATATTAGAATTTTAATATTTATATATTCTCTTTAGAATACTATTTTTAATTTCTTTAAGTTTTTATATATTTTTACTATAATATCTTTAAAATTATTATTCTCTCTATAGTTATCTCTAAGTATTTTCTATACTCTTATAAGGATTATAAAAATTTTTTATAGTATTTAATATACTATAAAATCTCTATTCTCTCTATTTATTTATATTAAAATAATATTAATCTAAATCTAGTTATAATAATACTATTACTTATTAATAATATTATTAAAGTATTACTTTAGCTTAAAATATATTTTTTTAAATATATATTCTTTCTTAATATATTAAAACTAGAAGTTTTATATACTTTCTTTAAAGATTTAAAAAAGAATAGTTTTAAATCTATTTAGCTATATATTATAGAATTTATATATATTTAGTATTATTCTAATTTTTATATTAAGTATATTATATAGTTCTTCTTTAAATAAATATTTCTTTAGATTATAGAGCTTTTAAAAAGCTATAAATTCTTATATAAATATAATATTTATTCTAAGATTATCTTTTAATAGAAAATTATAATATAGATTATATAATCTAAATATATAGTTTTTTAATTATTAGTTTAGAATTAAATTATAAAGAGATAGAGATATTTATAGAATTAAATCTATATTTATTTAGAATATTTCTATCTTATTAATCTTAATTATATAAGTTATACTTTTTTCTTAGAATAATTATAATATTAATAATCTATATCTTTAGAACTTTCTATATTATTCTTATAATTAAAATACTTAGAAGTTTAAATTAAAAATAATTATAAAAAATTATATATTTTTTAGCTATTTTAATACTAGTTCTTATATATTATTAAAAATTATTTTAAAAATATTATTTAAAAATTTAATAAAAATATTATTATATTATAATATATATTTTAACTTTTTAATAATACTAATATTTAGAAATATAAATATTTCTAATAATTAGCTTTTAAAATTATATATAAATTTATTTAATAGATTATTACTATATAGACTAATATATTTATAATAGTATATATAATATACTATATATATATTAGTAAGTCTAATAATAATAATCTAGATTATTAGAATTAAATAGTTTATCTAATTAATATTATTTATATAGATCTTTATTAGTTTAATTATATTAAAGATCTTTTCTACTTTATTATATTTAAAGGAAAATAGTATAAATAGTATTTATATTAGTAATATTATTATACTTATTTAGAATATAGATTCTAAAGTATATAATAGATTTAATAGTAAGAATATATAAAATTCTATTTTTATTAGAAGAATAAAAATCTCTATTTAGAAAGATTCTAATAGAATATAGAAAAGTTAAAATAATAGTAAGATAGAGATATAAAGAATTTTTTATCTTTCTTTAGAATTAGAAAAAAAAGAGTATTCTATAAGAATAAACTCTTAAGATTAAATAATTAAAAAGAGAAATAATCTTATTAATTATTTCTATTTATATTAATAGGGAGATATATATAATAAGATATTCTTTAGGGATATTTTTAATACTAATAATATTATTAAAGAAATAAATAATTTTTAAAATAATTATTTAAAATATATAAAAGATAATAGTATTATTATATTATATATTATATATAGTTCTATAATATAGAACTAATATCTATAAAAAGATTATATTTCTCTAGATATTTAGAAAATTCTATCTTTTCTTTTTTATTAATCTATAGCTATTATATAACTACTAATTAGTATTAAAAAGCTTTTCTTATTATAGTTAAAAGGGTTCTAGCAGGGATTAGCTAGCTATTAGCTGAACCCTGCTTAGATAAACAGCCTAGCAGCTATATATTAGCTGGATTACAGCTACCTAGATAACCTAGATAACTTAATAATAAGAGATTATATATAGAAGACTAATATAGTTACTTCTAAGTATAATAGATAGTAGTAATTTTACCTTAATCTAACCTACTAAACTACTATATTAGTAACCAGCTAGTAGCCTAAAAAGAAATTTAACTATCTAACTATTTAATCTAATAGCTATTTCTTTAACTAGACTAGATAGCTACTTTATAGACCTCTAATAAACCTATCTTTATAAGCCTTCTAAAGCTAATAGCCTAGTTATTAACTAATAAAGAACCTATCTATATAAGCCTATAGCTATAGATAGCTTTATTATTAATATATAAAGAGCCTATCTATATACTTTAACTACTATAGATAGCTCTATTACAGACCCTTAATAAGTCTATCCTAATAAGCTTTCTCTTATAGATAGATCTTTTATTAACTAATAAAGAATCTATCTATATAAATTATAGTATCAGATAGCTTCTTTATTAATCTATAAAGAGCCTATCTATTAGATCTAACCCTTATAGATAATCTCTTTATTAAACCTAATAACCCTATCTGCTTAAGCTCTCTAATATAGATAGCTATATTAATAACCTATAAAAAGCCTATCTATTATAACTAACCCCTTATAATAGCTAAATTATATATCTTTAAAGAGCCTATCTAACTGTTCTTCCCTTATTAGATAGCTCTCTTATAGATCTATAATAACCCTATCTAATCTGCTTTTCTCTATTAAATAGTAAAGCCCTCTATCTATAATATAACTATCCTATCTACCTTACTAAGAAAATAGTTATATTACTTAGAGCTAAAGAGTCTATCTAGTCTATCTTCTCTTATTAGATACCTATATTACTTAGAGCTAAAGAGCTTATCTAATCTACCTTTCTTTATCAGATAGCTATAGTACTTAAAGCTAAAGAGCTTATCTAATCTCTTTAACTTCTTAGATAGTCTTTTTATATTCCTATAAAGAGTCTATCTAATTTCTCTTTTTCTATTAGATAGCTAGATTATATCTATATAAAAAGCCTATCTAATCTCTTTTTTCCTTAAAGATAGATTTATTATTAGTCCCTAATTAGCCTATCTATTAAACTAGATCTTTCTAGATAGTCTCTTTATATTTCTTTAAAGAGTCTATCTATAGCTACTACTAGTTATAAATAACCTCTTTATATTTCTTTAAAAAGCCTATCTAAGATAGACTACTTTAAGAGATATAAGTAGTAGTAGATAGAAAAGATCTATAGATATAACTATAACTATTAGATCTATAGCTCTTATAATTAGCTATATTCTATAAGAAATACTTTTTTTAATATCTTAAGAAAGATAGTTATTTTTAAAAGAACTCTTAGGGGGTTAATCTAATCTTTTATATACTCTAGAAATAAGAGTCTTTTTAACTTTTCTAATAGCAGCCTTAATAGCTACTTTTCTTTCCTTCTTTCTTTAGTTATTAGATTTATTATCCAGATCGCTCTATCTATTAAAACTAATCTAATCCTAATTATATTAGCCTAGATCTATAAGAATATAATTAGTAGTTAGTTAATAGCTTTAAAAGCTATAGATCTAATAGTTTTAATATTAATTATAATAGCTATTAGCTATATAAATATAATTAATAATCAGTTAATAGCTTTAAAAGCTATAGATTAGAAGGTTCTAATATTAATTATAATAGCTAAGATTAATAGGAATATAATTAAGGCTCTATTACTAACTTTAAAGTTAACCAGTCTAATAAATCTAGTATTAATTATAATAGCTATAATCTATAAGAATATAATTAGATCTATATTAGTATATTCAGAGGCTATAGATCTAATAGATCTAACCCTGATTATAATAGCTAAGATCTCTAGAAATATAATTAAAGCTCTATTACTAGCTTTAAAAGCTATAAATCTAACTAATCTAATATTAATTATAATAACTATTATCTATAGGGATATAATTAAGGCTCTATTATTAATATTAATTTAACTAAGTAGTATAGTAGAATAAAGAAAGAATACTTTTAGTTATTTAAAAGCTAAGAGCTTTAAGAATATAATTAAAACCCTGTTCCTAATTTTAAAAGCTATAAAACTAAAGAACCTGATTTTAATTATACTAGCTAAAACTAGTTAGAATATAATTAAAGCTAGGTTAATAGCTTTAAAGATTATAAACCTAATAGTTCTAACTTTAATTATAATAGCTAAGTTTATTAAGAATATAATCAGTCTCTAGTTATATACTTTAATAGCTACTAATTAAACTAACTAAGTATTAATTATATTAGCTAAGATCTATAAGAATATAATTAGATCCTAGTTAAAGATTTTAATAAATATAGCTATAATTATTAAGGCCCTGATTATAACTATAATAAATAGAATCCTAATAATAGCTATAGTAATAATAGTAGTAGTAATAATAGCAGTAGTAATAATAGTAGTAGTAATAATAGCTATAGTAATAATAGCTATAGTAATAATAGCTATAGTAATAATAACTATAGTAATAATAGCTATAGTAATAATAGCTATAGTAATAATAATAACTATAATAATTATAAAGATAACTATAGCTATAATAATAATAAATAGCCTTAATAGATAATCTAACTACTCTTATATAAAGAGCTTATCTGACTTTTCCCTTCTTATTAGATAGCTATATTACTCTTATATAAAGAGCCTATCTATAATCTTTATCTTTATTAGATAGCTATATTGCTCTTATATAAAGAGCCTGTCTATAACCTTTATCTTTATCAGATAGCTATATTATACCTATATAAAGAACCTATCTTTAAACCTCTTCTTTATCAGATATCTTCTTTATATTTATATAACCTACTGATCTATAAATCCCTTCTCTTTTAAATATCTTTATTAGGCCTAGCTAGCCTATCTATCTTCTCTTTCCTTTTCTCTTAAATAGCTACTTTATTTTCAGATAAAGAGCTAGTCTAGCTACTAGGGGTAGTAGCTTTTTTCTCTTAAAAGACAGTACTTATTATAATTAAAAGAGTCCTAGTAGGAATTAGCTAGCTATTAGCTGAACCCTGCTTAGATAAGCAGTCTAGTAGCTATACATTAGCTAGATTATAGCTATCTAGATAATCTAGATAACTTAATAATAAGAGATTATATACAGAAGACTAAAATAGTTACTTCTGAGTATAATATTTCTAAAGTATATATTTATAGATAAAATAAATTATAAAGATAATTAATTAAGTTATTATTCTAGCTATAGAACTAGATTAATTATAAAACTAGTTTTAAAGTAGTTATAACTAAGTAAACTACTCTACTTCTAGCTTCTAGCTAGTAACTACTATATAGAGATATTTAGTATACTAATAATAGTATATATAAAATTAGCTATTAAATAAAAATATAGAGTAAAAATAAAAAGAGAAGGAGAAAGAATAAGTATATTCTAAGAAATAATAGCTAATAGTAGATATTATAATTATTTTTAAGCTTTTAAATCTCCTTAAGTATTATATATATTTCTTTATAGATTTACTTAATAATAGTAGGTTTTTCTTTCTTATACTACTAGGAGTAAATATTATATTATATCTTATTATAATAATAAAGCTTTCTCTATATATAGTAATATATTATATAAATTATAAGTTATTCTTTAGTCTTATAAATTAATATAAAGTTATAAGTCTAGCCTATATAGTATTTCCTGTTATACTATTTATTAAAATAACTCTATTACTAATAACTATATTCTTAAAGGATTTAGTAATAGTAATATATATTTATATATATAGAATAGAGATTAGAATAGTATACTTATAGATCTAGTAAACTTAGTACTAATAGGGAAAAAAAGAATAAAAACTAGAAAAATAAATATTAAAAAGAGATAAAAAAGCTCCTTTTATAGAGATAAGCTAATAGTTTTATTAGCTCTAAAGTATATCTATAACTAATAGTCTATTCTTAGCCTAGTATATAGATTCTTCTAAAGTTATACTATATATTATACTACTAGTAGAAAGATAAAGAGTAAAGATTTCTAAGCTCTAAAAATATAAAATTAGATACTCTTTTATCTCTAGAGTCTAGTTACTTATAACTAGCTAATAATAAAATTAAGTAAGTAAAGCTAAATATTTAATAAGCCTCTATTCTTAGATTAAGTTCTTAGCCTCTTTAAAGAGTATATTTTTTTAGCTTATTAGTTTACTAAGTATATAATCTTATTCCTTCTATATTATAGTAGATAAGGTAGGGATTTATACTAATATAAAAGATTAAAGAGATAATTTAGTATAGACTATATTCTATAAGGCTAATAGTAATTAGGTATATATAGCTACTAGATTAATTTAAAGCTTATTAGTATCTGCTTCTAGCTATATAAAAAATATATAATTATATTATAATTAATTTAATAAATTATAAGAAAAATAAACTAGTTATATAGTTTTCCTTTCCTTAGTATATATTAAAAGAGTATAATATAGATTAGATAAATTATATAAGCTAAGGCAAGGCAACAGCTTCTCCAAAAACTCTAAGAAGAGCTTGCCAAGTATATAACTTGGCCATAGGCCCCAAGGGGAACGCTTATTATCCACAATCAACTATAACACCTCTCCGATATAATAATTATAATAGAGTAATTTAATATATATATATATAATTTATTAAATAAAGATTTAAAAATTATCAAGTTAATTAATTATACATAGTCCAATCTTAGTATATTATCTCTCATCAATGAGGAACGGGTATGGAAGATGTTGATCAAAGGAGTTGTGATGGGCCTCCGCGCCCCAGCTAGAAGAACAGACAGTGGGCATTGCCCCGGGGAGTCTGAGTAAAGCATTACCTCTCGTACACCCCAGTTCACCCAGTTACTCGACGGACGCGAGTGTGCAAGCCGAGGAAGCCAGGCATGCTGACGTTGGTTTCTAAAGGGTCTTTTCCCGGGACTTTAAGGGGGTGTTTTCAAACTAGTTGATGCCCAATACTGCCTGATCCATGGGATCATCAGCTGCTTCATGGTACTGCCCTCCGGTTACCGAACAAACGATCTGATTTGGTAGGTCGGGTCTAGAGATGAAGGAGCCTTGTTGGCGCTGGCTGTCAGGGGGGTGATTATCAAGCCCCCAATTGCATGCGCCCGAACACTCTCTGCCTGTCGGTCCGAATGTTTCTTTTGAATTGTGCAATTCACTTGCATTAAATCCATCTGAATTGTTCGCCACCATGCCATGTGATTGCTCAGTGTGGCTTGCGTATGTCTTCATACAGCCCCCCCTTTGGTAGATTATGGCGCTATCTTCTAAGTCTACGGAATCATCCCATCACCGGCTGAAACGGAAGTTAAGGTTCTGGGTTAGGTGCGCAGTCATACATGTTTGTGGTTACTCTAGGCGTCTATAGACTGGGTAGGTAGATTTAGAGACGTGGCATCTGCGCCGCCCCGTGAGGTGCTAGTTGTGCACTAGATAATATAGAACACGCTGTTGGAAGCAAACTTCATTCCATTATTATGTAAAACATCCTTGACTGCAGCTAGAGACGCCAAGAACAACGGCGTTAGATCCGTTGTGTAATCTAGAGGAGGGGAGGGGCGCGTCGAGAGCTTGTTGGTGGCTGGGCGCTAATATCTGCACCTGGGGTACCACGACAGTCATCCTTCAGCTGGTCATGTATTATCCGATGTGATGAAGAAGCCACTCCCAGAGAGCTTGAAGTACCGGCTACAGAATGCCTACTGTGCCCTTTTGCAGCAGGTGATGTCGTGAATGCCGGCTCCTTCGGGGCTGTCGTTATTTCTCAAAACCTTAGTGCCGGGCAACTCTGTGCAAGGAGGCATTCTTGGTCTAATTTTGTCTCCGTTTTTCCACTTGCCCTCACCGGCTTTCGCCATGGTGCGGGGCTGTATTGCCTATGGGAAAAGATGGGGTGCAAGAGGAGAGACATGTGTGCCCGCCCCATCTCCTCGCCACCCTCGGGGAACATTGCATGTGTGGGTTGCTCTTATCACCAATGATATTCAAGTACGTCCGGTCAGATGAGATCCCAATCTCCGAGGAGCTTTGCCTGCTAGGTAAATGTCACCATTTAAGACCCTTTGTTGCTCATGGCGGTGAAGGGGGGCGCAAGGGAAACTCTGTGCTTGCTGTCATGATCACACGGCTTGATTGTCAAGGATATGCTGCCCTCATGCACGGGTTGACCGGGATAACGCTGCCCAAGACAACTGTAAACAGTGAACTGACCTTATTGTATGCTCGAAACTATCGAATTTGCCGACTGATCTATTCAAACCATCAGAATGGAAGTCGTCGACACTCACCCATACCACCATGCCGCTCACAAAAGCAAGTTCATGCAACCGTCTGCGTTTGCCCAAGTAGAACAAAATGGATTTATGGTATATCACCTCTGAAATAATTCTATTATGATGTTTCCCTCCCAGGCTACCGCTGCCATTGACCGTCAGGTCCACACTCTAGGTTTAACACATGTCACTTCGACACGCTAGGTCATCTGGCATTGGCATTGCCTAGGACTACAGATCCCCGAGGCAGAATCTCAAGATTCTGGGGGTGTTTAAGAGGCATAACACCAAGAAATGCAAGTATGATCTGAAATTCGCATTAGAAACCTATAGTGTGCATCACTTTCACTACAATACACACCTTACAAGCAGTTTGGTTGCTTGTATGAAGTTATAGAGACTGTGAAAAATCAGCCGAAACTTCATAGGCTGCGGTTAGCAAACAGTGTCTAGCGTGTCACTGCCATTCAAATTGCCATTTCAGAACAAGGAATCATTGCCTGACTCCCGGTCGGTCTTGTTCTAGTAGGGTCTTGGGCTTACCAGCGTGTGTTGTCGTATGTTCCAAACGCGGTTGTGAGGAAGCCTAGGGCGGCTGTGTAAGAAGGTTTGACCGGAGGGAGAGAACTCACAGGTGCGCCTGGTCTTCACAAATTTGATGACCACGTCGGATGGTCGAGGTAAGGGGGCATCTCCCATCTGGCCATTCTGCCTCTGATAAATTCCCTTTCCTTCTCGTACCATGAGCTCTCCTGACGCCATCTGCAAGCCAACCTGTCTGATCTGCTACCGTCAGTGATCTTTGGTCTCAAAACATTGGCCTACTTTGAAAGTGATGGCTTCCGACAAACTGGCACAGACCAGGATGGCGGCAGCTACATCAACTGCAGCTGGAACCTCACGGAGTGGCAACGGACTCGAGCTGTCAAGAATAATGACAGGTCCGCGACCATATCCGCGCCGAATGGGCGCAGCCCGTTTATTTAAAAGTCGCTACAACGACAACGAAGAGGGTGTGCAGCCGAACCTGGATGCTCTCCTGGCTCGATCCGCCCTCCCCTTCAGCCAAGGAGCAGAATCCTATGACGGTGAGCACATCATCCTCCACTCTTTATGCAACAACCTGCAGTGGCCTGCAGTTTGCCACTGCGCTGCAGCTGTCGGCACAGTCCTGTCATAATTCAGAATTTCAGTTTTGCTAATGTGACCCCGATTGATAGCCGAGTTGTACTCCTCGATACTTGATCACCCTTTTGACACTCCTGTAACTGTAACGGCCGATTTGAATCCGATAAATATCCTGAAATCAAATCCCACACAAAAAACGAGAACCAACGCTTTTCAAAATCACCTCTATGAGGAATGCTCATCCAACTGCGTGCTGGATGGTGGCTACCAGGCCGACCCGACATCCAGTTGTGGCGCCCCCTCCACCGCGGCTGGTAGAGGCATGACACGTCGCCCACATCAGAAGAGGGGTCGAGCTAACATCGGCGGTGAGAAAGAAGCAGAAGAAGAGGAGGATAGAGGTGATGAGGAAGGGAGAGGTCCGCCTAAGCGACGGCATCTAGGCTCGGGCCAGGTCCCCCAATACTTCGCTTGTCCCTACTACAAACGGGATCCTTGGAGACACTGGCGTTGCTACTGCAAATATGCATTCAAACGAGTGGCAGACGTCAAGGGTCACCTCGAGAGAATCCACACCATCAGCGAGTATTATTGTCCAATTTGCTTCGCAGGATTTCCCGACAATCAGAGCTGGGGGCGCCACACCCAGGAGAATACCTGCGAGCCCACCCAGCCACCAGAACATGTTCTCACTGTACAGAGATACGAGGAAATTAGCCAGGCCTTTTCCGACGCAAGGCGTTCAAGCGATTGGGACAAATGGTATCTCATTTATAACCTTGTTTTCCCAAGTGCCACCTACCGGCCGGCTTCCCCTTATGTCTACCTGACCTTCGACGATCCTCTAGGGGTCATGAGGGAACGTGCATTCAGAGACGAAGTTTCCAATGGCCGAATCCTTACTTCTCTGCAGCAGCTTGGTGTGCCGTTACGGGGCATCGACTTGGTCTCTCTGCAAACCAGGGTAATCAATGCGGTGCTACCTACATTAGCGGAGGCCATGGCAACAAACATGCCTCCCCAAGCGCTGATTCCACCCCCTCTCGCGCTCAGCTGGGACGAATTTGTTGAGCCTCAGTATCTATCTCAGCAAGATCTTCAGTCACAACAGCTTGGAGAGGCCCCTGAAGAGGATCAGCAGGATGATCAACTGCCCCCCGAGCAGCTGCCTGAGCAGCAATGGCTCTATTAGACTAATCGAACTTCATACTTCTTAGTCATTTTTTTTTCCTTTGTCATTTCTTATGTATTTTAGTCTTATGAACAATGAAATTCGATCGTCTCTTGCTCTGCGCACCGGTGTTCCCACTGTGACATGATTTGGGGTCCGTCCTATAAAGATGTAACATTGGATAGGTAGTGAGCGCCCTTGGGGCGTCAGTGATGGCCAAAACAACATTAAACTCGCCGAGCCGCACATTCCTTGGAATGACCCATGCAATGCTTGCTCCACCCGCACAAGTCGTCCTCAGCTCCTGCTGAACACTTGAGCAGATGAGGAGGGGTTCGCTGATCACTGCCTCTCTGCCAAGCACTGGATATGTGCCCTGGGGAGGCGGTCCACCTTAGGGAAAGCAAATCAATCGTAAAGTGATCGTTGAGGTTGACCGCTTCAATGAAGGGAATGAAGGGCAAGGAGCAGATATTTATATTCTTTCAAGTCCAGCAAATGATTCTCGCTTCACTTCTGACGTGAGTAAAATCAAGGCGCCGAGATGAACATTGCTTGAGAGACTGGGCTCTACATTTTCACCTTTCTGCCCATCTGTTCGTGGGCTCGGGGGTAAGTGAGTGGTCGGACAGAGCCTTCATGCGACGTAGATTAGGCAACTGCATCGCGAGAATTTGCGGCTAGGTGCAGGTCTCGTGAATAACACAGTTGTGTTCACTGCTACTCTCACTTTCTGCAAGCCTTCGGCGTGCCAGTCAGGGAAAACGAGCAGATCACTGCCGTTTGAGGACACAGCTGACTTGATTTTGCCGCTTGTGTGTTACACTATTCCGAATTTGCGATGTGTCTCGTCGCCTTCGCGTGATGGAGGGTGTGATACGGGCCGCATATATGCAGCCACGTCCAGCCACCAAACCACGGCGGCTAGGCGATGGCCAAGAGTCCGAAGGCGTGCATTAGCCCGGCCATTACGATGGGATTCGATACTTATGAAATGCATAAGTTATCCACAAAGGTATCATTATGTCTGACACAAAGATCCAGCCATCCCTTTATGCTTGTGTGTCGCTAGGGTGATACGTGGACCAATCTCTACCATCACTCGGTAACATCACGCAACGGCTTCCTCATTGGGCTAAAAAGAGCCTCATTGCAGTATCGCCCCCTCTGAATCGAAATTGTTGAGGTGTCTAGGTTCTCTTAGGCGGCTTCAAGATGACTTGGCTCTTGGTCACTCGTTACGAAATAGGGGCTGCGTTTAGGCTATTCTGGACAACAAAAATCCTGTGATCAATTGAATACAGAGTTTCTGATGCAAGCTACTGATAATACTCATGAATTTCAAAACTAGCACAGGTCTTCTACAGGATCGCTCCGAGAGCACTGGCGATGAGGTGTTTATCCATGTCCTCTGACCACCATTTCTTCTTGCACATGGGAGCTTCTTCTGCCTTTGAGCTACTTTTACATTTCTCCGCATCCTGGAGTTTGGGCATTACATCATCTTACTGTTGCACTCAATAAAATCATTTCGGTAGATGCTGAGGAGGCCTATGACGTAGACACTAGATTAAGTGACCTTAGGCAGAAACAAGGCCTTTCTGCTTTGGCTACCTGCCTTGCCTCTCTTCTGTTGTCCGAAACTATCCTTATAATATTTTGATTACAAGATACTGTCTTGATATGTGTTGGAATTCTGCCACTATTGAAAACTACGCATAATGCCGCGGCATCATCCATTAAAAACCAAATGCTAAGGTACACTTCCCAGGTGTCCATGTGCTTCGCTTGGCCATGCTTGACCCAATAGATTTAGAAATGATATCTCAACTTCACATAAAACTAGCAGAGCTCGAGGCTGATCGCACCGGGGACCCAAATCCACATGTCTGCCTATCTGACGATCACCGATATGGTCTCGCTGGACGATCCATCTATTGTATATCTTTCCTGGACAATGAGGTTTCAATGAACAAAGTTTTCGAAATGGAACAACAATATTTATTTCTTCAAGTGCAATGGATTCTTTGTCACTCTACGGATCAATTGATTCTGGTTGGCTCTCAGTCTCTTGGTCTTAGGCTGTCGCGCTGTGTGGTGAGCCAGAGCCATCGCTCGGGCATGAGATGGAGCTCAACCCTGTCCCTGACTTTGATCCCAAGTCATCCACGTCGCTTGTAACATGCAGTCTTTGCCTTCGAAACCAAGCCTCAGGCATGAGCTGGCAACGCTCCGATTGCCAGCCTGAAGGACATTTGGCAGACGAGAGCTTCAATGTATGCATGCCATGTCTGCAGAATGGCATGTGGTGTTACGACAAGGATCATCGACTTGTGAGTTAGGCGATTAGATAGAAGAGTATCAACTGGAAAGCAACTCACGCCATACAATTGGTGGACCTCAGACAGAACCAGAGTTGTGTCAAAACCAACAAGCCGTGCATCGACGAGAGCCTTGGCCTTCTCACATGGATGCTGAGTGATATCCACATTCTGACTCTCAAATATGCAACAGGCGATGTTGAAATTTCGATTGCAACGGGAAAGAAGGAAAAAGTTCAAGCTGAATCTTTATTAACAATTGATCGAGATTCGGCCACTACACCTGAACCACTGGCACAGAGTGCCATGCGGGGCAATTTGATACCACAAATCTTGCCGAGATGACAGCATCATCTTCGCAGAAGACAACCAATCCAGCGATCAATGCCAATGAAATGTTTTGTGATGTATGTCTAGGTATGCTGAGTGAGTCGGAGCTATTAAAAGACGGGCCATTGTGGGACCGGCGACCTCTTGAAGAAGTGCTGAAAAACGTTGATCCCAGCGCCAAGAAGAGAAAGAGGCAACCGAAGGCTAAAACAGAGACAAAGGAGGTAGAAGAAAAAGATAAAGGGGATAAAACGGACACCTCGGTCCATCTCAACTCAGAGATCTTGCAGCACCACCTACCTCCTCATTCCCTGGCCTGCTCCATCTTTGATGGATGTCTCTTGTGCTCCCGCTTATGGCAGGAAATGGAGGAGAAAGAAGACAGAGAAGAAATTCGTAGCTATCTTCGGCACCTCGTGGACAGTGGCCCCAACCCCAACCGAGACGATCCGCGCTTGGTTGCCAAGTTGCATGATTCAACTGCACTAGTAGTTGATATAAATAGGCTTTCATCAACCACTGGTAGATTTGTGCTTCACAGAAATGATGCGAGGATCAAGGATGTCAATTCTACACACAAGGGAGTGAAGTTTGGGAAAGTGAGCGAATCAGCGGAGGCGGCCGAAATGGCATTAAGTGGCAGAGTAACCGAGCAGGACCAGGGGCTCTCAAAAATAACAACATATACAGGCTCAGAGAGATCATTCTCGGTCGAGCGTGAGTGGCTGGGAAATTGCCAAAAGCTACACAACTGCTTAAAGCCGAATGAATGGGTGCCAACGAGATTGGTCGATCTGGGCCAACGAGGTGTAGCCCAGCCACTACGAATATATGTTTCAAAGGAGGAAGATAGAGGCAAACTGTACTTGACACTAAGCCACTGTTGGGGTGAATCCAATAGATTCCGGCTTACACACTCCAACTTTGATCACATGTCGAGGGGATTCGCAGCTTCGGACATGCCTGCCACATTCCGCCATGCAGTCGAGATATGCCATCAGCTTGGCTACCGCTATATCTGGATTGACGATAGCATGGACTGGTCAAGAGAAGTGCAGCTTATGTCTGATGTTTATAGAACTCTTCTTTGACTGTCGCTGCACTTTCTTCGACCAACACGGATTCGGGTTGCTTTTCTGTGCGCAATAACTTGGGACTGTAAGGAGTCAAAATATGAAGAGACACATCCGATCGAAGACGAGACCAAGAACATTCTTGGAAATGTCAATGATATCAGCCGACTACAGCCCGAAGACAGACATCCAACATTTAGTTGGACGTCTTGCAATTGCAAAGTGGAGTATGCCACCACGTTCCATGACCGCATAATGAATATCTCAGATTACGGCTTATTGGAAAAGTCCGGTTGGGTGGTAGCAAAGAACGGCCAATACTTCGAAACAATAGATCGGCATTGTTTCGTCCATATGTCTGGCGCTAGAGTTAAAGGCGCTAGCCCATGGGAGAGAGAAATCGAGTATCGAAGCAAAGTAAGAGCATTTCTCTGCCCTCGTTGCGATGTTCCCTTCCCAATGCTCTTGCTAGAAGGCCCAACCAAAATAGTCGAAGCCCGTATGGGCCCAAAAGAAGAAGGATATGTGTGGGAGTATCCTTGGGGTACTCTTTCGGGGGATTACGAGAGAGACAAGTCTAGACGGAATCGGTGGTTCTTTCCTGATGCAACCACCTGGGAGTCACCTTTGACATTGCTAACTATTTCTCGATGGTGGAGATCTTGGGACCAACGTTGGTATGTGGCTGGCCTTGCTTTAGGTGGCGGGAATGTAAAGAGCGATATGATGGTTGGTGGAAGACCAACGGTCGTTCCTCTCATGTATCGCATAGTGTATTTTGAACATTCATGGGCCATGAAACATGAGAGCTGGTCTGATGACGGAGAATCTAACATAGTCTTTGTAAGATAGTTCATGAGTCTAGGGCTACCAGAAGCGTATAAAGACCATCAGTAATTTGCTAAGGGGTCGATATTGGAATAGCTATCAGACTAGTATTAAGTTAAAGTAAAGTCTTTTGGTTCGATACAAATCTCAAACCACCATGGAGGTTCATATTCCCTTGGAGGTTCCCCAAGCTCATCATTTGATGGAGCTATCAAGTTATTGGCGTCCAAGCCTGCCTTTCTATAAACAAGATTAGGCGTTTGGCGATCACAGCACCAAATCTAAAGTGTGTTCAATGTAAAGATATATTCTCTAGCAGAAGACAAATGTTTCCCTCTGAAACGACTCGTCCTTAAGAATTGCAATAGCCTCTCCATTCATTATCCCTTCAACATAAGCCTCGCCAATTACCCAGTACTGTTTAGCAAATCGTCGGATCACCAGCGGAGTGCTGCAACCGAACACAATCGCAATCAAGTCCCCTATTTTTACTTGATTTCTGTCCCCATCACGGTCAAACGCATTGTCCGGGGCCCAGCCGAAACGGCCGCTTCCCGTCAGCATAAAGCGTCGTTCTTTGACAGTTCTGTCTATTCCAACGAACGCTGCGGTGTATGCGGACTCTTCGGCCTTTTCAGGTATTTTATCTGTAAAGAAAGACTCTAAACTTCTCTTGCCAAGCTTCATGTGGTTATGCGTCTTCCTCCACTCCGACCATTTATAATAATAACCCTCCCGGTTCTCAAGCCAACTCCACTTTTTAGCACGAAACTGTGGATGTCCTGCTTTGAATGTTGATGGAAGACTTAAGACGGCTTCATAGCACCCTTTAGCTTGTTCATGCCTACCAACTGTGCTGCCGCCCAGTAAGAGGCGAGAGAGTGCCTGGGCGGTTTTCTCATCATCACCGTAGCAGCTTTTCCACGAGGGGCACTGCGTTTCTGTTCCCTTAACCCACTCGAATATGCCATACTCTCTTGCACCTAACCCGACAATCTCATCGAAAATAAACCCGTCGCAATGCAGCGAGAAACCATCCTCAGGAATCACATAGCCAGCTGGCAGCCCACCATGGGCATTGTAGATTTCCTCTGGCCGCGGGCCGGGATCCGAGACATCCCAAAGAGGGCCAACGTAGGGAGTCTCTGGACGGGACCATCGCAAGCGGCCCTTCCAGCTCCAGTCAGCCGCCCAAGTTGGCGCTGTCTGGGGTCCCCACGGATTTCCTTGACGCAAGGGCTCCAAGTTGTTGTAGTGTTTGATGAATGCGATAGTCACTGCTGCGAATAACTGCGGTATGTCTAGGCTATAAGCTTTGGTGACTTCGTTCGCAATCTCTGTTTCCATCATCCCAGCTAAAGCGAAGACTTTATCACGGGGCTCAAGGCATTTCGCTGAGTTGGCCACTTCAAGTAAGCGGCGGAGGCCTAGGCGCCCGGAGCTGTTGCCTTCGTCTTCATAATTACTCAAGTGTCGAAGATCCAGATGGATCAAATGCAGAGAGCTGGCATTCCAAACCTTATGAGTACTTATCCCACGGCGATACGCTCTTTTGAGCATCTCGTCCTTGAGGCTCCAGTTGTCGCCGTGATATAATACCGAGATTGCCCTACACAGGGTATCCCAATCAAGGTGGTGATCGCCACAACGCAATACTGTGTATGATGCGCCCATGACAACTTCTTGGATAATCCAAAGCCGGTGCCAATACAGGTGGCGTGTCATCTCATGCATCGCATGAAATCCGGCATCGGTCAGGATCCCAGAGTTGAGGTTACAGAGCATTCGAAGGTCTTGCGAATCATCTTGGAGTGACGCGAGCATGTTTGAGAAAGCGAAAGCTTTGGGCATCCAGCCTCCTGCATCATTCTCACCTAGCCACGAGATGACCTTCCAGGCGCTACTATAGATCTGTCTCATCTTCCTCACTTGGACAGCTCGCTCCTGTTCATCTTCCTGGTTGATGCAAACTGCGTCGATCCATATTTTGTACTCTCCGCGAAACTCGTCACTGCGTGCAAGCCTGCGAAGAGCTTCCTCCAAATTCCGCGTGACGCGCCGGGTGACTCCATTCACGACTATATGCCGTTCTTTGTTGCTGGTTCCCCAGACATACGACAGAGCCGCGAAATCGCCCCAAGTAAAGCGGCATGATGCCGCATGGGGCCGCTGTTTCCATCTGTTTTTGGAGGCTGATGAAGCGTGACCAATTTGTGGAAAGCAGAGCTCTGTCCAAGACCGAAGGATGCGACGAGTTAAGTCGGCCTTCCCGGTAAATGAGATAAGAAATGAGGAGTATTCGGGGCTATAGTCCAGTACAGAGACGGTTTCTAAGCGGCAGTGGACAAGACCGTCGTCATGAAAGGACTCCAGGGTTAAAACTCGAATCTCGTCCCTGTCATCGCGCAAAGGGGTATAGAGACCAGAGCGACGAGAGTCTTCTGACGCGGTTATACTAGTCATGCCCATTCTCGACAGGATTTATAGTGTCGAAGTGCAGCTTGCAAGTCCGGTGATTCCGTGAACTAAAAAGCCAACCGAGTTGCGAAGAAATCAGAACTAGGAGGCTGTGCACGTTTGTCACGTGATACGGCTAAAGTCATGTACCAGAATGTGAGTGATCCGATATCAAACAATTGTCTCCAAAACTTGGTACAGGATCCGAGACCAAATTCAGCTCGATCTTGTAGACGGAAAGTTTAGCAACCCAAAGAGTTTTTTAGTATGAGTGTGAGGCTGGCTCTGGTCTACCTGGAGTAGCCTAGTCCGAACTCAACTGTAATTAGGCATGAAAGAGGTATTCAGATATCCAAAGAGTAGAGAGAAAAGATCTCTTCGGTATATTGAACTTTTGCCCCCATCTACGTTAGGGAAGATACGCGTTCTGGATCTTAAACATACCATGGGTAGGATATTCAGCTGCAAAATTGTCTCAACATCTAGTTGTAATTCAAGTGTAGAGGTAGTGTTTTCTGAACGTGCCACGACTGGAAGTATGACAATCCCAATATTATTTCTTAAGCCAAGGGGAGGGGCGAGTATCAATTTTAGAGCGGAGAGATAGAAATGCTCTCGCTCATGATGTACGCGATGCTTCGTTGCTCTAGGCCGCCTCCAGGAAATGCCTCAAATCCATCCGATCAATCGAGCACCCAAACCAACGCTGATCGGAACAGCTATCCAATGTCCCCATTCCATGCCCTCAACCTGCCATCGGCTAATGAAGCCGTCAATAAGCGCGATCGGAGCCTGCGCCAGCATCAGATATCCCAAGGTCTCTTGATCAGCCACGAACCACAGCGTGATGGTGGTCAGACTCATCGATATGTTTCGTGAGGCTATCATCTGAACAAGCGAATGCGACAATTTTCGGCCACCGGCCTCTAGAGGGCTCGGGAATCCCATGAGGGAGAGCGCATGGCCGGGTCGGAGCAGCGCGTTGATGCCCACAAGGCCCGGCACGAAGCCAATCGCCAAGGCCGCGTTGGCGGCGTATGTGTTTGGCTGGAAGGTAGACATGATTGTTTTGATGTAGCGATGGATGGTTTGTTGTGAAGGGAAGGAAGTGTTCATGTCATGTCTAGCGGCAAGATGGTCGTTAATTAGCATGCGGAACGGAACAAATCTCAAACCGCTATCACGAGTTTCATTTATGATTCAAGATAATCGCGTTTGAATACTAGGTAGCAATTCATCATCAATACTCTCTCTCTGTTTTAACGCAAGTATAACCATGGGGAAAAATGAATGCTAGTCAGTCCAAGTTAAAGCAGAAAACATAGCCTTCAAGTCCAATCTTCATGTGCCTACTTTCGGCTTGTTATTCACAAAAGTGCAGGTCTTCCAGATGTTCTGGATTTCTTCCTCTGGCTTAGGCCTTTTGGTTCCATATTGGCACTGGCCTGTCGGGTTTGACGCCTTTTCATTATTGTTTCTTTCAGTTAGGATTGATGCGAGCCATCTGAAAGCATCTTCTATGCCCTCCCCTGTGGTGGCTGTAGTTGCAAATACATTCTGCGACTACCATTAGCGACACAATTATTTTCCTCATATAGACATCTTGAGCTACTGACACAAGGGCGATCACCTATGGATGTTGATATGCTGTCAACAAAGAAGGTTTTTATCTGCTCGGCATTTCTTGCGTTCTGTAAGGGTTAGTTCATGATAGGACTTGCCGATGACTTTTCCAAGGTCGCCAATACATACCGGAAGATCTTGTTTGTTTGCCAATATAAGTAAAGGCGTTTCTTTGCGCATCCCTTGAGGATCCAGGAGCCCTTCCATCATCAGCTCTTCACGGGCCTCCAAGGCCCGATCTTGGTCATTTGCATCAATGACGAAAACAACTGCTTCCGCTTCTCTGAACATGGCTCGGTCAAAGAGCCTGTAGGATTTCGGCCGACAACCTCCAATATCATATGTATGAAACGACGCTGTTTCTGATCTAACCATCTCCACGATGGTACCGATAGTAGGCATGATGCGATGGATATCTTTGCTCCGGGACGATAAGAACTTTTCCATCAACAAGCTCTTTCCTCCCCAATCTAACCCGATCAATGCAATTCTTGGATATCCAGGTACATTGTCGAATAACCGTGTAACTGTCGTTCCGGGTTGTTCCTTGGAAAACAACGATGGGAAAATTGAGCGGAATGACGGAAACCAGCTATTCCGTGTCTTGGGAGCGATTTTGTTGGCAGTGTTTTTTATTTCGGCAGATGGCTGGTTGCTGACAACTGACTCTTCATCAATCTCGGTCAGTGGCATTTGCTTTTCTTCCAGAGCCATGTTGATGAGGAGTTGGTGAAGAATTCTTTCTTGGTGCTTTGGGTATGAGAGTATCGCTCCAGAGGGACATCGCAAGGTAAATATTTATCTCATGTTTGATTTGACAGATTGCAGTCGATCCGGCCACGACTTTTTTGGGCGTTTGAAGTGTGGCAGTGCTGCCTGGTTGTAACGACTGGGATAAATTATAGAAGCCTTGCTGCCTGCGCCACAGCAGTCAAACAGGGATGGCCTAGGCATCATCATCGGAGTAAGGGCCAGTTGGCTTCATGAGAATGTAGTTGTTGACATATGTCAACAAAATGGTGAAGATAATGTCAAAACATACAAAGAATTTCCCCTTAGATCTTCTATCTATGCAGCCACGTCTGTTCGTCGAAGGTGTTCCAAGGCAACGAGATAATTGGTGGTCACCTTGTCCACCCTCACGACCTTTGAAATCTCTGATACCCTGAGGTGAAACATTTTTTTGATAGTGTGCTTCCTTCAAATACAAGGGAAGTTTTTATTGGACTATCTTTCAATAGCGCCGTTTATTATTCGTCCGCCCCCGTCGAATTCCTTGTAAACGAGGTGCATATGCAGATTGTGATGAAAAGTCACGGAGCACTGAAGCACCCAGACGGTCTATAAATCAATTTAGGTAATGAGCCATCTTTCATTTTGCTGCACTATATTATATTAAGTCTATTTACCTAGGTAGATAGAGATAACTCTCTTAATGTTTAGGTGATTATTATTACTAGAATTTTAGTAGTTATAGATATAAGTATAAATTTAGAAAGTCCATTAGATTGAAAAGATTAAGCAAAATAAAATTGATTTTGGATTGTGGTATAGAGTTTATAATTATGGGAATTGTACATTATTTTAAGTATAAAGTTCTATCAATATTAACTGTACAACTACCTATTTATTTGTATACATTCGGTTTCACGCTGTGGGCAGGAAAGTATAATTGCCGGTTAGAATAAGCTTTTTCATATAATGAACTTGAACTATGATAGATGTTATCGTCACTCCGGATGTTGCATCCAGTTCATCCTATAGCATAGCATGTAGTCGCTCGCCTAGCCGGAAAGAAGAATCTTGCACCCGACACGAGACTAAACAGCCGTAATTATTCTTCAAAACTACTGGGTACGACTTCATAGTCTCCGACAAAAACAAGGCCTATGGTGACGGTAGTGCTCCCCCCATGCATCACAAAGGTTTCATATGAGACCTTATGGGTGCATGCCGGAGAACCTTGATCACACTACACTACCAAACAAAGTGTGACCCGGCACTTCTGTGTTGAACGGCCATGCTCGCATTTGCTGACATCAACATTCACATGGACATATCTAGACATTCCTATTCGTCCATTGATGCACTGAAAAGGGGGATTACCAGTCATGTGCATTGCCTAGCGAACAGAAATGCCGACAGGGAGGCTTGGCGGAACACATCAGTAAGAAAGTAATGTACCCTTCCTTCGAGAACCATGTCGCAATGTACTGGAGCTTCGAACTGAGTCTTCACTCCAAATAGTGTGAGATGGATACCATGTGAGAAATTGACGTCCTTTTTAACTCCTTTTTGTTAACTGGAGAGGATTAATCAATGTAGCTACGCCGGCTGTGTTCCTTTCGAGTATAGAAGGTGCCTTCTAGAGCCCCTGATGCTGTAATTCCTAATTCAATCTAATTTTATCGTGAAACACACAAAACGCATTTTGGACCTGGGCAAACTGAGGACCTCACCGCCGGAATTGTTACCCAACAATAGACCTTTACAAGCTACGGTTACATTGAGACTAGAATAGATGGTACGTGACCCCATGCTACGTCGTCATATTAGCCTCTTCGGAGTCATCGGAAACACTTGGAGATCTCATACATTTGAAACCCAAACAAGTTAGTTACCTTTCTGCACAGCGGTCCGGCATTCCTCAGTCTGACAGATGGCGGGCGTTTCAAGGTGGCACATTGCACCTTTGTGGCAACTTTTCAACTTACAGCACGGAGAGAGCCGTTCCGATGAACATTCGAGTTAAGATTGATCACAACAATGCATGAAGATGCTTGCGGGGGTATTGGTCATTTTTTATGATAAACCTATAAATATGTGCAAAGCGTCGGGTTTCGACGTGATCAACAACCTCTACATACAATTTCCGAACCAGAACTCTTCGTCATATTTCAAGTTTAGCTATGAAGCTGCTCACTCTTGCTCTCGCTACCTTGGCCTCTGGCCACGCTATCTTTCAAAAGGTCAGTGTGAATGGTGCTGACCAAGGGCAATTGAAGGGCGTCCGTGCTCCTAATAGCAACAACCCAATTCAAAATGTCAATGATGGCGGGATGGCCTGCAATAATGGCCTCAGCTACACTGACCAGACAGTTATCACTGTCCCTGCTGGCGCCCAAGTCGGTGCTTGGTGGGGTCATGTCATCGGAGGACCTCAGGGTTCAAACGATCCTGATCACCCCATCGCCGCAAGTCACAAAGGTACAAGATATCAATCGGCTCCTCCCAAAGGCCGCGCTGCTAAGAAGGCATTGACTAACTATCTGCTTGCTGTCCATTAGGTCCAATCATGGTCTATCTGGCCAAAGTCTCAAATGCTGCTTCAGCCAGCACCAGCGGCCAGAACTGGTTCAAAATCGCTCAGTCCGGCTTGAGCGGGAGCACATGGGCTGTCGACACGCTCATCTCCAATGGAGGATGGCACTATTTCACACTCCCAAGCTGCGTTGCTCCAGGTGACTATCTGATGCGCGTGGAGATTCTTGCCCTCCATTCCGCTTACTCTCAGGGCCAAGCACAATTCTACATGGGGTGTGCTCAGATTCGTGTCACGGGATCAGGAACTAAGACAGGAAGTAACATTGTCCAGTTCCCCGGTGCCTATAAAGCTACAGATCCTAGAATCCTAATCAACATTTACGGCACCGGTGGTAGTCCTAATAACAACGGCCAGCCATACACCATCCCTGGGCCAAGCGTTCTCACCTGTTAAATAACATATGGTACTTACCTTATCGTGAATTGAGATGTAGGGGTAACCTTAGTGTGTGGGAGGTTTCAATCTAGCACAGATCATCAAGGCTTCACAATACGCTATAGCATGTAAAGTATAGCGTTCAAATTCATGATTTGCTTTCTTACGATCTTCGCAACCCAGGTGAAAACTCAATCTTAGCTATACGTGCGTGTTTGACAGTATGAAAAGACGGGTGCTCATTCATACCTGAAAACACACTTGTAACTGTCTGTGACATTTATTTCTTTTCACAGGTAGCTATAGGTGCCTCATTATGCCGAACTATTCTGCGCTGTCGTACCCGCATAACTGATATCACCCTTGAATGCAGATATCGTTGTGTATATATAATCTGCTGCGCTTAATATATTTGGGCATATGTAAGCAACAATTTAGTCTGAGTCGATCCTCCAGTGGGTAAATATGTCATCTCAGATGCTCGGATATACAGCTTGCTCCTTGTTGGAGAGTAATCTCTAGAACAAGAAAACAATGAATAGAGAGTTTAAGCATACAATATCACATTAAAGCGGGCACACACGGGGTTTACTTTCATTCGGAAAGCCTACTTGAGTAGATCAGGAAACAGTGCAACTTATACTATCGCATGGGGCCGACCTCTATCGTAGGATGCCGCCGTTGGACCCAAGTCAATGTATCATTCGCTTGGGCTCTTGAATACACTAATAGCGATGCCAGTGTCGCCTCCATACTCGTTGTCTGCCAAGCGATGCATCAATATGCCCAATTTCTCCAATATCCTTGAGTCCGACAAATTGTGCCCTGCAAATTGAGGCTTGAATCCAGAGGTTCCAATGAGTGCTCGAACCGGAACAACATCCTCGACGGAGTTTCCACCGATAAAAAGGATTGACGGATAGTGGCCATCGGACCATTTCGTTATGTCAAGCAGACCTGCTGGGACATTATTGAATGCCTTGAATAGAATAGCCTCTGGAAATTCCAGTTGAAGCCTCTCCGTAACGGAAGTTTGCTCCATGAACTTGAGATCGTGGAAGTGGTTAAAGCCGGCATCGACGTTGAGTGGATTCATTGTATCAATCACTATCTTCCCCGAGAGGGTTACGCCGTCTATGCGAAGTTCTTCCAGCACATGTTCAAGTCGTGGGAAATAGACCGCCATGACAACAATGTCTCCGAATTGGGCTGCGTCCGCCAGTGAACCGTACTGGAACTTGGATAGCTCAGTTTCGCTAAGCCCGCGGCCCAACCCTAGGGTTCTGGTACGCTCCATGAGCTGTTCCGGATGTGTGTCTTTGCTCAGCATAATATCATGTCCATGACAAATCCAGCCAACAGCGAGATTTAAGCCGATATTGCCGGCATTGATGATGCCGATCTTCATTTCCCCAAAGGCCAATAAAGTAACTAAGTGCAAAAATATATCAAATGTGAATGAGTATAAATTTCTTGGTAACGAAGTAGATTTAGTTATGTCGGGAGTAGCACGGTAAGGATCACCCTAGCTCAAACTTGAACATAAATACCTAGCAACATTTATACTTGACACAGACAAGGTTCAACTCCATTTATAATAACATTTATATCCGAATCACGTTACGTATTTCAAATCAGAAAAAAAGCTGAATCATATTAAGACTTCAATTGCGGCACTCTATGAGTATTGTTCACACAAGTTCATTAGTAAAGCTTTGAGAGCAAGCTCCGCGGATATATTATGGAGCCTCCATGGAACCTCCAGAACTCCATCATTACCAAAGTCGCTGGCTGTAAGCCTAATGTATAGAAGATATTGTCTTGATTTCTTTTCCCGGGTATTGTTAGATATGCACTATTGCGTTGAGGACCTAAGTTATTCCACTAGACTCATGGGCCCTGTTGCTAGGTTACCAGTGACTGAGTTCTAGATTCGATGACACAGGCCACGAGCTGGGGCAAGAGGCTGAAGAAACCCATTGCGACTTGATTAGTTCTTTCGAACGCCTTGGTGACTCAATATCATACAAATGGATGCGAAAACATGGCGATGGTCTAATATTTCGCTGATTGAGAAGTGGGATACCACGCCACCAAATACTAAAAAAAAATTCTCAGTAGGCCCATCCAAATGTGAGCGGCTTATGCTCGTGATCCGTCTGTAATTTGAGGCTTGAGATTTAACCCACGTCGAGAACCCTTGGCTTAACTGAGGCGCATGTTTAGGGATTCTACCCACCTTTATCTGACAGGTTCTGATTGCGTCTATTATCCCTACCATGCGACCCATCCAGCGGTCAACAACAAGGCGTCTGCCTAACGATCAGCGCTTGTCCAATGTCCAGCGCAGGGGAAGCTTGACCTGGCATTTATCCATTTTCGTTTCGTGCTTACATCGACCCGCCTTGCCAACACAGGCCGTTAATCTTCATGAGTATAAGATACGCCAGCTCCTTCCACGCAAGCCTGAACTTATTGAGTTCTCAGAAAACCTTCTCTTGCGGTAGTCAAGAAAAACAAGGAGAGCTTAGATCCCCACTAACTGATCACGCTCGATGCTATGGGTGATAAACCGACAGACATCTTCACGGCGGTGTGCAAGGGAGACCTCGAAGCCGTCGAAAGTCTACTGAATGAGGGGGCAGATATCAACCAGCAGAATGAAGAGGGGACGCCTCTCCTCCTAGCCTCACGAAATGGGCACACACATACGGTTCGCTTCCTTCTCCTCAAGGGAGCCAGCGTTGTAGACGCGGCTGCTCGTGATGGTTCCACACCCATTCACGCAGCAGCAACATTTGGGCACACCGACACCCTCCGAGTCTTGCTAGACAGTGGCGCAGATATTCAGTCAACCGACAACGCTCAGAACACTGCTTTATTCCTGGCCGCAACAAACAATCACATCGATGCCATGAAATTTCTCTTGGGGAAAGGAGCTGAAAAGGAGGCAATGAATCAAGATAAGAAAACTCCCCTCGTGGGAGCTGCAATGGGTGGCCACTTTGCACTAGTCAAAACTTTGATTGAGCACGGCTGTCTCCTTAAGACAGACGATACGGCGGAGCATACACCCATCACAGGAGCAGCCTTCAAAGGACATCTTGAGATTGTCAAGTTTCTCCACAAAAAGGGCGCTTATCCAGAGCCAACAGAGGGAAAGCGTCCATCTGCTCTTCATTATGCAGCCGGCCAAGGCCACTACGAGATTGTGGAATTCCTCTGCTCTTATCTTCATCTTACCGAAAGAACCCCAGTTTCGCAACCTGGGGGGAACACGCCACTCAATTTAGCAGCCAGAAATGGCCATACCAAAACAATAGAGTTTCTACTGAAGAAGGGTATTGACGCACATCACCGGAACGAGGCGGGTGAGACGGCACTCTATGGTGCTATCGATTCAGGAAATCTCCGGGCGGTAGAACTACTGCTCAAAAAATGCCCTGACATTAACATCAAGACGTCAAGGTGGGAAACACCGCTCCAAAGAGCCTGCTACCGAGGGGGTGAAAAGATTTTTGCGCTACTCCAATCCTACTTTCCATACATGAGGGACTGTTTATCGAAGTGCCTAGAGGCGGCGGCTTCGCAGGGACACGGGGCAATAGTCAAGGTGCTCCTCGATATTGCAGTAAAGATTGGTGTCAAAGATGTTGACCTAACCGATGGTTTGAGCCATGCGGCCTCATCCGGCCACCTGGACGTTGTTGAGATCTTCCTCGATGCTGGAGTGAAGATCGAATATGACGGATCATACCCCCGCAGTGCGCTTTTCGGGGCCATCGAATCGCAGAAGATCGAAATGGTCCAACTCCTAATACAGAGAGGTGCTTATGCTTGTTTTATCGGCCACAGACGCTGGTCAACACTCATGCATGCCAGTTTTGGAGATTCTACCGACATCGTCAGGCTGCTTCTGGAGAAAGGTGCAGATCACAAAATTACCACGAATAAAGGATCGACCCCTCTCATATCGGCCTTGGAGCAGGACAAGGTGGATGTAGCCAAGGTGTTGTTGGAACAGGATGACCCGTGTTTAAATCATCAAACGTACAAAAATTGGACTGCGCTGCATGTTGCTGTCCACCGCAAACATGTTGATATTGTCAAGATCCTTCTCGCTAAAGGGGCAAATATGGAGGCGGTCGATCAACGTGGAAATACCCCTTTGCAACTTGCTTGTGCGGCAAACAATGTTGACATAGCCGACCTTCTCATCAACAAGGGCGCCAATTTGGAAGCAGAAGATTCGTCCGGCTGGACGGCGCTCAGTGATTCTGCCGCTTCTGGATTCACCAAAGTGGTCAAGCTGTTGATCGCGGCAGGGGCAGATCTGGAGCATGCCACACATGGATGGTCTCCTCTCCACTTGGCCGCAAATAAAGGTCAACTGGATGTCGTGAAAGTCCTTTTGGAGAATGGGGCAAATATAGAGAGTAGGAACGACGAAGGTTGGGCACCACTCGCCACTTCTCTTTCCAAAGACAGGATAGAGACTTTCAAGCTGTTACTCTCAAAGGGTGCTAACCCAAACGTGAGAACCTTGAACGGAGAGACGCCATTAGGTTTTGTTGCGTCAAGGGGGTGTCTCGAAATTGTTGAACTGCTGTTATCTCATGAAAACAATTCTATTGATCTCGAAGTACGACTGAATGATGATTGCACGCCATTACTTCGAGCTGTGTGGTATGGTCACGCAGAAGTTGCGAAATTTCTCATGGAGAAGGGCGCTGACTCCACGGCCATGGACAAGCACGGTCAAACACTACTATATGTAGCATCAATGTTTGGGCACTTGGACATCGTCAAGGACTTGCTTAGTGACTCCCCTAGGGCTCTTCACATCCCAAATACTACAAATGGCACCCTTCCAATTCATTCCGCTGCAGAGAAAGGCCATCTCGAAGTTCTACAATACCTTCTTTCACAATATGAAAACCCGGCTGCTCCAGGTGGTAGCGCAGGCTCGTCACGCAAGGAGCGGACAACCACTGAAAATCAAGAAAGTAAGGAATGCTTGGTCAATCGACGTGCAGGTGTAAATCTCCAGTCTAAATCTGGGCAGACTCTGCTTCATTTTGCGACTATTTGGGGCCATTTTGACATTGTCATGTACTTGCTTGATAACAAAGCAGATCAAGGCATCTTGGATGCAACGGGTCGATCGCCATTGGCACTGGCTTCATACTATGCAAGCCTTGAAATAATTGAGCTGCTCCTTTCGAGGCCTGGCTCTAATCCAGTTTTGCTTGATGCTGCAGGCCGCACGCCATTGTTTCTTGCCGCTGCCAGGGGACACTGTCAAGTTATCGACAGACTTCTTGCAACACCGGCCATGGAAACGCCTCTCCTTCTCAAGAGGGATATATACAATTCAACCCCCGTCTCAGTAGCATTGAGAAATGGACATGAGGATGCCGTGATTCTACTCTTGAAGTCTGCTAGACCATCTCTAGAATTGGAGGACTTTGGGGGTAAGACGCTCGGCCACTGGGTTCGATCTCTAGCAAGCGATCGCCTAAAAAACTTTTTCTTGGATAACAAGTGGAACGACGGTTTGGAGGGAAAGAATGAGCCTGAAGAGGAGAATGCCGAGAAAGAAGACAAGGACGAGGAAGATGACAAAGGCGAGAAAGATGACGAGGACGAGAATCCACGAAAAGGATGCGACGTGTGTCTGAAGCTACTGGAGGAGTCTGACCAGCGTTATGAGTGTGGTATTTGCGACCGAGCCGTTTTCATTGAGTGCGAAGATTGTTTTGAACTCGGACACAAATGCGCTGACAAATCCCACAACTTGACATTCAAAGCGGATGAAGTTGAAGGGGATGAAAGTGAAGGGAAATGGGTGGTCCTCCAAGCATAAATTGCCACAATAATATACTGAATTTCGAATTAAATGATGCTCCACGTATGAATAACATTTAACAGATGATAGATTCTAAATCTTCGACATATAAGCGTTATTTAACATTTTTTCCACATGAGATCCTTTGGAGGTTTCAGACCACGTGAACAATTGAATTGACGCGTACAACTTGAGGTTATCCACAACACTGCCTGACACTTCTTGCCACCAGGTCGCATTCTGCTATGCTATCTACCTTCTTCAGCAGACTCCAATTGCCATCAGGTTCAATTCATTCCCCCTGTCAGTCCCGCGAGACCCCAGACGCCAAACACAACGCTGGAAAGAAACCTAAACCAGCCACGACCTGGCACGCCCTCCTTCCAGCAAAGATACCCGTCTACACCACCTGCGAATAAAAGCAAGCTCATGACCGTATCAAGCGATCGGTACTCGCGACGAATGTACAGGGTCCACATGACCACCCCTATGATGGTGGTCCTGGAGCCATAGGCAGCGAAAGGTGAGTGTGCTGTTGGAGACTCCGCGACCCGCTCAGGCAAGCCGTACTCGCGGATGGCTCGGGCGGGGTTCCAGAGAGGAAGCAGGCCACCCAGGGTGAACGCGGTAGCAATGAAGAGGGGCGGGATATGCCTCGGAGAGAAGGGAGGAAGGATGGTCGTCATGTTGGTCGTGTGGGGTTTGTATGTATGTAGGCTTCGTTGATCGATGTGACGGCTCATTCAAATGTGTTACTCAAAATATGATTGTCCAGCGGCCGACTGAAGGAATCATGTCACGTGATACATTTAGGGTTCCACTACTACATGTAGGCAAGCCACGATGCTGAAGTGAAAATGTAGTCGTTGCCAAGGACATCAAAGCTATCGTTTCCTTCGGGGCGGAATCTGGGGACTTACTTTAGCCAGCAACATAAGATGGCCGCTGTCCCGCGTTGATATCACTTCCCAGGGACGAATACTATCTGAGTGTGCGCGTCGACACCTTGATCAATCTCTTCAACAAACAGGGTTATCTCCGTGACCAGAAAAAGCTGACCAGCTCCGGGCTCACATTACAATGGCCAAGCCACGTCTTTAAGCACTTGTATCCAGACGATGGCCATCGAATACCCACTGTTATACGTTTTAAGATAATTTCCGCCTTTTTCTCGTTCACCTATACACAGTTAGAACATGAGCCTGGCTTAATCTGGCGATTCTACGCCCAGGTTCTGTTGAACGGCAACTCTCTCAATCCTTCTCCACACTTTCCCGCACTCTGGATCTGTTGGGGATCAATCATGATGCCTCCTTCGAACCTATAATTTTACTTCACTCTCCATGGCTCATGTTGAATGCAGATTGGGAGCGGACACGGAATCAAATACTTCCTTTACACGGTAGGCCCCTACTATATAGAGATAGAAACCTTTATAGGAGAAAGAAAATAAAGTTTAATAGTAACAAAAGCTACGAGGATCTAATAATTTAATCCGATAAATATGAATCACAGACATTGACGAGAGCCGTCTTGCATTCGCCCGAAAGATTTGCCCCGGGGTTCTCTCGCACAAGGTAGAGCGCCAAACTCCCGAGGAAGTCAGCAGGGCCATTGTCCAAACCTTCGGTGGGGTCGAGCCTGTGCTCACCCTCGAATGTACAGGAATAGAGAGTAGCATTGCCGCCGCAATTTGGGCTGTTAAGTTTGGAGGCAAAGTTTTCGTTATTGGTGTTGGAAAAGACTAGGTGCAAATTCCCTTTATGCGAGCGAGTGTTCGTGAGGTTGATCTGCAGTTCCAGTGCCGCTATTCGAACATAAGGCCACGTGCTATTAGTTTGCTAGAGAGCAAAGTCGTCGGCCTGAGCCCTCTCATTAAACATCGCTTCAAGCTTGAAAACATGCTTGCTGCCTTTGAGACAGCTTCAAGCCCTACGACTGATGCGATCAAGGTACCAGCTTCTTGATCTACATCATCTTCACTTCGCCCATCGCCGGATATGAATTAGCCAACACCTTCTCCACCTATCTGAAGGTATCAAGAGGCACTCGCTCACCTTTAATTTATTCAATGGTTTTTTTGTTATGACTTTCTATCTATACTTCTATTCACTGCCATGGTTGTCGGTAAACCTGAAAGCTATTCCTTCGACACGTACGGAGTGAGCTCCCTATTACCTAATCTACGAAAGACCAAAGTCCTCTGAAGTCCCGAAAGAAAGAATTCATCCCTGGCATGGCTAGGAATCGAGCACCTATAATCCATTTATTTTGTTTCTCCAGGCATATATACATGGCCATGAAAGTGCACTAGATTAGTCGAAATTTGTGCTCCGCTGCGATGGACACAGCCTCTCATCCACTCATCCTTTCAGGTGGTCAGAATTTGATTTTGCCGCACCTTTCATCGCCTAAATCAAGGATCCGTCATCAATCACATCATATGCTCCTACATCCCTTTCACATCCCACACGAATATTCAGCGTCTTTCTTGATACTAGCTCTTTTGTTTCCCCCATGTCTTCTATTCTCAAATGGGCGAGATCAGCCTTACGAAGGGCCCCATCGCCCCCTCTACGATTTCCCAGCGCCGGCTTCGAGATCGTTCCTCCATCAGAGCCTCTTGAGGAGGAGCATCTTGAAGAGTTCTCTGCTGGCGCCTATTACCCAGTCAATATCGGAGACGTATATCACTCAAAGTACCAGGTAGTGGGAAAGTTGGGCTTTGGGTCAACATCAACTGTATGGCTGGCTAAGAATCTCCAGTACGTGCCAATTGATCTCGTCTCTGGATTGTGTGAGTACGTTACTAAACAAGAACAACTTTAGAGAACATATTCATGTTGCCCTAAAAATATATATACAAGGACATACCGGTAAAGAAGAGTTCGAGGTGTCCAAGATTCTTCAAGGTGACTCTGCTCACCCTGGATATCATCATTTGCGAACAGCTCGAGAAATGTTTGTCCTGCCGCATCCAAATGGCGATCACCATTGTATGGTCCAAGACCCAATGTGGGACATTTTTGGAGAGACATTCTCCGCAGGAATCCTACACGTCGCTTCAATCTACCGATGCTCAAAGGGGGCCTACAACAGATTCTACGCGCTCTCGACTATTTACACAATGAGTGTAAGCTTGTTCACACAGGTAAAGCCCCAATCTCTGAGAATTGGACGAACAAATCGGCCCTGTTACTAATTTGGTATTTTAACATGAAGATATCAAAGCGGATAATATTTTGCATAAAATTGCCGATAAGAGCATCATTGATGCATTCGTTGAAGAAGAAATGAGCGCCCCATCGGCCCGGAAAACTGTAAATGGCGTGACTATTTACAAGTCAAGGCAGTTTCATTTACCAAAACATCTTGGCATCGTCATTATGAGTGATTTTGGTGCTGCTGTTCAGGGAGACTGGAAAAGAAATCACGATGCCCAGCCAAACGTATATAGATCACCTGAGGTGATGTTGGAGGTTCCTTGGAGCTATCCGATTGATATATGGAATGTCGGAGTCATGGTTAGTGAAGACTATTCTTAGGGGCTCCTACTTTGCTAACACTCCCATGTGATAGATATGGGACATATTTGAAGGTAAGCATCTGTTTCACGGCATAGACCCAACGGACACTGCGTATTCCACGAGGGCACATTTGGCAGAAGTGATTGGTATGCTTGGAATGCCTCCCCTTGACCTCATTAAGCGTGGTTCCCGAAGCGACGAGTTTTTCACCGACGATGGTAAGTCGCGTTCTTAATCCGATTCTTTCTTTCTTGCCACTCACCGTATTATTCCATAGGTCAGTGGAAGGCAGATGTTCCGATCCCTGCAGAGTTAAACCTAACGCAGTCTGAAGAGAACTTAGAAGAGGACGAGAAGCAGGAGTTTCTAAGATTCGTGGGGGGATGCTGCAATGGCGCCCAGAAGATCGAAAAACGGCGAAGGAACTCCTTCAGGATCCATGGCTATACAGCTAATCTCCTATTTGAAAGGCTGAAGCATTGTTTCCCTCCTAGTTGTATCGGCTATTCCTGTAGTATCCTTGGGTGGCATCACTGCATGCAAGTTGTTTTCTTATTGTACTATCAACATGAATCTAAGTTATGATTTCAGATGATGATCACATTTAGCTTTTTTGTGTGTTCGTTGTTCCATTCGGTGAAAAGGCAAAGATTTATTTTTTGATACACCAACAATTTTCATGTGACGCATAATTTATTTATGTTGTTTGTGAGGTGTATTCTACCTACTATCCATTGTGTTGTCCAATGCAGTTTTTTACTTTATAATCAAACTGTGATCCGTCTCTGCCCACACCGTACACATTTTACTTGCCGAGCACTTAGTTCAGCTTATCGGCATCTTCAAGAATCACCGCACTAGCTTTCTCACTCATCATAAAGAGGGAGATCAATGGGAATGTCCCGGGTGTAACAGGGAACACGGAAGCGTCCGCAACCCGCAACCCTTTTACCCCACGAACACGGAAACGAGAGTCCAAGACTGCCAGGGGGTCGTCATCGCTGCCGATAGAGGCTGTGCCACTAGCATGATGGCCATACGCCTCATTCCGGACAAACTCTTGCAGCTGCTGCTGGGAGCTGACGTTCCTGCCGGGGTAGACCTCGCCTACTGTACCCCCAGGGACAGAGTCGAAGATCTTCCTGGTGAACTCGATGCCGTCCACGAGACCCTGAACGTCTTCATTTCCGCCGTCTGTGAAATAACGAAAGTTGATCTCGGGGACATCGAGAGGATCAGAAGACGTGAGAGTGACGGTGCCAGCCTTGTTACGAGGATGCGACTCAGAAATCGTATAAGTATATTTGTTGTTGATCTTTGAGAGCTCAGAGCTGTTGGTATAAGGCGGAACGTGTCCAAAGATGACACCAGAGACACCGTACAGGATCAGATCGCGCTCGCCCCGGGGTGCGTCCTTGGAGGTGTACAGGACAAACTCATAAAACCCAAGGGTGGTCCACGGTCCCTTGCCCTGGAGCCACTCGTGATAGCATGGGTTCTGCTCGAGGCTTCCACTGCACGTATCAAAAAAGGTGAAGTTCTTGGGGAATTCGTGGATAACGGGAATTTCGTAATGGTCCTGCAAGTTACGACCGACACCAGGAAGGTCCACTATGGCCGGGATGTTGTGCTCCTTCAAGTGGTCAGCTGGACCAATACCACTGTGCATCAAGATTTGTGGTGTGTTGAAAGTACCGCCCGCGACGATGATCTCGCGCTTTGCAGTAACGCTTCTGGGAATGCCAGTGGTGTTTTTGGAGGCTGCCCGCGGATCAGCGCGGTACAAAGCTTCTCCCTCCAGGTACTCGACACCAGTTGCGCGCAAATCATCGTCCAACTTGATCTTTGTGACAAAGCTGTCGAACCGAACAGTCAGCGGGAGGCCTTTGCTGATGCCTTGATTGACTCGACTACCAGCGCTAAAACGCTTCTCTTGCTCGTCCTTTTTGAAGGAGATCTGGTAGACATCGTTTTGGAAGTCGCGGTCAGGCCGATCCTCATTGATATCCCAGTTCGCAACAACGTCAAAGTCGTCACTCTTGGCCCTCTCGGAGTATCCGAGCGCTTCATCAGAGGCCTTGGCAATAGCCATCACTTGCTTGTCCGACTCAATCAACGTCTTGTTGGCCCTACCCACAGGTTGGTAGCCGGAGAAGCCGTGACCTGGAGTGTCCTCGGGCAGATAGAGGTTACGCTCAAGCTTCTTGAAATACTCAAGCATGTGCTCATGACCCCAGGTTTCGTCTCCCGTAATGTCTTTGATATTGTCCCAGTCCCAATCGGACGGACGTACGGTCAATCCGCCGTTGTGAGTGTCGCAGCCGCCGAGAGTGCCCGCGCGGGGATACCATATACCGAGCTCCTTAGAGCCCTCGGGAGGGTTTAATCCCACCCAGTACTGGCCGTCAGGCTTCAGCCAGACCGTCTTGCTGTTCTTGGCGCGCTGCTCCTGATCATCGTAGTCCTTTGTGTAGAACCACCAGCCTTGGGACTCGTCCCATTGTGCCTCTCCGAAAAAGGCCGGGATCTCTTGGCTAGGCTGGTCTGTGTGATTCCGCCCGGCCTCGAGGATGAGGACTGAGTAGCCTGCTTCGGCGAGATTGACTGCCAGTGGGCCGCCCCCAGGACCTGACCCTATGACGATGTAATCGTAGCTGTCAGTCTCGCTGCTCTCGGCTCGGACATTGTCGTGAGGGTGTGCCAGAACTTGTGAACTAACGGCAGCAATAACGCTCAGCGCCAAAGGTGTTGCCCTCATTTCGACGGTGATTCCTCAGAGGGGTTGCTAAGGAAAGAAGGATGGTGGCGAAAGGACTGAATGGAATGGTGGAGGATCTCCCTACCTACATATTTATAACCGTAATTCGGGCCACCGTCTTTTTCACACTTGGTCATTCATGACCGCCTCATCGACGCTTTCGCTCGCTTGCAGGAAACCAAACTACCCTGCTGCTCGGCAGAGGATAAGATCTGCAGAGATCTGCGGCCTTGGCTCGTATTAGGGTCGGATTTTTATCAATCAATCTTATCAATCTCCTCAGTCCTTCCTGTTCTAGCCGTACTGAGATGATCGTTGCAACGGTTCATTGGCCAGACTCGCTTATTTAGTCATAAGTCCAAAAGTAAATGTAGCATCAGTGACATAATACCAGGTTTCGATGAGATAACTTCCTGCCCATTGGCCCATGGCAGCAGCTTGCTACATAATGCCGCATATTTTGTCCTAGTTCCGGCAGATCGCGACAATCCTAATAGCTGTCTGCTCCGATCTCGAATTCATAGCTCACTTTCCCGCGATCCGTCGATTCAACATTGGAGGCGCGTGTATCATATTCTGTTCATTCCCAGAGGGCATTGAGTTATTTAATCACCGGTACAGCAAGCAATTGAAGTTGGTCAAATGCCTGTTTTAAAACATCTAGCTTGAGATTCAGCAGTCAAGACTAGGGTATACTTGAACTAGGGAGCTAGCTCTGCTAATCACCACAGGGGCGTTTGCCCCTGCTGTAGTAGACAGTCAGGTCTTCTGTGACGCGATCAGGCACGAAGGCACGACTCACGTGATATATCACGTGATAACCCTCTATTCATTTATTGAATGAATACCTTATCTAGCTTGTTTTGGACTATATCTATACAATAGGAATTCCAGGTCTTTTATGAATAACCTAATATTAATTCTGCATCAATTGATGACCTCTGGTCTTGGTGCATCGCTAAATCTGTTTAGTACATTGTTTGAATATTTCACCCTTTAGAAAATCCGAGTTCAAAATCTTCCCAATGGTGGACTATGATCCTCATACGCACGATCTAACTATATCTTTTCAGCGCGAAAAGTCTGATAAAGTAGTGGCAATCTCGATGCACTACTAATTCTATCCGGAAAACATTAAATTATTTAAATTTCTGATGTAGATAATGAGAAATGACTTTCAATTAAGAAGGGTATAGGGTAGCTGTTTGGATAAACTTAACTAGTATGAATAAGGTAATTTCTAATTTCCCCCTTACAATTAGGTATTACGTCATTGGTGTGGAAAAAAAAAAGGTCAGTCTCTCCATACCTGACCAAAAATCTGGACGCCAGAGCATCCGCTCATTGTGGGGATATGGGATGACATGGAAACTAGTGGACCGTTGTAGCATTCCTAAACCTCAGCTGAACTTCAGGTCACATTCAAGACGGTCTTCATCACGGTCTGGCCTATTAGACGACTGTAGAAACCATGTCCGATGGCAGCGGCCATGAACCGGCCTCTCTCATCCGGGCCTGCTGCATCAAAAGTGTACACATGTAGTTTGCCAACACATCTTGCATACGAGCTACGGTAATCGCATGCTACCTTCGTGCATGGTCACCGACGAATGATACCCGACCATTCTTCTCGAGTACATAAAAAAGTCTCTCACTTCTCGGTATCAGGTCCCAAAAACCAGACAAAGTTGACCTGGCATTTACATACTACCCACCGCGATAATGCAAGACGGACTCAAGGGAAGGATGACTACGCACACGGCAAACGCCGTCGAGCAGTTTCAGCAGTATGTAGACAGCGGGAATGTCGAGGGAGCTCGCGGAATCCTCGACGATGCGGAGAACCCCGTTGATATCAATACCCCTCTCATGTCTCAAACCGATCGCGGCGACCCCACGCGACGAACTGCGCTTCAAATCGCCCTGTACAGGAATTGGCCAGAGTTGTTTGAATTTCTTCTCTCGAGAAATGCCGATGTGAACCGCAATCCCGACAATGTGACCAATGAATCAGCTCTACAACTGGCGGTCCGGAAAGACCGGCGTGAGCTTGTTCACCACCTTCTCGAGCACAATGTAGACGTCAACGCGCCGCCTGGTGGGCCTGATGGACAAACAGCACTACATCTTGCATTTGCGAGCGAAAACGAAGCCTGGGTTGAGCGTTTCCTGAGACACGGAGCCGACATCGAGGCCCAGGATGAAAAAGGGAAATCGGTACTGTCTATAGCTCGGGGGCTTAGCCAGGACCATCGAATAGCTCACTTGATCATGGCGCATCATGAAAGATTGAGGGTCTCTAGGCCGCGCCGCCTCATTGTTTGCTGTGATGGGACGTGGATGAAGAACGACACAAAGCAGCCACTGTCGAATGTGGCAAGGATCGCACTCTGCTTTGCCGATTGCGATCGCGAGCATGAGAAGAACTTCGTACAAATTGTCCATTACCAGCCCGGCGTTGGCACCAACTCCTTCGGTCCATACAACTTATACGAAGGCGCTTTGATTGCTCTTATGTAGCGCGGTGCCTCGGGCGGTTCACATGAAGGGGTCAATGATATTGCCTCGAGAATAGCAGACAAAGTTGAGACCCTCATGTACTTCGTGTGATCCGCGAAATTGGCTGAACACTACACGGCCTCAGTCAGCTCTGGTAGCACTAGGATACTTCAAAGTGGCGCTGTTTCCTTCGCGCCATCTTACACTTTTCAGGTAAATGATTACTCCGAGCTTCGGGTGGCATGACTCACTCCGCAGCAGTAGATGATGTTGAGGGATCCAAAATCTACGCAATCACACAGCCCCTGAGGCCATATGGAATCATCGAGGGTCTGACAGCACTGGAGCGCGCCGGCAAAGAGACTGCTATCGAAAGAGCCCTCTCGCTCTTCACTTCACACGGAGAAAGCATCCCTGACACCGGTACAGATTACCCTGCTCACGAGGTCAACTTTGGGCAGTCCATCGTGGCACCAGTAGCTATCTTCCTCCTGGAGCTGGCCCGAGGCAGCAAAGGAGCACTTCGATCTCCTCCTCCTCTTTGGCGGACAACAGCCCGACTACCACATGCACGACGTCGCCATCCGCCACTGGGACGGCTACTGGTTCGGCAAGGACCACATGTGGGGAGAAGTCTTCCCGCACTATTGGAGCACGCTGACGGCCATTGCCAGGCACCACTACGCGAAGCTCACCGAGGACAGATCGTACGGGCGTAGGGCACAGGAGGTGCTCAAGTCCAATCTTGCTTTGTTCTCGTCTGATGGCACGGCAAGCTGTGCGTGGCTGTATCCGAAGACGGTCAATGGCAGGGCCGGGCACTACAAGGAGCCGTACGCCAACGACCAGGACTGGGCTCTCAATCACTATCTTCTTCTCACAGATTCACTCTGATTATGCGTATTTGTTGCCTAAGGGGTTCCGTTATGCCAGCATCCAACCTATAATTTCATCCGATTCACTCAATTGTTACGTTGTTACAGCAGAATAGCTCTTTACTGTTTCTTCTTGCCCTCGCCCTTCATGATGGGCTCATAGAGCATCTCAATGAGCTGTAGAGGCAACTGTTCGCTTCAGGATGCAAGACCTAGGCAGTCAATAGCACATGTGAATACATACCCATTCATCCATCTTCCAATCATTTTCCAGCCTTGAGGTTGTGACATCGAGCCTTTCTGAAGTCCTGTTGTTAGCAGGGTTAATCTCCAAGAGACAGAGCACCCATCGCTTACCAGAGGCCACGAATACGACGTCTTGAATCCTGGACTCCTTGCCGACGCTCTGGAGGAACTCAGTTGCGGCATTGGCGGAACCGACTTGACCAATCATGAACTTGACACCTAGACGGTAGCACCAGTAAGAATCCGTTCAAACGAGGACAAGCTTTGACAAACGTATCTCGCGAGGAAGGCCAGCCGCTTCGAGCTTATCGCCACACTCAGCGATCGCATTCACAAACGTGTTCTTGGGCTCCGGCTCCGGCATGCCGTCGGTAATGACAGACACCAGCAGCGGCCTCTTGAGGTCGTTCGGTAGCTTGCTGTATACGAGCGGCTGCAGGATCTTGCTCTTAAGGTTGGTGCCAATGGGCGTGTCGCCGCCCCAGGTCAGCGGCTTCACGGCGTCGAGGAGCTCTTCGAACTTGAGCGTATCAGAGTTGGGGATCTCCTGGTTGATGTAGCGCATGTAGACGCCGTCGCCCTCGGGCAGGATCCGCGTGGTGACAGGGGCGATGCGGTTGATCAACTGGTTCTGCGAGTCCCAGCGGCCTTCGCGATGCATGGAGGAGCTGTCGTCTAATTGAACGGCTCATGTCAGCGAAGTTAGTCAATTCCCTCTTGTTTATGGAATCTTCACATACCACAGTAGATTACGTTCTGGTGCATAGTGACCTGGGCGGTCTTGGGGAGCAGGTCCTTGTTGCAGATCGGGGTGGTTGGGTCATCCGCCAAAGAGGCAGCCTTCTCGGCCAGCTCCTCAATGAACTTGGGGTTATTCTTGAAGAATCGCTCGGCTGGGGTGCCTTCAAAGGCTTTCTTGACATTGTTGACAAACTCGGCTTTGGTATCGGGTCGTTGCTTCTGGAGAACTCGGGATCGTTCTCTCAGGTAGCTATAGAGGCTTGGGCGAATTGTGAGAAATGATGACTCAAATGCCTATAGCAATTATACGCCTCGGCCCAGGTATATATCGACAGCATCCTGTCCCGCAACAACCTCGAGACAATACAGGCTATTCTATCTTGTTCCATGTATTCTTTGAGAAGCTCTGTGGGCCCTTCCATCTGGTATGTCAGCCGTCGGGAAGAGTGCGACGAAGGTTAAGATGAAGCAGGAAATTATCCGGGCTGGCGTTGCGTCAATGTATCGAACTTGGATATCACCGGAGTTTCAAACGGTTCGGCTCGGCCTCGGATCCCTCCGACTTGAGCTACGAAAGAGAGTCTTTTGGTGTGCATTTGGTATCGATTGCGTAGCTGCGCTAACCTTAGGACGCCCCTTGGGAATCCCATTACAAGAAGTCGACGCTGAGGTAGGTGCTCACTCATGTGTGGGTTCCGGATTGTTTCACTGACAATTAAGCTGCCAATAGATATTAATGACGGAAATAAAACCGAAACCGGCCTATTAGCGGGTCCACGGGATTCAACTAGTGACGTGTGTACAACGACTTCAATCGCATTGCACGTTTTTCGCCTCCGTCAGATATGGACTCGCATCCATGGCACCCTGTACTCAGATGTCAACGGCGATGTGGACAAGACAACCAGGGACTATAAAATCACCACATTTCGCGTTGAAATTGATGATTGGCTGGCCTCTGCTCCTCCAACCCCGATCCGTACAGGTCCCGCCTTGTCCATCTTTGCAACACAAGATTGGTATGATCTCAACCATAATGAGACGATCATAATGCTCTATCGGTGTCAGGTTACTGGCTACGGAGACGATATGGATCATGAGGTACTTCGGCAGTGTGCTCAAGCCGCCGGAAGCATCTGTCTCGTGTACCGGCGACTATACATTGGAAAGACAGTCAACTACACTTGGAGTACCCTTCATGTTATCTTCTCGGCTGGACTTACTTATCTACATTGCCTCTGGACCTCGGATCAATTGCGACAAGAGACCAGTATCAGTGAAACATCTTCTATCCTCACGAGCTGTACGATGCTTCTAGTGGTCATAGCTGAGTGATGGAAAAAAGCTGCTCCGTACAGAGATATTTTCGAGGCCTTCTGCAACCGCACAACTTCAATGATGGCGCACAGAGGCAACCAACAACCAACCCAGTCGTCCCCAATAGGCTCAGGTACTGCTGAGCCAGAAAAGCTCGCTGAATGGATAGCCGACATCTCCAGCTTGGGTATGTCGGAGGCAGTTGATGATTTATTAGCAGGGCTGATCACAGAATTTAAACCTCGGGGCGAAGTACAAGGCATTATCTCGTCGGAGCCATCAATTTAGCAGGTTCTAAATTTAGATAGAAGATATTTGCTCAGGCCACCCCCACAGGCCAGTTTTACATCACCGAGTCACGATCTGTTTCGAACCGAGTACTGTATTAAAGTCCTATATCAATCATACATGGCTGCAACGCTCATGGATTGCAAGCTGCAGAGCCTTCTAACTCATCGGAACATATCACTCTTGCAATCTAGAGTTTCGCATAAGTCTTTTAAACCGATCAAGCCGAAAGTGGGCAAGCATAGGATCGTTAATGCCGTGTAGAATCTTCTTAGATAGGAGCTCGCCAACAAGCGCAGCATTTGTTACACCGGAGTGTATCACAGCCACATCAAGACCATCTAAGCCTGTTGAACCGAGAATAGGATACCCATCCTCTGGGTCAGGCCGCACACCAATAGTATAGCTACCAAAATCGAGCTCACTTCCGTTCTTAAATACCTTTTGCACCTGTTTGAGAAATTCTTCTGCTGTTGCTCGAGGGTCATTGCCGGGCTTTCCGCCAGCAAAGCTAGCACCGAAGCAAATGCGGCCATCGAACGCCTGGCGCATGTGTAGTTCTGGTAAGCGGACCAAAGTGTTAAGATATCGCTTCTTAGTCGGTGTGGTACTGATAAGGAGGCCCTTACTACTGTTTAGAGGGAGCTTAATGTTCTCTGTTGCTAACAATGGAACGCTTCCAAGACCAGCGGCTAGAACGACGTGGCTACCATATATCTTCCCACAGCCTGTCATCACGCCTGAAACTCGACCGTTCCTATGCTTCAAGAGTCCGACGACACTCGTCTTGACTACCTGAGCGCCCAGAAGTTCGGGGTGAGCGATTAGTTGAGCTGCGGCGATGTATGCTTCAATGGTACCCTCTTCAGGAGTATGAAGGCCCCATTCCACCGAGGAGAATTGGACGTTGTCAATTTCTGGCTCTAATGAAGCAAGGGCAGTTTGGCTCATGCGTCTAACCTTTGTACCCCAGGTAGAATGAAGTTCATAAAATTCCGCACGCTCGTCGGAGTTCCGTCGCAAGTCAAGGTACCACCCCGAAAGATTGGAAGATCGGGCAGCTCTTTGCAAATCTCTTCCCAACGTGCCATAGAGCGGCGTCGGAAGTCGTAGTAATATTTCTCCGTCGTAGCAGTTGCATTGAGCCAGCAGAATGAATTGGGAGTCGCCACACCGCCAACCGCTTCTGCAATGATAATGACGTCCTTCTCCTTGGCCAAATGCCAGGCGATTGAGGCACCAACAATGCCACCACCTATGACGATGACTGGGGCTGATTTAACGCTCATGTTGTCCTTGGTTGTGGCTGCGCCTCGTTGGGCTAATTTGAAGAGTGCGAGGTCTTGCTGGATGTTGTTAGATTTGATGCTATACGTGGGTTATTCCATGTCGTTCTTTATACCCGTTTGGCGTTTTGGCTTCCGTATTCTTGCTGTTCGACCCAGCCCGGGAGAATCCGTCGGAAGATTGCGTGAGAGGAATACATCAGAAGAACACATCGGAACAATACGTCGGGACAATACGTTAAAAGAATACATTAAATAAGTATAATAGATCATATACAATCTTAGACATAGCGTAAATAATTATATGGACATATTGCAAAATATCAAGTTCAGAGTTGAAGCTATATATCTTACATCCGCCGCATCCTAATCCTAAAGCCTCAATGTCCGAACAGCAACATGTATGGCAGAGCCCTATCTTAATGGGACCTTGATCCGGCACTCAGGCTGTCTCGCAACCGCCAACATGAGACAAGCGTAAGCAAAGATGCGACGGGTGATGAACCAGGAGCCGCCGTACCACAACTTGTATTGATACTCGTGGACTTTCTGTATGTAGAGATGAACTGCCTTCCCTGCAAGCTCGACGCATTTGGGAACGCAGCCTGATCAGATGGTAGGTGGAGGAGGTGATACAGAATTGGACAGAGTCGAAGTTCGTTCTATGCGAGAAAGAGGTTGCGGATACCATATGCGAATTCATATAGGGGACTTGCTCATCGCTGAATTAGACTATAGCAGGAAGATGAAAACGCCTGTATATGTTGAGTATAATGTCTTGTAGTTATCTACAGTTACCTAGCTAGCACTTTACTATCTTACACTGCCTTATACCCCTACTGTACCTCCCTGTACCTCCTCACACCACTGCCCCTCTCCCGCACCTCGTACTACATCTAGGATTATTAGCAAGTATAGTATATAACAAATGGTTAAGAAAGATCTTTCGGTCTTAACTATTATCAGTGTTTCACTTGCCAATCAAAGCCAAGAGATAAAGTCGCAGAGGTAACATTGACCGGCACGTGTTATAAAGATACGTGAGTATTGTATTCAGCTTTGGAAAGGATTTTCCTTTCTTAAGGTCATCCCCACGTGCTTAATGTTACATCCAAGACTATCTTCAGGGAGGGCGTGTAAAATACTTTGGATGGTTTCGAGCATTGATATATTTACTATTGCAACCTTTTACACGAGATGCAACGTTGCCGGTGTATCAAGTCCTTTCAATTGATTCAGCTACACGCGCAGAACCATTGAAAATACGAATCTAAAGTTACCCATGATTTTGATGACGTTGTGCCATTACATAGATTAAGACAAGGAAAATCTGCACTTGGCTTCAACTGCTCTCTCACTGGACCCTATCGAACCCTTGTTTTCATACTGATGTTGCCAGTTACTATGTATCAGAAGGAAGCTCCTACGTTCACCGCTCTTTCCCGCTTGATCACGGACTCGGCGAACACTCTCCAGCACCTCCTCACTCAGTACAACCTCCCACCTCCTTCCGTCTCCCCTACTGGCCGCAAGGACTGGTCCGATGCTGCAGCCCACCCAGACATTCTCTCTGCTCGTTCTGACCTCATTGACCGCACCCAAGAACTTCTCAACCTCGTCCGCGGACCCGTCGAGACCCTAGCTGCCTACTCAGGCTCCATGCTCTCCGAGATCGATGTCCTGCGCACCCTCAACCTCCTCAAGGTCCACGAGGCCGTACCACTAGACGGAAGCCTCAGCATCTCGGACCTTGCCGCAAAGATTGGCGTCAGGGACGAGCGATCCTTGGTCAAGCAGCTGCGATTCGCATATCTCATGGGTCTGTTCCGGCAGACCGACAATGGACAAGTGGCACACACAGCACTCAGCGCTGCGCTCCCAGAATCGAGTGCTTGGATCGAGTGGAGGACAGGCAAACTGGCAAGCCAGGGAGCACACGAAGTAGCAAAGGCCATCCTCCTCCGCCCTCAATCCGTCGAGCAAGAAGAGGTGGTGGCCCCATGCGCCCTCGCGGACCCGCTTGGAAAGAATAGGGCGTTCTGGGTGCAGATTGAAGACGTCAAAGGGGCAGCGCCTGGGCAAGAGACAGAAACGGAGTTGTACAGCAGAGCGATGAGGGGGCTCCTGTTACACCAGAATTCTGGTGGGGCGGCAGCAACCTATCTCCAAGGGCTTGACTGGGATTCCCTAAAGGGAGGAACAATTGTGGATGTGGGTGGTGGTAATGGGCACGTTGTGGTAGAGCTTGCGCCTTGGGTACATGGTATGTCATTTGTTGTCCAGGATCGGCCGCAGAACGAGAAGCCCGCGAGAGAATTGATTGAGGCTCACAAGCTAGCTGATCGTATCCGGTTCCAGGCTCATGACTTCCTCACGCCGCAGCCTGAGCTTCCAGATGGTAAGGCCCCCGTCGCGTACCTCCTTGTTCGGGTGCTACAGGACTGGTCAGATGCAGGGAGCGTTCGTATCCTGAAGCCCCTGGTGCGCGGAATGGAGAAGTATAGGGCAAAGACATGGATCATTGGCAGGCTCCTTCCCGATGGGTTTGATGAGATGTCCGTCCACGAGGAGAAGAATCTGCGCAACATGGATCTTCTAGGATTCAATCTGCATGGAGGTGGTGATAGAAGCGAGAGGGAATTGAAGAGTCTTTTGGGAATGGTGGACACAAGACTTAGGATCAACAAGATCTCCAGGCCACCTCAGTCAGTACTGTCGTTTGTCGAGGTTGTATTGGATGTTTAAGGCAGGGAATCCTCCGTCCCACATATGACCGTTCTTTATATCTGAGTTCACTGTAATGCATTATTAGACCTATCTTTGGGACGATAGTGATTTATAATATTACGTCGTCAGGGTCTTTTGGTTGCAACCAAATCTATTCGTTTCATTTTTAGGATCATGTACGAAGTAGATATCCATGTTTCGACTTTAGCCCAGGCCTGAGGTTATTAAAAAAAAAGGGGGAGCCGCAAAAGCTACTTACATAGCAAGCAGCAATATAATACTATATCTTTTAATATTATATGCTGCATATATATAAATTATTTTATTATAAAAAGAAAATAATTATTATATAATTAACTAGACTTTCTTACTCGTTTACTTAGATCCTTTTGCTAACTCTAGTTACTGAGGTATTGCTAATATATCTGCGTATACTTTGCAGTCCCTGTTTTTTAATAACGTCTTGGTTAATCCTAGCACCTCGCTTAGATAGCAATGTGTTCACCGCTTATATGATAATCTTGATTGGTGCAACAGGGAAGTAGTAGGTTTTGTGGTAGGGGTAGGACTGATTTATAATCTGAAGTGAAAAAAAAAAAGGGTGTGCGGATAGCAGGAAGTGTTACTTGGATGAAGCTCCTCCTATCTTCGCAGAAGCCTAGGATAGAAGGTTCCTAGCCTTACAGGGCTCTAGAAACAGCCGTGACCGAAACATCCTCGATCTGTTGAATCTTTCATCCGAGGTCACGGGCATAATCTGCGGCGTGGCAGGGAAGCTGGTGCAGGACATGCAGATGACAGCGAGCTCCGAGCTATCGTACATGTCTACTGCTAGGGCTGGGGCGGTCATCCTCCCAGATATCATCCCCGGCAAGAAAAAAAGACGCAAAGCTAGTCCATACAAAGCAAACCAAGGTATCGCAGCTAGTGTAACCTTGGCTAATAGGCAGAACCGTGTGATTGACTGTAAATCAAAGGGCCTATTGACTTTCTCTACCAGTCAGAGAATAATGGAATATGAGCTTTGTTAAAATATTTAAACTAGACACAGAAGATATTGGCCCATCAAACCTCTCTCTTTTTATAACAATCAACACCACCCTCGAATGCACCGAGTCTCCTCTGAGTAACACGTATAACTTGCACGTTTTTGACCAAACGCCCTACTGCCTTTACAAATATGGCAAGCGATAAACATATCCCCAATGCATCGCTCGAGACCGTCAGCTTTGCGGCCTTGGAGCAAAAGGATCCCAATGAAATCAGCAAGCTGGCAACAGCAAGTACCTCTGCCGGTTTTTTCTACCTAGATTTTGAGGGTAGCAAGGTGGATAAGCTGCCCGAAATGAAGAGGGACCTGCTCAAAGTCATGGAAAGTTACTTTCATCAGCCTCTTGATGTCAAGCTGCAGGACTACAAGGGACATTCAAAGAGAGGGCAAGTGTAACTGTACTGTGAGTTATCTGAGTATACTAACAAATTTACTTTTGAAGATTTGTGAAAAAAGGGACATTCTCGGGTGTTGATCGCGAGAAACAGGAAGAATCATTTGAGCACCTCGCTGTAAGTTACAAAGAGAACTACCTACCCTTCTTCTCTCCGCCGTCTAACACGACTCAGATTGGATCGTACGACTTGAAAATGAATGTGGCAGGTGCACTCCCAGCCCTCTTCCACGAAGCTGGCAAGCTTGTCCCAGAATATATAGCTGCCTGCGAGCATGTTGTTAGAAGCCTCCTCTCCTGTTACGGTTATATTCTAAATATGTCCGAATCAGACTTGCAGAAGCACCACGACCAAAGTGTCAAGTCAGAAACTATTCTTGCTCTGCTAAGCTACCCAGGCAGACTTACTCACCAGAAGCATACAGACCTGGGCTCTCTGACCGTTTTGTTCAGTGATCAGTGGGGTCTACAAGTCTTTTCGCCCAGTACCAGCGGCTGGGAGTGGGTTGAGCCACGTGAGGAGCAGGCTGTTATCAATGTTGGCGACGGGCTGCGTTTTATTTCGGGCAAGAAACTCTTCTCGTCCGTGCACCGTGTAGTTCGAGAGGGACGAGCTAGTAGTGAGGGTCATAGGTACTCGATTGCTTATTTGCTTCGTCCGGCAGACAACACCACTTTTCTAGATGCCGAAGGGATTGAGATTACGGCGAAGGAATTGGCAGAGTCGAAGTATAGCAGCTATGCGGCCAGCCATGCCGAGCAGGATAAGTCATCGGTACTTATGGGCGGGATGGAGAAGACGTTTGGTGTACGTGTGTAAAGTATGAACTCACATTAGGTGGAGGAAGATAAGTCGGAGGAGAAATCAATATCTATTTCCCGACTGCTTTAAGGAGTGTTTATTATTATGGAATGGGATTCCATTACTTCATCAGCTATTTATGTGTACTTGACAATAAAAAACTCAGAGAACAGAGTCTCTATTCTCTATCCCTCTTGGGTCATGAGTTAATCCTAAGCGAGGTCCAATACTGCTCAATTGAATCACATCCTCGCAACCGACTTATTCATCACCAGGCGCGAAGCAGCAACCAAAACAGTCGAGGCCAAGGCCGTCCCGCCGGCATAGAACACCGCCGGCCGAAACGGCACAATCGACGTCGCCTTGTCTGCTCCCATGACATCAATCAGGGCGCCGGCAATAGGATTTCCCACCAAAAGACCGGGGCACCATCCTGCAAGCGCAATGCTAATGCCATCTGCCGCACGGTCTTTCCCTAGCAATCTACTTACAGCCGTTGGCATCGTAACAAAGAAGGCGCCATTGGCGATGCCGTTGGTGACAGCGAACACCAACAGGGTGGCGAGGTTGTAAGAGACGGACCACACCGCAAAAAAAGTAATTGCATTGAGTGCCATGGTCAAGAATACCATATTCATGGTCCCGAGCTTGTCGCAGGCAATACCCGATATGAGGCGGCCAATGGCCATGCAAGCATTGAAGCACGCGACAACGCCTGTCGAAGTCGTATTGTCGAACCCTAGGGCGTTGGTCACGTAAGGGAGGAAGAAGGGCGGTGCATATAAGGCAAATATGCCAACAGCGCCTGCCCCGAAAATGAATGAGAAGGGCAGCTCCTTGAAGATGGACAGTTGGAAATTGTAGTTTCGCGGAGCTGTTCGGCGCTCCTTGATTAGGAAGGCTACAGGAATACCCGTGCCTAGTGATGCCAGTCCGAAAATCCTAAATGTCCAGGCGATGCCGACTTTTTCGGTCAGCATACCGGCCACAATGGCCATAACGGTAGCACCTATTCCCCCACCAAGCTTGATGATGCCATTGGCCGTCCCAAGTCTTTTGTCGAACCACTGAACAGGTAGGATATTGGACATGGCATATAGGCAGCCACCTCCCAATCCATACAGAACGCCACTCGCGATGAACAAACCCCCCACGCTGTGGACTGCCTCTGCGCTCACAATGTTGCCCACGCCATAGATGGTAATACCAAGTAGGCCAGTGTTACGAGCACCGATGCGACGCGCAAGCATCACAGCAGGAATACCTAGGCCGGTTCCCAAAGCGAGGCCAAGGGATCCCACAAAGGACACGGTGCTTGAGGAGGAGTGCTGCAGTGTCTGTTTGAGGAGCGCGACTTGGAGTATGCCCCATGACCCAGTCCAGGCGTTGAGCCAGAAGGTGTGGACGAAGCAGGCGAAGACGACAGCCCAGCCATATCCACCATCTGGGAGGGGATCCGGGTTTGGATTGGGAGAGCTTGGGTGTTCCCCAGACACACGAGCGTCATCTCTCTGGTTTGCTTCGTTGCCACTGGCCACAGCACTGAGCTCCACTTGAGCTTGGCCAGTTAAGCTCCTTGGAATAGGAGTGTTTCCCCTCCTTAACGGACGCATTGCTACCACTTGGGCAGTCGCCGAAATACTCAATGCCTCTGTGTTAGGCCCAGCAGGGCTGACAATCGTGAGATGGCAATTGGCGGTTGGCAGGATGGGCATCGCTGGTGGCAAAGGCGGTACGGGATGCATGTCAGAATATAGAATGCTGAGGTGGATCCTGGTCATAGGTTGTTTAGAAAGAATGGTTTGGGTAGGTGTGATTAATCAATGTGGAGACGGTAACGTGGCATGGTAAGTAGTACTTACAACTAGGTACATAGGTACGTACCTGCCCCGACTTCGTAGATGTAACCCCGGCGGTTGGTTTGCAGGCCTATAAATCCTTTGATTTTAGGGACACACCCTTGTCCTTTTGCACTTTGGACCAGTACAACACACCAAGGTCAAGAATGATATGAGCAATCCGGGCGGGGGCGGGATGTTGATTGCCATTGTCGTGTGTAAATCCTAACCAGGTTACATAGTGTTTGGTGACTTCTGGCAATATTATTATATAGGATAGATTTCGCCATGTAGATAGACTCACAGATGGCAGGACTAAACCTACTCGATTTTATACTACCAATTCCTTAATTCTGGGCTTTTAAGTATATCAGAATGGCAATTATCCCAATCCTTTCACCCTGGGTTCTCCTGGTCGCTGGGATCGCCTTCTTGCCCGTCTACTATATAATCATTCCCTATTTCTGGACCTACCGTCACCTAAGAGGCATTCCAGCGCCCTTCCCGGCTCAATTCACAAGTCTTTGGCTCATGTCCATTAGCCGTGAAGGCAAACGATCCGAGTACATTGATGCCCTGCACCGTCGCCTTGGCCCTGTTGTCCGTATTCAGCCAAACCATGTGAGTATCGCCGATGATAAGGCAATCAACCTTATTTACGGCCATGGTAACGGCTCACTGAAATCGTATGTGATGCACCAAGGCTCTTTCTTGATAACTGACCTATTGTGATTAATATACTCCTAGGGCTTGGTATGATACTTTCCGATCAATCGGCTACAGCGTGTTCAATACACGGGACCGAGCTCAGCATTCTCATAAAAGACGCATCGTAGCCCACACCTTCGCTCCCAGGTCGGTCCGTCAAATGGAGCCCTGTTTCGCCCAGAATCTCAAGTTTTTGATTGAAAAGTGGGATGGCATTGCTAAGGATGGAGCCAAGAGAGACGGCTATGCCGACCTTGACTGTAGACGTTGGATCAAGTAAGACGACGGAATGATTATCATGAGACACCTTTCTGATGAGACTTTGCAGTTTCTTTGCCTTCGACGTAATTGGCGATATCATTTTTGGGTCACCATTCGGCATGCTTCAAGCTGGAGCTGACCTTGCTGAGTCGCGCACAACTCGCGAAGGGCCATCAACGCTTCTCCCAGCAGTCAAGCATCTCAGCCACAGAAGTGAAATTGCAGCAACTCTTGGTGCCATTCCTGAGCTTAAACCTTATGCCCAGTACATCCCTGATCCATATTTCCGCAAGGGCTTGGAAGGTGTCAAGAACTTCACTGGCGTTGCAATTGCTCGCGTTAAAGACCGCTGGGAAAGTCCAAAGCAGCCAGAAGATCGCCGGGATCTTCTTTCACTCTTACAGGAAGGGAGTGATGGCAAAGGAGACGCTTTCGGGTTCGAAGAGCTCACAGCCGAAGCGCTCACCCTACTAATTGCCGGTAGTGATACGACAAATAACACGTTCTGCGCAGTAATGAACCATTTGGCGGCCAACCCTCACGCCCTGTCAAGTCTGCAAGAGGAGGTGGACACAGCACTTCCCATCGATGTTATAGTTCCCACCCACGACATGGTCAAGAATCTGCCCTACTTGAACTCGGTTATCAACGAGACTCTCCGCCAACACTCCACCATCGGGCTCGGTCTTCCTCGCGATGTCCCGCCAGACTCTGAAGGCATCTATTTCCGCGGATACTATTTCCCTGCAGGCACGACTCTCAGTGTACCTATCTACACGATCCACCATTCGGAAGAAATATGGGGTCATGACGCCCTGGAGTACAGGCCAGAGAGGTGGGATAATGCTACAGCTCAACAAAAAAATGCATTTATACCGTTTAGCACCGGACCGAGGGCCTGCCTTGGGCGTAATCTTGTTGAAATGGAGCTCAAGATCCTCGCCGCAACTTGGGCAAAGAGGTATGATGTTTGTATGAGGCAGGCGCAACCAGAAATTAGCGAAGGGTTAACAAGGAGGCAAATTACAATGAATATAGGTATAAGACGAAGGTAGAGCACTATCCCTCTAGACTGTATCTATAGAACCTGTTATTAGCGCGATGTATCTTAATGATCTGCTCTTCTTGGTTATATAAGTTTGTTACGAACAAAGGCCTCTGTCGGGCTGCAGGAAGTTATATATAAGATAGACTATTAAGACCTATCTTAGTAACTAATTAAAACTAATTTTACTTTAATAGAGTAAAGTTCTAAAAAAGGACTTTTATAAACTTATTAGTAAATACCCTAGTATATATATATATTTATTTTATTAGCTAGAATATTTCTTTAGATAGTTATTAATATAATTATCTTTATCTTTATTAAAACTAACTCTTTAGTATTTATATATTAATAATAATTTATAACCCTAAGTTTATAATAATCTAATTCTATTATTTAGAATTAAATAATTATTATATAATAGTAATTAAAATAATATAGAGAGATACTAAATAAAAATAATAAACTTATATTAAATTTCTTATAACTAGTAGTAATATTAATAGTATAAGTTTATAGATTTATTTATATACTTTATAGAGAGTATATTAAGTACTAATAGAATTTTCTAACTAATAATACTATAACTAAAGACTAGATAGATCTATAATTATAATATTAATATTAGTTAAAGAGAATAAATTATAATTAAACTATATAATTAAGATTAATAACTATAATTAATAATATATATATTTAGTATTTAGTTAAGGATTTCTATATTTAATTAATTAAATAAAACTATTTAGATTAATATATAAACTAAACTAGCTATAGAATAATAAATTAAAGATTATAATTTTAAAAATAAAAAATAATTTAAAAATAAAAATTATTTTATATTTTAAAAATAATAGTAGTTTATTATTTAAATACTTAATAGTAGATTATATTAATTAACTAAAGAAATTCTATATATTCTTATATCTCTCTAGATATATTATAATAATTTTATAAGTTTAGAGTTACTTTATTAATATATTAATCTAATAGAGAGTATATATTAAACTAAATTAAATTATATAAAAAAAATAGATTTTAATTAATTAAATTAAATATCTTAATATTTTTTCCTCTAATTATTTTTCTACTCTATTACTAATAATATCTTCTTATTATAAATTCCTATTCTTCTATTTATCTTTAATATCTTACTTCTCTTTACTATATTTTCTTATCTTAAGCTTTTACTTAATTAGCTTATAATAAAATAATTAGTATTAAAAACTATCTTTCTATATATTTAATCAATTAATTTAAAACCTTATTTCTAAGTATTAGAGTTTATAAAACTAATAGATATAATTATAATATAAATAGCTTCTATATAAAAAATCTTATTATATTTCTTAGATTTTAAAAAGATATTTTCTAAGTATATATTAACTAAGTAGTAAAACTAATTAAATATTAAATCTATAGAACTTTTTAGAAAATATTATATTTAATTGGTTTTAGTATTCTCTTAAGATATAAAGTTATAGAAATTATCTTATTCTAAATATTAATAATTAACTATTCTTTAGAATTTTAATAATTCTATTTCTATTAAAATAAAATTAATTAATTCTTTAATAATATATATAAAGATATTTAATCTATATCTATTATACTATAATAAAATATATTAATAGTAGATAAAAGTTTGGTTTTTAGCTAGTAGAGTTTTAAAAATCTTTTTATTTTTATTTATAAGATTAATTTATATAATAAAATCTTTAACTATTTATTTTATTCTAAATTCTAAATTATTAAGAATATATTTATTATTAAAGATAGCTATAAGTAAAATAATATTAATAATATTTATAATAATTATCTTAGAGTAATCTCTATCTCTTTTCTTTTTCTATTTAATAATTTAGTTTATAGAAATAATTTAAAATAAATAGATTTCTTAAGAATAATCTATAAAAAATCTAAGTAAAGAGTAACTAATTAAATAACTAGATATATCTATATTAATATAGCTAGCTAGAGATCTATTTAGAGAAAATATAATAGGAGTTAGATATTTTAAACTAGTTATAATAAATAATTATAAATAGTAACTACTATCTTTTTAACTATATATCTTTTTACTATTATCTCTAAAGAAGAGTTATACTAATATAAAGTCTAGTATTAAGTTTATAATCTCTAATTTATTTATAGTAATACTTATTATAATTCTATTTACTTAGTTAAATAAACTTCTATTAAAAATTCTAAAAAATAAATCTTAATATATATAAAAATTAAATTATTATTTAGTTTATAATTAGATTTTTATCTACTTTATTCTTATATAGATAATAATTTCAAAATATTAGTAGATATTAATAGTAACTTAGATAATAATTACTATAATAATAAGGATATATATATAGGCTCTAGTTTACTATAATAAAGCTATCTAGTTATTATTATTATAAATAATATTAAATCAGATAATAATTCTGAGATACTAATAAATATTAATTTAGATAAGCTAGAAGATTTTAATAATTATAATAATATAAGTACTAATTCGAATAGGCTAGAAGATTTTAATAATAAAGATAATATTAGTACTAATTCTAATAAATCTAACTATTCTAAGAATATTAAGATAGAGAAAGATTCTAAAAAGGAATTAATCTATTCTATTAATAAGGAAGGGTTTATAAATTAAGAATATATTAATAAAGAGTTATAGTATAGTATTTTCTAGTATCTAATATAGTTATATAAATTATAATTAGATAAGAAGTTAATTAATAACTTTTAATAAGAGATTCTAGAAATTAAAAAAAAGATTAAGATCTATAAGAATAATAGAAGGTATTAGAATTATAAAGATAGTATAAGGCAGAAGAGGAGGAAATATAATAAGATAGATATACTAGAAGATATAAGATCTTTATAAGTACTTAAAAGAAAGATAATTTAGCTATATCCTCCTCTACCCTCTTTCTATTTTTTATTCTACTTCTTTATCTTTCTATTTTATCTTAGAATAAAAACTAATATCTTAACCTAGAACTTTATTTATAAGTACTACTAATAATTAAATACTAAAATAATAAAGATAGGATATTCTGAAATATAACTTAAGGATAGACTAGAATAGTAATTTATTAAGTTATATAGTAATAGAATACTAATCTTTGAGATTAGTAATAGTATTCTTATAATAGATTTTTCTATAATAAAGAAATATATATATATATATATATATATAGGTAATAATTAATATAGTTTCTCCGTTCGATATTCTTTCTTAAATATTAACTCTAGAACCCTGCTGCTAGCTGATATTGCAGATGCTATCACGGCTATATACATGATAGTTAAGGGTTCAGAGCCTCCGTACTTTATCGGGGATAATACTTTTTCGCTCGTCGATATACAGGCGAAATAGGGATATCGATTACAGCTCTAACGATACTACTAACTTATTTTTAAATCTTAATTAAAATATAAATCCTTGTTATTATACCGAGTTATTAAATGCCTATAATATTAATCAGAATACCTATAATATACTAACCTTACATAGGGATAAATAAGAGAGAGAAATAAATAAATTAGAGTAATAAACTAGTAATAAACTATAGTAAAAGTAGCTATCTTAAATAGTAGTATAACTAGTTATACCTAGTAATAGTTAGATTAATTACTAGATCTAGATTCTTCTCTAATAGAGCTATCTACTAGTCTAAATATATACTTATATATATATTATATACTATCCCCTAATCTAATATTACTGATAGTTTGATTCTAGAAGGGTGATGGCGGTAGAAATGTAATGAAGGTGGTTGGATGAAAAGTGGAATTCTACCTGTAATGCTTGAGTAGGCACGGGTGTTACAGGCAGTTTGTGTTTTGGACGATGACCTCAATTCATAGTTTAACATTCACTAACAGCGCAAAATAACTTTAGGTGCTGTTGAATCATCGCGCATGTGGGTTTTCCTTGCGAACGCGATACCTCCTGCCGGCCTGGTTCTGGTATTCTCACGATTGAAAGACCCCAAACTTCCCAAGCTGTTCCTTGGGCGTCTTAGCAAAGAAATCTCTGACAGTTACTAGCTTAACAGCAGGGTAGCGTTCATTGTCGAGAGGTAACGGCAAAGTTGTTTGGCCGTTGATGGAATAGTACGTGTAGAACAGACCCAACCAGGCTGGGGCATTGTCTGGATTCTGGTCCCGTTTCTGATGCATAAGCTTGAACAGATCTTCCAAGCTTCCCAGTCGTTCCAATCCCGGCTCTTCGTTATAGACGGTGTGGAATTCTGCGGCAATCTCTTTGATATTGACGTAATCACCACGAACTATGCAGTAAATCATTAGCAGGTGCTTTTTAGATACTTAGGAAATGATATCTGGAAAAACTCACACGAGAACCATCCAACTGCATCCTTGTCTACCGCCACCTCTGCGGTGAACTGGGCTGCGTTCCGATATGTTGTGAACTCCCATCGCTCATCTCCTGTGCCCCAGTACTTGAACAGGTTACGCTTGGAATCCCAAATTCCCACCCACGGTCGTTCTAAGAAGCATGCGTTCAACACGTGGACGGCTTTCAACTGTCCAGCGGCCTCCTTTTCCTCCAGGTATGCCTGCACAAGCTTCATCGGATCCTTCGGAGGGTGCTGGCCAAGTTCCAGCTTCCGGAAATCCATCGACCAGTCACCAGCAATGTATCTAGGGACACCCTCAGCGATACAGGCGTCAATGAGTAGTTTCTGGCCGTCAACCATCAGGGAGCTAGGACCGAGATAACAACAGATGGTTATGTCGGAACCACGTAAGGCATCACGGAGCGTGGCGATGTCGGTAGAGGATGTGGCGTAGACGGTGAGACGGGGTTCATCGCGAAGTGACTGGGGGAGCTTGGTAGGCGTTCGGCAGAGCCCACGGATGCGGACATTTGGCTTGGCCAGGAGGTATTCAGCGATGAGCTTGCCGAGACTGCCAGTGATGCCAGCGATGGCGACGGTGGTGACAGCATCTATAGGCATGGTATGAGCAGACATGATTAGATTTTGCGTCGAAATCGAATGTGATATTTGGCTTTGATCCCAGCAGTTATTTAGGTCAACATAATGTCTTAAATACGGGCTAGTTCTCTGCTTAAATAAGTTACTGGACATTAGGAATCAACTGATTACGGCTACTGGCTGATAGGTACTTAATCCAGCGCTTAGTTTGTATAACAGGTAGGTAGATGGATATACCAGGATGGCGGCCGCTTAACGCCGGGTGACTCATTCGCCGAGAGGCTCGTCCAGTTATATCCTGGCTCGGCTGGCTGAAGCTAAAGTAACAACGCTCACCGCATCGATTGATCGATGGCGATGGAATGCTTTATCGCTATTATAAAAGAGAAAAGAAAAAAAGAAAGAAAATAAATAAATATAGCTAGCTAGCTTTAATTTAAGCTTTTAGAAGCTATTTAAATCTAATAAAAATCTAATTAAATATAATATTATTTTAATAAAAATATCTAAGTATTCTTAAAGAGAAATAATATATAATTGTGACGGTTGGATGACTTACACTGGACGGGGTCTAGGGTAGGTCGGGGTTGAACCAGTCAGAGTGTTGTTCTGAGTGGCGCGATCAGGTCGTCTTAGGCTGTGCAATGCGAGTTACTGTCAATGTGCAAGTATTGCGGAGCTAGTAATAATAGATGCGTAGATAATTGTATTGATAACTGCCTGAAGGGGTGTTCTATCTGGTGGAATGAATGTGTATATATACTAGGGGATTATTAATGCTTAGCAATGATCTATTGTCCTGGATTATTGGGATTATTGCGAGATCCTGATGATCTACCAGTGATTGGTTGGAAAAAGTGGGGTAATCTACGTGACTCCAATGCGTAATAATACAATTCGTAATATAAGGTCCCCTCTCCGTTGGTTATGTCCTCAAGACCACATTTCGCAGCCCGTTGGTAAGTCTTTTCCAATTCAATCCTGTATTCCCCTTATAGTCCGTGATGATGTCTAACCGTATACAGAAAGCTTCTTACAGGAAGACCCTTCAGCGTAATACCCTTATTAACGCTATCCTATTAAATCCTTCAGTAATACGGTCAGAGTGCAGCTATTGTGAATCCCACGGTTACAAATGCTTCGGGTCGGAGGGTTCTTCGTCTCGTTGTTTTTATTGCGTTAAAAACAATCAACCGCGTTGTAACGCTCAAGGTCTCACGCCAGGTCAGCTGAGGTATATTACCGATCAATATAGCAAGCTGGAGTCCGAGCTGGAGGCGGTAGAGGAGGAGCGTCGTCGCGTGGATGTAAAAATCCAGTATCTTTATTAACAAAAGAAATTATAGTTGGATAAGATGATACGGGCGGTGTCTCGTGGTATCGATAGCGTGGAGGAGCTGGAGCGTGTCGAGCAAAAGGAGGCGGAGGAGGCGGCCCAAAAGCAGACCTTATCCCTGGCTATACCTTCGTCCGAGCCTGTGTTCTCGGAGATCGAGATTGATCCGGTGTTTCTTCAGGAGGGTGTGGAACTGTCTCCTTCTTGGTTCGTCGGGATAGGTGTTTCTGGTCCTGGTAGTACTGCTGAATAAGCTTCCGACAGTCCTTTAGATATTTAACGGGTTCCTAAGTGTTATTATTGTCTGTATACCCTTTCCACTTAACTAAGTAGAATGTCTGTCTGTTTCTAACTTCTTTCTTTAGAATTTTTTCCAGTTTAAATTCTTCTTTATAGACCTCGATCGGGTAATCCTGGTCTGGTATGTTTTTTAGTGCTTTTTTAAGTAATAAAATATGGAAAACTGGGTGGATGTATATCATATCCGGTAATGATAGTTTGTAGTTAGTATCTGATTTTTTCTTAAGAATTTTGAATAGTCTAAGTTTTTTATAGTCTAATTTATCGCTTGGTCTCGTTATCGTGATATTCTTACGAAGTAGGTAGATCTTGTCTTCCTCCTTCAGGATTAGTCCTTCCAATCTGTTTTTATTATAATGTTTTTTTATTCTTTTCTGGAGAAATTCTAGTTCTGTTTTTATCTCTGTGTGTAGTAAGTATAGTATTTCTTTTGTAAGTATAGCGGCTGGTGTGTTTGGTCTATTGAGTTCTGGTTGATTCTGGAATTCAGGTTTATAGCTATAGTTTGTATATATTAGCGATAGTTGGGTTAATTCTTATACTGAACTGTTATATATGATCTGTGCTGTTAGCAATAGTTATACCTAATTGTCTTGTTTATAGTTGATATATACTCATAGGTATTATTCCAGAGTTTGGTTTAAATATTCTGTTTAACTATTGCTTTATAGGTAGTAAGCGGTTAAAAGCTTATATTTTATACCTATTTGTACTATAAGTAATTGCTAAAACTTAGAGGCGAATGTTGTTCCTCTATCTGATATTATTTCGTCGGGTAATCCGTGGTAACTAACCATATATCGTAGAAACTAGTATATAAGATCTTCCGCAGAGCTTGCTTCCTTATATAGAATAAAGTATCTATACTTTATAAGTCTATCGATAACTACTAGGATACTATTATATTCTACTCCAGTTATAGGTTCTTTGGATTTTAGTAGTTTAACGATATAATCAAAGGATACTGATTGCTATAGTCGTTCTGGTACTAAGACTGGTTTGAGTTCTCCGTATGGTTTATATCATGCGGATTTGATTCGTACGTATATATTATATTCTGAAACTACAGTCTGTACTTCCTTTCGTAGACCTGGGTAATTATGATATCATTTGATCCTATCGAATGTTTTCTTAACTCCTTGGTATTCTGAGAACAGGTGCTTGTAGATTTCTTTAATAAGTGCCATTCTAGTGTCTTGCTGTAATTTTTCCAAGCTAGGGATAGTCTCTATCTGGACTTTGGTATATACTATTTCCTTAAGTATAGCTCCTAAGGTTTTCTGTACTAAGTATTCTTTATTATTGGTTAAGAATAACTATCTATTTGTTTTTAGGACTGCTTCCTTATATTCAGGTTTTCGGCTGAGAGTATTAGCTCTTCTGTTCTCTGATCCTTTTCGATATATAATTTTATAATCAAATTAAGATAGGTATTCAGTATAGTATATTTGTCTCCTATTTAACTGCTGAGTTATAGTAAAGTATTGAATATTCTTGTGGTCTATATATACCTTGACCTTATGTATTATTCCTAAGCAGTAGTGTTTGAATTCTTCGAATATGTGTATAATAGCCATAAATTCCTTATTATAAATAGGGTAGTTAAGTTCTGCGCTGTGTAGTTTCTTTGAGAAGAATGCTACAGGGTATAGTACTCTATTGTTATCCCTTTAGCTGATTTGTACACCTATTGTGAAGTCTGAGGCATCTGTTTTGAGTTCTACTTCTCATATGGGGTTAAATATCCGTAGTACAGGTTCTGAAAGTATTCGGTTTTTGATTTTATCGAATGCTTATTACTGTTTATTATCCCATTAGAATTCTATCCCTTTTTTAGTAATGTTATATAAGGGTATGGCGATTTTTCCATAGTCCTTAATAAATTATCGGTAGTAGTTAGCGAATCCGAGGAAGGCTTATACTTCTTTAACTGTTTTCAGTACTTCCTATTTCTTAACTGTAGCAATCTTGCCTTATTCTATTCATATCTCGTTTGATCGAATAGTGTACCCTAAGAAGTTAACTTCTTATATATAGAAGAAACTCTTTTCCGGTTCTACGAGAAGTTTCGCTTCTTCTAGTTTTTCCAAGACTTAGTATATATATTCCTTATATATCTCCAGGTCGTCGGAGAAAATTAAAATATTATTAAGGTAAATAACTACAAAGATATTAAGGTATTCCCTGAGTACTTGATTAATTATTTATTAAAATATTGCAGGTGTATTCATTAGTCCGAAGGGTATAATAAGATACTCGTAGAGGCTAAACTTCGTTCTAAATACCGTTTTCTATTCATCTCCTTCTTTAATCCGTATCAGATTATAAGCTCCCTTCAGATCCAGTACTGTAAACTACTGTTTGCCCTGTAACTGATCCCTGAGCTTAGTGATTAGTAGTAAGGGTATTCTGTCTTTTCGTATGATCTTATTCAGCTGTTAATAGTTAATAACTAAACAGAGTTTACTATTCTTTTTTAGTATAAATATTACAGGGTATTCTGCAGATAAAGTTAACAATTATATATAGCTTTTTGCTAGTATATTATCGATATATTTGCAGAGTATTTGCAACTGAGGTTCTGTAAGGTTATATAATTTGTAGAAATCAGGTTCTCCCCCTTTAATAATAGAGATTTCATGATCCTACTAGCTATATTCCGGTAGCCCTGTTTCAAGTTCTTCCGCAAACAGTGTTTTCTTAAAACAGTCATATTCCTATAGAATATTCTTAAGATGTTCTTCCTGTCTCAGGTGCTCGGCTCGTTCGTACTTATACTAGGTATCTTTTTCCTTATTCTACTGTACCCTTTGTTGATTGTTTATTCAGCTTTATTCCTGAATTCCTATACTAAATAGTTTTAGAGGTGGTTTTTCTGTTTCCTTTTACCATCAACTATACTTAACCTCGTATTCTTATTATCATTCCTTGGTTAATTATTCCTAATTAATAGGTACTAAATCTGTATCCGAGGGTGATTCTTACTTCTATATCCGACCTAAGACTTATATTATTCGCCTTAGTTCTTATCATAATAGATTTCTTATATTACCAGGTTGTGGTGCTATCAAGGCTGATACTACTGTATCTACTTGTTATTATAAGTTATTATAGTTTTTTATAGTAGTACTTTCAGGTGTTAAGAAATGAAGATATTTTCCTAACATCTGACGAAATTTTGATTTTTATTGATCCTGATATTGGTATATAAGAGTATTCCTCTACTCTATCTGGCCAGTATACTAATCGATCAGTGGGTTTGTATCTCGAAGCTATAGTAACCCTAGTATAACTTCATAGGTCCCTAATAGTACTAGGTCGTAGGTAATATTGAATTTCCTTCCTTGGATTTTAGTCATAAGATGATCAGTCTCGGAATTAATAATCCTATTGTTATACTTGAACTTCGAGCCTTTGATGTTTATAACTGTATAGGTTTCTTCCTTCTTTTTCTATGGTAGGCGGAGTTGGTTAATTACTGCTAGTAAAATGTAATTTTCCTGCGCTCTACAGTTAATAAATACTATAAGCTGGTTCCCCTCGATCTCTACTTCTGTAAGGATATATATAGAGCTTCCTGCTTCTATAGCTCCTAGGGTCCTCTGATCTATTATTAATTTCGTTCTGTACTATAGCCCTATTACAGACGGTATAGGTTGTTTTTTACCTGGTTAACTCATTCTTGTGGTTTATCTGATAGTGATGGCGTGTTTTGCCTGTTATATGTCCTATTCTATTCTTATTTGTCGGTGGAGGTGATTCCTAATTCCTTCTTATTGCTACTTTCTTCGCTGTTCGTGGGAGAAGGTTAACTGTTTAAGTATCGTTCTTGTATTTCTTCCTCCTATAGTTGTTGCTGTTTGAGGTACAGCTTGGCGGTGTTTATATTGTTATCGCTGTTCTATACTAATACTAGCGCTTCTTATTTGACTTCTCGATGATTTCTATAGTTCTAGTTATGATATTATTCGATACGACTGCTGCAATCGTGCGTAGCTTGGTCTTCTGCCTACTGTTGGTTGTACTATAGTCCGATCTTATTATTCTTATAAATCTTGTATTTCTATTCTTAATATATTTCAGCTGGAAGTTCTCCCTTTATATAATCCTTAGGGTATTCCCTTAGGTCTTCTTTGAAGATAGTATAGGGTTCTGTTCTGTAGTATTAATAAGTAAATCGTTATATTTGAATTGTACTGTACTTCCTTGGTATCCTTCTGTTAGGAAATAGAAAAAAGTTGTTTACTGCTTTTTCCTGCTAATATATAGTATACCAGATATTATAGTATATTATCCAGGATTCCGATCTATGGTTGTGCTTTCTGCTGGTGTTTGTGTACATTGGGTTTATATACCTGTTACTGGGGTGTTAGATAGTATCTGTGGTGTCCCTCCTGTATAATACTATTCTATATACCTTCTTAAGGTTTTGTATCTGTATCTTCTGCCGGTGGTAGGTATGAAGTTCGTTATATTCGGCTTTAATTTCGTTCCTGGTGAATATATACTGTTCCCGTTCTTCGGGGGTATGTTCAATAAGTCTGTTAACGTAGTAAAATATATACTCGTATTTAGTAAGAGGCCTGAGGTCTATAATATCCCTCCTATCCTTATACTTCTGTTTAAGTTCCTAGAAAATATTTATAATATGTTATTGGTTTTCCTCTAATACTATTTATTTTTTCTTTTTATTATTAGTCTCCAGTATCTTATAGAAACTTGGCGCGGGCTTTCTGGAAAACATAGGAACTATAGTAACTGTATAGCTTCCTTCCTGAGTGGCCTTCCCGACTATTCTAAGTATTTTAGTCTTAGTTTTTCCAGTTGCTCCTAACTGTTTCTTGCTTTCCCTAGCGGGTTTCTAATTCTTTTGTTTTTTAGGTTTTAGGCATTAAGGTGAAATATACCTGACCTTATTACAGTTATAATACTTGTATTTTTCTACAGCTCCTAGCTCCATGGGACCTGCGTATGTCCCAGATTCTGTAGATAGTAGCGGGGTTCGTTGTATTCCCTGGTTGGGTTTATTCTTGATATAGTTCCAACCCGTGCACTTATTCCCTTTCTGCTATTGTCTTTTATATAGATAATTATTGATTCGTATAGTGTTTACTATATATCCGGACAGGTCTTCAGGTTCGTCTATCTTAAAAAGTCGATTCTTAACTTCTTCTTTAAGCCTGTCATAGAATACGGCCTTAAGAGAGCTATTATCCCAGTCTAGTTAGGTTAAGATTTCCCTGAACTTAGTAGTATATCCTGATACTAGTCCTGTCTGGCGTAAATTCTTAAGGTCCTTAATAGCTTACTGTTCTTTATCCACTTAACTAAATACTGAGATAAGTAAGGTCCAAAAGTTCTTATAGCTAGTAAGAGTATTAACTGTTTCCTGATCTCGTAAGCTTAGTATAGCTTTATTATTATACTAATTTCTAAGGTAGGCCTGGAACTATCGTCCTGCAGTACTATCAAGGCGTATTCCTGCGAACCTGACTTTATCTTTATCTGTAGCTAGCTTGGTCGGAAAGAATTCGAAGTATACTTGAAGTTAAGTCTTGAATTCTTCCAGTTTATTAGTGTTGCCCGAGAAGGGTCCTGGGGGTGTTAGTCGTATTATTTCCCCTTTATCCTTTGTTTCCTTCTTCTCGAGTTGCTTAATTCGGACTATAAGCTGCTGTATAATCTCTTGAGCTATTGGGGCTCGTAGGGCGTTATTTAGTAGTTCGGTAGGAGCTATTTTGTCTTTCAATATTGTATAGTGATCAAGACAAGGTGATCGGCTGAATAAGAGTTATTAATGTATAATGGTTGGATAACTTATACTGGACGGGGTCTAGGGTAGGTCGGGGTTAAACCAGTTAGAGTGTTGTTCTGAGTAGCGCAATCAGGTTGTCTTAGGCTGTATAATGCGAGTTACTGTTAATGTGCAAGTATTGCGGAGCTAGTAATAATAGATGCGTAGATAATTGTATTAATAACTGCCTGAAGGGGTATTCTATCTGGTGGAATGAATATATATATATACTAGGGGATTATTAATACTTGGCAATGATCTATTGTCCTGGATTATTGGGATTATTACGAGATCCTGATGATCTACCAGTAATTGGTTGGAAAAAGTGGGGTAATCCACGTGACTCCAATGCGTAACAATGCAATTCGTAACAATAATATTAAGATAAAGATATTAGATATCTATATTATATAGTAGAGAGTATCTAGAAAAAATAATAATTTAGAAATTTAATTATATATTATAAATAAAACTATTAATTATATATTTATAAATCTTTTATTATAATAATTATATTTTATATTATTATTAATTAAATAATAAATAATATATATAAATAAAAAACTATATTATAATAAATATTATATAATATATAGTTATATAATTTAATAAATAGTAGGCCTTATACTATTACTATTATACTAAGTATATAAGGAGAATACTAAGATATAGTATCCTATAAACATTAAGCTTATATGCAGTAGATACAATAGGGTAAAACGCGCCTTTGAGTATACTCTGCGGGATTAATGGAAAGATATACTGATTGCTATAATAGGCTGTGGGCCTGTAGCGCTTTGCTTAATAATTTCTGCCTACGAGTATTAACAGCTAGGATTTTCACTATTAATTCGATTCCTAATTACCTTAAGGCAGTAAAGCGCTTTAGATATATACTACTAAACTTTAAGGAGATAGATATAGTCTTAGAAATTAAGAAAGCTATAGATAGGAATAGTAATAGATAGTAGAAATCTATTATATATAATTAATAATCTGCTCTATATTCTTTATAGTAAGCCTTATAGCTCTAATATGTAATTAGATATAATAAAATATAGATATATAGTATTATCCCTCTTTTTCCTTCTTTAGTTCTAGTTATTACTATACTAACTACTCCCTATATTTCTAACTATAGACTTTATTAATAGCTAATAGAATAAGGTTCTACTAACTAATTTTATTAAATTTATATTTATCTCTCTATATTATAATAGTCTAATTTAATAGAGTAAAGCCTCTAGAGTAATAGAACTATATCTCTAGAATAGAACTTAGTATAATATAAATCTATAGATTAGTAGGAAGCTTATTAATATAATATAAACTATCTCTAAATATATCTCTTATCTAAATATACTCTGGATTAGAATATATAAATATATAGAAATACTTCTGATCTAGTATCTAGATCTATATTTCTAAGTTATATCTATAGAGAAATTTTATCTAGAGTATATTTACTAGTTCTAGCTCTAGCTCTAGAATACTTTAAAGGAGTTATTTAAGAGCTTCTAGTACTTTTTTATCTATAATAAGATAGTAGTTATTATATATATAGAGGTTATCTTTAGTAATAGTATACTTACTTACCTACTTTATAGAGATCTCTCCTACTGGAGAGAAGTCCTCCTTGCTGTTTTCAGTAGTAAACCTATATATTAAGGTACTAAATAGTATTAGGGAAATACTTATCTATTCCAGGACTAGAATAGGTATAATAGAGAGTAAAGCTCTATATATAAGATCTAAAGTAGGTATTTTAGCCCTAGGTAATAATTTAATTATAGTCTTTATACATAGAATATTCTATTTCTATAATTTTAAAAGTAAGAGGAGAATTATAATTAGTATAGTATAGCAGCTCTTATAGATAGAGTAACTCTTCTAAAAAGAGATTAGGATCTAGTAACTCTAGCTTATTACTAACAGTAGATACATTAAATATATATAGTAAAGAGCTTAAAGAAAGTAGTAGATAGATATACTGAGGAGTATATACTATAAAAGAGTTAAAGAGTAAAACTAATAGGCTTCTTTTAAGGATAATAGTATAGGTAATAATTAGTAATAAGATATAGATAATAGTAGGCTAATACTCTATTATACTAAGTTATACTACTATATATTATAACTTACTCTGGCGGAGAAGAGAAACCCTACTATTACCTATAACTCTACTACTATATAAGCTCAGTCCAGACCTAAGGCAAATTATAATTTATAGCTCCTTCTGCTGATTTAACCTATAGTACTATATAGTATAGTATAATAGTTACTACTCTAGTATTCTCTTTTCTCTATATCTGATTATAGATTAGAGCTATATCTAGATAGTATAGTAAAAGATATATAGTAATTAAAAACTCTCTCTTTCTTTTTAAGATAAATAGAGGTAGTATTTCTTCCTATAAATAGTAAATATAAGATAGCCCTAGTCTGAGGCTATATCTAGCTGCTTTCACGTTTATTACTTAAATCTAGTATACTTTACAATTAAATTAATATTGGTTTATACTTTTTTTCTGTCTTGAATACTTAAAATAGCTACTGTAAAGTGAGAGAGTATATTAGTTATAAAGCCCAGTTCTCCTAAAATACAAATACCTAGGCCCCTAGTAATTATCTATCCCCCTCTACCTATTAATATAAATATAAGAATAACTGCTGCTAAACTTAAACTTATATATCCGCTAGATTATAATCTTTTTAGCTGTACTAATATAAATATACAGGGGGGGAGAATAGTTTAATAGACTGAGATCTTTAGGTAGTAGGTATAACTTTAATAAACTACCGCTAAGAATATCTATCCTTAGTATACAGGCTTAAGGAGTAAACTATAGCCCGTCTTAATAATCAGGCTGAATTTAATAAAAAATTCTCCAATATAAATAGCAAGTACTATAAGATAGGTATATAGTATAATACCCTGTATAATACCTACAGGTCTATCTATAGAAACTACTACAGCCTATAAGAATACTGTACTGCTCTAAGTACTGATCTGGAGGAATAAAAGAGCTTAGTAAGAGCTCTTAAGATATAAATTCAGAGAGCTAATAAGGAGACTGCTATAGCTCAGAATTAGAAAGTCTAAGAGCTCTAGGTATAAGAGAAAACTATTAAGAAGCTTAAAGTAAATATTAACTAAATTAAGATAACTCTAAGCGAGTTTAAGAAATATATAGAGGAATTTACTAATAAGCTAGATAAGATTAATTATATAGACCCCCCTAGCAGGGGTATTCGGTTTGCCCAAAGAGGCCCAAATAGGAAATATATTGCGCATAGTCGTATTTCATTAGCTCATCAAACAGCCTGAATACAGGGGGTGTTATCTAGCTAAGCTGCGTTCATATGCCAGCTGATACCCGCAGGGCCCACGGGTCAACCAAGACCAAGGCACGATGGATGCAATGAAGCAGCACTACCGAGACTGAAATAATTATTTACTATATTAAGCAAACTCAGTTGTCATTATAGTACTTATGGAGGAACTCCTCTAGCACTAGTAAGCCCTCAGATAATTTTTCTGGTGAGCCAAGTCCAACTCTAACATATCCCTTGAGGTCATCAGCACCCTGCTCAGCAAAGCAATAACTCCCAGGAATAACAGCTATACCAGCCTCATTTACTAGCCTTTCGCACAAGATTAGGTCGTCTACAGGCGACTTGTCCTTATTCAGGAATTGTATAAATGCGATCCCTGAACCCTTTGGCTTTGCCCAGCGGCATCTTGGGCTATTTCGTTTGACAAAGTCATCAAGACAGGCAATGCTCCTAGCACAGAATTCCAAGTTACGCTCCATGAGTCGAGGGAGCACTTCCTTGCTCAGCGCAAACGCAGCAACTTGATCATCCAGTTGTGACACACTAAGGGTAGTATAGTCTCTGAGAGTGATAATCCGTTGAAGGATGTCCTTGTCCGGTGATACTACCCAGCCTAACCTGATTCCAGGTAGGCAGTGGGCCTTTGATACAGAACCCGTTGAAACAGTGCGGGAGTAAGGCAAAGATACAAGGGCAGGTGGCTGAGGTTCATTCGAATGGAAAAGAGGGCGAAACACCTCATCAGAAAAGACAGTAATGTTGTGTTTCCGAGCTGTAGCTAAAATCTGATCCAGGCTGCTTTTGGAAAGCACTGCGCCGGTAGGATTATTTGGAGTACTACCGAAGTTAATTTCATATACAGTATGCGCAATCTACTAATTGGAACACATAGCAACAACCTACTTGATGATAATGGCTTTGGTGTTGGTTTGAATCATACGGGCCAAGTCTTCCATGTCTAAGGACCATTCGCTTGTCTCTCTCATCGTCCAGAAGCTTATATTGACACCATTGAATCTCGGCAAGAGGTACAGCTGTCCATATGTCGGGTATTGGCAGATAATATGATCGCTCGCACCGCAAATAGTATTCAAAACGAGATAATTGGCCATGATGGAGCCTGGAGTGATGACAACGTTGTCTTTAGACAAAGACACTTCAGGGGAGGAGTGAAGTTCAGCGATTCGTTCTCGAAGGCATTCGGAACCCAAAGTAGCCCCATAAGTGAGCTTTAGATCCGGGTCTACGGGGCTGTTACCGTTCGGGTGGAGTCGTTGCAGGTCGTTCAACGAAAGGGCTGATACAAAGGAGTCTGAAGTGGGCATGGCAGTTAGAATAGTATCATAATACATCAATCATGCTTCCTACCATGGAGGCCAATTTGAGCTCTCGGCTATTGCAGCAGGACCGCGTTAGTCTGAGAAGATTTGTGCGAGAGACATAACAAACCTCGTGCTGTTCAACTAATTTGGTGTTAGCAGTCCACATTCGTTATGTTAAAAAAAAAAGAAAAAAAAAAAAAAAGTAGAATCATACCCCACTTATCGATCTTAAACTCGATCATGTTCTGCATCGTTCTAGTTAGAAGGTGGATAATGAATAGTGTACAGGCAGACGATATACAATGAACAAGGAAGTGGTGGATGATATACGAATATTTATGCATTTTTGTGTAGATGGAATAAGTACTTGGACGCTAGTCTAATGCCTTAGTACTCTCAAACTAGAGCAAAGAAGGCAAGCGTAGCTAATTCTAGGAAACCAGCCAATCAGAGACCTTTCCGCGTTCACCTGATGTTCAAACATGGATTCTGTATTACTGAGAGTGTTTACCCCACAAGATTTGTGACTCAATAATAGCCCATTACTCCATCGCGATCCACCACAGCCGCTGTCGTATTACCGCGCTGCCGCGCTTTTAAATTAGAGCTACTAGGCGGAGATCCGGCAATTCGCCAAGTAGATAGCGTACCGATATGCGAGGGGCTTTCGGAAAGGTCTGGTCTCACATGTGACTTTTCGGTTCCAACATAGATTAGGGGCTTAAGCATTTAAAGACGCTAGTAAGTACGGTGGTTAAGTATGTAACCGAAATTCTTGTCTCAAAACGCGGGCAAGCTCAGACTCTCTGTTCGATTCAAGCTTTTGCGCATGGATAGCGCTCACCTATATAGCGAGGTCGCGTCTCTAATCCAAATGTTGTGATAAAACGGGGATAGGTATACAAATCCAGCGAATCAGAATTATTTCCGCCGTGTAGGTGTGGAAACATCTTCAAAGTAGTGGGGGCATACATTGGAATAGCTTTATTATGCGGAAGCGAGAACATAGTCGTCTTGTATTTGCTGGTGCTCTTGCGGCAGAGTGGCGTATGAATGCACAATTAATACTGGTTACGTATTAAATACGTAAAAGATATGCAAATACAAACATAGCGGAAGTCAAATTGGTCTTGGTAATCCGCTCTCGGTTTCGGACTCAGTTAGCCAAGCGAAACGGACGCCGGATGGAAACGAGCTTAGTGGCAATATTTCTAATCAATGAAATGCGTCGGCTGTCCTGTATCTGTTGAGGTTGATTACGGAGAGACAAGACTTAACCTAAATTATGTGGCAAAGGCCTATATGTTTGCACATGGGGCTTGCGAGATTTATACGGTGGTAAACTCGTGATTTTGACATAATATAGCTAACTTTTACAAATTATAATATTATCAAGTAATTGTATGTAATGTATTTTGTTAATCACTAGCTGGTGAACTTAAGGATCGCCGTGAAGAGAGCCAGGCTACGTGGGATTTTAAATCACCTGCAGTATTACCATAGTATTATATCCACATCAACCCCGCAGCAGAAAGACTTTCAATAGGCTGGGATCAGTCTATTATTCGCAAGGTATCTATCAATACGTTGTCTTGTGTAGGTTCTTTCCATTTGTAGCCGACAACCTTGGCATATTGCTCGCAGTAGTAGATATTGTAGCCAACCCTAACCATACCCATGGAGCTAGCGTCATCTGTCGAAGTCGTCTCAACAGCACATACACATTACATACAGCGCAGAATATTTATGGAGGCAACGGGTAGTTGAGTTGTATCTACACCGAGTCGGTAGCCTGGTGCTGAGACGGAGGTAGATGATGATAGATTAGAGTGAAAGAAATATGAGGGTATAATTGAAAATTTTTACTGAGATGTCGCGAGGAGAGTGCGCTGACTTCTTTCCAGTAGTTCTTTAATATACAGAATGAGCCCATCTTTAGTCAACGCCCCTGACGGTAAGTCCGCTAGCAACGTACAACTCCAAGATATGGATGGATCCACGACAAAGATCGTTGACAAGAAACCGGCCGATATGCCCATCGGGACGGGCGACATCAGTTCCGGTAGCGCTACGGACTTTCCGCCCGGTAGGGTATACCTTGAAGATAGGACGACATCGGCCCGACAAGGCATTATTCTCCAGCCACGGCCGACTGATGACCCGAATGATCCAGTGAACTGGCCTAACTGGCGCAAGTACATCAACTTTGGATTGGTCTCGTTCTATGTTCTCATGGTTTCTGAGTTCATCAATTCTGCGACGCCGACATGGAGTCCAATGCAGAAGGAACTTGGGTTTAGTGACGAGATTCTTACCTCTAGCTACGCTATAGGTTGCGCGTTCTTGGCAATTGGAGCTGTCGTTTTGGTTCCCTTTGCCCTTAAGTTTGGCCGCAGACCACTATATGTATTCAGCTCATTAATGCAGTGTGGTGTCAGCATTTGGTCCGCAAACATATATAACATAGCGGATCTCTTGCTAGTCAATGCACTATGCAGTGGATTTGGGGCTTTGGCCGAAGTCATAGTCCAAATGACAGTGGCTGATGTGTTCTTCGTCCATCAGCGTGGAAGGCTGAACAGTGTCTACATCTGGTTTTGGCAAGTCTCGGTCTCGCTCGGCCCTCTGATTGCTGGCTTCATTACAACCGGCCAAGGGTGGAGATGGGTCTGGTGGTGGAATGCCATCTTATTTGGTGGTTTTTTTATTGTTGTCTTGTTTGGCTACGAAGAGTCAAAATACTGCCCGTCCACCAATTCCGTTTCCAACTTGCGCCCATCATCTCAGGGTTTAGGTCAGTCTCACATCAGCTCGACTCCACAAGAAATTTGCAGAACGAGCAAACGGAGGGTGAGGTCCGCTTCCCCAGTTGCAACCACGATAGCCAGTCTACGCAAACTGCCATGGTGCCCGAGGAGGGCACAAGGGATAATCTGTTTACTGTCAGAATCAACACTAACATTCCGAAGAAAACGTATTATGAAAAATTGGCTCTCACCACACCGTCTTCCGGTGAAGGTAACGGCCTCAAGTTTCACCTACAACATATGCGTCGGCCTTTTGTTCTTCTTGTAACAGTACCTGCCGTCGCTTACACGGCATTTGTATATGGGATTTTGATCGCATTGCAAGATGTCATGTTCACCACTTTCTCGCTATTCATGACTCGACCTCCGTACAATTTTACGCCAGACCAGATTGGACACATGAACCTATCTAAGCTTGTTGGTAGCACGATTGGCTCCCTAGCTGTAGGTCCAGTTAGTGATAGTCTTGTTATCTGGCTTTCTCGTCAGAACAATGGCATCTTTGAGCCAGAATGCCGATTATGGAGCTTGGTTCCGTTCCTGCCACTTATTCCGGCCGGTGCTTTAATGTTTGAAATCGGTCTGAGCAATGGCCTTCCTTGGCCAGTCATTGCCGTTGGTCTAGCGCTTTACAAGCTTGGAATCGCCCCAGTCAATAGTATCACTATAACATACCTTACAGACTCATACCAGGACGTGAGTTACGAATCCCTTGCATAGTACCCTTGCGGATCATTGTTCTAATAATATCACAGATTATTGGTAACGCTTTAGTCGGCGTTACAATCGTACGCAACACGTTTAGTACGGCTTTTATTTTCGCTATCACTCCATGGGTTGCGGCGGTCGGAATCAAATGGGTCATTATCACTATTGTCCTTATAACAACTTTCATCCTGATGCTCACTGGTGCCTTCATAACCCACGGCAAAATGTTTAGGTCCCGCACCGCGGCAAGGTATCAGCGTTGCGCACAACTGCAAGTCAAAGAAAGATGAAATAGAATAAACACGGACGTCGAAATCATATGGATGGATCTTTTGTCGACGGATCCACACGTTGTGCGGACTGTTTCACACTCTCAAGTAGCAATATATAATAAATTCTTGAGAAGCTTCTATACTAGTCCTGCAGAGGCGGCTTATTGCGGTACCAATAATAATCGAGTTCTCGAGGCAAGTGGTTTCTCCTGCTCTTAGATAACTTCTAACCCCTAATACATTGACCGATAAACATTCCTAGCCGGTGTCCGTTCTTGAGCGAATGTTGAGAGGCTAGTCCCACCTAGTTCGATATTTTTAATACAACCGTTGCATTCCATTTTTTGTGCCTCTAGATCACGTTTAGTCTTGTGTATATTGCGGTAGGGTAGTTTGCAAGCATCAAACATACTCTCCGTGAGCAGTTCAAGTACCTAACCGTTCCCTTATAACTGGTGTCGTACAACGAAATCCCTCGTGCGGCCTCGACGAGGCCAATTGATAACCCCTCATGTGTCGCGACAATCGAGCACCTAATAGTGCCAGTGGGGTAGCAACCGCTGCAATTGGTTGAGAAGGGCGACATGGCCCAAGCGGGGACAGCTGGTCGACGTTTTTCAGGACGTGGCCAGCACAGACAATGTTTATTATAACTATTAGAAAGTAATCTCGTTGTTGGATGGAGACGAATCAGCGACAATGAACACATCCAAGCTGCTGCCCGTGGCTGGGCCCATTTCATCGAGGATCACTTCCCCATCACCCATGCGAAAATCCGACTCGAAAGCAAGGAACTCTAATCATACCTTGTCGAAGCCGCTGAAGGATACTTTCTGTTCGCCGAAAACTTGAGTAAATGTCAACTCGTCAGCACAGACCCAGACCTTGCCATTCAAAACCTGAAATCTTTACCACCCGTCTTCGATGGCATCGAGACACTCGTTGCTGCCCCGACGAACCAACCAGACAACCCGACTCCTGATATCGAGCGTCGAAGGGTGATAACACTAGGGTTGCCGGTCTAAGAGGCCGCATTGAAGAACCTCAGCGCACCGCTCCATCGACAAAAGCGGCTGGTCGCTCTCTTGAAACCATGAGCAAACAGATTGAGGATATGAAACAGAACGAGCCTTGTATAGCCCGCTTCACGGGTATTCTGAGAAGCAAAATATATTATGTAATAATAAATATAGCCTGTGCGCGCCTTCCTCACTTCTAGCTATAAAATAGCTTTACTTTTGTAAAACCTGACATTATGCCCCGCGTCGCTTAGCAACCGACGAACTTTTTTTGGTATGAAATCAAATGGCGCTAGCATGACATGGGGTAACCGACGATCTAAATCTGGGGTAACCGACGAACTCTAGTCCACGTCCCAATAATGATGGAAAGACATAAAAAAAATACACAAGTGTCAAGTTTAACCTTGCGATCATAACGGTAAGTTTAGTTTCATCGTGAAGCTATTGTTTATAGGTTAAATCACTCGATCTTATCGTAGACCCTAGTTTTGGTGTTTATCAGTGAACAAGGGTAGCCTGTAGAAAGCACCCAATCAGGATATAATATCACCTGCCGTGTAGACATAGCGGTCGCACTTACTAATAACAACCTGCAGGAAAAAGAAACTTTAATATGAAGAAATAAACAAAAGGGGGAAGTTTTCACAGGAGGAGGATTCTTAGGAATTACTCAGTTCATACTATTACCATTGTTTAGTTCTAAATCTACACGATATGGAGTACTTTGACTATGTAAGCGATCTGCGCCTTCTATGCTGCAAGTCATGCAAGTATATGGTAACGAGAGGTAGGATCCAGGCTCATCTACGCAGTAAGCCACATGGGTTCGTGAAGAAGGATATCGACAAAGTCAAGCTGTGGGCTGAAGCACTCGATCTCATCAACAGCAACGAGGAGATCTTTGCTTTGCCACCTATCCCAGACGACAGTATGCCAATCGAGGCATTAGGTAAGCCCAAGAGTGGAGGCTTTCGATGCACATTCACCGAAGATTGCCGGGCTGTAAGCGCAAATACGAGACGAAGAAACGAACACTTATGGAAAGTGCATTGCGTTGAACTGGGTCAAAAGCCTGGCCCCCAAAGCACAAGCACTGTTGAAATAGATGTGGGCTCCACCTATTGGAGAGGTGGTGTGTTTTACCAGCAGCTCTTTGCAAAGGGCCCGCGTAGCGAATACTTTGAGGTTGCAAGAGGTTATGATCTGGCGAGCCTGGCGACAGACCGGGAAAGAACAGAAGTCGCCGTACAACAGGCTATACAAGCCTTCCAGGCGAAAACCAAAGAGGCCCGAAAGAAGGAGATGGATGTCATCGACGAGATGGACGACTTGGCTGCACCGAACGCGTGGCTTCGTCGACTAGGATCGACGGCCCACTTGAAGGATTTCAGCGACAAGAAGCAGTTCCTGAGGGACTTCATCTCGCTAAAGTATACCTTAAAGCCAGATGATCCCGAAACTGAGGATGACTCCCAGCTCCGACATATTCACGCCGCTGTCAGACGTCTGATCCAAAAGTCCGCAGGAGCAGCCAGGCCAGGTGCTGTCTCATGGAACGTGCTGTTCGAAGTGAACCGAAAAGAACTGCATAAAGAGCGTAGTACGCCTTTCCACTTCCGATTCAAGAGACAGACCCGAAAGAAGTATATCGCCGTGTGCTTGCAATTCTTTGCCTATGCCGTTCGAGCTATATCTTGCGAGAATATCAACGATCGACCGCCGTTCAGGCTTACCAAGAACCAGGTCTCTGCTTTTGATAAGATGATGGATAATGCTGCCGACCTTGTTGACATTGATAACAAGGTAGAGCCTCCACCGGCAATATCCCGGATCAATGAATTACGTCAATCTCTCGAGGATTCCGCGCTTGCCTTTTACATATCTGTTCTTGACCATTTCACCAAGGTCACCGAGTACGAAAGTATACTCGTTAGCTTTCTAACTGTACTGAGCATCCGAGACGACAAGACTTGGGAGACGTATACGAACTTTACCCCTAAACTCTCGGCTATCATGGCTATATCACGAGTATTTCTCGTCAAGCATACAATGAATAAGAGAAAATCGTATATCCAGACAAGGGTAGAGCAGGGGCAGGCTAGGCAGGAAGCTGAGGAGAAGAGCCCAGGACATTTCGAAATCATGTCCGAGATGACACGCCGGTTTCTCGTCGGTGGCGCCGAGCGCTGGGATACCACGCCAACGCAGTTTATCATTCGACTTCGCAATTATGGCATGGCGGCCAGCGGACATGAAGCAATTCCAGGTTCGGTCAGTTGGGATGACGAGGACGCCATCTATAAAGGTATCCGCATCAACGTACTCGGTGTCCAGTCCATGCTGCAGTCTGCCTTGCAAAGGGCCGAGATGCTGCTGTATAAGCATCTGCTTTTCTGCGAGGAATATAAAGATCAGTCGACCCTCGGGCTTGGGTTACCGCAGTTCCCATGGGAAGAGCTTATTGATAATGCAGCAGACGCAAGCATCGGTCACTCATTTGTTAGCAACCTTCTGCAACTGTTGCCAGAAAGTAATGGTTGGATGTTCCGTAAAATGTGGACAAATGCCGCCCTACGAAAGGTGTGGGCCGAGGATAATCCAGAGGCTGAGTTTAACCTTGTTGAGAAAAAGGCCTGGCATTATGGCAACCACTTGGAGGAATTCCTTGAATGTCTGTTATTTACAATTCACTTGTCTGGTGGTCAAGCTGCCCGGTCGTTAGAGCTGCTTACCCTACGGCACAGAAATACTACCAATGGTGGCATACGGAATATCCTCTACGACCGTGGGCTTATCATGCTTGTGGCTGGATACCATAAGGGATTCTCAAAGACCGAAAGAGTCAAAGTTATACACCGCTTTTTGCCGCGCGAAATCAGCTCTTTGGTGATTTATTACCTATGGCTCGTGCTGCCGTTTTGGGAGGATATACAAGCAAACGTTTGGGATGAAACTGAGTTTTCCGCTAACCTATGGGCTCCGGAAGAAACACTTGACGATTTGAATGATAACGACGGAAAAAACGGGTATCAGACAAGCAGTGGTGATGAAAGTGACGGCGAGGAGGATAGAAATGGTCGTCCTCGAAAAAAGACGAAAGGCAAGGTGCGCCGTCTAGGGCCCGGCCCACACTGGACATCCGCACGAATGACCCGTATTCTACGACGAATGAGCCTTCAAGGCTGCAATAAAGGGTTCAGTATCAGTAGCTGGAGACATCTCTCGATCGCAATTACCCGGCGCTATTTTCGTACCGGCACAACAGCTCATGCAGCTCTTATCGGCGAGGCGGATGAGGGCTACGGCAGTGATAGCGACAGTGAGGTGGAGCAGGACAGTCCCTGGGATGCCCAAGCCTGCCACGGGTCCTTGACCGCCGGCCTGGTGTACGGCAGGCTCATTACAGAAGGGTGTTTTGAGACGAACGAACGGCGCGTCAACTTCCGGTTCATCAGCGAGGAGTGGCACCGCCTACTCGGTTTCCCATCGGCTGTCAACGGGTTTGGGGAGGTTCTCACGCCGGGGCGTAAACGAAAAACGCCATCGCTGCATTACGAAGCAATGAGGAATCTGCAACTGAGGCGATGGAAGACCCTTCGGAGAGTCAATATTGACCAGGAGCTAGGCCGTCTATACGGAGGTCACGTCCGGTTCCGCGGTAAGCAACGGGAAGCAGTGGACGCAATTATGATGAACAAAAGTCCTGTTGTTGTGATTATGGGAACTGGCACCGGAAAAAGCCTCTGCTTTATGCTACCTGCGGCCAGCTGTCCCGGTGGGCTGACGGTGGTGATCGTGCCGCTCGTGTCTCTGCAGGGTGATCTGATGGATCGGTGCCGAAAGCTCAAGATATCGTGTGCTGAGTGGAGAAGTGATAGGGTGCCAGGAGACGTATCGATTGTATTTGTAACACCCGAGTCAGCTATGACGAAGCGTTTTCTAGACTTTCTAGAGTCACGGCGGGTCATGGCCAAAGTGGACCGGATCGTTGTCGACGAGTGTCACACGATCATGGAAGGAAGCCTCTCGTTTCGTCCCAAGCTACGCGAGCTCGGCACTCTTGCACTGGTAGGGTTGCAGATGGTTTATCTCACGGCAACGCTCCCGCCAGCAGATGAAGCGGCCTTTTTCAACATAGTCAACGCACGGCGCGAAGACGTTATCATGATCCGAGCAAAGACAACACGCCATAACGTGGCTTACAGTGTCAGATCGGTCACGGCCACAACTGTAGATGAGGCCATCGCTGCCGTTGTCGAGGAGGCAAGGGCTACAATCGATCAAAAGCTGGAAGAGTACCCATGGCCAGCTAAAATCATCATCTACTGCCAGCGAGTAGAGGCAACAGAACACCTAGCCGGAAAACTGGGATACGATGCTTACCACCGAGAGATTGATACTCGGGACGGCAAGGCAGAGAGGCTCAAGTTTTGGATGAGCGGCACAAAGCGTGAGCAGTACGGAGACGGGCGCGTGATCGTGGCGACGAACGCGCTTGGTCTCGGTATTGATATACCCGACATTCGAGTGGTAGTGCACGTGGAGATACTATACAGAATGGCCGACTATGCGCAATAGAGCGGGCGTGCAGGTCGAGACGGGCTACGGAGCGAAGCCATCATCATCCGACTTGATGCGCAAGGCAGCTCGAAGAGACCACGGCCGCTCGTGGCTGAGCATGCAGCTACGGATAGCTATATCGGTGGCAATGTATGTCGGCGCGTGGTACTGGACTCTGTTATGGATGGCCGAACGGATCGGGAGGGCTGTGAGCAAGGGGAAGAGCTGTGTGATGTCTGCTGATGCCGGGAAGATGAGGAAAATAGGGAGGGTGAAGATGATCAGTTAGAGGATAGGGAGGAATGTGCTATGCGGCAGCGAGAGCTAGAAGTGGAATACGCTCGGTATCGAGCGGTGACTGCTACGGCAGAGGAGCATCGAGGGTTCCAGGAGTACCGAAGGAAGCTTGCACAGCAAGCTCTGGACGGCTGTATATTCTGCTCGGTACAGGGTATACATAGCGAAAGAACGCACTCGGGGCTACGGTGCCAGGAAGCACTGGCGATAGGGGGGCAAGTGGCGGAGGTATACCAGCTTGCGATAGGTATGGAAAAGTTCCTGCGGCGAAGCAAGGTAATAGAAGACTTTGGTTGCTGCATGGACTGCTTTATACCGCAGGAGTTGTGTAATAGCTGGGAGGATAATGGGGTGGAGGGTGGATGGAAACGAGGTGACGAGAAGCAGTGTCAATACGAAGGGGTGATGATATGTATTATTGCCTGGGTATGGACGCAGCTGCCGAGAGATAGTATTAAGTTATATAGCAGGCTTGGATTTCATAGTAGGGAGGAGTGGACGGAGAAAGAAAGGAGGGAGCAGGTGTGGAGATAGATGGGGAAGAGAGTGATTTGGGGGGGTACAGAGATATTACAGATATGTGTAATTTTTAATAAAATAATAGAGTAGTAGAGTAAGAGTAGAGAAAGGGTTTAGTATAGTTATAGAGTCTAGTATAATACTATGTTTATAAAGTAAGAGATTAACTAGAATAGCTATAGCAGTATTACTAAGAGCTGGTTATAGAGAAGGGAATAAGTATATAGTAACCCTAACCCTAGATAGAGTATAATATATATAGGGTTATAAGGAAGTATAGGGTTGAATCTAACCTTTATAACTGAGGAGTAAGATATTAAAAGTAGGGCTAGCAGTATATACTCTACGGGGAAAGCAGTAACTGCTAATATAAGAGTTATATATATATATAAGAGGAGTATAATAATAGCAGGTAGAGGGTTAAAAAGGCGAAAAGGGACAAAGGTAAGAGGAAGAGATATATTAAGCGCTAACCTCTACCGTACAGCGGCCGGAGAAAGGCTAGCGTAGCGGAATATTATATAAGCAGTACAGTATAAGGTAGAGATAGGGGAGCTAACCTCTGACATAAGGGGTGTGCGAAGCAGAAGATCAGGCAGAACCGCTAACCGCTAACCGCTGACGGGGGAGTTGTGCGCAGCAAGGGTTAGGGTTAGGGTTAGGGTTAGGGTTAGGGTTAGGGTTAGGGTTAGGGTTAGGGTTAGGGTTAGGGTTAGGGTTAGGGTTAGGGTTAGGGTTAGGGTTAGGGTTAGGGTTAGGGTTAGGGTTAGGGTTAGGGTTAGGGTTAGGGTTAACCCTAACC